>OX439039.1:61047390-62377390 GCA_949317995.1 Acholoe squamosa
TTCTGGTATTTGATATTTTGGTTTAGAAAATAAAAAAAAAAATGCGGAAGAGGATTACATTTAGCAAAACCTGAGGTAATTTGATAAAAACTAAATCGACATATGTACGATATTGCACGACACAGGTTATATATTTTCAATGTTATATACTGTTTTGTCATGATCCATGCAACACTGCAACGTTTAATCAAGCAGGACTCCTTTCTACATCATTCAATGTCACTGTATTGAGTTCTGATGTTTGGGTGTTCTGATTGAGTGAGTGGATGAGATGAGGGAAGTGCAAGGGATTCAACAGAAATAAAAGAGTCACGGATAATGTTAAAACGAAGTTGGAAAATATCTCTGAGGAAAAATACAACTAAATAATGATACGAAAACTGCAAACGTATCCTGACGGCTAGGGAGAGGGTAACGAAAGGCAGAAAGACGAGGTTTAAGGGAAGAGGTAGCGGAACAGAAGATGCAAGGAAAGGATAAAACCTGAACAGGGAATTGAAGTCAATCTCATAGGTCTAATGATTAAGGCTGGGAGGTTTCCAAGATGGAGCTTCAGATTGCACTCAACATCAATACAGCATCATTGTGACCAGAACACTGCTTCTTGGTAAAGAAAACAATATGTATTATTCGGCTTAGTCCATGCGTTACAGGCTTACCCCTAAGACAATAAAACACCGACTCCGATATCATTTATCAGAATCAAAAATTAAATCTGCATGATTAAATTTAACGACATCACTTCACACAAAAGCAACTGACGATATCCTTCCTAGCGCTTAAGTCACCACAATAGGTTACTTCTGAGTAGGCCCAAGAGACCCAACAAGCTTGTCCCAACATGGGCTTTGCCTGTTTTTAGGTACAATTTTTATCACTCTGTATTATTAGGCAAGGGGGTTAAGAAGAGCTCATGTGGTTGTCGTTGGACTGCCACATACCACAAATTACTCACACAACTCTGTTAGTGGCGATGAGAGAAATAAGAAATATCGAAACACTGTTATGTAAAGGCTAAATACTACTCAAAGAGGCACAAAATTTATGAAAAAAAAAGAATGGATTGGCAGAGACAGTCTCCACCAAAGGAAGATAATGGAAAAACACTCTGCGAGGAGTAATTGCGAGTAAAAACTCTGCGAGAAAGGGGCGGACTTAAGGGGCGATTCCACCGACGCCGATTTTTTTGACTGCCTAGAGGGTATTTTATATTGCACTTGCCCGATTTCTTGATCAACTGATGTAATTGAATCCGACGATTTTTAATACAGCAAAGTATGAAGTTGGTTAGTCGTACTACTGAAGCAGTGGAATATCCATCTTGCCAAATCTCTTCATTTCGATATTTCTAAATTTTACTCCATTGACTTGGAAAGTAAAGACAATTGTGGTGTTTACTGCTTATATTTGCATATGTTTGTGTTTTGCTTCTGTTTTGTACAACTAAAGAAAATCAACTAGGGTGGCTTACATATTGATGTAGCCAAACCTTGTGAAATAATGGAAACCTAATGGAATATGACCGACGTCGGTGGATTTGGACTATTAGAGTATCTGGTGAATGGGGAGTGGTCTATATGTTACACATGCAACAGTGGAACTGCATAATCTGAAAATGAGCTAAATACTATGCTATTAGTGAAAAAGGGAAGCAAGTTATATGTATGTAGGAGAACTAAAGCTACTGCTGTAGTTTATATAAGAAAACCAGAAGAATTGTAATCCAATCCACAAGGTAATGATGCATCAAAAACTAATAATTATAGTTCAAGTAGGAATCAAAGACTGGATTGTTAAAAAAGATAACTTTGGGGATATAAAAGTTGGGATACAGACAGGAATAATAACACTAGCCTAGAAGGATCTAGCCACCTTAATTAGTATGCTTTCGTGTTAAAATGAATTGCTAAAAGAAAAGAAATCTTGGAATACATACCTTTGAGTAACGCAGTTAAGATGGCAAGGTCAATATCCTGACTTCCCTCGCCCATTCTGAACACTGTGATCTGCAAAGGATTAGGGAGAGAATATTGAACTAGCACAGAACAAAGTAATGTTTAATGGTAATAATTTATACAGGTGATGACTAGGAAGCTTCATGAAGTAGCAAATTTAAATATTTGAAATACTCATTTTATGTAAAGATTAAAGCCCATTATAAGTGTGTCAAGTCAGTATAAAGATGGTATATATATCCTATGATATAGTAGTCCAAAATACCTAGCAATCGAAAGAGATTTATATACATTTGGAAGAAAATTCTCCATTGGACTAAAATTGCACCTAAAATGCCATCAAAAAGTGGCATAGTGGTTAAATTTAAGCCACTATACATAAGCAAAATAATGCTCATTGAATACATCCTGGTTTACGAACATGGCACAATCTCTCTCCAATCATTTGATGTGGATAATGCTCTCAGTAAAAAAAAAAAAGGCCTTATTCTACAATAATAAATTTGTAACTAGATAAACAGACAAGACATAGGAAACAAAAATACAATTTCATTGGGTTCTGTTGGAAGACCACCTTTAGGGAATGGTAACAAACCAATTATTGTGGTGATTTGGCAGAAAAGTGCACTTTGTCCTTACCAGCTCCTTCTTCTTCACGCAGAGCATCAGCTCAATGAAGAGCTTCTCTGACTGCTCCCGTGAATACTGGAACGTCTTCTCTATCGTCAATATCAGCTGGTCGCGTAGCGTCTCAGGCATTGTTCTAGTATTGGCAGACAAGATACCATTAGAACATAGTTATCGAGTCTATAAAGGATATGTATAACATATGGGTTTGTATACAATATTTGGTATTTGTGTAAATAAAAAGTATCGGCGACTCATTGGTTTGTAGATATATTAAGAGTAGGGTGAGTGTTTGTGGGTTTTTTCAACTGAAATTCTTACCTAAATCTTTCTATTTTCATTAGAATGGTGCCTCCCTGTGTGTACCGCTAAACTGTATATCTCTATTACCATTATATTAGGATCTTGCTCTGTTATGATCCTACCTCTTCCATATCACAAATGAAAATGAAAACGAAATTATAAAACTAATGAATGAAATTAAAACAACTTCCTTTATAATGCCTAGATCCCTGCTCATCAAAAGAACCTATTTATATCATGATATATTAGTACATCCACTTGTTCGCGTGTAAGTATGAATATGTATTGATATGTCCAGGTTAATGGGGTTTGCAATAGCATTTATTCCATGTTATAGCCCCTCAGAGTGCCAGTCCCTTCCCTGTATATTTGAGACTGGCTGGTTATAACGCAAAGCAGAGGGCATTGCTAAGGTCATGCCTTCTGGTATTAGATAAAGCTCTGGGACGCTTGGGGGGATGCCTAAACAAAGTGGTGATCAGAGAGATACTAAAGCACACAGTTGCTGCCAGTCGTCTCAATATTGGATTTCTGGCGACTGCATGCCAATAAGGCTAAATAAAATCTAATCCCACCTACCCTTGAATATAGCCAAAGCAATACCCATAGAATAGCATGGAGCGAAGGGAAGCATATAACCAAGGGAAATAAAATCTGCATATACGGAAATTGCTATCCATATTTACACTGCAAGATACCGATGATGCAGAGATTTAAAAAAGACTGTTTTGTTGGTGATTAGTATTTCTCTTGTAGCTAGTCATTTCTGTTGCCTTTTTTTTGTTATCATTATGTCGTCGCTGTTAGCATGATGTGATATTTTCAATGTATAACCGTGAATATTAAAGCTTGATTTTAGGTTCAGATCCTATGTGACCCTAGTTATTAATACCAGAGACGATGAGAGACATGCATGCAGTAAGTTTGGCCTGGATGGAGCCTGTGCATATTGGGGTTGTTGTGAATAATGTCACTGCTCTCCACATTTATATAACCAAGGTTGAGAGTAACCAGAGCCAGGTTGATTCACGTGTATTAACTCTCTATGGACAACATATGATTTTGGTGCAGTATGGCCTTTTATCAGCATGGTGAACGAATGCAACAATGCTGATTTAGTACTTTGCAGTGCTGCATTATGCTTCAGGTAAATTGAAGGGTCAGCATGATGCACCACAGGGTCAGCATGATGCATAAATGCAATGCTGGCAAGTCATTTGCCAGCACTGCACTGCTGTCTCACCCAAAATGCACAGAAAACTGTAAAAGAAACTTAAGGCATAAAGGGTCATCGTTGGACTGGATCCTTAGTAAATGTTTGTATATGAATTTCATTAATGTGCTATCTTAAACCTTAGAAACCATTAGTTTAATTATCAAAGCATTTGGTTCTAACCCAAATTGTCCAGGTTAGAATGCCCTCCCCCTTAAAGCATGCAGGTCTCTGGGGTCTTTTACAAAATAGTGCTGATCATCACTTTTCTGTAACAAACCCCTGGGCAGCCAACGAACAGCATTCAGCTGTGAATGGCCAAACAAAAGCAGGGACAAAACTGAACAGAAAACATAGGTAACAGGATTACCATTCACATACTCAACAAGGGTAGATATCCCAGGTGTATTTGGTGTAAATGAACGGGTTCTGGAGGAAAAGCCAATAAGCAATGCATAAATTTCATACCAAACCGTCAATGTGTGTTGTTTTGCCTGGAAGAAAATGGAGCCCTCCACAAAGATGACAAAAATACCAAGCCACCAAGGTATAATAGTGTGATATATCAAGGAGGCCCTGTAGTATCCTTGAATACATTGCCCCGAGAAATGAAGAAAACATGAGTTGCAATCATGATAAATACTTATCTTTTCCAGATTTGTCTTAACATATATGATGAAAAGGAAAGTTTGAGTTTTTAATGATTGATATTTTTCATTTCATTTGATGATCTAACATGTGAGGTGTAGTTTCAGATATGACTAACTCGTTGTTGATAATCTGATAAACAAGGGAGACCTTGGCTGCCAGAGATAATGCCTTTTTTTCAGCAGAGCCCCATCAAAATAAAAGGAAAGGGTGGGTATCAGAAAATAAGGGTGATGTGAGGATTCAAACATCAACTTAAAACTATACGCACACCAGCTTTACTGAAAACGTTCTAAGCAATATTACTTGTTGTCAAGTGCCTCCGGATTTGGTTGTTGAGGTCTGTAGTGAGGGTAAAATGTAAAACTAAGGGAGTGATCATTTTTTTAACAACAGGGGGGCTGGTGGGTTTGTGCACCGACGCGCGAAAAAATTTCGGCCCCCCTCAAAATTTTTCCAACCCCCCCTCGGGAGACGAAAATTGTGTGCGAACGTGCCCTTTTAAACTATAGTAATGCGCAGGCTTTTTCGCTGAAAACAGGTGAAATTATTTTGACCCCGCCTAGTCAAGGGGGTGAAAAAATTCAAACCCACCAGCCCCCCCCCCTGTTGTTAAAAAAATGATCACTCCCTAAATGAAGATAATGTAATCAAGAAAAATCATAATTTTTTTTATGGAACTATAGGGTAGATATACTAGATAATAGAACCAAATTAAGCAATGTCTTTTTTTTTTCTAAATATCTACTGAAAAGGAAAACTACAGAAAACTATAGAAAAATATTCATAACTACTGAAGCACTAAGTTACAAAAAGCGTAGTAACACATTTTATACGTATCTTTTTTGCAAATAAAGAATGTACTATGTCATAGATCGCGACTACAGATACAGGCATTCGCTACAGATCTATAGAACTGATGGGTTTCAAGTTCAAAATCAGTGTCTAATCAGGCATCACATTAGCAAACAATACCATAGCTAAGTGTAGGAAGCTAATATCTGAATCATTAAAAAGAAAATGGTGAAAAATATTCAGTCATGAAAATTCAGCAGGACTAAAAAAAATCAAACACAGAAACAAAAAACAGATCTGCATGTGTATGATTTGTGCTTTGAAGAAGGGACATATCCCTGATAACGGACAAAAAGTTAAGTGGAATAGAAAAGTAATAAGCAAAAGAAAAATGAACTACTCACCCATCGTCCTGAGCATATTTATGAGTGAAGGCGAGCAGGTCGGCAGCGCGTCCACTACCGTCACAGACAACCACAGGTACTGGAGGAGAGTCGGTGATGCACTCCAGGACGGTGCGGATGGTGTTCGCACCGCCCTCCAGGATGAGACAAACTACCGGGGTACTGTAGTTCTTCGGCCCACTCCCTGGAGACAGGACGGATATCAGAGGTTAGAAGTGAACAAGTTAGGTAGCCGTAACTTGATAACTCAAGCTCAACATCTATCTTCCTATTTTATTTTATTTTTCCATGAATTTTTGTTTTTGTTTCTGTAGACAAACAGGCAGTCAAATTCATTGACTAATATATTGGCATATAATTTAGGGGTAAATCTTACAACCTTTAACTCTCTAAGGACCGCTGAGAACAGAAAGGCATCATGCCCATTGGTCGTCATGATGCACCAATGAAGTGCTGGCAAGTCTGCTCACCTGCACCTGCACATCATTGGAACACCATGACGACCTTTGAGGTGTGTATAAATCTGGTAGTGTTGGCATGAAGTATGAATGTAGCCCTGGCGAGTATCTCTGCAGGGCGGCATTCATGCATCGGGTGCCATAATGCATGAATGTAGCCCTGGCGAGTATCTCCGCAGGGCGGCATTCATGCATCAGGTGCCATGATGCATGAATGTAGCCTAGGCGAGTATCTCCACAGGGCGGCATTCATGCATCGGGTGCCATGATGCATGAATGTAGCCCTGGCGAGTATCTCTGCAGGGCGGCATTCATGCATCGGGTGCCATGATGCATGAATGTAGCCTTGGCGAGTATCTCCGCAGGGCGGCATTCATGCATCGGGTGCCATGATGCATGAATGTAGCCCTGGCGAGTAACTCTGCAGGGCGGCATTCATGCATCAGGTGCCATGATGCATGAATGTAGCCTTGGCGAGTAACTCTGCAGGGCGGCATTCATGCATCAGGTGCCATGATGCATGAATGTAGCCCTGGCGAGTAACTCTGCAGGGCGGCATTCATGCATTGGGTGCCATGATGCGTGAATGCAGCACTGGCGAGTAACTTGCCAGTGCAGCATCAATGTATCATGTTGACTATGTGGGATTGATGCGTTCCTGAGAGGGTCAGCATAAGGCCACTGCACTGATGAATCATGACGACAAGGGTATAGGAACATTGAGGCTTATGCAGCATTTAAAGGGTCAAAGGAATTTAGTAGTAGACGTCTGCATAAATATAAGAGAAATATTAAATCATTTTAGAAGGCATTGATACTAATACAGAGCTTATCTTCTGCCAAGTCAATGTATATGTTGTTGACATGTAAGTTGCATGACTATGTATTCAGACTACCCTCATAGCACTCTAGGTTTATTTGCAGCGCCTGCCTCTAGCCTGGCTTCTCCATGGGAACAGTGTCAGTGGGATCCTTTCACTTAATGACACTGGCCAACAACCCTCTAGCCTTGAGGACGTTTGGGATAGAGAGCACACACCCAGTGGTGCAATGCAAACACAATGGAATTCAGTGTCATGACTCTCAAAGTCTGGGATATCGATACATCTCGGTGCATTGGGTCCTGGTACTAGTAGTTCATATAACTGTACAGATTTTAGTCTTTTGTATCATCAAATCACAGCTTTTTGCCTAATAATGACAATTTAACATGAAAACCATTTTAACATTTAAATCCTGGGCAGTAAACATGTATTGTGAAGATTAAGTATAAATAGCGAGACCAAAAAGGAAAATTTGCTATACAAGAGTCCCCTCCCCCCAAAAAAAGATAAAAATGTCACAGGTGAAGGACTCAGTCCTAAGGAGATGCCTCAATGTCAAATATCAAATGTCAATTGACAATGTAAGTTCAACGCAAGTTGAATTGGTGACTAAGTACTGACATATATTGACTAATTGCTGACAAAGTGTGAGTAAATACTGATATATATTGACTAATTGCTGACAAATTGTGAGTAATTACTAATATATATTGAATGATTGCTGACAAATAGTGAGCAATTACTAACATATAGACTAATTGCTAATAAATAGTGAGCAATTACTAACATATAGACTAATTGCTAATAAATAGTGAGCAATTACTAACATATAGACTAATTGCTCATAAATAGTGAGCAATTACTAACATATATTGACTAAATGCTGATATAATGTAAGTAACTACTACCATGTATTGACTAATTGCTGACAAATAGTGAATAATTACTAACATATATTAACTAATTGCTGACAAATAGTCCATAGATACTGACATATCTTGACAAATACCAGTCAAGGCAGGATGCACAATTGAATCAATGGCTATTTCTCTGTTATACATTGACTATTGGCTGACAGATTGTGAGTAAATAATGACATGTATTGATAATTGCTGATATAGAGTGACTAAGTACTGACGTATATTGACTAATTGCTGACAAAGTGTGAGTAAATACTGACATATATTGACTAATTGCTGACAAATTGTGAGTAAATACTGATATATATTGACTAATTGCTGACAAATAGTGAGTAATTACTAATATATATTGAATAATTGCTTGTGAATTCTGAGTAAATACTGACATGTATTGACTAATTGCTGATAAATAGTGAGTAATTACTGACACTTAGTCCATATATGTCAGTAATTACTCACAATTTGTCAGATATTAGTCAATAGTGAGCAATTACTAACATATATTGACTAAATGCTGATAAAATGTAAGTAACTACTATCATTAAATAATTGCTGACAGATAGCCCATAGATACTGACATATCTTGACAAATACCAGTCGAGGCAGGATGCACAGTTGAATCAATGGCTATTTCTCTGTTATTTATTGACTATTTGCTGACAGATTGTGAGTAAATACTGACATGCATTGATAATTGCTGATATAGAGTGACTAAGTACTGACGTATATTGACTAATTGCTGACAAAGTGTGAGTAAATACTGATATATATTGACTATTTGCTGACAAATAGTGAGTAATTACTAAAATATATTGAATAATTGCTGGTGAATTCTGAGTAAAAACTGACATGTAATGTATTGACTAATTGCTGATAAATAGTGAGTAATTACTTAGTCCATATATGTCAGTAATTACTCACAATTTGTCAGATATTAGTCAATAGTGAGCAATTACTAACATATATTGACTAAATGCTGATAAAATGTAAGTAACTACTATCATGTATTGACTAATTGCTGACAAATAGTGAATAATTACTAACATATATTAACTAATTGCTGACAAATAGTCCATAGATACTGACATATCTTGACAAATACCAGTCAAGGCAGGATGCACAATTGAATCAATGGTTATTTCTCTGTTATATATTGACTATTTGCTGACAGATTGTGAGTAAATACTGACATGCATTGATAATTGCTGATATAGAGTGACTAAGTACTGACGTATATTGACTAATTGCTGACAAAGTGAGTAAATACTGACATATATTGCCTAATTGCTGACAAATTGTAAGTAAATACTGATATATATTGACTATTTGCTGACAAATAGTGAGTAATTACTAATATATATTGAAAAATTGCTGGTGAATTCTGAGTAAATACTGACATGTATTGACTAATTGCTGATAAATAGTGAGTAATTACTGACACTTACTCCATATATGTCAGTAATTACTCACAATTTGTCAGATATTAGTCAATAGTGAGCAATTACTAACATATATTGACTAAATGCTGATAAAATGTAAGTAACTACTATCATGTATTGACTAATTGCTGACAAATAGTGAATAATTACTAACATATATTAACTAATTGCTGACAAATAGTCCATAGATACTGACATATCTTGACAAATACCAGTCAAGGCAGGATGCACAATTGAATCAATGGCTATTTCTCTGTTATATATTGACTATTTGCTGACAGATTGTGAGTAAATACTGACATGTATTGACTAATTGCTAACAAATAGTGAGTAATTACTAACATATATTGATTAACCGCTGACAAATAGTGAGTAATTACTATCATACCTTAGTACTAACACTAACCTGTTATAGCCTTAAACTCAATATATGTACCATAAAAACACAGATTAAAACACAAATTAAAACACAGAATGACGTCAACATTTTCAATCAAACACCAGAGAATGGAGAAATGGAAAGACATCCATTCAGTGCAAACTGGGCATGTGCCCTGGGTGGGTGCAGGTATTGATGTGTAAAGCTTATAAACAGTGATAATGCACTGGTAACTAGCATTTGGATCTAAAAGGTTTAAGCATGTGATCAAGCAATGGCTGCCTCCATTGAATAACTTGTTTGATGCTATAGGAAGGTAGGGGAGGGGTATTTCTTTTCTATTGTTCAGATTCCACTAGTCACTAGGTGCAGTCAGTAGTTTATACTTGTAAGCATATGAATTCTATAAGGGACCAATGGAACATATCTATATTATATTGAACAGTACCAAGATACTGCATAATTATGCTAATTATGCAAATAATATGCGCGGATATGGAATGTTTGGTATCAATCTGGGGTTTTTCGTCCCCCTAAAAAACATGCCCCCCTAAAAAATCGGTTTCGAAAAACAATAAGCGAAATAATTTTTTTGACTAGAAGCCTTTTCGGCCCCAGCCGGTCCACCTGTGCACTATCCAGGGTGTGGTAGCGCTACCTCCAGCCAAAACCTATCTGTTTTAAGTGTCACCGGCGAAAAAGAGCAGGTCCGAGGAAGGAATGGATCGAAATAAAGGTCTTTTTGGGACGCGGGGGCAGACGCCAGTCCAGGCACTGGCAGAGAGGTCCAAGAACTGGCAGTTTTACAAAATAAATCGTATCTCCCTTAATAATAGGAGTTTCCCATAGTGTGACCTATAGATAAAGGGTAGCTCGAGCTGGCGATCATCATGGTGATGTTTATTTTCACCCATGGTCAAGCATAAGAAAGTTAGCTTCCAAAATGCAGCCATGAAGGGAATTTGACGATATTTTAAGGCAACTTAACACCTTAGCAGTCCCATATACCTATATGATGATGTTTCAGGAGTTCATAGCGGCAAGCATGGTCCTGTTTTATAGAGTATAGCTACCCCTGTCTTAAATGCACTATGACGATGTGTAGGTATCAGTCTGTCCCTGCAAATTGATATACAGTCTTACAGTATGCGATTTCTCCCTGTTCTGGAACGCTGTACTAATAGCTACTAATTACTTAATTATAGGCGAGGTTTGAGTGGGGAGGGTGGGTTGAATTGGTGCATGTGGACTGGATTGTGTACCGACTATAATTACTTAATTCTAGGCGTGGTTTGAGTGGGAAGGGTGGGTTGAATTAGTGCATGCGGACTAGGCTGTGTACAGGCTATAATTACTTAACTATAGGCAAGGTTTGAGTAGGGAGGGTGGATTGAATTGGTGCATGCCTGGGCGGAGGGTAGTATCACCCTGTTACGACTAGTCTTATAAGAACAAAATGAACCAACAAAATATGACAAAATAGTAAAATGAAGCTTTGTATACACTTTCAAAATTAAGATGAATAATGTGTCCATATAAGCAATATAAAGCAGTTGTAATTTGGCTAAATTTCTAAACAGAAATTATCAAATAAGGTAATTTACTATTGCACAGGTCGACTCAAGGGTTATTGGACTGTCCGATTTGGTGTGCAATCGACCTCCCATGTGAATACAATGGAGATGCTAAGGGCATCTCCAATAAAAGAATACATGTATACATAGGCCTACAGCTGACCATTTATTCCATACCTTATGTCTCCTTCTATGACTATCTGTTTAACCCTTTTCAACAAAGATAGACAATAAAAAAGAACATTATGTAAAAGAAAACCAATCATCTTACTGGTGGTGATCTTCTGTTGTGAGATATATTTCTCCAGTTTTTTGCGTAGCAGGATCTCAGCACCATACTTCCCCACCGTGCCATTGTCGACTAGGATGAAGTATGAATGGTTGCTGTTAAGCACTACATTGTTCGTCTTTGGCGATGCGATAGCATGGTAGGGAGTAACAGTCTGCAAGTGAAGAAAGAACATTTACCTTTATAATCTAATCTGGCTCTGAAATTAAGTCTCTATAGACTTCCCGGACCAGAGGGTAGTATGTACTTCTGAATTCAGTGGCTACTGAAAACATACTGATCAACCACTGCACATTCCAGTAGCCACCGATAGAATACTCCCAAATCAACTGACTTTACACTGCTTTTATTCAGTACAGAGGCAGTAGTCTCCTCTACTGATATCACTCTTCCATTCATCATCATACATGTACTTAGTTTATAAGCGCCTGTGGGTTTATATAGTTCAAAGGGTTCACAGCTCCCAGCACTTATAAAATCGAAGACTGCTTAGGACAAGTTTCCTTTTTCTTTTCTTTTCTCAATTTCCAGATTATTTTGTTTATCTATTTTTTTAGTGATTTTTTTTGTCTATTTATTCCCTGAGGTTTGCAAGGGTTAACCCAAATATCCCTGGAGATTTCCTGTTATAACCCCTTGTAAAGCTTCCCACGTATAGTAACAACACTTAGATCTAGTGTATATACATATTCTATAGTGACCACTTACATCTTTGCCAATGAGGTCGTTCCTATTGTGGACCACGCCCCATGGCGCTATACCTATGGTGACCACATTGTTTCTGGCTTGTACCAGCGTGTCTCCCAGTGCTTCCCCTACATGCCGCATCACACCTGAAAGGAACCACACACACACCTGTATTCTTATCTCTAGTTTTTGCAAGTAGGCAAGCAGAAATGATAATCCTTGCATACTAAAAATGGATGTACTTCCCTGCATGTCTCATTCCTTATTGCGTCAGAGATGACACTGGCTGGCCGATAAAAACAAGAAAAATGGCGATTTAAACGCCTTTCCAGGAACATTTCTATTATTCTATACAGAAAGCTCTATAAAAAATGCAGGAATGCGGCATTTTTGTGTAGTCAATGCTCTGGGTGTGTTTAACAATGATAATAATGGCCGCGTGTAGCGCTGTGAATCATGAATTGGAGCATCATGTTTTACCACCATTTACTAATTTCATTTTACCTCACAACCTTGGGTAATAATTTATAATCAACCTTGATAACACATGTACCAGTAGATCAAGAATATTAATCCTGGATCATATGTTGATCTGTGTCAAGAGAGGCTCTGTTTAATATCTACATTTATTAGTAGCTGGAAAAGGGCAGCTATCAGAGCACCACATTTCACCTTTGTGTTATGCCTTTTGGGGCTATACCAGTGATATTTACCGGTGTTCGGTCAAGACTATAAATAACCCTTCCTCTATCACAGAAATGAGTCCCACAGAATTTAGACTCGATATCAGTCAGTGCTAAACTATATACAGCTACATACTGTGCATCTAGGAAGGCAGCTACAAAATTTACAAAATCTGCCGAAATTATGTTAATTTATTCTTGGTCGATGATATACGCACGAGGGGCTCGTGCGTATAGTACCACTATATGCACGAGGAAAAGGAGGTCACAGGACTACCTTATGGGGTGGTCACAGGACTACCTTATTGGGTGGTCACAGGACAACACGAGGAAAAGGTGGTCACAGGACAAACTGGGATGAGGTAGTCACAGGACTGCACGAGGAAAGGGTGGTCACAGGACAATATGAGGAATGGGTGGTCACAGGACCAAATTGCAACATAGCATTTTGGTATGGTGTTTACTGGGCTGTGACCACCCCTGTGTCTATGTCCTATGACCATCCCTCCTTTTGTGTCCTGTAACCACCCCTCCTTGTGTGTCCAGTAACCACCCTTACTTTTGTGTCCTGTAACCACCCCCTCCTTGTGTGTCCTGTAACTACCCCTGTGTGTGTCCAGTAACCACCCCTACTTTTGTGTCCTGTAAGCAACCCCTCCTTGTGTGTCCTGTAACTACCCCTGTGTGTGTCCAGTAACCGTCCCTACTTTTGTGTCCTGTAACCCCCCCTGTTGTCCTGTGACCTCCTTTTCCTCGTGCATACAGTGACACTCCATGCACGAGGGGCTCGTTCGTATATCACTGGCCGGGCTGCACCTCGATACATACACTTATCTAACATTATTACACGATTTCTTGGATTTTGGGTGCTTTTTCTGGATATCCCCATGCTGATACCTGTCGATATTGCACACCATGATGCATGCATCATGACTTTTGTAAGGTGTGCCTGATATCCATGGATAACAGGCACTAGTGCCTGATATCCATGGATATCAGCACACCTTACATGTCATATGTCACATGTTAAAACCCACGAAATATTCCAGGCCAGGGTAGGGATCGAACCTGCAGTCTCACATCCCAAATCCAACTCCCTATGCACTGCGCCACAGGGACTGACGAGATACGCCCGGTTCGAACCAAATCTGGATATGATACAAAGCCGTGTGCGCTGTCGCTGTCCGCTGCCGGGCGAGGAGGTGTATTGTACACAAACATAACCGCGAGACCCAGGGAACGGAGAAGGCGCGGTGGTCTAGCGTTTAGCACGTTGCGCTCAGCCGTCAGAGGTACATGGATCGCGTCCCGGTCTGGGCGCATCTTTTTTCGCCGTGTGCGCTGTCGCTGTCCGCTGCCGGGCGACGAGGTGTATTCTACACAAACATAACAGCGAGACGCATCTTTTTTCGCCGTGTGCGCTGTCGCTGTCCGCTGCCGGGCGAGGAGGTGTATTATACACCAACATAACCGTGAGAATCATCTTTTTTCGCCGTGTGCCCTGCCGCTGTCCGCTGCCGGGCGAGGAGGTGTATTATACACAAACATAACAGCGAGAAGCTTTTTTCGCCGTGTGCCCTGCTGCTGTCCGCTGCCGGGCGAGGAGGTGTATGTACCGATCGTGTACACACAATGGCTGGCTTCGAGTCCCGGGGAAGGATTTTTGTTTTCAACTTGTTTTTATTGATATTCTATTGATTATTTATTGATTTTTTATTGATTAATCGTGTAATAAAGACAGTAAGGAATGGGCTATCGGGCACCGAGTTCAGTGTATCGTAGGATATCGTAACGAGTGGCCGTAGGCCACGAGTTACGATATCCTACGATACACTGAACGAGGTGCCCGATAGCCCATTCATTACTCTCTTACTACTACCGCTAATCGCCACACAGGACCTTCCAGTCCTACCCACTTATCAATACCCTTTGTTATAACACTGCTGGGCGAAGTCAGAGTGCAATATCCTGAATGATGTGTTCTGATTGGCTGATTGACCGTGCATTATCTAGATGGATAATGCACTCCTGGCAAAGGAGTATTAGCTTCATTCCACATTTAGACTTCCCAAGGCCTATAAGGCCCCTCGATGTCTCAATACAGTCTAGAGCACTCCCACAGCCATGCTCCGTGCATTATTCCCTAAATATATCACTTACCCGTGTTAGTGCCGCCGGTGACGATCCAGGCGCCTGTCGTCTTGGCAGCCTTTAACAGACCTTTACGGAAGACCCTCTTAAGCTTGGGCTGTAGCTCGAAGTTGGCGATGCCGCCGTGGACGGAGATGAGAAGTTTGGGCAGCTCCAGGCCCCACTGCTTCTGGAGCAGCTGTAGGATGAGGTCGGGCTTGGTGTCATAGGACACCCGGACGTACTGAAAAAAGTGAGACGGCGGGGTTTAGTATTGAGGAGAATGGGTATATATACTGGAAAACTGGGACTGGGGTATTTAGGGTGGTGCGTGCGTACCTGAATACTGAGACGTTTAATTTTAGGTTATTAGGTTTCTGGGTGTTTTCTGAGAATTACATGTATTAGGGACATGGCTGTGCTGGTAAGGTTTTTAGAGTGATGTGATTGTACCGTGGAATTCTGACAGTATGATAGCATGGGTCGTATGTATGTGCTGGACTAGTGGGATAGTGTGGTTATTAAAGTGATTGGTAGGTATTGGAGCAGTATGATTTTAAAAGGGGATTTTAAGGGATGGGCAGATACTGAAAGAGTGGGACGATGGGAATGAACACGGTTCTTAAAACCAAAGTAGGGCAGTGAGGTTATTCGGTTATTGATCAATTTTACCATGGAGATATTCATTCTATCCACTGAGTCAGCTTTGTTGTGGTAAATGAAGTCCCTCGCAAATTTATAAATCTTCTATGGTCTTCCAACTTTGGTCTCACTAAATTCCTCAGAAATATAAAGCATGTAGGCAGTCAAAAAGCCGTGACATTGACTCTCTCCTAAGACCTACCTGCGCTTTGGTCGGATGGGGGCCGCCCTGGAACTCTATGGTGCCATAGGCGTCGGTGGGTGAGAGATCCGTGTGGCGTTGGACGTTCCATTTCTCCGCCTCCCCTCCGACAGGCGCCGGTGGACTCGTGGTCGGCAGGTAGAAGTGCTTGGACTCGAGCCGCCCACACCCACATCTACATTTGGAAAAAAAGGAGAAAAATTATATTATTTACAAGTTTAGTTATAATTGTGGTTTATTTGAGGAATAAACATGTTTATGTGGTACTGTTGCAAGATTTTCCTTTTCTCCACGAAAACTCTTTCCCAGTCCCAGATGAGATACTTCTTTGCTTAGAATAGTTTTAGGTTCATGAATAAATCAAAGCTTTTAAAGGACTATAATGATATCAAATTATGATGTAAATTGGATGCATTAGATAAATCATATGAAATAAAAGAACAAATACTACAGTGATATTAAAAACAGCAACACAGGACAAAAAACTACAAATTTACCATCACGAACTGAAATGCAACGAAACAGAAAATGACAAAACAAAATTTAACCATGTTCCTAGTTTTAATCTGATTATTGGTGTCATCTGACATCCCATCACGTTTAACAGGGGTGAGGGATTAAATGAATTAGAAGTAATAATTGTTATGCAAACAAAATGCCACACCTCAGTAAACGATCCAAATCAAATTCAGAATAATTCAATTCAGATCATTGCAGTCGGGTTTATTAGTAGTGGGGAAGAGCATACATTAAGACGTTTTACATCCAGAAATCCATAACATAGAACACAGCAGAAGGTCAACCAGTAGACAATACTATCCATGGACATAATAGTCGACTATGCCTGCCACTATTGGACAAAAATCAGGAAATCTCAGGAGGTCGGTTAAAAGGTGAAGTTCTTGTGAAGCAGGAAAGTTGATAGCTCTAGCATAATATGATGACAGAAATCATTGCGAAGACCATATGCAGTCTCGTCAGGCAAATATGTAATAAAAAAGAAACATTTATTTCATATACATGCCATACTTGTCACCAGACATAGACTGGAAGTCAAAGCAGTCACTTCATAAAAATCTAAAATTAACGAAAGGGGCTTATCTCACAGCTTTCTAACCATTGTGTACTGACAAGGAAGACTGACAGAGTTATAAGTAAGATTCTTAGTCCTAAATTAAAGAACATTCTTTGGTCCAACCTGAAATTGAAATTCACATCTGAGAAGTCATGATCCCTACCTCTCATCTTTACCGGAAGTGGTTTTACATTTACAATCAGGTGAGACATGTCCTCCCCGTTGGCCATGTAGTGAGTGTTTCCGGTAAGTTAGTTCGTAATAACACCGCTTGGAGGTTCTTCTCTCCACCAGAGTGGCAACATTGACCATCCGTCTTTCCTTTTTATGTGGAAATTTGGATGCCCAGCCTTTAGCTGCTTCTTTGCCCCAGCTCATCCTGACTTAACATAAGCAGCAAACATATGTCTTCTGGCTCACTTCATAATTATCTCATGTAACCATTTTCCCAAATCTGCTTGTATCCAAGGCTTATGATAGGCCGTGTTTTAACCCATGTTTGCAGATCTCCCAGGGATTAAAATGTCATTCAAATACCTAAAATATTGTGTTAGGTTTACATGACCTTACACCACCTCACACTAGAAACCCAGATTGGGTTGCTCCTGCACATACTCCTGTACCTGCACCCAGTTACCACAAGGGATGCTGTTGACTCCAGGTAAAGAGCTCCTTGACCTTGAAGTAGAATCACGAAAAATAAGTTTATCCACTGTGGTATTCAAGGCATTTGATAATAATATGTAGAGTTAACACCAGTAAGTATATGTAAGCATTACTCCAACAGTGAGCGGTACCCTAGAGCTGGTGTCTGTACCCATACACAGTTGTTACACAGTCTTTTGTTGAGCTTCTCAGCTATTAGGCTGCTCTAGATGAGCAGCTCACAGGCTACCCCCAATGGGAGCTGCTCAGATTAGCTGAGTAGTAGGGAGCCAAAGAAGAGCTGCCCGAGGAGCCAGTTGTGGCTGTTGTGGTGGGATGAAGTATGCCCAGGTGAGAGGAGGGCATCTACCTGAGAACCTTATAGCTATTAGTATGTAGGTGGGTGGAGTTGTGAGATGGGGTGGGATGGAGGGGTTATTTGTAAACAGCTACATGGACACGCTCTCAACCCAACTACATTGTATGTATATCAGCACCTGGTGCTTCAAAATGTTTCAAAAACAACCCTGGGATCTCAGGTTGTCCAGGGATTTAGAGATAATTTGAAAAGATATGATTTTTACATGAAATATTCCAATGTTAATGCCTTTAAACTTGAAACACAGTGCATTAATTATTTTGTGAAGAAAATTGCTGGACTATGAAATCCTTTCCATGATAAAAGTTCCATTCAAGGAATTTAGGCCAACAAACAATGGTGCCCTTCTACTGATTTAATGTACTCTTTTGCTGAATGCTTTGGTGGACAAGGGAGCTAGATGTGACTGAATTTAGCACAAGAAGGTTAGATTGTAACTGCATTTTTCCAGTTTTGAAGGAGAGGCAAAAGAAGTGTTTCATTTACTATAGCACCAAGTTGTTACAACGATTCTGAACTCGGGCCTATAGGCACACCTGTCCTAGAGAGAGCTTCAGTACTTTCAGTAGGAGGTAGATATATGGTAGAAAAGAACTGAATTTTGCCAAAATGTCAGGTACAACCTTCTTGCACTAAGGCAACGATTTATGGTCACAGCGCATGCCTGGTCGTACTGCATCCTTTCAACAGAATGAACCATATTTTCAAACGCCAACCCATCATGTGTTCCATCACAGTATATAGAAACACCTTTCTGCCTGTGGCCTATAGATCATAAACTGCCATCTATAATGTACTCACACATTATATAGTCTTACTATTGCTTTACATATCATACCATGGTGTAGCCACCTGTTTGTAAATGTACGGTGTGGTCTAAATCGAACAGAGTGCATGGTGATTCTGATTTCCCTTCCCATAACCAAAAGTCATTCTATGCATTAACAGGTACACAACTATAACCAAACAGGTAAAACACTTTAGAATCTCCCATCAAAACAAAATATTCATCTTAACTGATTTATGTTGCGAGAAATATGGGCAGATTTATGTAGCACTGGTATCTAACACTAGTTTTATGCTCGCTGTAAACCACCCCTTGCCCATCACACCCCCACCTTCCCATCATCTGTCTCACCTTTCCCCCCATCCATCTCACCTGGAGTGACTAATCCCTGGCTCCAACTCACACCTCAGTGCCTGGGTTGCTGTTAACCTGGCTGGCCTGGTCACCCATTCCCACACACCAGGAACACATTTCTCAAGATGGTACGACCAGATCCCTCACACAAATGGTATTACAGCCCTGCATCTAGTGGTCACTAACAATTGCACTGGTACGACTGTCCTACCAAACCCTATGTAATTTCGTACAGAGCAGTCATGGTGTGTCACCTACGATCGCCAACTCTGATATTAAGGATTTCAAATCGTAGTGGCTCTGTTCAGTCGTACCATCTTGAGAAATACAGTCAGTGGTTATACGTTGAGACTGCTGATAAGATAGGTGAGGTGTGAACTGTGAAGATAAGAGTCCATCTTGGGCTCCCTACCACTGGCCCCCATCTGCCCATTATTCTAATACAGGGTGATTTTACTGAATAACCTTATCTTTCTTTTCAATTTTCACATAAAAAATATCCTAGTTATATTGCAATGTTTCAGTGATCTTTCTCTCTGATTTTCATAACTTGTTATATAATTTCTATATATCTTTTGACATTTACTATAACCCAGAGGTTTAGAGCCCCACTCTCTCATCCCACCCCACCCTCCCCAGTGGGGAGGGTCCAAAAACGACTGACAACTGACTGAATACCTTACTGAGCTACTCACCTTCTCATTAGCTTACCGCCACTTCATCCATCACCTTTATGCCTGCTGGCTTCTAATCACATTAAGTCCCACAAAATAGGTTTTATTCATCACCCTGTTTGGTCATGGGCTAGGTCTGGTACTTGCCATGCAATAAGTCAGCCTTGCTTAAGCATGGTGGACTATGGAGAACGATCTTGAATATCATTTTGAACTTCATTTTGAATTTCTGATCATGACATATCTCTCTCTTTCAGTAAGTACATTTCTCTTCATATTTTGATTCGATTGAAAGTGGAAAATTATACTGTAGAAGATGGAACTACACTATAAACACTTAGAATGTACCGCCTACACACTGAGCACTGACACGGAGGCATTCTAAAGCATTGAGCTACTGGAGGAAGCTCCCCACCACTAAATACAAGGCATGTTTAACCAAGTCTGGGAATCAGTGGGTGCATGGAAATCAAATCAGCATCCTCTGAAGAGCCCTTGCACAGCGATGACAGATAACACCTAATTTAATTCTTCATATATCAGGCACCACTCACATCCAAAGAACCATCTGAGTAAGTGGAGCTGGAAATCCACCTCTTTAATTAAGTTTTGAAGATACTCAGCCTTCTGTATCCAATATCTCTTTTGTAGGTAGGTGTCTGCTATCTGGAGCTGAATAAGGCATCCTACGTCCTAATCTGGAACGTCAGGCACCAATATTCCTAATAACACTGCCATTGCAATATTCACTTTCCTAATAACACTGCCTACAGCTGAATAACCCGAGCTGGCAGATTTTGTGCTAGTATGGAATACCATTCCCTGTATAGGGTCTCACATTTCTATCAACCCCATGCTGTGAGGGCTCTATGCCATCATTCCACCCCCCAGGCATCACTGACAGCAGACCAAATGCCCAAGACCCGACCCGGTCTCCGACATCAATCCCAACAGACTTGTCCTAGGCAGCCAGCCTGAGATTGCTTTCAGGGGTATTTGCATGAGGAACTGGAGCGGCGTGTTTCAGACCAGGGCGGTTCCTATAGAGTGGGAGGTGCAGAGGGATTTGTTGGCATCCCAGTTAGCTTATCTACTGGTGATTCTTTAGTCGGTAATTCCCTCCCGGTGATGAAGTTGAGAGAACTTCTAAGAGTCATTTCATCACGTTTACCCATTTCAAAGTTAAGTTCACTATCCCTTGAGTAGCACCCCAGGAGAAGGTGGGGGGGGGGGGCTGATGCTTGATAACCTTCCACGTCCTCCAGTCTAGACAGCCAAGCTGACCCGGGCCAGGGGCGGATCCAAGAAGGGGGGGGGGCAGGGGCACTACTGCCCCCTCCCCCGACCCCTGAAAATGGGCCCGACTGTGACTCTTAACTATAGGAAATCTGGTTCGGAACCCCAGCTGTGCCCCCCCCCCCTAGACCCAATTTCCCTGGAAACATTTAGGTTCGTCCATCGGCCATTCTATACGACTGCAAACGCTCGAAAATGCAATCCCAAGTCTACTTAGAGGCCTCATCTCAGAGCAAATACATTAAAAATGGATGTTGTTTTATGCCATCAAGCCTGATGTTCACTGACAGGTCTACAGGTGACTAGATAAAGATAATCGCCTAAGTCTATGCTATTAAAGAAACTACCAGTATATGCTCCCTAACCATGTCTTTATTATCGAATCTATAAATAGACAACGAGCTGCTTGGCATTAAGGGGAGTAGGCTGGCATCAAAGGACGTGCTCTTCAAGGGAAGCTCCTTAACCAGGGGGCGAGCCTACCACACCTTCAAACCAGCCACTCTGCATTTGTAACAAGGTGGTGTAGACGTACTGGGTGACCTGCTCGTGCCACCTGCTCCCAACCTCCTCAAATTTATAGACCTTTTTTGTTGCACTTTTCTTTTTCCCATTTTGCTCTCAAATTGCCTACTGTTATTCTACCCTTCTTTAAGCATAGGGTCATGTATCATCTTGCACCTGTTCAATAGATCAGGTTTGACTTTAACCTTGTTTTGTGGGCAGTTATTTTAGTTAATCTCCCTTGGCACACTGCAGAATATGCATGAACACAATGCTTCATTGCACAATTCATTCTCACCTTAAACCATTGACGCGATTTCACTGATGATAATAAGTATATATACTTAATCAGAAAGGATCTAAACTAGGTAGTAGTGTTAGTATATCGGGCTGTCATAGATATTCACAATATATTCATGGACCTCATGTGGCTCATTCAGACTGCACATACCCTTCATTATTATGCTAGTATTCAGTGAGCCCGTGTCGTTAGATTAGACTGTGTCACCCTCTCTCTCTACCACTGTTATCAACCAGTTCCATCCAGCTCCCTTATTCAGGATACATATGCGGGAAGGGTAAGGGGTGGACTCAAGGGGCTCGCCCACACTGCACTCTAAAACTAAAAAAAAATGGCTTTAAATTAACAGTGACAGCCTTGTCCCAATGTTGCCAAAGACCCGTCATTACTTCCATGGAGATTCCTTGTACCACCATACTGACAACAGGGGCTTCATTGTAGAGACCACACTGCCTCAGTACAATACAATTACGGTGGTTCACTGTTCAGGTTTTATGAGGATCCCTGGTAGATTCTACGGTTATCTTTTTAGAGTGTTTTTTTATCCTTTTATTTTGTGCTTATTGTGGTGGTACTGAGTAGCAGAAGCGGGTCCTGCATGAAGCTGTTCACCTACTGACGCCGCTGAAAGGATTTCACCATGGCTGAGAGAACGCTGTCTTCTAGGTTTTAAGGTAATGAAAGAGCAGATGGGAATATGTAAAGAGGCATTACCGGCAGGAAATGACCCATCCATCTTAGATATTCTGGTGGCAATGTCTAAGCACTAGATCCCACCTCTCACTTGCATTGCTACCTGAAGAATGGATGGAAGAAGTTTTAGGACAGCTATGGTGTGCTTGTAATGGGGCTGAGATGTGTCGTCATAATATATGACCGATTTCTACATCCAGAAGGATGTCCTTGGCAATATCTCATTAGCAATTGGCAATGCAGGCATTCAATAGGGGACTGTTCAATTAATGTCTGACAATAGGCCTGACAATATTGCAATATGTTATTATTGGATGAGGCTGTGTGTTTGATAGGTTGCCATTGGCCACAGGCATGGGTACACAGTGGCTAACCTCTATATTGCCTAATGAATTCACAAGGAGAAGTCAGATTCTGATCCCTGGAGAGGTTAGGCTACGTCACCAGACGCTTCATGTTCCAGTAGCCAGAAAAAGTATCTATTTTCCATGCATGCTTGGTACATCTCTGGGGTGATACACAATGCCTATGACGTCGATGCTGTCCATTCCTATTCAGGCTTGTTTTTCTTATGCTGTTTCTTTTTTCATCCTGCCTTTTTGAGCTACCACACTAAAGGGCCATTCATTGTTACTGACAAAAAGCCATTTGTATATCGGTAATATCCGATAGAAGTCTATATCTGGCCTCTGCATGAAGATGGAAAACACGAGTTACAGAAAATACTCCGCACTTACTATAATTATATATGGTAAAGAATACACCTATATTTGGAAATCTAATGATAATATTTGTAGAAGACCTGACGGGTATACTCTATATGTTTCATATACTTACTTATAAATACAGGATGAGGAGAATGGGTGAGTAACAGCTGTTCAGCGCTATTTCAACAGCTAAGGCCATAATTTATGGCGAGAAAACTTCATTACACAAGGACAGCGTTACCGTAGGTCGCTGTGATTTTACATGATGTCCAGTCCGTTAACAGATCTCACGAGATCTCTACTATTCTGGCTATAGAATGATATCGTCCCTCACATGTACAAAATGGCTGTTTCTTTTTGCCCAACATTGCATAGTAAAGCAGGGCCGAACTCAACTTTCTTTTTTGGGGGAAATTGGAAAAAAATTGCGTAATTTCTGGGAGAGGTTTCGTCAGTAAGTCATAGCCGTGGCTCATGATTCATTGGAGAACTTTGGTAGCTAACTTTGGGTCCCAAGTAAAAAAGACACTGGTATATCATGAAAAATCTTTTTTGAGGGGGGGGGGCTAAGTAACACACGCATTTTATTTGAAAAGAAAATATATATATCTCAATTTCTAGACAGCAAGAAAAGAAAGGAAGAATAAATTCATCAAATCTATTTGGGTGGACGGCACTGTTGTTTACAGCATGCAGGTGCTGAACACAATGTTTACCTTTTGTAATCTGTCCTTTCTAGTGAGAGGACACATGTACTGACTATTGTCCTTAGTTATAGTCCTGAGATATATACTCTATGTCATTTCCATGTTTCCTAGTATATAGGCACACCCGGACCAGAAGGCAGTATCTACTTCTCCTATCAGTGGCTACTGAGAATATGCTGATCAACAACTGCATATTGCAGTAGGTACTGCTGAAATACTTCTGAAACAGCTGACTCCACACTGCATTTTCAGTCTAGACTCAGTAGTGTACTGACTATCAACTGAATATGCACTGCATTTCAGGCAAGAATCAGTAGTCTACTGACTCTCAACTGAATGTTAATAGATTCCAATACTGTTTCTGATGCTGCTTTCACACTGAATCACTACTGTCACACCTCACTGTTTCCCAGCTGCTTTAGTGCTGCATTTCTACTGCATTTTGGTCCGGGCAGCCATCCTTCCTTAGCTGAGTGTGTGGTTATGCGCAGCAGGGCCGTTGGTCAGCTTTCTGTGTCCCTCAAGGATACAAGCCCTTGTGTCCTTAAGAGACACAAGAAATTGACCAATCAGAAGCCAGTCTCTGCAGCAGCAGATGGCAGCTGCTAAAACCAAGATGGTGGACCTTCTACAGCCTGCATTCAAGGCACAAACACACTGATTTCTAAATACATAGGTAGAATTTTACTTTGTAATAGAATTTGACAGAGCAAAATAGTAATAGTAAGAAATTGAAATGCTCCTGTATGGTGCCATTGGTGTCTAGGGAAGATCATCCTGGATTCAAACCTTTGTTGACACAGTGTGGTGTGCTAGCCTTGTGTCCCTCAAGGACACAACAACAATTCTTTGTTGACACATTGGGTTGGGATAGCCTATAGTGTCCCCCAAGGACACAACAGCTGTGTACTTGTATGGTACATTGAATCATGAATATGGAGAGCCCCGAGTATAGAGATCTCCCTGATTGATAAAAACCTTGATAGATCTATGCATTTAGGGAGTGGTCATTATTTATCAACAGGGGGAGGGGCGTATTAAAAAATTTCAGGACCCTCTCGAGGGGGAGGCTGAAAAAATATATATATAGGGGGTGGTCACTAATTATTAACAAGAGGGCTGGTGGTTTTGAGGCGGGGGGGGGTGGGATTGGTCATTTTTTAACAAAGGGGGTGGGGAGGACGGTGGCCTACAAATAAATTTCAGAACCGCTCAATAGGGAGTGATCATTTGGTGGTAGATTGGAGGCGGGTGGGCAAATTCTTTTTTTAGCCCTTGACCGGGAGTAGGCAAGTATTTCTCGACCCCTATGAGGGGAGGGGGGAAGGCAAAATTATTTTACCTATTTTTAGCGACAAAGCCCTGGCATTACTATGGGTTAGGAGGAGGTGTGAGGGTTCCTATCACCCCACGATGTACTTCTTCTTCATCCCTGCACAAATCCATATCCTAAATTGATCCCTCCCTCTAACAAAAGGGGAGCCGGTTGGTTGGGGGGACGGCAAAAAAGTCACCCCCTCGAAGTACTCTAACCAAAAAATCCAGCACGCTGCTTAAAGAAAAGGGGGACAGGAATTACCCCGCCACTGCGTCCTTGAAGGATACAAGCAGACATCTGCATCCTTGAAGGATACAAGCAGACCACTGTCTCCTCCAAGGACACAAGCAGACCCCTGCATCCTTGAAGGACACAAGTAGCCCACTGTGTCATCCAAGGACACAATCAGACCATTCCATCTTCGAGGGGGGGGACGAAAACCCACGTACCACTGTGTCCTTGAAGGATACAAGCTGACTATTGCGTCCTTGAAGGACACTGTTAGACCACTGCGTCCTTGAAGGATACAAGTAGGCCAGTGTGTCCTCCAAGGACACAAGCAGCCCACTGCATCCTTGAAGGCTATAAGCAGCCCACTGTGTCCTTGAAGGATACTAGCAGACCACTGCATCCTTGAAGGAAACAAGGAGATCACTGTTTCCTTAACGGATACAGGGAGACTATTGTGTCCTTGAAGGACACAAGAAGAACAATTTGTCCTTGAGGGATACAAGCAGAACACTGTGCCCTTGAAGGATACAAGCAGAACACTGTGTCCTTGAAGGAGACAAGCAGAACACTGTCTTTGAAGTACACAAGCAGAACACTAGTGTCCTTGAGGGATACAAGCAGAACACTGTGTCCTTGAAGGAGACAAGCAGAACACTGCAGCATGGATTCTAGAAGTAGAGCGAGGTTCCATGTTGAAAAGTCGGCCGCGCTTATAAGGTAAATGAAGGGGGACCAGTCCCAAAATACAGGTCATGAACGGTGCATTCAGTACCGCTGAAAACCGGACATAGAGTTAAGAATTAACCTTTTTCGGGGCTCTGCCCCCGAACCCCCAATCAACTTTTTGCATCTAAAATCCCCCAAAAAATAATCTTTGAATATACCCCCTAAAATTGTAACATTAAGTCACCTTTTCTCTGAATCTTCAAAGAATCTGACATGTGTGCAGACGTAGTAAGAGATAAAAGTTAACAACCTAACGCACCCCTCATGACCTACTTTCGAGGGTGGTCCCCAGTCATTTACCTTCTTTGGCATGTTTGTGCAGTTTAAATGTGCAGTTTAAATGTGCACTAATCCTAGGGATGTCATTGACATGCGGTTGTTGTTGATTCCGGTAATCACAAATTTTGGTCTCAAATTTTGTTCAATTGCCCTCAGCACATCCGGTAACAGAACATATACATGTCCATAGAAAATTATTGATTACTCACGTATAAATGTATCCTTTAAGGACACAATGGTCTGGTTGTATCCCTCAAGGACACATTAGCCTGCTTGTATCCTTCAAGGACACGTGCTCTGCTTTTATCTTTCGAGAACACAGTGTTCTGCTTGTGTCCTTCAAGGATACAGTGTTCTTGTGTCCTTCAAGGACACAATAGTCTCCTTGTATCCGTTAAGGATGCAGTGATCTCCTTGTTTCCTTCAAGGATGCAGTGGTCTGCTTGTATCCTTCAAGGACACAGTGGGCTGCTTATAGCCTTCAAGGATGCAGTGGGCTGCTTGTGTCCTTGGAGGACACACTAGCCTACTTGTATCCTTCAAGGACGCAGTGGTCTACTTGTGTCCTTCAAGGATGTAATAGTCTGCTTGTATCCTTCAAGGACACAGTGATGGGTTTTTGTCCCCTCCTCGACGACAGTCAAAATTTATTGTGCCCTAATGAGCCGGAGCCGAGGAGAATTTTTGCGCCTCTCTTTTATCTATAGTAGTGCCCGGGCTTTCTTGCTAAAAAGAGGGTCAATTCTTTTAGCCCCCCCCCAAAAGGGATCAAATCTTTCTTTTAGCCCCCCCCCCCTTCAAACCCACAACCCCTGTTCATAAAGAATGACCACTCCCTAAGTGAGCAAATAATGAGCAGTGATGAATAGAAGAATATCAACTTGTTTGCAACTATTTCAAAGAACAGATACTGCTTTAAGTTTTACCCTGGAAAGATCAGTACACTTATGCATTGAATAGGTATCACAAAGTTCAGCATCTTGGTCTCATGCAGCTGTGCAGCTGCTGCAGCAGAAGCCAGCTCCTGATTGGTCAGTTGGTTGTATCCTTCAAGGAGACTACATAATGAGCTGCTGCTGTGTCCTTCAGAGACACAGAAAGCTGACCATCGGCCCTGCTGCGTGGTTATGCACTGATAACAGCAACCATACTGTGTTCCTATCATGGTAAATCACTGTAAAGGTCGCCTCATTGAAGCCTAAATGCTTACTCACCATTGTTGCCTGAATTATTACTCAATAACCTGTCCCTATAGATCAACATAGCAAGAAAAGGTGTCTTTCAGAGAATCTTTTCGACCATTCTGACGTTAACAAATACAAATCCATCGTCAGGCCTACTGAGTCATACATATCACTTGAAAGATAACTGTATTGCGAATCTCCTTCTGTAAGTTGTTTGCATCTGTGGACACTATGCAAAACTATGAGTTCCACTAAAATAAAGCTAGACACAACTTTATTCACAAAAAAAATCACCCTGCTTGCTGTATATGCCCTAATCTATAGTCATTGTACCTATTTAAACCTGGTTGACACCATTGCATAATATATTATGTTCTTTGGTGATCGTTACTGATATGGAACCTTCTGGGGAGGACACATTGCCACTAACCTATAAGTTTCCCTCTTGCCATAATGTGGCTTAGGCGGTTGTCTGTTTCATGTCACATGCTGGAAAATATTAGGCCATAGTTTTCTTTTCTTTCATCACGGTTAGGTAAATTGCCCCACAATTCTTTTTCCAAAGGCATGTAATTTCTTCAAATTCCAAGATGCTAGGCAGTTACACAATGACAACCACTTTTGAGACCATCAACCTCACTGGGTCAGCCTGATGCATGCAATATACCATAGTATTGACACTGATAATGAATTAGTGCATTGAAGAATATAGTGCATTAGGCAATTTCCTGCCTTTTAATGGCTGAGATTCATGTTTGGGGGCATAAAGGCATCTCCTCCAGACTCTATACACCAGGTCCTCATCTACTGGCACGCAATCGTACAATAGCCTTACAAAAATCCACTGGGGGATGTGCTAAGTGGGCCAAGGCATTGGCTAAACATCGGGTTTCACAAAAACCATTAGAACCTTCTTAAAATGAGATCTAGGGAATGAGGAGCAGATCTGTGGGAACAAGAGTGAATTGAAGAGCCATAATATCCTTCCCAAAATGATTGCTGGGCGGAATATGAGATTGAGCACCCATGTGCCCACCCGATTAAGTAGCAGTTTACCTGGTTAGAGACAGGTATTTGTAGACATAGGCACAGGTGGGGGTGGGTGAGCAGGGGAGAGGACATGCACGTGTACAGGGCAGACAGCGTGCTGCCAATGAGCAGATCGATAGTGGGGGTCGAGCTGCTCTCTTTACCTGACCTAGATTTACAACCCCTGCTGCACCTGCCCCATGACAATGGGTCTGTATATATACCCTCGATATATATGATAATCTTGCTGAGGGCACTACTGTGTTATACCCTCGATATATGTTATCACCTTGGTGAGGGCACTGTGTTCCTAACAGCTACATCTCGTTTATCAAATAATACCACACGCCTTAACTCTGTTGTAGTAGGGGGAAGGGGGCCTGCTCTCACAGTGTAGGAAGTGAATTCAAAAGGTTCCAGCTACGATATCTGTTGTGATACTGTAGTATAATCTTCTGTGGATATTTATTCCCATTTCAGTAATAATTTCAGTAGTAATAACTGTATAAGAGTCAACATTGCAGCAGCTTTGTTCGGGATCAATTGCTATAAAAGCCCACTTGAAAGCTGGAATAATCTAAGGGAGAAGGCCCTAAATGTGGGTAATACAAATACTTGTTTGGACCAGAATATCATTGAGATTAATGGAGAAATACACTTTCATCCCTGTAAGAGTGTCTACTGTCGCCATAACGTCATCTAAATGATTGATTACACTGCACGGCAAGTAAGAAGTAATTTTCTACCACGGACAAGTGATTCACTAGACGTGGGTACATCCCCTCAATTCTAATTCAATCTCAGAGAATCATGGAAGTTGTGGGACTAGCGTTAGTCCAAACATCAACTAAATCCTATCAGTATCCCACTTGCTTTTCATCTCATCTTTTATTGTTTGTCCTTCTTAATATAGCTGTGAGGAGGCAAGTTAAAAGGACCGTCTGAGGGGGATTAGTACCAATTCTGGCCAACAGGGGGACACCACTATGGCCTAAAAGGGCGAAAATATACCAAAAACAGTTATATACTACTTTTTTATGTAGATTACAATCGTCCTAAAGGGAAATTCCCATTTTTAAGGAAAACCTTCCAAATTTGGAATGTAAATAGAATGTTTTTGGGCATTTGTCGGCAGAAATCAGTGCTTTTGTTGATATTGGTTGCCATGGAAACATTATTTTCAAAAAAGCCTATTTGTAGCCACACCCACAAGGATCGGTGTGTTGAAAAGATGGTAAAAATCTGATAATCAGATCAAATTTTATGAGAAAAAGAAAGTGAAGAATATGACAATTTCCCTAATTTGCAGAATTATGCCTAATTATACATATCTGATCTGATATTTGTGTATAAATATGCACAAAGTGGTGCGTATGTCAAAAATAACGATAATGATAGGCTCACCAGAACCAAAAGCAAGGTCAAATTTGCAGTAAAAATGCCAAGGCGTGACTTCTTCAAGAGATCACCCCTCTACAGAGGAGCCCAATTATGGAACAACCTCGACGTCTGGTACCAGGAGTCTGAGCAGAAATCCCAATTCAAGGCCTGAATCAAGAGAATTAAGGACCTGCACAAACAAAGCAAGAAACTTAAGGAAGCTACCATCCTAGATGGCAGCATCCTAATCTGCGAGACTTCTGACGAAGATGAAGACCCTGATTCGTTTCTATGACATCAAATGAGTAATTCAATTCAATTCTATCCTATTTACTGTATTTTCTTTATGTCCTTTTTAACTTGAATGTGGTCAATTTTCTTATGTCTATTATTTGTCACTAGATTAACAAAGTCACTTTTTTATGCCAAGTAGATAGGGACAATTTGTTACCTAAATTGAACAACAAGCCAGATTACAAATCTTAAGATTAGTAATAATTTTTATTTATTGGTTTGTATGTGGTGTACTTGATTCTTTTGTTTATTTGTCTCTTCGTTCTCATCTTATAAAACCCATATCAAACTAGTATGTGCCAATGAAACCTGTTCCCAAATTAGTTAAATGCATTATTATCACCTCTTCGCATAGTGGAGCGGTTAATAAACACTTCAGTAAAAAAAAAATATATATATATCACGTGAAATATACAAGGTAGACCTTATTTTGGGATTTGAATAGGTCGGTAACCATCTAAGTTAATAGGGTCGTAACTCTGAAACTAGCAGATAGATTTTCTCATGTAATATATCATTGGAAAGTTCATGGCCTGAATTGACTTTTCACCTGGCCTGGGGGACCCTTTTTGCTAGGCTATACACAGCTGCTCTCTCCCTACATATAATTGAAACAGTACCATCTAATGCTCAAATGCACGCCATTAATCCTTTAAAATCTATCTTTGAAACTATAGGAACACCTGGTGCCAAAACCACTTGTCCTAAAACCACTTTGGAACAAAACAGATCCTTTTTTGCTAATATCATCTGGCTCAATGAGTTCTTGATGTTACATATAGGTTTTTGGGGTGGGAAATTTATATTTTAGCCTCCAGGGCCTCAAAATAGGCCAGAATTGACCAAAAATATATTTAAAAGAAAGTTTTCAGGAAATCATACCAAATATGTGTGTTTCCATTTATGTTACATATATTTGGTGGTAGGACATTGTATCAGAGCCAAACATCTCCCACCTGGCCTCATTTCTTGTATATTATGGGAGCATTTGAAGTTTGGTGAAGGTGTGTGTCTTGGCGAGTGATTCAGCCTTATACCCCCGTCCCCTAAAAGGTCAGAGAGGTCAATGGGTTCAAAAATGCCTTTAAAATTAGAGTAAGGGTATATCTAATGTGTGTAAAAAAATGGGAGGGATCCATTGATAAACATGGAAATGAGAGGCCCATACCTGATCTCGGCAAGACAACCCATTCTTGGGAAGACAGAATAAAATGATTTTTCCTCCTCCTGTACAGGATTTATATATTTAACTATCATGACTATAATTATGGGTTATTTACCTACAAGATTTACCTAAATCTTCATGTAGAAAATTTGCTTATTGCCCACAATTTTGCAACAGCACAGCAAAGGGAACTAGATTTTTGTCTTCCCGAATCAGTGTCTTGGCGAGTGATTTCTGTTTAACATAGCATGTTCAGGACTCAATTTCTTACATAAATTATGAATGGATTATCATGAAACCTGACTATTTTGGCTTGCAGAATATGGAAATGAAGGTTTTATTAATGTTAGATGTGTCCTTATTATCATAAAATGCACATACTTTTAATAAATGTTTATCGTGATTCTGTTCAGATTTCTTGTCTGGACAATTAAATATTATTCCTGCCTCTCCTATCAACAATTGATATATCTAACTGTTCTAACTATATCAGTAATTTCTCCCCTAACATGTGCATAAGTATCCAATGTATAGAAGATTTGGTTACTGTACATCCTATTGAACAGCAGAGCTAGGAAGAAACTTTTTGTCTTCCCGAATCAGTGTCTTGGTGAGTGATTTTTGCTTAACATAGCATGTTCAGGACTCGATTTCTTACATAAATTATGATTGGATTATCATGATACTTGGTGATCCAGACTATCTTGACCTGCAAATTATGGAAATTAAGGTTTTATTGATATCAGATGTGTTTTTATTATCATGAAATGCACATACACATTTATTGCGATTCTGTTCACATTTCTTGTCTGAACAAAAAACAATCAAAAACTCTGTCCTCCAAGTGTACAGTAAATATATTTAGCTATTCTAACTATGTGAATAACTTTTCCCTGACACATACCCAAGTACCCAATTTGTAAAAACTTTGGTTATTCCTCATCCTTTGGAACAGCAAAGCTGGGAAGTGGAATTTTGTCTTCCTGAAAATGTGTCTTCCCGAGTGATTTTTGAGTGACAGGCCATGTTTGATTGAAATTCCTAGGTGTTTCCAGATTCCCCCCCCCCCATTAAACCTATATATCAACCGAAAGCAAATATCATGGGCATTGACTACCTTTTAATTAATTATTCCTAAGAAACTCTGTCTCCCTTTAATGAAGAATGGGAGATAATTAACATTTTATGTCCTGGAATTTACTTAAAATCCCATATCAGCCCTAGAGGATAATGGTCCATTGACAAAGCAAAATCACAGAATATCTAGCTAAAACTCTATGAACCCAACATTTAGACCCATTTGTACAAGAATAATAACATAAAAGACCATTATTAATATATAAAAGCACATATAGGAGGCCTTAAGGGCATTTACCCCCAATTATCACTCACTGTTTCTAGGGTATATACCTTTAGGTTGTTGCCATAGCAACCATTTTCGTATTTAACTAATAACATTTCAAGAGGAAGTAGTCCTACACCTATATACTAACCACAAAAAAAATCTTTGAGATACTCCTAGGTTTGGTCTAAGACCCCCCCCCCCCCCCGCTCAAGGGGGGGATATGCTTTGTTTCTATGACTTTCGACAAGTAGAGAATCGCTGCAGGCCTGACAACTGTACAGGTCCTAAATGTCCTCTTGAGAGGCCACTGGTCACTTTTTACTGCCCATGGCAGATTTATATCCAAAGTCCCCCAACATGCTTGACATATATAAAACGCCATGCTAAGAACATTATAATTATTTACAGGACTATTGTCACAATGATTAACTATAACCCATGGAATTCAGAATAGCCATACAGGCGATAATAAAAGAGATAAGAGAAAGGTATTGTGTGTGATACATGTAATACTTTTGGCCGATACTCCATGCACACCTATTACCATATCATCATGTGTGTGCCTAAGAGTAACATACATAAGAAAAGTTGGCACACCACAGTTTATATCTCAAGATATATCATATAGAACATACCCCCTGTGCATCACTACACAATGCAACATATCTAACACAGTATAACGATATCCTCCAGTGGCATATACTCACAGTATACCTCAGCCAAGACATGGTGTATATACCTGATATATATATGCACTACACATTAAGTTGACCCTAACACTTACCTTCCTTCGTTGTTGATCCCTGTGATAAGGTAGGAGGGCCTAGGAGCAGAAGGATGCAGAGAGGATGAGGAAGATGGGACGATGGATTTGGGTGGGCCAGGTGATGCCCCATTGTGGGGGTGGTTCTCAGAGTGGTGGTGGTGACGGTGGTGGCGATGGTGGTGGTGATCCTGGTTGACACCCCCGTTTATCTGGTTGACTACAAGGTGGTGGTGTAGCTCCATATCTACAGTGGCATCCCACCTGTCAGTCAGTCAGTCCTTCATGGTGTCAACGCCACTAAGGTGGGAAAGACCAGGACATGGAGATCAAGGCTTAAAAGCCAATGATTCAAACATGGTGCCAGTCACAGGGTTTGTATGGGAGCACCATGGACTACCGGTTAGTATTGCTGCTGGTGCTGCTGGTTCACTTGTTGGTGTTGCTTCAGCTGCTTGCATTCCCTACCCCCTTACTACAACTCTGGTGCTGCCACTGTGGCATAGAGACATAATCAGTCCACTTGTGTGCCAGTGGCTCTCAGGAATGCACCCCTTGCCTAAAGGTAGTGGGGTGGTGACACACCCAAACTCCAGGTGGCACCACAGGAAGCAGGGAGACACCATTTCTCAGGATGAACATGGGATCTAAAGCACCACTTCCACCGAGGGTAGTCTGTCCAAGACTCGTCCACGTGGCTGGTTGGTATCATCTCACCTTCACAGAAGATGACTATGGTTTGGAGTTTGTGCAAGGTAGTCCTAGTGCAGTTGATATGAGGATTAATTACATGTTGTATGCTGTCTTAAAGTGGTCATGTCTTGGACAGACTATCATTTATATACACCACGCCTCCACCACCACCTGGCCAGACCTAGGGAATGATGAATTGGATGAAAATCCATCTCTTTGAAATCCCCAGAGAATCATTGGATCTCATTTTGTGCTGGGATTTCATATGGAGACATTTGCTGTTATTTGTTATACCTGTTATGTTCCGTTACTATGAACTGAATAATTCTTATATCCATAGTAATATGTCAATGCTATACTGAGTTAATTGTCTATCGTGTATCAGTGTCTACTAACCCATTATGTTAATCTCTACAGGTTTTGTTAGAATTTGTCTTAAAATCGGTATCTCCACTATTTTTTTGGCTTATATATGTGTCAGAAGGAACCATGCCCAATATGTAATATCTAAATTAACAACCAGTAGGGTTAGTTGATATCAAGTGTCACTCTTTCATGCCAGAAACTACTTGTCGGTAAAATCTCTAGAATTTACAGTCTATCACAAAATAGATCTTTCATTTTGAATTTATCACTCCAGTCTGAAACGTACCTCGGTTGTTTTTCAGGCTTACTCCTCCTTCAACAAATGAAAACAGAACAAAAGAATTGAATATTATCTAATAAAACAATATAAATTGTGAACAAATCAAAAGAATACATGCAGCAAGTTCTGAAAGTGAACATGTAAGCAATATTAAGCTTTGGTCATCCATCCAAAAACAATGTGAAAAGATGAACACTAAGTGACAAAGTAAAGGGTGGCAATGTTCATATAGTGTGTCTATTTCTCCCATTATCAATATTAAGATTTCAGCTAAGTGTTCAAAGGGCTGGTTTATGGTATGAAGCATGCACTGTCTATCCACTCTCTTTGGTTTATCAACTCCAATACACATAAAACCTTCTATTACGGAAATAATTATACAGTCCGAAAAGGAAATTCTGGAAAACACGGCCAGAGTATACATAAATATTATATTCCACAGAATATCCCACAGATCAAAATCCCCTTGCCACCTGAGACGAACTCAGAGTAGATTGTTATCTCCTTAGGTCATCGCTAAATCCGATGACAATACGAACCAAGTGTAATACCATAGCAGCGTTTACAGGCGATCTGGGGGTATTATCAGGACACTGCACAAATGATGTTCATAAGGAGGGGCTTTTACGTACTTTTGTGTCATTTACTTCTAGTACATTTTGTATACCACATGGAGCTGTGACGTCAGCTGGATGCATAATATATAATCAGCATCTACTGTCATGTTTCATGTAGAGAGTTTTAACAGTAGGGTAGTACTCCACAGCAATCGGAGAGAGAAGAGATTTATACATATTTGAAATAAGTGAAACACTTAAGAAAGGTTGGTGACACAAAGACTCTGGAAGAAATGGCCGACCTTTCTGGGTAAATGGAATGGCAACCATGAGTGAGTAATATATTTTTAACGCCATATCGACAGCTAAGGTCATATTCATGGCGAGCCATCCATGAGGGGTACTTGGTATCATGTTCATGAGAATAAAAACGTGACATGTATTTTGGGGAAAGGGGCCTTGATGCACCCTGCACTAAGGCCCCTTTTCGCCGATCATCTCACAAATGTTAATGCTCATGAACCCATGATCGGGGACAATCACCTAAGAAGACCAGCATAAAGATTATAACAAATGTAAATTATACCCTGAATTTAAGTCGGAATACAATTTATAGCATGCCATTTTATTATGATTACTTGGATTACTGATCTGCCCCTGGGGACTTAAGCAAAATGGGCGAGATGTTTTTTTCTGTTTCTTTTTTCTCTCGTGCTTTTCTTCTTTTTTTTAAGCTCTAGCCGCTGTGATCTATAAGAAAGTTCTCAAAAGAAAGAAGAAAACAGTCCATGCCTACAAGCAAACAACTGCCCCCCTCCCCTTATTACACATACCCTGTTCTAAATATATCATTTTAGAAGGCCCGTAATCCAAGTAATTATGACACCATGGCCTTACAATAAAACAGGTATTAAGGACATGTAGAGGAAGTATTATGACCTCGTATAAGGAACATAATCTTGTGTGGAATGTACAATCTAGAGAATCAGACGCGTGAGTTGTCCAGAGCTACTTATTCAAGAACTAGTTAGATTAGTGCGTAGGGAAGTGAGTTTAATGCTACTACAAGGCTACATTTACATACCTTCGAAATAGGTGGCTATAGATAAACACCAAAATTGAACCATCAAGATCAAATCAAATACCTTCGAAATTGTAAGATTATAAACGCGAGATTAAAATGATGTAAATATGAAAGTGTCAATATATGAAGACAATTACTTTACAGAAGGTCGCATTCATGAAACCCAGAACTTACCAGACTTAAAAAAGATTTGCTCGTAAAATTAGCTCTGTTCTTTAAATTGCCGGGATTCTATAATAATTGCAAGTGGTAATTATTTTGTATATGATATTTGTGTCAGTCATGTATCACTTGTGTATGGATGGTTGGCAAAAATTTCTTGTCAAGAAAATCTCAATTAATCAATCTCAATCAAATCCTTATACATGTATACAATTCCTTTCTCCAGGCATTCTCACAAAATTGGCAACAGTAACACCACAACTATATCAGATCCTGGCTCCAGTAGATACAGAGGCGGCACCTGGTGGATCAGCCAAGAAACAGTACCCGGGGTCCTGCCTCTTGGTTATCTCAGAACGTTTGAGCGGGCAGAAGTCCAAGGGAAAGCCAAGACATACCGGTATGAGAGTTAAAGAGCAAGACAATTGTAATAGATGCTTAGACCGGAGATGTCAGACCACACAAGAGTCACTTACCAACGCCTAACCTGCCTAACTACTTCCCTATAGATAATCTTGTGATACATTTAGCCAGTATGTAGGCCTACATCATAAAGACCCCTCAGTCCCCGTCTGTCGTCCACTGCCAACCATTTGTTATACTTCCCATTACAAGACTTACCGTGCACAGTTTCATAGAGTACAAATGAGCACAAGAGAGATCAATCACAACAGAACTTAATACGATACAATCTTAAAGAGCATAGAGCCGCAGAGTGGTAGACATTTACATAGAGAGGCACATGATATATATAGAGAGATATCCAACCTTAAAGGGCCGCTGATGCATTAATGCATCATGCCTATTGGTCGTCATTATGCATCAATGAAGTGCTTGCGAGACTGCTCGCCATTGGAGCACCATGCCGACCCTCTGGGAGTTAATGGATCAACCCGGCAGGGTCGGCATGGTGCTCCAATGAATTTGGTGCATCATGACGACCGATGGGCATGATACACACTCCTGCATCAGCAGCCCTTAAAGGGTTAAAAGAAGAAGAGTTTCTATTTTTTGCCAGCCTTGAGGTGTTAGCTTTCCAAATGTAAAAAAGAAAAATTGAAAAAAGAAATGCATGGGCATAAAAAGTGGCCTCAAGGCATTTGTGGCATAAGGGTATATATGGCACAAGGGCCCATGGTTGCCTTTGGCCTCAAACAAATAACTGTTTAAGACATAATGACTGTTTGTGGTATAAGGGCCCCACAAGGAACACCTCATATGCATTATATAATTCAAATCCTTAGTCATTTCAGGCCTTTAGGATTTGGTACTACTCTGCAGTAAAATACCCTGGCTAATACGGTTGGTCAGGAGGTGGAAATGTTCTAGGGGAAGATGACCAGGTGGGGAATGGTACACTGAAAAAAGTTCTTACTCATGTGAGGCTGGATCCAGACTCAGGCAATGTCACCAAAATAAGTATGATCTGAGACTCAGCCTGATCCTGGGGTGATACTCTAGCAGATCCTGAGGCTGATCTTGGGGTGATATTATTGGTCTGCCAGAGTATCATCACAGGATCAGGCTGAATTTCAAATCATACTCATTTTCGCGACATTCCCCGAGTCTGGATCCCGCCTCAGGTAAGACTTTTTTCAGTGTAGGGGGACGGCTATCCTTACACACCGTGAAGGTTTTTGAGCTTGTCACTAATCAGATTTATTCTTCATTACCTGCATGCTAATACAAACAGATAAGAAGCTGTACAGCGCTGCTCATATTTGACCTAATTAGATAAGTACACACAAGTGAGTTGTAAAGAACTAGAGGTCTGCTGCTACATACCTTCGATTTAGCTGGCTATACACAAAGACCAACGTCAAAAACAACAAGAAAAAATCAAAGTCCCACAAAATTATAATGTGCACCAATTCCACCAAGGAGAACAAAATGCAATGATGAAATTAAAAAAAGATTGTATATGCATATGTTTTATATCCTGTTCTGCTGTCTCCTAAATTGAGATAGACTAGGGAAGATATGAATAAACAAATAAATTATAGATAAATGCACAAGGAGAATAACCTTTTTTTCTTTTTTTTTACTTTTGGGACAATTAAGATGCTCTATTTCAAATAAAGGGTGACTTTTGTTCCAAAAAAAGGAAATTTGGCGACTGGGTTATCTGGTGGCTGAAGATTGTTGAATTATAATACTCCTTTCCAATTTGATTGTTTCTGTGCAAAAATAATGTCGGATGATGTAAATAGTAGTGGACAAATGCTCCATAATCACACCTTATTTATATTACCACTGCTGTTTTTTTTCTCGAGTAGATACTGTCTGAACCCCCGCCCAACCGACCCCTCCTATAGTATACGACGCCTTAAAATTCGGCGTTGCCGAGTCAAACGTTGATATACAATGAACCCTACTTTACATACAGTGAGTAATTACTATTCAATCTAACAAACAAAATATACAACTTATCCACATGACCACCTCCATGCAGCATTACACCAATAGTCCACTGGGCGTATTCGACCGACATTTGTGTAGGAAATGTATGGCCAAAGTCACCCGAAGGTGCCCAGTGGACTATTGGTCTTACTTATCATTCTCCGACTGGCCACATTGAAATACAGTCAGCCCTTGCTTCCTCAACCCTTTGATTCCTCAGATCCCTCATTACCTCAGACAGAAGATCTGCAACTAGCTCTATGTTTTCTATTATATTTGGCATTACTTCCTCAGATAATTCGCATCCTCAGACATTTTCCCCTGCATTTTCCAAATCTGAGGAAGCAAGGCCCGACTGTACAACCAATGACTACAAACTATGAAGATGATCATTAGATGCACCTTGAACATCGGCTCGGTGCAAAACGAATCACCTACTTGGTTTTACAGACCCATAGAGCAATAGTATAGCTTCCAAATTAGAACGCGTAATCCCTACATCCACAACGTAGTTACAAGCTTTTTGCACTAAGGACATTACGTGTGCACATTATGGAAGAGCAATTTAGCATTGCATGTTAGCTTGGCGTTAGCTTTAACCAAAGCATTCCACAAGTACTGTTTCAAGTACTTTATAAATAGAGATGATGCACATCCACCTGGTAGGGTGAACTGTTTAGTAAAAAATGAAGATTACAAAAAAAAAGATACTGAAGTTGACTGACCATTGTGCATAGTTGTACTTCCATCTCATTTTAATCCTTTAGGTTTCTCCTTATTTCTAGGGTGATCTAGTTTTGTTATTTCAGCTAAGGAATACATGACAGTTTGCTAATACAGGTACCCACTAGCTAAAGTAACCGCTCGTTTTAGCCATCGGCAGATCTACTGTAAGAGGGTTGCCCCTCCACAGTAAAGAAAATAAACTTAATAAATTATTTTGTTGGTGCTTTGCGATGGGAATTTTACATGATTTAATCAAAAAAAAAGTTCAAAAGGGTTCTTGAATGAACAAAGGAACTTGCATCTTTGCAAAGGAGAAAGATCCACTGAACCATCTCCCTGTGGCGCGATATCTGCTGCATACAGCCTGTTTCCCTACACTTAAAAAAGATGGATCTCTATGAAGGTGATCAGTACAGATGACTTAAGGTCCTCTTTCCATGTTGATGACCCAAGGTAATCATGTTGATCACCTTGGGTCATCAAAGTGATGACCGAAGGAGACCTTGGGTCATCAATGTGATGACCCAAGGTGATCATGTTGATCACCTTGGGTCATCACTTTCTGCCACCAGGGGGCCCTAGTATACAATAATGGAAAATACAATACTCACTATGTTGAATATATTGATTCTTATCCCTAATCCACTTGATAATGGGTGTTTATAAGGTAGAAGATGTTAAGAATATCACCACACTTGAATATCAGATGATATAAAAAGAAATTTAGGCAACATTATCAAAGGTACAATCATGTTTAAAGATGGACACCTCTTTTATAACTGAAACTATAGTTACAACCATGGGTACATGCTGACATTTGTTATACATATCTAATATGCCTCATTAGGGCATTTATAAGTTAGCAGTAAATGCCCACAATAAATGCTTGGTTGTGGGGAGGGAAGGGGGTAATTATGCAATTGTTGGAAATGATAATCAAAAAGATACTAGTTAATGACAAACAATCATTTATATGCTCCCCTCTGATCTGTTCAGACAGGTCATCACATATGATCACCCATGGTGATCACATATGATTAGTTCAAAGATCACCGGGTACTCCCCCTCGGGCTCATCAATAAGATGACAAAAAGTCATCACTACAGAGTACCCTTTTAAGCCTTATCTTTTCAGTGTATCTACTAAAGAAAGTTTAAGTGTAACTTACTTTGTTTTTTCTTTGTTCACCGGTAAGAACTTGACACACTCCCGCTTGTAAAACACCCGTTCTATCCACGACCGCTGGCTCTGAAAGAACAAAGACTTTTTCGTCAGTTTAACAGCTTCAATTAGCATGTTATTTCATAGAGGTTTAATATTGGGAGTTCTGAATGATGGTTATCAGTACTACACTCCAATAAGCCCCAGTAAATTTGAGATTGAACATGTACCTCGACAACCTCGATTCTTTGGAACCAAAGACTCGAATTTAAAAATACACTTTTATAATGATTTTGGGACAACTGATAACAATAATTAATTTTGGTCAATATCCTAGAAAAATCATCGCAACACATTATGAAAGGCTGATCGCATAATAGGTGCCCCTTGTATTTCAAAAGATTTTGCTGGTCTATAGAAAGTGACAACCTAACCCCAGATAGACAAGGTACACATTCACTACCTAAAGTAGACTATGAAAATGTTTATCTACCTCAGGTAGATTAGCAACTGACTGTCTACCTCAAGGAGACTATGAACTATCTGCCTACCTCAGGTAGATTTAAGAACCCCCTGTCTACCTCAGGTAGACAGCTGTCTGTCTACCTCAGGTATACTCTGAGCCGCTTATCTACCTCAGATAGACAATGAACTGTGTGTCTACCTCAGGTAGACTAAATATCTGAAAATCATGAAGCCCAATTCTCATGAGTTTACAGGAATCTCTACACATGTAGTAACAAGCAAGTCCCAGACTGCGTTGTCAGTGACAAGGACTGTAGGTGCTGAGCTGTGATAAGTCGATTATGTTGTCTACCTAAGGTAGACGACAAATGAGGTTCAGCCAGTCTACTCGAAGTCGGCCAACGGCGAAGCTGCGATAGGCAGGCGTACTTCCTGTTACTACAACTATGAAGCTATCTAGATGTCTGGTCCTTTATCAATTGGAGGAGGCATGAGTAACGATTTGTTGCTGTCAGCAAATCTAAAGGTTTCTCCTCTTCAAACCATGAAAAATATGCCAGACTTTTTACTTCCCTGTTTTTCTCAAGTGGTAGCAGTATAGATTTTCTTTCAACATAATGACACTCCGAATTCGATTCCTGGTCCCCTGCTAAATTCTTAAAAAGATTGCTTAGTATTCTGATAATTAGAGGGGTTGCCAATGAAAGGGAAAAAAAGAAGAAAGAAGGGAAAAAAAGAGACAAAAAGAAAGCTGACCACAATTTATGTATGGGGATTTCCACTCTTTCATCCTCCTGTTTGAAATTACCTAGGCCTACTCATCTAAGTTGAACTCAACACGTGGACAGGGGAGACTTACAAGTACCCGTCGTCCACTAGGTCTAGCGACAGAGGCCAAGTGAAGATGAGAGATGTCAAATACCTTTTAAAATCTTTACCATGTATCATGGTGATTGAATATACGGAATGAAGAGTAAATCAACATGGTTACCAGAAAGTAAAAGAAAGATTTTTATGTGGCGTATGCATGATGATGAGAAAAAAGATTCTTCTCACATAAAAGTGGTCATATGGTTAGCACTAAATGCTGTCTTATGAGGTTGGGTTCCAGGTAGACATTCCTTATCAGGCCAAAAAAAATTCATCTGTTTCCATGAGTCACAGAGCTAGGGTCGGTAGGTCGGATTTTTTTTTTTTTTAACTTTTTTTTTTTTGATTTTGTATAGAAATGTATGGGCAAATCTATCTGGTTTTTGATACCAAGGTAAGAACATGGACAAAAAATAAGAAATGTGAAATATATGCAAAAGATGTGTCTTATAAAGCCATTACCTGTACACCCAAAGATTATATCCATGAAAAATTGTTGAAAAAATCATAAAAATCGAAAAAAAATCTCAAAATAAAAAAGAAATTCTAGGGTCGGCCCTGTTTTGCTAGGGTCGGTCGGGTAACTGGAAACGAACCTCTTTTTTTTTTTATTTGGCCTCAGCATATCTAGATTACAGGATATGAGTAAGGAACTACATATCATTATGATAACGATTCAACTGAGCTACACATTTTCCATAACATCAATGTTCAGTACTTCAGCTAGACATACTTCAGTAGCTCTGAAATTACAGAGATTTCATCATCCACTCCCCGGGCCCTTTCCCCAACGGTGACATTGAAATCTTTATATTTCAAACAAAGTTTATGGGTAATTGACAGGATCCAATTGATATTGAAATATTAGCCAAATGACTAGAAAATAAGGAAATTGGTATGACGGCATATTTGAATCGTTTCTACCACCAATGTGTGGTGTCACATGAATATGTGTAGTGGATATAGCATTGAATTATTAGGTTCTATCTATAGATATTCATACCATATGGTAAATTCCTTATACTAGCCCTGTTAGAAAATGTTAGAAACAGCACTAGATAAATCAATGTATTATGAAAAAGAAAACACAGTGAATTATCTGGTGGAGACTGGTGATTAGGAATAATTAGTCAACATAATTGTCAAATAATTGCCACACAATGAATTGCTGATCAATTAGTAAAATCATTAAAAGGGACGGGGTCTTTACAAAGGAACCCCATCTCCCTGCAGTGTGGAGATAGGGACTGTAAAATTTCAAAGGGGTTATATTCAATAAAATGTAAGCGCTTCCCGACAACATCTTAACTGAATTTCATATTTTCTTTTGTAAATCGCATGAAGAATTCAGTCGACTTCTCCATTTTGTATTGACATTCTCAACTCGATCACAGTATTCTGTGAATATTCAATGAGAATCGCAATAACCTCCCTTGCATTGAGCAGCATTTGGTCAGATTTGCTGCAACCATATTGCTATTACTCCAGATATTTGAAATGGTGTCTTCGATAGCAATGCATTGATGGGTTTCCTTCAATAAAGTGAAAACTGTATGCATTCCTCTTTTTGGACAGGGAAAGCAAATAAAAAGATATAGATTATGATGTATAAGCAGGTCTTCCCCCCCCCCACCCCTGATCCATGGATCAGGAGAAAACTAAATCCTCGCGACGCGTAGGGGCGTATAAGGCACGGCTTATACGCGGGGTACTTGGGTAGAGAAATTTTGTGAGAACGAAAGGGAAATTTTTCTTTTATAAATTTATTTCATACGTTTCTGTCACAGAGGAGCGGGGAAGGTTTTTCCACCACCCGACAGGTTGCCCAAGATATCTCCTCCAGGAGTACTTTATGCAGGGGATGTGAACAAATGGCGTTAGGGTAACACCTTAAACCTTCAAGGGCAGAGCAAAAATGGTTGTCCTGCCCATGGGGACGGCCTCTGAAAAAAAGTATAGTCCTAGAGGATGAGCCTATTTTCAATTCCTATACAAATCCTATACAAATCCTATAATGGGCGTAGCCTATAGACAATGCTAGGCCTACCATGGTGGCGACTATAGTCGATGCTAGGCCAACCACGTCAACTACGTCAAGGAGGGGCGAACATGACGTCTTTAAGGCAGACATAACGTCACGGAGCAGAACGCTCAGCTATTAGAAGAGCTATCAGTGACGAAAACTCGGCTTGGAGGGTGTGGGCTAATAGTCTTTTGCCAGTCTCCAAACGTAACGCTATGCTGGCCTGTATCTGCCTCCTTGGAGGTACCGGGTAAATAGGTGCCATGCTTCATGGGACCTCCCCTGTCACCACCTGAATAGATAGTAGCAGTTTTATTTCATATATGGTAAGGCAATGTCTGCGTTTAAGGAAAGGTATATGGCTGGGGTCGCATGGTGGTTTATATTTACAGTCGGGCCTTGCTTCCTAAGATTTGGAAAATGCAGAGAAAAATGTCTGAGGATGCAAATTATCTGAGGAAGTTAGTCCAAATATAATAGAAAACATAGAGCTAGATGCAGATCTTCTGTCTGAGGTAATGAGGGATCTGAGGAATCAAAGGGTTGAGGAAGCAAGGGCTGACTGTAGTTTGTTTCTATAGAACTATAGGTAACAAAAACATAATCACTGATAATGGGCAATTATCTCCCTTCTTTCAAAATGTCAATTTTGAATAATCAGGGATAGGATAGTCTCGAAATTTATACTACAGTAATTGAAAAAGCTTTTGCTATTCACATTTGAAAAGCTTTGCCATTCAAAGACAATTCGAGGGATCATAGCTTTGTAAACACAGGTCATATGGCTACTTAAATATTCCCCTAAAAAAGTGCCTTTTATGGCCAGAGACCATCTTGTAGGACGAATCACGGCCAAATTTATCTCACTCCCGTGCACGACTGTCAACACACGATTTGTACATATATTTTGATTTGTTTTCTCATTCTTTTTTCCGTTTGTGTTTTACAGCGTCTAAGTGACCCATATGTGACACAACCCGGGAAAACGTAACATTACTGGGATTAGTGTCATTTTTGGCCACTAGGTGGTGGCCCATAAGTGCAAAATATGATGTATCCTCATACATTATCAGGGGATGTTAGTCCACTTCTCCTCGTCAGATTTTGATAAGCAATATACCAAAATGATACCCAAGACATTCTCATTTCAATTCAAATAGATTTGGTTTAATAATGTCAATCTGTATTGTCTTGAGCAACTGCTACTGCAGTCAGTTAGATATCCCTAAATTATCAAAGGTCCCAGTCCCAGTCAATCAACCTACACAGGTACTGTCAAGGTCAGGTATGATGATAATTATGTTTGTGGTGTAAAAGACACCTATGCCCATAGTTTGGTTCAATTGTTGTTAGAATTTGTCCCAAAGGCCTGCTCAAAATTTTTGAGGAATTACACGAAAAATACCAACATATTTCACTTGGTCTTGCCACCTAGATTCTGTAAATAGCACTGATTCTCCATAATGCTACCCTTTCCTATGTTCTGTCACATGTAATAAATTGCCATCTTCTGTACCCCCCCCCCTTTTTTTTGTACTCCTATAACGCAGGAATTGTGTTCAGTATCTTTTTTTTCACATAATATTACAGGCTGTGGAAGTCAGTAGATATATATCTTTAAATAGATAGCAAACATCTCAACCTATTCACACTGCCGTTTTGCAGGCATTTCACAATAATGTTGGTAATTATTATAACTTGTGTATGGAATGGGGAGATCCTATCCATGAGCCTATGTTCTCCAACAAAGGTCTCTACCTCTGCCAATAGAAACTTAGGGCCTATGTCCTATGGCCCTTATTTTCTATTTATTATCATTATTTTATGCGAAGTGCCCTCCATGTACCAATTCATATTGTGTGCAGCCAAGAGTCAGCATATAGACTATAATCTGTCACGATTAGTGAGTTATTCTGTGATTCATCTACTACCATTAGTTTCCCCCTAGTTATTCTTAAAAGGTGAGATGCATAGTTTAAGCAGCGGTGAGTCTTTTCGCCGTGTCCTTTTCAGGTATTGATACACTGGCATAGGTGTGTCCTTGTAAAGGATTCGCAAAATCTATGACAATCAATCAGTACCACTGAAAATTCCTCAATACAGTACTCAACAACAATAAGACAGATATTGAACATTGTAACTCAGGCTACGACATGTAGGACGGAGTTATCCATACAAGTCTGTTGGAAGTTTAGATGCACAATTATCCCAAACCAGACAAGCTGCAGTGTCTGATGTATAGATTGGGATCTAAGGGGTGGAACGCCCAGTCCTACAGCTTATACCGTGATCCTATGGCAGATATACACTAATACCTATGATCATGTGGGCAGAAATCGACTCAACGCTCGCATAAAAAGTGCAGAGACAAGTATGATATCGATCTGACTAGCCAAGCGTGTGTCATGGACTGACACTGATCTAGATCGCTAACTAAGGATGCGAGATTTATAGTCAGTGTTCTCACAGCTATTATTGCTTACTTCTTTGCAGCATTGTATCCATATGTTGTCAAAATGAATGAATGGTGCACTGTGAGTCTACTATCGATACAACACACTGACACTAATGGGTTAACATACTCTCCTGGGTTCGACATGATGCTCTAATGCTGGTGTGTAGGCTCACTAGCAATGGGGATTGGTCCCTCACAAAGAAGGGCGATCCTGAACTTAGAGGCACCTTGTGGCCCTATAGGAGCTAATCCGCGCCCCAGTAATAGACAATATGAATAAAACGTTTTGCTTTCCTGATAACATGTTCCTGTGCAAAATGGCAGTGTGGATACAGTATTGGTCCATATATGATCAATATTTCGGACTTCTATTTCCAAAGAGACCCATAGAATCGTATAATTTTATAGGATTTCTTTTATTTTTGTACATCTATATCTATTTTCAATTCATGAATTGAAAGATGTGCTACTTGAGGAATTATTTTTTAAGAGGTTATATAGTGGATAGAAAAGTCTATGGCTAACTAGGACTCCTATGTCATATCTCTCCTGACAGTAGTAAAGACCATCCACTGCAGAAATGTATTAAAGTGTGACAATCGTCTGTAGTTCCCACATCCAGAATTACATCATTTTTTGAATATAGGATTATGTATACATATGCATTTCAAAAGTGAAGAAAAACTCAATGTTTACGGTTTAGTTTGTCTATAGTAAAACTCTGATCATGGAGACACTTGGAACAAATTATTGAATATGTTCCATATTAAGCACAGCCCCTTTTCCATGGATTCAAATGATGCTTTTACTGTTATACTGGTTCGAATATAGAAGATTGTGTGAGTGCTTTAGAGAGAAAGTGTAAACTTTGAATTAGTTGACAGTATAGCAGATTTAATTATGCTTTGAATTTACCAAAACTACCAGCTATAATAACAATTCCATAATATGAGACACAGTGAGTCAAGATCCCACATCCAGATCATGATTATAATGATTATATTTCACCAACCTGAAGCCTATACACTTCCTTATGGTGTAAAAGAGGAAAATTAATCAGTTATGGTGCCAGTTTTCGACAATGGTTAATTGTTTGAAATGTGATTTATTAAGAAGATGCTTTACTTTCATGCATGGTTTTAACTATATCAATTCATATTGCAAAAGTAAAATCTGAGTTTATTTCATGCCCAAGACATATAGAATGTGACTGATGAGATCAAAAATAGAATTCTGTGGTTAGAATACAGTCCACATCACTCTGAAAATGACCACTTTAGGGCTCCCCCACTGCCAGCCTGCTGGGGGCTGCCTGTGGTATGGCACAGGTGTCCAGTACACTACTCTGCTAGGGTGCTCAGACTGTGTGTGCGGTGGCAAGACAGTCTAGACTCTTTAAAGAAGACAACTTTGAATGTGACTATGCTTTCATGAATTAAGAACAGCAGCTATGATATATTATGCGCATCGACAGGCATAAATAATGTACTATCTATATGTAAGAGCTGCAATGAAGAAGAAACAGGAACAAATAAATCCACAAATTCTCATACCAGCACGTCTCCTGCATAGGTGTTATGACTTGACTTTTATGTTTTTTCCCTTCTTGTAGTTGTAGCCAGAGGTGGAGGTCAATGGTTAGGAGGGCCTATGATGTTATAGGGTGAAACCACTAAGGGTAAAGCAAGATCGAAGCATGACTGTGTAAGCATTGTTAAGACATACCATCATTGCCTCTATTTAAAACTATGATGGAGGGTGATACGTGAGTATATGATGCTATGACTGACTAAAGATGGCCAATGTGGTATACAGGCAAGGAGAAAGGGTGCTCCGTGCTTAGTCAACTTTAAAAATCAGATCACTAGCTTTACAGTGATATATTGCATGAGAAGATACTCCTGTTAGTTTTGGAGGAATAGCTTGCTAAATATGGGTAGGTATCTGGGTATGACCATTTTGTGAATATCAATAAGCTCCATGTCTCCATGGTCATGAGATACAACTATAATTAGCATAATTATGCTAATTAGCTAAATTAGCATACATTTTCATTCTTTTGCCCATAACTTTTGATCTAGAAATGATATTTTCATTCTGTTTTCTCCATAGTGGACCTTGTGAAATGTTCCTTCAAATAGGATCATAGATTTTCTTATTTAGAATGAATATCATGTTTCCATGGCAACAGAAATGCCTATTCTGGCCCAAAAACATTCTTTTTAGTGCCAAATATGGAACCATTCCCCCAAAAATAGAACATTTTATCAAATACCTTTGAATTCTCCACAAAAAAGTAGCCTACAGCAATTTTAGGCATATCTTTCCTACTCTAGCCCATAGTGGTGCCCCCTGGTGGCTAAAACAGGTACTAAACCCCCATTTCTGCTTGCTGGCTCAAAGGTAAGAATTTCACTAACTCATAGAATATGGTCTTCCATATGGACTCCACATACTTTAAGCATGGGCATGGAGAACAAGAAATATAGCCTTCACACAGTAGAAGTTAGACCCAAATTAATTACACAGACGGCAAGACCACAGCTTGCCAAGAAATGACGATGAATGTTGAGCCTTAAATTGTAAAGATCTTGCTGTGTGGTGACCACCTTGAAAATGTGAGTAAATACAAACTCACTCTGTATAGCAAGTACCTGTATTTGTCTTGTTTTATCCTCAAGTGTCATATCAACTTTTGTTAGTATGCAGGCGATAATTACGTCTGCTTCCATTGTGTACTTTCTTTAATTCATAATTAATCCTATAATAATGTCCAATATGCCGTTGACTATCATACCGTTCCTGATGAGGGCCCACTTATTAGTTTGTAAAGCTGAAAACATATGTTGATGCATGCAATGTTAGACTGTACAAAGTATCTCCTGCATGTACGGGACCATTGTATTGGGCCTCTATTGACACTGTTTTTAACTTATGTACATGTTCCGTTCAACAGCTCTTGATGCAGAAAATATATGTTACAAAATCACTCCCTCTTCACTCTTATCTTAAAGTATATTCTAGGTGTTAATACCTTAAAGAGGTTATGTGTTTCAGGTAACATGCTGAAAATATTAGGTAGGCTGGATCGAATATTGAAACAAATTGATGCCACAAAAAGGGTGTCACACATGGATTACCAAAAAGTAAATTTCTTAAAAATAGAAGACAAATTCTACGGTCGGCCGTGTTTTGCTAGGTAGGGTCGGGTTACCTGACGCAAACATTTTTTCTTTGTCTCATGCAATATTCCTTATCTGACATTAGGGTCATCCTCCTAATCATCTATCAGTTCGAAATTCAGCACATTCATTGTTTATATACCTCACTTAGACATAAGCCATTCATACGTTGCTACTTTTGCTAATGGCGGCAGAGTCGGATAGATAATAGATGGTACTTTGAAGTAGAGCAAAGTCAAATTCCGAAATACTAGGTCAAAAGAAGTTGATACATGTATGCAATACTAATATAGACTAGGGCAGCCCGGGAAAATTAAATCAAACTAGAATACCATAACTCCAAATCAAAACTAATACTAATTCTAGTTCTTATTGTATGCATAGTATACCTATGTTAAGTTAAGTAACCTTGACCCTGCAGGGCATAAGCCTTGATTAAAAAGCAGTTAATTGTTAACCCGCTCACCGGCGTAAGCACACAGGAGAACCTGCGCCCTGGATGTTGGCTATCACTCACAGGTGTATCACCCGTGGAGGGAAGTCTCTCCACCAGTTTGTTCTTCCTCTTCTTCCTATCCAACTCTGGCGACCCTTCTTCATCCACGATGGCCACAACCTTGATAGTTGGCAGTAAATTTTCTGGGGTATTCCGTGGTCGTGTAAGGGACTGGTTGTTCCGCAGGGCAATGTAGCCCCGTCCCAGGCGTGTGGAGTCACCCATAATGTGACATGCAGCTCCTGTGGTTGGTTACCTGGTTGTTAATACCAGCCACCCTGGTGAACAGTGTCTACATGGTTGTAGGTAGGACTGTCCATAGCCTCTTAGTGTCGGCTAAATAATGCACCCGTATATACACCTAGGTCCCTCCGACACAGCTGTTCCCCTGGCCCCTGGCCTATGTCACAGCAGTCTGCTGAAGTGACTGGTGGCGATCCAGCTGATTACTCCTCTGAGCGATATCATGGGACTACCTACTCATGCTAGAATCCTCAGGTGTGCACGCCTACTCATTGAGTGAGTGCCCCATGCAGACCCAAACCCCTCTAGAAGACAGACAGGAGGGGTTTGGGATGTCCCATGGGAATTCCCCTGTTCTTCTATAGGAAGGATCTGAGGTGTGACAGTCTGCCTTTGCATTGGCTCCTCCCGTGGATGTACACGTACGTGTAGAAGGCACAACCACTAGAGTGGTATGTGGTGTCCTTTTTTAACCTGAGGTATGTATTACCCCCTGCGTGCAAAGAGTGTGTAAAGTCCTATTAGCACAAATAAAAGGCCATAGTCCTGTGTGTCCTATTAGCACAAATAAAAGGCCATAGTCCTGTGTGACAATGGTAAACAGATCACCTTTCTTGTCTTGTACTCGTCATGTGAGGCAGGGGCCATTATTCACCCCCATTATTCCTGGTTTATGTTGAATGCTGCTTATGTGGGTACATATATACTACAAATCTATACTTGGCACAGTGGCAAACTGGCTGATAGAGTAAGCCTAATATGTGTATATATCACAACACTTGATCCCATAGAAGTGTGTCATATCCGCATATTAGGTGTATGGTCGGCTCTTCTACATGTATAGATAACACGTCCCTAGTCTGCATCCTGTCCAGGTGCTACTACCGGGGTAGTCAACGTGTACCTGTACAACTGATTCCCTAAGGCTGGGTACAAGGGAGGAATGAGGATAATAGTATACTACTTTTGAATGTCTTGGGATGAACTGGAAGTAGCCTACATCATTAGTTAATTAATGCCTTCTCTACAGGGACATTAGTGCAAATGTAAAGGCAGGACAACTACTGTAATTTGATTGAGTTAAGGGGTGCTCAGGAGATACAGCCATCACCTGGACAATGTGTACCTAACGCCAAAGGCCATGTATAAGCTGCGGCTTATGGACCATTTCAGACCATTGGTGCGCCTTAAAGAGCATTCATGGAGTCAAGGTTAGGCTTATATATAAGCGTCAGATAGATAGACAATACGATATGGAACAGCGACATTTTCAGGCCTAAGGTGAGCCTTATAAAATTCTCCTAAGGTCAGGGTTGGTTGATGGTTGGTTCATTGATTAGTTTCACATCGTGGTATTTCACCAGACTTACTCAGGTTAGATCGGACATTCAGTCCTTTCTCTCTCAGTCTGGACGGGTATTTAAAAGCTGCTTGTCCATACAGCTAGACAGGTATTTATACACTGCTTGTCCATCACAGTGGTGACTGTATTTATTGATGACTGAATCTATGAGATAAATGACCGCATCTATAAGGAGGGGTGAGGGGCAAAACCGCTACCGAGGCTTCATTCCCCTACTCTTTTTCAAAGGATATCAATTGTGTTCTTTTATTTGCCTGGTCCCATAGGCAGGGCCAGACAAAACATGGCATTTGATCACTCAGACATGGTTCACTGAGAGGGAAACCCATGAAAAAAGACAAGCATGTAGGCCCGGGCCCACACATATGGACACCAGCTGCCTACATGCTCACCTCATGTCGCATGGAACCCCTAGTTTGTCGCCTTTTACGAATCCGGTATGCCCACTGTTAGTATGGAAGGGGACTACTCCTTTGTGGACTCCCGATGAAGTTGTTCTCTCCTTCATGCCCTCACATGAAGGTCCCCACTCCACAGGGGGAAGGTCAGGGTATGGCATAATTGTATGCAAGTGCGGCTTATACACAGGGATTTGTCATATGTGACAGGATCTGCGAAAAGGGCCCTTAGCGCAGGATGTTATAAGGTCCCTATTTCCAGTAAATGTCACAAAATTATGTATAATTATAGAAAGAGATGACAGGAGAAGCGTGTCACTTGAGGAATTTGAACTGTTTGTTCAAAGGGGACGACCTGTGACCATCCTTGTTGATGTTTTCTTTATGCATGCCGCCCATGTGTGACGGGTCGGCTTTCTTTTTATATTGCTATGTAAATATACACTATCTCTCATTGGATTTTCCAGGACCTGTCAGTGGGCCTTTCGTTTTTACAACACTAATGTCATAAACTCCGCCACAAACTACATAGGATGAATTCATAATAATTGAGTGTTTAAAGGTACAACACAGCAAAAATAAACAGATTTCTTATTGCTAGCAGAAAAATAACCTTACGTGTTAGAGAAAAGGATTCGTTGTGAGTTGGAAAGATATATCGATTTGATAAATTTGCTCACCAACTTGAAATTATTCAAATAAAAGAAAACCATACTTGGTTTTAAACTAGCCGAAGCAGCATTGGCCCTACTTAGAAAGGCGTCTATATGTCGTCCTTTCAACATTGAAAGAATGTGGTTTGGGTCAGCACTGGTACTTCTTCAATTGAGTTTATATCTTACAATAATCAATGTCTAAAAATGATTGATTTATTTGTGCCTTTCATACTTAAAATAAATCATATTGATTATGCATGCCTTACAATCTAGGGTGTCTCATATTACCTAATTCGCATAAAAAAGGGACCCCAATGTTATGGGCATCATAGTTTAAAGATTTGGGTGCTCACATTTTGATTGCTGACATAATTATGGAAAACTCTGTCTTGTATAACCATCGTTAGGTGCAGTACACTACTCTGATAAAAATAGATCAGATGAACTGAAGTACATGGATTAAAATAGACACTGACGTCATTGTAGCTGCAGAATAAGGTCGGAAATGACATGACATGTTTATTCGACATTCTGAGTGCACTATGAGTAGCAGGTTATCAATTTCACAGCCCTGGGTGTTTAGATAACAACGGACATCCTTCTCATCAAATCAGGATGTTTATCTATCTAATTCTGTCCCTTATCAATGTACTAACATCCTTATTATCTCAAGGAGTCACATTGCAATTAGGTTAGTATTTGGCAATATGAGTTATCTTGATATATCAGTAGCTCGTGTGATAACACGCTCAATATATCAGCAATTAATACTAAGAAGTAACATACAGTATGATCCCTTTGCAGGGACGTTAATTTTATAATGAGGAGGTTTAGCGACTACTACGTGGGCAATATAACGCAGACAAGCATCCCTCCTTACTGCTAGACTGTGATACCTCGCATAAAAGGCGCACCCCATCAATAAGGCGCACCCTGTATTTTAAAGAAAACCTATAGGCCCGACATATAGGGCGCACATGGGACTTTATTTCAGCCCCATTAGTCCTGTTCTGACATGATATCCTCGCCTATAAGGCGCAACTCCAACCTTTGCTGATGCTATATGGCGTGATAGGGGTCCATCCTTGCATATAGGCGGTGCCTTATCTGCGGGCTTTAACACAACGTACTTTACACATACCCGGTAATACACAAATAAGATTAATAAGTTCTTTTCTGACTTTTTCATCTGCTAGTTAGCCTTTTATAGAGCTTGCTGTAAACGTCATTTTGCAGTAACTGGCCACTCCACGACGACAAACAATACTCAGGAAATCGCTGCACTGCATGCCATTTGATGATACATTCTATTAGTGTCAAGTCCTAAGTCACGTAGCGCCAACGCCCAGGCCGTGAGAACCTTCTTAAGAATGTAAGATGACCAGGAAGTTTCCTGACTCATCCTTTCTTAACATAGAGGTGATACCCGGAATTTCTGCACACTCATATTTTAACCATAATTTTGCTTGGATGCAATTTATGAACAAATTTTCCTGGTTCCAATGACATGAGACGCCACAAGATGACCTACACACTCCATGATATTTCAATGCTTTGGTCACCATCTTGCAGAAAATCACCATGCAAAAAATGCTGTCAGAATTAAGCAAAGCTCACAAGAATTTACCAGTCATTCCAGTAAAACCAGGGACAGTGGCATCTCTTTATGAGGGGCGAGTTACCTTTGGTACACTGCGAAAATGGTGTTTAGATCCTAAACACAATTCTTAACATATTCTTGCAATGTTTTTGTAGTCACTTTAATATCCTAAATATGTTTAGCCAAACAATGTGCTTAGCTCAGGTATTTAGAAATGTAGGTGTTTAGGTTTCAAATTTGTGTTTAGATACCTATGAAATTCTGTGTTTAGATGTTTATGAAATTTTTTGTTTAGATGTCTATGTGATGTTTTCGGGTTAGCATTTGCAGACATGTATGCATTGAAAAAATAACCAATATATGTTAGATGTTCCTTGATATGAAATGAACATTGCATATTAGTTAGGATATTCTGCCTAACTGCAACACCCGGACCAAAATGCAGTAGAAATGCAGCACTAAAGCAGCTGGGAAACAGTGTGGTGTGACAGTAGTGATTCAGTGTGAAAGCAGCATCAGAAACAGTATTGTATCAGCAACTACTGTCATTCTACTGCTCAGCACCACAAAACTTGCAGCAGTGGTACAGTAGTAGAACAGTAGTATTAGCAGCATGCAAGCAGTATTGAATCAGTTTTCCCAATTATGTAAATGAGATGGCAGCATTTAAACAGTATCTACTTATTTAATGCTGCATGACCATATATGGGGTAGGGGCAGTGTTCAATCAGCACTACTGCATGACTGCTGCTATAGCAGTAGTTGAGCAGTAGATCATACTGAAAACTACTGCTGGGGGCAGGTAGAAGCATAAAAGGAGCAGCCACTGCTTCAGTACTGGCACTACCAATGCCTCTCTAGGTGGTCCTTGCTGGATTTGAACTTGGGATCTTCTGATTACTCTACCAACGCATTAGCCCCCTGAGCCACCGCCCCATCAGCTATGTGGAGCTGTCATTACTCCCTAGTAGTGCATACAACTCATATAGGAGGGGGGCAGTATTGATTCAGTAGTACTGGGTAACTTCTATCATAGCAAGAGGGTAAGAGTAGGCATGTCTGATCAAGTACTGCTATAGTAGAATGCCTTGCATTTTATTGATGTTAAAGTGATAAGACAGCAGCTTTGTAATTATCAATGATACATGTATACTATATAAAAAAAAAGTGTCACCATGGTGACCAAAATGATACTTGATGATTCAGTACATTTATGCCCTACATAAAGTCAGGGACTAATTATTCGTTTTCACACACCCCAACATCAATGTGTATTCATTACTGGAACTCAATAACATAACCATATGCAAAGGTATAATTATGCTTTTCTTCACAAACACTGGATAGTTTCAGAATTTCATTACTGAATCTTTTGATTACCGTTTACAACCATACTGACATTCACACTATGGACTATGGTCTCAGAAGCATCAGGTCAGTAGCACAATAGATAATCCATGAATGGACAGGGCGATACAGTAGATAGTCAGTAGACTACTGCATCAATGCTGCTGCACAGAGTGTGACATTTTTGGTATCTATTAAGATTCAGTTGAGAGTCAGTAGACTACTGATTCTAGCCTGAGAATGCAGTGCATACTCAGTTGATAGTCAGTACACTACTGAGTCTTTACTGAAAATGCAGTGTAGAGTCAGCTGTTTTGGAAGTATTTCAGCAGTACCTACTGCAAAATGCAGTTGTTGATCAGCATATTCTCAGTAGCCACTGATAGGAGAAGTAGATACTGCCTTCTGGTCCGGGTTGCTTTCTCATTTACTGGGGGGACATCAGCAGGTATTTATCTACATATCAAAGTCTCCAAAGATGTCAGCCACAGCTACACGTATATACATGTATGTACACACTATGAGAGACTTGAGAAGGTACAGCAACTTGGCAGCCAGGATATTGCTTTATCCATTCCAAAATAACATGAAATAGGTGTAAGTCATGGAGCATATTGACTATTTTATAGCAATGATGCTGGTGTAAGGAGAATCTAGTCAATTTTCTATTGCTGTTCCTATTCTCATGACATTCAATGAAAAGAAACGACGATAAACATGGGATTTGGGGACATTTGTCACAACAATTGATTACAATTATGTACAGATAGTCCATTCAAAGGTAGTGCTGCTACCTGGTGTGGATTCGACATCCAAGCATCTAAACATATTGATGTTTAAATCTAAACACCTATTATTCAGCTGTTTAAAATCTAAACATCTAAACATGTTTAGCAAAAATGTTTATGTAGTTAGAATAAAAGTGTTCATTTCCTAAATGAGTAGTTGACGAGATACCTAACTGACGTATATGTTTAGATTTTAAACATGTTTAGACCAAAACATGTTTAAAATCTAAACACAATTTTTGCAGTGTACCACGAATTGTTGACATACATTTCCTAGGTTTTCCATATTTGTATAGGTGACTAATAAAACCATAGTGTTGTAGATTTTAATACAATAGTAGAGAATAGTCCTGTGAGACATGGCGCGGCGACTTGTAATCTTGTGTCTAGTTTCAGTTGGTGAGACAGATAGGGCATACTATCATCTGGGCTTTTGGTAGTATATAGCACACATTCAACCTGAACTACCCACTGCAGCTAAGTACTAATAGTCTGTAGACTGTTCATTCTGCATGCACCTCACTCAGCTGCCACAGGGACCTGTCTTATTCAATGTTCAATGCCATAGTCAACAGGTGTGTCATTATGAGTGTACACTGTCTCAGATTGCCAGGAGCCTGCTCTGCCCCCCCCCCCCCCACACACACACAAACAACTGCCAATCACTTGTAATAGTCTGTACCTCGTCATGGGCCAGTGGTCAGCAAACCGGCCAGATCAATCCACCTCTCTGTACAGGGGGATCACAGTGTAAGTACCCCGGTGTACATACATGTTTTCAGTGTTCCACAAAATCGTTTATACAATGAAAGGAGTAATCAAATTAATCTTTCTTCACCAATAGTAGATACATATTCTGAGATAGCATTATTTCAATGTAAACTAAAAATTTTACACAGAAAAGAATGTAGCAGTTCCACAAGGTGGCCTTACACTTCAACCTCCTCCGATTTACAAAAATGCACATATGGCAACACACACTTTAGCACTGATTTCTCCATAGAGATCTTTGACAGTGAATACTTTGTTCAAATACAGAAAATATGATCCAATTGTACCATAACCCACTGAGATAAAACCTGTACTACATATATATAGTAGTTTCAAAACGAACAATTCTAAAACAAAGGCTACAGGGATGCATTTCTGAATCTTAAAATGCTCTAATGCTAATCTGCCATAGGGCTCCAAATGATGAAATGTCTTATCTGCGAATAAAATCAGAAGTATGAGATATATTCTGAAAATTCCTTCACTGATAAGTAAAGTACACACACTGTTGTTATTACATTAGAATAGTGAGCAGGAATAGTCCATAGCAGAGGAGCCACAAACAAAAATAGATTGCATGGCCTCCCTATCCCTTACACCGTGGCGACTGTGAACCATACACTAGTCTACTCATCTCATGAGTAGTACTCACTAGTCGCCGCGCTAATAAAGCTAGTAATGCCAACGGTCCTACAAGGGTGACGACCTAGCATGTACACTGACGCTATCATTTCCCCTGCCTTTGAAATTATGTTTATATCACTGTTAAATATATCCAACAGAAAAGAGCATGTTTTACATAATTCCCAATTACAGGTCTGGAGCATTTAATTCGCATCTAACTTTGAGAAATCCCCTCCTCACTCATTCCCCTAAGCGTAACTCTGTGATGCAATTATCTTAAGTTTATTTCTAAAAGAATAAAAGAAGTTCTTGAATTGTAAGTTTCAGAGTCATACACTAAATGCAATGGTTCGACAAAGACGAACAACTTAAACTTGGAGGGACAAGCGTGTAGCAATTCCCTGGCAAAGGCAGCCTACTGCCAAATTTTTGATAGACCTTCGTATAATTGTGTTCACTGGGTTGAACTAATCCAAGTTAAATTAACTTTCATTTACAGACCCACGGGGGGGCAGACAGGTTCTTTGAAAAAGCAAGGACGATTTCCACTTCTACTTTTTCAAATAATGATGAAGTAATCATTCCCAAGGCCCTCATTCATTTTCAGGTGAATAAATCTCCATGACAATACTTATGCTGATCTCTTTTTCACCTTCTCTTTTCTATGACCGGAGAGCGAAATTAGTTTTATGGTTTTTACAAAATCAGCAAATAAACAGTAAACTGCTGGCAGGATGTTTCGCCCTCAATAAAGAACTGGTAAATATATCAACGCTGACTAGCATACAAAACCTGCTTATGCATTTGGTTATAATACCAGTCTGTAGTATCAAAATTGTCTATAGGTGCTGACTGCTAATATTAGCACATATTATAGTGCTCATCATGTGGGTGTCATACCTACAGCTACCATGACAGCAGTCAGGGAGTCGAGATTAATTTAGCAAAGCCAGATGTTTTTGTTGTTCTGTCTTTTTTGATAGGGTGGGGCTGGGGTGGGTACCCGGACCAAAATGCAGTAGAAATGCAGCACTAAGGCAGCTGGGAAACAGTGTGGTGTAACAGTAGTGATTCAGTGTGAAAGCAGCATCAGAAACAGTATTGTTTCAGCATCTACTGTCATTCTACTGCTCAGTACAACAAAACTTGCAGCAGTGGTACAGTAGTAGAAGATTAGTATTAGCAGCATGCAAGCAGTATTGAATCAGTTGTCCCAATTATGTAAATGAGATGGCAGCATTTGAACAGTATCTACTTATTTAATGCTGCATGACCATATATGGGGTTGGGGCAGTGTTCAATCAGCACTACTGCATGGCTGCTGCTATAGCAGTAGTTGAGCAGTAGATCATACTGAAAACTACTGCTGGGGGCAGGTAGAAGCATAAAAGAAGCAGCCGCTGTTCTAGTACTGGCACTACCAATGCCTCTCTAGGTGGTCCTTGCTGGATTTGAACTTGGGATCTTCTGATTACTCTACCAACGCATTAGCCCCCTGAGCCACCGCCCCATCAGCTATTTGGAGCGGTTACTACTTCCTAGTAGTGCATGCAAATCTTGTAGGAGGGGGCTAGGGCAGTATTGATTCAGTAGTACTGGGTAACTCTTAACATAACAAAAGGGTAAGAGTAGACATATCTATAGAGTGCTGCTATAGTATAATGCATTTCGGTTTACTGATGTTAAGGTGATGAGACAAGCACTTTGTAATTATCAACGATACATGGATACTATGTAAAAAAAATATATCATGATGGGGACCAAAAGAATACTTGATGATTCAGTATATTTGTACCCTATATAAAGTCAGTGAGTAATTCATTACTTTCATACACCCCAACATCCATGTGTATCCATTACTGGCACTGAATGAGATATTCATATGCAAAGGGGTGAAGTATGCTTGTCTCCACAAACACTGGATAGTTTCATTATTACATTACTGAATCTTTTGATTGCTCTTCACAACCATACTGACATTCACACTATGGACTGTCTTAGAAGCATCAGGTAAATAATCCGTGAATGGACAGAGTCATACCATTAGATGGTCAGTAGACTACTGCATCTATGCTGCTGCACAGAGTGTATAATTTCTGGAATCTATTAACATTCAGTTGAGAGTCAGTAGACTACTGATTCTAGCCTGAAATGCAGTGCATATTCAGTTGATAGTCAGTACACTACTGAGTCTAGACTGAAAATGCAGTGTGGAGTCAGCTGTTTCGGAAGTATTTCAGCAGTACCTACTGCAATATGCAGTTGTTGATCAGCATATTCACAGTAGCCACTGATAGGAGAAGTAGATACTGCATTCTGGTCCGGGTAGGGAGTATGTTCACCCACTCAGCGAGAGACAAATCAAAATCATTTTGACCCCTGAATGGGAAGAGTAAAATACATGTAATGTTGTTTTGTTTTTCGGAAATGGGCACAGAATCTCACCCTACCTTATATATATCAGAAAATGACCACGTTCTAAGCTGCCCCTGACCCCCAGCCACAGGCCCTGGTCAGTAACCGCCACCAGGGCACCAACACAAACCTAATCAGTGTCATATTTATTGGCCACACGAGTATGGAAAGAGATAAGGGAATCATGGCAATATCCTATCGACACCTTCTCCTCCTGTATACTGGGCGTGGTGCTCATTTGAGACCGGTCTTTCTTTGAGACCAAATTTTATCATATTCAGCACTTCTGTACCCCCCCCCCTTTTTTTTTCTTTTTTTTTTTTTTACCTCGTATTGGGGACAAGCATATATTTCAGACCCAGGTGTACAAACAGGCAAATACGGTATACCCCTACCCTATGGAGAAGGTATCTCTCACAGCACGGCGGTGACTCTATTTTAGAAGCCCACAGGGCTCCAGGTAAGCGGACCCAGGCAGCGCCTGTTTGCGCAGTGCCAGTATAGGTGGCACTGCAGTGCTGTGGGTTGTAGAGTGTAGACATGAAATGGATCATTTCGCCTGCCCCGGGCACGTATGAAATGACTCCGCTGTCTGTATACGTGCGGTAAAAGGGGGGAAACCGCGAGATAAGCATACGCCGCTAAAAGTGAGAAGCACGAAGTAAAACAATAGGACTGTTGAAAGAAAAGGGAGAGGGTTAGATGATTCAGATATATATATATATATATATATATATATATATATATATATATATATATATATATATATATATATATATAGGGGAATGGATGAGGCATGTGGTCAGATGGTATGCTCAGTAAAAGCAGAAATTGATAATCGTCTAAATAAAGAATCACGAATTTATAAAAGCCTTACATTTTTCTGGACAAGATCTTCTAAGCGTGGTACTACATTGTAATGACTGTACATGTACATTAGTATCACAGCCCACGTGAAATGGATTAAGTTTCCACAGCCTTTGCAAGAAATATCACAATTGAACATTTAATCCTTATCAAATAAGACTGAGGATTATTTCACGATGCGAAGCTTCGTGAGATAACCCTTAGCTGTACCCAATTCGAATGAACCTTTGCATTTATTTCATGTTATTTCGATCAGAAATGGTCATAACTCTTTTTAAATGGTATATATGATATAGTGATCATCTGGGGTGCTTTTACTGGCCGTGAGATACGTGGGTGGGATATCGCACGGGGGGGGGATACATAGCTGCAAGATTAAATCTCTCTTATCCCACTGTGCAGGGGCGTAGGAAGCAAATTTTTATTGGGGGGGGGGCCCAGGGGTCTCGGTTGGGGGTTTGTTTGTTTGTTTAGTTTTACGTCCAGGGGCCATAAAGGAACTCAGACATTCCAGGTTTCTTGGACATTAAGTCCTTTCTTTTCTGTTTGGACAGGTATTTATATGCTGTTTGCCTGAAACAGCAGTGACCGTATCTATGAATAACTGAATCTATGAGATGAATGACCGAATCTATAAGGAGGGGTGAGGGGGGAAACCGCTTCTGGGGCTTCATTCCCCTACTCTTTTCGAAGGATAGCAAGTGTTCTTTTATTTGCCTGGTCCCATAGGCAGGGCCAGACAAACCACGGCCTTTGATCACTCAGACGTGGTTCACTGAGGGGGAATTCCATGGCAAATGACAAGCATGTGGGCCCGGGCCCGCGCATATGGACACCAGCTGCCCACATGCTTACCCTAAGCCACAAGAAACCCCAAGTTTGTCGCCTTTTACGAATCTGGTATGCCCACTGGTAGAATGGAAGGATGAGAATTCCTCCTTCATGGACTCCCAATGAAGTTATTCTGCTCCTCCATGCCCTCACATGAAGGTCCCCACTCCACGGGGGGATCTCGGATCTATATTTTTATATAGGCTTATATAGGAAACCTCTTCATTATTGGGGGGCCCAGGCCCCCCTGCCCCCCCCCCCCTTTTCCTACGCCCCTGCCACTGTTCCCTACACGACATAAATGGCCATATCTGATCGCTTCTTTGATCAATGGTACATTCCCATACAGCCTAACCCGTAGAAAACCACTGCCCATGTGGCTTTCCTCACTATTTACATTCCCCTGCCTCCCCACAGTAGAAGCAGCCGCCTTCAAAAGCCCACTACATAATAACCTCCTTTTTTCCCCTCGCCTGTCTGTCAGCGCTCTGTCTGACTTCATGACAAGTCTCTTTCACACAAGAAGGAAATCACGCCCGGGGTGACATTGGAATGTTGCCACGGCCGTGGCGTATCACTGTCAGCATCCATATCCTTGTATCACCCCGCTCTCTCTGACAGATTATGCCGCCTCTTCTATCTGTGAGCCTTTTACAAGGTGGCGTGACGGCGCCGTGTCATTAGTCGTCACAATACGAGCCTGTCGCCGCCGTGTGTCGCTGTAAATGACGAGTTATAGATGAGTGGGGAGCAACAGGCACGTGGCTAGTGATGACGGTACGTCATTGGCATTGGCCGCCATTTTCATGTCTAAAAGGCGCCACCTACGGGGTTCAGCACTTCTCAATATCAATTGAAACCATTGATGGAATATGCAATTTACTCCCTTCTCGACGTGGAATATGTGTGAGAGGCAGTCTGCAGGGCGGGGTAGGGATATCGAAAATGGGACTATTCGAAATCCATTCTATAGTGACCCAGGAGTTATATAACTTGACTATAACATGATCCCTCTGCTCCATTCGACCAGCACGTTCTTTTATTAAATCAGCCCCACATTATTAACACTGACATCTGAATTATGGAACAAGCCTTATTACATTTTGGTCGGGTAATTCAAGGCTTATTGGATCTATCCAATTTCAAATGAATTTAAAAGAGGACGGCATGTACATTCTCTTATCAATTTCGATCATACTTATTATATTCAGTACGATTCATGTGGTACGGTATTGCTGAGTTGCCTATAAAAGGTATGCTGTGAGCCTATAGGTCTCGCCTAGACTGCCTGCAGTCCCTGAGCTCTCCTCCCAACGTCACTATATACCCCCCATACCTCTCCTCCTCTGGCTGCTGAGCTCAGGCTCAATTCACTAGAGGTCTTCTTAATTTTTCTGTTAAAAAAAATCATTTCAATTTTTATTTCAATTCTCTTGCATTAAAATTGAGAGACTTGAGCAAGTCTAGGTCTCCCCTAGTAACAACTGCACTGTACGGCTCATACATATCTACACTGATCAATCTGTGGGTGTTCCGTCCCTCCACAATACCGGGACGGAATACCCACAGATTTATCAGTGTAATACATATCACTCTCAGTGTTCTCTCCTACAGCTCATTCAGGAAGCCACTGGTTCCCAGAGCAGCGACCCCAGGGCGACCAATTAGACTTACTCTGTCTGTCTCTGTCTGTCTGTCTGTCTCTGTCTGTCTGTCTGTCTTGCTCTCTCTCTCTCTCTCTCTCTCTCTCTCTCTCTCTCTCTCTCTCTCTCTCACCTATGACGCCCCCCTTTGACTTCTGTCTTCCATTTACTCCCCCGCCTGAAGCCCTCCGATTGGTCTTTACTCAATGACACTAAAAGATTGGATCTTTCACCTTTTGATAGCCTGCTTGGTACCATTGAAGGTCCTGTCCTCGCACGCACATAGCTTGGCCGGCCAGCCTGATCCTTCCATCAGCAAAGCTAAGCCTCTATGTAATCACCACTTTAACCCTTTAAGGATAGTATGATGCCGTAAGGCTTCATATTATGTGACATGGACTAGGAAAATGGACCTAAATGCACCCTGCACTAAGGGCCCTTTTTGCAGATCCTGTCACATATGTTAGTTTGAATGATGCACCTCACAGTGCCGGAGAGTTAATCGCCGGTACTGTATTGCTGCATCAGGCCAATCCTTCAGAAGAGCATCAACCCTGTCGATGTAAAGCATCTATATAGCACTTGCAAGTAAAACCTGCAATCAATGCACTGTGCAAGTTTAAAAACATACATCTCAAGAACTACGCTGGCCATTAAGGACAGGAAAGTAACCCACAGGCAGTCACATTAGACGACAAAGACAAGGCTGTAATCTCTGGGAAGGATTTGGATTATTCAGTCACAATTACTGGCCTTCATATATGGCATGCAATCGTTCTGGAAAGGGGAAGCAAGGAGTGACTATGGTCTGCGACAGGGACTGCAGGAGGGTGAGGGTAATCTATATCTATAACAGTTGTTTCCTCACGGCACTTTCAAATAACGCCAAGTAGGGAGTTTTGTCAACAAAAGTACTCCTGAGTAGTTTAGGGAAGTGGTCCTTTGGCGCGGGCAAGATTCTATAGGCAAGGTAAAAAAGGGGAAAAGAGTGGCATTCCTTTAGAGTGGCCAAGGCTTATCATATGCCATCTTTCCATTTGATTCGATGATTTAAAAAAACTTCATATTCAATGACATGGGACATCAAGGGCTAGACTTTATAAAAGGTGTTAAGATCAAAGAGAAATGTTAAAACAATGCTGACTGTACAGATGGTGATGTAGAGACTTGAATTAGAATGTCACTGTATTTTTCTATAGTATATCATATACCCCTATAAAAGTATGAACTGGAGATACACTTGCTTTGGTGCACAGTATATATGATTAGGCCCTCTCTTCTCATACTTTGATTTATATTCAAATACACGATTGAAACAGGAGAATCATACGCTCAAGAAGCAATGGTTCTGTGTCTAAATTCTGGGAAAGGGAATAGGACGAAACACCTCTAACTGCAGACGAGAGAAGTCGGGCACAAGCCCTAAGCACAGTTCAGGAGAGCCTTCTTTGATGACGTCCTTATGACCAGCTGCTTATGACTATTGGCCTGTACTCTTTGACGTCACTACGTCATCATGACGACGACGTCAGAGCCCTCTGAGTGGGCCATAATTTGATTGTCTTGACGGCGCTGCTTTCTGCATATGGAGTGGGCAGACCATTGCTCCTGACACCCTGAGTTTTACACGGGGAACTACTTGCTCTAACAAGAGGGTGGCTTGATGGGTGGGTGGGTGAGGTTGGTAGTTTGGCCATGAATCGACTACCTACCTATAGCTATTTGATACCTGGATTCAATCACTTCAGAGCAACCTTTTTTCAAATGTGGCACATTTCCTTTAGGACACAGCTAATCAGCTATTCTCACTGATTATTGAGTGTGAACTCCCAGAAGCCAGAAAGCATGCTCATATTTGGAATGGTCAAACTTAGAGTCACACAGGAGGTCGAGTCATGGTTGCATTACCCTATAGGGTGGGCAGATTGTGGGTAGTAGTAGTGGTGCACTACCCTGGAGACCTGTCTGAACCTATCTCCTGGTTTTACTAGACAGTAGTGCAGGTGGAAGGGGGGGGGGGGTCTCAGAATGGCCAATTGACACCACTTGTGCTCCATTCCATTGCACGTCTTTTTGTTGGCAGACGACCTTCAGTTCCCGCCACCAGAGCAGACTTCGTGACGCCTCAATGCCTGATTATTTACTACTTATTACACGACCTCTGTGATTTTGGGTGCTTTTTCTGGATATTCCCATTCTGATACCTGTCGGTATTGCAGGTCCTAGGAGTGCTGATATCCAGGATATCAGCACTCCTAACATGTCATATGTTACATGTTAAAACCCACAAAATTTTCATGGTCAGGGTAGGGGTCGAACCTGCAGTCTCAGATCCCAAATCCAACTCCCTATGCATTGTGCCACAGGGACTGACGAGAGAAGCTTGGTTCGACCCATGTCTCTATGATATAAAGCCACCCAGCATTAGTGTAGTGTGAACACGTCCAGCACCTTGACCCTTAACCAGGCCAGTCACCCACAGTACCAAACCAACGGCTGCCGAGCTCTGAGGTGTGAGACGCGGTGGTCTAGTGGTTAGCGCATTGTACCCTGCTGCTAGAGGTCCCGGTCGGGTGAACCTTTTTTCTTGATATGATTCAAAGCCCGGGGAGGTTACTCAAATATAACTACTATACATTAAAAGTGTGAAAATCCCCAGCAGTCTGGGTTGTGACACCCCCCCCCCCCAGCTTTGTCACTGCTGCTGCCATAACCGCGACGACTGTGGGACACATTCAGAGCAAACCAACAGCTGCCGGGCGCAGAGGTATGTGTACTGATCTTGTTCATACACTATGGCAGGCTTCGCGTCCCGGGGAAGCGGAATTTTTGTTTTCAACTTTATTTATTGATATTCTATTGATTATTTATTGATTTTTTATTGATTAATCGTGTAAGAAAGACAGTAAGGAATGGGCTAATGGGCACCTCATTCAGTGTATCATAGGATATACTACGATACACTGAATTCGGTGCCCGTTAGCCCATTCATTACTCTCCTACTACGCGAACTAGCCACAAACAGATGGAAACAATAACCTAAATGGTCCTCAACATGTGTTTACGTCACTGGGTACGTCCATGTTTTACTAGTCCAGAGTTACACCGTGAACCCCCTTATTTCTTTCTTTTTCATCAGAATCATTTAACTGTTGCGGCCTGTTCTAGTGCTGGATCTCAAATATATAAGCCAAGTCGATCCCGTCCATCGTTGAGTAAAATTTATTTGAATTTCAATCTGCATGTTTTATACTTATAACCACTAATTCTAATGAATGCAGATGTATTACAAGAAGGCAAAATCATGGGTGGACATACTCAATCACAGGAGAACTAAATCAAGTTACTAATAAAGCGGCATTCTCAGATGACCAGAAAACCTAATGCTTGGAATGTTGGTCAATGAGCTTTTCCCTTGGAACAGCAGATTAGTCAAAAGAAAATTAAGGACCACCATGGCTCAGCAAATGGCACATTCTCCACGCCATCGCCTTGTTAATTATGGACAGCATGGAAGTCGGCATGCCTTGTAATTAACCCATTCTAAATGATCTAAAATCAAGACTGAAGCAAAGATAATCAGATCACTGCTAGCCACCCGACATCACGAGCGCCATCTTATGTCTAGCGAACGAGGCTCGACCAACCACTCACCTTTTGGCGATGGTAGATTTTGTGGATTCCATGGAGGCCATTGATACTGCTTTAATTAGGACGGGTAAAAGTGGTTCCATTTCCTGCTGGATAGATTCAAGATTCAAGATGGCTTTATTGACTAATGTACAGGTACACTTATGTCAGCACCAGGTTTTCATTTACAATGTTGTAGACAGATTTTATATACAAGTATTTACAGTTCACAGCTCCTGGCCTTTTAGATGATTTACAATATGGGGCCACTGCTAGTATTTGAGAAGGTTTTCTAGCGTCATCATGTCTTTTATAGTAATCAACAAACTTGAGGTATTTTGTTTCAAACACTGACTGCGCATTTCTCATCTCGGGCATGTTACAATGTAAGAAGACATGATTGACATCTTGCAAAGTATTACAGTATGCGCACATAGAGTTGACAGGTTTCTTTGCTTTATATCTTTTTGACAGGCTGTCAAGTGTACAGTTATTGTCAGTTTGGAGTTTAGCAATAATGCTTCTAATTTTAGATGATTCTGTATGCGTTAGGTATTCATGCTCTTCATAAAAGTCATTGAGATCATCCTTACATATCTTAATAATTCTACACTTGCCAGTATTCTATGGGTTATCAATGTACTGGTTGTATTTCTGAATATGTGCATCATTTAACCTTCTCTTTATTTTTGAGTGAAGACTTTGACCAAACATAAGGATCGAGCCAGTCATTCTTACAACCAATTTTAAACAGGAGGTATTGGATATCTTTAAACCATTGGTGATTTTAACTCTTCATGGTAGAGAAGATCTCATTTAGATGGGGATTTTCGATCCATGCTCAAGCCTCAGCCAATATAGAATTTATTTCGGATTCAATGGGAAATCTCCATAACTCACCAAGTGTGAGAGTAGTACTTGCATAATTTGATATACCCAGAGCAAACTTGCAACTTGAAGAGTAAAACACTTCTACCAGACAGGCCTTTCTGACACCTTCAGAGGTTAAGTCCTCAATTATAAGAGTTACTGGTTGCTTTCTGTATGCAGACAGGATTTTAATTTTATCACAGGTATTGGCTAGTCACATAAGCTACCTGTGTTTTCTTATAGAATCTACAAGATAATATGTTTATATCCTTAACACTTAAACTGTTTAAAGAGTGTTAACAGATCTCTTTTTGACTTTAGCTCTGATCCACTTATAGATATAGAACAGTAACTAGATGGCATACCCCATACTGGGTATCCATACAAGAGGATAGGGTCGATCTGCTTGTCAAACAGTGACATAAAGAATTTGGTGGATACATTCTGTGATGTACTCAAAGCTTGTCTAATAGAGAATAGTGCGTAGACCTAATACAGGGAGTGGTCATTATTTATCAACAGGGGGATGGTGAGATTGAGGGGGGTAAAAATTTCAGACCCCTCCCGAGTGGGAGATAAAAAAATTTACCCGTTTTTTTGCAAAAAAGCCAGCGCGCTACTATAGATCAAAAAGAGGCGCGAAAATTCACACCTCCGGCGCAGGAGGGGGGGCGCAAAGAATTTTGACTGGGGTCATAAAAATGTTCCGTGCATTCGCGCAAGTACCCCCCCCCCCTTGTTGATGAATAATGACCACTCCCTAAGCAGCTGGCCGCTTCAGTTAGGACTATTTCCTCATCACCCTTAGCATTGAGGAGTGGTGCTTGCTCTTAATGGTTGTTTTTTATTTCACCTTAATGGCCTCTTGTACTAACTTTCAGAACATTGGTGAATGGAGCATTCTCGTCTCTCTTACAAGTATTGTAAACGAGAAATTCAACCCTTATCACTTGCTTTGGCATGTACCCTAAAATAGACACAATTTGTTTGGGTAATGTTACTGGGACATCTAGCCCTAGATAATACCATGTATATTCCACAGAACTTGCACCTTTCTTATTAATACATCATGATGCATCGACACCCAAAGGTAGAAATATTCATTTTTGTTCTGACCAATATATATGGACTTGTATCTATACAATTATGAAATACTTCAGTCATTATAGTAATAGAACCATATACATTTAACTACATGGACCGTGAGCCGATACCGTCTAATGTGCTCGCAGGACATCATTCAGAGGAGAAACACCCAGGGAAATGACATTGCTTGTTAACACAGGCAGTTACCGGTAAGGATAGTCAAAGCTTCTTTCCCCCTGGAGAGGAGTCTAGAGACCTGGTCAGTGCACGCACAGCGACCTCTGTCCTTGGGAACCAACAAGTGACTAGCATCAAAAAGCGTCGTGGTCACAATGAGAAAGGGCACCCTTTTTATCTCTAAGATAGCATCTTATCTGAATCCTAGACTGAGTATCGTCTCAATATTGGCAAATTAAGACTGAGATCACTCAATGGTAAAGCATGGAGTAGCCATAGAGGAAAGAGTCTGTATTTTCAATTCCATCCCATGGCAATGTCTTTCCTCTTAGTTTTGCATAGTATGGTATCTTATGTCACATATCTAATGACACTCTTTTACCCTAGTTATCAATTACAGAAACTGTTTGGAGCTTGAGAATGCACAATGGCAGTGCAGCTTTTGGGAACTTAAGATAGGTGAACCAACATACAAAACTACTGATATCAAATCTATGGCAATGTGCTCACCTCCAAATTGGTGTGAGCCCCATTCGGCATACTTTGAACTATCAAATGCTGTCAAAGGTTTTGGAGAAACCCCTTTTAACTGTACACACCAAGGCATCATAAAAGATTTGTACCCTGTAACTCTTTTGGAGTTACTAACCTAAACCACCTTCTCTTTAAGGCTTGGCATGACAGAATACATAGAGAATTGGAGAACACCAAAAGAACCAACCTCGAGTTTGTATGCTAGTGCACACAGCAGGCAATGCTACTGTTGGCTGGGTAAAGAAGTTTCTCTTTGTGATAAAATACCATGGGAGCAGGCCTCCATTATAGACCAACAGACAGAACAATGGCATGTTTCAGCTACCATGCTCTGGGTGCATCCTTTGATGTCATATGATAGACCATATATAGCATTCACTATAGCTCCCAAACAGGACAACATATATATATATATATATATATATATATATATATATATATATATATATATATATATATATATATATATATATATAACGTGATAAAGCCACCTTTTTTCTGTAAAAAAAAAAGAAAAAAAAAAAAATCGGTTCTGGTGACCTTAGAGGCATTTAATGAGGCCAAGCAGTAGCATTCTGGCAGGGCGATAATGAGGGGCACTGCCTTCAGGCTATCGATCAATACGACTACTGAAACATTAACCTTAACCATAGTATTTGAGAAAACCAGAGGTGGCAGGCATACGCTGTCTCAATGGCAGACGCCTCTGCTGATCTAATTAAAGGTCCAACTTCTCTCTTGGCTTAATTAAAGTAGCAAGAAGAAAACATCATCTGTGAGTTTCACCAAAGGCTAATGAGAGATTGTCCCAAACCTCCCCATTAAGCAGGGAAATAGGGTTATGTGATCTGCAATAGTGGTCTTATTGATAAAAATATGTAACTTTATCTAAACCTTTCGACCAAAAGCCTCTGAAAGCTTTTTTAACTTACTTGACACTTGGTAAGCTACGTGTAATGCACCCTAACATTAGGATAACAGTGCCTTTCCTCGACAATAATCTGATAACGTCCCATCTGTTTTAACTTTAGCATTTCCCCAGGCTTAGCACGCAGTGTCTGTTTATGAAGGTCTTCTTGTATGTTTTCCAAGGAAATATTCTGAGCAAATGAACCCTCGAAATAACCTAGTATGTTTTCTTCGCCTTTCCCCCTAATTCCAGTTTATTCTTCAACTCTCGTTGATTTCTCTCTCTCTTCCAACTTACAATGTGGTACGGTAGATTAGCCTACACTTCTTCCAGTTTGGAAAATAACACCAATAAATAAATTCCTTGAAACAGGTCCTCATACAATCCTATAATCCTGACTTCTTCTTCACAGACTTCCACCCTTGTTATCGTAATAAAAAAAATGATTGCATCAGCTCTTCACTTAAGCTGTGACAACCCTTAGCTAACCATTGATATGAAGACAACATTGTCATCCTAATCCATCTGCCTATAGATAGAGTATTATAAGTAATTTCAAGACCGTCAGAAATCACAGCATAATCCACCTTATTTGTGCATTAGTACTCTGTTAATCAAACAGCTATTACGTTTTCCACGAATAAGATAGTTATACGGTGTTTATGCTATCTCAGTGTAGGCAATGCAGGGTTTGCATTGCTAACACAGATAAGAGGATCCGTTGTTAGAGCGCTTGTAGTGATAACGTTTGGGGTAGAGACAGATTATGTGTTTAGCATAGCGTACTGCTCACCTGTAATTCAATCACTGACATAGAACAGGCAATCGGATTCTGTACTAATGATAGATTGTTAAATCCCTATTGTGCTCCTTGTTTGCCTAACGTTCTGTCCACTATACACATTACGGTGATCCGTCTTATTCTTAGCATTTGTAGTAGAGAAGCGTTCTTTTCTGTCGTAAACGTGTACAATACATATGAATCGAGTTTATAAGCTAATAAGCAGTATTATCCTATGAATTAGAAAGTTATGTGGGTATACACTGTTAAAAATTCCGTAGATTTTGCAAAGAATCATAGTTAAATCTTACGGTATTTCACCGTTAGTTTTAGCACAATGAAATACCGTCAGATTGACTGATGTTACAGTGAATCAGTGTAAAACATTACGGAAAAATATCATTATTTCTTATACAGTGAATCTTTGTCATTTTGCAAGTTTCATATTTTGCCACTAGGTGGCCTTGTGTCTCACTTAAAATTTTATTCAATGTTCTGGACCCTAAACTGATCATATTGTATCAATATTCAAAGATGTGGGCAGATGAGGGGAAAGGCCTTCCCTGCGCGATTTTTAGTACTGTGTTTGGCCACTAGGGGAGCTACAACAACCATAAATGTGAAAAATAGGCCAAAAATTGCTATTATGTACTTTTTTACATAGAAAAAAATGTTCTATTTTCTGGCACTTCCTGTCTACTTGGAATGTAAAAGGAACGTTTTGAATCCAAAAAGAGGCTAAATTAGGGGTTCTCAGGTAAATGTGTTACCATGGCAACCAAAATAAATGTTCCAAATAGAAAGAAAATAATGTCAATTGATAGAATGACCCATCATGATTCATATGCTGAAAAAAAGCATATAGATACCATTTCTAGATCCAAAACTTTGCCCAAAAGTATGAAAATGTTTGGTCATTTTTGATTGATTATTTAAATCATTATGCTAATTAGATGTCAAATTCAATGCAAACAATGAATAATACAGCTTATTGCCTATATTGATACAGTTATGTCATTCCACTTTTGTGAAGCAATATCTCCAAGACTAAAAGGGCTATCTGCAAGGGTGATACCTCATTTTAAAGCTGATAACTTCAATTTTAAATATCACATTTCACCTCAGAGGACCCTTTCCCGTCATCTGTCCACAGATTGTCCACTTTGGATTATGCACCGTTTTATCAAAATGCAAGTCTACATTGTAGTCTCATAGATTTCTCATAATGAAAAGATAATCTATCTTAACTGTGGAAAGGAGAGTAGCAGAGGTACCATGGACACCCATTATGTGGGAATAGAGAAAATGCATAGGCATACCACTACAGTTCTTTTAATTATAAAAGTTCTGAGGTAATCTATGTTCATAGGTTGTGACTCTAAGCTTATCAAGGGCATGAGTTTGTCAAAGACTCATTTATGCTCATAATGATTAAAATGTCCTGGCAGTAAGATGACCTGATGAATTGTATATGGAACCAAGCCATATATTTATAACGATAACATAGTCCAATGTGGATCTACAATGAGATCCTTAGAATGACATATTATAGGCTGAATATGCACATGAACAGTCAAGTTTTGAGGACATTTAAGCCAGAACAATATGTAATTAATTACCGTTATTCATTATTAAGAAATAACATTGAAAGGCTGTAAAAATTACAGTGACTTTTGAAAAATGGTGACCATTTAAAAAACGATAAAAGATTGGCACCCATTGTTGCCAATGAATCTTCATTTTTTCTAAGGAAGATTTTTAACAGTGTATATCAGTCAAATAGCCAACCATGGAAAAAGAGACTGGCAATGGAGTAGGACCGCCTATTGGCAACAGTAATTGTAATTCCCATAGGCCTCCCAGCACCGGTGGAGTCATGCAATGGCTTCTCATACTAACCTAATGCGCCAAAACACATCCCTGAGCACAACTGCAAACAGACGTCAGGGAGGAACTCTTTCAGCTGTCCCTATCTAATCATGTTGGTAACGTACTAAACGAGTTACAATGTCTCATGGTCAGAGCCAGGGACCCTGGAGGGACCCAGAGGTTAGGATTAAGATGGTTTCCCTACTGGCTCCGTCTAGCCAGGTCCGCCCCTTGTATTGACTATGTCACTAATTCCCTGTCTTGTGGTGGTCAGGGAAATGGTGGAAAACTTCCCGATCTGGCAAGGTTCCCACCTGTTATACTATACCGTTAGGATACTGCTTTAATGAAATCATTCACAATTCTTTTTTCATTCAGCAGGTATCAATTCTGATCAGCAGGCTGAAGGGTAAAACCAGAATGCCAACATTCAACCGCCAGTGGTATTCACTTCCTTTGATTCACATATTACTCTGTAACTATCTGTGTAGTACATCATTAGGACCTTGTAATGATCTCCCTAGTTACCTGATGAACATGATTTGAGCATTCTGTTCAGAACTACATTTCTCTCAGCCCTTATCTTCTGTATGGTTAAGTATCAAATAAATTACAGAATAAAAACATATGAACTAAACACTTGATGTAGAGTTTTTTGCCCCTCAAAGCTCCAGTGGGCAGCCTACTTCAAGCAATCTAACATCAATAAATGCCAATACCCGTCGATAAAGCCTCACGGAAGACCTTTATAATGATGCAGAACAGGCTGGGTTCGATATCATGCAACTTTCAACTATTTTGTTTCTTCTGATAACTCAGGGAGCCAGAATATTATCAACAAGATTTTGAACATACACACTACCTGAAATGGTATTGCCAGCATGAAGTAAGAGAAAGCCGTGGAGAAGCCTGGCGTGTATTTAAGTATGTACAAGCAGAACTGCCATTAATTCCATGCCTTCTAAAATCCCCTATCATCGCCCACACTTGTCTATGTCTCCAAGGCACCCCCATCTGTCTCCATCACATTACTTTGAGAAAAGCAGAAGCACATTAAGCAAAGGGACCATCGAAAATGGAAACTTATTAGGAATGTATGAAATACTCATCTAAAGTGAAACACTATTCAATGTAGTTTTCGCCCCTTTGCAGGGCAGACCTCAATTAACACCTGTCAACCTTTAGGGAAAATAATTCGTAAAGGTTTATAATTATGTAGATGTATATTATCTTCAGGTTCCTGGCTGATGCCGGCATAAAAATATCAACATCAGAAAGTCATTATAATTTACCATTGCTAAGTAACAAGATCCTGAAGAAGGGCAACCAGACCCGAAACGTCGATCAATATCAACTATTCTCTACATTTCTCAACATTGCTGAATGTACAACTTGTGATTGATATTTTATTCAATAAATTTTTGAACTTGAATTGGACCGTGTCTGGTTTTGTGTGAAATATTACTTTAGTATAATTTACCAATTCGCCAGGCATTTGTCTGGGAATACAATAAGTTTAAAAACGAGCTCTTATCTAACGTGACCTTCAACGTACAGGATAAGTTCTTCTGCTGTCAAATGCAAAGACGGCCCTTTTTAATAGTTTTTGTTTCAGAATCATAACAGAATAGAATTCATCAGTGCATCTGGATATTATTTTTTGATAAGCTATATTCTTGGAAGCTATCTTATATTCTACTATATTTACAAGGAAAATCAAAATCTCTTTATTACATACCTCTTTCAATCGGTATTTTTGCCCATGAAGGGCTAAGGCGAGCTCTCTTATAGGCAAATCCATCTGCGTTAAATCTAAATGGATATATAGTAGCTACCAGCACCACCAGGATGTTTCTATTCCAAGAGGCTTAAAGACCAGATGGCCGCCTATTTCTCTGTGATTGCAAGTGACCACAGACTGCAAGGGGAGGGTGATGATGGTGTGAGTATTGGTATAGCTAACTCCATAAACAAGCACATGCATTCTAATTTAAATAGAAAAATGGCGCTGGACGACTAAAACTGTGCTGAGATGGCTCCCATTAAAGTATAAGGACCGCAGACTCTTGCCTGAAAAAGCTAACATGGAGAGCAAAATGTTAACATATACAGAGCCGAAAGTGAAATTACATGTATTTTACACACTCAAAAGGAATTCTGACTCACTTGAGTCTGGATCCAGACTCAGGCAATGTTGCCAAAATGAGTATGATTTGAGACTCAGTCTGATCCTAGGATGATACTCAGACAATGGCAGAGTATCACCCCAGGATCAGCCTCAGGATCTGCCAAAGTATCACCCCAGGATCAGTCTGAGTCTCAAAACATACTCAGTCTGGATCAAGACTCAAATGAGTAAGATTTTTTTTTTCAGTGCAGAGTTGGTATAGCAAATACACACATACACGCTTCTCCACCCCCCCCCCTCCTTCCTTATGTACACTCCCGTTATCCCTTTGTGTTTTTTTTCCATTCGTCTACCTGAATTGAGTAGATATAGGGCACATATATCTTATCAGGTGGGTTAACAGCTTATAATACCTATGAACCAACCGGATCTCACCACCCCACTGAAGAGGGGGATCCTCACAATTCCCAACCACTATGATTAAGTGGTCATCAATCTGTTCTCCCTCATCCCCGCCAAATGGTCCCTGGGAATTCAATGCCATAGTAATTTTCCCATTATCAGATTTTTGGTTAATAAGTTGACCTTCTTGTCGGAGATGCTCCCTCTCCCTGAGTATGGCTTATTTGGGACTTGCTCAGGCACCTGTTAACCCCCAGAAAATGACCAAGAAGTAACCCAACATAATATCAGATTATGAAGGTAATATACGTAGGTGAAAGTGTAAAAGTCAAGGGAAAACTATTGGTCTAAACCTTATGACCTGCCAAGCACATCGAATAGCAATAACTCCCGCCAATAGTAATAACCGATAATCACTATAATGCAATACATAGGGCAATGCCCTTTTTTTGTCTCTTCTAATTTTGTTTATTATTTCTTTTTTTAACTAGATGATTTGGTATGATGCCAGACTCAATCCTTGACAAAGGCCTTGGAGATATATCGAATAGTACCTTATACAAGGCCTTTACTATGGTTCAGAAGATTTTGAACAAGCAACCTTCATCAATCTCCTTCACTCTAATGGCTCAGGCTGCTAGGATATAATGAAAGAGACTTTGATTACACAAATCACCTGACTGGGTATGGCTAGAATCAAGGGAAGGCATAAAAGATTTGGGAAGAAGACTGGCATCTAAATATGTGCATGTTTCAGTGCCAACATAAATCCCCCATATTTAATCCCATAGGCTTATCCCAGAGTAGCTATTTGTCTGCCTCTGCAAGTCACTACCACCTGTTTCCATCACGTGTATTTAACTCACACCGAAAGGCAGCCCGTCTGGGGAGATATATTGGCCATCAAGCAAGGGACTGGGAAGTATAACGCGATTAGGGCTGCATAAGTCAATCATCTAAAGTGAAACACTGTTAAATATACTGTCCCCTCTAAAGTGACAGCTGTCTGAAGGGGCTCTCTGTAGCCTGAACTTAAAAGCAATATGAAAAATGAGAATACTGTTGATTTGGGTAGACTATAATCCCTTCAAAACCAAAGGAATTTCTGCCTTATTGCTATCATTTTATGATAAAAACGTTCAGTCTGCTGTTGCAAGATGAGCTTTCGGCTAGAAACTTGCCTCTGTATGAACATACATGGTGGATAGCGATCCCCCCTTTTATCTGATGTGGATCTACATTTATAAGCTTTTTGCTTACAACACCTTCACAGCACATACAACAGGAAGGGCAAACACTGCTAGAAAACAAAAAAAAAGAAACAAGTGGCTATTCAAATCAAACTGTGCAAACCCGGCACATTGAGAAAATGAAATATCATTGATCTGTGCAGACATAAATATAACCTTATAGAAGGGGCAAAGCAATTGTGATGTAAACATTCCTTGAAAAGATTAAAGTAGCCACATTCAGAGACAAAAGAGATCTCTTCTGGGAAGTGTCAACTATGAGAGGACAGGGAATAATTTTCAACTGGAAAATTCGGAAATAATCCAAATTTCTCAGTGTCAAATAGGAAATGCTTTTAGAAATTACAGGAAAAGATCCGGAATTCCTGGAATTCCTATAGAGTTAGGCAATGTGGTACCTCTGATTTTGAAGACTTCCCATAATGTAGTATCACTGGCTGCCCCTCCTGACACACCTTTCAAGAATAGGGGTGCTTTTACCTACACAGAAGTGAGACAGCTCGTTAGAATAATTCCCATCGAGCCCTGCACGTGAAGGGTGAAGGCAGACTCTAATCCGTCTGTTTTAAATCTGAATGGATAAATACAGTGGTTTTTAGCACAGCCAATTCATCTTTATTTTAGAAAGGCTTAAAGCCAGACGGCCATCTGTATCTATCTAACGGCATCTGGATGCAGGTAATGGCAGTGAAGAGGAGGTAAGTAGGTATAAGCAATGATGTGGTACTTCCCTTCCTCCAATGCTACTGAATACTGAGATTGTAACTCCTGACGCAAGCTAGGCCAAATACAGAAGTAGCAATTTAAGTTTCCATTTCATGAATTTATTGGGTTAGAGAAACTAATCCACACGACTGAAGTCAAGAAATCTGATCCAATATCCTTTACACATCCTTTTGTTTGTATCATTACTCTATATATAAAAATGGGTTAGTAGATCGCTGGTTATGAATGAGCAATTTTTGACTGCTTCAGAGTGTGGTACCGCTGATGTACCAGATGAAGCAAAATTTATAGGCTGTGAAGCAGGTAGGAAAGTGCCAGCTAACTCGTCCTGGAAAATAGATACATTAACAGAATTATTTTCATAACTATGTGTTGAATTCCCATCCTGATGGCATCAGAAGTTTCACCTTAGAATTGTCCTAAGGATATATTTGTGTGCAATATTTTATAGCCTCAAGGCTATGGAGGTTATTTTAACAAATATGATAAATTATATCCCGGCTGTAAAGGCCCTTAGATACTGACAGTGCGATACTCTGTGGATATATCATTTAAACACTAGAACCTATAAGGTCACAGATCATTAATCACTGACCAGGACGTCAAGGGAAACTCCACATAGGAGTGGTACAAGTAGTTTATCACAAAAAAAAAATCCCTATAGACTACCCAGACACAGAGATGTTACATAGTTGTGAGGGGTATAGAGGAGTGGGTGAGGATGTGCCAATGAGGATACAGTGGGCTACCTCTGCCTATCGGGAGTGCCCATAGGGAGTGCTAGGAGCACTGTTAAGTTGCAGACCATGGCCAGACATGCCTGTCTTATCACCCTTTTACCAAGTACAAGCAGACTCACCACGTACCCATTGCCCCCCCCCCTTCCCCAACACATCTTATCTCCCCACCACCAGACGGCTCTGCTGACGTCACATTCCATGACGTCACCACAATCTAAGTAATTCATTCTGAGGGCATCAGTGGAAGTCCTATCTGGTGAGAGATTGTGCATGAATACCTTCTATTTCTGGTCTTGTACCCAGACACATTACTTATTCCCATCGATACTTTCCATTTGTAGTACCCCCTCCCCTCTGTTCTCATATTCTCCTTTACCTGCCATTGAAATAAATCAGCAAGTGTGATGAAATCTATACAGAGCATGATTTATACCAATATGCCCATCCATATCTTACCACTAATAAGACATAGTTTTAACGAATAATGTGGTTTTAAATCATAAACTTTTAATTGACAAATTCCTATGTCCATCCAGTTAACCAAATACAAGTTTGACTAACGATATTTCTCGTATTGGTTCACCTGGGCCATCTCGCATAGAGATCAATTTTATAAAGATGAGGTAGATCTACCTGGATTCTATACACAAGCTCTGATAAAGAATAGATGCATCCTGTCACCATAGATACGGTTTGGGTGGACGCGAGTCAGACCACCAAAGACCAATCCACTGGTTAAAACATCAGCCTATAAATACCCATGACTATGAAGTTATCATCTGATAACACAGTTCCCCTGGCCCAATACGACTTCATTTGACAAAGATTGACTTCCTCCTATAGAAGTGTCGATATACCCCATATGGGAGCTGCTTATGACACAAATGGGAAAATAATGTCTACTGATAGCCGGCTATAAATGTCATGAAACATCTCTTAAGACTGTCCATTATTTATCGCCATAGGGGCCAATCTTTACCTTGCGTCAGTGAGTCACAACGGTATGCACCGAGCCAGTCGTGATTGAACGCTGTAGCTGCCGGAAAATCTATTGGGCGGGAATATAAATTGGCAATTTACTGTGTGGAAAAAAAAAAGAGACTGCAGTAAATTCTCTGGGCAATCTGAGCGGTCTCTTGTCTGCGTCAGTTGCCTCTGGTGACTACAAGAACTGGCATGAGCAAGCCTGACTATGAAGAGATATTGGCTGCTAGAGGAAACTGTTTTGTGTACTATTGATTAAGGCTGGTTTGGAGCAGAGGTTGGGTATCTTTTTATGAGGTGCATGGTTTTACATGTATGTATTTGATACAGAAAATTTCAGAGATTTATATCCATTGTAAATTCTCTAAAGCAGAGATATATGGAAGGGCGTGCCCCAAATATATATGATGACTTTTAAAATAACAAATAGACTCTGCACTGCTAACAGATTTTACATTTAATTGAAATGATAAGAAAAAAATGATAAAAAAGGAGAGAGAAAATGTGATGCTACACAGGGATGTGTCTGTTCTGAAACTCTACTTCCAGATTTCCAATGACCTCATTGACACTTGTCCTTAAAATATATTTCCTCTAATCTCACATAGCAGTGTCCAATATGAGATTTGAGGATGGTTTGTGGGTGGGGGAGGGGATTGCAGGGACGACACCCTCATGTCACCGCACCACAAAGCAAACTGAGATTCAGAGGCAGATCCAGAATTCGGAAAAGGAAGGGGCGCATCCCATAAGGCGGGGGCGTACCCTCCATTTTTGGGGCAAATCTTGGGGTCCACTACTGGCTTCGCCACTAGATAGTGGGGGCAACATTCATTTAAGAAAAAATAGATTAAAAGAAATGATGCAGCCCCTCCCCCTCGTCCTCCCACTGCTGCCCGCTAGTGTCTTAAATCAGCGGCATGTAACTTAACAGCGCGCAACCTAGCAACAGTGCATGCCTTGTGACTTAGCAATGGTGCGCAACATAGCAACAGCAAACAAATTTACACTCTCCCACCAGATACTCTTGGAGGTTGGATTTTAGTTAATTTTGTTGGAACTACTAATCAGATCTTATCATATGACCTATCAAATGAAAGGTCTATGTGAGTTAAAACCAGATCTAGATCGGCAACCAAATATCGCAATAAATGAAATCAGGGCAGGCGCCGATATCTTTGAATTGGTATCCAAAATGGTGGCCATTGAGGTTTAGTGATGAGTTTTGAGGTTATAAAACGTTTACCAGGTAACGGGATGAAATGACATCTCAAAAGTGGGATATTAAGGCCGATGAAGTCAGTAATTGATTTCTTTTTCATGATAATATTTTTGCTATAATATATGAATAACAGGTCGAGTTAGCTGGCACTTTACTACCTGCTCCACAGCCCAACAATTTTGCTTTATCTGGTATCCCAAGGGTACTGTAGACTGAAGCAGTCAAAAATTCAGATTTCGTAACCAGCGATCTAATAACCCATTTTGATGAGTAGTCCATGACGCGAGTCGGAGAGTTAAAGCAGGGACGGTTTAAGCTGAACCATGGTTGAAGCAGGGACACATTGTAGGCCCCCTATCTCTGTCTGACACATCATTGAAAACGATTAAAACCATGATAACATCCCTCTATTCTTATAGAATTTGAATGTTAGCCCTAACCCTAGTGATACTGTCCCTACGCCATAGAATCATGAAATGGGTAAAAATAGGACTCTGTCTCTGCTTAAACCGTCTCATCTTAAACCTCTCTGTCCCTGCTTAAACTCTCCGACTCGCGTCTCGAATACATGATTTTTATATATAGGGTAAAAATATGTAGTTAAACTCCTAGGTACTGGGAAAAAGGGGAGTGTGCACGCCCCCATGCCCCCCTCTAAATCCGCCACTGAGATTCACACAAATTGTTGTAGGCAGTGGGGGATTCAGGATTTGGGAAGAGAGAAGGCGTAGGCCAGAGGGAACTGGCACACTTTTTTCTTCTTCTTTTTCGTGTCTAGCAGAAGCAAATGAAGAAAATAATGGATGTCTTCTTCATGGAATATTAATGTAATCTTGAAATCCTCCTTTAATCAATTTTCTCTCCTTTCGACCTTACCTTCCCCTGGCGAACTAATATACCAGCATTATTTCTGAGTTAGTGAATGTCTAATGAGAAGTGTGAAATAGATTAATGTTCTTATTTCCCTGGGGACATAATTTATCCTGCCTAGGATATAGACAAAGCTACTTAATTCATTTAAAATAACAAATTAAGCCATCTCAGATAATACTGCCGAAGCTATTTGATTCCATTCATACCAGTATGTCCCTTCAATCACATCTGGGCAGATATTTATTTACCAGTAAAAAAAAACCAGGTGGGATAACATACAATCTTGTGCAAGGGAAAGCGCCCGCTTAAAGGGGCCAGTTCTGCATTATTGCACATTTTCTGTGTAAGTGGGGCTTTTCTGATAGGAATATCATCTAGAATCGAAGAATTACATACTGAAACAAGGACATTCCTAAATAACCCTTACCACTTTTTTCATATGGGTATGTGTAGACTCCACAGGCCTACCCAGCTCTCCAGATGATGATCTCTCAGGAAGAAGCTATTGGAATTCCCACATGACATTGTAGGTATTTTGGTGATGTGAGTAGTATATGGAAATAGGCCTTTGGGGATGGTTACCGGGATATCCGTGTTATAGGTAACGGCCATGGTCTACATAATCTGAGGGCTGCTGCACTGACGCCGATTCATAAAGCACATATAGGTAATCACTCCATAATCAGAAAACACTATATCCTTCTTTTTTTCACAAAATACATGAGACTGTCGGCTTGTCTTTATTCTGAGATACTCTATACAGAACTGTTCCCACCCACATAAAAAAAAAAGTAAAGAACCAATTCATATTCCTTCAAGCAAAGAAAAGATGAACCACATCCATGAGCACAAAACTGCCAGATGTTGTTTAGCGCTTCGAATTCTCCAACTATCATTGCAGGAGGCGGAAAATTACCGCTCCGCTGGTTTAGGGCGGTGGCCATTGCACACATAGCAGTGGCATTTGCTTCCCGCGGAGCACCATCAATAGAAGTTCCCCGCCGGTCACAGAGGTCCTAACGCAAACATAACTTCTGGTGACTACCAGAAAGGGGAGTCTATGTTTTTTCCCTGGGGCTGGGAGTGATAACAGAATACTCATGCCATTTTACATGGCAGATTCTAGATAATATTTTGTATTCATGCATATGGGAAATTTCTTGTTAAACAAAATTTCATGACTATTGCCTACCGAGTATACATCATAGAAGTATACTGTCTCAAGGGCAAAGGTTCCTACAAAAGTCATGGACATAAATGAAGTAATTCCATGTTATGATCTGGATCATATTAGGGCAAATCCGGTAGCTTTAGACACAAGGATATTTAGCTGCTCACTGGGAGGCCAATTCCATAATAAATGGACAGCATCATTCCGACACTTCTGGAACTAAGCCTTCTAACAGCAGGGAGAATATTACTACTGACCATAACTACTAAGTCATCACTGTGCCCAAGCCAGACTCACCAGCCAAACTACACCATGGGTATTTCTATATTGCAGTCACTCTTCTGGTTTCCAAAAGGTGAACACATAAGTAAAGTGACCATATCCCAGAGAATTATTTTCTATGCACTCTGTGATATTTGGTCACTTCCATGGATGAGAATATTAGAGAGATGACCGTGAGGTGAAAGTTGACTGCATGGTATCTGAAACTGAAGCTGTAAATACTTTAGTGCGTGCTGGTTTCAAGCCCGAGGTTTCAAGCATCAGTGCACAGTTATGGCTATCATACCATAAAAAGATGTGGACATCCATATTTCAGACATGTTAGGATAGTGGTAGATGAGTTTCTGCCCGTATATATGACATTATACACGACCCAGTGAATATACACAGACTACCTAAACCTCGAGGACACCACATCCAGTATGCTCGTCACTGGCCCTAGAGGGCAGCAGTGCAGATATACATTGCCCCTCCACTCCCTAGAGGACATGCTAACTTAATCAGGCACACTCATCCAACAACGACACTAACATGGTCCTGACAAATGACCTTCACCCGACCCTAAATGACTCTCCCAGCATCATTCCAATGCACAGGGCCAGCAGGGTGACTGGGTCTCCACCTGGAGAGACAGGCACTGGCAAATCAGACATTATAGTCAAAGGTCCAAGGCTAACCACTCGAATGATTTGGTTGAATAGTACTCCAATGGTTCGGATTGAATTTTACCTGAATTAAGCTTTAGCATTCCCCTGGTAAAATTGAGTTTTTTTTAATATTCAAAGGCGATCGAGTATTCTTCAGCTATGGTAATACTTTAGAATACTAATGACATAAATCCTGGTAAAATTTACACTATTCAATAGGTATTTGTGTTCCCCTTCATATTTCCACGGCTATGACAATGTCTTATACATTTTCCTTATATTTTTATCTATTCACCCTAAAAAGGGATGATACTCAAACTATTAAACCAGACAGGTGAGGAACAACCTTCCATTTGCTATTCAACACACTGTTTCCCCATAGTTTTGTTAGTGTCTCTGGTAAGCAAATGGAAAACAAAAAAAATCATAACTATTAGACTGTTGATCAAACCTTTTCAGAAAATAATCATGACAAATTTCATTGAAAGGAAGAGATTCCTGCCAAAGTAGGAGAGGCTGTCACTTGTATTAAAGCTCCGTGTCTCATGATCTACTATTGTTCTTATCATCCAAGATTGTGTTAATCTATGCATCATTGTGTGCCTATTACGGTCACTTAACACTCAGCATGACAGGCATTCTCTTCTGACAGAGGCTGATAACACATCAGCAAAAGATATGGATGTTGAGTGCACATTCTTTTCTACAAATAAGCCATAAGAAAGTGAAAGGCCATGTAGGATTTGTTTTGTTGATTTGATATTTGGCCCCAGACTGATCTTTGGTTGGGTTTGGTTTATTTTACTTCCACTAATAGTACTTAAATGTTAGCAGACATTTCTGTGGTTCGCGGACATTAAGTCCTTTCTTTTCAATTTGAACAGGTATTTCAAAGCTGCTTGTCCAGACAGCTAGACAGGTATTTATATGCTGCTTGCCTAACACAGCAGTGACCGAATCTATGATTGACCAAATCTATGAGATGAATGACCGCATCTATGAGGAGGGTTGAGGGGGAAAACTGCTACAGGGCTTCATTCCCCTACACTTTTAGAAGGATAGCAAGTGTTATTTTATTTGCCTGGTCCCATAGGCAGGGCCAGACAAACCACGGCCTTTGATCAGTCAGACATGGTTCACTGAGGGGGAATCCCATGGCAAAAGGCAAGCATGTAGCCCCGGGCCCGCACATATGGACACCAGTTGCCCACATGCTCACCCCAAGCAACAAGAAACCCCAAGTTTGTCGCCTTTTACAATTTTGGTATGCCCACTGCTAGAATGGAAGGAGCATTCCTCCTTCGTGGACTCCCAATGAAGTTATTCTGCTCCTCCATGCCCTCACATAAAGGTCCCCACTCCACAGGGGGAAAAATATTTGGAAAAGGAATTTGGGTGAAATGTTCTCAATTATAAAGTATAGTGTGCAAGATTGTTTAATGAATATCCTGGGTTATGAGAGATGTTTTACCCCCTGCAAGGTACACACTCTGTATGGCAAAGCATCTCCTGAGTTTGCTCTCATTCTCATTCCACATTATTATAGTATCAACTGTGGACATACAGAAACTTAAAACTCTATACATCACTGTGAATGCGTGCATGTATACCACAGTACATTAGTGTTTTGTAGGTGTCTGTTTGGCCTTTGGAGTCTAGCCATGGTTTGGTCATGTTCCACCAATGCTATGTGCATGGCCTTTCAGACAGATCTGTGTATTGCATGGAAGTGACAGCAGTGCACCCATTCCTCTGTTGATTAGCCCGCCTACAGAGCAGGAGTAGGAGCTGCTCACTATGGGCCTAACTAATCTGAGCCAGCCTCACACTGGCAGCTGCTCTGACCATAAGTCACTCCAGGGTCACCAAGTATATATAAAAAGGGGTCTTAGAACCCTCTGCACTGAGCCCCCTTTACGCAGATCGTGTCACAAACAGGAAGAACTTTGCAGGTCGTTCGTTGCTACTGTCCGAGATGCCATACCTCTGGTCAACAGAGGGAATGCGGAATCTTATTGTTGTGATTTTGTGGGGAATTTCTGTGAAATCGAGAAGACTAAATCTCCGATGACAGCTAGAGAGTGGGCTTCAAGGTCGGAATATGTATGAGCCCCCCTCCTCCACCCAATCAGTGGTTGAGTCCCAATAATTTCAATGCAATGCTTTTGAAGCATTAAACCCTGACAGAAATACATCGGCAGTAGCGGAAAAGAGAAAATTCTGAGATAGAGACTCTTTGGTGACCTCAGTTAGAATTCTGATGGGCCCAACACCTTTCTATGTACACAGTACAAATCCATGATGGCAATCTGTATAGTCTATGATGTACAGGCGAAAGACACTGAATGAGCCCTTCTAATTCTCCCAGATATTTGTGGTTATCCCTCCTTTTACAGAAATTACTGCAAAGTATGACCAACCCCCAAATATATACGAAAAACTATTAAGGAGTGACGAGTAGTCGGATGTGGTCCCTATCACTCTGCATATATCAATATTGAGCCTTTTACTATCTCTGTATAAAGCTGATGCAAGCACTCTATCTCTCTACCTACCTCTTTGGTCATTGTATCAGGATCAATCTCCTGGATCATTAATACTCTCTTCTTCAAAATGTATCTTAAACAGTCCTTACACTTTCATCTCCTTTGCATGGCCATACCCTATTTTTTTCTATGGCCAAATTACCTTGCTTGCCCAGACATATTGACAAGACACCAGGTTCTCTTTGTTTTCCAAAATTGCCCCCAGGCCCTGAGCTACTCAGAAGGTAGATGAGTTACTCAATACTCTTGCAAGATGTAGGTCTAATATTAGCAGGTTGACACGGAGGCCTTGGCATCAAAGACCAGCAGGAAAGAGTATTTTTCTATTTCTATTGTTATTCTGCATCGACATAAGCTGATGTGATTCATATAGATCCCCTTTCTATTGTAACTCTATATGAGTTAAAACAGTTCATGTATCTACTATGAGGGCAAAATTGGAAAGTTGATATCAGGACTGGTATGTAACACAGCTAAGATAAAGATACCATAGTACTGCCTCTATTCATGCACGGTAACTGTCACCACTTTAGTTTGCCATTGAATATGCACTTGTCAGCATAATTTGTCTCAGACAGGCTGCTGTGTATATATGATGTAGCATAAAACAATACATTGTTTAAAGCTGTGAAATAGCACAAAGGAAATTCCCCAAACAGGTAGGACGGTGCTTATCTCATAAGGCCCCATCCATCAACCTGTCATTCTTCTCACTATTTATTTTCTTTTATGTGATGGATACCTAGGGGGCATGAAAGACTCATTATTTAGCTTTTTGGTGAACCTCTGTCTTTGATATTGATGAGGCGTGGTATTATTCCCAGGTAGGGGCATTCCTCAGGGGCCCAGGTAACGTGACAACAGTAGAGCGATTGTGATCTATTTGGCTACTATCAACGTCCTTTTCCCCCATTAATAAAATGCTATTAAGGAAACCTCTGAATACAAAACATTAGTTTTTAATCCTTTCTTTGTAGCAACATGGTGCCATCAGAAACATGACCAGTTAGCTTTTAAGTATACCTCATTTTTGTTCATTTGAATTTGCCTTTAGTGCTTGTGAAATCAGCATTAGAACATGTTATGTTCTAATTGGTTTTGCAATCAGACTTGGGATGCATTGAATTGCAAATATATAATAAAAGTATGATATATTGCATGTCATATTAAAGACATTAATAAGGTTTTAGAATATCATTATCTTGTTTTCATACTACTGACAATAATATACATATCTTCTGGTACTTCTCCTCAACTTTTGAGACGATATGCCAGAGCAGAGCTGGAATCCAACTTTCACATTCTACCTTTCTCTTCAAAGTATTATATGAGGCGACAAAAATTTCTTGTTAAACAAAATTTCATGACTATTGCCTACCGAGTATACATCATAGAAGTATACCTTCTCAAGCGCAAAGGTTCCTATGAAAGTAGGGGAAATTGCCCGGGGAAATTGCCTATCTTGACTTCGAGCCATGGACACAGATGAAGTAATTTCACGTAATGTTCTGGATCATATTAGGGCAACTCCGGTAGCTCTAGACATGAGGATATTAACCCGCTCGCTGGAAGGCCAATTGTGTAATAAATGGACAGCATCATTCCGACACTTCTGGAACTAAGCCTTCTAACAGCAGGGAGAATATTACTACCAACCATAACTACTAAGTCATCACTGTGCCCAAGCCAGACTCACCAGCCAAACTAAACTCGCTTCCAAAAGTTGAACACATAAATAAAGTGACCATTTCCCAGAGAATTATTTTTTATGCACTCTGTGATATTTCGTCACTTCCATGTATGAGAACATTATCAGAGATGACCGTGAGGTAAGAGTTGACTGCACGGTATCTGAAACTGAAGCTGTAAATACTTTAGTGCGTGCTGGTTTCAAGCCCGAGGTTTCATGCATCAGTGCACAGCCATGGCTATCATACCATATAAAGATGTGGACATCCATATTTCAGACATGTTAGGATAGGGGTAGACGAGTTTCTGCCCGTATATATATGACATTATACACGACCCAGTAAATATACACGAAATACCTAAACCTCCAGGACACCACATCCAGTATTCTCGTCACTGGCCCTAGAGGGCAGCAGTGCAGATATACCTTGTGCCTCCACTCCCTAGAGGGCGTGCTAACTTAATCAGGCACACTCATCCAACAGTGACACAAACATGGTCCTGACAAATGACCTTCACCTGACCCTAAATGACTCTCCCAGCATCATTCAAATGCACAGGGCCAGCAGGGTGACTGGGTCTCCACCTGGAGAGGGAGACACTGGTAAATCCGACATTACAGTCAAAGGTCCAAGGCTAACCACTCAAATGATTTGGTTGAATAGTACTCCGATGGTTCGGGTTGAATTTCACCTGAATTAGGCTTTAGCATTCCCCTACCATAAAACCCTGTGTATAAGCCGTCCCCGCGTATAAGCTGCACCCTGACTTTGTGAATTAATCTCAAAATATAAAAAAATTCATATATTTTTTTCTAAGCAATGGATTTTCAAAATTTAAATACCTATGTGCCCCTGAGTTGTACCCCTACTCTCCTAGATCAATGAAAAAGTTGAGGGAAGGTATGAGGAGGAGCTGCAGCTATCTACCCCCCACCCTCCCTCCCCTCCCCCTATGCTTGAAATGGTCTAAAAGCCACGGCTAATATGCGAGCTTTTAGGGTAGTAAAATTAAGGGTTTTTTTATTACTCAAAGGCAATGGAGTACTCTTCAGGTATGGTAATACTTTAGAATACTAATGACATAAATCCTGGTAAAAAAAATACACTATTTAATAAGTATTTGTGTTCCCCTTCATATTTCCACTGCTATGACAATGTCTTATGCATTTTCCTAATATTTCTATCTATTCACCCTAAAAAGGGATGATACTCAAACTATCAAACCAGACAGGTGAGGAACAACCTTCCATTTGCTATTCAACACACCGTTTCCCCACAGTTTTGTTAGTGTCTCTGGTAAGCAAATGGGAAACAAGAAAATTTAATAACTATTAGACTTTTGATCAAACCTTTTCAGAAAATAATCATGACAAATTCCATCGAAAAGAAGAGATTCCTGCCAAAGTAGGAGAGGCTGTCACTTGTATTAAAGCCCCGTGTCTGATGATCCACTATTGTTCTTATCATCCAAGATCGTGTTAATCTACACATCATTGTGTGCCTATTAGCTTCCCTTATCACTCAGCATGACAGGCATTCTCTTCTGACAGAAGCTTTAAATATGTCAGCAAAAGATATGGATGTTGATTGGACACTTCTTATCCACAAATAAGCTGTAAGAAAGTGAAAGGCTTTGTAGGATTTGTTTTGTTGATTTGATGTTTGGTCCCAGACTGATCGCCATATTTGGAAAAGGAAACAATGGGTGAAATGTTCTAAATTATAAAGAATAGTGTGCAAGTTTGTAAGATAAATATCCTGGGTTGGGGGAGATGTTTTACCCTCTGCAAGGTACACATTCAGTATGGCAATGCATCTCCAGAGTTTGCTCAATCTCATTCACCATTAGCATAGTATTAACTGTGGACATTATGGAAACCTAAAACTACATAGATCACTGTGAATGCAGGTGTGTATGCCATGGTATATCAGTGTATTGTAGGTGTCTGTTTGGCCTTGGGAGTCTAGCCATGGTTTGGTCACGTTCCACCAATGCTTGGTGCATGGCCTTTCAGACAGATCTGTGCATTGAATTGGAGTGACAGCAGTGCACCCATTCCTCTGTTGATTAGCCTGCCTACAGAGTGTATAGAGGGAGTGGGAGCAATCAGCTGCTCACTATGGGCCTAACTAATCTGAGCCAGCCACCCACACTAGCAGCTGCTCTGACCAGAAGTCACTCTAGGGTCACCAAGTATATATAAAAAGGGGTCTTAGATCCCTGTGCACTAAGCCCCTTTTTCGCAGATCATGTCACAAATAGGAAAAACTTTGCAGGTAGTTCGCTGTTACTGTCCAAAACGCCAAACCTCTGGTCAACAGAGGATATGCGGAATCTTATTGTTGTGATCAACCTATTGTGGGGAATTTCTGTGAAATCGAGGAGACCAGATCTCCGATGACAGCTAGAGAGTGGGCTTCAAGGTCGGAATATGTATGACCCCCCCCCCTTATCCATTCAGTGGTCGAGTCCCAATAAATGTTAAAACATGAACCCCGACCATAATACATCAGCAGAACAGTAGAAAAGTAAAAAAGAAAAATCTGAGATAGGGTGCTCTCTGGTGACCCCAATAAGAATCCAGAAGGTCCAACTCGTTTTCTATGAATACAAATCCATGGTGGTCATATGTGTATACAGCCTATAAAATGTACAAGCAATGTATGCTAACTGAATGAGCCCTTCTGACTCTCCCTGATATTTGTTGTTAAACATCTTTGCTTTTTTACAGAAATGACTGTAAATGGTAACATGCATGGTATGACCACCCCCAAATATATACGAAAAACTATCATGGGGTGACGGGTATTTGGATGTGATGCCTACCACTCTGCATGTATTGAGCCTCTTCTTATCTCTATAAAATGCTTAGCAAGCAAGTTATGCCTCTACCTCCTCTTCGGTAATTGTATCCGGATTGATCTCCTGGATCATTAATACGTTCTCCTTCAAAATGTATCTTAAACAGTCCATGCACTTTTATGTCCTTTGCATAGCCATTGCCTATTATTTTCTATGGCCAAATTACCTTGCTTGCCCAGGCATATTGACAAGACACCGGGTTCTCTTTGTTTTCCCAAATTGCCCCCAGGCACTGAGCTACTCAGAAGATAAGTTACTCAATACTCTGGCAAGATGTAGGTATAATGTTGGCAGGCTGACAGGGTGGGCCTTAACATCAAAGACCAGAAGGGGTTAGTGCTTCTTCTATTTCTATTGTTATTCTGCATTGCCATAAGCCGATGCAATTCATATAGATCCTCTTTCCATTTTTATTCTACATCTATATGAGTTAAAACAGTTCATGATTGGAAAGTTGATATCAGGACTGGTATGTAAATCAGCCAAAGATAAGGATACCATAAAACTGCCTCTATTCATGCAGGGTAACTGTCACCACTTTAGTTTGCCATTAATTATGCACTTGTCAGCATTCAGGAAATTCCCCAAGCAGGTAGGACGGTGCTTATCTCATAAGGCCCCATCCATCAACCTGTCATTCTTCCCACTATCTATTTTCTTTTATGTGATAGATACCTAGGGGGTATGAAAGACTCATTTTTTAGCTTTTTGGTGAATCTTTGTCTTTGATATTGATGAGGCGTGGTATTATTCCCAGGTAGGGGCATTCCTCGGGGTCTCAGGTAAGGTGACAACAGTAGAGCGATTGTGATCTATTTGGCTACTATCACCACCTTTCCCCCCATTAATAAAATGCTATTAAGGCAGCCTCTTATTATAAAACTTAAGTTTTTAATAATTTCTTTGTAGCAACATGGTGCCATCAGAAACATGACCAGTTAGCTTTTAAGTATACCTCATTTTTGTTCATTCGAATTTGCCTTTAGTGCTGGTGAAATCAGCATTAGAACATGTTATGTTCTAATGGGTTTTGCAATCAGTCACAGTCGTAGCACTAAGAGCTAGGTACCTGTCCTTGATGACCATCTGATCATCAACCAATTATCTTTAAAGATACAATTATCACATTGATTGATGAATCATGTTGACCAATGGATATGATGCACCCCTACATCAGTGGCCCTTTAACCCTTTAAGGGCAGGGCAAAAATTGTTGCCCTGGCCATGGGGACAGCCTCTGAAAAAAGTATAGTTCCTAGAGGACGAGCCTATTTTCAATTCCTATACTAATCGACTATAGTCGATGCTAGGCCTACCATGGTGTCGACCATAGTCGATGCTAGGCCTCAATGGGTTAAAGGTGCAATGGTCAATGAGTGCCAGCACTACAACTAATCTCTTCGTGCATCAAAATGATATGACACTATGTATGCAATACACTTCTTCATTGAAGAGTTCCTTACCAGGGTTGCTTTCATGATTAATTGCGATGAATACGCATGGTGCATCAATACCCCTAAAGGTTTAAGCAATATTGATTGATTGATTGATTTGTGTTTTACAGCACTTTAGCGGCACTAAGTGGCTATCCCGTTCTTCACAGGTTGATAATTTAACAGAGGAATGTGTCAGTGCCCGCGCATATGTGCACCACACACATCCTGAGGGGATAGGAAAGAGGAGATATAGACCCTTTTAAGTGGGCTAGGGAAGCCCGTTTAAGCAATATGCTAAAATATATGTACCTATATGTATATTCACTTGACCCTTAAAGAGCATTGCGTACAGGCTACAAAAGAGTATTCAGTGAACAGTATGACATGGCACTAAGTGAGAGAGTGAAGTAACGGCTTTTGCAAACATGGGGATTAGTGAGGGGGCTCCTAGCATGGTAAGGGTTTGCCGTTTTCAACACTCTCATCATGGCTAATTGACTCTTTGGTAGTAAACAATGTGACAATGCTTGTAGCAGGTCAGGGTCATTGCGATTTTGAACACTGCAAAAACCCATGAACACTGCAAAAACCCAGTTATCCTAAAAGTACCTGACCACTCGAGTGAACAGGTAAATTATGATATATTGTACGTCATATTAAAGACATTGATAAGGTTTTAGAATATCATTATCTTGCTTTCAAATTACTGACAATAATAAACATATCTTCTGAAACTTCTTCTTAACTTTTAAGATGGTATGCCAGAGCAGAGCTGGAATCCAACTTTCACATTCTCCCTTTCTCTTCAAAGTGTTATATGAGGGGACAGAAATAACCAATGAGTGAAGAATTGGTGGAAATGAAGTAGAAACACCTTGCACTGAAAACATGGAAGATCCAAAACTAGTCAGCCGTGACCACTTTAGGTCCTCAAGTTGATGATACCTAAAACTACAACTTTAGGTAGTCAAAATGATGACTTTAGGTCATGATGACAATACTGACAGTACAGAGTCATCATATTGATGACTCAGGTCATAAGGATGACGAGCTAAAGTCGTCATTTTGACTTCCTAAAGTTGTAGTTTTAGGTATCGTCAACTTGAAGACCTAAAGTGGCCATGTTTTCAGTGTGGAGGCAGGTGAGAGGGACGGCTGTCCTTTATGGTCCCTAAGGGAGGTAGTTGGTTTGGGATCAAATCTCGCCAAGATGCAGGGGACCCAGGTGCCGGTCCCCCGGTAATCACTCACTGTTTTTCTTCCATCACTGAAGGACGTAGGTGGTGCTTTCGATAACAACAGCCAGGAATAAATAATCCTCTTTTTGACATTGGCTTGTGATTTTGTGGTTTCAGTTTGCATGACACTGGGGATTATTTGGATTTGGTTTTGAAGAATGTGGAAAGTCGAATGTATGCTGTGAAATAAATGTACCCGTATTGAAGTCATCGGATTTCTTAAAATGCCATTTCTCTATCTCAGAGGGCTTATAAAATTGGGTCCATAAAATTGCAGTGTCATTTTACGACATCGTTTTTTTTTGCATTTATACATAATTCTCTGGACTATACAGTTGACAGAGTTCCCTATTTCAAGTGATCTGATCTTTGTTTAATCCAATCTATTTTTAACGAGAAGCTAGCTTATTCTCGCCAAAAGAAAAAAAAACCTGTATACAAAGGCAATGCCATGGACAATTACGACTTGTAAATTGACTACATCTATTATGGATTTGCCTTAGACTTACCGTGGTACTATCGACACTGTCCATCCGTTTCTGTATCTTCTCCTTATCACAGGCGCGCGACCATCGCTTGGAGCCGCGCCGGATGCGGCTTCCATGGCGTACCAGCGGTTCATCTGGCTGGTAAATGGCGAACATCCGGGTCAGGGTGGGACGGCGACGATCCAGTCGGCTCGTCTCGGCCGCCTGGAGGGCCTGGAGTTCCTGCCGCATGCCGGGCGTGGCGATAGATTCCCGCCGGATGCGGCCATGCTCCTCAATGGTGTTCATCCCGGTCAGGGAAGGTCGCTGACCGTGCCGTGTCGGCATGGTCAGCGCCGTCGAGTAGCGGCGTTGGTTGAGCGGCGCGTCGCCCCCAGCGCCCGGGGGCTGGAGGGCGGAGTGGCTCTTGGCGAAGTTGGACATGATGGCAACGACGGACAGCCTCAGCTCAGCATCGTCCTTTTTGCCGCCCTTCTCGCCACCTCCTCCAGCGTCTTTTTCGCGGATGGTCCGGTTCCGTTTCCGCTGCCGACGATTACCGCCGCCACCGCCGCCGCCACTTCCGTCCATAACCGGACTCTGATCCGGCAGAGGCCTGTAGGTTAAACTAGCTTGTTTCCACGAACGCATAAAGGACGACTCGAGCTTGGGCATCTGGATACTGAAGCCAGCATCCGAGTCGCCATAAAATGTAAAAAGAAACAAAATAAAATAACTAAAAATACTAGTCTATAAGCCGCAGTCTGATAAACCTAATGGGCCATTTAAGGACCCCCCTGAAGAGCAGATAAGCTTCCAGGAAGGCAAGGTCCCTGGTGAAATAAAACACTTGATAAATCCATAATTTTGTGGTAGTGTCTGCTCCTTTCTAACCCATCGTGGAGATTAGGGCTTTCTTTATACAGTCGGCAAATCAGAGAGACAGCAGTGCATCATGCTTATCCACTTAGATTAGTGGCCTCACATCACCACTTCTTCTACTTGAGCAGGCCCTCAGCATCATTGACCAGGGATGCTTAATCATTAACAATCTCTTGAGCTTGAGCGGGAGTCAGTATGCTGAACGGGTGGCACCCTGAGCACGTTCACCCACTGTTATCCAATATGAAGTCACTGTTCGCTTCCATATTTGGTATGCAGCACACAAACAGCACGCTCCCACAGGACCTGTTTTATTTGGTGCCCATGGCGTCTCTTCTAACAGCCACCATGGATATATTCCTTTGAGACTGTAGACGGGCATATTGTTCGCCTCCAGTGCCTGTGAGCTCGGGGAGGAGCAGAGACCAGGAGGGGGAGCCTTGGGTGAGAGCAAATCGACGTAACGAATGAAGAAATGGGAGATGTTTTAACATATAAAGAATAGCAACTGTCCTTTTATACCAAACACTGTTTTGTTGTTTTTTTGTTTTTTTTTTGCTGTAGACGCAGTTTCCCTATTCCATTTCCATCAGAGTCATGCTATTACCTAGATGACACAAGAAACGGGATTCCTTCAATCATAAAAAATAAACATCTGTCTTGCGTAGAATGCCACATTGTCCAAACAAATTATAGCCCTGGACTCGTCTGTCTGGCCATGTCTATGAGACCAGGGTCTCTTGTAGTTTGAGTCGCAAAACTTCCATAGAAGAAACCTGAAGAGTACATAGAGAGTCACAGAGTCCACATGTGCAGATTCAATAGGCATACACATCCCAGTGGAGACTTTCAAAAGGCCAATCTTGTTCCCATGTTACAGCTCAATATGAGATGGATTGGTGACCTCAGGCATGGTCGCAGGGGCGCACAATGCTATGAGCGGTTCCCACGGCAGGAGCAGATTGGGCTGCTCGTCACTAGGTCTACCATCCCTGAGCAGCTCACCGGGCCGCCTACAGCCGTCACAGGGGGCGCTAATCCCTATATTGTTAACGCTTGGAGCGTGGCAGACGTGCGCTGGATACCATCCTGGGTGGCTGAGTGGCTTAGATGGCTGGAATCACTCCTGAGCTGTCCAACAGGGGAGCGAGCAGCGCGGCCCGGGGGACGCCCAGCACCCAACCTGTCCTTCCCACCACCGTCCGGCTGGGGCTTGCCGCTACCAGGACTGTCCTTTGTGGTACTCATGACAGGTGGTTATGACAATGAAATGAAAATTATGTGCTTAAAGTCACTCTACTATGTCTTAGAGCATATTTCTGATGAAGCTTGCCACCATGCGATGGCCTGTCCTTACTTTAGACTCTGTACACACGTACATCATCCTCTTGATTACATTCTCCAATCAGCATTGTAGCACCGGGGATTCAAAAGCTTCCTCATCTCCTCCACATCACAGACCTCATCCTTAAGATAATGCCCTCCATCCTTTGATACTCCTGTGTATCTCCCCTATCTAAAAGCTCCACGTATCTAATTATCTCACCTTTGAAGACCCAGACACCTCTCAGCCCTGAGTCCACAACTAAAACCTTCCGGACAACAAGATAGTGGGCTACACTTTGAGATTGAGAAGCTTTTGAATAGAGAATAGAGCCTTGGCACCACCCCAAGGGGTCCTCCCCAGGGGAGGCCAGTCCTCCTGTGGCAGTCGATGTCTCTAGAACATAAATCCTTGATATTTCTCCGTGTGGCTTAGTATATTCCAGGGTAAAGTGAACTCGAACCAATTGAAGAATCTGAAATGTACCACCACCAGCTAATAATTGTCACCTTAACAATTTCATACATTGATTACCTTTTACCAAAGTACCAGTACTTTGCCCAACTCAAACACAAAATGTGTGTTCAATATTGTATATTTTTTTTTTCAGACAGTATACATATCTTTATAACAGGTATATTCAGAGAACCATTATTGCAGAAACAAAAATTCATGAAAAAAAAAATAATATGTTAGTACTTCTTATATAGAATACACGGTGAACACAGCACACCTTTTATTGTCATTCATGTAAATCATCACTGATCCAGCAGGTTTTGAAAAATACTTAATGATAGAATTTCAATTTCCTTAAAATCTACAGACCCCTCTCAGCATACCTGATCATGACATGGTTATTTAGGGGATTATAATCTTGAAAAGGGACAGGGCGTTGTAACAGTAATATCCACATAAAAAGACGTTAAGTCGCTCGTGGTGAAGGAACTGCTTTCTCAGGGGAAATTCAGTGTCAGCCTTGCATTCGATACAAACCCATTTGACAAAGACTTTGTCAGCTTTTTCGACAGAGACACCGGATCTAGTCCTCCATTTTCTGTTTAATTCAAAGGCGTATCCCCCCCCCCCATCTCTTCCAATGTGCTGATATGTGCATATCAGCCGTGCATTATATAGGTATATACCACCCATGTGCATTTTTGAAATTTTTGGTATATACTTTTTCGAGGTCAAGTTGGACTTACAATATTTTGGGAAATGTGTGGCAGACATAAAAAGTCAATCTGGCCATCATTTCAATGTGAAAAATCGTCTCAACTCGTAGGAGTATTGAACCCCGGCCACAGTGGAAGCAGGCGAGGGCCTTAGCCATTACGCCACACTGAACGGTGATGAAATCAATCCGAAAGTAAATAAATTCTTACCTGTAGCGGTAGTCCTGTGTTTACCATACTTTTCATATGGAATCCAACCATGACAAGTCTCCATATTAAAACATGTATACACATCCTTAGACATTCTAGATGATCCCTCCATGTTTGATATGTCCGATATATTCAAAATAAAGAAGAATCCATTGATTTTTCCATCGTAAGCGAGTCGCAGTCCGACATTCTGAGCGTCTTTTTTAACTACAGCGTGTTGACCTATATCTACATCCGGGCCACTGACACACTTTCGTCGGACAAGGAATGGCAGACCGTGACTCGCTTACGATGGAAAAATCTGGATTCTTCTTTATTTTGAATATATTGGACATAATAAGTATGGAGGGATCATCTAGACTATCGAAGGACATGTACCTGTTAATATCTCAACTTGTCATGGTTGGATTCGATACAAAAAGTGTGTGTAAACACAGCGGTACCTCTCCCGGCAAGGAACAAAAACAATGGTTTCGCAAAGAGCGACCCGGGTCGTATCGCTTGCAATTACGAAATTTCTTCTCCTGGCTATATTCTGTGGATATCAGGTACGAAATTAATACAAAATGCAGTTAATGGTGGTATAAACCTAATAGGTCATGGATATCAGTGCCCACGGGCTGTACATGCTGCGTGGCTCGGGTATATACAGAATGTACAGCCCTAGGCCATTCAGTCTTTAAGGGTCGCGTTGGGCCTAAAGGTTCATGACCTTTGGTCGATATCATGGACCACTGTCGTACTGAGTGAGAGTGAGTAATAGATGTCTAACGCCATTTCGACAGCTAAGGTCATAGTCATGGCGAGAATGACATTACACAATTTCACAGAGGAATGTGTCAGTACCCACGCATATGTGCACGACTCTACTAAATCATATTGGGGCATCATACCAAACCCCGATGAGTATCTGAACCTGCTTGGCATGATGGAGGAATGCAGCTCTTGCGAGTTACTCGCCAGAACTACATCAATACTTCCAAAAGCCATAGAGTTTTAATGCGACCCTAAAGGTTTAAGTCCGAGTTTTAAGAGTTAATCATTATGGATGAATCATAAACTAGCAGGTGAATCATAATCAAATCGTGCAGGTTAACCGGTCAGGATAAATATAATACAGCAATGTAAATTGCTGATAACTCGAAAAGTGAAAAGCCTGTGACTGGCTCACATCCTGTTGCACCAGCACTCCCTTACCCAGGTTATTCGCACTACCAAGCCACTATTCGCATAACTCCCGCCAAAACTGCATTATTCGCACCACATTGCCAAAAAAGGTGGGAAAGTTGATACATGGATCAACATTATATACCTTCACCATTGGAGGCAAAAAGCGTCTTATGGCTGCCAACCAACTGAGTCTGTACAATATTGACAATTTCTCAAAATTTACAAAACTTTGTAATGAAATACCTTTTCCTGCAAGACCCCTACATCTCCTCATTTTATGGCACTACAAATTCATTAAGTAATTCTGCCTCTCATATACAAAATTTCCATCTTTTTTTAAACTTATTCGCACCACCAAAATGACTGAAAGTGCAGGGCCCCAGGGTGTCTCCTTATAACTCGCTTTTCAAGGTAACTACATAATAAAAATGCCCTAGCCATTCTGATTTTCTCCCTCAATGAGACGCAGGATCACGAACATGTGAGGACAGATATCCCTGTCTCAAGGGATTTCAAATGATTGTCCTCTGTCTTCCCACACTCAAACACCTGTAAATTACGCCTGTTTTAATGATACTCAACTTTCAATGTGATCATTCTTTTGGGAACATAATACTATTTCAATTAGAACAATATTTCATTTTTGGTTTGCGATTTCTAATATTCATCTGCAAAATATGTGATTAAAATCAAGCGGATGTAATTCGATTTACAAATATGCACAACAAAATATGACCACATTGGAGGTCAAACAAGCATGAATTGAGAAAACAAATTGGACATGGGCAAATACTGTAGGGGTTAAATAGCCCTGGAGAATATATCATTTCAATTGTCCCTATACCTACAAATGCCTCAACGTTATACAACTATTTCATGTGAGTTCTTGGCAGCAATATATATTCTCTGACACATTCATATTCAACACAAGAGCATTTGAGCGATTTCACCACCTCATCAATTCTGAACTCAAGGCTCAGGGGCGTGGGAAGCAGTTTCAGAGTGGGTAGGACCAGGGGGGTTTTCGGCAACTTTTGACCTCCCTTTGCTTGACCTTTTAGTTTTGACCTTTTGAGGAGTTGGCCAAAGGTGGGGGGGGGGGGACATGTCCCCCCTGTCCCCCTGCTTTCCACGCCCATGCAAGGCCGTTCAAACTAACTAACCTAAATATTCTGTTTAGGCATATGCAACCGAAAACCTAGGTATAATTTGAGTTGGGGTGAATGGGACAACGTGTAAATATAAGGCAAAATATATTTGTTATAACGATAAATAAATTTGCATGACAAAATAAATGTAGAAAGATGGGTTCAAACTATTCTTTTTCTTATTTGGTCAAGCAGGTAAGAAAATCTGTAATATTTCGCTGAAATACGATTTTTTTTTGTGCTGACTGTTCCTGTTCACACCCCTGTTCATTGTGCAACAAAGAGTTCAACATAAAACATCTATCACCACCACGGGAATCACTGTGTCAGCCACCACTCATACAGTGCCCCCCTCCCTTCCCCATGTCCTATTGTTGTTCTATGGTCGGCCAAATACCCATAAAGAACCCTCATGATTTATTCTTTCATGGGAATAACACTTTGAAGGCGACATATTCCATCATGCACCATGCACATTTGTCAGAATGATTTATAAATACCGAATTCATATATCATGGAGACGATGAGGGACTAATACACACCCGAAGGTTCGGCATGATTCACTAGCGAATAGATGTCTAGGTATTGCAATGGTACATAATGATGACAAAGGAACATGGACCTGGAGGAGCAATATGAGATCCTTAAAGGATTTAACGAGCAGAGCGAGTCCTCCACAGTGCACTTTATTGTGTACCACAGAAATATATCTATCATGTCGTCTTAACGACAAGTACGATGTTGTTTAGAGTGTGATACATTGTTACTATTGTGTTTTGCTTCCGTGGTACTTTGTAGAAAGCAATGTAAATCAAGTATGGTACGTCTTTAGTTGAGGCGGGCATACAGCTATCAACCCTCTATTAAGGCAAATCTATGCGTCTTTTCTTTTTATCTATCAAAGCCTATATGAATGGGGGACTAGCCAATGTTATTACTTTGCCATGGGTACGGTTGTTCACGTTGAGTAACTGTGATATAAGAAATGGTGTTTTGGTGTGTTTTTTAACGTGGACAAAGACAGTCGTAAGCCTATATCGTCTCTCATTTACAACACTGTCTACAAAAGTTTCTTCGGTATCAGGGTATATCATATGAATACAATGTGTCCTCAGTTGACACTGGACAACCTATCGCATCATATCTGAATGTAATGCCATATAGATCTACATGTACTTACATGTGTTGTATAATTACATTACATACAAATCTGGTCTAAACAATACTGATGTATAAAAGCGTTGTTATGTTGCATACACTTCAGAGATGACTCTTTCATAAACTATACACTAATATTTAACTGATTTACCCGCAATGCCGTGTCCATTTTTTCTATTGTATGTGCTGTGCATACTGCTAATTGCCCTGTGATATATTAATGTTAATGTTAGTTCATGAGTCATATAAAATGTAGGACCTTCTTTCATATAGGTTTAGTTTCTGAACATCTATTTTCATTCGACCAATAGCCATGAATCCTCGTCAACTAGGTTGTCTTTGCCTCCCTTTCAATACATTCTTCAAAATGATAGATGTAGTTGTGTTAATCATGTATTCTGGTCGTCATGGCTTAGGGCTTGAAGGGAAACCATGGTTTTGCCTATCTGTGAAGCATAATAAGAGATCTACAGGGGTCAGAACAGCCAACAAGGGTCATTTTTCGGGTAAAAAGAAAAGGGACTAATGTTTTCCCCTTGTTAAAAAATGAATAAACAAAGGGCCAAATCCTTATCCATTACACCTGGTATATTTCCCCCAGGGTAGAGACTTTTTTAGTAACAGTTTGAGATCCATGGATAATCTTTTGTGGTGAATGGGTGCATTTTGTGTAGTTGATGAGTGGTCACATCTACGACCTTTTTCAGGTACCCTTACACTAGGAAAGACACAGTATATGGAATAATAAAATATACCATGCAGAGCCCTTACATGTACCTATGTAGCACACACACAAAATTGGACCTACCTGTAGAACTGTATGACCCAGGGGCTACGATCTCATTTTGGGGTAGTTTACCCATGGTCATGTCTTCGATCATACATGCAGCCATGCTGCTAATTGTTTTATATTTAACTATCCTTACTATGTGTCCCTTATACCTCTATATGCAAGAAATAAGCCAGAGATATCATAAGAAAAGTATATGTGTGGTCACATTTACGACCGTGGCCGTCTCATCTACGACCTTGGACATGTCTTCAGTTTTCTTGCAAGGTACTTGATACTTGGGTATCATTATTATGTGTTAATTATACCTTATTATGAAAGCAACAATGAGGGTTAATAAGATTATTCTATCTTATTGTAACTCTGAGCTATGACATTGAATACAAATTCGTGGTCACATTTACGACCGTGGTCACATCTACACTGCAAAAAAGGTGTTTAGATTTTAAACATGTTTAGGTCTAAACACGTTTAAAACCTAAACATATAGGTCAGTTAGGTGTCTCATCGACTACACATTTAGGAAATGAACACTTTTATTCTAACTACATAAACATTTACGCTAAACATGTTTAGATGTTTAGAGTTGAAACAGTTGAATAATAGGCATTTAGATTTAAACATCAATATGTTTAGATACTTGGACGTTGAATCCACACCAGGTAGCAGCACTACCTTTGAATGGACTATCTGCACACAGTTTTAATCAATTGTTGTTACAAATGTCTCCAAATCCCATCTTTATCATGGTTTCATTTAATAGAATGTCATATGAATAGAAAGGGCATTAGAAAATTGACTAGATTCACCTTATGCCACCATCATTAGCATACAATAATCAATAAGCTCCATGACTAACACCTATTTGATGTTATTCTGTAATAGATAAGGCAATGTCATTCCTGCCAAGCTGTTTCCCCCCCGCTCCGCCATCGTACGCCCTCCTCCCCGTCCCCAACCAAGGTCACCAATCCGCCGCTACGATTACGATTACGACTACGACTACGACTACGCCTACGAACGACGCGCCCTTCCCCCTGTCTCCTATTCAACTCACGACTATTAGACCCGTACCCTCACCTTAAATGCTATCTCGACCGAACCAATGTATGAACCGAATCAGAACCACCGAACCCGCAACCGACATAAAAAGCGTAAAGGACCCCAGCCATGTCCCCACCTTGAGAACTTGAAAATCATTAGCTGGAATGTCAATGGTTTTTTCACGGTAGGTAGGAGGGCAGGGCTAAGGGCCTATGTCGAAGAAAATCACATCGACGTGATACTTCTCCAAGAGACAAGGACCAATAAAACCCCCAACATCCCGGGCTTTAAGACCCATGAGCTTAAAAAGTCGGATGGAGGCCGAGGCATGGCCACTCTTGTCAGGAGATCTATACTCTCATCTCGCTTGGACCCCCCCGCCTGCTAACTGACACACAAATCATAGCTGTGTCCCTCACCCTGCGCGAAAAGAAGCTCGATATTTTCAATGTTTATCATGCATGCTCGCAAAATATTCCCCTTGATCTCAAAAGGATAAGGACCTCATCACCCCACCCAGTGGTCATAGCTGGTGACTTCAACACTCACCACCCGGCCTGGGGTGAAAATAACCGGACCGACGCACAAGGGTCTGCTATCCTTACGTACGTTTCTGAAGAGAGTGACCTGATTATCCTTAATGACGGGACACCTACCTTCAGGTCTGGCTCGGCCATAGACCTCACTCTTATTTCGGCCTCGCTTTACCACAATGCGAACTGGTCCGTAGACGAGAGGCTCTACTCTGACCATTATGCCATCCTGACAGTCCTCAACACGAAACAAGTAGTCCCCCCACCACCGCCACACCGGCGAAACACTGCTAAAGCGGACTGGCGCAAATTCAACTCCATCATCTCCCGCGCCTTGGCTCCCCCAACCAACCCCACCTACGCTGCTTTCTCCTCTGCGGCCAACCAAGCACTGGATGCCTCCTGTCCAAAAACCTCCCCAAACCACATCAGTAGTCGCAGATGGTGGATGTCGACACCACTAACCAGGTTTGCTTCTCGCATGGTAAACCGTGCCCATTCGCGCTTCAAGAAAAACCGCACAGATGCTAACATGCAGATACTCAGAGAGAAACAAAGAGAAGCTGACAGAATCTATGCTCAGGAACGCGACAACCGTTGGTCCCTATGGATGGAAGAGATCAATGAGAAGACAACAACCACTGAGCTATGGCGCAAGGTTAAAATCCTAAAAGCAACCCCCCGCAGTCCTCTTCTTCCCAAACCCCAAGAAGCTGCTGAGGAACTCGCCGCCCAATTTGCTGCCCGCTCTAGCTCTGACAACCTGACTCCCGACCACGTACAAGCCCTGGAGCGGGAGCATGAAAAAAGAGTGAGAATAATAGAAGATGCCATCAATACCCCCAGTCCAAACAACCTGGATGGGCCCATACTTCTTTCAGAGCTGCGAACTAATCTCCAGCGCACCCCCAACAAGGCCCCTGGCTCTGACACTATACCAGTTGATGCCCTCAAGAATCTATCACAAACCAACCTTGAAACTCTTCGAACCATCCTAGACACTGCCTTCAGCAAATCCACCCTCCCCCCCGAATGGAAGAAAGGGCACATTGTCCCAATACCCAAGCCTGGAAAACCCGATGCCAAAAGGCCCATCACCCTCCTTCAAACAACCTCCAAGCTCCTTGAGAAGATAGTCAGAGACAGAATAGAAGCCTCCCAGAGAGCAAGGCAACATGTCCCACCTGATGAGCAGTATGGATTCCGAGCCCACCGGTCTGCCCAGCATGCTTCCTACACCATGTGGGATCTTATCATGCGACACAAGGGCAATGAAACAGTCGTTATTTTTCTCGACGTAGAGAAAGCCTTCGAAATGGTGAACCACACTGCTCTCCTTGCTTGCCTAGCTGAAACGGGAGTATCGGGTAAGATAATGAAGTACATGCGTGAGTACCTTGCAGACCGCTCATCCCGCGTCTCGCTCCAGGGAACGTACTCTTCTTACCACCCACTTGAGAATGGCGTCCCTCAAGGGGGAGTCCTATCCCCTCTCATCTTCAACTGCCTCATGGAGCAAATTCACAAGCTTCGCATACCCAAGGCTCGCATCTTGTCATATGCCGATGACATTGCCATCTTCGTATCCGACCGCTTGGACGTCCACCCGCATGCGCAAAAAGCTCTCAACATGGTTCATGATGAGTGTCTCAAGTTGGGGCTCAAAATCTCGCCCGAAAAAACCATGGCCATCCCCTTCTTAAAAACCACCCTTGCCCGACCCCTCTACATGGGTTTTGACCATATACAGGTTTCTACCACCTACAAGTACCTTGGGGTCATTTTCGACTCCAAACTCACGTTCAAACCCCAACTAGCTTACGTGGCTGACAGGATGCGCGCCCGTTTGAACATCATGAAATCCATGGCTGGCCCAACATGGGGGGTCACCTTCGCTCACCTCCGGACTTTCTACAAACAGGCCATACTGTCTCTCGTAGACTACTGCGCTCCCCTTCTGTACACAACCCTCAGTCGGGAGGAGACAGAAGTCGGCAGCAGCACTGTTCTTGCCTTTTCCACACGCTTCGACGTACTCAACAAGATACAGAATGCAGCCATGCGCATCATGGCTGGAGCCCCCCTCAGGGCAAAACTCACCTGCCTCCGGCAGGAGACAGAACTCCCACCCATCTCCCTTAGGGTCACAGAAACCGCTCTGAAATTCCTGAACTCCTTTGCCTCCACCCTAGACACCAGTCTTGCAAAGGCCATGGCCCATAAGCTTCAAGCTTATACGGAACAGGTCCGCCCGCCACCCACAAAGCACCGCTGCTCTACAAAGACTACCTGCTACATTAAGACCTTACACACGGCCGGCGGTACCTTGTCAGCCCCTCCCCCACCTCATCCTCACCCCCCTGGTTACCTGGTACCAGCCTCTTTCAACACCCCGTCCCTTCCCAAAAAAGCAGAAACCTCCCCTCTCATTTTACGCCAATACGCCCTGGAAAACATCGACATGTTGAAAAAGGAGCACCCGAATGCCCTGCACATTTTCACCGATGGCAGTGTGAACCCTGTTACTGGGGCTTCCGCTGCAGCTGCGGTTCTCCCACAGTCTGGCGATGAGGTTTCTTGCAAAACCCCCGACTTCTCATCATCCCTCACCACAGAGCTGGCAGCCATTGAGCTTGCCCTGGAGGAGTGGGATCAGGATGTGGTGATCCACTCCGACTCCCTTGGGGCTGTCTCGTCCATCTCCAACCCTAGGCCTTCAACTCTCCATGTAATGAACATTCAAAGACAATTGGAAGATCGCAATAACCGGGGACTCCATACCACCTTCAGCTGGATACCGTCCCATATCGGCATTAAGGGAAACGACGCTGCTGACATAGCAGCCAAGACTGCAGCGTTACATGGAGGGAACAAGCCTGACAGAACCCCTCCACCCTCCAAAGATCAAGTAGCAGCGATCATTGGCAGGAAAATTCAAAAACTCAATCTACTCTTGAACCACAAGGAAAGCTTACAGCTGCATGATGGAGAAAGGTCCCAGTCCCTCACGTGGAATAACAGGGTCAGGGAAACCATTCCCCCTATCCCAACTCACCTCCCCCGGATAAACCAACACATAGCTGCCCGCTTCCGCACAGACTATAGAAGAGCTGTAGACTGTGGCGAGCGTAAGGCATGCACTTGTGGCGCGGCTCGCTTCTCTGCTGCCCATGCCCTCACCGACTGCTCCCTGATGGACTATTCATCCATCCACCACTTATTCGATGAGGATACAGTGAACCTTCCCTGCACGGAGGCGGCCCTAGTCATTCTCAGTCGAGCAGCTCGTGAGAGGTATGACCCACTGATACGCCTGTACCTAGATAACCGTGACCTCCTCCTATAGAGGAGTGTTGCGAACAGGAGGCACACCCCTTACCCTAAGTTAGGACAACACCACAATCATCCTTCTCACTGACACCTAAAACACCTAATACCACCTGTCCCCAGCCAGCCGAGATGCTCATACCACTCAAGCCGGTTAACCATTACCCATCCCCCAAACCTACTATCTCCCTTAGAGTCTGGCTAAGATGCTCACCATATCACTTGGGCCAACCGCACTCTTCTCTCCAAACACTCTCTGCATCACACACAGGACTGACTAATGCCCAAGGAGTTAGTCCAATTCCGCTGTCTCTACCCTTATTCACACTATAACTGTCACACCCCAGTAACATGTCATAACCTCCTCCCGCATGCTTAACCACCCCAAAACCTTTGCTCTTCCAGAAGATGCCACGACGCCTGATCCTCCTGACAGACAGCCAAGGAAGGGGCATCCCCAACTCGCAGTACCTGACCTGCACCTTCAAATCCGGAGGAAGAGCCCACCACATCCAGGAGCTAATCGACAGGCAAGACATCAGATCTCATCAAGATGTCGCCATTTGGATAGGTGGTAATGACGCACACCCTCGGGTAGGCCAGTTTAATTCTTCTGCTCTCAGAGAGCACTTCCGCCATGCAGTTCACTGCGTGCGCCAAACTCACCCGACGGCAAACGTCGTCCTTGTGGCAGCCACAAAGAGAGGGGTAGAAGCAAAATCACTCAACATCAAAGCTGTAAACACTATCATCAGAAACGTTGCCCTTGAGTTTAATGTCCCCTTTGCCAATGTGTACCGCTCACTCGAGCGTAGATATGGTCACTGCTCCCAGTATTTAAAGGTAAATGAGGGGGTCCATCTGACCCTTAAGGCCAAGCTACAGGTGGTCGAATCAATTCGACACCAACTGGGAGTGTCGGTTGTACCCAAAAACCCAATTCCCTCCCCCCCTCCGCCTCTGAAGGTGGCTGGACATGGACACATCTTATCCATGTTCTACCCGGCCCCCCTGATCTGGGGCTACAGATGGTTCAGCACTGCTGAACATGCCTACCACTATGAGAAATGCATGAGGGTAGGGGAAATCGGCCAAGCCCATGAAGTGCTTATGGCTACCACTCCCAGCCAAGCAAAGTCCAAAGGTAAGATCCCGGATAGTCTGATGGACCTTCCCACAAGACGCCTGCTCCTAGAGGACATCCTTATGGAGCGATGGCGGAGCCAGCCCAGTTTCAGGAATGCTCTGCTGGAATCGGGCTCCAGACCAATCATACACACAGTGAAGGACGCCTTCTGGGGAGACATAGGTTGTGATGGCACTGGCTTCAATGCATATGGGAAGTCCCTGATGAAAATGCGCCACATCCTCCCCAGACATTAGACCAAACTCCCTTCAACTCCCCCCGAAAACACCCTACCCCCTCACCACCTCCTACTGAGATGATCACCATACCACTCGAGTAGGACACCCCCCCCCTCACTCCACTTCGATCCTCCTCCCCCACACCCCGGTCTCTCCCCCCACCTGGGCCCCGGTGCCTATCACCATACCGATTATGGCCTGCCACGGCGCGGTGTACTGTATCGCACCGCCCATGGACATGGGTGCCGGCTGGTACCCCCCGCCCACTTCTGGAAGGGGACCAGGCCTTGCACCCTTGACCAAACGCAGGCCAACATTTCGGTAAAATTCTCGTCTGTGACCCCTAGGAGCGGATACGCCAGATAGCACTACGATGCACTGGGCTATTGTCCTGCTCCCTGGTTCGGTGACACAGGTAAGATGACCCAATCACATGATACACCTTGTTCACACCATAACCGATATACTGTACTTTTTCCTTTCTTTTTTTTTTCTTTTGTTGTTGTTGTTTTTTTTTGTTGTTTGTTTTTTTGTGTGTTTGTTTTTTTTTGTGTTTTTTTTTCTTTTCTTTTTTTTTTCTTTCTCACTCCCCCCCAGCTCCCTCTAGTGTACGGGTCCGGGTTTCACGCCACGGGACCTCTCACCCTCGACGTGTCCTTGAGGCACATAGGTGAGGTTTAAATTCAAAGCAAGCAAGCCAAGCTGTTGTACTATCTCAAGTCTCTCATTCTGATGCAGTATGTAATACATGTACACGTATATAGCTGTGGCTGACATCTTTGGAGACTTTGACAAGTAAATACCTGCTGATGTCACCCCCCCCCCCCGTAAATGAGAAAACAAACAAAATATATCTCTTTTTTTTAATGCATACATGTCTGCAAACCTTAACTCTCCATCAAATCATTTAAACATCTAAACACAAAAATTCATAGATATCTAAACACAAAGTTTTCACCTAAACATCTACATTTCTAAACACTTGAGCTAAGCACATTGTTTGGCTAAACATGTTTAAGAAATTAATGTGATTACAAAAACGTTGCAAGATTATGTTTAGAATTGTGTTTAGAATCTAAACACCATTTTTGCAGTGTACGACCTTATATGCAGTCATACTGCAAAGGTGCATGATATTTAAGTATAACCAATATATGTTAGATGTTCCTTGATATGAAAGGAACATTGCATATGAGTTAGGATATTCTGCCTAACTGCAACTCTGAGCTATGGCTTTGAATAGAAAGTGTGTGGTCACATCTACAACCATGTAATAATTAAGGCATTGTACTGTAGTCATCCTAATATGTATATTTAACCTTCCCTCATATATGGGCACCATAGCCCAATGTATGTACCTTATGCACACAAAGAGATTTAACCATACTGCAAAATTTATTTTGGACCCCTCTGACCAGCTACTTGATGATGATCCATGGCTATTGGTCATATGCATTACCAGACTATATGAAAAGTATTTCCCTTGCAGGTCATAAATTGGTCCTGCAGATTTTATCATTCTGCAGGCCCCGATCGATTTTGGCAGGACCGAATACCTCAAAATTATCAGTGTCAGGAAATGAACAAGTTAAACTCTTCAACTCTTAAAAACAAAGAGTAATGTCTTTTTTTAGGCTGTAAAAACCTTAACCCATTGAGGTAGGCCTAGCATCGACTATAGTCGACACTGTTGTAGGCCTAGCATCGACTATAGTCGATGCCCATTATATAGGTTTTGTATAGGAATTGAAAAAAGGCTCGTCCTCTAGGAACTATACTTTTTTCAGAGGCTGTCCCAATGGCCAGGGCAACAATTTTTGCTCCGCCCTTAAAGAGTTAATAATGTTCCAATTCGCAAGCCGTAAAATCTAAATTCATTAAATGTAGCCCATGGCCCCAGATAACAGTCAGATATTTGGTCCTACAGCCTGGTAATTTCCATAGGCCCAGCAGCGATTTTGCCGGCCAACGCCTGCACTGAAAAAAGTACTCCTGATAAAGTGACATGTATACCAATGTCAACTTGATTTGACACAGATAGTACACGTCATTGGGACATATGCACATATGTCACCATGACTACTGTAGCACACAGTAATCCTCATATGATTTGACATGCCTTAAAATGCCATGTCATCTGTGAGTTGACTAGGGTCACGGCCATGGTGAAGGCACTTGACATGTGATGGTTTGACATACATAATTGTTCTAGGATGTTCCACTAGATGGGGAAAACAGCTGTTTTGGTTCCAGGATTAATCACTACCAAGAGGTACTACCAACACTTGAGGCATTTGATGTATCTGTGTCATTTTGTTTTCATGAAGAATAGATCACTAAATACTATCAATGAATGGTAGTGAATTCTATTTCATTGATAAATTTGTATTTGTTATTGAATATCAAAATAGACACCCACAACCCTGAATTTAACAGGAGAGGCTCGACACCTTATGTGTGGGTCAGTGAAAAAGATAGTATGCTAACCCAAAATCTATGATCTCAGTATCTACAGTACATGGAGCCATATGGCATTGCCATGCACCTCCATGCCCTTGTCTTATGGACTGCATGGAGGTCCTCAGGCAAGAAGAAGTTCTGTAGATAGAAAAAAGTGCCTTGTTGTTGCAGGCCTGTGAGACTATGATATCCCCTGCCTTCTATTATAGACCTGCCTTGATTGACCCATTGGTACATAGCTATTGACTGCTCTTGACCATTACATAATTGTCTCACAGTATTACCTAGTACTCAGGTGCATGGATCAGGAATATGTGATGTGTTTTCATTACGCATGTCAAGTGGAGTTGACAAACTAAATGTGAGGGTGTCAACCTCATTCGACATGCCTTCATACATGTCATGTGGGAGACAAATTGTGACCTGTGCAGTATATGTCAAAGCCATCAGTGTTCTTCTGTGTGTGTGTGTGTGTCCTGTGGTGTTTTCGTATTGCCTGCATTACAGTCAGAAACTCTGTCCAACAACACTTGAATGCAGATCACAGGTCACGTCACGTCATGCCAATCAGGCTGTCGTCACGTCCATCATGTCTTAAACGCGCTACAGAAGCGCTCGTGACACGGTCTTTCCCTCCAGGACACATGCCAAGCCTTTCCGGGAGCTACACAAAGCCCAAATGGTGAAATATATCGGCGTACACAGCCCTAATGTTTCCTGTCTCGTCACACCCTTTCTGTAGTCAGAGGGACAGGCTACATGGCCACAGCACCGAAGTAGAAAGGCATTGCCGAGCTGCTCACTGTTGGAGCAGAGTGAGCAGCTCATGATGGGGTAGTTAGACAGAGTCATTGGTTACCTGTGAGACCTGTAAAATGGATCTTCTCAAGGACCTATGTCTTTTTTTACTTTTCTTTTTTTAAAACATATGTTGTGATAGAGGCAGAGATGCCACTCACCTGTCTCTGGAAATTATCTTTATCTTCTGAGTCTCCAATAGGAAATACTTATAGAAATTTAAGTCAAAAATTCGAAATTGCTAGAAAGTTAGGAAAAGTGGCATCTGAGTAGATGTTTCCTTCATAAGCATTTCTGAGGATCAGCTTATGAATTTATATAGAAAATATAGAGTATTTGCTGCTACCCCCCCCCCATTGAGTTATAAATACATGTACCACACTCATCTTGTGCTACTGATAGGAAGAAATGCTTAAGTAGTTCATTGATATTTAAGGATTCCTGACCCAAGACCTACCCCACCCACCCATTTCCATACGCCCTTCTCAATTCCTATTTCTCAGATTGGAAAGGAGGGCGAATGGGACGTTGGTAATATTCTTTCCTGAGAAATATTATGCATAACGATCTCTCAGGATAAACATCCAATGCAGGTGTTATGAGTAGGGCTGATAAGAGTCCTACTACATCACTTCTAAATACTGACTCTTCTAAGGGGGTATTGCGTGGAGGCGTCCTAACCTTGCCTGACCCTGTCGAGGGTTCCTACATAAAGTTATCATGGGGTGAATGGGAAAGCCTTGTAGACAAGGTCTCTACATGCCCACCCCATGTGGATGTTGCCTCTAACTCACAAACCCCATCTATTTGCAGCTGGATGTTTTCAAGCCCCTGCCCGTAAGCTACATTTATCTACCAATCCAGTAACCTATTTATTTAGTAGTAGGACTGTAATTTGGTTAATGTTATATTCCAAGGCCCCCTACATAAGGCTAAATAAAATCATAGGGGCCCACATAAATGATGTCTCTCCAGACCAGTGAGTTTGATGTTATTCCAAAAGGTACTATTATGCTTTGGAGCCACACATTTACAACCAAGGTACAAGGTGGAAGGCGTGGATAGACTAAAAGTAGTTGGAATTTCGCTAGATTTCCAACCTATTACCCAAAGGGTATATATAGTTGTAGAATATCCAAAGAATATAGGGGGGGGGGGGGTCCCAGGCATTTTTCTGATATATTCATCATCAAAGCATTAGGTGCATTATGGTAAGATTACATAGGATTATTTCACAAAGATTAATGCTTTCACATTGAGAAGTAGTAAGATTTCCTTCTAGGTCTACCACAATATGTTACATAACGTTTTCTATCAAGTAAACATGGTATGTGCATATATGGTCCCAGGAACCTCTTTGACATACCCGCCATCCACATTAAGTGAGTGAATGAGTGAGTAATAGATGTTTAACGCCATTACGACAGCTAAGGTCATATTCATGGCGAGAACTACATTACACAATTTCACAGAGGAATGTGTCAGTACCCGCGCATATGTGAAACACACACATCCTGAGGGGATAGGAAAGATGAGAAATAGACCCTTTTAAGTGGGCTAGGGAAGCCTGTCCACATTAAGTATCTCAATGACCAAATAATTGACTGCTTACGGATGTGACATAAATCTAAGGTTAATGTGTCCTGTATGTGGGTGGTTTTATCAATGGCGTCTTGAATACAGTGCAGTGTAATGTGGCCTTCACCATCCACCTACTTCTGTTCATAACTCTCCATTGGCCACACAATGCCTAAAACTCCAAGTTCCGTTGTCGCCTTGATGCAACAATCCAGTGCTGGCGACTCTATTGGCCAGCAACAGTGCACTGGAGCACCATGAAATTCCTTCAGGGGAATGTATCAAGCCGATTGGCTCGCCATGATGCATGGATGCATGGGTACAGTACTTGGGACTCTACAATGGGTATAATGCACTCACACACTGCGCGCCCCTTAAAGGATTAAGGTGATTACTGACCTGTTTTCTTTCACACTATGTCGATCAGGAAAGCACCCTGCTACAGACGCGCTCACTCGGGGAAGCTGGCAAGTGCAGTGCACCTCAGGAAGCCATTATGGGGGTTGGATCATGGTCTGAACCAGCAGGAGGTGTCATGGAAACGACATAAAGACCTATGAACTAAAAGACGTGACCTTTAAGGCCTGTGGTCAGTCCCAAAGGGGTGAACCCCAGGAGGCTAAACTAAGATGATTAACCAGCACCTCCCGGCATGACATAAAGGTGACAGTAACACGCCAATACAACATCTGGGACCATGGAGAAGGCTTACCAGGTTGGGGACGAGACTATCTTCTGATACCATGCACAGTCTTCGGATGTACTAGGATCTTAGTACCTTTGTGCGAGCAATGGACCATGACACTCACCTCTACAGGTGTATGGGCCAATCCTGGTCACTGGACCATGACACCTACCTGTGCATACATTAATGGGGTCAAAGGTGGGATGGTGAAACCACTGCACCATTTGGTGCTTATATTTACATAAAATGATACATTTACTCCCTTATTAAACAGCACTTAGCTTAAATGAAAATGTCAGTTTGTAGGCATTTGTCTATTCTTTAATCTTGTGGACCATATTTATCAGCAAATTAAATAAAGAATAAGCAAATCAATTTTAGTATAGCAAAACTGGGGGGAATATTGTAAATATATCCATTTCTCAGAAAATATTCCGATTTTAGTTCTGTAAAAAGGTGTATATGTAGAATATAGACCTTTTATACCTATGGTGAGATTAAAATGATGTATTTTGATAAGAAAGTAAGAGAAATCTAGATAAACAAAGGTACTAAGTTCTTAGTACACACCATGATCCAGGGACTATCATTCAATCTTAGGGGTTATTAAGAAACAGGTTAGTCCTGCTTACTGCCAGGGCTTACTGCTTTACAAGAGCAGGCTGGGGACAATTCCACAGGGGATAGGTACCTAACTGTAAACACGAAGGCCTCACTACCTACACTTTCATGCATTCCTATCTGGACAAATTGCTGAGTTCCATATCTAATCGACCTTCCAATCTATCTCCCTCCAGAATACAAGGACTAGTGACAGTGTACTTCTTTACTGCAATAGTGTAGAATGGGCATTTCTATGTCATGTGGTTGTATGTACTCTTGAGTTATTCACGTAGAAGTCAATTGACATACATTAGTCAGCAGGCTAAAGAAAGAGGAGCCTAGGTTTTATGTGCTTTGGATTAGTTGTAGGTAGAACTGGCAAACCGGTGACCTGTAAAGGGTACCACTATGTCCAGAGTTCAATGAACTGACACAGTACAACACGCAATCACCCAGATAAAGGAGAGCCAGACTAGATTAGGCTAGACTGATGTAAACCCTATTATTCCATCTACCCTGCTTTGGTTTTGTGATAAACTATCGCTTCAGAGCAAACACAAAGTAGGTAATACAACTCACTCCCTTAAGAAATACAATTACAACCATTTTACAGCATGCAATATAATCATAAACAGTGATGAATTCAAATTTGGCTATGATCTAAGAAATATCTCTGAAACTTTCCACCCAAAAAGTAAGATATCAGATAAAGAGAACACATCAAGTTCGTAAGTTGACTGTAGTTTGATAGCCCTTGTTTTAGGATTTAGGAGAGGTTTTAACTCAAAGAGAACAATTACCTTGTTATCAATGCTCCTTACATGTTCTTATCAGACCGTTCTGATCAGTTCTTATATGTACACTTTTCTTTCAAAGCGTTATCTTATCAGGGGTACTACAAGGGTGCCTATTAAGGACTTTACAGTACTGTAAATCATTCATAGCCCGGCCATATTCACAGTTCAAGCTACAGCTATTCAATAGGAACAACCAAGACAAATGAGGAAAGTAGGTGAGACAACCTGACAGTGAGTCTGGTTTCTGATACTAATCACACCAAGGCCTAAAGCGCAGCTTATAGCCAATATTAAGGCTGTCCAATTTGCATGCGAGAACAACGTTATCTGTGGGAGCCTCATTAGCTGTTAAGGGCATGTCACATAGACCTGTGGCTGAATGTAAAGGACTAGTCTAAGATTGGGTCTCGTGAGAGTCTGTGTGAGAGTGTAGGACTGAGGAATGGTAGGTAGGGAAGGGGAAATTGCCGTGAATCTAGTGCCTTAATCAATTCCTAAGGATTTCAGGGATTTCAATATGGGGGCATGGTGATGAAAATATAATCAATATTCTAAAGGCATGCATTTTTGCTGACTGATATTGCGTTTCCTGCATTGACGGCATACTCCAATTTTATGGTGAACGACTGCGCTTTTCTACGCTGAAACAGGGGAGTAAAATGGGAGTACATTAGCATAGAGCGAATGTGTAGCTAAATATTGATCTCTTTAGTAATAAAGGACTTCATGTCATTATGGTGTTTAGTGCCTATTAAATATTCTTTCTTTATTGCATTCATGTAAAGCGTAGTACATAGTCTAAACATTGAAAAAAACGGCATTTTGTAAAAATCTGTACCATTCAAAAATATTGATAATCATACAGGCGGCATGAGTACTGGTGAGATTAGAACTAGATTACCTTGCGAAAATCCTTATTTGGATAGACTACTAGGCCAACGTGTCAGCAGTAGTGTTATGAGTGTGTCACCACGTACAAACGATGGCATCAGAATTCACAGATAGCCTTCCAACTAAAACCTCTCTCCACAAATCAGGTTTCAACCCATTAAACATTGCTCCTCTTAAACAACACGATGTCATTTCCTTTATTTATAAATGAAGAGTAACATTAGAATTAAAGTTGCACCTGAGTCCATAGAACTGTTTGTGAGTCTATAAATGCACCCCCTTCGGTCCCCTGAATCAACAGGTGGCACCAATGTACATCTGATGCATGCATTCTGCACCAATCAATACTTTAAAAAAGAGGGACCTCATCACAAAACCATAATAATGAGGGAAGGTGTGCATTTCTTACCTTGGGACATCACCTTTTCTTTTCTCCCCAGGGCATTAGCAAACAGTGTAAAAATGCAATAGCAGCAGCCATATACATCAGGCTGGAAATAGCAACAGGTGAGAGGAGCAGGCATTATTTATGGCCACTGTACAGGCCCACAGCCCAACCAGTAAAAGCCCCATCAACTCGGCCATCAGTGTCAAATCATGGCGGCATGGTAGGAGAGCAGCTCCGAGAGACTCCTGGAACCCTGAGGCCGTTGGATGTGTAGTTCTCCCACTATCCTAATAACTCACTCGCCGGGCAAGATTCACACTACCACTACACATAGACATGTCACACCATAGTCAATAAAAGGGTACCTTGTGTTTAATTTTGTTTGTGAGGTAGGATGCAGAAAATCAATACAAATTCATATTGAATTTTAAAGAAGGAAATGCAGCAATATCTGTAAAAATCAAATCATTTTGCTATTTCAGCGAGTAGGGCTCTGTGAGTAAGCCTAGGTGATAACAAGCCTCGACATTACTGTACAGAAATGACCAACTGCAACCTTAACTGAGAAAGAGATGCTGGCAATAAATGCATACCAGCAGGGCAAATCAACTTCCATTCCTACATAAGAATGGACACTCACACGCAGTTATCTCTCTGAGCAGGAAGAAGATATGAGAATGTGTGGGTTCAACAGAGACAACATTGGTATGGTGTTTCCCTATACTGAGTGCCTCATTGACTAACACAGGACTTCATTAAGTGTGCACAGTAATGTAATAAAATACTGTAAGTGGCAATGCATGATAGAGGGGTGATCAAAGGGTCTATATGAACCCTCTTAAACCTTTAAGTACAGCATATTTTTGTGATACAGTGTACCCTTTGGTTGTCATGGTACATGAATGCAGCACTGTAAAGTACCTTGCAAAATCTAAATTCATGCATCATGTTTACCCTATGGGGCTAATACAGCACCAGTCCAGAAGACTGGCAAGTAAGATTCATCAGCTCTACATTGGTGCATCTTGGCAACAAGGAAATATAAACCTGGTGGCACAATGCCTCTTAAAATGTAGGCATTTCTCTATAGAAATAATAACTGGCTGACGTGACATGGGGCAAGGGGACAAAACTGGTATAAGAATCTAAGTATTACTAAGTTGGAGCATGACATATCACATATCATTTTTCCCTTTGTTAGAAAGCTCCCCCTGATGCCCAATACCTTATATAAGTAAAGTACCAGTAGATTTGCAAATATGGCATTTAGAAAAGGTCACCTGAGGATGCGTTGGCATTATTGAAAGAAGAAACCTGCATTGCAAGAACATTCTGCCACCGCCGACTGCATGATAACACAACTTATTTTTTATTATCATCTGTTTAGAATTTGTCAATTGGTGCTGAAAATGTTTGGATTAGGCAGGACTAGATATACCTTATGCTAGGTTTATAAAATAGTTCTAAAAGGCACTATTCTGATAATTTGGCTACCGAGAAGAAAGGTTTTAAAGACAAATGCTACAACATCCCAGGATTTGGTTCTGCTGCTGATTATCTCATATAACTCAGGATAACATTAGTATGATGCACTGACATTAAGAAAATGCAAAAGAAAATCCATAGGTCACCATGCTTACTTTTACAGTATTATGATTTAAATATAAAATGCCTTAACTATAGAAGTGAATGGGTAAACTATTTTTTCAGATCATGTCTCAAACACTGCAAAAATGGTGTTTAGATCCTAAACACAATTCTAAACATATTCTTGCAACGTTTTTGTAATCACATTAATTTCCTAAACATGTTTAACCAAACAATGTGCTTAGCTCAAGTGTTTAGAAATGTAGGTGTTTAGGTTAAAACTTTTGTGTTTAGATATATGAATTTTTGTGTTTAGGTGTTTAAGAATTTTTGTGTTTAGATGTTTAAATGATTTGATGGAGAGTTAAGGTTTGCAGACATGTCTGCATTAAAAAACAGAGATATATTGTGTTTTTTTCCTCATTTACTGGGGAGGGGGGCATCAGCAGGTATTTACTTGTCAAAGTCTCCAAAGATGTCAGCCATACCTAGATATGTGTACATATATTACACACTGCATCAGAATGAGAGACTTGAGAAAGTACAACAGCTTGGCAGGAAGGACATTGCCTTATCTATTCCAGAATAACATCAAATAGGTGTCAGTCATGGAGTTTATTGATTATTTTATGGTAATGATGGTGGCATGAGGTGAATCTAGTCAATTTTCTATTGCCCTTTCTATTCACATTACATTACATTACATGAAACCATGATAAACATGGGATTTGGAGACATGTGTCACAACAATTGTTAATAACTGTGTGCAGATAGTCCAGTCAAAGGTAGTGCTGCTACCTGGTGTGGATTCAACATCCAAATATCTAAACATATTGATGTTTAAATCTAAACACCTATTATTAAACTGTCTCAACTCTAGACATCTAAACATGTTTAGCATAAATGTTTATGTAGTTAGAATAAAAGTGTTCATTTCCTAAATATGCAGTCGATGAGACACCTAACTGACCTATATGTTTAGGTTTTAAACGTGTTTAGACCTAAACATGTTTAAAATCTAAACACCATTTTTGCAGTGTAGGTAATGCTCCTCTACTGATTTTCTACAAAACTCTCTGGATAGAAAGAGGACATATATACAAACATTTTGATAAAAGAAAAATGGAGAGTCACCACCTCATAAATGCTAATTCATTTTCTCAGTGGATTTGCACAGATCTCAGGAATGGTCCTGGAAAGCATCAAAACCACTGAATTCAGCGTTTCAGCTGAGATTTCACAAACGTGATCCCCACTAACCACAGTCCATCCCTTCCCCATGTTCTCCCAGACAGCTCTTCCCCCATTCCTTACACTTTACAGTCCATTCTTCAGCCCTGCCTCTCCTGTGACTTGACTTATTAACAGCCTGGTGGGAGGCGATCAGGTGATCCGCTCACACAGTCACACACCTTCCTTATCTCCATGCCTCTAATCCATCACCCATGGAGTCCTTTGAAGTAGGTGGCGCTTGTTTACCGCCCTGCCTTCAGCCTTTGACGATCTGCCTACCTGGTTGCCCAAACCCTGTTTGCCTGTCCTCCTCATTATAGACTTCCAGAATATTACAGTAATTTATCTCCCCAACCGCCATTACCAATCAGTCCCCAGTTCAAACACATTGATATGCTTGGATCACTTCCAATGTTTGATTCATGGAGATATGCTGATTGGTGATCATTTCTAGTGAGCTGGGTCTGCGTTCCAATTGCCTCGCCCTGTAAAAAGGTGTAAAAAAATGCTTGAGTTTATGAGCATGTGATGTTATATGAGGGTGGGACTCACATAGACCTGGGTTAAATTCCCTTCTGCACTTGACGTATAACTCTTGAAATAGTGAGTTGACCATGGAGTCAGCTATCCCATCTCTTTCAACACCAAAATTTCACATTGGCCTAGTCTAGTCCTCCCATGTCATCAGAGTGGCCAACCAACCAAAACTTAAGGCTGGATCACATGTCAACAACTAATCAATCGTTTTCTAAGTCATTTGCTAATGGCAGATTCTACTAGAGGGATACCTGTAGAGACAAAAAAGAGACAAAAAAGTGGAAATATATAGTGTCTAGGTAAAATGCTCTTGGAAAATAGATTTCAGCAATTCTGTATTTATCAATATGAGTAAAGGTAATTGTTCTACCTAATCCCATTCAGAACTCCCTAACATCAATAAAATGTACCTAACAGCCACTCTAGTCCACATTCCCTCAAGGTGTTCCATCATAGACTAATATCTGCATGCACCACATTTCACACATTGTCTTTGTGCAGTGAATATGTAGAGTTTGCCTGCAGTTAAATAATGTACAACTAAAGCTATATCTCAGGGAAATTGTCTTCAACAAGACAGGCTGAAGACATATTCACTATGGTCTAGACGCTAGTTGTATATGTCACAATTAATTTGGAGAGATCAATTATGTGCAGACACAAAGACTCTATTTGCAGTAACAAAGTACTTCTATTAATACTTTATATAGAGGTGCAGACACCTACTGCATGTAAATGCCTTGATTAATGCCTCCCTTATTATTCGTCAGTGAGGCTCGCCATCCTTTCCCTGGAGGGCTTAGCTCAAGGAGAAATGCTTAGAGCCTGTTTACAGCAGGCAAAGGTTTAGGGCTTAAAAGAAGGTTTTGCAGCAAGACAGAATTAGGTAGGGGAGGTCTGGCATCTCAGGTGAAGGGTCTTTCAATTAGGCATTAAAACCCCACTGGACACCTTACCCTTTAAGCCTGGTCTTAAAGTGAGACACTGTCGAGAGGAGCCCAGGACATGGCTGTGGTCAGCTCGAGAGGGGGTAGGGAGCTGCAGCTTGGGAGGCTCTGTCCTTCGGCCTGTCTCTCACCAGGTAATTTCTCCACTGAACAGCAATCCTACATATCCTCCTCTATGGGCCTACATTTCGTCTAGCCACTAGTGAGCAATGGTGCTGTCCTATTTGCATTTGGATCTACCTCCAACTGTGGAAGATGTGGCTTCCATGGGTTCTTTTGCTGTAGCTGGAATCTGCTCATGTTCCCTAAAGTCCAGTCAGACACCCTTTTCCTTCAGATTAATTTCTTGGACAGGAAATTCTTTATTCAGTATAGGAACTATTGTTCTCCCCCCTCTCTATACTTAACTTGTCACCCATGATAAACCCAATTTCAGTTGAATAGAAGACTTGGTCACATATACGGATTTGATTAGAAAGGAGAAGTGCATGCAATAAATCTAGGCTTAAACATTAGCCATTACTATTATACTCTATCAAATCAATTTCAATGGGGCCAATTCAATAAATATTCAATGACTACCATGGGGATACCCAAATCTCCAGAGACTTTCACATTTATGACAAGTCATGTTCATACCACTAGGGACACAGATAATGCTTGCATTCCTCAACTCTGACATTTGACCTCAACCCCCTCTGGCCCCTCTAAGGACAGGGAAAATCCATTGGCACTGACTGCCAGCAGCAGCAGCTGTACTCTGACACTCTGGTGGTATAACAGGGTCACATAGATCAAACACAAAGATGGGTCCTAATGGAAAATCTATAGTATAGTGGCTCGTCTAAGCAACATCCTGACACTTAGAGATGTAGATACCAGCCTATCCTCGGCGAACATACACATGTAGGGCTTTTTGAGATTCGGTATTTATTGCTTATGGAGGATTAATGTAAATCCTTATACTCCTCTCCCACTGATAGGTATCCAAGAGCAGCGCTTGTTTAAGACCTCGGTGCTTACAGGGGACAATATGGTAAATACTGGTGGGGCCTGGTTGCACCCCTCACCTTGTACAGGTGCATCCCAGTCCAGCTTTCCTGCCCTTCCTGTCATGCTGCTCACATATTATACTTTATGATCTAATAAAGTGCTTTGTCTGCACCTAGGCTACTGTCCTTATATAAGCAAGCCTGTATATCATGTAATCAATACTGCTATGTGATCCAGACACTAAATTATTGACCAGCCTCTGGGTGTTATATGTATATGTAAGCAGATATAACTACTCCTTGGGATTAACCAAGAGACCATAAACACACATGTACTGCTGAATGTACTTCTCAACTAGCCCACATTCCATAAATCCTTGTCACTAAATTGTTCATCAGCTATTGCTGGATTGGAAAATGTGTCAACTGTTCTCTGCTCTCTATTCGACCTGTGAAGTTTTAAGTGTGAGCTGCGTGGGAGTAAAGAGGATGTTGATTGTCTTAAGTACCACTTAAGTACTTTCGTCAACGCCCCATAGGCAACAGGTGCACCTCTGGATGGGGTAAAGGACGTCCCCCAGGAATTTTATAACCCAATTCTTCTAACACCTAGGTGCCCATCCCTCCTTAGCACTTAAAGCAATAACATGTGATATTTAGCCCTTCTAAAAATATAGATCAGAAGCAAACATTTCTAATGCCTACAGTACTGATCATAGCGCACAATTAATTTGATGCTTTTCTATCAAGACCACCAGTGACAAGTAAGCTTTAATCTTACCCTATCCTGTTACCTGTGTTAATCACAGGTACTTCTCTTCTTAGGGATAGTCAGAATTAGAATCTTGGAAATAATTGAAATAAAGAAAAAGGAACATATGCTCCTGTAAATTTCTTTCGTGGTTTGGTTGTATACCCAGGTGCCAACCTCTTGTTGTTTCTGATGTAATTTAATCAAATGAACAGCAATGGCAACACTCACTGAAGAGGATCGGGGATACCCTAGAGGGTCGAAAAACAAGTCAAGTAGGTAATAGTTCATAGACAGCACTGAGTGTAGGAGAACGACATGAAGAGGTTGCGGCTTGCATGTTCAACTGGGGGCTATTTTGTGTACACTCTGTATGAGTCATTGCTTAAACTCTTCCTTTACCCACTATGCATTAATGCGTAGTTTGGCCGATTTTGGCCGATTTTTGACTGATTTTGAGTACACTATAACTTCCACAAAATCCATTGAAACTCTTCAATTCTTTTGTCAGAACTAGAGTTAGTCTCTATCTCTTATACTTTTAGCATGGCAGTTTTACAAACTTGAGACAAAATCTTAAATTACCCTAAAAGTTTTCCATAGATTTAATTAATACTTAGGCTAAAGATCATAAAAAATGTCAAATGGTATTTTTTTTTTTTTGGTGAAAATTGACCTTGTACATTTTTTCATGCTCAACAAAATGGCATGGCAATTTTTAGTGTATTTTGTTGCATTATTGGCCATTTTGGCTGGTTACCATGGCAACAGATATGAACAAATGCTGATTTTGCATGGTTTTGGTGGCCATGGTAACCGAAAAAGAATGTCTTCCAAAATTCATTATCCGCCAAAATTCCAACAAAACTAAATATTGACTACAATGTGCACTTTATATCAGTGCAATTGATACAGGGAGTGCTGAGATATTGTAATTTAAAGTGAACTCATAAGATCAACTTTGCAAATCATATCACCACATTTATGATGATATATCTCAGTAATCAAATTAGATAGAGAAAACTTGGGTGTTCTTCTATCTGACTGATTAGCCTAGCTGAACCAGTCACCATCTCCCTTCTAATTTGAATATTCACACAATTCCAACGGTTTTTGAGAGTTTATGTTATAACTAAAACCCAAAAATTTGCTCTGAAATACTTTGGTAAAGGAAGAGTTAAAAGATACATGCCTCCAGCAAGAGTAATAATAATATTATTATTATAACCAGCAGAAGCAACATGTGGAGCCAAACCTGTACTTTAAAACATCCAGTGACTATACTTCCGAACCTCACATGGCTGGCTGAACAATGGTTTTGCGAACGCCATTTTGACAGCAAAGGTCAATACACGAATATGTATCACTGCCCAATACATGACCACCAAACACACAAATAGGAGAAAAATATATGAGATTGGGATTTAAGATGGGTTAGGGTGCGATTAAGGTTCTGTGTGTGTGTGGGGAGCGGGGTAGAAAGAAGCAAACATCCTTATTCCCATAGGCCTAAGCCTTGCCCTGTGACTAGGTCCATATTTCCATGCCTAATATCTCATCCTTCCTGTCATTTGGTAGCACTTGTATGTATACCAGGTCCTACCTATAGGCCTTGGGGTCTTAGATCATCTGCCAATACAACCTGTCCCTGCCTTATATCTTCAATTAAGGGAGTGATCATTTTTTAACAACAAAAGTTCTTTGACCCTCCGGTCTCAAGGGTAGATTCCTTTAAAAAAAATGATCACTCGCTTATCCCTAATATATCTTTACCAATCCTCCACTTTCCTAACCAGTAACCAGCTGAACCACCGTTTTCTGATTGGATCATTTCAATATTGGGGACTAGAAAGACTAGTCTTATCATGATCTAAAAGGTGAAGGTCGAAATCTTTGTGCGCTGGTCTCCATTCCTATTGCCTCTAGTCATAGTGGCCCTGTAATGGCGTATCAGCCCATCCTCACAACCAGGCCATTCGGTCTCATTCTCTTCTTCACTGGCAAACCAGGCCTAGAAATCCCCTTACATGACACCCCACCTGCCTCTTCAGTCCCGACAGCTATGAGCTACTCCCCTCTGATCTCACTAAGACCAAAAGGGGCCCTCACAGTCTACACCTCTCATGTCAAACCCTGATCACGTGACCTGGCCAGGCAATCGAGACGCGAGGCGGGATCACATGTCCACTATCAGCCAATCATCATCTGAGTCGTTTGCTAATGGCAGACTGCACTAGAGGGACTCTGTAGAGGATCTAGATCTGGGACTACTAGCATCTTGTAGGCAGTAAAATAACTGGAGACCTAGACATAATTATACTGTCTGATTGAAGGTATGTATGGGGTATTTCGTGACTTCGAGCATGAGTGTTTCAAAGTCCATAATTATGGGTACTATTAATACATTACTGTACTATTGATAGTGCTGGGCGTCTATTGTGAAAAACCATGCCACATCGACCTCATAATGCAAACAGGACAAACTTCCTAGTGAATCACCACTCTCATTCTTGTCTATAATTATCTGTGCATTCTGGTGGGTCGTCTACCATACAAAAAAAAGGAAACTGGAAGTACTGCATGACAATCCATAGAATATCAGAATAAATACCCTTGTTTACAATGTATAGTGTACCTATTTATGTTGCAAAAGCATGGAGTAGCCTGAGAGAAATTAAAAAAGAAGTATGTTCGTAGTGAATATCGTCAACCACACAATTAACAAGACAGGTCTAGTTGAGACACACCTAGCTATCACAATTTAAACGGAAGCATCATTATTATGTATAGACACAAACAAAAACTATATGTTCAGCTAACAAAGGGGTTGTCACTGTATGCAAGAGGCCCCGAGAAAGCTATTATAAATCCCTAGGGCCATATAGGGCCGACATCTAAGGTTCAATCCCCTTCCCCTGGAGCACAAACCTTGGGAAGAGTGCTTGAAGCCTGGTGAGAGGCTGGGACCATCCAGCAGGTATTGGTCGGGGGGATCGGGAGGAGGTGTGGAGATGAGGCATGGGTAGGGGACATTTCATTGAAGTGTTTAAAATATACTGAAGGTTTACTGTCTCATGCCTGGTCTTAGGGTGAGAGCAGTGCAATGTGTGGGGTGATGCCCATGCTACTCTGGTGTCCTTAAATCCAGGTGCATAGTGTGAGTTTTACGATCACTATGCACCTCTTCCAGTCATCATGAAAAGGAAAGACTCATCCCTTTTCAAGCAGAGTTTCTAGAAACATATGCTTGTAGAGTGTCATAGTATGGCGCTAGGTACGAGTGCAAGAGGAAACTCTGGCCTTCTGCCCAACGAACAATTTTATCATCGGGTGACGGACGTCTCTGTCGGCTTCTGGATGCCTGAACATTCATTCTCCTCATGGACCCACATGAGTATGGTGACATATTATGGGCTCTGGAATTACCATTTTACGCAAGCAGAATGTGCTCATGTCACAAAAGTGCTGCACACTGTCATTGAGCCTGTTTAACATGGTCATCTCCTCTGAAAGCAGCTCCTTCCACAGGGATTTGCCCTTGTGGCAATGTATCATTAATTCTTTCTCCTTCATGCCAATATTGCTTTTCTATAACATAAGCTCAGGAAGGTATGTAAAAGGAATATCTATCTCTTATTATTTTATAACATTAAGAATAATTATCTACAGACAATTACAGATGAATGGTCTTCAACTTATGTTGATGCATCATTAGATAATCAAAATTTACTAATGTATCCCCCAAATATCACATAAATTGAACATCAATTCAAATACGAAAGTGTACAGTCATTGATAAGACTTCCCATCCTGCCCTTAACATTATAAGCACCACTATCCTCATCTCAGCAGGTCTGTGCATTAATTTATCAATACTGCTATATATGATTCAGAAACTAAAATATTGACCAACCTGTGTATACCATATCACTGTAGGCGACCAGCAGTACCACTATTCCATGCATCACAAAGGTAGGCCTATAGATATAAGCGGTTGCATGTCCCAATTCTCCTCGATCAGAACACTAGTACAACTCTATGTTTTCATCCACTCACATGATGTATCCCCCCTCACATTCAGCTGTTCAGCCACATTGTTGTTGCTGTGTGCCTATTGGCATCAGGCTGACCAACAAACACTGAGGTGTTGACACCGTAGTATGTGCAGCAGGTATTGTAGCAGCCTGGATCAAACACATCTGACTCTGTGTGCCCATTTAGGTGTCAATGGTTCTACGCCAGTATCCCATACAAGAGTCAATGTTACAGTTATACGCCTGTGTATCCCTGGTAACAAAGGATATATGTGTGTATATATATATATATATATATATATATATATATATATATATATATATATATATATATATATATATAGCTAAAGGTGAGGAGATTGGGAATGCCAGAGTTCAGGCAATAAACTTATGGTATTTATAGTCATAATAAGAAAGGTTTTAAACTTGAATTAAGATCAAATTATCCCATTGCTAAAGGCTATTTCATTTTCTGATTAATTGAAGAATTGAATGCCTGTATCCCATATTTGGGACTTGGTCATTGTGTGCCAACACAGAGAAAATATGGGGTGCCAAAAATAGATGTGGACATAGTTAAAGGGACAGACCCATCCAGACCACGGCAGAGAATGAACCGAAATAGTTCCAGTGTACTGTAATCCTGCGATCACCTTCTGTGAAATAATGGCTACTGCCTTATCCACCAGCGTTATTAACCTCATCAAATCACCTGACAGCGAGGGTTCACACCTGAATGCAGATTTTCATTTCCCCTTTAAGTAAGGGTAAACCTGACACTGCCAGATGAAATGAGCACACTCCAAGCACAAAACCCTGAAAGGCTTCATCGAGGAATGACGTGCTTTACAAGATTTACTTTCATATATTACTTCCAGAATCGCATATAATATATATGCAATTACAGTTTGCTTCGATTTTACATAACAGATTGAGGCACGGAGAAAAGAAAAACTAAGAAGCATTTTACCATCTGATGGTAGAGCTATGCGATAGTTGTCTGTTTTGCTAAGCTGATTAGTCAGGAACGCTCACTCTGTGACCCTTAAATATGATTGAAGCCTCTCTTGGTGGTTGTCATATAAGTGTAGGGGGCTACTACAAGGCCTCCGGCATCCAGCATGGTTTAAGCAATTGATAGGATATATGTACAGACTCCCCAGAGTATCACATGTACGGAACTCTTTGTATCTAGGGGATAGAGGATTCTAATATGTATCCTTAGCTGTGGTGTATACTGATTTATGTCAATGCTAGATGCTTTTTCATTCACTGCTGTGTCCCTTTCTATTGTCTGAAGAATATGTTGCAAGAAGGAAGAGAGAGGGGTGCAGCACATAATTCTAATCTACAATTCAATGATGTGAAAGGAATTACTCCATCATATATAATGGAATCCAAAGTAGTCTGGCATGTCTAAAATGAACAGCCTAGTGGAAGATATATAATCTGATCATCAGAAAATCAATACTTTTGTGAATCGAGTAGTAGAATGATGTTTCATCATACAGAATTCTAAGATGTGCCTACACCATAATATGTTGCATGTCTATGTACACTGATAGCCTCATAGTCCATAAGAATACCAAGGGATACATAGGGCCTTGATTGTAATCAAATACTGAGAATGAGTGTTTTTTGTGTTGATCATTTAGAGAGGAGAATTCAGAGCTAAACAAAATACTGATGAAACTAATCAAGAAATAAGTACATGTGCATAGTTCAAGGAAAGGGTACATGGTACTTCGAGGAGTACCCCTTGTCAGTAAATTCCATTATTGACTCTCTCGTTCTCCAGAATATGTATTCAAACTCAGCAGTAATGCAACTCAATAAGAACAGATTACTTAAAATAATCTCCAATACTGACAATTTGTGCACACAAATACATAAAGGTTGAGACGATTAAGATCCTCCTTAAAGTCCCACAGTGCTAGTTTTAACGAATTATACAGACGGTGCAAAGGATTAACAAATAAAACCCACCTCACATGAGCACTGCACAGTTTCCCAGCACATCTGCAGCAACAGTTGGGTGGGGGTGGCATAATCTGATCTACTGGCACAGAAGGTACACAGTTTGATTGAGTGCCTGAGTAATAAGGGATTTGCCATGGCACATTGCAGCATCCTTTGCCCACACCAGGCGCACAGTGGCAGGTCTCATTGAATAGCTGCCACTCACATGCACCTATTGTTTTAGGTGTCTGGGTGCGGTTCTATAAAGGGATTAACATTGGCCATAACACCCCGGCAGATGTAAATATAGCTCCATAGACACTTTAGGTGTCTTTGGAAAGACCCAAGGTGTTGTACCCTGTTATTATAGTGTATTCAATGCAACATCTCCCTGTCTAGAACAGAAATTGAAATATTGACAATGAATCAGGATTAGTATACATGTGCTGTTGGCAGGAAACAGTCAGATATGCCTTCTCATTTCCAGACTATGCTATGTGAATTCCACATCAAATCCAATTCTATCAACGTTTTCAGGGATGGAGGGTTGCCTTCACCTATGCCAAAGAAACCCGTTTTCAAATTGATTCATCTTTAAGCTCATACATAGGCTGGAATGTGACTATCTCTTTTGTTGCAGCTACATCAACTGTGAAGTTCTTGAGAATATTGGAAAGATTATGAGGGGACACTAGGGAAGGCGCTTCTTTTTATTAATTGAGATATATGTCCGTATTGAAATAAGCTAAATATTTTGCTAGGTCAGAAGGGAATAGGGTACAATAATCGTTGACTCATTGCATAAAAATTAGTTCAGAAGTTGATAATTGCTGACTGAGAAATGCCAACTGAGACTGTACAATCCATTTTCAGTCTATTCCTGAGAGGAAGCCAGTGCACCGAGAGCTCCATGTGCCCATATTGGAAACGCTACTGCAATGATATTTTAGAGGGAAAAAAAGGTGAGATGTTAGGATACCTCCAAAGATACCAAGCAGCCGTAAAATCTGGCCAAATGCCTAATTATAGCTAAATGGGAACACTACAGTCTACTCCTTATCAGCCAAGCAGCAGAGAAGTATATCTGGGCAAGGGATGTAGGTTCTTTGTTTAGGGTAGAGTCACCCTGAGTCGGACAGATACCTCAAGTCGGACAACTTTGGGATTAAATTACATAATCAAGGTGCACATTTCACCCATAATATCAATTGAACATGACCTATTATTCTGTCTACTGAATGCAGAATATTATATACAGTCTCTCCGTACTTTGCTTTACAACTTTACTGGGGTGTTTTGTTATAATCTGACAGTGAGAAATGACAAGTGAATGGGGCAATTTACTTAATTGATGATACTATTAAGTACATTTGTCTATGTGTATAATAATCTAAGATATGTATACACTTTTGCCTTTGATCTGGCTCTTCACACATGAATGTATCACTCAAATTACATTTTGAGAGTTATTTTTATATCACCATTGAATAATACCTACAGTTGGACACCTATTATTCCCTAATTCAGACACTATGTCATGTGCCATCTGTTCTTACAATGGATATTTTGTTACAGAGAGAATCCTGTATATCAAAATGATACAAGCAGCCATAGACATTACCCTTCCTCAAGGGTAACTTATCATCCATAGCCTCAATTCTATCAGTAGTGTATTTGTCCTTTGGGAGCCGTGTTCATTTCAGCTAAAGAGACTGCCCTGCTGCAGGTGTGTAAAAATAAACTTTTTGGTATACTCTAGATAGCAATATTGTATCAACTTGGACTCTGTTGCATTATGTTAATTAGCCTTACAGTACATTTCAAGTACAGTCATCCATTTTGTCTATAGCAATGAGATAAGATACTGTCTGACCCTAGGGTCATGTCTGACAAGAGCTGTCTGACTGTAGGTGCAATTGGATCTTTTGAAGGTAATATATTTACAGTTCATTTATCAATACATTTAAGATAACACTATCAAATCCAATCATAAATATAAATGGTGAAATATCATATTTCCATTGGTGCAACAGAAATCTGAATTCATAAATCCTGGAGGTGCTAGATTCAAGGAGCAATTATGATCACATCTTGTGTAGTCAGTAGCGTCCGAAATGGGTGCCTCTACCCTACCTAAAATTGGGCTTCACCAAATGCCAAAGTTGTTCTGTGAATTACCTTGGAGTAAATGGACCTTAGTGCTTTTGTTTGCCCTCTATCTACGCAGGCAAGTTGTGTAAGTCTACCCAATACACTTATCCCTATGTGACTGATCCATCACCCGATGGACTTTCTATATATCATATTAGAAAAGAGATAAATATTTGTATCTATATCCCTTCATGGTCCTAATTACCCCTTATTCCAATGCTTACCATTTTCCTATTTACTTCTCCTTCTGCCCCCGCCTGCCTACCATACATCCCCTGTTTGCACTCAATGTGTGCACCCTCTTGATATCAACCTGCATATCCAGCATCAATGTTGATACTCTGTTGTATGCAGGAGTCTCTATCACAGTGTATCCATCAAGGACATAAAGAGCTGTATAGCTCAGTGGCCAACAGTCAGAGAGGGTGCTTCACATTGATAATGTCGGGGTTACCCAATTGCACTTAATCCATGCATCCACATCTATATCCCTGATTCCATAATGTTATGAAGATGAATGCCGTTGTCCTAATACATTTCTGTACATATTCAAAATTCAGCACTGCTTATAATCTAAATAAATGTTGAATACAGCGATATATAAGACAGAAGCTAAGCATTTAGATTAAGATACATCTTGACCCATGCCGTTAACGTTGGGCTACGCAAGCTATGCTCAGAGTAAGTTCCTATAATAAGTGGGGTTAGGTGTGCTCAGTTGAAATTCAATTATTCAAGCTGACTGGTGTGCCCCCACCCCCAATTATAAAGATTTGTTTCCTACGCCTCTGTATGGTACTGCCTTCTAGTAACATGAATGTATGCAGTTATCATTTACGTATTACACATTATCAGTGCCCTGCAGCATTGGAAAGTCGCAGAATACTAATTATATGAAAAAAAGAGGTTGCTCCTGTTGTGAATTGAAAGCGTCGCTGTTAGTCTTGTTGTGCCTAGCAATAAGCCATACATTGTTACGGACTGTCTAATCACCATGGTGTAGCCAGCACCCTGGTGGTCCTTATACAAAAGATAGCTGGGGGCCTGAGCAGGGCCGCTACAAACCGACCCTCTGTGGTCAAAGCAATTAATAAGGCTTTATAGACCTCCCTGGCATAGCTCTTGGCAAGATGAGTAATTCAAAGCCGCCTGTGTTATTCTGATCATATCATCCACATAGGAGTTCTTATTCCTGGAGGTTGGAGAGGTTTGCACAGCTAATGTATACAAGGCTAGGTTGTTGTTGACCTTTGAATATTTCAATGCCAACTGCTGCATTCCCTCATTGCCAGCTACTATCCTAAATCTAGGATTGGGGTAGGTACTGCTGAGACTGTTGGTGAGTGATTATAAAATGGTTTTGCATGTAAAGCGGACACAGGGGCAATTCAATCTGGTGAATAGCAATTATCCATTTATTTATCATTGGACTGCAAATACATAAGATAAGTGCATACATCAACTTAAATATATCTACAGCAGCTACAGTTTACACATTCCTCCTACTGTTTTACACTACAGACTTGTACAAAAGGAAATAGGAGATATGAACTTGTTATGGATGGATTATAACAAAGGTCTAAATTCCAGACAGACTGTATTCAATTCATTAATGTACTACATCTAAACACCCAGGTTCTTGCACACAGAACACATGTATTGACTCAAAAACTTAAACATCATCACATTGTACCAAAGATCCTCAAAAAATATCAATGGCCTATTTTAAGCTAATGCTCCCACACTCTAATAAGTTCCTTATCTCCATATTTCATTTCCATCATCTATGACGTTGTGTCATGGAGATACCCATATCGTCCTTAATGTCTGGTACATTCCATACAACCTGTATATGGTTGTGTGGTATACTGTCGCCCCAGTGCAAATGCAAAGGAGGTAACTCACTCCCTTAAGAAACACAATCAAAACCATATTACAGGAGTCGATGAGATAATTAAAAACAATGACGAATTCAAATTTGGTCACGATTCTAAGGAATATCTGTGAAGCTTTCCACCCAATAAGTAAGATATCAGATAAAGAGAACACATCAAATTTGTAACTCAACTATAGTGCGATAGTCCTTGTTTTGGGATTTAGGCGAAGTTTAAATCCTGATGAAGGCTCACCACGGCCGAAACTGTTGATCATCCTCAACCATTGATCATTGTTCATATCAATCATCATTCATACATCAACCACCACTTGTTATCTACTGTTGAAATAAATTTTAAGAAAAACCTAACAAAGGGACTGTGTCTGGTTTTGTGTGACATATTAATTTTTAGTATTGAAGTTTAAATTCAAAGGGAACAGTTACCTTGGTATCAATGCTCCTAACATGTTCTTATCAGACCGGGTGGCTTCTGTATGGCTTCTGTGCACTTTCCTTCCAAAGCGTTATCTTATCAGGGGTACTATAAGGGTGCCTATTATCATTAGTACCGTGAATCATTGATAACTGACTATATTCACAGTTCAAGCTACAGCTATTCAATGGGAACATGCAAAAAAAAAACAAGAGCAAAGTAGGTGAGGGAACCTGCCAGTGAGTTTCTGATACTAATTCCACCAAGACCAAAAGAGCAGCTTATAGCCAACACTATGTCTGTCTAATTTGCACGCGAGAACATTATCTAACAGAGCCTCATTAGCTGTTAAGGGCATGTCACGCAGACCTGTGGCTGAATGTAAAGGACTAGTCTAAGATTAGGTCTAATGAGAGTCAGTGTAAGAGTGTAGGCATGAGGAAATGTAGGTAGGGAAGGGGATATTGCCATGAATCTAGTACCTCAATCAATTCCTAAGGATTTGTAGGGATTTAAATATGGGGTCATGGTGATGAAAATATAATCAATATTCCAAGGCATGGATTTTTGCTGGCCAGTATTGCATTTGCTGCATTGACAGCATACTCTAATATCATGGAGAAAGACAGTGCTTTTCTATGATGAAACAGGGGAGAAAAATCGCCACACATTAGCACAGAGCAAATGGGTAGCTAAAGATTGATCTCTTTAGTAATAGAGGACTTTATGTCATTATGGTGTTTAGTGTCTATTAAATATTCACCCTTTATTGCATTCATTTAAAGCATAGTACATATTCTAATTGAATAAAACAGCATTTTGTAAAAGCTGTACCATTCAAAACTATTGGTAATCATACGGGCGGTGTGAATACTGGCGAGAATGAAACTAGATTACCCTACAAAAACCCTTATTTGGATATACTACTAGGCCCAGGAGTCAGTGGTAGTGCACCCCCTACACAAAACGGTATCAGAATTCACAGGTAGCTTTCGGCTAAATCTCCACGCATCTGGTCTCAATTCATTAAACATTTCCCCCCTTACACAACACAATGCCATTTCCCTTATTTATAAATGAAGAGTAACATTAGAAATAAAGTTGCACCTAAGTCTACAGAACTCTTTGTAAGTCTATGAATGCATCCCCTCTGGGGCCCTTGAATCAACAGTGGGGGCCAATGTTCATCTGATGTATGCATTATGCACCAATCAATAGTTTAAAAAAGAGGGACCTCATTACAAAACCATTATAATGAGGGGATGTGTGCATTTCTTACCTTGGAACACGGCCTTTTCTTTTCGTTTCTCCCCAAGGGTATTAGGAAACAGTGTAAAAATGCAATAGCAGCAGCCCTATACATCAGGCTTGAAATAGCGACAGGTGAGAGGAGTGGGCTTTATTTATGGCCACACTGTGCAGGCCCACAGCCCAACTAGTAAAAACCCCATCAACCCGGCCATCATGTCGAATTATGGCGGCACGGTAGGCGAGCAGCTCAGAGAGACTCACGGAACCCCAAGGCCATTGGATTTGTAGTTGTCCTACTACCCTAATAACTCGATCCCTGAGCATGATTCACACCACCACTACACCAAGACATGTCACACGATAGTCGATAAAGGGTACCTTGTGTTGACTCTTGTTTGTAAAGTAGCAGGGTTGTATGTCGAAAAATCAATACAAATTAACACTGAACTTACAAGAAAGAAATGCAGCAGAAATCAGTAGAAATCAACTGTAACTGAAAGTGAGATGCCTGCAATGGACACATATCAGCTGGGCAAATACACTTCCATTCCTACATAAGAATTGACACGCAGCTAGTTATCCCTCTGAGCAGGCTTGGAAAATGGTGGAAACCCTCCTCCATAGGCCTATCCTTCAACATTCCTGTTTAAATTTCCTATAGCATAAGGTCAAGAATAGAAAAAGCAATTTGTGCAGGGCAATAATAATTTGTGCAAAACAGTAGACATGCATAGCAGTAGACCTTATAAGTATCCAGGTATATCTATGAACACATTTAAAACAAAGTTGTATATGAAGAGGTATGCTGCATTTACTGAATCAAAATAATTTCAAATCATGCATTTTCCCTAGACTCCATACCCCCTCCCTCACCTCCCCACCTGCATTACTCCCACTGTTGGAGGATGGTCCAACACCTGCACTAATCTCTTATCAGCCGTCACTATGGCAACCTGGAGACTCACTGAGGGCCAGTCTCCACCAGTGGAGAGTTGTCCAACAGTGGCCCAGGCCCCTAGTGTCCACCAGTGGGGAGTTGTCCAACAGTGGCCCAGGCTCCTCCACATACAGGTTTATTATTGGAGATATGACCAACGTTTTTCTCTAGTCCACTGTTGGCATTGTATTTCCTTTTCCCAAGCCTGGGAACAGGATATGAGCACATGTGGGTTCAACAGAGACAACCTTGGTGTTTCCCCACTACTGAGTGCCTCAATGACCAAACCAGGGCTTCATTAAGTGTGTCCAGTAATGTAATGAAATACTGTGAGTGGCAATGCATGCTAATGGAGGGGTAATCAAAGGGTCTAAATGAACCCTCTTAAGCCTTTAAGTGCAGCATGGTATTGTGATACAGTATACCCTTTAGTCGTCATGATGCATGAATGAAACACTGTCAAATAACTCGCCATGTGTACATTCATGCATCATGTCTACCCTATGGGACTGATACACTTGGGATAATGTGAGGCACCAGTCCAGAAGACTGGCAAGTAAGATTCATCAGCTCTACATCGGTGGATTATGACAACAAGGAAATATAAACATAAACAATATAGACACAATGCTGCTTAAAATGTAGGCATTCCATGTGGTAATTACTGGCTGACATGACTAGGCGGCTAGGGGGACAAAACTGGTATAAGAATGTAAGTACCTGTATGTTGGGGCATAACATATCACGTACCATTTTCCCAATTCTTAGCAAGCCACCTTCCCCGATGCCCATTACCTTATATAAGTAAACTACCAGTAGATTTACAAATATGGCATTTAGAAAAGGTCATCTGATGATGCGCTGGCATTAATGAAAGCAGAACCCTGTGTGGCAAAACTAAAAATGCTTTCACCGCCGACTGCATAATAACATAGCTTACTTTTTATTTTCATATGTTTAAGATTTCTTGGTGCTGAACAAGTTTCGATTTAATAGCCAGGTATGCCAGTTATGTAATGGAGTTTACAAAAGTGATGCTATAATGTTTTGGGTACCAAAAAAATGAGGTTTCAAAAGAATGTACATTATCATCAATAGATCTAATACACTATGAACACTGTCTAACCATGCTGCCCGCATTGCACTCTTGAAGGCATTTCCCTAGTTCTGTTATGAGTGTTGTTCTATCCCCTACCCAACCTTAAATCAATCCAACCCTTCTCCATGTTCCCCTAGACAGGTAATCCCCCATTCCTCACACTTTACCACCCATTCTTCAGCCCTGCCTCTCCTGTCACTGACTTATTAACAGTCTGGTGGGAGGCGATCAGGTGATTCCCTCACACAGTCACACACCTTCCTTATCTCCATGCCTCCAATCCATCACCCATGGTGTCCTTTTAAGTAGGTGGCGCTTGTTTACTGCCCTGCCCCCAGCCTTTAAGACCCTTTGACGATCTACCTACCTGGCTGCCCCCACCCTGTTTGCCTGTCCTCCCCACTATAGACTTCCAGAATATTACAGTAATTTATCTCCCCTATCACCATTACCGATCCTGAACTCCAACCAATCATCAGTTCACAATGTTTGTGAATACACATTCCCAGTTTGATTCATGGAGATTATGCTGATTAGTGATCATTTCTAGTTAGCTAGTTCTGCATTCCATTTGCCTCGTCTTGTAAAAAAATGCTCCAGTTCAGGTCAGGCATGTAATTTTATATGAGGGTGGGACTCACGTAGTCCAATCAGTTAAATTCCCTTCTGCACTTGGCAAATAAATCCCCAAATAGTGAGTTGACCATTGATTCTGATACGTCATCTCCTCCTATACCAAAAGTTCACAGTTGCCTAGCCTAGCCCTCCAATATCATCACAGTGGCCAGCCACGGCAAGAAAAAGAAGGTTTGTTTCCAGTTACCCGACCGACCCTAGCAACATTTTTTTTTAGGAATTTCCCCCCCCCCTATTTTTCGGATTTTTCACAGGTTTTCATCAATATTTCTATTATCCTTTTTCACCTTTCTCATGTTCTTCATAGTCTTACCATAAAATCGATGTATATGGAATATCTGCCCATACATTTCTATACAAAATCGATCTACTGTCCCTAGATATTTGAGTCATGTAACTGGAAACACACAATTATTTTTTTTATGACCCAAGCAAAACCTAAGGCTGGATCATATATCAACCACTAGCCAACCCTTGTCTGAATAATTTGTTAATGGCAGACTAGAGGGACACCCGTAGAGATATAGAACTGGAAATATAAAAGTGTTTATGTACAATGCTCATGGAAAATAGATTTCAACTATATTGTATTTATCAATATGTGACCTGTACTGGGAGAAGGGACCTTATTGCCCCTGAAATAAGGTCCCTTTTCGCAGATCCTGTCATATTATGAGTAACTTAGGTAATTGCCTTACCTAATCCCATTCAGAACCCCCTAACATCAATAACATGTACTCAATAGCCACTCTAGACCACATTCACTCAAGGTGTTCCATCATAGACAAATAGTTATCTGTATGCACTGCATTTCAGACATTGTCTCATTGTCCTGCATTGCACAGTGGATATGTAGAGGTTGCCTGCAGTTGAATGATGTATAACTAAGGCGATATCTCAGGGAAGTTGTCTTCAACAAGACAGGCCAAAGACATATTCACTATGGTCAAGACGCTACTCGCATATATAACACAATTAATGTAGATAGATCAATTATGTGCAAATGCAAAGACTCTATTTGTGGACAACAAAGTACTTCTATTAATACTTCATATAGAGGAGCAGGCAGCTACTACATGTAAATGCCTTAATTAATGACTCCCTTATTTTTCGTCAGTGAGGCTCACCATCTTTTACCCTGGAGGGCTTAGCCCAAGGAGAAATGCTTAGAGCCTGTTTGCAGCAGGTGAAGGTTCAAGGCGAAAGAAGGTTTTGAGGCGAGATAGAATTAGGTAGGGTAGGTCCAGCATCTCAGGTGAAGGGTCTTTCAATTAGGTATTAAAACCCCACTGAACACCTTACCCTTTAAGCCTGGTCTTAGAGTGAGACCCTGGAGCAGCTCAGGGCATAACTGTGGTCAGCTTGAGAGGGGTAGGGAGCTGCTGCTTGGGGGCTCTCTCCTCCCTGTCTCACCAGGTAATTTCTCCACTGAAAAGCAGTCATACCTATCCTCCTCTATGGGCCTACATTATGTCTGGCCAGTAGTGAGTAATGGTGCCGTCCTATTTGCATTTGGATCTACCTCCAACTGTGGAAGATGTGGTTTCCATGGGTTCTTTTGCTGTAGCTGGAATCTGTTCATGTTCCCTAAAGTTCCACTAGGTAGTGGCAAAAGGGCAGTCAGATACCCTTTTCCTCCAGATTCATTTCTTGGACACGAAATTCTTTTTTCAGTATGGAAACTATTGTTCTTCCCCCTCTCTATATATACTTAACTTGTCACGTATGATAAACCCAATTTCAGTTGAATAGAAGATTTAGCAACATATACTGATTTGATTAGAAAGGAGAAGTGCATGCAATAAATCTAGGCTTAGACATTAGACATTACTATTATATTCTATCAAAGCAATTCCAATGGGACCAATTCAATATTCAATAACTATCATGGGGCTAGCCAAGAGCACCACAGTGATCTTTCACAACTATGAGTAGTCATGTTCATATCACTTGGGACACAGAAAATGCTTCCATCCCTCAGTTCTGACATTTGACCTCAACCTGTCTGGCCCCTCAAAGAACGGCAAAAACCCATTGGCACTGACTGCCAACAGCAGCAGCTGTACTCTGACCCTCTGGCGGTATAACAGGGTCACATAGATCAAACTGGTCAAGATGGGTCCTAATGAAAAATCTATAGTATAGTTACTCGTCTAAGAAGCACCTTGACACTTAGAGATCTAGATACCAGCCTATCGTCAGAGATCCTACATGTTTAGGGCTTTGTTGAGATTCGGTATTTATTGCTTATGGAGGATTAATGTAAATCCTTATACTCCTCTCCCACTGATAGGTATTCAAGAGCAGCACTTGTTTAAGATATTGGTGCTTATAAGGGACAATATGGTAAATACTGGTGGGGCCTGTTTGCACCCTCGCCTTTCACAGGAGCATCAGAGTCCAGCCCTCCTGCCCTTCCTGTCATGCTACTCACATATATGATCTAAGAAAGTGCTATGTATGCACCTAGGCCACCGTCCTTGTATAAGCAAGCCTGTTTATCATGTAATCAATACCGCTATGAGATCCAGACACTAAAATATTGACCAGCCTCTGGGTGTTACATATCTATGTAAGCAGATATAACTACTCCTTGGAGTTAACCAAGAGACTATAAACATATACTGCTGAATGTACAAGAACTTTCCTAGCCCACATTTTTTATATCCTAACCCCATATACTATTTTCTTCTTGATGATTCCCACACGACCCTGTGTTTTCCCTAATTATATACCTTCAGTATGAAATTATCTCTGTTCATTTACCAAACAGACAAACTGCACTGATCCTACTTATGCCAGGCTATCAACACCCACATGTCAATAAATTTCACTGTGTTATGCAAAACAGGCACCTCTTGTCCCTAGGGCAATAGGGGCTAAATCTACCTTACAATAAATTAGATAAATTGTTCATCAGCTATTACTGGATTGAGAAATGTGTCAATTGTTCTCTGCTCTGTATTCGACCTGTGAAGTTTTAAGTGTGAGCTGTGTGGGAGTAAGAGTGATTTTGATTGTCTTAAGTACTTTCGTCAACGCGCCAACAGGTGAATGAGTGATTTTGATACAAACCTTTTAGAGAGGAGAAATAAGATGAGCTGGCTGAACAAAATACTGATAGAACTAAACAGGAAATAAGTACATGTCCATAGTTTCAGGATAGGGTGCTAAGTAGATGGTACTTCGAGGATTACCCCTCATCTGTAAATGCCATTGTTGACTCTCTCTCTCTCTCACTCTCTCCATTAACAGGGAATATGTATTCAAACTTCAAGGTTGGGATTATTAAGATCCTCCTTAAAGTCCCACAGTGCAATTTTGGATGAATTATACAGACTGTGCAAAGGATTCCCACAAACACTCCCCACTTGAGCACTTCACAGTTTCCCAACATACCTGCAGCAACAGTTAGGGGATGGCATAATTTGATCTACTAGCAGAGAAGGTACACATTTTGATCGAGTGCCTGAGTAATGAGGGATTTACCATGGCACATTGCCGTATCCTTTCCCCACACCAGGTGCACAGTGTCAGGTCTCATTGAATAGCTGCCACTCACATGCACACATTGTTTTATGTGTCTGGGCGGGGTTCTATAAAGGGATGTACTCTGGCCATAACACCCCGGCAGATGTAAATATAGCTCCATAGACACTTTAGGTGTCTTTGGAAAGACCCAAGGTGTTGTACCCTGTTATTATAGTGTATTCAATGCAACATCTCCCTGTCTAAAACAGAAATTGAAATATTGACAATGAATCAGGATTAGTATACATGTGCTGTTGGCAGGAAACAGTCAGATATGCCTTCTCATTTCCAGACTATGCTATGTAAATTCCACATCAAATCCAATTCTATCAACGTTTTCAGGGATGGAGGGTTACCCTCACCTATGCCAAAGAAACCCGTTTTCAAATTGATTCATCTTTTAGCTCATACATAGGCAGGAATGTAGCTATCTCTTTTGTTGCAGCTACATCAACTGTGAAGTTATTGAGAATATTGGAAGGATTATGAGGGGACACTAGAGAAGGCGCTTCTTTTTTTTAATTGAGATATATGTCTGTATTTTTAATAAGCTAAATATTTTGCTAGGTCAGAAGGCAATAGGGTACAATAATCATTGACTCTTTGCATAAAAACCCTCTTGATATCAACCTGCATTTCCAGCATCGATGTTGATACTGTGTTGTATGCAGGAGTCTCTATCACAGAGACCACACACAGCCCAGCACTGGGTGGCCTATACAGGTGCCAGATTACATTTTAATCTTATGTGTATCCATCAAGGACATAAAGAGCTGTATAGCTCAGTGGCCCACAGTCAGAGAGGGTGCTTCATATTGATAATGTCGGAGTTACTCAATTGCCACTTAATCCCTGAATCCACATCTATATCCCTAATTCCATAAAGTCATGAAGATAAATGCTGTTGTCCTGATACATTTCTGTACATATTCAAGATTCAGCACTGCCTATAATCTAAATATATATGTAGAGATCTATCAGACAGAAGCTAGGCATTTAGATGCCATTATCATTTACGCATTATCAGTGCCCTGCAGCATTGGGAAATCTCAGGATACTTATCAAATTCGAGAAAAGATGCCCCTGTTGTGAATTGAAAGCTCTAAGTCTATTTTTTGTTGTGCATGGAAATAAGCCATACATTGTTAGGGACTGTCTAATCGGCTATGGGCACTATATTAGGCCTAATGAAGTTTACCACAGTACCAACATGTGCACCATGGCATAGCCACCACTCTGGTGGTCCTTATAGAAAAGATAGCTAGAGGCTGCAGCAGGGCCGCCACAAACTGACTCTCCCTGGTCTAAGCAATTGATAATGCTTTATAGACCTCCCTGGCATGGCTCTTGGCAAGATGAGTAATTCAAAGCCCCCTGTGTTATTCTGATTACATCAACTACACAGGACTTATTGTGGATCAACACGGTAAAAGTTATGCCCACACACCCCCTCGCGGGTGTACCTTTTACCGTGTTGATCCACTATTATTCCTGGAGGCTGGAGCAGTCTCACATAGATAATACATACAAGGCTAGGTTGTTGTTGACTGTTGAATATTTCAATGCCAACTGCAGCATTCCCTTATTGCCAGCTAGTATTCTCAATTTAGGATTGTTGTAGGTACTTTTGAGACTGTTGATGACTATTTGTAGAACAGTTTTGTATGTAATCTGACTAAGGGCAATTCAATCAGGTGGATGGCAATTACCAATTCATTCTTCTGGACAGCAGGTGCCTAAGTGAACTGCATAAATTAACCCAGAAACATCTACAGCAGCTACAGCATAGACATTCCTCCAACTGTGTTACAATACAGACTTGTACAAAAAGAAATGGGAGTAATGAACTTTGGATGGATTATAATAAAGGTCTAAATTACAGACAGACCGTATGCAATTCATTATATGTCTGGAATTTAGACCTTTATTATAATCCATCCAAAGTTCATAACTCCCATTTCCTTTTGTACAAGTCTGTAACATATTATGTTAAATCTAAACACCCGGGTTTTTGCAGACCGAACATAAGCATCGACTCTAAAACTTGTCCTGGAAACTTCCTCACATTGTACCAAAGATCCTTTAAATATCAATAGCCTACATGTGTTCCATATCTCCACATCTCATTTCCATAATCAATGACGTCATATCATGTAGCTATCCATAGTCTCTATTTTCCCTGTCACCTTTTCAAGACTTTGACCACCTGCCTATATGTCGCCGATGCACTATTTGCCTGTCCTCTCCATCCTGGACTGTCCTACAAGTATTACCGTAATTAATCTCTTCCATTGTTATTAACAGTCCTCCACTGTCACCGCCTGCATAATCAGACACGTCTGTCTGGTGGGATTATTTACGATGTATATGAGTGTAGACCTATTCATATTTAGGAGCTTGCAAACATGGTGCAAAATATTAAAATTACACTGTAAAAAATAATGATCGATCTACCAGGGATACTCCTGAACCTTAACAGTGAACCACCGTAATTGATTGTAGTGAACCAGTGTAGTTCTTACAAGAAGCCCCTGGTGGCAGTGCAGTAGTGCAATAAATCTCTGTGAAAATAACAACACTCTTTTAGAGTGTAGTGCAGAGCATCAATAATTAGCTGGAGGGACTAATTTTCGAGGATTTGAAACCTTCGTCTCAAAGCACTTTGCTTTTCTATGTACAATTGTCACAAGTCCATTGCTGGCAGTGACTAAATGTAAAGACTTTAATGCATCCCCTTTATCCTCCATGCAAAGCCTTCACCTGCCGCCTCTATCCTCTTCTTTTGGACACTAACCTCAGGAAGTACTCTCTGAACTTGCTGAGAGGATACCGCAGGTAAATGGTGGAGGCAAAGAAATGTGGAGATGAGACATGGGGAATCCAACAGAGAGCTTCCCTGCTTGGGGTAAGGGGAGTTCATTTAAGCATTCTCCTGCAGGTCTCGTACCCTAAGCCTGGTCTCAGCAGGGTGACTCAGAGCAGGAACCTAGCCACCTCAAGGGGATGCTCCTGTCTGAAGGCCTCTGTATTTCCGCCCCTGTCACTTATCAGGTCATTTCACCACAGCATGGCCGCCCTACCTGCCTCTGTGGCCTGAGCTTCTTCCGGGTTGTTGGGTGGAAATGGTGGCTCTCTACCTGCTCTTGGATCTTATTCGCACTGAGGAGTAGTGCCATTAACATGTTCTTTTTCTCTAACCGGATCCTGAAGACGTCCCTTGAGTACCTGGCAATGTCATATGACCTGTAGAACAGGACACATTTCCTGATTGAACTATTCCGCTTTAGCTTTGAACAAAGTGATTTATTCCCCCTCGTTTCACAGTTTATTATTCAAGGTCATCACTTATTTCTGACATCACTGCCTAGCTTAGCTGCTGTTCCATATCATAAACCTACATAACGAGTTTTAGTCTTTACATAAATACATAGAGCTTTTTGGCTACCTGCAGTATGGTTGTCTATAGCAATAAACAAAGGCTTGGGCACTGTTATCTAAAAACAATGAATATGAGATGATTTCAGTATTCTGTGACTAGCACAACACGCAGGGGGGATACGTTGACCTTGCCACACTCTCGCCAGTCTGAGAGATATCATTAGCATCAGCTGCAAATCCCAGTAGATTAGTACAACCGATTGTGGTAGGCGAGGGGACAAAGATTAAACACTGGGATGGATCCCGATGAAACACCATTAACTCTGCAAAAGGACCTGTTTGTCCCCTCAATTTCCTGATTGCCTACTAGTGCTGGCACATGCCCTCTCATCTTTTGTATCATATGATGCACAAAAATCTATTTTCCCTGCATCATCATAATAACCGTATTACCCGAGGAGACTAATACTGAGACCAATCCTTCTGAACCCTTACATTGTACCATTATTTCATGGTCAATACTGCCTCTACCACCATATCTCACATAAACATAAGGCTTTAGCATTCACATTAGGGCCAGATAATGTTGTCACATGTACAAAGCATCCACATGCGCAAGAGGCGCTCTCTTTCATTAAGGTACCAGGTTGTGTATGATAGAAATATGAAATTAATGGTATTAATGTTATGACGCAATATGCTTGTGAATCATGTGTGAGTGAGCTGGTGAGAACTTTCAGGAAAGTATTACCTTCATATTATCTAAGCCAGGTGGTAAACAGCTAAATGCACATTTTCTTCAATTTCTCTTCAGGGGGAAGCTGGCAGTGTTGAAGCCAATCACATCTCCTCCAACATACTCTGTTTCCATTAGCCTTGATCACAACCGTTTTGATAGTACCTTCTGATGTGACAAATTGCCACTAATTGTTCAATGATTACCTATAATAACCTACATCACTAGGCAGGAGGCGGAGCCTCGAAAGTAATGTGTTATAATAATGCTTTGGTTTAAAATCAGTTTCTTGTTATTGCTAGACATAAGCCATATATTGTTACGGGTCCTTCTCCTGAAGATCTTTCTCAGTACATCAATCTAGGACCTGGGACTCTAGGACCGAGGAGGCCGTTATCATTGTGGCCAAAGGCTAACAAAGGGGGCCAATAGGGTTTCTTGCATTCAACTCTAACCATAGGTATCATTTCAGACAGAACTTGATTCAACAGTAGCCCTGCAAAAATGTACGCTATATATACTGTACCAACTTTGGACAGCTGTTCCAATATTTAAGTGTGTAAAATATGTACCTGCTGCAAGCTATACATGTGCACTTAGCAAAGGATTCAGATTTCTATAGCAAAGAGATACACCTTTAAACTCCCTGTGGTGCAGGTATACTACCGGTATGTACGCAACAGGTATCCCAAGTTGATGATCTAATTGCATGACCATGCGTGCAGGTAGAAACATCCAAGGAAGAGTTGCAGTCTTCAATTGGCATGGTTAACTGCTTTCCACCGTGTATGTATACCTTGTCTGAGTAAAACCGATAGGGATGAGTCATTCTAGTATGAAGATGTGGGCGTATACGAGGAGCGACAGGTGAGATCTGAGCAGCAGTACTGCAAAACACAACTAGAACTAGGAGAGCGGGTACTCCTAGTCATAGGTTGAGACTGTGAAAAGATGGTTGCACGTAGCATAATCTTAACTGGGGTCCAGAACCCAACTAACCATCTATTATTTAGAAAGCATACTTCTCTTTGGCAGAATAAAAATGCAATCTGGGCTACATTTGAGTAGTGTTGATTCATGTATCAGATGACTGATTCAATGCTGCACCCATTGCACAGGTACAGTAGATTTTCTGGAAGCAGTCAGTAACAAACAATCTATGTGCATGCCCAGCAGTGATGGAACTAGAGAAAAACATTGGACAAGACTTTTATGTGACTGATTTTATATTGTGTGTTCTGTATGTCTGGACGCATGAACACACAGTATCTAGAGCTCCATTGTAGAAACTATGATAAATTATTCAGGCTCTTTGCATGAACACTGCACAGTTTTCCATCACCCATCCACCTGCAGTAGTCCGGTAGGTGGTATAATTTGATCTGGAGACACACAAAACGTCATAGTCTGATTGAGTGACTGACTAATGAAGGATTTACCACAAGAGAATAGTGAGTTGCTCTCACACATATGCACATAGTATTTTTAGGCATCAGGTGGGGAAACTTTAGTAGGCAGTGAACATTAACCAAGGCAGAGCATAGATACCTGCATGTCTTCAAAACCTACTGTGACTTAACCTCTTCATCGCAATGCATTTGAGAGAAGCTCCTATCAGCATCATATGGTTTAACACTGACAACGGATATCAGGGATAGCACCCTCCTTAATCAGCAACTAGCCTCTATATGCCACAGTACCTATCTCCATGAATTATCCTCTTACATTTAAGAGCTATGTAGAACATCAGCCATTTTTGTGACATAAAATTTCACTGTTGCGGGTTCGAGAGAAAATCCCCATATAGAGTTGTGCAGTCTGAAACTACTCATTATTTTTTATCAAGAGTTGTTGTTATACATGGGCAGCTTAAGTTAAAATCTTTTTTTTTTACTTTGTACAGGGACAACTTTGATGTGTAACAAACGCCTACACAGTGAACCACACCTTATTGAGTCTGGGAAACCTGAGCTCCTCCTGTGCCTAAGACTCCCATGACCAGCGACAGGCAGGCACACAAGGGATGAAACAGTGAGATCAAATCAAACTCTACATTTTACGCTCGGTGAACATCAGATATCTCTGGCTGCAGATAACCTTGTTAAGATTTCAACGCCGGAATAAAAACCCATGGACACTTTTAATTGAGTGTTGCCAGGTCCAATTTTATTTCCTCGCATTCTATTTCTGGTCCTTTCCTAGGTGGAAACCAAAGTGGAAACCACAATGACCTCCTCTCGATGAGGTTCATGTGGCCAGGATGGGAGCACCATGGCACTGACGTTGGTAAAAATGTCACACAGAGTGATTTGAGGTGTTAAGGGACATCAGGCCATAATGACTTCTAGGTGCCGTAATACCAGACCACAGACATAATCACAGCTAAATATGGACTGCTGCTCCTGTGGGGACAAGCAAATAAATACATCAGAGCCAGGAATATGAGCCATCTACGTAATAATGGGCTGGCCAAATACCAAAGGTGTTCTGTGAATTGCCTCACAGTTAGCGGATCTTGGTGTCAGTGTTCTATGAGTATGCGTTTATGTACTAGAAGTTCCTGACTGAAGGACCTCTCTGTTATATATTATGGCTGCTTATTTATGTCAGGGTGTCCGATAAAATTTCCCAGTGATATATTATTATAGACTTTCCCTCTGTACCTAATGCGACTTTGTCACATAATCGCTTTACGCTAGGTTTGACCCCTGTCTGCTATTATTATTTACAATATATATGGTGATAGGTCTATTCTTAATACCATTATAGCAGAGAGTAGCCACATAGTTTATGAGTATGGATATTACTTAGCCCTAAATTAATTCATGATTATGTTGACCATTTGAATGTCCCAAGTGCATTAATGCATTAGCTATACCTCTTTACTGCCAGGTCTAAAAAATTAGCCCAGGTGGATAAATGAATCATAAAAGGTAAGCATAGTGTTGACATGGCAAGTTATCCGCTGGTGTTGTATTGGTGCACCAGGCAACATACAAAATGGAAATTTGACCCTTGACACATCATGCTGTTCTTAAAGGGTTGGAGAGACCCTCCTGAATATATATCAGAACTGACAGGAAGCAGAGTAGCTAATAATCTATTGATACTTTTAAGTGGGACTTGACCCTCTGGAGCAGCCACAGAACAGAAGGGCATCTCTAGGTGTGCATGGGTAATGCAGGCTGACCACATCACCTCTTGACCCTCCCCCACCGCCCACCCACCCCCCCCCCCCCCACACACACACAAACCTCTCAATGCTCCACAGCCCACTTATGTTGTAGAATATTCTTACATGTTCTTATCATGTTTTAGGCATTGGTGATAAGCCTGATCTTGGTTGCACTCCAATATCATAGTCATCAAGTTAGACGTCCTCATTAAGTCTACTGATTCTAATTCCAGAGAAAGAAAATTACTATCAAGAACTGAGCAAACTGGAAAGGTACTGGAGAAGAGGGGCCACAGCCTAAGGAATGCAGTTAGTCATATGGGTGTGATCTGGTGTAAGGACGAAATGTGTTTACTCTTATGTAGCATATAGGCCTACAATTACATTCATTTTCAAAACATCATAGTTCTTAAATAAGAAACGTAAAGTAAAGATCTACAGAAAAGTAGCAAAGGATTATATTCCTCTCTACATAGGAGATCTGCCCTTGTATGAAAGGACTAATTATGCTCTGAATATGCATCAATACTGTCCTCAGTTCTGTATTGACTATATATAATGTTGTAATTCATATCCAATGGAATAAGCACTATCATTGCTCACCTAAACGTCACAAGAAAAGAAAGGCACAAATATTAGATGGATTCCTAGAAGTTACTAAAGAATGTAATACTATGTTTACTTGTATACAAGAAGAATGACCTGGAAACAAGGGCAAACATAAACAGTGCCAAGGAATCAGTGACTCCTGGGAGGAGCCGAGCCACTCAGGTGAATTAAGCCTAATACCTGGCACCTTATCCTGTGATTACACTGCAAAAATGGTGTTTAGATTTTAAACATGTTTAGGTCTAAACACGTTTAAAACCTAAACATATAGGTCAGTTAGGTGTCTCATTGACTACACATTTAGGAAATGAACACTTTTATTCTAACTACATAAACGTTTACGCTAAACATGTTTAGATGTTTAGAGTTGAAACAGTTGAATAATAGGTGTTTAGATTTAAACATCAATATGTTTAGATACTTGGATGCTGAATCCTCACCAGGTAGCAGCACTACCTTTGAATGGACTATCTGCACATAGTTATAATCAATTGTTGTGACAAATGTCCCCAAATCCCATGTTTATCATGGTTTCATTTCATAGAATGTCATGTGAATAGAAAGGGCAATAGAAAATTGACTAGATTCACCTTATGCCGCCATCATTAGCATAAAATAATCAATAAGCTCCATGCCTGACACCTATTTGATGTTATTCTGGAAAAGATAAGGCAATGTCCTTCCTGCCAAGCTGTTGTACTTTCTCAAGTCTCTCATTCTAATGCAGTGTGTAATACATGTACATGTATATAGCTGTGGCTGACATCTTTGGAGACTTTGACAAGTAAATACCTGCTGATGCCCCCCCCCCCAGTAAATGAGAAAACAAACAAAATGTATCTCTTTTTTTAAGGCATACATGTCTGCAAAGCTTAACTCTCCATCAAATCATTTAATCATCTAAACACAAAAATTCATAAACACCTAAACACAAAAATTCATAGATATCTAAACATAAAGTTTTAACCTAAACACCTACTTTTCTAAACACTTGAGCTAAGCACATTGTTTGGCTAAACATGTTTAGGAAATTAATGTGCTTACAAAAACGTTGCAAGAATATGTTTAGAATTGTGTTTAGGATCTAAACACCATTTTTGCAGTGTAGGGCTTGTAGACTGATCCAAGCCCGACCTACCCTAAACCACAGGCCTTGGTAGCAGAAAGCAGTCAGGAAAACAGGGATCGATGGATGTGGTGGAGAGGATTAGGACAGATGTTCTCATCTGAGCTTCTGGCATTCTGGAAACAAGGTAAATTTAATGACGATATCAAGATAATGAGAACTGTGAAAAAAGAGAAGTAGGCTGTTATGTCTTATATGAGGTCGTGTTAAAGAAGCTTCTGGCATTCTGGCAACAAGGTAAATTTAATGACGATATCAAGATAATGAGAACTGTGAAAAAAAGAGAAGTAGGCTGTTACGTCTTATATGTGGTTGTGTTAAAGAAGATTCTGGCATTCTGGCAACAAGCTAAATTTAATGACGATATCAAGATAATGAGAACTGTGAAAAAAAAGAGAAGTAGGCTGTTACGTCTTATATGTGGTTGTGTTAAAGAAGATTCTGGCATTCTGGCAACAAGCTAAATTTAATGACGATATCAAGATAATGAGAACTGTGAAAAAAAGGAGAAGTAGGCTGTTATGTCTTATATGAGGTCGTGTTAAAGAAGATTCTGGCATTCTGGCAACAAGCTAAATTTAATGACGATATCAAGATAATGAGAACTGTGAAAAAAAAGAGAAGTAGGCTGTTATGTTTTATATGAGGTCGTGTTAAAGAAGCTTTGTTCTCAGGCCTTACAGCAACATGGATTTAGAACAAAGGCCACCCTTTAAAATACATTCGTTTCCTCTCCAGAGGCCTGGTTGATTTTTTTTTTGTCGAGGGGGGAAAAGGTGATTTTTTTTAGTCTTTCAGCTCGAGATACTAGGTTTCCAACCCCTCTAATTTAGTACGTCATGCAAAAAAGTATTCCCCTCCCTCCCTCAAGGGTCTGAAAACTCCCACCTCTGAACAGGAAACGGATATATTTTTAAGGGTTGCCGAATTGAATTCCTAAGCTGGTATGTGAGGCAAAACATCCATTGATCTACCTCAGTGGCTTCATGACAAACTGATAAAAGGTTGACCCCTCTTAGAAAGCATCGGGATCCCTTCTCTGTCAAAATGTCAAAACTATTTCTTTTAAAATGACCTGACACAAGATCTGAATCAGAAAATGTTAAAAGCCTAACAATCGCCCACATGGAATGTTCCCAGGCCACTGAAACAGAACACAAACTACTTGTAGCCACCTCTTGCCTGCATAACACAGCATATAAAACGTCCCTTTTAAGGCACATTTAAATCTGGCCTGATCCGTTTTAAAGCAAACAGAATCAGTCATTCAACCCGCAGCGTGACATTTTAACAGAAAAGTAACTACTTTGTAATCTCCACAGGAGCAACCCTCCTGCTCTGCCTTCACTCTCCCTGAACAGACCCTGACACAAAAGAAGTATGTCTACATCTTAACCTAGCCCCAAAAGAAGCGGCCGTAACGATTATTTGAATGGGTGGAATGAGCATGTATCCGGTCTGTTCCTGACATGGTTCAATAATTGTGTAGTAAACCGCCTTTGTTACAAAGTATCGGAGAAGTATCAGAGATTTTTACATACTATCATTTCAGAGGCGTAGGAAGCAAATTCTCATTGGGGGGGGGGGGCCAGAGAGGGCCCCAGCACGACCATCTTGAATTGTCGGCTGAAGCATGATGGCGTTTATACATACGTATATATATGTAGTTTTTGGTGAATTTTGGATCTGACTTCAGGCTCAAACCCCCATTTTCCCTATCCCATCACCATATTAATCTAATTTGAGATGCAAAGTTGTAGCTTCTTTTCCATTTTGTTTATGAGTTCTTGGCAAATTTTGGGGGGCCCAGACATACTCAGGCCCCATTCCTTCATGACTGGGGCCGAGGCCCCCCCTGGCCCCCCTTTTCCTACGCCCCTGCATTATTTATGTTGTACCTTCTTCATGGCACTGAATAGACTTCTTTAACAAGGTGATTTCCCGTAAAATATCTAAAGGGTGTGGGGATAGATAGAGTGTCTATAGGGAGTGTGAGTAGCCTGATCGCACATGTCTGTATAATTGCAATTCTCAGGAACAAAATCTACGGTCTTGGTGGACATTAAAATTATAGATAGACAAAGGTGCACGAGAAATGGCCTCGTGTGATAACCCTCAGTGCTGACCATGATATGAGATATTTTAAAAAGATGCAACTTGAAACATAAGTCTTGATTAAGACAGGACAGTTTCACAGAGGACAAGGGTATTACTATAATATAATCAGTCATATCAAATGGATACGAATTGTGTCCTTGTGAAAATACCACTGTCATCTGCTATTTGTTCCTCTCTAGTACTGTGGCCTCGGATCCAAGGAGCTTCAAAGAGAAATGAACCCTTCCCTTCACTGACCATCATGCAGGACAGGACATGCGCATACCCCATGCAAATGGGATGGATGCAATTACTCCCCCATAGTATATTTACACTGGGTGCTTATGGATGAGTCTTTTAATGATGGGATTTGATTCAAAGTGCAATATCATATTTTAATCTTCAGTTTGATTAGAATTCATTCGGGCAGGCTAACACACCTTGGTGAGATTGTCTCTAAGGTGGCCCGTCTAGACCTTCCCGGAACACCCCAGAGGAACCTGAGGTTGTTAACCATTAAGGATTCTGATATCCATCCAAGGCCATGGACTTTTCTACTTATCATGCTTTAATTTGTAATGGCCTATGGGGCTAGAATTTGAAAAAAAAAGATCGTCCATAAGGATACTATGATAATAAGTTGACTGCATTTCACTTGACTGTATTGACTGTAATGTTTGGATTGGGACATTAAATATATTATACACGTACTCATCGCCTGTATATCTATTCTCTATATTTCCATCTGCCCTGCGCCAATGGCTACTTTCCCTTTACTACTGCCTCATCGATTCCCACTCATACTCAATCTGACCCTGGAGAGGCCATGTCCCTCAGATCCTCTCCTCCTCCTAACCTACAGTCCATATCCCTTCCTATATATAGACTTAAGTAGGCAGTGCAGCAGTCGGCCTCATAAGGACAGGGCCACATTTCAGGCGGTTAAGCGGAGATATGAGTAGATCGTACTCGGCCTGGATAAGGTCTGTAGCCTTAAGATCTCTGCTCCAGGGGACAAGGTGATGAGTAACTGATGCCCTCAATAGGACACCTGGTGGCCACGCATCCAGTGTGACTGATAAGTGCACTACTATAAAGGTGGCATTAGGACACCCTGGAGGCATCACCGCAGCCTCACTAAGGGACAGGTTGTTCACCCAGGAGTGTACAAGTAGATTACCGTTAGCTGTAGTAAAGGCAGGTTTCATACATGATATCGTTCTGCACTGTGATTACAGCTTTCTAAAGCTATCGGCCAAATAAAGAGCCAATTCTGATGTACAGATACAAATCTGTAAACTCATAGATCTTTACTCATATTTTGCAGAAAACACGACATTCCAAGGATTTATCTGCGAAAATACTTTAGAAAATCTTATTAAACCTTGGTTGGTTCTCATTATAGCATAGCCCAGAGAAGGTAACCATTTTAAATTGTCAATGCAGTAGTAGGCTTATATACAGAGGCGTAAATTAACCCCTTTGGTATCTGTCACACTATATAAGGCTCCCCTGTACCTATCTATCACTAATTGAATCGCCCTACTGCCCTGGAGGACACAGAGGCTTTGTCTCCAGTATTCACAGCGGCACTTCATTAACTACCATTGTTTGTTCACACCCTCAGATACTAAGAAGCTGGTCCATCACACCCACTCTAACCCACAGAGACGCTTCTCCAAATCCACAGTTAATCACTCTTACATCTAGGGAGATTTGTAATGAAAGAAATTCACTTCAATCGATATCTTGATGCATCATAGCCGTCTAGTCTCCCCACCTGTCCGTCTTGTGGCGTTTTAAAAGAAGGGTTCTGAAAGAGAATTCCATTTGGGAGAACTTTACTGACATAGATTTCCTTTTGCATGCCTTGCTGTTGATGGGTTTGTTGTTGGTGGCAACTTTCATTGTTGAAAATGATTAAAAGGGAAATCCTCTACCCACAGGAATATTGTTCATATCCAGTCTTCACGATATCAATATAGCTTTAGCCTTAAAGACACCTGTACATCTATGGTGATACTGTTCGTGAGGTGAACTGTATATAGCGGCCTCCGATGAGAGGACCACTCTATAAAACGTCTATAGCCTAGATGAGGGAGGTATTAAAGTGCACTAGAGATACCATTCACTAGCTAACAAAAATTAGAAACCCTATGATTGCGGCCACCCTTTCCAAGGAAATTGATACAGAAATGTCTAATAAATTGGGATTCCTGGGGAAACCATCATTTAAATCTAAATCTTGTTTTTTATTTATATAGATGACCATCTTCGTTCAATGCCATGTTAGCTGGCGAATGGCCTCTATTGACAATAACGACTTCAAAGTGGAACGATAAAAAGGCACCTCTCAGACACATCAAAGGGGCAATAACAAACCTTCCCACTGTGACATACAGGGCAGTATCTAGCAACTTCAATATACTTGATCAATGAACAGCAATAACCCATTTACAGGCAGAGATGTGATTGAAACTTTTTCTGATTGAAACTTTCGCTTATTAACCGCTGGTAATCATGGCGTATCAGGAGAAAGCTGTCTCGGATAAAACACACATCAGCGATTACACCCCTTAATTAAACAGTGGGAATGAGAGAATTTAATAGGAAAATTGATAAAATCCGATACTGAACTCCAAGGGAATCCCCACAAAAGTGGACAAATGACAGTCTTATGGAAAGAAAATCGACAGAGAGCTAGTATTTACAAAAGAGTAGACTGACTGTAAGGAATCTCGTCTAAAAATGGTTTCAACATTGAACCGAAAATGATAAATGGTTTCTCTACATTGCTTCATTGCTCTTTACCCACCGGGGTTGAAAGCAATGTATCAGATGTCCTATCATGTGTCAGGATATTTATTTCTGTGGTATAGAAGAGAAACATAGAGAAAGAACCAGTAGGGGAAGGTGCCTGATTTGGACCAGCTCCTAAATTGGACCACCCTTATTTCCCTTAGTGGCAGTAACAGGAACTAGGTCCCAATGCTGCCATTTTTTAGTCAATATCACTAAAGTTCCTAATAACTTCCAAAAATGTAATTTTATGCACATTTTTCATGAAAAATGGTTTTTGGACCTCTTGATCTTATTTGTGTCACTGCTTACTTAGGCCCTCCTGGTTGCTAGGCAACATTTTTTTGTTCAAAATCCTTTCAAACTTTTAGATGTCATATTATACTTTTAGATGAAATTGATCAAAACCCTTGTCATGTTTTAGAAAACAAACTATCAATTTAGGCAACCAGGTGCCTAAATTGGACCATTAGGCTTTGCTTTTTAATTGCACACCCTGACTAGAGAAATTCAAATTCCTAGTTTTTTTATGCTATCACCATAAAGCTATAAGGTACCATCACAAAAAGTATCAATTTTACATTCAAATTCATAGAAATAATCACTGGACAGGAAAAAGTTCTTAGGGTGTCCAAAATAATTAGGCAACTTTCCCCTAAGCGATCCAGGCTTTCATGCCAAGCCCCTTTGCCACCTGAGCCACACTCACTTCATCAACCTTGTAAGGAATTAGGCGTCAATGATGCCAGTCCCTGGTATCAGGGATGCAGGCAGTCATGGGAAAGAGAGGTAAATCACAAGACCGGCCTCACACCTGCCTAGATTGATCATTCCCAGAATGGATGATCTTCTAGGTGGTGCATAAATCAGCACAGACATAGGCCTCAGTGCTCATAGATTACATATGCATATGGCCCTTTTCAGTAAAAGCCCATTAGCTTGGATGTTATCCAGAGTAGGCATAAAAGGGATGTTGAAAACATAAGCGAATTGAATTGAAGGCATTCATCGTAAAGTGTAGGAGTGAGTAGTATGGGAAAATGGTAGAACTGCGCAGATAAAGGCAGAGGACCTTATGTAGTTCAAATGAGAAATTATAAATAAGTTCGAACAATTCATGAAAGATCATTACTAACACTTAAGAAAGGAAGTGGAGCTGTTATATATTTGTATGCATAGTCGACAACCTTACTTGATGAAGGTAAATACAGGGTTAGGAATCATGAAGTTTATATATTTAGGCCAGCACCAGTGATGATGGGATGAACTTTCCTCTTCCCCACAGTGTTAAACAGAAGGTCACAATCCTTAATGTTATACCTTAGCCCCTTCAGAGGCTATTTACTGTCGACCTCCACGTGCCGATTGCCATTTCCCAGCTGCACTACGCACATCAGCAGCCCTTTCAGCTGCACTAAGCACAGCAGCGGCCCTTTCAGCTGCACTAAGCACAGCAGCAGCCCTTTCAGCTGCACTAAGCACAGAAGCAGCCCTTTCAGCTGCACTAAGCACAGCGGCAGCCCTTTCAGCTGCACTAAGCACAGCAGCAGCCCTTTCAGCTGCACTAAGCAAAGCAGCAGCCCTTTCAGCTGCACTAAGCACAGCAGCAGCCCTTTCAGCTGCACTAAGCACAGCAGCAGCCCTTTCAGCTGCACTAAGCACAGCAACAGTCCTTTCAGCTTCACTAAGCACAGCAGCAGCCCTTTAAGCCAAACATAAGTTTAGCCATTTAAGGAAAACACAGTGCATTAATGCATTGTGCTGAACGGACTGATACACTCCTGAAGGAGCATCATAATGCGTTCATACAGCCATGGCCAGTTGGCTTGCATGAATGCAAAACTGGCATGCTGAATTCATGAATTATGACAACCTATGGGTCTATGGCATTAATGCACTATGCAGGCCTGAAAGAGTTAACCATTCTGTATGTTCTATAGGTACCATCCAGCATGTCGGTGGAGAGGTCCCATGAGTACTGGGAGGTACTTTGTTTCACATCACTACCATTAACCTTCTGCTAACCTGGAGGCATCATCTCCAGGGAAAGCACATCCACATTAGCCATTGCCTGTATATCACTGCATATCATATACACCGGAGGTAAGCCTGAGATATGATGTAGATTTCTGGTAGACCTGTATAGGCCAATCTATTTAGTGTAGAAATACATTGTGGGCAACTACGTGAACTTTGCAAAAGAAAAATAGATGCACCCATATTTCCACAAAAATTGAGGGACAATAAAGAATCAGAATCAAAAAAGTAATAAGGGATTTCAAACTGAAGATCACTTTTTCCACCTATATAGCTGCACATATATCCCTGATACTAAATGATATGTGACTATTCCTCTAAAGACACATTTGCAGCCTCCCCTTTCCTTTCAAAAGCTTTGGCAGTATCTTTTATGCTTTAAATAACATCAAGATGATTATGTAAAGGCCATTTGATTAATCACATCCCGCAGTCAGGTACTATAATGCATCTGTAATAGGTAAACAGCTGTAGCAGACGGAAGCAGACGACATTTCCATGTTTTCCCGCGCTAATGGCACTGCCCTCTGTCGGCTGTCCGCCTCAGATGGAGACCTGGGTCGACGGTATTACAACAGAATTACATTCCCACTTGTGGGCGCACAGATGGCCTGTGGGGATGAGACAAGTTTCAGAAGAAAATAGGTCACATCGATCAGGTTCTCCACCTTGGTTGGGATTAGGTCTAAAGCTGACCCTAAGGGCACTTCAGGGCTAAGATACAACATCCCATACAAGATCCTTCTAGAACTACCAGATTACTGCTGACCGCCACTAAGGTCAGTCTTAGATCCAACCTAATGGAAGGGGTAGGTATGGAGAAAGGCATACATATCAGTATCAATGTAATGCACATTTGTAAATAAAACATAGCCTTCCTCCTGGGTGCTGATATTACTGTGTTTGGAGGGGGATTCTTATGGGGCTTCTCAATGGCAGTCCTGCAAAAGTGGTTTTGAATAAATCAATGTTTCTCTAAGTAGGCATTTTTACTAGTACCCTAATGGATGTGCACAACAGGCCTGGGAAGCTAGGGAATATATATATATCCAATGTATACACATACCTTGTAATAGAAAGTGTTTTAACCAAGATGAAAATGCTACATTTGCAAGTCTACTTAGTTCCTGGAGCTGGCTTTTTCTTTTAGCTTGTATAGGCATTATTTCATATAGTTCCAAGGTACAAGCTCTAACATATTGGTAGTGCAACCTGTCTATTTGATAAAAAGAAAATAGTTTTCATTTGCCTTCACAGTGAAGTGCGAAGACAATTCACTGGTGAACAGAACACCAAGGCTTTCTTTTTCTACGCTCAGCAATATAGCTTACTTAGCCGTTAGCAATTGCATACACAGCAGACCCATTCCCATGCGATGTCTACAGTCTCATAAATATATTCACACATAATCAACAGGCTCATCAACAGGGGACAAAGGACAGTGGCATAATAATATGTTACTTCTGCAATGGCTGCCGGAAATTGCTGTGTATTCAGTATGGAGTAGGTTGTGGCGTGAAAGTGAGTGTGTGGTAGGGTGGGTCAGCAATGTCTCTCAATATGAGGGGCCCCACTCATTGGTGGATAATGTGGTTTCTGGTTTAATACTACTGAATGGTGTAAGTGCGTACAGTGCGATGTCGTTGACTCAAAAGTCTTTGTCAGGTATTTCAGCTTTTGACATAGTAAGACTAAAATTCTCCTAAGTCCACAAATCTTGGGTGATGATCATCAAATTTAGCCCTGGTATGACATCAGAATTTGTAATGAAGATCTATAAAACAATAAGAAAAATGAGGTTTAAAATTTCATTAGGTGCCTACTGCCTGACAAAATTTACACAGATGTGGATAATAGACAATAAGATGAGTCCTTACCCTTTCTCATTTACAACTCTAGTTGTTTTAACATATACCGTAAGGCTAAATTATTTCCAATGATGATGAGAGGAGTGTAGAGCTATTCAATTCAATATATTGTTGCACCCTTCCGTAATAATTTGGTGGATTCTGGAGGGTTTTTTTATCATTGAAAACCTCATTGATTGACATCTCTTGCATTCTGTATGGGGTTGATCGATGACGTGTGACGACATGGGAAGGTGACGATGAATAATACTCAGCGCACCATGGAGAAATGCTGGAATCAGAATGATGATATCGGTCTGTACGCACCACCACTGTACATTCTTTCAACTGGTCTCTCTTTTGGATGCAGGGCCGGACACTGGCGGGGTTATAAATGCAAGTATGACAGAATTTTCACGCCCCCCCCCCCCCTTGAGACTTCCAAATGCTGCTAACATTTCACCTTTGTACGTTTATAAATTGTTGACTTCTCAACTGAAAAGCATTGAAATCTTCGCCTCTTAGGGAGTGATCATTTTTTAACAACAGGGGGGGGCGGTGGGTTTGAGGAGGGGTCAGAATTTTTTCAACCCCTTGACCAGGGGGGGTCAGAATTTTTTCAATACCTCTGATGGGGGGGGGTAAAAATAATTCACCTGTTTTCAGTGGAAAACCCCGCGCGTTACTATAGGCTAAAAGGGGACGTTCGCGCGCGATTTTTGTCCCTTATGGGGGGTCGAAAAAATTTCACCCCCTTGAGATGGGGGGGTCGAAATTTTTTTAGCGCGTCCACGCGCAAACCCACCAGCCCCCCTGTTGTTAAAAAATGATCACTCCCTTACCCTTCTTTAGCCCAAATCTACCATTTAAATTTGAGCATCTCCTTCAACTATTTCAAGCAGTATAGTACAAATATTTTGTCAGATCGGAAAGGCCATACCATATCTGCACTTCTGTTCTGGCAAACCTACTGACATAAATACAGGTCAAATGGTTAAAAAATACCTTCCATGGTCCTCAATTTACGCTTTGGAGTTCAAAGTATTTGCAACGTGGGCAGATTTTGGTGACCTTTCTTTCAAAGTCGCGAGAATTCGGGCATGAACGTTAATGTGTCCACAAAAAAAAACAATTCTACCGGTAGGTGGGAGAAGTGCACGGTGGTCCTTTTTTCCGATTGACATTTTAAGAAAAACCTGGGTAGTTCTGCCTTAATTGACGTAAGGTTATGGCATCCTTAATTGACATTGATTAACAAACTATTATAATTTGGGTCTGTATGTTGTAAGTATCCTTATGCTAAATGGCCTAGTATGATAATGCCTGTACTGACAAAATGGCCATGACTTAGCTGTGTATTTCAGGGATTCCAAATAGTAGACTGACTGAGATAGCTGAAGATCTTGAAAGGAATGCCACTCCCTGATCGACAACAAAATACAAGAGAACTTTGTTATAGAAACAATGGTCCCGATATCTTATCGTATCTGGCACTGACTCATTCGAAAGCCGTGCGGGAAACTGACCATGACATGTTTGCCAGGCCATTATCTCTTACCAGGAAACATCACATAGAGTAACTGGAAACATATGCTGGTAACAAGCTCGGTGAACAACGTAAAGAACAGTTTATTATCTTCGTTATCTGGGAAGTTGTGACAAGAGGAGTAGTGTGTTGCACGCCCTGTCGTACATCGTAAATATCATACTGGATCTGCAAAAAGGGCCCTTAGTGCAGGGTGCATTTAGGTCCCTATTCCCAGTACATGTCACCTAGGATAGATATTTCTAACCTCTATGAATTACAATGCTTTGCGAGGCAAGTGGTCTATCTGCACTTTTGCGAAGTATCTCTTACCCACATAACATACATATATACTGTTTACTGCTCTGGTAATGTCTGTGATAAGAAATATAGCTCCCTCCCCACTCCTACTCATACAACAATAGCGCATGCGCAGCGACGCCAACCACCTGGTGGGATGGCTGCGGTGACTGTTACCTAGGGGCAGTCAGCATCCGCCATGGAGACCGCTAGCCGGACATGATCGGCTTTACCTGCGCTATAAATAACGTATGATTGGATCACCTTGAGACCTAGTGACCTAGTGACGACTGTGTTCTAGATAGCCACAAATGGGATGAGACAGGGTAACCAAATGTTTTGTAGGAGAGCGGCCAGAATTGAGAAATCTGGAAGGGGTGTCACTGCCAAGGGCAAGACGATGGTAATTGGGCGAGGCAAACACATTTAATTTCATAAAAGGGGTTGTGCCTGACATACTGAATATAATATACTTAAGGGAAAAAGAAAGTGGGATTCACGGATGTACTTCAAACAAGATCTATTATATATATATATATATATATATATATATATATATATATATATATATATATATATATATATATATATATATATATATATATATATATATATATGGTGTCCCTCGAAATTGTACCCTTCTCTAAGCCCATAAAGGGTTTAGAGAAGGGTACGACCCTTACTTAGGCTGTTGTAATTCAACACAGGTAAGCTTTCCAATAGAAAAGCTGTTAGCATCAATGGACAAATTGCTAGGGGTCCCTAGGCATTGAAACCAGGGGTTACAAGAGGGTGGTGTGGCAGTGGAGCAGCATTCTGAGTACTAAGCCCTTTTAGGACCGCATGATGTCTCCATCTTCATCACGTTCTGACAAAGATGCATCAATGTGGCATTGGCAACTCTACTGATCAGAATTGGTGCACAATTCAGACCCTCTGAGACTGAATTTCAAGGTAAGCCCACATGGACTTAATGCTTAAATGTAGTGCTCGTCAGGATTTCTCGCAAAACGTGTGATCCATCAGGGCACATCCTATGCCCTTAAGCCCTTAAAGGGGATGGGAATATAGTTGGTGGTTGTTGGGTAGGAAGGAAGGCAGCAGCTAAGTAGTGCTGAGATGATGATAGCTTTGGAGGAGAGGTGATGGAGATAACGATGAGGAGACGACTACGTTAGGTCAGGGTGAAATTGGACAGGATGGTTCCCGTGATGAATGTCAAGTCACCGCGCTGCACGTCACTATGAGCTACTCACGAGTCACTCATCCACTCCACATGTCTTGTCACAGGCTCAGGCTATCACCTGCAGGAGGAGGAGGATATCACCCCTGGCTACTCCACTAGCTTATTGGATGCCATGTCAGGAGAGGCAAGGTGTGGGGCTTCTTATCTCAACATGTAATTATGTCTATATTGGGAACAATAATTTAAAAACACAAGACAAATGGATAATGATTATCCTTTGTGTCGTTTTCAATTTATGAACCTTCAGCATCACTTCATGGATCTACGGTCTCTCTTCACAGTGTCAAAATGAGAGATGTCAATGCCCTGTCAACAAAGAGCATGGCATCATTTTGTACCTTCTCTAGGAAATTAGAAGGATTTGATTAAGGAATTCTTACAAAGGCAGGAAAGGAGACATCTCTGCGCTACACAATTGCAAATTTAACATTCATCATTATCTCTCTACACCTTCAATTCTTCACGACCGACCAATGGCGGTAAAAAGCCGCGCTCGTGACAAATGATGTGGGCTGATTGAATCTTGAAAGAAAAGTCAAAATTTGAAATTCTACAAAACCAAAGTCGAATCCTGCCAATGCCTCCCCTCAGTCCCCTAAGGCAGCTAACTTGGGCTGCTCCGGTCGTCATTGGTTGTTACCTAGTTACCAGATAAGGTGGCGTCATCATGGATGTAAGAAGTACACCATTAGAAAAATCCTTAATTTAAATTGGTTTCTCAAATAGAGCTTCTTCATTGTATTGGCCGTGTTAGAAGAGAAGCTGGAGTTTGGTGAACTGCCGACTTTCCTGAATAATGCTGGGGAGCTGTAACGTATAAAATGACATGAAAATGGTAGAAAGAGTACAGATAATACATATGGGTGTGAAAGTACATAGACAACGAGTCAGGTTTTATTTCTCCACCCCATGTCTTCTCTGATACAGAGAGCAGAATTGTATTAGAAAGTGTGGGTTTAACACATTATAACGATTTTAATGCGATACAGCATACTGTAACAATACGCAAGCTGGGAATGTATTTATCTCTTGTCATTCAGTCCGATCATACAGCACACTTGTGTATCATATCCTACGCACAATAAGGTAGCATGAGAAGCGACAAACCTCATAATGCAAACATGTAGTCGTACATAATCTAACAGAAGGTGCTTGATGCTGGAGCAGCAGGGCTATGATTTCCTCTAGGCCATCGAGCAGGAAACTAGATCAGACTCGATGAAAATGGCCCATTTGGTACTGGATCAGCCTCATTATATCAAGGCAAGGACTTGGCTCGCCTTCATATGCTAGGAAGCCTTCTGGATATATATATATATATCCAGAAGGGGGAAAACTTCTTAAAGTTTAAGTGACAGGCTTGAAAATGAGATATCTTGAGCTAAGATATTCCAGGTAGTTCTTTTGTAATTGCTTGTCAAACCTAGGTTGTTACGTGCAACTGGAAAATGCAAATAGGCTCTAAATGTATTATTTCCTAGCTTAAATACTGATAGGCCCTATGCAAAATAAAATTACAGTTTTGTACCAAATAAACAAAGAAATGTGATACAGTTTTGTAGAAAAATACAGTTTTGTACAAAAATAAACAAAGAAATGTGATGTTTTTATCATAAAATTGGTTCTAGACGGATTTTTTAGGTCTGTTTTCGGTTCTGGGATCCTTATTTAAATATCTAACACATTGGTGACTAAAATGCAGAACTATAAATCCCCCAGATGCACATTTGCTCCAGATGGGTCACACACACACACACACACACACACACACATATATATATATATATATATATATATATATATATATAAAGCTAATAGATCATGGATATTGCAGCCCTAGGGCTGTACATGCTGGATATACCCAAGCCGCGCAGCGGCGAGGGTATATCCAGCATGTTAGGCCCGTGGGCTGCAATATCCATGACCTAATAGGTTTATACCACGATTTCCTCCATTTTGTATTAATTTCTTACCTGATATCCACAGAATATAGCCAGGAGAAGATATTTTGTAAGTGCAAGCAATACTGCCCTTGGCCGCTCCGCTTGAAGCCATTGTTTTTGTTCCTTGCCGGGAGAGGTACCGCCGTGTTTACACTCACTTTTCGTATGGAATCCAACCATGACATGTCGAGATATTAAAAAGGATACATCCTTAGATAGTCTAAATGATCCCTCCATGTCAAATGAGTCCATAATATTAACAATAAAGGAGAATCCATTGATTTTTCCATCGTAAGCGAGTCGCGGTCCGGCCATTCCCACCCGCCTCCTTGTCCGACGAAAGTGTGTCAGTGGCCCGGATGTAGATATAGGTCAACTGCTCGTCGTACGAGGAAGACGCCGAAAATTTCAGACCGTTTTGGAAAATCAATGGATTCTCCTTTATTTTGAATATATTGGACATAATACGTGTGGAGGGATCATCTAGACTATCTAAGGATATGAACCTGTTAATTTCCCGATTTGTCATTGTTGGATTCAATACGAAATGTGTGTGTAAACATGGTGGTACATCTCCCGGCAAGGAACAAAAACAATGGCTTTGCAAAGAGCAAACCGGGCCGCGACTCGCGTACATTGGGAAAATCAATGGATTCTTATTTATATTGAAGAAAATGGAGAAAATTAGCACGCATTCCTCTTCTATGGATCGAAAACTTCTTGGGATTTCGATATTATAACATGTCAAGGTTGGAATCAAGACGAAAACTGAGTGCAAACATATGACTAGGACCTCAGGTTAGAACTTATTTATTTTCGCATTGGATTTCATCACCGTTCAGTGTGGCGCTATGGCTAAGGCCTTCGCCTACCTCCACTCCGGCCGGGGTTTAATTCTCCTACGAGTTGGGACGATTTTTCACATTGAAATAATGGCTTGACTGACTTTGTATGTCCGCCAGCATTTCCCAAAATATTCTAAGTCCAACTTGACCCCGAAAAAGTATATACCAAAAATTTCAAAAATGCACATGGCTAGTATATGCAGAATATAGCACGGATATATCGCATATAAAACCACCGGAAGTGCCAGAATAGTGGTATAAATAAATAAATATATATATATATATATATATATATATATATATATATATATATATATATATATATATATATATATATATATATATCATGAGATTGAAAGTTTAAGAAATCGTACAAATGTAGGTGTATGAAATCTGATGCAATTGGGGAGAACATGATCATAATATGCTTGTTATTAGAACCATTATCTTTTTAATGACAGATTGACATTGCATGCACTGCTATACACCTTCCATGAAACTAGCTTACTCGAGTGTCCCTTTTTGCAAGCGGGTTTAACCCCCAAGAGTAGCACGGCCTCAAGATAGACATTTACCACTTGCTAATTGACAAAATAAGATTTCACCATTCTTACTAGCTCTTGCAGACATTAACGTAATTTAGAAGACTACAGAAATCTCAAAGGAAATGGCATAAATCCCTGCAGAAGCGAGAAAATTCCAAAGACATCATGCCGTCTTTAAATAGTTAAAGATATAATATTAGCTTGCCCCGCTGAAAGCTCCTCACATACAGCCAATATAAGACATCCAGCACCTATCGCCAATACTACATATGTACATAGCTCGTGTGGTGAAACCTGTATAACAGCGGATCTCCTTACCCCACCTCCAGCTCATCATGTCCGACTCAGAGCTGCTCAGTCCATCCGGCATACATACATCCACCCCACCTACAGCTTCTGGAAGGTTTTGGGCAAGACAGCAGCTCAGAAAGCAGTTTGAAATAGGGTAAGTAAATGGTGGGAGGTTTGCTGACTAGCATTGGCACTGTGAAGCTGCGCGCAGGCATTGATTAATATTCTAAAATTCCTCGTCAACAGCATATATAGTTCCCTCATGGCCTTATGACGGATATATGAATCCCCTCATTAGAATTTACTCAAGTCAGGTAAGATAAAAGAAAGAAAAGAGTAATCGTATAAGTATCCTCGCTGTTCCTAAGTTATATCTCTTTTTAATCAATGTAGCCCAGAAAGTACAAAATGCAATGCTTTATTCCTTGGCTACCCAATGAACACGGCACAGCCCTTATTATCATCTCCAACATAATACAGTATTACGACCCTTTCCCTTCCACTTGACGAAGCAATCCTTCATGCTCGTCACCAGCCAAAGGTTGATTTTGGAACCAGTCCCCTGACGCACACCGTTATAAACTTGGCCCCAGGGCACACCGAGGTGCCAGAGCACCGTGTATTGAAGGCATGCCGCTCTTAGAAATGCGTTTCCCCTGGCTTTCCAGGTCGACTCCCATACCGCAGCCCATCAGTCTGTCCTCTCCCTTTCTGCTTGAACGGTGTTGGTACAAGCCCACCTCCTCCTGTACCTTAAGGCCCACAGCTTTGTGCCTTAACGTGAGTGGTGGCATATGCCACATGACAATGATGTCTGCGGGGCATTGTACCTACCACCTGGCCTACCAACCCCCTACCAACCACAAGACTGCTATTACAGACCTCCTTCCCTCCCCTCAATGTCTGCAACACACGGATGTATACATACAGAGCAAAGAGCAAAGCACAGTAAGAGAGTTCACTCCAGCAGAAGAAGCAGTAGAAGCCACCCGAAAAGGTATAAATTCTCAACATTAAAGTTTGTGCGACAGGTGGTTATTTTAAAAAAAAAGATACCAGAAACTCCTTTCATGGCAAAGTCTGCGGTTTGCTGATCCAACTGATATCTATCCTGATGTATAGAGTGAGCCACCTTAGCTAACACTCGTCTTCTGTACAAGTTTCCTCTGATTGTACTTGTTGTAAAGCTGGCGTGGATTATTAAAAGGCATACACAAAATAATTAGTGTTATCTGCATTTAGCTAAGCCTCAGGTATCTACAACTGAGTTACAGAAATACAACAGCTATTTCAGACGTAATATTGTGCATTTTAGCCTATGGTCAGGTAAACAGGTTCCAGCTCTTTTTTTTTAGTATGGGTAATGATGCATATGCACCAGCCCGTTTATTTTATATTATACTGGTTACAGAAGAAAAAAAAAGCTTATTCAGCTTGAAGATATCTCTTGCAACCAGATTAAACTCATAATTACAATTGGTATTAATTAAATAACAATGATAAATCATAGTTCCTAGTATTTCTTATGGAAGTGAGAAGGGCATTCCAAGCCATTGCTCCTCATATAGAACACCTTTTTTAGATACTTTGGTTTAATGGTGAGGAATACGTTGGCATCATGTGTTCTTGTGTGTATCTCCCTATCATTTAATAGAGAGACATTGGCTTGTTGTTTATACATAAAGTTCAATAAATGCATTTCTCTTCTAGGGTTAATGGAGATATCATGGCTTGTTGATGAGTTTGTTGGGTAGGATATCTATTGTCCAAACCTAGGGCAGTTCTTAATGCCTTATTTTGAGTGACCTGAATTTTGTCCAGTATATATACATACCTGCTTCATCATATAATATATCACCATAGTCAGCATATGGTAAGACCATTGTTTTATATATCCAAAGTAGTGAATCATTATCTAAAAAAGGCCTAAGTTTGGACAACATGAAAACCTTATGTAACATCTTACGACACATCTCTTCGGCATGCTTATTAAAATTTAACACTGGATCTAGACATACTCCACGGTATCTAAAACTTAGTACTCTCTCTATCTGTGTATCTCCGAACAGGAGTTTATGTTCTTCAATCTTGTTTAACCATGTTCTCAAACCAAAAATCATATAATTAGTTGGTTTTTTTTAGCATTTAGGGTGAGCTGGTTCGAAACCAACCCTCCAATGCCCTAAGGTCTTCTTGAAGGACCATGGTTATGTGTTGCAAGTCATTACCTTGTATTGAAACCACAGTATCATCAGCATAAAGAAACACAGAGCAATCTTTTATACCATTTGCCAAATCACGTTCATTCACCAGCGTGCGTCATGGGCTATTCGAGGAAAAAGAAATCAGTCAGAGACCCATCTTGGTATCTAATGCTCTTTGCCTGAAGGCCTCCACCATCAGTCTCCGATCGAGTTATCCCACACATCATCTCATCCCCACTCAGCCAGATAATCCCTCCCGACGCCACAACTAAAGGGCCAATTTGGGAGCACACCATAACACAACCATTCTCCGCGTCCAAACGCCCCAGATATTCATCCTGTCAGGGCATTGAACCTGTGCCTCCTGCTATAAAGTCAAAGTTAAGGTCCCTGTATTCAATGGATAAATTGGGAATTGTCAATTTACGCCACAACTAAAGGGCCAATTTGGGAGCACACCATAACACAACCATTCTCCGCGTCCAAACGCCCCAGATATTCATCCTGTCAGGGCATTGAACCTGTGCCTCCTGCTATAAAGTCAAAGTTAAGGTCCCTGTATTCAATGGATAAATTGGGAATTGTCAATTTACGCCACAACTAAAGGGCCAATTTGGGAGCACACCATAACACAACCATTCTCCGCGTCCAAACGCCCCAGATATTCATCCTGTCAGGGCATTGAACCTGTGCCTCCTGCTATGAAGTCAAAGTTAAGGCCCCTGTATTCAATGGATAAATTGGGAATTGTCAATTTAGCAGTGATTTATTCCAGCTTGGTTCATTTTAAACTCTTTTTTTTCAATTATGGCCATTACAATGGCATATTTGCACTGTCATCATATGGAGAGAGGGACTTTCAGGCCTCTATAACAATTTTGATTACCAAGGCTTGGATGACATTTCGCTGACAACCATGATCCCTGTGTAATTTGCTTATCATTCCACTTTAACTATTGAGCTGTTCAGAGATGCTCGTAAAGAGTTTGTGGCAACCTCTGACAGTTTACCAGAGGGCGAAATCAGAAACTGATTACACAGAGTAATACGTAGTTGCTCCCTGAACTACTCACCAATTGAAGAAATGAGATAGATATGAGAAATAGAGAAGAAATGGCGTGAGATTACTCATGATACAAGTTATAGAGATTCATTCAGATTAATTACTACCCATGGATGTAGCTTTTGAAATAAAATGTTTCTAGGACCTGTTTCCTTCTCATAGAAGTCACTCATGGCTGTAGGAAACGTAGAAACCAACACGGGAAATCCTTTGGTGTTATTGGATGTTATGTTTTCCTACATCCACACACTAACTTAATGATGCCTTCAGCTGCTGATAAATATAGCCCAACACAGTACAAGATTCCGAGACTTCACTAGAAGATCATATCAATTACAAGCAGACACAAATCAAAACATCCACTTTTTAATGGTAGTTCTGTGTGAAACCACACTTTCATGTGAATGCCAACTTTACCTTAGTCGCATTCCTATCCAATTTGAAAAATCCCCATTAATATAGTCTCAAAGGTCCGCTGGAGAGCCAAGTGAGACTCACTGCTTTATGAGCAGGAGCAGAACTGTTAATGGGTTGTGACCTGGAGTCTGGAGAGCTACTCCGCGAGCTGCTCATTTAGCTGGAGTTTCTCAACACGTGCTGTCACAGGAGGCATCTACCGCAGCTGCCGGAGGAATTAAGGACAGCGGAAGTAGCTCATCCCCTCCCCTCTCCAACCAATTACCACCTTTATTCATGGGCATCAAAACAACGTGTCTCTCAGACAAAGACAAGTTAATAGTTTCCTGTCCTGTACTGTTTTTGCACTGTCGTTGTCGGTGTGCACACACGAAAGGGGAGTAGCACAATATGTTGCAATATGATTCTTTTTCTGTCTTTTAATATGCATATTCAGGGTACGAGTCGATCTGAATTGCGTTTGCAGAAATTACAGTGAGGAACTTTTTTGCACTTTCGGAGAACAGCTGAGATAAAACCAACTGATCAATTCAAGGGTGCTGAATTCAGAAATCATAAGAACATTGCTGAGTTTCTTCTCATTTCTGAGCTATGTTATGTTTAAGATGCATAAAATGCAATAACACAACTAATATGAGTGAAAATTCTGGCAAGAAGCTCATTTTTTCCATTGTTCAATTCATGTATTCAACACTAAGAAGATGTGGTATATAATTACTACAAACTTATTCCTTGCATATAAGATAATGATTTTTCAAACTTATATTATTCAAGTTCTGTGTCAATGTATCTGCATCTATGTATTAGTACTGAATCATATACAAGACAAAGCACATATTTATCTCATATAAGGCTCACACTTTATTGTTATGATGATTATCTAGCTTGTTAATGCAAGAGAACCTCAACAGGCAAATATTCAGTATATGTGACCAGGCAAGCAAAAACACCCCTCCGCAGGGAAATTCATTATAAAAGTTCATCTCAAGATCTTTAAAATGAGACATCATTGGCTTAAATATTCCTAGTAGTTATGTCAGGACCCCTTCTTGAACATAGGTCGTTATTCATATCTGAAAACAACGATTAAGCTCTAAATACATTATAAACTATAATAATGTCTAAAAACACAATAAATTAGCCTTTTTCATAAAAAATCCATAACATTATTCTGATTTTTATCATAGATATTGATCTAGAAGAAATTTTCCATTTCCCGCGGAGGGGTGTTCTCCCTTGATGGGTCACATATGATGAAGTGTGCTATGTTTTTATTAAACAGCTAGCGATATCATAGAATCTTTAGTTAAAAATTGTTATTTTATAGGCAACGAATAGGTTCATACTGACCATATACCACATTTTCTTGACATTGAAAACATATTATTCAGAATATATGAATTTAATGATGGAGAAATTAAGCTTCCTACCAAATTTTTCACTCGTATGGGGTCTATTTATTTATTGCATTTTATGCATTTTTAATGTCAAATAGCTGTGAAATGAGAAGAAACCCAGCAATTCCATTATGATTTCTGAATCCAGCACCCTTGAATTGACCAAAAACAGTTGGTTTTATCCCAGCTGTTCTTTGGCCGTTCCTGGAGTGGCAATAGCTCCATATGATCTGAGGGAAGCAGAGCAATTAATTTACATCGGCATTCCGACATAGTCCCTAATGCATTCTGCTACGTTTGTTGTACAAGCGATGAGTGTTTATAGACCCCTTCCGTCAGACGCAGAGGGACTCATCACTAATGGAACTGACACATGTTGCTCTCTTTCAACTCATCGCCTGAAGCAATCTCCCATCTTGGTAAACTACTTCCCTGGAGATTATAAGAGTCACTAGGGATCTAAGGACGAGAAATGCTCTGTTAGCGGAGGAACAGCCCCCGCAGTTTTCTTATATTATATTAAGTTAGCAGGGATGTCATTCTCTAGGTGACTACAAGTTAGAAACTATAATGACCATTGTCAAACTTTTAAGTAGGAAATAATTTATACACCAGGACATTGGTTTTGGAGCAGGAATTTCTCCATCACCAGAGGAGTGGGCTAGGTAGTGAATAGATTGAGCTTATCAAAAAGAGCTCGACATTACAGCTCCATCTTCTAACAAGTTAGGGCACTTCAATTATCAATGGGACAGAGGAAGTCCATATGAAATAGCATTTGACTTTAACGAACGATGGTACTCTAGCATTTTGGACTCTGATACAGCTATTTACACAACTTTGAAAAAGAAAAACCTCAAGAGCTCCCCATGGATATGAATCGGGGGATACTTTTTCGAGAGCGTGTCTATAACAGCGTTTGCATGCTTCTCTACTAATTGCCACAACTCCAAAAGCAGGTGGATAAATGAACACATTTAAATATTTCCTTGTGGGGTAAAACATGCAGAGTACAAGCCTGAAACATGCAACCTGCACCAATTCCTTAATGCGCTGACAGTGGCATAGGTGATAAAATCCATACTTTCTTGAAAACATTGCATGCATTGGAGCAGTTATGACCTACATGCCACATTGTGTCACATGCAATCAAGTAATTGCCTCACATAAGGCTTCAGCAACAGCTCAGCAATCATGGGGCCCCTCATCCCTGAAAAGCTGTAGAAATGACAAGGGTGGAAGCTCCCATCCTGGTTGATTGCTATACAATCGGCTCAGGCCTAAAAAAAGATTGTTGTGTCCAGGTAACAGGGTTGAAAAAAATTAAGGGTAGGTAGGGATTTTTTTGAGAATCTTTTTTTATTAGGCCAGCTGTAAATTGTTGTGCCTATGCGAAGCGAATTTGTTGCGCGAGAACACAAAAAAAACTTCCAAGTCTCAATAATTGCCATAATATCAGATTTCCTTCCTAAATGCCAAAAAGAAAAGCTAGGGTAGGGCCTAAAAATTAGGGTAGGTAGCGTTACCAGAAGATAACAATTTTTTAGGCCTTGTCCATCCACTACCCTGATGACACAATCACCTCAAACCAAGGTCCACCGGAAGTGGGTGATAATACCAACAGGAAGCCTTGCTGCTGTGCTTCTGTCCAGCGGGAATGAGGTATTAGTGCCCCCCAGACAGTGTGTGTTTGGTAAGGGAAGGGGTCAGACAGGCATTTGGCCTCCTCAGTGGAGAGTAGGGGTCGTGTTGCAGTTACCTAGAGATCATACATCACGCAACTACCCCCCCCCCCAATCCCACCACACACCTCACTATCTACAGATCAGCTCATGGTTGGGTTTCTCATGTATTTGTATTAAATCACTTTGAAAAAGAAAACCTCATGAGCAAACCATGGATATATAAATTGCTAAACACTTTACGACAGCATATCCATGACAGCTGTTGCATGCTTCTTTACTAATTGCCATACCACAAAAGCAAGTATATAAATGACCAGATGTATTGCTCAGCAATCATGGGGCCCCTCATCCCTAAAAAGCTGTAGAAATGACGAGGCTGGAAGCTCCCATCCTGGTTGATTGCTATTCTGAGTTAGCAGGTTGTCCCATGGGTGCCGCCATTACTGAAGCTTGTTATCAGCGAGATCTACTGATAACACCTATCAGATAGGTACCAATTGGCCCCCGAGAGGACTGCAGTGAATAGTTGGTGTCATTTCATTGGCTGAAAATCAAACCAGCTAAGGCCGTATACAACCAGCTGACCTATACACTGCCCTGATGGCAAGACCGAGGTCCACCGGAAGTGAATGATAATACCGACCGTAAGCCTTGCTGTTGTGTCCGGCGGGAATGAGGTGTTGGTGTTGGTCCCGCTAGGCAGTGTGTATTTGGTAAGGGAAGGGGTCAGACGGACATTTGGGCTGTGGGTGGAGAGTAGAGATCGTGTTGCAGTTACCTAGAGATCATACATCACGCAATTCCCCTCTTCCCACCCACCCACCCACACACACACACCTCCTTCCTATCTAGAGATTACCTCATGGTCAGGTTTCTCATCTATTTGTGTTAAATTACAGGAGGAATATCTACATTAGACACACCATTCTATTTTTGGGGTAGAACTGTTTTTTATAGATACCATCCCTATGGAAATAGGCGTTCTGGCAACTTCTATCACATATCTCGTTCAGATCAACACTGATTGGACGCATGTCTAATCTAATGTAAAGATACCAGAACAGGAGGTAGACAAATGGAATAAATCTCTTGAGGGATTATCTCTAGACTGCCAGCAAAGATCTACAAAAAGTTCTAGCCATCAGCGGAATGCCATTATTTGATTAAGCGCCTCTACGGCATGCTTTAGTGCCTAATCAGATCTGTTCTTGATTTAGACTCCCCCTGTGACTGTTTAGGATTGTCTCAGGTACGCGTCTGAAAGCCCCAGAACAGTTCCCCAAAGTAACAGACCATCACCATCATGATTCATAGTCCCCAAAGTTATGCTCTCCAAGCTTTTATCTGACAAAGCACCTATGAAGATAGACGCATATATGACCCTCTGTATTCTTCCTGGCGCCGACCTTGGCCATCTCTTTACCAGTTTACGGCCTTTGTCCAATTTCCAACGGCTCACCGCGTATCTCCCTGCTGTGTACATGTATCTCCATTCATCCAGTCACCTTAGCAACGACACAAACCTCCCATGCCCATTATTCCCACTACATGTCATGAATAACATACTCTACATTGGCTACTCGCTGGATACCATGGGAGTTGTACCACAGCCATAATTTCCAGCAAAAAGTAAATATTTACTTCACCAGCTCTATTGGAAAATACCAGAATGTTTTTATCTCGATGGGCGGACTCATCACGAGCCCGTCACAAAAGGGTGTTTGTGAAGTGTAATAAAGGATGACAGTTTTTATGCGAATGAACCATTAGCATACAGACTGCTCGCGTGGATGGCAAAATGAGTTGTAACTATAGTTACTGTGTGACAAAAAAATAGCGGTATGCAGTGCAAACAACTTCTGGAGGTTCTTTCAGAAGATGGTACGATCGAAGATGGCCTCAGTAGGCTATTTCAAGAATTGATAATGTAGGCTATTTCAAGAATTCATAATGTAATCATAATAAATGACCTCCCGCTACTCTCTGATTTGGGCACCTATATACAAGGTCGTAGAGGGGTTGGCAGAGCAGCTGTAGCAGTTGTGGCCATTAATGTACGCATGTAATTAGTCTATAGTGTATAAATTTGTATTTTGTTAGTTCATTGGTAATACTCACAACATGTAGCACTTTTCATTGACTGCCATCAAAACTTGTGTGTTCAATGACGTGTTTCATTATGCCCTTTATCCTTTAGGTAGTTTGGATTAAGCCACACTATTATCAGATATTCTAGTTTAAAGCTTTCACTTTATTCTGGAACATGCTGGTGGATTCTGCATGCTGTATACTAGTGTCCGAATTGTCCTAGAGAGCCATACCCTGCTTGCACGGACTCACACATAATATTATATGTCATTTTTCACTCTGCATCATTTCGTCTTCAGTCAATGATTGCCAGTTAACTCCCAAATCGGTTCCGGGACCATGGCTGGCTCTAGGGATCTCTTGTCCATCAGCGGTAGGAGTTGCTACTTTCACATCACCTCCAGTTTCATAGTCTCATCTTGTAGATGCAGGTCGCCAATGTCCATGTCTCTTGGGTCATTGGTTACTTGTAAAAGAATCGGAAAACATCTGACCACACCAGATTAGAATCACCCACAAAATTCCACCAAACCAGGTCTTGACAATGAGCAGCTCTGTTCTGGGAGAGTGGTTATCTATGACCTGGAAGTGATTAAGCTGACCACAGTACCATGATGAGTATCCCATCTCTATAAATGTTACAGACTGTGTGCAGGTAGAAAGGAGACCCTGCTGGGTTATCAATTAACTTTCCCTTTGGCGGCAGCGCCAAATACTTAGGTACTAACTGTGGTTCTGGTACCACCATCCACCAAGAAACCACGGTAGTCGATGCTGAGTCTAATCATTTGTTTATACACTAGCTGACAGTCATGTTTCCAAATGCAATTAGAAGCTGCTGTAGTACCTTTTGAAATAAGCCCCGGCGAAACAGTATATGGACAGAATAAAGAGATCATGCATCCATGGGATGCTGGGAGGAGTGAGAATTAATCTCTTTCGAGCACAGCGTAATGGTTGAAATAAGTTGTTTTTTCTTAGATTGATTAACACCTGCAAGGCACACTTTGATTAAAAACGGGTAGATTCCCATTCCATGTCCCAGGCTCATCAAATATGTTATCAATTATCATAAATGAGACTGGGTTTTAAAATCCTGATGGAATTCAGTTCTGTAAATGCTTCTCTTCCAGCTGGAATCATAATGCCTATTTCCAGAGAAAATGGGGATTAACATACATGTATTTGACAAACAGTCTTAGAACTCATTGGTATGTAGAGACCTAGAATCAGATCATACTATCTTGCCAGTCCATGAATATGCAATATGCAGAGATGGGACATCTACCAGGTGCCCGCAGGCTAGATCTATTACAGGGACTAAGTCCACAGACTCTCCCATTCCTCTTTTATTTGGCTCATTTAAGCATGAAATTTAGTCAAAAATGAGAGGTAAATCCTGGACCCACCCCAAGGCCTCTGTGCCCTTTACAAGCACTATCTGCTCACATAGGAGCAGCTCATTGGCTCGATCTAGGTCTTACAGCACCGTGGGACGGTCACTGGGGGTAATTACAGTGGATACGTACTTGGCTATATGCTAATTCTGCCATCTGTCTTATTAAGTACCTACTTGCTCGGTCCTTGCTATTCATTCATCCTGATTTAAAGCCATTACGTGCTTCTAATTTGGTTTTATGTAGTGAGGCATTTCTTCTCACCTACCATTTAATTCTATGAATGCTTGACGTCAGTAAACCTTTACAATGATTACTCACGACTTTCAGATGGATTATCACAATACAAACAATCGAAGTTATATTGGTTTGAATGAGTCGTAATTGGTGGTATGAAGACAGTCAGGACCGCCAGTAGAGAGGGAACAGTGGGGAAAGAAGTGGAAACATCTTACAGTATTTCGGATTGAAAGTATACATTATAATAAATTTACCAGCATTTATAAAGCTCATCGCCTACTCTTTCAGATGCTCTGTCGTCACTGTAAACCCGCTATTTATAATTCAAACGCACCGTAGAAAACCGGCGTATAGGCTTTAGCTTTAATATACCAACTCAGGACCTAGCTGTGGCTTCTTAGTCCTGCACTCGGGCTGTGGCTTATGGCCTAGAGGTGAGGTTTTGATATCACGGAACAGTACTAAACTGGTATTTCCAAAAACAGTTCTTGTAAAATCTAATGGGAGTAACGGACATTGTGTGTATATGATCCAGCATCATTTTGGTATCATGTCAGATCTTAGCTCCCTGGAGGGTTGCCCTCTAATAAATGAACCATTTAACACGACAGATCATTTTCAAGTTTTGACTCCCTGTGCCTGATATAATAGAGATAAAGCAAAATGGATGGTTGTATTGTAATTGGGAGGTCATTACCATTCTAGAGAGGGTCTAACTTTGCAGATTGGACCAGTAAAAGAAGTGTCTGGATCAAAATTTCTTACAACATACATGCATTTAAGCCCTAAAACCGCGCTTTAAAGCGCACTTGGGCACCTAAGGGTAAGGATATTATATATAAGGCACAATTGATGCGTATCCCCGCTCTCCCTGAGATACTACGATACATTGTATATGTGAGTCTCCAAAAAGTGCACTGCCTGCTTTCTTCTCAATACTCTGCTATCCGAACAGAAGGTCGGATATAACGGTATGACCATGCATTTACTCGAAATGAATATCTGCTCCGAAGCCCCAGATATTCAAGTAATGTTCTCAGAATGATTACTCCTCATGAATAACCATGAACAATCCAATATAAATATAATATCCATCTATTAGAGGCATCACTGGAGGGGCCAAATAACTTCAAGTCCCCAGTGTCTGCTCTGTTCAGGCGTGATCAGTACAAATAGGGATGGCCTCTTCCAACAAGGTCCTCTCTATATGGACTGCGATTCTTGAATGTTCCAGCGCCTATCCCGTGCTCATTCCCCTACTACCCTTCTCCTACATACTAGTATGGCATTCCCCTGTCATTGTCCTCCATGGAGCACCGGCTGCCGACTCCTGTGCAAGGACCTATCCTCCGTGGTGAGGTAGACTGTGAATAGAAGCAGGAAAAGAGGCAGGGTTCCAGTATACTTTCTCTCTTATAATAAGTGAATGGGATTTCCGTGATGGGGCCCCAACTACAGAGTATGGGAATGCATCTTACATGTAGGGTCTGGAGGAGCAAGCAATCTGAGCTACCCACAAATAAGGCCCTGTTGGCAGGCATACTCAAGGGGGACTCTCGTGGCATTCTTTTGGGACCAGGAGGAATGGCCCTCTTAAAAGGTATCTCCTCTCATATGCCTCGTCCTACTGCGGAGTAGCTCTAATAGCCAAATGACATATAAGTGGTTCTGGTTTTAAGGCAGTGTGTGCTGGTGACTAGGTGAGCAACTCAGCTAAATATAGGTAAGTTTAAAACCTGTATTGAGATGTAGACCGGCCATGAACCAAGTCAAGGCGCCTTTCATGTTAATTTGACTGACATTTGGCTCCCTTTAGGCCTTCCAAATAACGCTTTTCAAGGCACCAGATCTGCGTATTTCGCAACACAGCCGCCTAAGATTAGGCAGACCCTTTACCAGGTGCAACATTAAAATACTTTGTTTTTCAACCTAAACATGCTTATTTAGCCAGGTTAGTCACTGCTCCCATCTTTGGACCCAGCCTCTGCCATTTGTAGGTACAACGTAGAAAGCTATCAGTACAGACCAAGATTACATGTTTCTAACCTGCCCCCCCCCCACTTTATGTCATGACGCTGGAGCCCATGTTCCAGGCTTGAGTGAAGTTTCTGTATTGAGAGAAGCGTGAGAGAGTAGTACAAGATACAGACTAGTTCTGTATTGCTGATTGGGCGTAGGAGTACTTTTAGGTCAAAATTAAGATTGCCTTAAACAGACTTAGTATTCTAAAGATGGTCGCAGGTACCGACAGTATTGTCCTCAATCCCAGGACAGCTTTATCTTCCTTCTCTGTTTACAATCGCAAATAACTGACAAACAGCGTGCTGTGTTCACCTTTGTAAAAAAAAATGCATACGTACAATTGAATGGTTCATGGGTACAAACGTAGTACTTACCTTTGTAAATGTCAAAGTACATTCAGGTATCCATGTTGTTCATGAACTAGGACATGAGTTGCTCACTATGAATGTGAATTACTCCCTCTATCAACTTGGAGCGGCTCCCTATGCATAGAGCACCTTCACTCGACTCGTTCGGCCGGCCGGCGATCAGCTCCGGCAGTGCCTCACTGAGCAGCTAAGGTCTCCTTCCCATCAAATACATTCTCTGCAGGTAGGTATGTCCACCTCACAAACACTTAAATACGTAGTTACTAAGTAGCTGTATGAGCAGCTCTAAGCTGGGTGAGCAGCTCAGCTTTTCTCTAAATTCTTCCCTTTCCTTCATCCAGCAGCTGTTCTTCTGGCGACAGCTCTTCCTGCTATGGCCATTCACACACTGGAGCAGTCGGTCGGCGGCGCCCAGGTAGTGGCGCGACACGGGAGGCAAATGCCTGTGTAGTCATCACCACTCAGGGTAGGGAGCAGAGGGGAGGGAGGGAGCGACAGCCTGGGGGAGTAGGAGAGGATGTGGTGGTGGTGGTGGTGATGGTGGTGGTGAGGATGTCGTGGGTGGTGGTGATGGTAGCAGGGAATCCCCGACCACCAGGCAGTCTCTTGTCTGCAGCCACTCCACGCAGTATCACAGGAAATAGTGCAATGCACTCCCTAATAAAAATCGTCGCAGGTGTTGCTATCACAACACTAAATGATGAGAAAAGAGGCCACAATATTAGTGTGTACACACTAGTACCGATCACCAGGGCATCACTGATGCTACCTCAGGCTACAGTGACGGTCGTACAGGGACTGTTTAATCACTTGTATCTGAGTGAGCAACTCAGCAGTTGGGCACTCCTATTGACCTGAGTTGCGCGCATCTAACCATCACGTCCCCTACCTCTATCCTTGACACTCCTATTCTAGGTAGGTGGTGTGGGGCAGTATAGGCTGTGGCTATCACATGCTATCCCCCAATCCGCCACACACATTCTGATGCTGTCCCCTGCACTAACATATGCTATAGCCACAGGGAGTCTGATAGGGATGTCGAGGGATAGGGAGTATTGTATGGGGAGGTGTATGGAGGGATATGGGGCTGACTGGCGCTTAAGGCAGTGTAACCTGTGTATCTCCCCTCAGCACCTTCAATGTATTTATTATTGTCAACTCTGATATAACTAGCCCTAGTGTTATACTTAAAGAGACCTACCAGTTACAGAAGTAGGCCTAAGCTCACTACGATTGATAAAACATACTATTGGGGGTTACCACTTACAAACTGACATTTCCTTATACTACTATGGCTGCAGAGTTACATGCCCCAGCCTTAATAGGACTAACTGGCATTTAGGAACACTGTAATATCAACTACTACCTAGATAGGAATTAATCACAGGTTTGTTACAAACTGACAACTCATAAACCACTACCCTGACAGAGTTATACACATAAAAGGTTACCAGTTAAAAACTGCCAATCCATATACTACTACCTAGATAGGAGTTAAAGACAGGCTTATCAGTCCCAAGCTGGCGACTCACCTACTACCCAGAAAAAGTTATATGTAAGGGGTACGAAGTTCAAACTATCAACTCTTACCCTGTAAATGGCAATGACATTCTAATGCTAAAACTTTCCTTAGTAATATTATTGCTGCCATATTTTGCAATTAATCTGTTCTTCTACTGTTGACAGGTTAATGGCGTGAGAGCTGTATTTTAAGAACATGGCTTCCATGTTTGGTTAAACCCTGCCGAGTCCAAATCACTGACTAGTTTGCAGGAATGTTTTGGATCTGAAATGAAAGCTCCTTAATCAAATTGTGATTCATGAATTTAGGCTAATTCAAATCATTCCCTCACAGCCACGGGGAAAGACTAAAACATGTTGCAAACCGCGTTCACAATTTCTTCTGGTTGATTCTGAGCAAAAGCCGCAGAGTTAAATTTGGGTGAAATTTTAATGAAATAAGCTACATGTCAAAGTTGACCACACTCGTTATATCAGCCACATCAAAATCTATACTAGTCACTTTATAATTGCAATTTATTCTTGCTTTCATATCAGCATGAGTATTAAATAGCACTTAATTTACATCCATAATAATCATTCGGTCTACTAAACCAAGTTTCCGTCTCAACAATCATCTGCATTTCTCCATTTTATTCTCCATTTAATATGCTCCTTATGTACATCACAGTAACCCGATATTCCATATCGGATCAGACTCTGATAAAGGCGGAAACCCTATATGTAATTGGAGAGGAATGTGTGGCTTCAGAATAGGCTGCCCCTAAGGACGTAATCCAAGGATGAGATGTAAGCTTCTTAAGGTAGACTTATCACTGGAGGGCTAGCCCCCCTGGGCGCTAGCCGCCCTGGGCCCTGGAGAACCTCAACCTCTAACCTGGTTGGGAGTCTCTATCAGCCTGCCCTGTCTGTCAGACCCCCCCCCCGAACCTATGAACAGATATCTCTATGGTAATGTCATATAAGGAGGAATCTAATCCACTCCCGTGTACTTCAAGCATCCTTAAGATCTTAAGACTCCTGATTACGTTGGAGTTAACCTTGCTGGGATAAGAGCTAAATTAATTCATGTTCCTGGTGCATGCCCCTCTACCTCCAACTGTGGCACAAAAAGAAAAATAGATAAGGCAGGACCACTTTCCCCTTTTATATATGTGACTTTGCTTTTTGTCATAATTTCTTCACTTTTGTACTAATACACATTCGTAAACTATTTGATAATTATGACTGAGGTGCTTAACCTCCATTGATTGTAAAAAGCTATATGAAATAAAACCATAGTGTTGTAGATTTTAATACAATAGTAGAGAATAGTCCTGTGAGACATGGCGCGGCGACTTGTAATCTTGTGTCTAGTTTCAGTTGGTGAGACAGATAGGGCATACTATCATCTGGGCTTTTGGTAGTATATAGCACAAATTCAACCTGAACTACCCACTGCAGCTAAGTACTAATAGTCTGTAGACTGTCCATTCTGCATGCACCTCACTCAGCTGCCACAGGGACCTGTCTTATTCAATGTTCAATGCCATAGTCAACAGGTGTGTCATTATGAGTGTACACTGTCTCAGATTGCCAGAAACCTGCTCTGCCTCCCCGCCCCCCCCCCCCCACACACACACCCAACTGCCAATCACTTGTAATAGTCTGTACCTCGTCACGGGCCAGTGGTCAGCAAACCGGCCAGATCACTCCACCTCTCTGTAGAGGGGGAGCACAGTGTAAGTACCTTGGTGTACATACATGTTTTCAGTGTTCCACAAAATCGTTTATATAATGAAAGGAGTAATCAAATTAATCTTTCATCACCAATAGTAGATACATATTCTGAGATAGCATTATTTCAATATAAACTAAAAAATTTACACAGAAAAGAATGTAGCAGTTCCACAAGGTGGCCTTACACTTCAACCTCCTCTGATTTACAAAAATGCACATATGGCAACACACACTTTAGCACTGATTTCTCCATAGAGATCTTTGACAGTGAATACTTTGTTCAAATACAGAAAATTATGATCCAATTGTACCATAACCCACTGAGATAAAACCTGTACTACATATATATAGTAGTTTCAAAACGAACAATTCTAAAACAAAGGCTACAGGGATGCATTTCTGAATCTTAAAATGCTCTAATGCTAATCTGCCATAGGGCTCCAAATGATGAAATGTCTTATCTGCGAATAAAATCAAAAGTATGAGATATATTCTGAAAATTCCTTCACTGATAAGTAAAGTACACACACTGTTGTTATTACATTAGAATAGTGAGCAGGAATAGTCCATAGCAGAGGAGCCACAAACAAAAATAGATTGCAAGGCCTCCCTATCCCTTACACCGTGGCGACTGTAAACCATACACTAGTCTACTCATCTCACGAGTAGTACTCACTAGTCGCCGCGCTAATAACCCAATAGCCATACACCAGCCAGGATAATCAATACGTCACCAAAATTGCCAGCATTAAATTTTGATCTCAAAGGGATGTATCTGTTATGTTTAATAGCATATCTTTTCATGTACAACTCTGCTGTCCTGACAACAGTTAACACTAACTTTCGAAAAGCCTCTTGGTAAAGGGTTTTACTTGAACAAGTCAACTTTACAATTAATCATCCAAGTAATCTTATATTAAACTATTCTCTTAATCAGTTGGCAAAGTCAGTGAAGGGCACAAGACATCAACATGTATATAGATATGTCCAGATGGATCCTATATGACTAGCAACCCCGAAGAAGCTTTATCTAGCCACCACAGATCATTTAGAACTATGACGGCCATCTTTAATATTAATGCCTTGGCTGAGAATGTAGTTTGCCTCGATGATGGTAGACTGAGTAGAATATAATATCCACAGGTCCCAGTGGTTACCCAGCTGGGGTGGTAGACAGGGAAAGGGGCGGAGTGTGTATACCCACGTGGGGTGAGTAAACGGATGGGATGTGAATGACCTTTCCCTGCTCCCACTACTCTGTGCACAGCTGCTTCTGTCTGTGCATACACTAAAGGGGGTTAACCCTGTTAAGGGTGACATAGAGCATACATAGATCATACCTATTTATTGATGCGATGCTTTAATACAGCCTGGAGGAGTTACTCCCCATTGCTTTATTTATGCATCATGTCATCCCTTCACTGCTGATACACTATCGACAGGTTGGCATGATATTCCGCTCCAGTACTGTTGAGAACACAAACCAGCTGTGTGGCCGCATCAAGTAAAATATGCAGCGGTAACAGTACATGCAATTTAATGCAGCATACTGCCCTCTTGAGAGTTAAGGACCCACCCACACAACCCTGGGGGCTGGTGGCACAGGCAAAGTTCTGCACATATTAATCTACTCTATCCGGGTGTGATATGACCTCAGGGGGACACCCCCACTCAAACACTAATAAATATGCCACCATACAAGGTGATCTTTCTGAGTCCATAACTTAATACTGTATAATTCTTTTTAAGTTCTTGGATTTGCATATGAATTCTAATCTGACATAGGCTGGCCATATACATTAGTTCTCAGTTTCAGTGTTCCAACTCAAAATGATTATTCGAATACCATAGTGTTGAAGAATTTATAAATCATTTTCACAATCGAGCCTGAGTCAGCATTAAAATGACAGACTTTGGAGACCACAAGCTTGATGTCATTCCCTTTGGAACCCAACAATTATATTAGCAATTTTGGCATACCAAAACTAGCTCAGTTCCTGAACTCTCATCTCCGTTCCTCCGTGAGAGTTCAGCAAAGCTGTAGTTTAAAAGTGGAGGAAACTCTCTATCTCAGTCAGCGCTTTGATAGGCTGACTTTCGTCACCAGTGACCATGGTCACTAGGCCAGCCTTGAGTTGAATACATTCAAAATCAGGGAGGGTTTAGAAATAAATGCTCTAAAATATTCAGTTTTAGTCATCTGATTTCCAGAATAGGTGGATTAGAAAGCAGACAAGTTGAACAGTTGAAGAAAAATCACTAAATTCCAAGTATTAGTGGTTAAAAATGTGCTCACAAACCCATGTAAAGATCCATTTCCTGCAGTTTTTAACAACAGCCTTCTCTGCCTCTCTATGTGAGTAAGAGAGGCAGAGTTCCTCAGCCTAACCAAAAGCGGGCTTTCTGTTGAGGTTCCAGATCTGGCTTTGGATATTTACAGTTGTACTCAGAGCATCCACACGCTCAGCTAATAAAAGTTCACTAAAACTCACTAATGCATGGTAATCTGAGTCTGCTGTTCAGATGTAATAGGGTTCGGATGCCAAAGAGAGTTGTGTCGGCAGAATCTGAATTAAAATTGTTCTAAATCCTGCAGTGTTTCCAGTGAGTATTTTGTTAAAATTAGATTTGATGAAGGTTTTCCCTCACTACCCGAGAGCCCTGCTTGAATACAATGGTTTTTTTTGTGGGTAATAGTACTATCAATAAGAATGTGTTGTTTTTCCCCCCTTCAAATTGCTGAATACATGTGGCATACTGAAGGAGATTATCTTAATTGACAGTTGATATTGAACGTTTGTACTTTATACCTTGTTTATTCCTACTATACCTGAGTTACACGACAAGTCTTTAACATAGGGGAGTACTAATGCAAGTAGGGAAACGCGCCCATGTTTAATATTATATATAATCTAATTTTCATTATTTGTATATGTATTATTAGACCCAATAATCACTCTTAAATCTCTTCAATCAATTTTGAATATAGACACTTGCTTACCTGTAAAACACACAGGATTCATTTTATACGTTAAGAAGTATGAATCGCTAGGACTACTACTTACCAAAATATTGCATAGTGATCCTGCTATTCTTTTTTTTTTTTTTTTTTTTTTTTTGCGTTTTTGGCTTTTATATAGATACTGGAAATCCGTAAGAGCTGAGATATTTGACTGCTGTCTATGCCAACAATTAGCAACATGAGCTTGAAAGTACACAACTGTACCATCATAACGAGGAAGGAAGTCCTTACTGACATTGTCATTTGGTAAAGAGATACCCAGGGATATATATAAAGTCCCATGACTGACTAAGGCTGTAATGATGTAGAGTGCAGAGAGTGAATTGGACTCTAGACCCATGCAGGTGGCTTTTTCAAAAATAAAGTTATGTTAAGCTTCATTTTGGTGGAATGTTTATAACTTTGCATGTAATGTCCACATTTGCAAATAACTTGCACCAGAGGATTCGATAGATAATCTTTTTTAATGATGTAGATTGTATGGCAGGACCTCCATTGCAATTGTTCTTAATAGCTTAATCACAGAGAGTTCCGAAAACTTTATCAAGAACTTCTCTGAAAAGTCACCCTTTCTTGCCTTCTTGGTCTGTAGAGTAGGGTATTCCATAGTAGGGGTGCATTTATAGGCCTAGGTATTTCCAACTGTTCACACTCTGCACCCATGCACAGAATGACATCAAGACATCATTTGAATAATTCACAAAAATGCTCAATACGACAGCACGATACTGATGAGGCTTATGCTTCTATAGCCTCGTTCCATTCTTCCCAATAACAGTCAATTCATTGCCGGAGTTCACTGCCATTCCCAAAACATCAGGTTTAATTTCCTATTTAGGCCCTTCATTCCAATAATACTTACAGACTCTATTGGTCACCATTGTTATATCTACACCAGTCGATTATTATCCATACGCTGGTATTATAACCCTGAGGCAACCACTTTATTGGACTATGACTATGGTTGTTTTCATGAAAGAGCCCACCAGGGTAAGGGATAATTACTGGGACACCCACGGGTCCAAAGAGACCAGCCTTATCCTCCAGGCTATGGCAATAAACACTGGAGGTAATGGAGCATCCTGCAATCCTCACCAGACCAGGTCCTCCATGGCAGATCACATCAAGCAGTTCATCGCGCTCTCTCCATGCCCTACCTAGCCTGCCAGACATGCCAGCCGACCCACAATATCAAATGAGAGATATTGGCAGTGGAAATATGGTAGGGAGAGAGGTTGGTCCCTGTGGGGGTTGTGTGGGAATGTGAGCCTGCTGTGGGTGCTGGAGGAAGGAGGGGGGGATGGTACAGTGTCTGGAGGTAATGGTAAAGTAGTGATCCCCACTACCCCCAGGTAGATATCGATCACCCACAAAGCTAAGCCCTGGAGTCAGAGTATACTGTGAGCATTTGGAGAGTGGGCTTAGACAGTTGTAGATGGCCCTCTGCCAGGTGTACCTTGTAGCTAGTGGGGGGGGGGGGGGTGTTCCAGAGTACAGCGCTGAAGGTTTGGTACATTTGACTGCTAAAGTATGGCGAAACGAAATCAGCAGTGACTCTCGGCCTATTTATATGGAATGACTATGTTGATCTGTGTATCACCTCGTGAAAGTTATTTTGTATTGCAGGTATTATCTACACTGAACACATGGGAAGGTCCGAAACCCGTCCATGGTGACAACTTTAGGTTCTCAGATTGATTTACCTAAACCTACAGGTTTTGGTGGTCATGAGTTGTCATCCTGATGACCACAGTAGTGAGTATGACGAATCTATATTGTCAGTATGACGAGTTTAGGTTGCCATAAGGCTTTGACCACCACTTGTCTGCATTAATGAGTATCCAGTGGTAGCAGGGTTTCTGTGTAGGAGAAATTAATTTCGTAAAATATTAGCTCAATGCTTTACTGCTGGTCAGACATTACCAATGCCAAATTCAACATACCCCCTGTGCATCCAGCAACCCCCTTTCCAACATCTAATCTACTACCACCTGCACCCACCTAGGGACACACTTCCTCCGACCTGGGACAAAACAGGTACCAAACATCTCCAATGACAGGGCCTGGAAAGGAGTAGGCCAAGTGACAACTTTGTGCTATAGAGAGTGACTCCAAGCAACTCCCACTCTCCCACCAATGGCTTCTTCTCTCCAAGCACAGTCAGAGTCCGAAAAGATACCTTCTATTGTTTAATTGGCACCTGAGAGTAGAGCACACTCTCCCAGCATAGGTACTCTTCTTATTAGCGGTCTGGCTGTATCTCCAGGGATCGAGTGGCAAAGCCTGGCTTTTACCAATGCCATCCTTCCATGCCAACAATACCAGCCCTGAGACAACTGGGAGTAGGCGGATATGGTAACAAGTAGACCAATGGGACACGGGGTGAGCTTTGGTAAGAGATAGGGACGATGATAGGGGAAGATGGAAGGATCGGGTCAGGAGGAGAGAGCCAAGTGAGACTGCCAATCTTTGGATTAGAGCCAGAGAGATAGGTATGTAGGGTATCCAAAAAGGACTAAAATGTAAATGGAGTACCCCCAGAGTGTTAAAAGACAAGTCCTTCAGAATCTCTAGGTGCATTGAGACCTACCATTCGGTATAAAGACTGCACAATGGATATAAACCAAGGCTGATACAGAGAAGATGTTATTTGATTCTGCACAGACTTCATGGTGCATGCTAAATCACCTCAAAAATCACATGTCTGCAACGTGGCAGTAGTTTACCAATATAAATTTTGAAGCCTATACTGTACATGAAGCTGAGGAAGCAATGAAGCCTAGGAGAAATAAAGCGCTGAGAAGAAACACGCCTTTATGTCATAATAATTCCTATAGTAAATGCTTGTGTGATGAAGTTTTCTCGTAAAGGAAAATATATTTTGAAATACAGCGACTTAAATGATTACATCATTCTTCTGGGTAGTCGCAGAAAAGGCTCTATTATCAGTCCGGCAGGAGGGTCAAAAACTGCAATCATGAAGTCAGGAATGAAACTTTTTTCTTTGTTTCTATTTACTTATAGCTATCGCCGGTAGAGGGCGATGAGGGGAAATAAACTATCTACTTATTCTGCTTTCCTCGGATTTGAATCTCTTGATGTATTTTATCTTCATATTGTAATCCTTTAACCAAATGCGGGAGGGTTTATTGAAGAGTAGGGGAGGGCTAGGAAATCAATCGTATTCACCTAATAGAGATGCCAAGTTGATTTAATACTTCAGTATCCAAAGCAAACTTATATTTAGTGTTTAATCAACGTTATGATAGAGCACGCGTGGGTCTATGGTTCAATATTCCACGACCGCGAAGCGGGAGTGGAATATTGAACCATAGACCCACAAGTGCTCTACCATAACTTGATTGAAGCGTTTATCGAACATATTTCTCCATTTTGTATCAATTTCTTACCTTATAACCCCAGAATTAATCCATGAGAAGATATTTTGTAAGTGCATCCTATCCGCACGGTTTGCCAAGCCAGCGTAGCCATTGTTTTTACTCCACCCGTCATACCCTCATCTTTCCAACGAATTTTCGGGTATAATCCAAGGATGTCAAGCCCTGTTATTCTACCACCGCCAAATATACAATCTCTAGTTGGTGTTCGCCTACATTTTGTCTCCATTTTCTTCGAAATAAATAAGAATCCATTGATTTTCCATACCGATCCAACGCACATGGCGCGGTACATGGCCATTGCTTCTTGTTGACAGAGCGGGTAGGTGCCCGGATGTAAGAACTAGGTCAGCCACGCGTCGAGCAAGGAATGGCCGGACGGGGCGGGTCCCGACTCGTATCGATGTGGAAAATCAATGGATTCTTATTTATTTCGAAGAAAATGGAGGAATTTGGCATGGCATGTTCATCTAGGATATCTAAGGATGGTTCTCTGTTAATAACTCCACCAGGCTCCATTGAAATCTATGCTAACGAGGTCTGCAAACATCAGGTATGTGGGAAAAAATTTTCAAATACTGGATGTACTTTGCTTTCTAACACCGGTCGGCTTGGTATAGTGGACAGCGAGCTCGCCTCCTGCCACAGCGGCCGGGGAACGATTCCCCGTTGAACCATAAACGGTTTTAACTGGAAACGTATGGAGGAGTTGACTTTGTACATTCCTCAATTTATTAACATGTCCGGATTGAAACCAGCAGCTTCTTGAAGACTAAGAAAAGGTCTCAGAGTGCCTTATGGCTGGATAAGGAACTGGGGTTATGAGCAAAAAAGCACAGTTGAGGCCCAGATAGTTAGATAAAGGTATTTGAACTCAAGTTGAACATCCATAACATAAATGATAGTCATTTGTCCTGATCCAATTATGTAGTTTTCTGCTTAGAGCGATGCACATGATCTGTTTTTTTGCAAGACTCATTATTTTCAAAATCAATTAAATTGTCCAGGTTTTCAATGAAGTGGTCTTCTCCCATTGTGGGAATACAGCAAAGATTTTATGATGTGGACCTCATACTAATAATTATAGGCTTGACACAAGGGACTTCAAAAACTAATTTAGTAGAAGACGCTATGTATTCAAGTACCACTAAGCATAATAATTTGATGTTTAGAAAGGGTGCTCTTGCTTTTAGTACCACAACGGCAAATCTATCAGTGCTCTGTTTAATAGCATTATCAATGCGGCTGCCAGGCTTAGCTAGCAGTATAGAGTCATCACCTGCTATTCTGGAATTGTGTGATCCTATCTGGGATAACGCACATTAGAGAATCTGACAAATGGCCAGGATGGGAAATAATCGAAAAGTCGAGGAAAAATGAGATATAACGAATAAGTTAAATAGGCTCTCCAATCGGATTATCAGCTGGCTTTTTTGGTATGGACATGGTGAGCTAAAATGTACTATTAGAACGGGTTATAGCCTCACAACCATTCAGTGCTTATCGAAAATGCATTTTCATTTTGTGTATTAATTGGCAATCGAGTGAAATACATATACTTGCACTGGAAAGCCAAGTATCCTGTTCATAATCATTAATGGTGGTATTACAATCCTATCCACCATTACGATGCACTTGAGGATCAATGCTATGGTGCAATGGGGAATATAGATAGTGACAGACATGGAAATTTACAAGGCTAAGGGTGCTTCAAAACTGCTATACCATAGTACAAACATGACTTTATTGTATATATAAACACTTATTCCAAGTCTTCTGGAAACTCGATAATGCCAGAGAAATGATGACGCACAAGAAAGGATTGGTACAGAAGGATCAATATTACCAGGGTCTTACGTAATTATATCACAGATAAAACATAATATGTAAATAGGTATTGCTATGGTACAGTATTGACAGGTAAGGTGCAGGTCTTTTGTGTCCTATAGCCCAGCTATCAAAGGATATATGCATTTTAGCTGAAACAGCAATAAATCACTCTTAGTCAGCTTATTTAAGACGTTGTGTACTTGATCTCACCATCAATACACTGACAAACAATTCCTCCATGATTCAAGGAGTAGAATGTACATGCCAAGATAGCTGAGTAGATTTCAGGGAAATTCATTGAATTTAGCCAAAATTCTGGTCGAATAGGTGAGAGGAAAAATTAACAGCATCCTTTTGTTGGGTCTGCCATTTTCAACACACATAATTATGGATACATAATCACTTTTCTGCTCATCCCTACAGTTTATTCACATGTATAGCACTGAGACATATCCGATACACAACAGGTCAAAAGTACAAAGAAAGACAGAATACACCCGAAACACTCAAGGCTAAATTGAGGCATGCCATACCATTTTAGAGTGTGGAGAAAGGTTTCAATTTCTGCCTTTCGTGTGGTAATCAAGCTCAATCTTCCCATGTGAGTGAGAGACTGGCTGTGTACCCGCCACTCTAGACATGCACCTGTGAGGTAAGTCGTTTTCCAGTCTCTAAAGCAGATTCACAAAGGGAAGCACTAGGGCATCTCCAACCCCCACTGTATAGTATCACTGCAAGAGGATCAGTTGATTCAATTCATTCCTTCTTTTTGTGTATTGGATTATTGATCATTTCTATCAGCATCTTTGTAGAAAACTTCACAGAATATAAAATGGCTAAATTATTGCCCCCGGGAGAAGCTTATAAACACTATACTGCAATAGAAAGATATCTAGTAATGTCTTATGTTGTATAAGCTTTTATAGAGAAGCTGCACTGATTAGGCAATGTAAAAACAATTCATACACTTAGGCAGTCATATCATACTATCACATTAACCTCGGTAAATTACTAAAACCAAAGCATATCGATCATTTTAATATGGTTTTGATATTATACCGATATAATTACCTTTGCTCACTCACACATATTGAAATTGATAAACAGTAGAATTGTTTGTCTGAGAATCCATTGAAACAGAATCGTTCACTTTTTTGTTCAATGTAAGATCTCTGCTGATATTTTCAAATGATTCAATGGCCAGACAATGAATTCAAGCACAACGCCAACGCCTATATTCCATCTTCTATTGCACTGGAAGCCAATTACTGGCAACACCAAAGCCCACTTAATAGCACATTAGTAATACAATGAAAATAGTCAGTGATATGGTGGATAACTCCATCAATCATCAATTAATGCACTATTCCATTACAGCGTTGCTTAGTGACACTCAATCGCTACTTACCATGGTAACTAGGACTTTGATTATAGGATTGTGAATATATTATTATACCCTGAGTAGACGTACCTATAAAGCAAGGCATAATTGGGAATAAGACTATACATAATGTATTACTAGCCGCTGGGGTATGGTTCATGTATTTAATTAACACTCTCACTTTATATTTTCAGGGAATGATGATATAAGTACTGTTCCTTTCATACCGCCAATTCACTGATGAGACTTGCTTGGATTTTTCATTAGTTATTTGCTATACATCACTGTAGATGACACTAGAAATCTGACCAAGAAGAAGATGCTAGATATAACCTAAGAAATGGTTCCTGTAAGAGCAAACTGAATAATGATTCCTCCGACTATTATCTGAATGATCATGTGACCGACTGAGTATGTGTTGCTTGATCTAAGTGAGAATGAGTTGTGTCAGACCAAAGTAAACAGCAATTCCTGGCAAACATCTTTTAACTTTTATAAAAACTTTAAAAAGGCTATATTCCACTTCATTGTCAAAACATTATACTGGTTACCTCTTTTGATGGGAGGACCGTTTGAATTCCCATTCGGCAGGATTTTATACCTATTCGTAGTCAATTATATAATTGTAGAACAAAGGCCCTTCTTCAAAATCTGGCATTTCCATACACTATGGCCTTGGCAAACCACCAAGCCATCCCCTCCTGATTCAACTCATGCAGTCATTTGCTCCATAAGCTACTCATCATGATACTCAGATAACAGGCTTATCTCAGTCCTAATTACCACAGGCCATGAATGGTTAATAACCAAGACCGAATTGGATACTATGATGCCGCGCTATCTCTGCAGATACTTAGAATATAGCGTTTCTATAACCAGCAATCCGAAAGCAAAAATCTAAGCTTGAGAAATACATGAAAAACATAGCAAAACTCCAGTAAATGTGATTCTCTTATCGGCCCACCGATTGCCCATATAATGCTATCCTGAGACGTTTCCTACCAACACAATGCCCTTCACTGGACAATCCAGGAGGTTATTTCTTAATGCACCAGGATCACTGAGTGGCAAGTTGTGGAGGAGGTATAGGAGTGGCAACTCCTATCCGTGGTCCTTGCCACATTTTTCTTGTTATACGAGAGATTATAGTGTTAATATTTCTCAAGCATTTTTTCTATAGGTCGAATCTGATTGTGTCAAAGAGGGGAGGTTGACTTATAGGTGGGGTCACCTACCTACATAAGTACTTACATCAGTACTTACATGGGTACATTAATACATCCATGCTGTGCCATTTATCATCCATGCTGCATCATTGCTGCATGCATATTGCATCACTGATGCATCCATGCTGCATTGTTGCAGCATCCATGTTGCATCATTGCTGCATCCATGTTGCATTGCTTCATCATGCTTCATCATGCTGCACCATTGCTATGTCTATGCTGCATCCATGTTGCACCATTGTTGTATCCATATACTATCATTGCTGTATCCTTGTTGGACCATTGCTGCATCCATGTCCCATCATTGGGGCACCATTGTTGCATCCATGTTACACCATTGCTGCTTCCATGTCCCATTACTGCTGCACCTTTGCTGTATCCATGCTGTGCCATTGCTGCATCCATGTTGCATCATTGCTACATCTATGCTGCATCCATGTCCCATCTTTGCTGCACCCATGTCCTATCTTTGCTGCACCAATGTCCCATCATTGCTGCATCCATGTCCCATCATTGCTGCACCATTGCTGGATCCATGTCCATCATTGCTGCACCATTGCTGTATCCATGTCCCATCATTGCTACACCATTGCTGCATCCATGTCCCATCATTGCTGCACCTATGTCCCATCATTGCTGCACTATTGCTGCACCCATGTCCCATCATTGTTGCGTTGCATTCATGTAAGCACTTGTGTAAATATCAAGGAAGTATCTAAGTGTCTATGTAAATACCTATGTAAGTGCCAAGTAAGTACTTATGTAAGTACCATGGGAAGTTTTGAATTATGGCACCAATCAGAATAACGTGAAAAGTTCCAATATCAGAACTATAATGGCTGCACACACACATTAATAAGAAAGCTATACCCCAATTATAATTGGTGACAGTCTGTGTCCAGTTGACATGATTGGAAGGCAGACAGATACCTGTTGCAGCCCGGCGGCACTGGCATGTCTCGGTTCAGTGCCCACCTGATCATGCCGTCTGCCTTGTGGTGCATGACTTGCACAATATGGCATTTTGGCCTATGCCTAAATGATTTATTTCCATATTTCAACCCCTCCATTCTAGAGTCTATATGAGGTTGACAAAGAAATAAAAACAGGACAGGATTTGGTTATTTGTTCTACATCACCAGGCGAAGTGCCTAAGCCATGTCACTAATGCAACCTGCCCAAAAAAACCAAAGTCTGCTGTTACATATTCAAGATTTAACACTGAGGTTTATTAGAAGTAGCTTGTCAGTGAAAATTTTGATTTTTGAGCCCATTTTCTGAAGGTAAAACATGCAAACACTAACAACTACTATACTTGGCAAGAAAGCTGTATTATTATAGTACACAGTGTATGATATGTCAAATGTTGCAATTTTATTGATTGCTAGAGAGGAATTTCAGCCTAAAGAACCAAACCCCTTCCAAAATCCAATCCACACCCCACTACAATAGAGCATGTTTTTGCTATAGTGTCTATTCTATAGCAACAAAATATGCTCTAATAAAGATTGAACATCTCCTTTGTGAAGATTAGCACTAACGGAAAGGGCAAAAGGTATGGGCAGTCCAGAGGAATAGCCTCACAAGCTTTTCATCATATATAGCCCAGCCTAACGACTGTCCCTACTCCAGTTCACCACAGGCCTGTGGTTCTGTGTAACACCAAAGTAGGTCCGGAATGATATGGCTGTGCAAATGATGGTGATACATGTGCTGCAGTGACTTGTGGTTTGCAACCCTCAGAGTGGATACCTTGTGATACCCAGTGCAGAGATACTTCTGCTTTGGGCATCGTTAGGCCTATGCATATTGCTTTTTACGTGTCTCCTTCCCATAAATATTCTGTCTCTAATTTCCTTTCAAGAAAGAATCAGCATGCCTGCCTCTAGTAATCTTAGGCACAGCAGCACTGCAATTTATTTACACCTCTCTTTTAGCACTGCTAGAATCGCTCAGTAAAGTATATGCACAAAGTAATGTTTTTATCAAAGAAAATCCATTCCTTTTAAGTTATTTCGATGTTCAGATAATAAATAGGTGAAGACGTCCAACCATTGCATTGTGCAATTTACTCTAACTTGCAATTCTCTCTAAGTTAGATGTTTTTATGCTTCATAAGATCTTCGAGTCAATCGATTAAGTAGCTGGAACTATTGGAATTATGTCGTTTCATAAATGATCTAACTAACTTGTTTGATAACTCCCTTCACATGAATCCCATCTATTTATCAGTAAAACTGTGCCATTTGCTACTGCTACATTAATACTTCATGAACAATATTTCATTCAACAGCCTAACCTCATATTTAAAGAGACAGTCAGGAAACAAAATAAAGTAGACGGCATGCAACTGGTAACCTGAAATACGCTCAGACAATCAACAGGGACCGGTTTTAAAGGATGAAATTAAAAACAGCGCCTGTGCTTACGTTCTCCAGACAATCAAGTACTTCATGGACTCACCTGTAAAAGAAGAGTTTGAATTCAATTATTACATGTTTATTTTAAATCAAATTATTACATGTTTATTCAGTTTGGTTGGACAAGTGACTCCAGCTTATGACGTGGTTCGTATGTTTAATTGAACACATGGCTCCAGTCTGTCTGCCACTGATGTGTCGGGTAAAGGTTTCAAATTCTACAATATACTTATACACATAAATGATTGGGGAAGCAGAAAAAAATATGACTTCTTAGTTGTGTGTGAATCAAGCAATTTATTGGGTTCTAGCATAGTATTTCATTATTATTGTGGTAAGATTCAATGCCTGGAAATCTCCTCCCAGCACATCTAAATTATTAACTCCGTGTAGTATTCACATTAATTCAACATCAACGACACATCACTGCTGTCACCAAATTACAAGTGTCCAATCATGTCTAGCACAAAGTTACAAACACTGTTGGTTGCCTTTGTTATATTCACACCTGCCCCCTGCCAATCACACTACCTTCCTCGTTCATGAAGGAGGCTACTAGGAAGTGGTTACTAGGAAGTAAATAGCCGCTGTGACACCCAAGAGTCCATATGAACCACCCTTAACAACGCATTGGGTGTGGCAATATATTTTTTAGGTGATGGAGTGTCGTGCAATCCTAGGCACACTGAGTCTGGAAGTGGTTGCTGTCACTGTTGAATGAGAATGTGTGAGACTGATGATGGCAGAGTACCAAGAGGGAAGGGTTAGGTCTTGATCCCCAACTACTGCCAGGTAGATATCGATCACCTGCAAGGCTAAAACCTGGAGCAAAGGTACATACATGTATGAACTAGAGGGGTGATGTGCGTGGCCCTCTATGTGAGGGTATGGGGTGTGGTGTAGAGGGGCTTTGCATTTTGCAAATGGTTTTGCTGAGTGTACCATGCAGGGTCAGGTACCTTAAGCATGCTTTAAATAGAAGGGAAGTGATCGAATGAAATCAGGTGAAGCCGAAAGCAAGCCTATGTTTTATAAGATAAAATATTACCATAATTTGATCTTGACTTGGAAATGGAAATGTAGAGGGTAATGTTGAAAACAATTAATTTCAAGCAGAGGTATTCCATGAAATCACTGAATAAAAACCTTTACAGGACAGTAATGCAGACCCATAGAAATAGTGATGGAGGATGTACCATAGGCCTCCAGTGACTGTAATCTATGTGGAGAATCTTAAGTTTTCAACAACATTCTTTTCATTATCTTGAAATGAAACGTTTTAATGGAGTCATCTAACCTCATAATACTTGTACTTGCAAGGCAAAATATGCCTTCCCACTTGACAACAGATCAACTGAGCCATGACAACATACACTATTTTAAACCCAATGGAATGATGAGGACAACAGACTTAGATTTTCTTTAAAGAAAAGTCCACTCCACTTGAGACACTACTTAAGTCCAATTCAGCAAATGGCACCTCAACCCTTCACGATCACTAAGCTACTGTAAGCACCACCCACTCGCAATACAAAAACCCCTACCTGCAGACGGGGACAACGCTTCACAAATACATCTCTCTGGACAGGTGCTTAGAATGAGAAGGCTCCACAATAACATTCGATAGAGAGCAACTCTAAGCAACTCCCAGGCTCTTGTGCCACCCACTAGAGCTCCAAGTTGAGTGGAGGTTCTAGAAGGTATCCTGTATTGGTTAATGTGTGCCTGAGAGTGGACCAAACTCTTCTTCATACCATAGGCATACTCTTTTTATTAGCAGCCCAGTGGTATCTCCAGAGATCCAGTGGCAAAGCCTGGCTTCAGCGATGGCATCCTTGCATGCCATTAACAATAGCTACTCCAGGCAGACTGGGGGAAGAGGTAGGGATAAAGGCAAATGGACCAGGGATAGGGTGGAATCCAGAGCAGATGGGACCCTGTATAATTATAAGGTGATAGCTTGCAGGTAAGAGATAGAATTCAGGAAGGGAGACTGAAAATAAATCAATCAGAGAGACAGACAACTGCAGTTATCAATCAATGAGGCCCCAACCCCCACTAAATATTGGGTGAACTATAGGCCCCTACAGCTAAGTGATGTACAAGGAATATTTGTGAAAATGTTTACAAATAAGAAGCATGGCACTTCAAAACATACATTTAGTTTCTGTGTGATGCCAAAAATTGCCCTTTATTAACCAAGAAATAGGAAGAATAAAATTAGAGTTAAGATGGAAAGTCTGCAGGTTTGACCATACATGAAATGTGTGGTCTCATGTCACGATGGCCCTCTCCCACACAAACACATCTTAGCATGTATAACTCAGTCGCCAAATATCAACTGTCTTTCTGTAGGTAGAGAAAGACTGCTTGAAAGACTGTGGAATTTATGTGCCTTGACCCTTTCACAAACTTTTATCATCACTGGTTACCCTCCATTTCAATCTGCTTTTCCCCTGGGTATTCTGTTTCCTGGTTGACCTTTTTTAGTACCGTGCAATTCTGTTTGATTATGGGGATTCAGATTTCTTTATGTCTTCTGTTTTTATATTGAATCCAATACTAAATTTGTGTGTTTATTGGTGCTTCAGAGTGGTCAATCATTTCCTTGAACCCTTTAGTCTTTGAATCCTATCTCTAACTGTGGTTCGTGTTCATACTGTAAAAGAGGTCAACAGTATAATATCTGCCTTAGTAGCCATGCAGAACTCTCTATGGAATGTTTGTACAGAAATATAGTTGAGGTTTAGCAGAAAGCCAGGGGTGGCTTAGTTCTACATTGTGGAGTAGTATATGGGGAATAGCTTTACATCAGGCACCCTTTCCCTGTATACTTCATAGTAGCTCCCCCACACTACCATCTTTTTTTTTATTGATAATGGTAGCAAAATCAGTAATCTGTCGACATTTCAATGTCATGTAAGCTTCCAAGGACTTTAATGACATCCAAACTTGTATTTCCTCAACTTTTCATCATCATATTTCTAAAGATACGCATATAAGGTTTTTGGGTATGTCAGTTTTACATGCATTCCTATCACCTATTCTAATGGATATGACTGTGTAAGTGAGGCAGTGTCAGAACTTATATGATCACATAACCCTTGTGACACAGACAACCCTAACCTTTTCTTTCCTTCCTGCCAATGTACCTCACATTCCTGATGAAAAGACTCAGAGAGCAGAAAAAAACTACATATGAACGAAAAAGTGCAAAAACAGTGCCTTGTCCTGTCAGTTTTCCAGTTGGCCTTGTAATGGCGATGACTTTTTGTGTCACCATGTGGAATGCAGAGGCGTAGGAAGCAAATCTTCATTGGGGGGGGGGGGCCCGGCGAGGGCACCATCGCGACCACTTTGAATTGTCGGCTGATGCGTGATGGCGTCTATATATGCGTATTTAGAATTCATAGAGAAAAGTGATTTTTGGTAAATTTTGGATCTGACTTTAGGCTCAGACCCCCATTCTCCCTATGACATCACCATAACAATCTAATTTGAGATGTAAAGTTTTAGCTTCTTTTCCATTGTGTTTATGAGTTCTTGGAAAATATTGGGGGGCCCAGACATACTCAGGCCCCACCTCCTTCATGATTGGGGGAGGGGGCCCAGGCCCCCCTGCCCCCCTCCCTTTTCCTACGCCCCTGGAACGCTATGAATAAGTCGGTCACTCCACCGACTGGTCATGACTTCAGTGCCGGAAGATGGTAATGTCAAACATGGATACGGTATATAGATTACATATGCGAGAGGCACACTGAGAAAATTAGGTCTGACAAAATGACGTGCTATTATTTGAACCTTATAAGTACAAGTCGTGTCAAGTCAAGTTCAAACGTGAGATGCATTTGTGCACACTATGCCCTTTTACTTCTGTTTTATTGCTGAGAATAATCGTTAATTTTGATTAAGTACAACATCTGCATTGTACCTGGATGGCAACGCTCATTTGTCTGTTATTAAACCGTATGATAATCATATAAATCTGACATTTAGAAAGTCCTTTTCTGTTCTTTGCATCATACTTGTGAAGCTATCACTGTTCTAAACGATTAAGGATTACCGATTGGGCCGTCTGGTATCACTAAAATCATTATATCACATTATAGGATAATGTAATCCTATCTCAGATAAAATGCATCACCAAAGCTGACAAATGACCAAGATAAGGATTTTACTGAATAAATAAAAGCATCTGTATAATCAGATTACCAGCTGTTGTGCGGTTTTGTGCACTTGGCCTAGGTGTTGGATCCTATACTGGATCTCCCACAATCTACCGGGGCCCTTATCTGTGAGACGGCATTGTCTACTTTTAGTGATACCATAATAGTTAACTTTATTTGGCATCCCATGGTACATATAATCAAATCTGAAATATTGTTTTATAACAGTCATTAGAACAGCGTATACATCCTCCTGCCCACAACACCTAAGAGAAACCTTGTGTGTGGGTCTGTTATGTTGTGACATTTTCCCCTTGATTCTGCCTCCAGTGGATGACAATTTGTCCCATATACAATAACAACCACTGATTTATACGAAAGACCCCTGCATGGTGAACTCATTCACCAGAGCCTTTACAAGTCAGCCTTGCCAGTTCGCGGTAGATTCAGTATTACTATGTTGGTCCATAAACAAAACTGGGAAATCTGATTAGAGACACTCTCAATGTCTGGTGCCTAAAACAAGCGGTGTACCTGCATCTGAAAAATTTTCCATTCTGTTACAAAACATATTATGCCTCCAATGGAATTAATGTATCCTGATCATAATATTTGGTTTAGCTGATGTACAAAAGCACCATGCCTATGGTGTTTGGGGACAATGTAGAATCCTCTCAAGTGTACAGTGCTAAATTATATCCTCCATTACCAAGGGATAGCATATTCTACCAACTCTCGCTGGGAACAGACACATTTAGAAAATCTAGAGGAAAACAAAGTCCAGTACTGCCGGATCTTGGATTGGAAAAGAAGGGGGCGACCTTGCACCCTCCGTCTAAATCCACCTCTGACTGACGGAGGGATGTATATTGGTGAAGATAATGACATTTGAAGACAATATTATAAGATTGGTCTGCTATTGCCCCTGCCGAGGCAGTTGCAGAGACAGGTCTAAGTGGCTACTAAGAGATTTGAATGATCTGCCTATGCTAAAGGCTATATAAACACAACAAGATTTAATCACCCCCATCCCATCCAACTATACACCAACCATCATTCAGATGTACACCGAATATAGGAGGTGTATCGTTCCAATAGAGTAACTTTGCTGACTAGATGGTCATTGCAGGTATTGCCAGTATTACAAGAACAGGAAAAAAAAGCTGTCATAGCGAAATGCCAGAAGCAGTACACAGGCACTGCACATAGCTCTGGGAGCTAAGGTCTGTCGGCATTAATGTTAAACCCTACCTTAATGTTGACCCCCCCCCCCAAAGTGCCACCCAACCGACGACGTACAACTTCGAATTAATTAACCCGAATCACAAACACTGAAGAAACGCTCACACTCCTAGGCTACTGTAAAATAGAACGTGTCACAGTGTGCATGCTTAGACCATTGGGAATAGTTCCAATTCTCCTTTTGTGTGTTTATCGTGACCACCACATCCCACGCACCTTCCCCTGTGGGGGTTGGTGGACTTTGGATTAACCAGTGTAGACATGCATATCGGATGTATCTTTTATCTAGAAGGCAATTCTATAGGAGGTTCTTACTACAGCTTCCCTAACCCGTACTAATAGAAAATCTTCACCTAGTTGCATGACAATCAATTGGCATAGCCTATTCCATTCATAGTATTAAGTTATTAACTTATTAACCTCTTTTTAATTAGTTGTTCTTCAGATGACATAAAATATGGAAGTTGTAGTCTGTGAAGATATAGTTTTATTTAAAATGAAAGAGGGGCTCAGGAGAGAGCCATGTATGTTCATAGATACAGTGTCTTTATCGTCCATCTTTTATATTTAAGAAAGAGTGCCCTTTTATTTTGATTAACTATAGAGTTCTTTTGACTCTGCCCGAAACTTCTATAGACACCACTGTTGTAGCACAAATAAAAGCTGTTTACGAACAATCTGGCATTTACATAGAATATGACATTTAGCTTAGCAGTAGTTATGCAGTATGCCACATGTATGCTCTTTTGCCTGGCGTAAGGTTGGTATTGAAGAAAATTGGTTATTTCTCACCTGCTCAAGACCAGAAGCATACCACTTCAACCAATATTTATACTATTTTGGGAAACCAAGAACAAAACAAGTGAATTCATCATCTCCATTTTAACCTTTTACCGGTAGCTGTTATATCCACAATATCATAAAAAAAAAGACATGAAAGACGAGGTTCGCTCTCTAAGGAAATCACTAGTATGCCCTGCATTTTATTCTCAATCTGACATTTTTTTCTGTCTTATACCTATTTATCTAACGATTTGGCTTGGACAGTGCTTTTTTCTTATAACTCACGTTTTGTTATCAAGCCATAACCGCATTCTGAGACCTTTTCTTCAGAAGGCACTGGTTTCAACCTGGACATGTTAATAAATTGGAGGAGTATATACAACATCAACCTCTCCATACATTTCCAGTTAAAACCGTTCAGGGCTCTATGGGAATCGATCCCCGGCCACTGTGGCAAGAGACGGACTCGCTGTCCACCATACCAAGCAGAACAGTACTAGAAGTCAATGTACATGAAGGATTTGAATAAGTTGTCTGACATACCTGATGTTTGCACACCTCATTAGTATAGAATCCAATGGTGCCATGTTGAGTTATTAACAGGGAAACTTCCTTAGATATCCTATATGAACATGCCATGCCCAAGGACTCCATAACATTCAAAATAAATAATAATATCCAATGATTTTCCATAGCGATATGTCTTGGCACCCGCCATTGCGGCTTGCTGACCTTTGACTCATAACTAGGTCAGGCACCGACTTCCGGTCTACTTTCACAGTATCAACCAACCCAGCTTGGCTTTTCGCTTTGGTTTATAAAGAATTTGTTGGTTTTTGGCCTCTATACAGACCAGAATCATTCTTTCAGTGCCATTCTGAATGGCACTGAAACTTGTCGAGAATAATCCTGTAAACCATATACTAAAGGATAGATAGGTTAAAAGCTAAATAGGATGTATTTTAATGGGCAAGCCTTGTGACCTAAGCCACAGCTCATAGCATTACCCTGAACTCAAGGAATGATTTATATGCAGGTTTTTTTGAGCGCCTTCATATTTATGTACCGGTATACACCATAGAAACTGTTAGGATAAACCAAGGGCCACTTAGATGGAACTGTCCATAATGCTCAACTGTACAAATATTAAATTAATTTATAAAATAGTGTAAATATGTTCTATATCCAATAACCAATAATTGAATCAACACCATTTATTTATTTATCCAATATCACATGCATGGTTTCCGTCCTCACTGTACCATACCAAGTATCATTTATCACCACAAATCAGTTACCCCTTCAGCCACCAGGGGGCAGAAGTATAGAACATCATCTATCCCATAATATCATTGCCATTGTTACCATCACGACTGTATCCATGACAACCAACAGGAAGTCTGTATATTTATCTTTTTGTTGATGTAACCTCACAATCCTTAAACAGAAAATCATCCTGATGAAGGACACTTAAGGTGCCCGAAACGTAGAGATCAGTTTTCTTATGTTCAATTCAGATGAACGTCTTTTTCACTGTACCACCTCTACACTGTCAGAATAAAATTTCAATCTCTAATTAAATGGTCTGTGTCTGGTTTTGTGTGATTTTCCAACTTTAGTAATTTTTATATTATAGAATCAAAGAAAATTCTTGTTATTTTTGGCTATAAATATATTTCTGACATTTGAAATATATATACTAGTGCAGTTTTAAGTTTAGTATGTTCTCTTCATACTAGTAGATATGTTAGAGAGTTGCCCAAAAATCGAAATTTTGACCTTTTAAATCATAATGTCCATAATAGGGCAAAAGTTGTAACAATTACGAAAAGATCATAGGACTTGGCAGTCCTTCCGTGAGATTTATTTTGATACCAAATATATGCCTTTTACTGCATTTGTTTTTTACTCACCAGGATTTCAACAGTGTCTTTTCCCATGTCTATGAACCATCCTTATGAGGACACAAGGGTAGAGGCCTATTCAGCGTAGCTGAAAGGCCAATGGTCTATACATGTTATGTGATAAAAGATAAAGTGTATGTATTATTGGTTAATTTCTCTTAAAAAAAAGAAAAGATTTAGCTAGGTGGGACTACCGTAAAACCCTGGTCATAAGCTGATCTTTTTTTGCTATTTTTGACTAAAATTGGCTGATAAATTTTTGCTAACGTCTACCCCTGACTAATGACAGAGAAAATGATGTAAATTAAGGACCAAAATCGGCTTGTAATGATTCCACAAAGTCTACCCCTGGCTTATGACTCAGATCGGCTTATGACCGCGGTTTTACGGTAGGCCTTTTGCATTGCTACATTAACACATCAGAGTGTTGGTGTGTGGAGAGTAAGTCTTACCATAGGGGCTATATGAGCTATGCATAAATATGATTAGGAGTAATGACTTGACGCCACTGTAAAGGGTTAGCCTATACATAGCGCACAGTAAACATCCAAGGGTAGCATAAATAGGGGAATAACTTGAACAATGTCCAGGGCATCAGGAACGTCTTAACTATAGGGCTGACCCGGGATACATTATCAATCAATGAGATGACTCCCTGCATTCACTGCAGAATTTTTTGGGTACATTATGTAACACCTGGTACCCATCATGCAGGCTGTTATCAGTGTTTATCTTGCCAGGTCCCAGATAAAGCAATGGTGGACACACTGGACCTCAATACTAAGCCCTATACACAAATCATAATATAACTGAATGTGTTGGCTGGCTGCGCCTGCTGAGGCGTGACCAAGCTACTGCTACATCCGTTTGGACTCATTGCACCTCTAGGTGTGGAGTGTTTACACCAATAAGTGTGGAGGCTGACCTGCACCAAGCTGAACTACTGAAGAATTCCCAATTTAGACAGGGGCTTTTACAGTGGCCCTAAGTTCAATCAGTTGCTTTAGTACGCTGGAGACAGAGGTAGAAATAAGTGTCAGGCATTGATTTCAATGTGATCAATACAAGACAAAAGTTGTTTTTTTTTATGAATAATTGAACAAAAACTTAATTTTTTTGTAAAAATTAGTCACTAGGCTATGGAAGACAACAAATGGAATGTTTCTGTGACTTTGGTTACCAGACCTGACCAGAAATGTCATGTGCTTAAGTGAGTCTTCAATTAGTTATGAGTATGAATTCAGAAAATGCAATGCAGAGCCCATTTCAAAAGAGATCAAAACAACACATGGTCTTATCAACAAAGTGACACAATTGTGGAATAATATAAAATCTTCAAATAATTCTGGGCACAAAAGAGTTAAGCTAAGTGCCAAGACCCATAGAAGTATTGATGAAAATATATGAAATTACGAACAATAAGGAAAATTGATGAATATTAATGAAATATATGAAAAATGTCCTAAAAACCAAAATTCTCAAATATTGAAAAAAATAATAACGGTTGGCCCTGTTTTGCTTTGGTCGGTCGGGTAACTGGAAACACAACTTTTTTGGCTTACACCTTTTGTATGTTCCGATTTGCTCTATGCAAAAGAAATCGCAATCCACACAATGCTTTGGGCAGCTGACATTAATAATCTCTAATATGGAGTGAGAAAAACATAATACAGAACCTAAGACAATATGGTTGGAGTCAATAGTTATACATTGACTCTGGTATTGATTGGCAAAATGAAAAAGAAATGGAAAGAAAAACAACAACAAAACTGACCCACCTTTCCTAAAGGTACCCCGTGCCCCACTACACCCACCTGGTGTGAAGGTGGGGCACGGGGTAGGGCGGGGGGCAACAGACCGTGACCTCCCCGTTGGGGATGTCTACAGTGCTAGAAGTAGCACTGTGGGGGTGAGGGTTGGCGAGAGCCATGACAAGTATAAACTGCAAAAAAAAGGTGTTTAAAGATACACACCAAATTTTCTCAACACCAGCATTTAATAGCTTTTAGCTTTTGCACACTTCTCTCTTTTAAAAACACCTGAACACTGAAGTGTTTAGCATTTAAACACTTGATTAAACACTTCGTAGTTAAAAGTGTTTAAAATTAAATGCGCTTAGCACTAAACAGGTGTTTAGAAAAGTGTACTCTACGCATATGAAGGTTAAGGCTAGGTCATAGACCTATGTGTTTCAACAAGTGACTAAGTTCTAAACATTGGTGTTTAATCCCTAAACACTGTTTTTTTACAGTATAGAAGGAATGGCCTTATATGACCTTCAGCACATAGACCTGAGTCCCTTCCTATGATCATCTTTACCCTGGTGCATCAGGAAAGCAACTGCGGCATGATCAAAGGCCCGCGTTTCTGTGTAGTACTAGAGAAGGTCTGAGGAGGTGATGGTGATACTTCTGTTCCAGTGACTTGTGATTTACAGTCCTTTAGATTATATACAATATTGTGGTCAGATGCAGAAGCAGGAAGGTCAATTCTCTGGTAGCACACGACACAAAAATTTGCCGCTGTTGGCCCGACATCAAGAAGCTTATACTATAGGAGAGGTCACTGAGAGCATAGTCTATGGGTAGAGTGTGACAGGCCACCCCCCTCTACCCCCCCATGAAACTAGGTGCCCCTGTGTCTTCATTGTTGATTTCTGTAGAGGATTAGGTGGTTTATGGAGCTGTGGTATTCCTTTATCAGGGTGATACTAAAGGGGAAGAAGAAACCACCTGGACCAGAAAATCCTAATGAATCCAAATTTTTTATCATGATTCTCAGAAATTGACTAAAAGTACCCGAAAATGAGGTTTGATGAAGAAAATATTTTAAAGATGTACAAAAATAATATTCAAAATAATGAGAAGTCTTTATAGACACACGTAAACCAGAGTTAGTACCTCAATGCACACCTCAAATGTCTGCCTATCTCCCAATTTTACAAGTATTCTAACTGTGCATTACTCTGCCTATCTCACATACTGCCTATCCCTTAGTCTACCTATCACTCATACTGCCTATCTCTTAAATCTAAAGCATCTTGAAGTAAGGCTATCTCCCAAAAGACCTAGATACTAAAGCTTACTCCTTACTTTAGCTAATCTTCTCTGGTCCAAGTTTCCCATAGTATACCTATCCTCAGTCTTCCTATCATTCATTTTACCTATCCCTCATGTGACTATCCCTAAGACCACCATGTTTAAACTGTATTGTTCATCTGTTTATTTAGGCCCTAATGGTTAACAGTTACATTGCTCATCATGTCTATCATTTTGATCCTACCTATCCTTAACAATGCCTATCATAAAGCCTACCTATCCTTCATTATACCTATCCCCCAACTCTGCATATCCCTCATATTTGACTTGCCCATCTGTCGCTACCACCCATGTTTTCTTGTTTTACATTTGCTCATCTTACAAGGTACTCTCTGTACCTATCCCTCAAACTAGATATTGCACATGCTACCTATCCCCCTTCCTACCAATCCTTTTGAATACCTATCCCTCATGCTCTCCATATGGTTTTCTTACCATGTCAGCTCAGTCAATCTAACTCGCTCTCTCTAAACATATCTCAACTTGTGTTCAATTTCTTCCACCTGTCCCCAGGTCTATGCCTTGTGAAATATACCTATCCTCCATTATGCCTATCCTCCATTCATATCATTTAATAGGTAAACTGAAAGATATGCAGCATGAATGATAGGTAGATGTATGAATAAGGTGGACTGCAACCAGTATGTTAGGTGATAGGGTGACTAAGAAATGGTCATCATAATGAAGGTTGGTTGTGACATAGGTAAGTAAGAGAGATGAGATGGGTAAGAGAGCTGTATAGAGTGTATGGGGGATAGGTAAGGATGGGTAGCAAGAGGGATAGGCAGTATGAGCAATTAGCAATTTAAGGAATAGGCACAGAGTACCTTGTAAGATGAGCAAACGTAAAAAAAACAAAAAAAAACATGCATCCTAGGGACAGATATGCAAGTCAAATATGAGGGATGTGCAGAGTTTGGGGATAGGCACAATGAGGGATAGGTAGGCTACATGATAGGCATTATGAGGGATAGGTAAAATTGAAATAGTAGACATGGTAAGAAATGTACTGTTAAACAATAAAGGCTTATATAGCAGACAAACAGTGCAGATTAAACATGATGGTCTGAGGGATAGTCACCATGAGGGATAGGTAAAATAAATGATAGGCAGATTGAGGATAGGAAAACTAAAGGAAAGAAGGAACAAATGAGATAAGGTAAGATGAGGGGTAAGCATTATAAGTTAGGCCTTTTAAGAGATAACCAGATTGAACTGTCAATGTTTTAGATTGATAGGCAGGATGAGTGATAGGTACACAATTGATATGCTGTATGTGGGATAGGCAGAATAATGCACAAGCCCAGAACTTGCCTGACTGAGAGATAGGCAGACATTTGGGTATGTGGATTGAGGTATTAACTCTGATTAATGTGTTCTATATTTAAAGATTTGCAATCATTTTCAATATCATTTTTGTACATTTTTAAAGTATTTCCCTCATCAAACATAATTTTCGGGTACTTTTGGTCAAATTTTGATAAGAAAGACCAACATTTTTGGATTCAGCAGGATTTTTTGGCTTAGATGGTCTCTTCATTTCATTTGGTATCCCTTTCAGGAAGATACATGATAGCTCCATAAACCCCCTTATCCTATATAGGGCCCAATACTGAACACACAAGGTCACCTAGTTTCATGGGGGGGGGGTAGAGGGGGGTTGGCCTTCACTATAGGTCTGTATGGACTGACCTATCCTATACTGTACAATCATTGCCGACATGTTGGACTAATGATGGCTGCTACATAGGCCTGATTATTGGCATTTTGCCACCCAAATTCCGACATTTGCCTAATGTTGGCATGACATTGGCAAAAGTGGCCGACCAGTTGCCAACACTGATGTGTGTCAACCAAATGTCAACATTGGGTCTATATTAGCATTTGATGCACAAAAGTCGGGCCTATGTCGGCAGGATGGGCATGCCTATGTATAGCCGATGTTTAGGCCAATGTTATGCCAATTGATGTCTTTGTGCTACATGGGTTGATCTTTTGGCCATATCTCCGTTTAGGTCGCTATTAAACACAGAAAATATTGGTCGCTAAAAAGTGGTCGCGATTTTCTTATATGGAATAAGCCACAATTCTGGTCGCTAAAACTGGTCGCTAGTATCAGTGACCTATACTAAGATCATGCCAATCTGGCCATAGTTTAAAATGGGCAGAAATTAGGCTTCTTCATATTTGCATATTGTGAATACGTTTCACAGTCGTCTACTGTGCAATATCTTCCTACGTTGACTCTGCATCCACTAAGAAATCATCTGACAGGTGCGGTGACAAAATTGCAGAGGTGACTGTTCTTACCCCCTATGTCATTACCGGGTACAAGAACCAATTGAGCCTTCACAAAAATAGCGAGCATGGCTATCGTTCATTCTTGAAAATTCTGCAATTTCTCTAAATGTAATATCAAACTGCTCAGGAGTTTAACATGACAATGTTTGTTTTTTTAATTTGTGTTTTTTTTTATGTGGGCCTAAAGGCTAAAAGGCTAAACGCATGGGTATCGAAAAATGGTCACACTCACTAGGAGTCCCAAACTACAAAACCCTACAGTCTTCATACAACGGTATGCGGTGAGGGACATGTGAACTTTAAGAGGGATTCATTTATTCATAGCCTGTAAGGCAGATAGCAGCCTCTAGATGGCACGTGCTGATGGTATAATTGACAGTCGATTTGCGTCATCATTTACATTGGTGCCATTCGTTTCTTCTATTATTTTTTAAGTACCACGCCATTAGCTTATATCTCGTAAAACATTTATAAGCGGTTATACATGAATAATATACCAGGCTTCCCGTAGATTCAAAGATTGTACCTGTTCAATAAATCTATTTCCATCCAGGATATACACTGCATGGTGAGAGCAGGGGATGGCCAGAGTCAGTTAAGTAGATAATGGCCTAGAGGGTGGATGGAACGATCTTTCTAGTTTTTAATTGCCATAATGGTCCATAGGCTTGTTAAAGGGAACACACATCGAATCAAATGTTGTTTGAGACCAGTGGCGGATTTAGAGGGGGGCGCTAAAAATCAGGGGATGCGCCCCCTCCTTTTCAAAATCCTGGATCCGCCACTGGAGACTATGTTCATGAGTAGCTGTACATGTGAATGTCCTCTACTCAATACAATGCAAATGAGTGATCAGAAATTCCAACTAGTCTTCTAGGGCTGCCTTCTATTACACACCCTGGGGATACCCATACGGTAAGGGCCATATTGAGAAGCTTCACTGGTAGTTAGCATGCTTACCGAGCTGCTCATGATCATTCATGGGAGTGCATAGCAGACTGAGCAACTGTCCCCAAGGGATGAACAGTAATGAAAAGCTCTAAATGATGAGCTCTAAAAACTGAGCTGCTTTTGTGAACATCATTCTCGCCGCTTGCACAGATAGTCATGGGCCTGCATAGAGTGTCTGCCCCCCCCCCAATAATGAGGAGGTTCCCTATATGAGCCTATAAAAAAATATAGCAGGCCCCCCTCCCAACCGAGACCCCTGGGCCCCCCAATAAACATTTGCTTCCTACGCCCCTGAACTCCCATTACTATAAATATAGGGCAGCAATGTGCATTGCTTGTAACTCGAAAAGAAATAAAATCAAAATTTTTTGGCAGATGTTATGTACCATAAATTCTTTGATTAGAGGTTCATGTCATATTTGAATCAATTCAAAATTGTAGTTTACTGCAAGGTCAGTTATGCAGGTAATGTTGCTTGTATCAGAGAATTTAAGGTAATTGCATTTAGTTAGACTCTCTGCTGTACCAAAGCTCTGGCCCCTTTATACTTGATAGTCTTTTCCATTACACTGTTTCTCCAGAATTAAAATCAATAGCCTTGAGCAAGTCTAGCTTGTGGTCTGACATCAGCACTTCCATTCACAGACAGGAACCGACTCCAAGCAGGTGTTAAGTAGTGTTATAGTCCTATACTTTAACAAGACATCTGCTTGGAGGACCAGATGCTACTCATGCTTATTCACACCACCAAGCCACTATTCGCATAACTCCCGCCAAAACTGTGGTATTCGCACCACATTGCCAAAAAAGGCGGGAAAATTGATACATGGATCAACATCATATACCTTCACCATTGGAGGCAAAAAGTGTCTTATGGCTGCCAACCAACTGACTCTGTAGAATATAGACAATTACTCAAAATTTACAATAGTTGGTACTGAAATACCTTTTCCTGCAAGACCCCTACATCTCCTCCTTTAATGACACTACAAATTCAATAAGTAATTCTGCCTCTTATATAAAAAATTTCCATCTTTTTGGAAACTTATTCGCACCACCAAAATGACTGAAAATGAGAGGACCCTAGTCGTCTCCTATAACTCTTTTCGAGTTAATGATGCCTTATCAAATATTACTTTCAGAAGAAAAATATTTTAACAGCTTATCTGTCTTGAGATAAATGGTAAAATCAGATCAAATGGACATTTATTCAAGTCCAAGGGGCACTCAAGGAAAATCTCCAGAGCAATAGGTTTTATTACTGTCCTTGTTTACAGTTGGGATGCAAACATGCATAATTCAAGTCCGTTTAGCGGTAGAGAAGGGCATGAGCCTCAATGTACAGACAGATAATTAATACAAATTAATAATTTAAGGGCGAAATAAAAGTTGGTTGGTATTGGGTAAATAATCTTCAGCTATTCAATCAAAGACCGTTGAATTTCTTTAATTAGATTCTTATCATAGGCTAATCATAAAAAAGATTCCAAACACCAATTATGACCAAAAAAAAAATGAATATGAACTTACAGTTCACACAGAAGAACGTAATTGGTACTCACCTGGAAGAAAAACAAACAATAATTTGTTTTTGGTAATAAACAGTCCAGATAACCCTCCTGTGATAATTTTCTTCGGAGGTAACACTTATTACTTCTAATTCATCTCAAAACTGCTGAGTTATTGCAAACAAGCGGAAAAGGTTAACCAGGCTGGAACAAAGTTAACTTCTCACTCCAAAAACTAGCTTACAAAGCAGAAAATGTGTGTTGAAAGACGTGGAGAAAAAGGGTTCGGATTTTTATGATAAGAATGCATTAATGATATTAAGGGAATATTTTTCTTAGAATATAGAGAATATTTCTAAATACAACTATAGGATTTAAGGTATGCCATCTTTCATCTGGATGTTATTTTAATATAGAATACATCCACGGCAAGGCGTGGAAAGAACGCGGCGGCGGATGACCGCTCGGGCCGGGAGCTACCCTTACACCTCCGGTAAACATTTCATGGCCATGCCGGTCTTTCGCCCCGGGACCGATCGTCCCCCTGTTCACTCACCATGAGTATAACGATGGTGAATCTTTTGTAAGATAATCTCTGTAGGTACACTTGTCACTCTGATTTTTGAGAGGGGGAGAGGTCCGATACTACATTTAATCTACGGCTCTCGACAACTGCCTCTTTGTGAACAATTCTGTTCAAAGTTTCAATCTCTAAAGCATAGACCTACAGTATGGGCATTTGGTGCCAGCTTGCACAAACTCTCGTGACTTCTCACAATGTGACTTCTCACAATATGCATGAGATATTGCGATACTTCAACCGGTTTTAATCCTACTGTCTTATCAGGAAAATTTGTTACTTTACTACCCTTTTTCCCATAATAATACACTGTTTTGCGAAAAAAAAATATGGATTAAATTGTGTACCAACATGTTCCCCTTCATTTCCACATAATTAGAATAGAGGATGGTTGAGATTTCTTTATTTCAAGGCGGATTGTAAAAGCAATACATCAAGCTCCCCTATATTGTGTGTCATGGCTTTTTGGGTGATACCAGAAATGCGGCTCCGCCGCGTTAATAAGGGGATTGCATCTATATATGATCATTAGTAAGGAAGTAGCGCAGCATAGCTGCAGTGCCATCTTTCTTTTGATTTTAACAGTATAAATTGCAAATATATAATTTATGTGATTTCATTAGTGTATTTAGATATATTGACATATTTTGACAAATTGCTGATCATTAATGAGTGGTTACTAACAAATATTGACGAAATGCTGACAAATAGTGCATTATTACTGACATATATATTGACTAACTCCTTATATATAATGACTAAGTATTGACATAATTATACTGACTAATTGATGACAAATAGTGAGTAATTACTAACATATATTGACTATTGATTCTGGAAGTAATGAGGACGAGGGTATGCGGTCTGGCCTTAACCGAGTCCAAATAACTCCGGCCTTCATTTATTAACGAGTAATAACAGAACGAGTGTAACTTAAGAAAGAATACATAAAAAAAAACCACAGTACATGTAGGTGCCCTTAGGCCTGCTGCATAGCTATGGCAGGGTACACCTGTCTAACAGGTGAGAGTGTGTGGGTTCGCACCACCTAGGTGCATGTGTAGAGTTATTGTCAGGTGGGTGGGTCAGGTAACTGTCCTGATCAATAAGTCTAACAATCAGGGATTGTTCGTACCCAATTGCTGACAAATAGTGAGCAATTACTAACATATATTGACTAATTGCTGACAAAATGTGAGTAATTACTAACAATTATTGACTAGTTGCTGATAGATAGTGCATAGCTACTGACATATTTTGAAAAATACCAGTAGGGGATGATGCACAATTGAGCTAATGGCTATTTCTCTGCTGTTTATCGACATGTTTCATGTTATATATCAAATTCAAGGTTATCCACTATGCCAATTCTATCTTTTAATCTTTCAGATACATATTCCTTATGATTAATGAGATACCAGTCAATGCATGCTGCACCAATGAATCATACTATGTACTATGCTAACATTATAATGACATATATGTTAACTAACTGCTGACAAATAGTGCATGATTACTGACATGTTTGACTAATTGCTGACAAAAAGTGACAAAGTACTGACATATATTGACTAATTGCTGACAAAATGCGAGTAAATACTGACATATTATTGACTAATTGCTGATGAATTCTGAGTAAATACTGACATGTATTGATTAATTGCCGATATATAGTGAGTAATTAGTGACATATATGGACTAATTGCTGACAAATAGTGAGTAATTACTGACACATATTGAATAATTGCTGACAAATAGTGAGCAATTACTTACATATATTGACTAATTGCTGACAAAATGTGAGTAATTACTAATAGTTATTGACTAATTGTTGATAGATAGTGCATAGCTACTGACATATTTTGAAAAATACCAGTCAGGGGATGATGCACAATTGAACTAATGGCTATTTCTCTGCTGTTTATTGACATGTTTCATGTTATATATCAAATTCAAGGTTATCCACTATGCCAATTCTATCTTTTAATCTTTCAGATACATATTCCTTATGATTAATAAGATAGAGTGCATCATACCAGTCAATGCATGCTGCACCAATGAATCATACTATGTACTATGCTAACATTATAATGACATATTTTGACTAATTGCTGAAAAAGATTGACAAAGTACTGACATATATTGACTAATTGCTGATGAATTCTGAGTAAATACTGACATGTATTGACTAATTGCTGATATATAGTGAGTAATTATTGACATATATGGACTAATTTGCTGACAAATAGTGAGTAATTACTGACAGATATTGACTAATTGCTGACAAAGAGTAAGTAATTATTGACATATATTGACTTATTGCTGATAAATAGTGAGTAATTACTGACATATTAACTAATTGCTGACAAAGAGTGAGTAATTCTGGGATTACACTAGACCTGGTTTTCTGTTAGCCAATTTGGCAATTATGAATAGCCAAATGCAGTATCAATTAGCCAAACAGTTTCAACAGGCCAGCTTATAAAATGTTGTGTTCTTTTTTTCCCTCCAATTATGACCATCGCAATTTCATTTTAGATATGATCTAGCTTTAGACTTATGTGACTTTTGACACAAAATCTTGCAAAAGTCTCAAAAGATAGTTTTCAAAAATTGAGGGTGCTTCTTTTTTTTTAAATGAAAGTACTTTCTATGACTCTATTGATGTGGGGACTGGTAGCTTCCCCCCGTGGGTAGTGCTGTATCAACACAGAAACATGGGTGGATGTGTCTAACCGACCCTAAATTGAAATCTTCTTCAGGACTGCAGTAAACAGCGCCCTCTCAACTAATATACTGTAGCTAAAGGGCTGTCACAACATAAGGTGAACCTCTGAACATTCACTAAAGAATATGGCCATTCTTAAAGAATATGGCCATTCTTTGATGGGCAGGAATTGGTGTGTGTGGGGGGGACGGGGCAAATGTGATGACCATAACATCTGCAGTCCTACAATCTCAATTAGCCATTTTGGCGAATTTTCAGCTTCTATCCTTAGCCAAAATGCACTTGGATTAGCCATTGGCAATTTGGCGAGTGGCTGGCATATCCCTGAAATTACTGACTTATATTGACTAATTTCTGACAAATTGTGAGCAATTACTGATATATATATAGTGACTAAGTACTGATATATAGTAACTATGTACTGATATATGTGGACAGATGAGGGGAAAGGGTCCTCCGAGGTTAAATATGAAATTTGAAATTGATGCCATCAGCTTTAAAATGAGGTATAACACTTGTAGATAGCCTTTCTAGTCCCGGAGATATTGCTTCATGAAAATGGAATGACATGACTATATCAATACAGCCTATGAGCTCTATCATTCACTGTTTTAATAAAATCAGGCATCTTATTAGCATAATGATTTAAATAATCAATTAAAAAATGGCCATCCCTTTCTATACATTCGGGCATAGCTTTGGATCTAGAAATGGTATCTTTATGCTTTTTTCAGCGTATGAATCTCCATGAATCCTTCTATCAGTTAACATTATTTTTTTCCTATTTAGAATAGGATTTTGGTTGCCATGGCAACAAATTTCTCCGAAAACCCTTATTTAGGCCTGGTTTTGGATTCAAAACGTTCCATTTGCATTCCAAATGTACAGGAAGTGCCAGGAAATAGAACATTTTTGAGAAAACCACCTTTTTCTGGGTGAAAAAGTACATAAAACCTATTTTTGGTCTATTTTTCACATTTCTAGCCTTTGTACCTCCCCTAGTGACCAAATCCAGTACTAAAAATCCCGCAGGGAGGGCCATTTCCCCTCATCTGCCCACATATAGTGACTAAGTACTGACATATATTGACTGATTGCTGACAAATAGTGAGAAATTACTGACAAATATTGACTAATTGCTTACAAATAGTGAGCAATTACTGACATATATAGACTAATTGCAGTTATATAGTGACTAAGTACTAACATATAATGACTAACTGCTGACAAATAGTGAGTAAATACTTTCAGAATAAAACACCAAAAGCCATTGAAACACAAAACACTGTACAGTGCAAACAGGGCTTGTGGTACCATGCATTGGCTGTCTCCCCAGTGACTGCAGGTATTGATGTGTAAAGCTTATCAAGAGTGATAATGTACTGGTGACTAGCATTTGGATCTAATATGTCTAAGCACCTTATCAAGCAATGGTTGCCTCTGTTGAACAACTTGTTTGATGCTACAGGAAGGTAGGGGAGGGGTATTCCATTTCTATTGTTCAGATTCCACTTTTTAATGAATAATGTGCTATTAATCTGCTATTAATCTTTTTAACATCAATACTTAGTCATTAGGTTTCAGGAGTTTATCCTTGCAAGCATATAAATTCTATAAGGGAGCAATGGCAGATATCTATAATGGAAAAGTACCAAGATAATAATTGTGCTAATTATGCAAATAATATGCACGGATATGGAGTGTTCGGTATCAATATGGGGTGTTTCGTCCACCTAAAGAACATGCCCCCCTAAACAATTGTTTCGAAAAAGAAAAAGCGAAATAATATTTTTGACTAGGAGCCTTTTCGGCCCCAGCCAGTCCACCTGTGCACTATCCAGGGTGTTCACACGCCCTACCTCCAGCCAAAACCTATCTGTTTTAAGCGTCACCGGCGAAAAAAGGCAGATTTGAGGAAGGAACGGATCGATATAAAGGGTTTTTTGGGATGCGGGGGCAGACGCCAGTCCAGGCACTGGCAGAGAGGACCAAGAACTGGCAGTTTTACAAAAACCATCATATCTCCCTTAATCATAGTTTTTGTTTTTAATTTTGACAAAGATGAAAAAAGGTAGAAGCTATTATTCAGCCATTATGCATTGGAACATCATGCTGACCTTATGATGTAATAGTGACAGCAGGTCCAAGGGTCTCTCGGCTGATAAAAAATCTGTGGAGTCTATTATACCAACCTAGCAATATTTTAGGTCTATTTAGCGATTGTTTAAGGACAAATAACTTATTTCATGGCCAAATACAATACTGTACCTCTATCTGGATTGACCTTTGGTCGTCATCATGCATGAATGTAGCCCTGGCATCATGCTGACCTTATGTGTTGATATATTAACTACAAGAGGTTCGTCATGATGCTTCAATAAAGTGCTGGAAAGACTGCTCACCAGCACTTCATTGGTGCATCATGATGAGCAATGGGCAGAATGTATTAATACATCTTTCTCAAAACTGAAATATGATGATCTAATATCGATCTCCATAATGTGCTACCTCAAAACGATATGTTACAATGGCTTGTACTCCTATTATTAACAGAGATAGCAATTGTCAGGTTAAACATGCTGGTAATGCCAGTACCAGGACTAAAACACGGACATCTGTGCTACCTTTAAGCCTCGTGGTGATTATGCTACCAGTTGGTGGACACAGTCAACTACTCAACTACTAAACATACACTGCTTCCAGTAGAAATAGATGGGAAGAGTGGGAGCCAGTGGGTGGACAGTCAATGTGTAGAGTAGGGGGCATGTTCGCAACAATCACCACTTGGTGTTTTGATAAAAATCTTTTTCAGTCAAAATTTGTTTTTTTTTTAGGTCAAAACAAATTTTTGACGGTGCAAGGTCAATCGGAGGGAAAAAGTACTGCAGATCCATACCCTACAAGGCATGGTTACTAAAATAAAACATGGTTGATCGCTGTATTAAGGAGAGCAAGATTTGTTGTGCTAATTTCAAAATTTCCATCTGGGAGTAGAAATTGTCATCTCAGAGAGAGGCAAAGTGTCTTAATTTCAGACTCTATGAGGAATTGACTTGAGAAGAAATTGGCTTATATATAGGTTTACGCAAAAGTTTGGTTTTCAGCGTTTTTGACAAGCCATATTTTGATTTTCATTTTGACATGCAAGTACACATTTTTTTATTTGAACATCGGTCACAGTACACATACATGTCTTTTCTCTTGCTATTCGGTAGTTACATGACATAAAATCTTTAATTACTAATAAAAATTTAAGATTTAAAACTTGATGTCTGATGATTTGAAATGGACGCTGCCAACCCGGCAGCCTTGACTCAGGGAGGACCTTGAGCCAACAAAATATTTTATCAAGGTTCCTTGCTGGGTATTCAAATTGAACTTCAAACTGCATAAATAAGTACAGGGATTTAGCACATCAATGCCAATCCGGCCTGAACCATATTATGAGCAACTATTATTATCCGCATTTAAAAGAAGACACAGAAGGTCAGGCATTGATGGTAATTATCTATCAAAGTGTCAACAAAAAGGCAATTGACAAAAGAGTATGTACAATTATGTCCAATTAACATGCCTGGGAACTCGGCATCCAGTTTGTAAAGCCAGGTCTCTTGGAATGATAAAGTTTCACCAAATTTAATCATGCCAGTAACTCTGAATTAAGAGACATAAGAATTGGCATCTCACCTGTTATGTTTAAAGAAGTTGTGTGACTGCACAGCGTCCTATGACAGGCATCTGCCTCATGCAACATTTATGAATTTATGTAACCTTGGATCCACATTCATTTATAATGATATCCTATACATAAAGGATCATGATTTGTAACTCAATACAATCATGACCTTCACATAATATCAATACACTATCAAAAACCCTATCCAGAAGATGAACTACTCCACTTGTAATTTTCTCATCGATAATGAGAATGCATTCAGCAATGTTGGTTACTGGAACTCCTCCGTAAAAGTGTGTGGATTTTCATATGTTAGGATGGTTCTACCTGTTCAATATAGGAATATTAGGATTTTTGTGAACTCTTACAGGAAAAGAAATGAAATGGGACCAATTCTTAAAACTTACAGCACTGTTCAACAAAGAAGTTGTAAGTGTGCTATTTAATCAATATCTTGAAAGATGGCAAGCCGAATGTAGACATAACTGACAGACTAGAATACAGCCTTGATATTCGTATGAGTCATATCATATAATATTAGGAGCTCAATTTCAAAGAGTCTTCTCGGCTAATCAACACATTTTTCTCCCTGGTCCACATAGGATACTGGATCAATACATATTTGAACTGTATACACAGCTTTGGTTAATTCAATTTATCTTATTTATTCACAGAGACATTATGTTGAGGAATATAAAACGTTTTAATTGTTGTCATATCTTTCTTCTCTAAGGAAACTATAATCATTGTGCGATCAGAGGATGGTAAATTGTGACTAATGAACACCAAATTGTCATCAGGACCAATTCACAAGCCACTGGAGGTATTTTAAAACAGAGTTGGCTCTTTTTTTTTATTTTAAGGTAGGGTTCTAGGGTAATTCAGCTGAATACATTTTAGTGCATTATTTGTCACAGGTATAATGAAATCACATGTGATATACCATAATCTCCTGTGTATAAGGCGCGTCTTATACGCGAATCAAATGGTGAGTGGGTCTTATATGCGGGACGGTTATTGCCTTGAGTTGGGGGTGCGCCTTATCCGCGGGGCACCTCCTAATTCCTAATCAGCCTGATGTACACAGAGTCATGTATTTTCTTTAACCAAAGAAGAGGTGTAGTCTAACCCATGGTGCTCTAAATTTCCTTAAACTGCTGAGTGATGCATGCTATTCTGATCACCATAAAAGGGTTTGGAAATATATGTGCACCCCACTCACTGAGAGCTTTGTTAATTTTATTATTGACCTTTTAACCAAGAGAATCCATGCAGCATTATAATCAATAATCCTGCCATACTGTGTGCTGCCACCTGGTGTTATGAGCTGTATGTCATTCTCTATTCTCTACATTACAAACTACTGGTATCCCAGCATGCCATGTCTCTAGAGGACAGGCCTATTTCTCTGTTATAACAGTGTGGGTCTAGATAATCAATGGGAGGGTATAATATGAACAAATAACAAATTCGGTTTGAACCTATCATATCTATAACTTGCTAACAAATAATGCAAATCAGAGCATTATTTCTTTCAAAAAATGAACAGTATTGTACCTTTCAAAATGATGCCAAGTAACATCAGTTGTGGGCTATATAAAGACAATTGGCATTAATAGTAGTTAATGAGTTAAATGATTCCCAGAATAACACCAGGTGGCAGCACACACTATGGCAGGATTATTGATTATAAGTGAGTGGGGTGTACATTTATTTCCAAACACTTTTATGGTGAGCAGAATAGCATGCTTCATTCAGCAGTTTAAAGGGATAGATTCCGTTGGTGTACATACGAACTGAAGTCCTGCTGTGCCCTTACAGCATGTGTATACCGCTTCCACACAGAGGTGCTAACTTTTATTGCCCCACAGGTGGTCCTGTTTGAAGTTTGGTGTGTGTGGGGTCATTAGGGTTTGGGGGTGGAGGCTGGAGCAGCTCCATAAACTGACCAACAACCCATCAGAAGTGGGTGGGTGTCTATTGATGGAACAGCCTGAATTCAAAATTCTGACAGTTGGAGAAAATAAAATAGTCAATTTCTGATTGTTTTATTCATCAGAAAAAGCTGGTTTTAGCTATACCTATCGTTGAGGTACTCACACATATGGTATGCACTTTGCAGAAAATAATATTCACTAAAGACAGAGATATTTAGGAGAACTTGGCATATTTGACCAGAGCTCTTTACCCCACCTTATATGAGACCCCCTGTGGGATCATAGGCTGTTCCGTCCTATTTATAGTCTTCGTTCCCCTTTAAGGGTATTTACAGCACCATGGGTTAGACTACACCTTTTCTTTGGTTAAAGAATATACATGACCAGTTGGGGTGTTGGTATCTATAGACAATTTTTGAAATGCCCCTTTAGGTTGGGTCCCTTGTGTGGACCATGCTCCTTCAGTTAGGGGTGCGCCGTATACGCAGGTTTTTCAAATATTAGACTCAGGCTCAGCAGATGTGCCTTCTACATGGACCTGCCTTCCCTGAGTTGTGGGTGCGCCTTGTACGCGGGCTGCGCCTTGTACGCGGGAGATTACGGTACACCATATTATTACCATAGTACTTGTCTCAATCAAATAAGTCCCATTTTACAAGGCATTGCTATGCATGGAATGAAAATGGAACAAAAACGTTCTTTTTAGCTTCTTTTTCTTTGAAGAGGATTATGTGATGGAAAATGAACATACTTATCAGTTCTGATGATTGGAGAATTATTATGATGTCATTTCCTGGAGACCATTTTTATTTTTTTTGTCAATATTCTAATTATCATGGTCAGAAGAGCTCTTCAAAGTTGCTTAGTTACTAAAAAAAGTGTGATTTTTGACCATTTTTGTCGAGAATTTACCATTCTCCTGACCTTAATATTTAGAATATCAGAAAAATAAAAAATAAGTCTCCAGGAGATGACTTCATAATAATTCTCCAATCATCAGAACTGATAACTATGTTGAATTTCCATCCCATAATGCTCTTTAAAGAAAAGGATGCTAAAAAAGAACGTTTTGTTCCATTTTCATTCCATGCCTAGCAATGCCTTATAAAATGGGCCTTATTTGAATGAGACATCAATTACGGTCATATTGGTGTATAACACATATAATTTCATTATACCTGTTACATAGAATGCGCTAAAAATCTGTTCAGCTGAATTACCCTGCAACCCTACCTTAAGGTTCTCCAAACTGCATAAATAAGTACACGAATTTAGCACATCAATGCCTCCTTAATCTGGAACATATCATAAGCAACTTAAGTTTTCATATTTAAAAGAAGACACAGAAGGTCAGGCATTGATGGTTATTATCAAAGTGTCAACAAAAAAGAGCATGAACAATTATGTTCAAATAACATGCCTGGAAAGCTGCCTTATAAGTACCCAGCTTGGAAAGCCAGGCCTCTTGGAATTATAGTTTCACCAAATGTAATCATGTCAGTAACTCTGAATTGAGAAACATAAGAACTGGTATCTTGTCTGTTATGTTTAAAGAAGTGGTGTGACTGCACAGCATCTTATACCAAGAATCTGCCACATGCCTGATGTTGGGAATGGTAACCTTGTTACTAGTTAGGCCCTAGACATAAAAAAATGCTGTAACCAATCATGTAGATCTTACACAGACAACAGTGTAATTTACCCCCTGGACATAGGCCAATGTAACAGGTTATATCTAGGTCATCTGCTTTCCTCATCTCAACCCCTGAGGAGTTCCTGTCAACAAATCAAGCAAGGCGTCTGAATGGAGGTACATTGAAGTATACAATCTATTAAATTTGAGAATAATCCAATCTGGTATACGCCAGTAGGACATTATTTAATATATGAAGGTTCATGTCCTCAAAAGATAGCCCCTCATTCTTTTGTGTGGAAACTCTGCAAATCGAGGAAATATCTTCACATCAACACCGACCTAATTTGTTGTCAATGTCAGGTTAGTACCAGTGTCAACTCAGTGCCTTTATCACGTGATAAAAGCACTAAGATTATCCAGTTTGGGTACCATTAATCGTAACAAAAAGCAATAACAGTATTATAATATCTCTCAAATCTCAGCCAAACATGTAGGATGGACCAGGAGTGGAGTGTGCATGGTATTGGAATTTTTTGAGGTACAGTTTCATGCTTTCCTGTTATCAGTATTGTAAGACTTCAATGAAACATGCATGGGGATTCAACGCTGCTTCTCCATACAAAAGGATAATAATATTGAGCATGCACAGAGGAGGACTGTATGGATAGTCAAATAGGGTGAGTTGGTTCAGACTTAAACAGACTTTGGCACATCTAATATGCTGACATTGCTAGTAGACGACCTTCCTCATAACATCATAGGTTTCACAAAGTAGACATGTACATGGTTAGATTCAGTGGCAAGTTGTTATTGTCATAGAAAACCTTATATAACAGGGGCGTAGGAAAAGGGGGGGCCAGGGGAGCCTGGGCCCCCCCCCCAATAATGGGGAGGTTCCCTATATAAGCCTATATAAAAATATAGCAGGCCCCCCCAACCGAGACTCCTGGGCCCCCCCCCCCCACCAATAAAAATTTGCTTCCTACGCCCCTGTATAACCTTAACCTCATATAACCTTTCCATTCAGCTGCATTGGTATCCTATACATCAAAGACCATGTTTTTTAACTCGACACGATCATGACCTTCAGCCAAAACAAAGATGCACGTAATATCAATACACTATCAAAAACCCTATCCATGATCCAAGAAAACTACACCGATTGAATGATGAAGGCTTTTATAATCTTGACAAATCACTGAGTTAATGGAATTTGAAAGGATCAAAAAGGTTTAAGAAGATTAACTACTTCACTTGAGATTTTCTCATTATCTAAAATGAGAGTGCATTCAACCATGTTGGTTACTGGAAATACTAACTCATAGTGTGTGGATTTTCCTACATTAGCATGGCCCTACCTGTTCAATATAGGATGTTTATGAAGGTGAAAAATCTGAAATCGAACAAATCATTTAGACTGTTCAACAATGAATCGTGCTTCCTAATTGTAATATTATAATGATAAATATCAGGGCTGAATACAGACATATCTGACTGACTAAAAAGCAGTCTTGATATTTGTATGAGTTATACAATACAATATCTGGAACTCAACCTCGAAGAGACCTCTCGGCTTACCAACACAATTATCTCCTTTGTAATGGACCACTTTTGTCTTGAACAGAGAAACAGATCATGTTATGTAACTTGTCACGATGTTGAGATGTCTTCTATCCCTGTAACCCTTTCTGAATGTAAACTGCCATCGAATAATTTATATAGCTTTGCAAATGGTATATGCCTGATTATATAGATAGCCGAATGGTCGAGGATATTCATGGCTCCAGCCTTTCTCAATGATGCTACATAATGCACTGTGTTATGAAGCTGAAGAGAGTCATGTAAGGCTGGACTATCACTAAAAAAGAGAGTAACATGGCGATATAACCTGGCTCCGACTAAGACTCCTTTCTTTTCTCTGTGTAAGGATGTTATATAGGGCATACAAGGCAGAACAGATTAATTAGCATAAGCTGACATTAATATGTCTTAGGTACAGGAGTAGTGACAGGGGAGGGGAATAGACCTCATACATATTCCAGTGTGCTTACCGGCGTGTCACAGTATCGTTGTAGCTTAAACATCCCTCACAAATTAACACATTAACAAGGAACAAACTATACCTTCTTAGTAAATTGTCAAAAAAACATTGAAACATTGAAATGGCATGTTGTTCAATATGGAACATTTCCTTTGCTAGCACATAACCCATGACACATAATAAACAGAATTAAACGACTATGGCATACACTGTGGTCGATCCACCCCAAGGAGAGACAGCCCAGCGAGGGATGGAGTGACCATAATGTATGACCGGGAGTTTAGTTCTGTATTTATTTCATGTCATCTGGATGTAAAAATGCTAAATTCTGTGAAAATAGCATGGAAATCAGTCATGTGACCAGCAGTGTGGATCTAGATATATTACGCCACTGGGTGTGTGGCGTACAGACCTCCAATGCTATCTCTATGGGTCGTTGTTATTCACATGAAATAAACCGTGGATACGTACTGAGATGACAATAGAATTATGGCATACATAAAAATGTGTTGTCCTAATAAATATATCGATCGTATTGGCACTGTACTCCTGAATTTCCAGGTACTTCAAAAATGATTCACCGATAGTCCTTTGCTAGGATTCTCTGACAGTGGATTTGCATTGGACATTAATCCCTGAATTTGTAACCCCCAAAAAAGTGAAGTTGAATTGTTTGGGCAGCTGGTGTGGCTGAAACGCCTCTCACGTCTACCAGACATTCTGTGTGCAAATGATCGATTCTCACGAAATTTTACAGAACAAAAGTTTACATAATGCCTTAATTTAGATTTTCTGTCTTTTCCGTGTGTTTTTTGAGTACTAACATGGATTCCCACTGAGCATCGAAACTGTTGCGGGAGTAAAGGCGATTAGATATTTGCCCTAATTTTGACACGGAAAAATTATCAATTTGTCTTGGTTCTGTTTTCATAAGGTTTTTATGACATTTTCCCTCTGTGTCAACTTTCTTCTTTCTCCTAATGTTTTCAAATTACTTTTTTTTCTCCTCTGTGCTAGAACTACTGGTATATATTATGGTTCATATCTTGATTTTAGTCAAATTGGTTAAGATTAATGAGTGGGATAGACATCATCCACAGTCAGTATAGGAAACATCACTTTGATGTCAGACCATTATCATCTACAGCAATTATCCCTGGTATGACCAATTGTTTATTTCATGAAATCAATTCCTTGTTTCACTGCTGTGTCATGTTGGTGTTTGCGAATAATATACGAACATAATCAGACATTGATAGCAAGATCGATACCCTCTTATCTAAGACTGCACGAGGTGTACCTTGAGAGGCTCATGTGACACTCCCCTTTTTTTCACATGAACACGTACACCTTATCGATAATCTGCCCTAATGTGTATGTAAAATATGGCACAGGATAGAAATAAGATAGAAAATTCACTTTGTTCTATGCATACAATTTGAGAAAGCTTTGATACGTTTGATTCTAGAACACACATTGCATTAGTAGCTATGGAGTCGTATAGCAGGAGTCAGACTATACACAAATAGAAGCACAAATAAAAAGAATGAAAACCCCGAAACCAATACATTCATTAAACGCAAGCTGTCACATAAATGGAATACAGTGGAGGTTTCTATGGCGCATATTTGTCTATAGTTTACAATTGGGCAATTTTAAATGTTAAGATTATCTGCTTAGCCATAAAGGGGAGTAGACTTAACAAATACCGTAAGGCCTGTGTTTGTATCGACCCTTGAATATATCTATATACACTGTTAATATCATGACTAAGTTATGATGTGTGTGGAGAGGGGTGCTGTCGATGTGTCTCGAGTCCAGATATAGAACTGTATTGTTTATCACTACAGAGATTCAACGTGGTATGCCCACTGGGCACCTATCTTGATAACATAGATATGTTTCCATACTATCATCGACTTGTTTGCTCGTGATGTTGGTGTGGTGTTACATGATAGGTCCATGCTATGCATGTGACTGATAACATGGCGTTGCAGACTATTTAAAGAGCGAAATAGGGCCTCACTTCTACCTCCAATCAAAAAATCAAGCTACACCCAAGCATGCAGGCCATGGCCACTGCAACGAAGAGCAGATATACAAAAGCAGACCTTTCAGCAAAGAAGGAACTCAACCACACAATTATTCAAGTTCACAACTCAACTTTACAAGTCAACACTCGTATCAAACCTGAGAATTATAATGAATTGCCGTGCACAATTTGTTATGACGCTATAGGTTTGGAGAAGACCTGGAGCTGTGCGGAATGTCGTCAGAAGTTACATTTACATTGCATGGATAAGTGGACCAGAGAGCCTTTTCGCTCATGTCCCTTATGTAGATATATATTAAAAGACTGCGAGATGAATCTCTTACGGACCGAAACAAGAAGGAGGGGCTTAGAAGATTCTCTTGCTGATAGGCGTTCAGCTGGGAGAGGTTCACAGAGTACTATCGTTGAATTAGGTTCACTTAACCCTGGAGGAAACAGACTGTTAATACATCGTGGGAATTCGTCTTCCATCTACTCAAGAGCCCTTTGTCTGCTAGAACTATCTCTGCTACTCCTATTGTGGTCATGGTCCCACCATGCTTGGGTGTAAGAAGTCAAATCGGACTTCTTAATTCATAAACACGAAATTCCAAATTGTCTGCCAGGCTTGTGTAGCACCTTCCCGTGGTGCCTGGTGCCGAACACGGTAACAGCATGTGACATTACGTGTAATAGAATGTGCTGTTACTGTGTCGCTAAGCTACACACAGAATGAGATGCATCTTAAGCCCTTTAGGACAGCATATTACTTTTGTCAATTATATTACTTTTGTCTCTTTGATGCATTTATTATACCCAATGGTCTCTTTGATGCATTTATTATACCCAATGGTCTCTTTGAAGCATTTATTATACCCAATGGTATCTTTGATGCATTTATTATACCCGATGGTCTCTTTGATGCATTTATTATACCCGATGGTCTCTTTGATGCATTTATTATACCCGATGGTATCTTTGATGCATTTATTATACCCGATGGTCTCTTTGAAGCATTTATTATACCCGATGGTATCTTTGATGCATTTATTATACCCGATGGTATCTTTGATGCATTTATTATACCCAATGGTCTCTTTGATGCATTTATTATACCCAATGGTATCTTTGATGCATTTATTATACCCAATGGTATCTTTGATGCATTTATTATACCCAATGGTCTCTTTGATGCATTTATTATACCCAATGGTATCTTTGATGCATTTATTATACCCAATGGTCTCTTTGATGCATTTATTATACCCAATGGTCTCTTTGATGCATTTATTATATCCAATGGTCTCCATGATACATGAATGCAGTTCCATGCAGCTGTGCAGTCCTGGTGAGTAACCCTTGAAGGTTGTTTTCGTGCACCAGGGATCGATACCCTTTCAAAGGGTTGGCACAATGCACCAAAACTGTGCTGCCAAGTAAACCTGCCACCACTTTATCGGATTTGCTGTACCATGTGGTCTATATTGTCGCCTTAGTGAAAGAAGGCTGTAACTGCATCCGGGCCAGCAGGGTAGATGGTACCTCTGTGAGGGGCCCCACAGAGGTACCTTTTACATAATTGGCACAGATGCAGTTACACCCTTCTTGTACTAAGGCGACAACATAAGCATTAACTTATAATTGCACTGAATTTCTCGATGAGTTCATGAAAGGCCACCCGGATAAAAAAAAACAGGTTTCTCATCACCATGTCACACACATTTTTCATGGCAAGATGCGGAGGCCCAAGCAAGTTTATGGTGACCTTATTATATAGAAATGATAACGGTGCTGGCGAGCCTCAGTGACTGAATATTAAGGCCATTTTATTAACTAGGGAAGCATATAGAAGATATCAATAAGACCTCTTATGCGCTGCATACTTGGCAGTATAGAACTAGGGCATTTCAGGATCAGTGTCTGTAAAGGCCACCCCCCCCTCCTCCTTCCCGACACTATCGCCTGTCACCTTAGCTGTCAGGTATCCACACCGATCCAGACAGTGCTATGCTACTTTGATCTCTAGACTACTATAATCCCCACTAAAAGGCCTCATGTTTAGAATAGGGCTCATAACAACGGTTGCGCAAATGCCTATGGCATGCAGTACCCACCCTTTGACAAAAGCTGAAATTCTTTCGCCTAAAATTGCGTATTTCTATAGGCTGTTTGAGATGGAGGCATGTGAGATTCCTTAGACGTGCATCAGACAACCCTCGGTCTCTCATATGCCCCTTGGTATTTGCCCATAGTCATAAAGTCATATGTCACAGAAAATACATGGCATCCAGCGCTTCCCCATGGGACTAGCCTGCAGCTCTAAGGAAGCTCCAGCCAGAGGACTCCAGACAAATCCATATCACATAAGTCACTTCAACACTTTTTATTGGTGGTACACCACAGGCAGATCACTTCCAGTGTCCCAGATGGACCACCAAGAGATTTCAACCACCAACTGGGACGTCCACCCCACCTGGGGGATTTGAAAGTTGGTTTATGCTCAATCAGCATTACCAACTGGACGATTCAATACTTATCAAGCAATTGGCAATGTTGATTCAATGTTGATCAACCCATCGTTCTGACCATTTTGTAAGGTGGGTGGACGTTTCAAGGTATGTGAACGTCTCAAGGAAATTCTACCGTTACACTGAAGTATTATTACTATTTGAAGTCTTCACATCCTTTTTTACCTCCGACACTACCCATCCCCATCATCCTCTTTAGCTAGAACCTGGGCAGTGTATATGTACTAATGTAGAAAATCTTCCTACTCCAAACATCCAGGATTAAATGTGCATGAGTAAAGTCACTGTCTGACTTGTATCACTGTGAACCTGAGATTGCATGGCCTCAGCCGCCTTAGATACAGTAGTGGTACACCTACACTATATACCTGGTGTCACCTACATTATCTACACCTTGGTCAAATTGTCATTAGGTGATACACCCGAGGATCAAATTGAAATTAGTTGTGGATATCCATATAAAGTCTGATTCAGGGATATAATACAAAATGTCCCCCATCACATTACTATAGTCATTTCTTTTTCATTTCCCTTCCTTCTTGTGCTACTGTTTTCAGTAATGTGCCCTGCAGTACTGTCCTATTTTGATATACTATCACCAACAACTTTATCTTCTCTATGATGTCAATCGTAAATTTATATAGTCACTGAGTAGGCCTATTGATACCTACATGACCCATCTCTCTAATGTATATGTCTTTATCTAAATTCTTTCTTCAGACTATACTTATATCACTGATAAGCAATACACCAGATACCAGCCCCTCCCTCCCCCATCATCCCAACCGTACCTTGTTCGACCAAAAGGATATACAACTGTTTCAAGTAACAGGACATATCACTCCCCCTCTATCCTTTGTAGTTTCTTTAGTTTGAAAAGGGAGACGTTATATTCCAAAGCCCTAGAGGCCAAGGATACCTAAATCCTATTTCAAGTTGCTGTTGTTGTACTGATTGTGATCTTAATAACTCAATACTTATCTTAGATTACTTTCAATACTTATCGTAAATACCCATCTATAAGCCCTATAGGTCCTTGCAAGATTAAATATAATCAGCTGGTTAACCGAATGAAACCTATTCGGCCTCTGTGGAGTACATGCTACACATTTCATCCTGGTGTTGTTGCCACTACCTGATCCGGGTGCCTGTTATTAACGTATGTCGCCAATGACCAGACTCACGGCCCCCTTGGGGTTATATAGGTTTTAGTATGGACGCCATTGCTTGATCTGGTACCTGGGGAGATAAGCACCGATAACAACCAGCATGTTGGGGACCATCCCAAAGGCGCTGTGCATTTTCTGCAATGCATAGTTCTTCCTATTTGAGCGGCCATGGCCACTTTGCATGCCTCATCTTGGTGGAGAGAGGTATCCAAGTCATTCCCAGGCAGACTAATAAGCCATGTACCACAGCAACCAGCCAGCGCGGAGGAACTACTTTTCTCAGATTACCTGTATGCCAGCGATGGCTCACGGCACTGGTGGAGAGAAAAATAAAACTAGACAAATGCCACATCTGGGCTAGCTTGAAGACGCGTCTAGTAAACAACGATAGGGACAATTTGACCACGCCCCAAATCTAGATGCTATGACTGTCAGAGTGGCCATGGCCATTATTCTTTGTTTTTGTCTGGTCAAGGCCATGATATCAGGGATAGAAAGGTGCTGCTCTCAGATCTTTGGTACTTGACACGCCTTGGCTGAGACCCTGGAGGCTGGTATTGGCCTCCTCCAGCAGCTTTAAGGCTGTATTACATGTACCAGAAGACCTTCATCTTTCATTCTGACATGGCTTATCAATATTGATAATATTCTTGGGTTAAGAACAATTACAAAGCCGACAGCGAAAGATTTCTAATTAATTTCAATACTGCATTTTCAAAGATCTTTTCAACTTCATGTATTCAACATACTAAAATTCGCTGTGATGTGTCAGGCATAGCTTCCCATTTCTTCTCATTTTAACGTCTTTTAAACGCTACGTATTATTAAGGACCTGTCAGATACAGGAGCTTGTCTATTTTTGTAGGTTTCAAAATTCGCTGTGTTTAGTCGGACATCGTCTTTCATCTTTGACCTCTTTTAAACGCTGCATGTATGAAAAATCTTTCAGTAATTACATCAAATGGAACGACAGACCACACTTTGCCAAATGGTCACTCACACATCATCCATGACAGATATAAAAGCCGTGTTGGGGAGGCCTTAATTCCCTACATGCTCACAGAAGCTGAATCTGAATGTAAAATCAATGCATGCCTTGAAAAACCTTCCCTTTGTCAGGCCATCGGTGGTAGGCAGCGCTAAAATTGCAATTACAGCCAATGGCGGTGGCATGCGTAAGAAATTCAAGACTGCACAGGAATCAATTACGTTCTGGGCGTTGACGATCAGGAGCCAATCGGCCACCAGGAGGGGTGCGTGGTGGGTATTAGCTCTTGGATTGTTTGAATGGAGTAATCTAACAGGATTAGACTTAAACTCAACAATCATTTTAACCCACCCATGGAAACCCTGTTGAGGGAAACCTAACTAAATAACCCTATTTAATATTTGTGCGCTTTTCTAAGAAGAATGAAGGAGATGCCATCACAGGTCACTTCTGTTGACTCCTTAAGTAATGTTATGAGGCGATTTGATTTGATGGATGTGGGATTTTACTGAATTTTATTCTGATAGCTGGTTGAATCCTTTTATCTATTTGCAGATATCGGTTATTTTCTCCCAAAACCATTTTTGTCCATCCCCTTACCTACTTATCCCACTTATTCTGAGTCTATTTATTTCTATCCTCTAACCACTCCTCTTCAATCTACCATATCTGATTCAATCATATCATGTAACCTAAAACCCCACCACTATCTCAATCTAATAGACCGTACAATGGACAGCACAAATGTTAAGGGCACATACGAATTTTTGAATACATCTGAAAAGGCACATGGCTGTCATCTACAAAGGCTACAGTCAGTCCCTCTGAGAAAGAGTTATCCCGATTTATTTCCCTCACACATCTACCCATTTGTAAAAAGCTGTACTGAACACACAAACATGTTGCTGTCTAGATATCAGGCTTTGCTTTTATACTTCCTCTCAGTTCAGCCTTTTCCCTTTTTTCAGTTAAATAGTACTGCAATACCCCGCATATAATGCGCACTCCGTGTATAGGATGCACCCTGAGTTCAGTAACAATCTATCAGGCACATCTTTCAGTCGCTACCATTGAATAAAAGTTCATAGATTTTCGTAATTTTTCTCTCCGAGGTAGCTAAAATCATCTACAACCAGAATATGAAAAGAAAGGTAGGGGGTTCTGTGCTATCTTTTTTATATTGAATTTTGAAAAATAAAAGTATTTCCATTCTCACCTAAAAATCAGAAAAAAAAATTGACTAAGATTCAAGATTTTTTCTGTTATAACTATCAAACACAGAAATATGAAAACTCGCATGGTGAACATTCTAATATATCCTTATTTATCAAGAACTTTTTCTTTTTTCTCCCATTACAAGGCATTATAGGTAAATTTATCACGTTTTGACAAAAAAGAGGATATTACTTTTATCATATTATAATAAAAACAATTAGATCATCTATTTCTAGGCACTAGATTTTTCTCAAACCTTTTTAGAATATTGTTCAGATATTTTGCCTTTAAATCAAAGTAATTTTAATATGGGGTCCCGCGCATAATTTTGGCCATTTGAAATAAAAAGGTATTGGAAAAACAGACGATAATGCATATTCAAAGCACTGTATGATGGGTAAAATATATAGGGGAAAGTTGCCTAATTTGGACCCCCCTAAGAACCTTTTCCTGTCCAGTGATTATTTCTATGAATTTGAATGTAAAATTTATACACTTTGTGAGGGTACCTTATAGCTTTCTGGTGATAGCATAAACATCTAGGAATTTGAATTTCTCTAGTCAGGGTGTACAATTAAAAATCAAAGCATAATGGTCTAATTTAGGCACCTGGTTGCCTAATTTGGACCAGTTGGTATCCTAAATTGGACCAATGTGCATTATTGTTCTCTATTTCATTATACTTTCATTACATTGAAAAATATATAAAACTAGAGAACTTTTAATATATGATATCACATGTCTTCTTGTTATTTCCATCAATATCATGTGAATTTGCTCCGTACTGAAGTCAGAAAAAGGTTACACTTTGGTTTAATTTAGAAAGCTAGGCCGAGGCCCCAAGGGGTGGTCCAATTTAGGTAACTAAATTTGACCTAATACTACAACTATGGTCCAATTTAGGCAACTCAAGCTGGTCGAATTTAGGCAACTTTTCACCTTTCTCATTGATGGTTTGTTTTCTAAAACATGACAATGGTTTTTATCAAATTTCATTTTAGTCTAAAAGTGTAATATGACATCTAAAAATCTGAAAGGATTTTGAACAAAAAGATGTTGCCTAGCAACCAGGAGGGCTTAAGTAAGCAGTGACACAAATAAGATCAAGAAGATGACCTATATGCGCAGGAACCTGTGCAGTAAGCTCAATTTCAATGGTAGCGACCCACCTTAAGTCCTGTTTTATAGTATTAAATCCTTGCATCTAAGTCACATTCCTAACTTTGACTGATTCTATTATAAGGCACAAATGGGGTATATCCTTACATATAATCAATGCCTTATATACAGGATATTATGCCAAATCATACGTTTGCAGAAAGTTAAGCTGGTACAGATTGTGACCAAACTCCTATTCACAAGGTTAAGTTTCATAAGTCAAAATGCATTGCAATTATACTTACCGATCGGGGGGGCAAGGGATTCTATTCATTGTAGGAATAATTTTACCCTCACAGCTCCCAGCCCCATTTATGTATAAATAGGCTACCCTACACTTCGCATGCTAATGGGTGTGACACTTAACAGTAACTAGATTTGAGCATCAATGCAAGTATGCATGACAACCACCCATCCATTTGCAGCTCCCTGACCAATGGCTATAGGAATGGTGGCGGATGACAGAGGGAATGGGAATGGATGTCTTCTCGTTTTATAGTGCTCCTACACGGCAGGGGATCATCCATATGCAGTGCTCAGGAAGGCACAGATAGTGTTAGATGCAGGTGAGCTATGGGAGATGATTAACTAGTCAAGGGGCGAATAGGACTTTGATAATGTACTGTGTCTCTTGCACTAATTTTAGTATCATGATGGATGAATGCAGCAATGATGAGTGGATCCGTAAGGCATGCACCCATGTATCATGGGTACTGCATGGCGTTTACACTCGCAAGCACTATATTTCATCATTGACAAACAGAGAACTTGAGGCAAAGTGATTAAGGTGTATTTATAAGAGGGAGCCCTCACTGCGCCATGCCGTAATGCAGGAGCACTCAATGGCAGCATGTAGAGCCATACAAATCTGGACTCGTACACTGAATGGGCCATTTCAGCAGGGCAACTGCTGATACCCGCAGGAGTCAGAAGCACAATGGCTACACTGAAAAAAAGTTTCTTACTCACTTGAGTCTGGATCCAGACTCAGGCAATGTCGCCAAAATGAGACTCACCCTGATCCTGGGGAGATTCTCTGGCAGATCCTGAGGCTGATCCTTGGGTGATACTCTGGCTCTGCCTGACTATCAACCCAGGAGACAACCCAGGAGACATTGCCTGGAGACTGGATTCAGACTCAAGTAAGACTTTTTTTCAGGGTAGGCACTAGGCCCAGGGTAAATGCCTTAATACTGAATAATTGTCTTCCCTCAATTTTCGTCTCTACTTAAGAGTTCATTTCTTTATAGAAGACCCCAAAGGGATGCGCCCCCTCCTTTGGGCCCAAGCCTGCTCTTTTCCCAAGTCCTGGATCCGCCATGGGGATTGGACATTAAATGCCCTCATGTGGGTCTTATAGAGGAATAGTAGGTAGATGGTTGCTAACCTGGTGCACACCTAGTGTAGCAAGGGAAGGGAGGGGGTGTAGAGCTCATGTCAACAAGTGGCCCATTCATTACAGCCTGACATGCAGGACAGGCTCCGGCCAGATGGTATTCATCATGTCACACAGGCTACCAAGCCTATATTGATGACATTCCGCTGCCCTGCTGCAGTGGTTTATACTGCCTTATTCGTCCAACAAATACCCCCCCCCCCCATATGTTCACTATGGTCCCACTGGTGAACATTCTCTAACTCTGGATCGTACCTTCCCCAATCCCTCTGCGCCTGCGATTTCTGTGCCTTCCTTTCGTGATTGCATCCTTACAGAATGCATTTGTGGCGTGTGAAATTCCAGGTAGGCATCTGACTCACGTGAAATCACACACTCCCCATATCATCTTGGAATATCCTACATAAATTTCGGAAATGACTATAGCATTTTCCAGTTTCTGCTATACAAATGGACTTTATATACATATATACAGAGATTTATCATAGATTAACTCCCTGCTTGACTCAAATTAGGAGACGTTGTCATTTGGAATGAGTTTTTCTTAATCATGGGAATTAGTACTATTAGTTTCATAATTCTCAACGAAAATGGGGAATGGCTACAAAAGTTGAGAAGTTGGCATGTCTTCCGTTATTAATTTTTCATCAGTTACTTGGAACTGCAATCCTGAGCCTTACAGCACATTCAAAGCTGATTCTCCCTGCATGTGTACTGCACTAAGGAAACATAATGTGTTAGTACCAATTGTTGCATGGCTTGTTTTTATGGATATAAACCGTTATGGAAAAAAAAATCTAATTAGAGTATGGAGAATTGGGTGCATATGATCCAAGATTATTTTGGTATCATGTCAGATATTAGCTCCCTCTAAAAGAATCACATAATATGACAGCTCATTTTCAAGTTTTGACTTCCTGTGCTGGATATAGTAGAGATAGAGCAAAGTGGATGGTTGTATCGTAATTGGGAGGTCAGGACCATTCTGAAGGGGGTCTAACTTTGCAGATAGGATCAGTAGAAGTTTGTGAATGACAATTTCTTTCAATATACATGCATTTAAGCCCGAAACTGCGCTTAAATGCTCGCTTGGGCACCTAAGGGTTAAGCATGTATATATGTTCAACAGGCCACCATGGGCTGAATATTAATTGGATTAAGGTGATTTTAACACCAGAAGTCTCGTGACGTCAAGGGCTTTCCAATGGTACCAAATATGTCATGGTACATTAAATATATGATTGTTAATAAATACTATTGGAGAGAAAAATGGATTTGAAAAAGGCATAATTTACATGAAAAGTGCGCTCTCTGGCCATGAGAATACAGGTGAAATACAGAAAATTCACAAAATTATTGATAAAAATACCAGAAAAATGATGAAATATTTTCCATGTGATTTTCTCCAAGGAATCCAATTATAATATGTACTTTTGTTCAATTTCAATCAATATGGCCTTCATTGAAATGTTAAAATAATGATTTCTGAGTTGGAAATAACCTATTCCCCACCAAAAATAAAATAGAAATAAATAAAAGAGATTTTCTGGGCACCTTAATCCAAATCAGGCCATTTCATCACTATTCCCTACTGACTCATGTAATACTCTAACATATGATTCATATTACATTTTCTGAAAGGTATTTAACTTCCCCCCTAGTTACCAATTGAATTAGTTTACATCTTGACATGATAAAGGTAATGACCTCTACTATGTAAAGTTGGTTGAATAAATCAGCTTTCTCAAAATAATTCTGGGCACGAAAGGGATAAATGACGAGTCAATTTAAATCTAATGACAATATAAGAGAAACGTGCTTCTGCTCACGCAATTCTCTCATGTATAACAGTTCTTATTTCTAACAATTTGAAAGAAATACAATCCAAATGAACATTATAAGTTTGAGGGACGCTCGCACTAGACTAAACTTCTTATTATGTGACATACAGCACAGTGGTTGCTGCGTATAGTGAGTAGCTCACTTAATGAGGTGCTCAGGAGCTACTCATCCCCCTGTAGATGTATGTACGACGTGGGACCTCTCCAGGCTCACAGCCCATGACATGGAGAGGCGTTCATTACCTTTATATGTAGGTCATTACTTTAATCTAACCCTTCAAGGGAGGTATAAAAAGCCCAGAAAGATATGAATGATATCGGTCAACACGATGCATGCAGTCTTGGAGAGTAACTACTTATTGGGGTACAGATTCCATGAGTTGAATGTATACATTCCTGAGGGTTCAGTATGGTGATTCTCCATGGCACTGCAGTGGTGCGTTATGCCAGGCGTTATGACGACAAAGAACATGGACCTTGAGCAGAGATGGCTCTCGCTGGCCTATAACAACATGTCTCCCAAGAAATTCAATACAAAATTCTCTACACAAAATCCAGGAAATCCGATGGAAACAGGAAAAGTGGCATCTCTGGTGGAGGCATCTTGCGGTCTTAAAAGGGTTAACGTGCAACCCAGATAACAGCAAGTCAGTCATGTTGGCGTGCCCCAACTAGCACCAAGGAAGCAGCTTAACTCTTCCTTTACCAGAGTATTTTAGGGCAAATTTTGGCTTGTAGTATGTGGTGTGACCTCTCAAAAACTGTTGGAATTGTGTGAAAATTCCAATTAGAAAGGAAATTGTGATGGATTAAGCCAGGCTAGTTAATCGGAAAGTGCAATACCCATATTTTCTTTATCTACATTGCATTGCTGAGAAATGTCTGACAAATGTGGTGTTCTGAGGAGAAAATTTCATCATTCAACCAAATTTGAAATTGTAATATCTCAGCACTCCCTGTATCAATTGTAATGAAATAAAGTGCATATTGTAGGAAATATAAAGTACTTCTGGAATTGTGCTAAATAAGGATATTTAGAAAAAGTTCTTTTTGGTTACCATGGCAACCAAAACTGTGCAAATTCAGGATTTTAGCATATCTGTTGCCATGGTAACCAACCAAAATTACCAATAATGCATCAAAATACACTGAAAATTTTGATATCATTTTGTTCAGCATGAAAAAATGTACAAAAAAGATTTTCACTGAAGAAATAGTGTTTTTTGAAGTTTTTCATGATTTTTAGCCTAAATATTGATTAAATCCATGAAAGACTTTTGAGGTGATATTAATTTATGTCTCAAGTTTGCAAGACTGCCATATAATAAGTATCAGAGGTAGAGACTAATTCTTTTGGGCTCTGTGGAAGACCCAACTCAACCTGGGTCTGGTAAAAAAATCTAGGAGTTTCAATGGATTTTGAGGGAGTAACAGAGTACTCAAAATCGGTCAAAAATCGGCCAAAATCGGCTTAAACTACGCATAAATGCGTAATCGGTAAAGGAAGAGTTAACAGCTCACTGTCACTGAATATTTCATAATATATATAAAAATGAATATGATTAACACTCTAATGGCGGGATTTCTGTTTCACAATATGTGCTTATCATCTATTTCTTTGGGCTTAGTATTGAAACGCAATGTATTTTCAAGGGGCGGTGACGGTGATTGAATCTATGAAATTTCAGAGGCACTGTGTCTGAAGGGCTACCTTGTTTTAATACTCATACAGCGAGGAAAAAAAGAAAGAAAATTCAGTCTTTATTGAAGTCTTTTAAATAGCTAATCACCTGGTAGAGGACTTAAGGTGCAACATTCTACACGTGAAGTGACTCACCTGAGAATCGTTAACAATGTATGACGAATAAAAGCTACGGTCGTAATTACCAAGCATTCTACTATACAGACGTGACAGACTTAGCCGCCTTAAACATCGTCCACGGTAGGCAAGGCTAAGTAGGAGCAGACCAGGCGACCATAAAAAAAAACTGTTGTAGTTTTAATCAGTTTAGGTATGGGAAGCCGGTCGGTGATTCCTGTTTTGTCCAGATACAAGTAGCTAGTTGATTCTCATGAATTAGACAAAAATGATCGACATTCAATGACACCACTCGTCATGTATAACATCTCTCCAGGAGGAAGAAGAAAAGGATTCTGCTTACATAAATAATGTAGGGAATACCTCGCCTCAGGATCAAGTCCAATGGAACGCTACTATAACGCAGGATGTAATTGACCAGTTTAATACCAAATGCGCCTTATGGGACGCTCTCAAACTGGAATGCATCGAGATTCCAGTTCATCCAGTGCAGACACCATTGCTTGATCTGGTACCTTGTGGGATAAACACTGATACATAACAGCCAGAAAAATGGTATACTGTAGGCCTGTGGGTGTTCCGTCCCTCGACCGTATAGTTGAGGGACGAAACACCCACAGGCCTACAGTACAGCATGATGGGGACTGGTGGTTCCGTATTGCCCCCCCCCCCCTAAAAAGCCTGCAGTGACTGAAGGGTATTTGCTCATTGGTTTTTAATGTGTCCCGCTACATCCATATATGTGAGCAGCACCTTATACGCCAGGATTTAAAGTGGTTAGCATCCCAAACATTGCCCAGAGCATATAGGCTGATTATGATATCGGACCACAGCATTAACGCATACTAGAACTCCTTTTTCCTGTTCTATTTAGGCCAAACTCGCGAGAATGGACCAAAACTGGTTCAGACCTGCAGTGCGAGTTGCTCGAGCTGCTCTAACTGGCCTCGTTATAGCTGGGAGCAGTTCGAGGAGTAACTCAATGGGACGAGTGGGTCAGGCTTGCTGCTAACTCAACACGCCAGATACACCTACACAGAACACAACACGTGGCCCGTTTTTTGTTATCTCCGCCGCCGCCAAAACATGAAAGGAAATTTCATCAAATACCAAAACACTGATGAAAAAGAAGTTCTTTTTTTTGATCGCCTGTTGGCGGATTGTTATCGTGCTCAAGACGCGGGTCGGATATGATAAAGATGGCACTTTTGTTTGTTATTGTATTACAACACTATTGTGGCTGGACAATATCCTGAAATGACAATTAGCAATTACTTATTTAAACTGGTAATATCCTACATTAGACAAGGAATATTTAACAACGTGACTGTTTCCTCTTCTTGCCTCTAATCAATCGTTAAATACTATTGTAGCTGGACGATATCATAAAATGACAATTAGCAATTACTTATTTAAACTGGTATATTTTGTCCTATATATATTAGACAAGGAGCATTTAACAACGTGACTGTTTCTTTCTTAAGTCTCTTACCAGTCGGAATACAGGGACTGCCGTTGTAATCATGATGTCAACCAAGTCTCGTTAGAGACCGGACATAATAACTAAACTATCCCGGAAACGCCTTGCTACACATCTGACAACCGGAAATACATCAGACTACCTCCAACAAGGATGACTGGTTTGTGAATATCTAAGCTTTTATCTTTCTTTTTTTTTTCTTGCTGGTGGTGAAATGCCAAAAGGTTCATCTTTTAGATGTGCTGAACGTAATTAGATTTCCTGAAGGTGGCTATGTATTTCATCGACTACTATGATCACTTGCATCATAGTACATCAGATAACAAGACTTATGAATACGTTTAAAAGAAGAGACCTTTTTTCTTCGATTCACCAGAAACAGAAGAAATATGCCACTATTTGACTAAAGATTGAACGAAGTACATGTAATATGTTAGAACCCAGATTGTTGAATGGCAATATTACACAGGCTATTTCTGACCAAAAAGGAACAGGATGGTTTCATATTGGGCCAAATCAGCACTGAGAGGACTACTCTGAGGGGGCTATATCTAACTCCCCTTAAGGTATGCCCTGTATTGCCTCCTTTGCCATATACAACCATGAGCCAAAGGAACCAGCCCCAGTCTGTTTGATGTATGGAATAACCTAATCATGGCTGGTGCTAAATGACAAGGACCATGGAGGTTTCCATCATAGCAGCTGCATATGAGGTTATACAGGGTCCGTTCTAACAAGGAGACAAACCAGATTACCTAGGCCGTTTGGTCCATAGCCTCCCACGGCTGTAACCCAAGTCGACTCACATTAGTTAAGCGTCATGGCCACTAAGTGTCTCCAGGTAGCCTCTGAGGTAGCTAGGTACCCCCTGAAGGACAGGTCCGGCCGCAGTGCAGGGGTTCCTTCCTCCCCATGCCTGGTGTGTCTGTCAAATCCCATAGCTTCGTCCGGGGGATTTTTCTCAGAGGCAGGTTCCCGAGCACCACCTCTGGTTCCCCACTGTGAGCCAATAATAGACCGTTAACAAGGTTTGCCCTTTTCCACCAACCTGCTTCTGTACTCAAGACTCTTCGGTTGGAACCCTAGTCAGATCTGTGGATATTTGAGATAACCAATTTGCTTAGGGTAAGGATATTCAGAAAAGCTCTTCCCTCAGTGTTTACAATTGCTGAATGTCTAAAAGTCTCTTGTGCCTGTCCTATCTACAGCGAGCAATGGTAGGTTACCAGTCTACTTACTGGAAGAAACACTGGCAAAGGATTTTATGTCGAGCAATGTTTTTAATATATTTAATTACCTTCGCAATATCCTATTGAGCTCCTCAATATTCCTTCTATTGGAAACAACTTTTATTTCCCCCATATTATGGGAAAAGGAGCAAAGCAGATATCTCATTGCTATCTTGTGATGCTAAATAGAGACCACCAGGACCATCAGGTAAAAACTGAACATCGCATGCAAGGACGTATTCCCTCCCATGGCCAATTGACGTAACAAATCTAATTACTGAGATATAAGGCTCAACATCAGGCTACTCCAGATGGTTCGTCCTTAGATGAACAGGCTACATATATAAGCCATAACATTAAATCAGCATCTGCCATCTGAGGAATGCCTAGTAAATTATCCAGAACTCCTGGACACATCTGAGAGCTTTTCTTCCTCATCAAAATAAACAATCCCCTGTTCATCAATACTTAAAGGTCTCTTGGATGTATATTTGAGGGGTTTACACTATACGAGGGGCACATGGATCGCAGGTGTCGAGGGACCAGTGCCCAAGGCAATAAATGCCTTTACGATCAGGTTAATAAGAAATGATCAAGGAAGAAGTCGGTCGAGGTATGAGGCAATCATATCATTTCTCCTTCGACTAGGGTTCCTTAAGGTGAATTCCTGACAAATGTGGGCTTCCCTAGCGCACTCCCACTTAAAAGGGTCTATATCTCCTCTTTTCTATCCCCTGGGTTGTGTGTGGTGCACACATGCGCAGTCACTGACACATTTCCTTGTGAAATTGTGTAATGTAGTTCTCGCCATAAATATGAGCTGTCGAAATGGCTTTAAACATCTATTGCTCAGTCACTCCTGACAGATGTGCACTTGTAGGCGACACTATTGCCCGTCTGTGTATGGATAGCTGCCTTTATCCTCATCCCATTAGGTTCTATACATGTGTTCTTTTAATAATACCAGGGAAACCAAGCGTTTTGACATTGAAACTAAGGGCAGCCACCTGTGGGGATAAATAACTACATGTACTATCATTGCATGAGACCCCTGATAAAGTCAGTATCTACATTTTAAATATCAAATTCCACCAATCAGATTTCGTAGAGGTTACAATTATTTAACAATACACAATATTCACAGTTTCACATTGCTGGGTATAAGCCAATGAGAAAGGCTGCGAGCTGCCCCTTAGCTCACAAGAGATTGGATCAGCCGTTCATTCCCCTGATTACAGGTTGGTCATGATCCTTAGATATCAGCTTCAATGAGACCCATAACTCACTCTCCCCATTGATCTCACTATGTAATTGCCCTACCTCACACATACAAGTACAAGGACATAAAGAACGCACCTCTAAAAGGGTGTTATTAGACCGTCAGAGCACCCCCTGAATCTTTAGTTCAGCTCTACAAGTCACACAGTCTGAGTTATATATCCAACTGTCACGATATACAGCCATTTGAGGCAGATCAGTTTATTTTAAATGCGCATGGTAATTGAGGTCTTTTAAGATCTGAGGACATGATTGAGTTATACTTGCGAGACACAACATTCTTTTAATATGTCTAATGTCTAGAGTCCCACACTGAATGTATCTTCATCAAAGGATCAATTAAAAGCCATCCTAGATGGAGATTTATTACTGCATATACTCTCACAATACCAAATATCAATAGCGGCATTTCTATTAATAATTCGTCTTAGGCCAGTATAAGATGTGTTTAGATCGACACCATTTGGAATCAAACCAGACAAGGCCTCCATCCACATACATTGTACCTGTTATGTCCTTTGTGAAGTATGCTACAATGTCAATGGTTGCACAAAGTGTACTTTGACCGCGGGGATAAGATGACAAATAATACCTTTTGTTGGACTAGGAATGAGGAGAAACGTATAGGTCACAGCGTACGAGCCTCGCCTCTAGGTGTAGCCAGTACACAAGTGTATGACTCTATCCATTGTAGGTTCTTTCTCCTCTGGCAATCATATAATGTACACTGGTTGTACATATCGTATAGTCATAGTGGCTGGTATAATTAAGCAGCTATCGTTATCCCTTATGATCAGCTCCCAATCCAATCAAGGCAAATAACGACTCAAATGGGAACAGCATTGTCTGTGGATGCCTTTGGGCATGTCTGACTTCAGTGTGTATCACTTAATAAGAGAAATACCCCTGTCGATTTTAGGGAAGTGCCAAGTCTCTGATGAATTTTAAGAAATTTAGACACATAGCCATGCCCCACAGGTCCCTTTCTCTTTTTAATCTAGCGATTGATACTTATGGCAAGTCATCATCTTATGGAACCCAGTTTAACCGAAACAGTCCTGGTTTTTGAACCAAACTCTATATACTACTTACGTGTGTGACCAGCGTATGGCGGACATTTCCCTGTACTACTATCACCACAAGGGTAACGATACTGTGGAGTTGAGCTACCTTCGCGTTCAGTAATCATCCGATTATCTTTCCTGGGGCTCTTGTTTCAGAACATGGATCGGTTCTCTTTATCATTATGAAAAATGCTTAAAGGATATCACTCACAATGACTAGGGGGCCGTGTATCATACTATACGAAAATAGATGCAGTACCATTTGCAGTATAATATCCTGGGGACCTCCTTACCAATTGCCCAGATCTAATATAGATTATGTGGAGTGAGTGAGTAATAGATGTTTAACGCCATTTCGACAGCTAAAGTCATATTCATGGCGAGAAAGATTATGTGGAAGAAAACAGATGACATGGCCTTTCAACTATCGGTACAAACACTAGACTGGTGTAAATATATTAGATGCCGGCCAATAGGGCTAACTACAAACAGCGGGCGTCCTTATCAGGATACACTTGAGCGGACATGAACCAGACGACGTTGATACCGTCTGCCACCCGCCAGCCTCGCGCGTCCCAGTCGAATCTCATGGCGGCAGGCGTGTGAGAGCGTCTGGCAAGACTCATATCTCGGACTGGTCACTAGGGGTTCACCAGCAACCAGCCGTCACCAGCGGATCTTCAGGATCCCAGAGAAACAATGATGGCCCCAACTCACCCCAAAAGGTATTTATAAAGAGATTGTGACAACCAGCATACAGCTACCAGGAGGTACATGTACAACTGGGACAACATGACGCTTCTTTCAACAGGTGGGCTCCTTAAACTCAACAAATACTACCCTTAATATCCATAGCTAGAACTAAGGAAACATTATAGACATTCAGTTTATGCTTAGTGCCCTTCTTCAGTAATCTAACTATGGGTCCAGGCAGTGGACATCTAATACCCTAGACCTTTGTGTGTGTGTGTGTGAAATAGGTGTTGCATGTAGTATCTATACTAGTACTACACCTACAGGTAGTAGCAGCTGGTAGTAGCTAGTACACTACTGTACTAGGAGAGGCATAGCAGCCTATGAGAACGTCGCCAGTCCTATTTAGTGCAGAGTTAGCTCGGACAGTTGGATTCATTTCATGGTAGAACGTGTTTACACTGGGGGGGGGGAGAGAACTCCCTATCTTTTCTATACGGACTTAGCAGGATTATTTATTAGCCAATGAGATAAGCCCAACGATTCACTGCGGTCCTCTCGGGGGCCGACTGGTACCCATCTGACAGGTCTTATCAGTAGAACTCGCTGGTAACAAGCTCCAGTAATGGCGGCGCCCATGGGGCGACCTGCTAACTCGGAATAGTTTCCATGTGCGAACAAGCTCCTGGATGATCAGGTCCATGTTCATAGTACATATCATTATTGTTGATATTTAAAAAAAAAGGGTTAAGTACATGTAGGATTCATTGGTAGATGGCTAGGGTAACAGTACAAGGAATTGAATGCAAAGATTTTTTTTTCTTTTTTGCAGAATGCACTATTGAGCAGACACGGGACTGGGGTTTGAAGAAATTTCGAAGATGGTGCTTTAATTATTACTCTGGGTGGTATTGGCGATAAATTTATTATTGTGTGGGGGATACCTACCACAATCTATCCCCTCATCAGATCTGTACAAATCACAAGAACGATCCATTAAACCATCAAATTACCTTAATCAAGAAATTTCCAGAAAATCTCATGCCTGATAAGACTTCCAAATCTTTTAGGAGGCATGCCCTTATCTCCCTCAAGAGGTTTTATCAATTAGGCCCTTAGAATAAGTCTTCTATCATAAAAGTACACTTGAATGCACCTTTTGGCTCAGCAATTTTGAAAATTGTCCTGGGGGGTGCCCAGACCCCTCCCCTTTCTTCAAGCACCGCAACCATATACATAAACACACTTCATATTCAAATTCAAGTACGAGTGTTTATAAACAAGAAAAAAAGCGCATTTAATGCCTCAATGATTTTTCGTGCTGGTGCTATGAAGTTACTTGATCTTAATAACCCCCCCCCCACAACAATCCCTGCCTCCCCCCCCCCGGTTTTTGGGGTTGGTTGGTGGAGTGGTCTTGGACCAATATCTGACTTTGCCCCCCCCCCCAAATTTTGATAGTTCCGCCGCCCCTAACCAGTGGCTAGAATTGTTTAAGTTGTAGATTTCACTATGTTATTTACATTCATTGCACTCTAAGCTTTAATTTGATACCAAATATGCCCCCCTTTGGTCATTCTTGAATGTGACCCTTTAGGAGAATGACTACAATTTTACTGCAAATCAACATTTTAACAAGATTCTTTGTTTTTTAAATGTATGTACTCTCTCCCTACCATTTAATTTATTACCACATATAAAAATAATTTCTATTTAAAAACAGTGCTTTACTAAAGCCTTTTTAAGGTCGAGTGTCATTAGAAAAATAATTAAAACAGATTTGTACATATCATATGAATATCACAGACACTATTCTACATTGTTATCAGAGCTCGTATAATGCAGTGGAAAGTGGATGCAAGACAACAAATGGCATTAAAGAAATGGTACATCATCATTAATTGCTATAAATCAAACGTTTGAAGATTGCACTCGGTCAGGTGTATTTCTTGTCTTCAAGGATTGAGTGTAATCTGATATTGAGGAATGAACTGCCCCTTGATTCTTGTCTCCAAGGATCGAGTGTAAATAAAATATGTGCAATGTATATGTACACCTCCTTGGTTTTCCAAGGATAGTGTGAGTGAAATATGATTGTACAGCCCCTTGATTCTTGTCCCCAAGAATTACGTTTAATTTGACTTAAAGGATTGGACAGCCTCTTAAATGTCATTTCCCAGAATAAGAACAACTGATACTGGGTGCTCACGGCAAAATAATGACAAGCTTAATGTACATGCCTGCAATAAATGAATGAATCATTGTTGTCTCGTTCTATCTTATGTGGGTCAGTACCACAATTTTTGGCTAGTTGCTAACTTGTACAAATTTTTTATTGGTTGTAACTTTGAGATCTTTTGTTTTTGGAAGGATTTAACCTGTTTATTGACTATAAATAGTGTACACGAATCAATTTTTGTACCACAGAATGTTTGCTCGCATATTCATAAAGTATGATATATCACAGAGCCAATTAGGCACAGACTGAGACTGAGAGACTAACAATGCCACAGACTCTATACCAAGAATTATCATAAAGTGCCTTTGCAAGAAACTACTGTTTTTTCTGAACAAAATTTAATGATTAACCATTCCAAAGAGCTGATCAAAATACTTCTACAAAATTCCATAATTTTTCATGATCTCTCAGAAGAATATACGAATCTAAACAAAATAATCATCTGTAAAGTTCAGAGGTTCGTGGAATATTGCTTAAAAGTGGAGAATAACGAGATGTATACAATTATTATAATTGAAAATAAACTAGAACAATTTAAATCTTTTGGCAAATGGAAAACCACGACCTTTGGTGCATGCTTATACCCTTAACAAAATATATTTGATTTGATAGGAAAAGCATTCCTTGGAAGCTGACACAAAATCAATACAAGTAGGCATTACTTGCAAAATGGACTGGCAAGTACCTTTTTATCATTATTTCCAGGCAAAATATTGAGATTTGCAGTGTGTTTGTTAAGATTTCAGGAAAATGGAACATAAAGACCACATTCCTTTGCCCGCAATTTGTGCCAATCAATCAGTTCATAGATTTAAGGTATGTTGTAGTAATAAAATCAGTGATGAAAATGTATTCCGTGTTATTGCTATCCTTTGTATCAATTAACAGCATATAATAAGGTTTATATTAAGGGGACGGGGACTATGATGGCAATAGGTTAGAAACGACTTAGGTATAGGGCTTATTGGTGCGTATTAAGATAAGGCCTAAAATTATAAAACATGTATGATATGTATATTATTGAAACTACAAATAGGCTATGTGAAATCTTAATCAAGTAGATAGATCTACAGTGTCCCAATATTTTGCTGAACCGGAAAAAAATGTCAAATGCAATATCAAGTGGACACAGACATGAATTTAGATATAAATCTGTCAAAGCACTACTGACTCTCTACACATTAAGAAGGGCAGAACACAACACCTACTGTTTCTTACCCGATGCAACAATTAGCACTGCCCCCAAGTGGTCAAAGTGGCTAGAATGAGTACTCCCATGCAGACTTTACTATTGATACAGTTGGGCGCCAGAGACTGGTCACCCGCCAGTCACTCAAACGTTGAATTACGTGGCACCACCTATACACAGCGGCAGAAAGTGGAGCTCATAATTGCTGTCTGCTTAGTACTATAATAGGGATATACACCGAGAACACGACATTGATGACAGATGGCATCCCGATAGCCTCCGAGTAGATACCACTGGAGTTGTGCATTAGGCAGAGGATATGTGCCAGCAATCCTGAGCCAATTTTCTCTATTTACACCATATTTTAGAATGTCGCCTCAGCCCCATAGTATGATCTAGAGAAATATAGATTATTCTATTATGCGTTTAATGTATGTTATGGGAGAGCACGAGTGGATTATCAACCCGTAAATCCACGAGTGCTCTCCCATAACATACATTAAGGCGTTTATCTCACATTTTTCTCCATTTTGTATTAATTTCTTACCTTATAACCCTGTATTTAATGTAGGAGAAGAAATTCTGTAAGTGCATCCGATCCGCACGGTTTGCCAAGCCAGCGTAGCCATTGTTTTACTCCACCCGTCATACCCTCGCCTTTCCAAACACTTTTCAGGTAAAATCCAAGCATGTCAAGTTCTGTACTTCTAGCACCGCCAAATATACGATCTCTAGTTGGTGTTCGCATACATTTTGTCTCCATTTTCTTCAAAATAAATAAGAATCCATTGATTTTCCATACCGATCCAATGCACACAGCCCGGTACACAGCCATTTCGTCTTGTTGACGAAGCGGGTAGGTGCCCGGATGTACCTGACCTACTTTCGGATCGGCAAGCCGCAATGGCGGGTGCCAAGACGAATCGCTATGGAAAATCAATGGATTCTTATTTATTTCGAACAAAATGGCGAAATTAGGCATGGCATATTCATCTAGGATATCTATGGATGTTTCTCTGTTAATAACTCCACCTGGCACCATTGAATTCTATGCTAACAATGTGTGTAAACATCAGGTATGTCGGAAAAAAATTTCAAATACTCCATGGGCATTGGCTTCTATCACCGGTCGGCTTGGTATAGTGGACAGCAAGCTCGCCTCCTGCCACAGCGGCCGGGGATCGATTCCCCGTTGAACCTAAACGGTTTTAACAGGAAATGTATGGAGGAGTTGACATTGTATATTCCCCCAATTTATTAACATGTCCAGATTGAAACCAGCAGCTTCTTGAAGACGAAGAAAAGGTCTCAGAGTGCGTTATGGCTGGATAAGGAACTGGGGTTATGAGCAAAAAAGCACTGACGAGGCCAAAATCGTGAGATAAGCTCAAAATAACACACCAGAGAGATAACACTATGTACACCTACAGTGCCGATCCACAGCCCCCCTGTTAATTAACATCTCTGGATTCACACGCCATCACGTGACCTCTTTAGGTGCGAAATTTAGTGAATTTAGCCCCTTTGAAACTAATACAACATGAAATAACTATAGAACCGAACTCCCTGAATCCACTCCTTGGGGGCTTGTCTCCAAGTCGAGGGCTGGGCCCCAAGGGAGGGATTCATAAAAACGTATTCCATGTTAACTATTACATCCACCACCCTATTGTGACAATAGCTGGTTTTAGTATTGATACTTATGTTTTAGAATGATCAGCAGGAAGTCCAGTCTTCTTCCTTGGATGTTTATTGAGTGTGTTACAGAGACAATGTGTTATGTTAGCTCTGCTCTGCCAAGGCTTCTGGTATGTTTGGCTGACTACTCTCAACTGGCTCTAGGAGGGATCCTCCAGCATCATGAGACTAAGTTGGGGATTTCCTAATATTATGCTGCGACAGACACAGGGCCCACTCATGTGAGGCCATGACTAAGGGATGAGTGTACCTGTAGTGTGATGCACTGCAGGGAGTGCATACACATTACTTATATTTATCTGTAAATGTTAGGTAAAGGAAATTGGAGCCTAACATCTGTATGTCCTTCACACCACCTAGCCCACCAACCCCCCCTCCCCCGCTCCCTATCGCATACACACATCTCACCAGTGAATTAACACGCATACATGTAGGTAGGGCCCTCCCAGCTATCAGATGTAATATCTTTAGGAACCCTTAAAGCACCTACCACACACCACACAATATTGACTACACTGTAAAGAGTTGGGGTTATATAACAGGATCATTCTATGTAAATCAACATGGGAAAGAGCAGTATTCTCAAATACACTGAGTGTCACTGTTTAGTGACAAGCTTCTACCTGTAGACACATGTGTAAATTACTCTGGTATGCCCTAGGCCAGCCAGTCACTCTGCACCAGTGACCCACAAAGGCTTTACCAAAATATGCCTCACCTGTATAGGTTATGTCACTTGGGGGCAGCAGTATCCACCATTTGTTAAGAATGTATATGCTTATAGTGCCACCTCAATCCAACAATGTCCCCAGAGCTTATCAATTAATTGTAATACAATAATAACTTCAATGGGTTCAATCTAACATTATGCACAATAGATGATGCATAAGGTTATCTGAGAGGAAACTAGGAACATGAGTAATATAAACCAAAGACATCACACCTGTGTCTAAATTGTACATACAAGTGCCTGGACTCTGAACTTGAAGCTAACATAGGCCTACCTGCCTTTAGGTTAGTCCAGTATTAAAAACTGACTAACCATGAATTAGTTTGGGAGAGATGTTTGTTTACTTCTCTCGCTCTCAGTGATGGCACTTCACTGGGATTGGAGACATTCTTGTCTTCATCAGGCATGCATGGTTTACATTATCAATGCATGCCCAGAGTGCATACATAAAAAAATATTATGGGGATTGTATCACGGACTCACCTCACTGGTAGAGTATTATATAGCAGTGCCTATGCATACTATACAATACAGTTCCTGTAGATTAACAGCACCACTTGCTGTAATTCTACACTCCTAGTTACTGTACATTTACAGCAATAGTTGATGGAACCTCAGTTGCCAGCAAATGTTTCTGTAAATTTACAGTATATTCTGCTGTTCATTTACAGCAAAACTTGCTGTTCATTTACAGAACATATTGCTGTTATTTTACAATACATGTTTATGTAATTCTACAACATATTTTTCTGTTAATTTACAACATATGTTTCTGTAGATCTGAATGATCTTGCTGTATGGTTACAGTGGTTATTACTGTATGGTTACAGTGGATTGTGTTGTAGAATTACAGCAACTCACCTGCTGTAGATTTACAGCAAAATGTATTGGAACCAAAGTTGCCAAGGGTTTTTGCTGTAAAATAGCCCTGGCTACTACTAACAGTGTAATTAAAGACGCTCTGCCCACATAACCACGCACGAGATCCACTTCCTATTCGCATCATGTCAGTGTGGTATGGAAAAGGGCTCTACAATAATAGCCCACAAATATGCCCATTACCTCATATTGAATGACTGCTAAATGAATTCCTAGCACAAATTTATGAAGGCTCTGCTTTTATATGCTTTTCAGAGAAAGGGCGACGTGAATACAACGCCATGAAGCTAAGTACATATAGTGAGAGCATGGGGAATGGTATGTAGTAGGGCTGCTTTGAAGACCAGGAGATGTAGGTTTCTATAGGAATGGTATGTGGTAGTAAAGTGTTGACACTTGTTAAGCAGTATTTGTCAGTGGGAATACACTGGAGACGTGTTAAATTGGTGAATTGAGACTGTATGTACTTATTTTATAATGATTTATTGTTTACAGTATGTTTGCTCAGTGTAGCAAACAGGAGTCTATAATTATGTCATTCTTTGTACGATATGATATCGTAGGTGAACCGATTCATAATCATATCCATTTGATGTATTTCTCTGGAGGATCTTTGGGTAGCCTGTGTATATAGATGATCGACCTCCTTATGATATTGCTATTGGTCTGATTAAACAGGAAGTACTGGGCACAAGCCTTTAACGATTGGTTTGAATGCCCTCCTCCATTCGCAGTTGTCATTCAAAACTGGCATTATTGCAATATGCAACTGTAATATGTCACTATCTACAAATTGCATTTATTCCAGAAATCAAGTATCGATGAGGGGGGAATCCGGGGGCGGAACTACTTTCAAAAATTTCTTTGAAATGGTCGGTATTTCCTCAGAGATGATGCATAGATCAAAATAAAATTGAAAAAAAAACTGGAAGGGCATCAACCATACAGGTTTAAGTGTTCTTAAGTTATCCAGAGTCCAGCTGTCCAGGAAACCTATTGATCATGGGTCAGCTGAAGTCTTCTCTGTAGAATAAAGATTTATAATTGACTTACCCCTGCTTTGTTGGAGCTTACAAGGCTGATATGAGAGCTGGTGAGGAGTACCGGCCGGTCACGGGGCAGCCGGTCCACCCGTTCCAATGTCAACCCCGCCATGGTCACAGCCTACCGCTCACCCTGTTAATGACAATATAAGAGATACAGGTTAATTACCCAGGAGATATTAGCATTTTCACACGCTTGTCTTGGCTGAATGAATATTTCCCTATTTATTTGCATTTCCAATGAGACCCCTCCCCCTACCCGGCAAGACCGTAATCCACTACCTCATGTTTTACATGTATACATGTACTATACTGGTTTATCCTTAGTGAATATTTTAAAAAAGAAATTTTTTAAGATTGAGTCATTTTTACAGCCGTGAGATTTGATTTTCAACCTTTTAACAATCATGTGAAATAGCATACGATTCCCGTGTAATACTACACATGCATTTCACTATGTCTCGAATGTACCGGCAAATCATATCTTGTACCCTTTCTCCACCCTACAGCGCATTCTCCTAGAGATACAGTACCAACAATACACACAAACACATCGAAGAAGGTTGTACGCTTGATAACAACTTTTATCAAATCTAAAATTCCACATTGCATGGATTTCTCATAAAAGATTCAGAGAGAATTATATACGAAAGACAACGCGGAAATCCATCATTATCTGTTTGAAATATCATAGATTTTTTCCTCCTCCCTTTGACAGTAGATTCCTTCTTTGGAACAGTTTTATCAAATAATGCACGGTAAAGAAAATCAGAAAGGAAACTCATGAAGAAAGGACCAGACTTCAACGAAGGCAACAATATCTTCCATGAAGGCCATTCATGACTACTTTATTTGGTATTGGCATGTAATTAACAATCAGGCAGGTGCACAAAGCGACCCCCTCCCCCCCCCCAAAGTCAACATCGGTTAGTGTCTCAAATTCTTAATTTGAAACTAAGAACTGAATTTTGATGTAATTATGGGTGAGAAGGATAGACTGGTAAATATTCACATTAAAACTCATACAGCTTGCTAATTGAGGTACTCTATTAGAACAGGGTTTACATTGTGTAATGAAGAAATGTCGCTAAAGGACTTAAAATGTCCTAGCAAATGAATTAACTGGTTCTTGATAAATTCTGTAAATCTTTACTGTAATTTATGCCTTTACATGCAAAATAATGAAAGGATGCAGTATCATAAAAGGGAAATAAAATGATAGCAATGACATGTAGATGATTTTAGATATGTACACACTGGGTAAAGGTAAATGTTTTATGCTATCGTTCCAGTCTTCTTGATTAATTAACTGCTTCTCGTGAGCTATGAAGTTGCCATATAGATATAAAATACGACAGACTGGTCCCTAATCTCAACAGATTCTGACAGTGTTATAAGTGAGGGCTCCTACCACCCTCCCTGATAGTGTAGCTAAGGGGTGGGAGGCTCGACTTGCTCCTCCTTGATTACCAAGTCATTAGAAGCTTAATTAGAATGTCCTGATTAGCAGCTAACCCAGTGCATTACATTGTAATAAGACAGCTGAGGCCCTATCACTGGTTCAGACAGTGTGAGCTTCTCGTGAAATGTTGTTGGTCTCAGCCAGAGCCACTCCTGTGATATATATATATATATATATATATATATATATATATATATATATATATATATATATATATATAATGCATAGCAGCAATGGAAACATACACTGTGGAAAAAATGAGGTCGCAATAATGGCACATTTTCTTGTCCCAAAGTTGCCAGAGAACCGTTATTTTCAGAGATTCCTTGTACATTTGTGTACCACTGTACTGCCTGGGGCTTCTTGTAAAAACTACACTGCTTAAGTGCTTTACATTTATGGTAGTCCACTGTTCAGTTTTACGAGGATCCCTGGTAGATTTAACAATATGATTTTTTTAGTGTCATCCTTCAATAATGCTTCAATGATAAATTTTGGTAAAAAAGTAAATTCAATATAAAACAAATGTTTTCATGCTTTCTACAAAATCATATGTCATTACCATCCTTTATAGCCACGGAACTAGCTTACTCAAGGTTTTCATCATGTAATGGCTCCCTATTTCAGAGATAAAATACCAAAATACCTTCTTAAAGCAGCCCATTCCAGCAGTCATCACAATGTCTGTATGACTAGAATTAAATCATTCCCTCTTCCACCCCATAAAGCAGGATTTGCACGCAAATCCCATAGACTAACAGAAATTCAGGGGTGGAAGGGTTAAAAGGCTGGCATCTTTTTTCCACCTGACACTGGGGATGTGATAAGTAGAGAACTGAACCGCTTTTACTTTATTAGTATGTTGTACATTATACCATTCATACGACATCCAGTATCGTTTACTATACCATAATCGCCTATAATGTATGCAGTAGTTTTAATATCAATCATTGTCTGCTCAGAATTTAGACTTAATATGGCAAACGCCATTAGCGATATTACATCATCTTTCCATCGATTAAATAATCTTGGTGAAGATTGCATGTGATACACACGTTTAAATTCTAGTTCATCTTCATATTTTGAAATTTTGGCCACATTTGAATGGATAAGACTAGTTACTAAATTGAATTGGATTGAACTGGGATGTCATAAATGATGCTTTTAAACTAGTGCCTGATTCCAACACTAAATAAGATCATTCATTAATATTCTGATTACCAGTGGTGGATTTAGACGGGACAGGGCATGCCCCCTGTTATTTACCTTCCTTTTTATCCTTTATTCTTTCAGGGGGAGTGGGGTGGATTTTGCATTTTACTTCGTTAAGTTTGGTTTAACTTTCACTGAGGAAACATTTTCAATACCCTCCGTTTTCAAATTCTTGGATTTGCACCGCAGTGTCAGAACAACACATGGATTATATTAACAGAAGAACTGCACTATAAAACTCATTTATCCAGCTTGCACTAGGAGAAGTTCGAGAAGTTCCCAGAATATCCTGTTGTAACCAGGTTTAGAATGGTATTACTATTTCTAAACTTCTACTATGAACATCTTCTTTAGCCTTTACTCAGGATTCCAGTAATATTCAGACTGGATATGAAGGCCAATGGCCATACATGTACTTCACTGTCACCAGAAATGGAGCACCAATCATATTGTCTGCCATAAATGGGATAGGAAAATATTTCCAGGAAGCCTAGAAATAAAGAAATGTTGCTTATCGCTTCTTCTTACTGGACAAAACATCTGAGAATTGAAATTCTGTTTTCCCGGCCGTGAAACGAAAATGGTGGTTTCAGGACTCGCTGGGTGGTGTAATTTTTCTTCAAACAGCTCCCTCTCACCCCGATAATCACATCAGTGCTTGGGGGATTTAATCAGTTGGCCTGGCAATCATTCCACCAACACTGATAATGTGAATTTTCCATTACAGTAGGATGTCTATCAGAGGACATGGATGATCTCCTTTGTGAGGACCTTATTCTGGTATGGGCAGGAGGTCTCAAACTAGTATTTTCTATCAAAGTTCATCAATCGCAATATAAAACCAACAAATCGATACTACGTTATTTCGTATAATATCAATTAATCATAATGCGATATAATTTGAGTAAAACCCCATTAATGCAGTTAAATTCAAAGACGAGTATTATCTAGGGTTCTGACTTGAACATCGGATGTTTCTAAACTGTCATTTGCATGGAAAAGAATGATTATTTCGGGCTGAATAAGCGTGCTACACTACACACAATGGTAGGATAATATTAATAGGGTGGTACTTAGGCCCTCAGTCTGAATATTTTTTCATATTTTTTAAAGTTTGTATATCCACTATACTAAAAAGACGAGATTTAAATATTTGTGGGAATTTAGCTAAATGTCTTTAAAACAGTCTTCTCTTGTGTTTCTTCTTTCATTTTTCCCATCACTGACTGCCCAAAGTGTCTGAAAATGAAGTGTCTAATCACAATTCACACACTTCACTTGATAGACCGTGTGGGAGTGAGTGAGTGAGTGAGTAATGGTTGTTTAACGCCAAGCCGACAGCTAAGGTCATATTCATGGCGGAAAAAGTACATTAGACATCACGTCACAAAGGAATACATGTGCCTGTGCCCGTGCATATGGACACCAGACATATGTAAGAAAGAGGGGACAGGAAAGAGGAGATTCAAGGAACGAATATGTGCCAGTGCCCGCGCATATGGACACCACCCACACTCAGAGAGGATAGAAAAGCAAGACATAGACCCCTTTTAAAGATGGCCTGGGGCTGGGGAGGCCCGTAGACCGTGTGGGTCTTTTATCCTTCAAATGGCTCTTAATCCTCAAACAGCTTTCCATTTTAGGGTTAAGACCATAGGATCTTATCCCTGAAACCCTCAACTGCTGTTTGAGGGATAAGAGCCCCACAGCCCTAGATATTGTGGCTGGTTTTCTGTTTTGAAAGCTCCAAAAATGTTTAAATGTTTTACATATTCTCTGCCCCAAAGCACACCAAACCCCCCACATCTGGTAGGCCTAGTCAGACTTAGTCAAATCGTGCAAGGCAGGGCTCACAGACAGCGCTGACACCTGGTGTTATTGCAGGGTACTTGACAGCTACCAGAAATAAGGTGAAGTACTCTTGCGAGTCTTCATTTTGCCAGGTTGCATTCATGCATCACAACGACCATACTGAGTTGAAAGAATCATAGAGGATTGGATGATGCACCAATATACTGTTGGCGAGTAGACTGTCAAAAATTAATCTTATGGGGAGAGCTGAAAATGCACCTGGACGCATGTCCTACTACAGGACGAACAGGAAGGGGATGGGGACATATAGGATTGAGGGAAATTATGGGGAAATTGACTTGAAGAAATAGAACAGCCTGTAGCTCTGACCTCTGTCGCTCAGTTTCCTCAGCAGCTGTCCCATGTGTCCAACACTCTGTACAATATGCTCAAATTTGGTATGCACCTCTTGTCAGTCTTCACACTGTGCAATCATATACTCCTTCACTGGTATTGACAAACAGGTACCATATAGGTGCCAAGTAAGTATATGTATCCATTGATATCCTCAAATTGATATATCCAAGTCGTAGCTGATAGCATAATATCTATAGTTTCTGATGCTTAACGCTGCCACTGATGATCAGAGTTCTGCATAGGGGACATTTGATGAGATTTAGATAAGTGATATTAATTGACAATCTGGTACCTGTTATCAGTAGATAGGGGCTCCTGTGTAGTCTGTGTACATGCAGGCTCATGGATGTCCCTTTATAAGGTCTCCGCATGAGAGTGAGTCATCAAGTTTTCAAAAAGTCCACCCACACTTATTCCCTTCTTTTCTGATTGTTTAACACGACGTGACTTCCTAAAGTCCGTCCATTGGTGACTGGGACAATGTTCAAAATATGTCTTGAAATACAAAAAGAAACTTAAGTTTATATCTAAGAATTTGGCGACGCCGCAAATGCTCCTCTGCTCTTTGTAAAGTGCTAGTTTGGTAAAATTCATTGGGTGAGTCTAACTGGGTGTGGCCAGGTGTTATCTGACTCCACCTACCAAGAACTGACGAGCTCCTTATATCTGGTATTGCCAAATTATTAGGTATAAATTTCATGCATAACCTTTATAGAAGCTAGGTTAAATTGCCTTCTACATCCTTATCACACGTATTTATTTTCTATCCTCGAGGTGAAGGTATATTTCTCAACTTAACAATTTACCTATTCTTTTTGTGGACTGCTATTAATGGGGGTCTTTAATACCTTTATTGTTTATTTCTCTACCTGATTTGATTTTCTTTTTGTGCACCGCTGTTATAACTGAGCGTTTAACCACAAATAAATTTTATATACTGATTTGGTGTATTTTGACACAGGGTGATGGCGCCACCAACGCTCGGTTCAAGACGACAGTAGTGTCACCAAGTGTGTTTATTGTGGACTATCGTAATATCCCACGTATAAGGCGTTGTTTTTACGTGGGGACTTTAATAGATCCCGCAGGATCCAAGGGGGACACCAAATATTTAATATAATATTACACTCCTCCTAGGACATGCAGCGTTCACGGTAAGGGGATCCATGGTCTAACATAGACGGTCTTTTTCTTCCACCTAAAAAATATTTTGAGGAGAAGAGAAACTAATTTAATTTTTTCTATGAATCCACAAACTCTGTGTGCGTTTTATACTCGGGCGCCTTATACACAGAGTATGACGATAGTTATTATTGGGGAAAGGTAGGGAGGCTACCTATAGTTAGACTTTTGTAACTGTACCTAGATTCCACTATGAACTGTAGGCTTAATTGTACACAGGTAGAAGTTTTAACGTACTTGCCTCCCGTACTACGCTTCCGTACATATCCTGCCTGCAAACGCTTTGGATTCGTGAGATTTGATTCACAAAAATAGACGATACTAGAAAATGGTGTTTCGTTCCGTATAGTTTATCAATAAATTATAGTAGTGTTATCAGAGGTCAGGAAGAAAATAGAAAGTGCAATGTGTCAAATACCCTACCTGCATGGGTACTACCCGTGAAGATGATAGGTCGAAGTCCTTGGAGGCAAACCTATTTTTCTCTCTCTCTTAACTTGCAACAAAACAATAACAGCTAGCTGCGTAGTCCTATGTTCAATCGCAAACAATAGCCAACTCATATATTATCTTTTGGATAACTCTGAATAGTCCCATGTAAACATACCAGATGTATATATAAACAGACCCAGGGCGGTGCAGAAGGCTACCTGTGGGACGCGATCCTCCAAACCTACTATGGAGCTGCTCAAACACTCCTCTGTATCGCCACCAGGCGGTTTAGACAGGTACTAACCGCTCTTGGCTGGAAACCTACCTGTTATAAAACAGAGGGAGCAGTGCATTAACCGCTCATAACGTCCACAATGAGCAGCTCAGGTAGCCGCTAAGAGCAGCTGTAGTAGACAGCAGCTCAATAAAGTCTTTGGTGAGCTAAATGCCACTATGATTTACACCCTCCCCCGAACTCCCCCCCCCTCGACCAAATGAAATTTAGACGGTCTAGATTATAGTACATAGAGTTCATGTAGAGTCATCTTAGCCGTCAAATTACCCACCCCCACCCCGCCCCAACAAGGATAAAAGAGAGGGTGTCTTTGCCCCTACGTTTTCAAAGGCTTAATCCGCAACTGCCTCGGTATTATGGAAGTACATGTACCTACTTGCAATGAAATAATACTGTGTTCTATGTACGATCTTTATTCAATGAGGAGTTCCCAAACCATCATGATGAATATTATTAAGATTGTTTCACCTATCGGCATATTCAATTCAATTCAATTCAATATCATTTATCTATACTGCAGCAGAGGGACGCGTATTGGTCCGAGTTGTCCTGCTAGTGCTTCTCAGGTACAAAAATCATATGACTTCATTTATGTGTCATTGACATGATATGTCAATGACACATATATGAAGTCATATTATAGTAACTTAAATACTAAGTAATAATAACAAAAAAAAATGGCAGTATAAACTTACTACTGCCATGCATGTAAAGTTATACGGTAGAAAACTCTTTAACATTCATTACTAGTAAGTCATAGCTCATTAATGTTAGTAATACAAGGTAATGGTGGAAAAAGAAAAAGAAGACATATCCAACCACATGCAAAATGCTAGGATTACTGCATAGGTCACTGTTTCATATAACACGGATGTGGTTTTCCTCTACCAGAAGCTGTTATTTTAACTTCACGTATCCATCACTCTAGAAAAAAAGTTTAGTATACATGGTGCAACGCTTAGGTTCTAACCTCTAACATATACAGTCCATGCATATATGTATGTAGAAAGAACGATAACGGAAAAAAGTAATCAATCAATGATGAAGCATGTGTATCTGAAACATGAGAGGATGTTTTCCATTGTATACACAGTGTCACACACAGGCTCAAGTGTTATGTCCTACTCTGTTTCCAAATAGAATTGCCTTTTATTCATTAAGCATGGTGCTTTGTGTGCCTGTTCCATATACCTTACACAGTTTGCGTGTGTTTCTTGTAGCATAGTCTGATTTTTTCTCATTTCTCAAATTCTACTCAAATTTGTTCTATACACTGTTACAGCATCATATATAGTGGTTGGAGGACCGCTAAACTTGATCCAAAGTCAATACAAGCTGAGAATGGGAGCCAATGGGCCAAGCCCTATCTATAGACGTTTCACAGAGTATTTCCAAGGAATGGACTGGAAGCATGCACTCCAAAAATAGAAAATCGGACATAAATACGATGGTTCCTTCAAAGAGAAACTAAGATATTATGGAGAATGAGTGTAATTAGACTAATAACTATGAAAGTATGGTAAGACTGATTTTTGAGCCTGAAAAGCTTGAATGCTAAAGCCTTTTATGCAGTATGGCCTAGAAGGTAAACAAGGCACTAATCCTGAAAGATTGAACACGTGCTGCACGACTGGCCCAGGTCTTCCACTACTTACCGTAGGGGACTGTCAATGTAGTGACAGTCTGTCCGAACCGTTAATGGTTAAGGCTATGGACAATGCACCCATTATCGCTCGTATGTTTCAATGGTGAATAACTCCCCTCCTGGCGAGTTAAGCATTACAATGTACCAGCAGGTCTTGAATAAGGATTCATATTTTCGATAGAATAGCCTGAGAGAGTGTAATTATCCACCATTTTGTTATAATCGAGCATTTTCAATAGGACCGTAAATCGAACGTCTCACTGTCTGCCATTTTGGATTTCGCTTCTCTGTGCGCATGCCCGAACCCCTCCTCCCGGAAGTAGCATTTTTGACGGAGAATTCGATAGATTCTATCGATTGAACTTGAAATTAATGGCTTTTTGAATATAATCCATTCATTTCGGGCAATATTAATCGATTTGATTCGAATACACCCTATCCATTTACTGTTATAAAATAAAATCTGACGACCTGTCACTCTGCACGCATGCATCAAGTCTCCAGACCGGAAGTGAGGCGGTCGACATATCAAAATTATGGTGGTCCGATTTACACACTCATATATACCAACAGTCTTAACTCCTCCTGTACAGAAAATTCCACCTTACCTGCTGAAAAAAAGCGTCTTAATTGCCCAATTCCCATAGGAGTCAATGTGTTATTTTGACCCCCTGCCGACCGCCGAAATGGACCGCACAATGCTATCCTATGGAGCCTTGTTTTCATGAGAAAGTAGGTCAAACATGTCAGGTTTTTTCTTCAGCTTTTTTCATAGCTAAAGAAATTTTTTTTCAGGAATTGTGCATGTGCAATGAAAGACTACTTCCTAAAGAATATGTTTCAATTATCCCCCAATTTCGATGAGCAATTCCCATCTAAAGTTCCAATTCATGACCATCAGTTTTTGACCGAAAAGGCGCTGCCAATGACCCGGGAGGACCTGGGCCAATTACCTAGCTAGTCTTTCACCATCACTGTGGCCCCATTCCTCCGTATTCCACCCATTATGACCTCCTCCATCACCATTCCAGCACTATACCCCCCTCCCACATGATACTATGGGTGATGACAAAAATGTAGTTATTTCGGCAACTGCATGGGTGATAATCACACAGGGTTGCCCAAACTTATAAAACTGCTGCCTACCCATATTTCGCATGCTAAATCATGGTATAAAACAATCAAACATCTCTAACTAGCCTCAAGGTAACGAGCAGAACTTACAGAAATATGTCTGTACCATTCCCCCACACTAGTAAGTTATATCTGCCTGTTTTTCTTTCTTAGAAGGTGGTACATTGTCCCTCCACCCACCCCCTACCACTATAATTCTGCTCCATCAGACCAGGCCTCCAGGGTAAGGCTGACTCTAACTAAGGTCTGACCAACAGGCCGCTAATGTGGACATGCCATCTAGTGGGATCGGTAAGAAATTCTCACTAATGACTCAAAGGACCCCAGTAGCTTCCAAGAAGTAACTTGAGAAGCAATGTCTGAAGTGGGATCGGTAAAAAATTCTCACTAATGACTCAAAGGACCCCAGTGGCTTCCCAGAAGTAACTTGAGAAGCAATGTCTGAAGTGGGATCTGTATGAAACTCTCACTAATGACTCAAAGGACCCCAGTGGCTTCCCAGAAAGTAACTTGAGAAGCAATGTCTGAAGCCACCTGAAATGTCATGGTGTTTACCTTGGGAAGGTAGCAGTCTGGTTAATTCATCTAACTTATGGTCTTTCTGTTTGTTGTCCCATATCTGGTCTAAGGTGAATTGATAGTAAGTTTATCGGACAGTAGACCATGTATGGACAGCTCAGGTAAAGTGTAGACCCTTGGACAAAGGTATGTGAAGTGATAGAAACAGCTTTACAACCATACAGTGGTACACTTAATCGATGTGCCGATGCAATGTAATGTCTGGCCTAAGCAACCATTGGTTCCTCTATAACTACATCTATATAAACCATCGCTCCGCCATGACTACAGATACCAGGACTAGTATCGAAAGCAATTATGTCAGCTCTATCAGACCACACTAAACAAAACAAAAAATAGCTTTTCCATCAGATAAATAATCCTACATGATTCTGGACTAGTCTTAAAATTCTTCATTTTCTCAAAACAAGTTGCTGCATATCTCACGTTCTTGAAAGAAAATCAAAAACGCCCGTGTGTCATAATGCCGTTTGAGAGGCAATGGATTTACACTTTAAAGCATAACTTTGCTGATATCTGCTGATTAATGTGAAGGAGTCAGAAATTCGATGTGCAACACCTTGATGTCAGGTCTTCTACCTGAGTGCTTAACACGAGCAGCATCCTCCACCTGCCCTGAATACACCACCCCGCCCTTTAAACACGGCTCTAAGTCTCAAAAGCCCAATCTTTCAATCATTTGTGGGATAGGGTCTTTTGGAACTTGGGGTGCACCTGAAGTTTCTCACTAGCGACACCGCACTGTATCAATCTTTTAAAAAAAAAACAGAGACCAAAGGCAGGCAGTCCCTATCTAAGAAATCTTCATGATGATAAATGATACAAAGTATATTCCAAAACATTTATCTATAAGCATCTATAATGAAAATCATTTGATATGATTTATAACAATATCACTCATATCCTTCATTACCAAATAGTGTAGAATGGCGTGTCCAAAAAAGGCACCCCGTATGATTCTTTTGTCAAAATTGATTTTTTTTTTTGCAGATTTAGAAGGGTTATAGACATTGTGATATTATGAAGAACTCGACTGTGCTACACATTATACCTGGCGAGTTCTTGATAATATCACATGAGAAACAGGAAATCTTGGGGTCCAAATTTTTCCACCCCCGAACTCTGTTTTTTGGGGCCCTTTTCAAAATGGCTGCCTTTGGCACATATTTCAGCAGGAAATTGTCCGATTTTGGCGATCCTTTTTATCAGGAAAGGGTTTTTTGGGGATGCTGATTCAGAAAAAAGGGGTTTTAAATCAATTTGCTCAAGGTCATAATATCAATACAAACTCCTCTTTCTGAACACAATTTGTGATTCTGATGAACTTTACATCTAGATAGGGGGTTTTGAGGGTGTTGATGAGAGGGTTTAGTCCACTGAGATGAAATGGCAAAGGTTATTTCTTCAAGGTCAAGGTCACAAGCTCTCTGGTTTTGAACTTTACATCAAGAGAGGGGTTTTTGAGGCTGCTGATTCAGGAAATGAGGGTTTTAGGCAGGTGAGAGGTAACGCACAAGGTCATTTGCTATGATCAAAGTCAAATAACTGCAATACAAACTCCAATATCAGGAGGATACTCTCCGGTTTTAATTGTCTTTATCCTTCATCAGGCCTTTTGATGATGCTGATCCCGAAAATAAGGGTTTCAGAGTGATTTGAGATAACATAGAAGTCTAGTTGTACAAGGTCAAGATTACATCTGTAATACAAACTGAGTGTAATTGGACATAGCTCATTCAATAAAAGTTTATGAAAGGGCTAAGATACAACACATTCCACAACATGTTAGCTATTAGATTTAATATGATGGAAATACCAGTTTAGACTATAAATAGAGAACATGGACTGTCTATTCAGCCTTGGCGGATCAAGTGACTCAAGTTTGTATGTATGTATGCACAGGGGGGTGGGTGTAGCCCAAAGTGTATATAGTGCAAGAAGGCTGTGTCTTAAGTATGGCCCAAGATTATTGCATCTATTTCATACCAATTTCTGGAAGGCTCACCATCGGGTGACTGAATACCTATAGATTTTAGTTGGTGGTATATAGATTTATTGCCTCAGGCTCAGATGGATCACATTAAAATATTCTATATCTTAAAGCAAGCTGTCCTTGCGTAAAATATCTAAGAACAAGATACCTTAGTTCTGCTTCATTGTCCTCGATAATATAACAAATCCACAAGAATACATTTATGATATATGTGGCTAGTGTGTTGATGGATCCTCTTTTGCTGGTTGCTTTGAAACTCTTCTGTATCAAACTTTTTACAGGCATGTGTTCAGAGTAAGAAAAATGATAAATATAATGCATATGATTGTTCCCTTGGAGATTATGATCCAAAATATTTGCAACATCCATCTGCAAAGTATGTCCAACCCATTGTCAGCCAGCATTACAAACTCTTTCAGAGCCTGATATCAGGACCCAGGACCACCAATCTGATGCTTCATGTTCTCTATACCCTATGTCACATCTGAAGGCAAACCCCCTGACTGAGAGACGTAAACTTCTTCATTAATTGGTATCAAATAAACAATTCAATGCCCACCATTGTACTACTCAGTAATTTAGATTGTGGTGTACATCAGCCCATTCCTCCAGTGTCATTTTTTTTATTGCCCTGGATGGCCCAAACTATCACTTGACACCCTTCCTCCAGGGGCTGTAATGTCTTAACAATCCTCACACATTGCATTTGAGATTTTTTCCCTGTTGAGAACTTATTAGCCTTAGCCTTTGTCGGCCTTGCCAGGAAAAAGAATCTTTTTTTTTTCTAGTAGATGAGACTTAGCTAAATTTGGGGAGGGGGGCTGATGTTGGGTCTGGCTAGTGTGTGCCACCCAGCCCATGGGAGCAGTGAGAAAGCAGTAGGGCTGGAAGGGGAGGGTAATGAGCTCCCTGTATCATCAAAATAAGGGGATTAAGACTTCTTGTGTGTATGATTATTACCCCTAAGGAGAGACCTCTCCCTGACACTGTCCCATGACCTGCAACAGGGGGTTAAAAGGCCGTCTTTCCTGTGGCAGTTGCTGTCACCATCTAAGAGGTACTGCCCCCAGGTGAAACCCAACCATCTTTTCATGTAATGATTAACACTCTCTCCTCATGGTCTCATGAACAAAACCTTACATATTAATCAGGTGAACTATTAAGTCAGCCTTACCCTAAAGAGTGCAGGTGGGGTCATATGTTAGCCACTTTAGCACTCTCCTATACAGTACCTCATTCTACAAGGTGCAACACAGTCCAAATTTGTCCTCTAATCGATCTCACATTCGATAAACATTTATTTAGAATAGCTGTCACATATATGTGTCTTAAAAATTTACTTCGGCTGAGGTGCTTGTCACTGATAAAAGCAAGGGCTTACAAGATATAGTATATACATCCATGTTTGTTTTATACAGACATCTACTGCTGGAAAGAGAACAATGTGATGAAGCTACATTGGTTCTGTATGGATGCAACTAGACTGTTGATTTTGACACTTCATCCCAAGAAGGTTGTAAATACCTAGATCTACAGTTCTAGTGCTGTGGTCATAGGTTTCTCACATTATGAGCCCTAGTGGCCCATGGCTTTGGGAGCCCTGGTGTTCATTGCAAACATTACCTTGACCTTGAACAAAGTACCTTGTTCACTCCTTTCAATTAGCCTGAAACCTTCATTTAATGAATCCTTATCCCAAGAAACCCCTATCCAGCAAAACTCGACAATATCCTCTTGATACATGAGTTTGAATTACACTTATAACCTTGACCCTGAACACCTGACCTTGTGAGTTACCTTTTATTGGTCAAAAGCCCTATTATCATGAATCTGCATCCTTGAAAACCTTAATCAAAATCAGACAATTGATTCTTGAAATATTAGCCTCATGAAAGATAGAGGCCATCATAACCAGACAACATATCCTGATTTGTAAGTTTATATTGTAGTTATGACCTTGACCTTGAAGAAATGACCTTGTGCCTTACCTCTCACTGGCCTAAACCCCTCATTTCCTGAATCAGCACCCAAAAAACCCCTACTCAGATGTAAAGATCATCAGAATCAGCAAATCACGTCCAGGATTAAGAGTTTGTATTGATAATTTGACCTTGACCTTGAGCAAATGACCTTGAATATGGCCTCAAATTGGTTCGAAACCCTTTTATACAGAACCAGCATCCTTAAAAACCCCTTTCCAGATAGAAAGATCACCAAAATCAGACAATTTCCTCCTGAAATATGAGCAAAAATCTTAAAGGGACCTTGAACGAAAAGCAGCATTCAGGGGCGGGAAAATTTGGACCCTATGATTTCCTGTTTCTTATGTCTATATCCTTTGCAAATCTGCAAAAAAGAAATCAATTTTGACCAAAAAATCCTACAGAAATACACGCCATTCTGCACTAAAAGGTCTATCCCACAGCTTTCCACTGCAATATATACACTGTTTTATTGGTCGCAATACGGAAAACTCCAATGAAAAACTATTTTTGACTTTGGGTTCGCACATGGCTCTATTACAGAAATGGGTTTAAGACTGAGAGGACATTTTATTAGGCATACGGACTTGACCTTGTCCCTAAATCACAAACGTTATTAATTTCTGAGGGATAAGACTATTTGTGGTTTAGATGCCTCTGAGCCCCCCCCCCCCCCCTGCACCATTTAGAAACATTAGACATCATACAGACATATCTATGCACTAAGGCTTCTCTGAACATCAAAGCATGACATACTTTCTTTTCTGCTGAACATTATCTAATCTCTCTGATCCTTAGATCTATTAATTTAATCAAAGCTAGGAGGTATAAAGCCATGTGGATAGAAGAAACCATACTATTTTTCCCTTGCAATGTTACCTTGATTCATAATTCCTAAATGTTTTGTAAAACTGATATATATTAGTCACTAGCTCGCTCAACTGTTCAAAAAGAAACAAGGATTATCCCTTAGATGTTTTGCAGAGGCATAGGAAGCAAATCTTCATTGGGGGGCCCAGTGTGGGGGGGGGGGTTCTAGTGGGGGCCCCATCGCAACCATCTTGAATTGTCAGTCTAATCGTGATGACACCTATACATATCTACATGTTGTATATAGATTTTGAATGGAAGAGTTAATTTTTAATCTGATTTGAGGCTCCCATTTTCCCTATCCCATTACCATATAGATCTATTTTGAAATGTAATGTTTTGGATGCTTATCCATTTTATTATAAGGTCTTGGCAAATTTTGGGCGGCCCAGAGATACTCAGGACCCACCTGCTTTGTGATTGGGCCCCCTGCCCCCCCCCCTTTTCCTTCGCCCCTGTTTTGTCCTTCGGTACTCAAAAGATGAATTTCCATGCCTCAAAACTCCATCTTTTGAATTGTGCTCCGCAATTAGCCACCAGAGCAAAGTAAAACGGATATACAACTGTCAAGGATGAGTTCCAATTACCGTATTGGCCCGTTTAAGTGCCGGGGTCTCAAATAAGCGCCGGTCTCGAATAAGCGCCGGGGTTGTAGAGGTATTGGAATTACTCTTAAGCACTAAGAGCAGTATTCAAATAAACACCTGTCTCGTATGAGCGCCAGGGTTTAGGGGGAATTAAATCAATGAGCGCCCGGGCGCTAAGACGGGCCACTACAGTACATGCATCCATATTCTTCTTACACAAAGATAAAAGCTACAGGAGGTTTGAGTGCAACTTCCATCTCACAGGACAACTCTCAAAGTGTCCTCCAGTGGACTCTTTAACAGACCTTATTTTTTAGCGAAAGAGATTAGTCCAAAAGAACAAGCTCCAGCCTGCTCTAGTCAGTCTTTGAGTTCCCTTAATTGCACATTTATCCTTTTTCTGTGTCTTAAGGGCTGGCTCCACTGCGTCGGTCAGGTCCCTTTTCTGTCAATCCTTTTCTGCTTAATTTGTAGTGTGTAGGGCCCATTCCCTATCCAAAACGATGCATTATACAATTAACTCACCCTCAATGTTCATCTTTCTAATGCTGCCACACATGAAAGGAACCTAATTTACAAAGATGCATAGAAATTAATCCATTCCAAATTGTTTACCTCATGGTAACTTCTGAAAGTCGGAGGAGTCACTTCATAAGCATCGATTACTTGAATACAGATTGTACATGTTTTCCTATGCGTTCTATTATATCTGGCGGTTTATTTAAAAAAAACGCCCTGCTGTTGTGAATTTTACTCGCCAATAAACAAATTTATATTCAATATCTGGGGCTATGGAGATTTTATGCATGTTTTACAACATTAGTAAAAGGATACAATGTCCTATTGAAAAGTGATATCTTAAGAAGAGGTGGAAAATATCGACAAGGCTACTGTGTGCAAGCTTAAGCTTTTAAGATGTAATAAGAAAATTGTCCAGGGACTCAGAAGGACAGGGACCCCTTGTAATGAGACAGAGTCATTCACCATTGTAGGATATGGTGTCTGGCCATGAGATGTATTGGGTGACAAAAACTCACAGGGTTTAATGCCTGTCCTTATTGGGAAGGGCAAAGATGTAAATCTATATCCAGTATTGATTTGACTAAAAGATTGATTGTACTTTAGCATGCACATTTTAGTGCCTTGTGGATCCTCTGGCACTGTCCTTAATTTGGAAGAGGGAATGGGGTGTACTAACTACTATGGCTGGCAGGAGAGTTTGGCATGGAGAGTAAAGACCTGAACCTAGCCTTAAGTAAGTAGCTGCTAGACGATTCTAGCCCACCCATTCGCACACCTCCATCGGCCTCGTAGATAGAGCCTGGTTTTGACACCAAGCCTTCACTATAGCTACCCCTTATCTGATGTCTAGTTACAAAGAAGATCCATTTCAGTTTCCCAGTTCTACCTAGAAAATCAAGGCTTCAGAAGTCTAAATACCTTTACTAAATTTTGAAAATAAAAATGTTTTAGGGTCTGGGCCAATTTAGCCATCCATATATTGGAGCAGTTTCATCCAAAATAGTTATAAAAGGTTATTAAACTATAATTCAGTGTTAATGTGCGCATTATAGGTCTGGCATGAACTCTAGAATATACTAAAGTTTACGAGATATGGCTTTTTACTCATATGAAATAAGGACAACCTGATGCTCATAAAGTAAATGATGGATTGGTTGGGACGGAGGGATTTACACTTACAATAACCCATAATCCTTTTATGGCTCCTAATTACTATTGTTCACTTTTGATATTAAGATAATAAATCATATAGTGAATGGTAGATGTTCGATAATTTCAACATTGATTTTCAGCGGAAAATATCCTATTATGCTTTCAAAGTATAGAATTAGGTGGCTTGAAGCCACCGTCCACCTGAAGCTACCTTGACCGAATGCTAGGCCAACCTAACCTAGGTTGCTACAACAGTCTCCAAGCATCTATTGTGATGTCATCACAATGTGTGCATGTCACCATGGACATGTATACAAAATCTTACATATCATTTCCTGTTCAGGGAAGAGATCTCCAAGCATAGGAATTTTAACCAAGCAGATTTTTGGTTGCAGTTGAAAAGTTATTTTCAACTTTAGTGACTTATCAAGGTTTCGATCTATTGATCTCATCAAGTTTCATTGTTAGGTGTATCAAGGCTTGATGTGTTACATCAATTTTGCAAGAATAAATATCATTCAATCTTGTAAGAAAAAACTGACTATTTGGTTTAACATGAGGGGGAGACTGTGTGGCTGCATATTTATGGTAGAAAATCTCCAACACATGCAGGGACAACTCCATGATAAGAAAGTTCTGAGGTATTATCTAATTGATGATACAAAAAAATGACAATCTTAGGTCAACTATAGGCCAACCCGGTAATAAGTTTTTTTGAACGAGGACGGCCAGCGATATACGAACGAGCCCCTCATGCGTGGAGTGTCACTGTATGCACGAGGAAAAGGAGGTCACAGGACAACAGGGGAGGGGGTTACAGGACACACAAGTAGGGATGGTTACTGGACACACATAGTGGTAGTTACAGGACACACAAGGAGGGGATGGTAACAGGACACAAAAGTAGGGGTGGTTACTGGACACACAAGGGGGTAGTTACAGGACACACAAGTAGGGGTGGTTCTTGGACACACACTGGGGTGGTTACAGGACAAAAAAAGAGGGATGGTTACAGGACACACGGTGAGGGGTGGTTACAGGACACAAAAGGAGGGATGGTCACAGGACATAGACACAGGGGTGGTCACAGCCCAGTAAACACCATACCAAAATGTTATGTAGCAATTTGGTCCTGTGACCACCCCTCTCTCGTATTGTCCTGTGACCACCCATTCCTCATGTTGTCCTGTGACCACCCCTAACTCAGGTTGTCCTGTGACCACCCATTCTTCATGCAGTCCTGTGACCACCTTTTCCTCATGTTGTCCTGTGACGAACCATTCCATGTGTTGCCCTGTGACCACCCTTTCTTTGTGCTGTCCTGTAACCACTCCATAAGGATATAGTCCTGTGACCACCCTTTCCTCATGCAGTCCTGTAACCACCACATAAGGATGCAGTCCTGTGACCACCCTTTCCTCGTGCAGTCCTGTGACTACCCCATAAGGATGTAGTCCTGTGACCACCCTTCCCTCATGCAGTCCTGTAACCACCACATAAGGATGCAGTCCTGTGACCACCCCATATGGATGCAGTCCTGTAACCACCCCATAAGGATACAGTCCTGTGACCACCCTTTGCTCATGCAGTCCTGTGACTACCCCATAAGGATGTAGTCCTGTGACCACCCTTTCCTCGTGCAGTCCTGTGACTACCTCATCCCAGTTTGTCCTGTGACCACCCATTCTTCATGCAGTCCTATGACCACCTTTTCCTCGTGCATATAGTGGCGCTATATGCACGAGCCCCTCGTGCATATATCATCGGCCACGAGGACTGAGGGTGCGAATACGCCTAGATAGTGGAGATGTCTTAAAACTTAAAAGTTGGGTGCATCAATTAAGTTCAAGCCATAGGGGACTTGGGTGTGTAATTTAAGCATCCAATTCCTCTCGATTTTATTATGCAGTTTCTCTGCATAACCCGGACCAAAATGCAGTAGAAATGCAGCACTAAAGCAGCTGGGAAACAGTGAGGTGTGACAGTAGTGATTCAGTTTGAAAGCAGCATCAGAAACAGTATTGTATCAGCATCTACTGTCATTCTACTGCTCAGCACCACAAAACTTGCAGCAGTGGTACAGTAGTAGAACAGTAGTATTAGCAGCATGCAAGCAGTATTGAATCAGTTGTCCCAATTATGTAAATGAGATGGCAGCATTTAAACAGTATCTACTTATTTAATGCTGCATGACCATATATGGGGTTGGGGCAGTGTTCAATCAGCACTACTGCATGGCTGCTGCTATAGCAGTAGTTGAGCAGTAGATCATACTGAAAACTACTGCTGGGGGCAGGTAGAAGCATAAAAGAAGCAGCGCTGTTCTAGTACTGGCACTACCAATGCCTCTCTAGGTGGTCCTTGCTGGATTTGAACTTGGGATCTTCTGATTACTCTACCAACGCATTAGCCCCCTGAGCCACCGCCCCATCAGCTATGTGGAGCGGTTACTACTTCCTAGTAGTACATACAAATCATGTAGGAGGGGGCTAGGGCAGTATTGGTTCAGTAGTATTGGGTAACTCTTACCATAGCGAAAGGGTAAGAGTAGACATATCTATAGAGTGCTGCTATAGTATAATGCCTTTCAGTTTACTGATGTTAAGGTGATGAGACAAGCACTTTGTAATTATCAATGATACATGGATACTATGTAAAAAAAAATGTCATGATGGGGACCAAAAGAATACTTGATGATTCAGTATATTTGTACCCTATATAAAGTCAGTGAGTAATTCCTCACTTTCATACACCCCAACATCCATGTGTATCCATTACTGGCACTGAATAAGATATTCATATGCAAAGGGGTGAAGTATGCTTGTCTCCACAAACACTGGATAGTTTCATTATTCCATTACTGAATCTTTTGATTGCTTTTCACAACCATACTGACATTCACACTATGAACTGTCTTGGAAGCATCAGGTAAATAATCCGAGTCATACCAGTAGACGGTCAGTAGACTACTGCATCTATGCTGCTGCACAGAGTGTATAATTTCTGGAATCTATTAACTTTCAGTTGAGAGTCAGTAGACTACTGATTCTAGCCTGAAATGCAGTGCATATTCAGTTGATAGTCAGTACACTACTGAGTCTAGACTGAAAATGCAGTGTGGAGTCAGCTGTTTTGGAAGTATTTCAGCAGTACCTACTGCAATATGCAGTTGTTGATCAGCATATTATCAGTAGCCACTAATGGGAGAAGTAGATACTGCCTTCTGGTCCGGGAATGGCTCTCCTTCCTCTGAAAGATAAAATCAACAATGTATAGTTCTACATCGTCAAGGCCATTGTGTCCATCTGTGTTAAAGTGGAAGCCAATGTCTGTGGACATTCTTTTGTGGACAATATTCCCGAAGTGGGTAACCATACGATCCATTAACCGTCACTTGGTTTGGCCCACAAAAAAACTTGGTTTTTTCCTTATAACTTTCCATAATAATAATCTGCTCTTGACTTTGTTTGGTGCGAAGATGGTCATGTGATTTAAATGAAACACTAACCTGTTATTACTAGGAAAATGGATTGTCCCACCCATACACTTGATTTTTTCTCCATCTTAATTGAAACCCCTATATTCTTTTCTTACTGACATACAAAGCTGGAACTTCTTTTGGCCTCTGGCTGATTTACCTGTCAGGGGCAAAGACAATTTATTTCCCTATCACTAAGGGGTAATAGTCAACATGCAGCAACACTTTAGTGACCTTTTTTACATTCATATTAACCTGAGAAAAAGTATTATGGAAATACAGCTACAAACACTGGGACCCATTTTGTAACGAAACAAAATGAACACATTGCTTAAACCTGTGAGTGATATGTTATTAGTCCCTTCTCACATGGCTTTCCTACAGTAAAGCCAATCCAACTAGGTATATCTGACCATGCCAACTTGTATTGAAGAAACAAATTAGACAATGTACCTTTTAACTTACTGAAGTAAACTACTGAGAGAGAGATGGTTCAGCCTGTGGCAAAAGGGTTCATTTCATGAGCCGTTTCTATCTTGAGTGGAGCTATGAAATTGTATTTATGTATCTAAGAATTTAAAGATTATGGTTTGCATGGTTTTACTAGGTGTATTGGGTATGCCTAAAGCACCACGTATGCTGGACCCTAAAATGGTTTCCTACAATGGTCTCCTAACAGCTTGATATTGTCAAGATTATATGAGCAGTATGAAATTATTCGAAACTATTCATAAACTACTGAAGTAAGTGAATCAATAAAAGGTATATACCCTGGCAGATCTGTAGAGATGAGCACAATGGCAATTCAACAAATCAATCCCGTTGACTGGTTACGATATACCTTTCAAAGAGTATCCTGTTATGCCAATTCTATGAGGCAATATTACAGGGGCGTAGGAAAAGGGGGGGGCAGGGGGGCCTGCCCCCCCAATAATGAGGAGGTTCCCTATATAAGCCTATATAAAAATATAGCATGCCCCCCAACCGAGACCCCTGCCCCCCCCTAATAAAACTTTGCTTCCTACGCTCCTGTATTGAGATATCATAGAAGCATTGGGTAACTATTTTCCTGCATTGTACATGAGGACAAGATGACCTTTAAGTGTTTCATTTACTATTGATTGTAAATGAAGCTCTGTGCCAACCTTATTACATATAATCCATCTAATGTACACAGTATTTCTCCTAGTATCTAGTATAGCATACAGTCACCAGTCGCGGATTTAGACGGTGCCAGCGCACCCCCTCCCTTTCCCCTGTATTTTAGAGTTTATTTACCTTTTTGCCCTAGAATTTAGCCAATATTATGGGCTAAATAAGGGGCGCGCCCCCTCCTTTTCAAAATCCTGGATCCGAGCCTGAATTGTTACAGTGATTAGCTTTGAGGGTAGCCCTTTACATCATGACCTGGTATTACTGGGCTGGGCTCACGGCAAAGTATGGTTCACCCCTTTACAGTTGTAGCAAAGACCCCAATTACCACCAGAGTGGGTGTCTTCTCTGGGCTACAAACATGACATACAACAGGAGAGGAAGATTGTTCATGGCTTCTGATTACACAAACAGGTTAGAAATGACTTTAAATTCAGCTCATAATATTACATATCTCATGTGACTTTACACCTTAACTGACTAGGTTAGAAACAAATAAAAAAATTGCTCTAGGTTAGCTGGCTTTGTGTTCTGTTTATCACACTGCATGGCCTAGGTTTTGTAACATGTGACTACTGTCAGAGCTAAGGAAGATCATTTACAGTAATATCTGCTGCTGCATGATTGATCTCCACACCTGTTACCAACAGTGATAGCTTATCTGGGCCAAAGAATAGCATCTGATACCATTTTTTCTTAGTATCATAAGACGACCTATCTATTTCTAACACATAAATATCAACACCATTCCCTCTCTGAAATCATATTCATTGTCACTAATCACACCAGCAACCAATGGCTATATTCAGCATCATTATTCATTCCCTCTGCAGTCTAGATATATCTAGTCGGCTGTTCTAGCCTGTTGGTTTGACAACCTGGATAACGGCCAGAAATCAATAAGTATGGAAGTAGAGGAAGTACTAAAACAAACAAAAAAAGGTCAATTAGTTACACCTCAGTTCTCGGTCACACTGCCATGAGTAATATTGTTTACTACAGTGGGGTAAGGGTACTAGTCCAGACATGCAAAAGGGAGTTCATGTGTTTCTGATTAATCAAGATCATACAAAATTACTAAAGCAATGTAAGGGTGTATGGGCTTGGTCAAAGTAAGAAGAGTGAGTGAGTAATAGATGTTTAACGCCATTTCGATAGCTAAGGTCATATTCATGGCGAGAGCTACATTACCATTTCACAGAGGAATGTGTCAGTGGTCACGCATATATCCATCACACACATCCTGAGGGGATAGAAAAGAAGAGAAATAGTCCCTTTTAAGTGGGCTACGGAAGCCCGGGTCAAAGTAAGAAAAAGAAACATTGAAGCTAAATTGAAGAGTATGAATGCCAGGCGCTAAAGGAGAGTCTCCCATTTTCAGTCATACTCAGGCATGGGATTGGGTTTTGAGGAAATATCCATGATGGCTCCTAAATCTCTCCTCTAGCTGGTGTTTGAGATTAAATAGATGGGACGAGTCCCTTCAAGAGTCTAAGATGACCCCCCCCCCCAAATGTTTTCTCGTTGGAACTTCACAAATTACAATAATGACCCATTTCACCTTCAAATATCCGAAATTTAGGATACATTCTGAAGAATCTAATGCCTGCATACTACATTATGTCAACAGTGAACTACTATGTAGAATAAATTATGGATGAACCCTATCATTCTTAGTAAGCTGCTTTCAGTACTACACCATCTGCCATACAACTTACAAGGCAGAACCATAATTATTGCTTTGTAGAGAGTCGACCATCCTGCACTGAATGTCCTGGTGCATTATAATCTATATCCATGAATACATTGCGTCTCTGTCAGCCAACAGAGTAGTGTGCAAATCTGCAGCAAATTTTATGGACTTTGAAATTGGTTCCCCGCAGGCCAACAAGGAAAGTATTCCAATTTCTTAAACGTTTCAAAAGTATCCTTATACTTATACTGGTCTGTTCCGTCTACCTTATACTATGATTCTGGATAGCACTAATAGAGGTGCGTGATAAGAAGGCCATAGTATGACGCTTAGGTATAGCCTTCTCCGTGAGGGTTAATAAGTGAGCGCTGCTGATTACCCCTTGCCCTAGAGTCAGTGATGATCAGTGTGGGCTAACTTGGCCTGATGCCCAAAGGAGGCACAAAGCTCCTTAGTCAAAGACCAGGCAAGGAGGCCTTACTTCTGCCATGGCCTTGTGGAACATTATCAGCCAACAGAAGTAAAATGCACACAGTAGACCCAGAGCTGTTCTCCATACAGAGAGGCACCTGTATATATGTACATGAACATTCTACATAATCTTGAATTGCAAATCGGTATCGAGATACTCAATATGAAAGACAGTGCTAAACTGGTGGCCCTCTATGGGTGGGGTTTAGCTTCATGGCACAAAATGGTAAAGGTGAATGATGATGAGTTTTTGATGACAGTTTCTCCATGAGGGGGTTTGGGACCATTCCGCACGAGGCGGTCCCAAACCCCCGAATGGAGAAACAGGAGGCAAAAACTCATCAGAGTTCATCTTTACATTTATGTCAAGGTGTTTGAGTGGAAAATCAATCGATATTTCATCAATATAATCCATAATTAACTCTTATTTACCTGTCGTCTACCCGAAAATGCCGTGTGCCGCCATCTTGTTTGTTTACGATTTGAAGCAGTCGCGCATGCGCGGTGGACCTATGACGTCATTGTGCGGATTTGGCGCCGGTTATTTAACGCAGGGGTACAATACTCGGTCTCAGTGCATTGTCAATGGGGCATCGATATTCACCTTGACATAAAGTGCCTTTCCCTCCTTCTCATAGTCACCTGTGGTATGCCGATATATATAAAAGTTCTTAATATGCACCAGGGTCATTCCATTATAAACAAACAAATATTTAGAACTTTTCCCACATGACCCTCTCAGATCTGGATGATATGCCTCCTACATCAAGATGTACATATAGGTTATGACCACATGCAAAAATTATAGTCTCAAACTTCCTGACATTTAGGCTCTTATATGTGAGGGGGTTTGACCATTGGTTTCAGAAATCTCAATTTTGTGTCATCTTCAGCATGTAATATTGTCAGGGCACAATGGGTAATCAGACCCATTCTTCCACTCTATGGAGATGCCAAATTAGTGAGAGTAACATAAAGGCTTAGTCTTGTAGAATAGGGTGAAATGATATCTTTTTTAGATATTATTCAACTACCGCAGTAAGTTGACAAACACATAAATTCTACTCCCTGACAGAACTCCGCAAGATAAAACATGTTATAATTCAAGAAACCATTGCTTTCATAGACAAGTCATGCTTAAGTTGAATATCTTCTCATTTTCAATCTGATTGTGTCGTGAAGGAGATGCATTATCTTCAAATTCAGGATCAACCCAATATGCTATAATATAATTATATAGCAATATAGAGATATCAGAGAAATAATGTATCCCATCAGATGCGTTATGCTAATCTCATGGGATAAATACAACATTATCTGAAAAAGAAACCGTATTCGTGTTACAGATTTGTACATACAAATGTATATTGTATGGATATCATCTTGCATTGCACATGTTGTACATGAGGATGACGTGACATAGATAGGTCTGCGTTGCTTTAATTATAAGCTATTCAATACCTACAACCTACGTCTTGATATCCAGCCATAGTGTCTGTCTTAGTATAGTTTGAAGCGCGTGGCATTCTGGGCACCCCACAAATTAGGACCAAGTAATACTGGGTTTGGCTAACAGCAAGGCATGGTTTACACCTTACTGGTTTGACGAGAGAACCCCATTATTATCCCACGCAATCGCATGCGAGGGAGGAAGAATGGAATATTGGAAACCCTTCAGGTTGGCAAAAGCTGATCTTCAAAAGAGACATTTATAATTAATCATGATAATGTGGCCCACAAAAGAGAGCATTGAGAGAAAGGTATATCACTTTCAACTTATTCAATATATTTCTGTTCTTTTACACTGACCTTCGTGTAAGAATCATCATGAAACATAGGCGATCCTTAAAATTCAATCATTATGGACGACCATGGGCTAGAATCTATCAATGACAACAAAGCTTTCCTAAGTGTGTTCTGCGAAGCCTTTATTCATTCACGTGAGGATATTTCTGAGAATCAGTTGCATTAAGCAGAGATCAACAGAAATCGGACAAATGATCGCTACACTTCTGATTGACTGCAATGTGGCAGCCCATGGCCCTACATCACTTAGCCGCAGTCTCTGCTCCACTTCTTGTCTCGTTCCACCCTACAAGAGTGTTCCTTATGGCCCCCTCCATCACCTTGCCAACACCATTATATGTGTCCTTCCAGACACCTGTATGGTGTCCATATGATGGTACCTGGCTGACCTGATTGCACTGCTCGGACCTTTTCTGAGTGGTGAAGGGCACACTTCTTCAACTTTGGAGTACCCAATCAGAGTATACAGTAGCATTATGACTATGGTTTAATAATGATTGGGGTGATTTCCTGTTAATCATAAACTTTCCTATGGCATAATCCCTCAGGTGATAATTATCACCAACCTTTAGGTGATGATTATCCCCAATCTTTCTACAAGAGTACACAAAGGTCGAACTTCTATGCAATAGGGTTTCGTGGTTAAAGTTATTGGACAAGATTATCAGTATACATATTCAACCTGCACATGAGGTAGTACACCTATAGTCTCTGAGAAAGTTAAAGTTGAAAATGCAATTCTATTTTTGAGAATGGATTTTACTTTAGGCCCTAGTATAGGCCACATTATACACCACATAAAATAGACTAATAGTATTACATTCAGCCTTGCTGCATTTACCACACTCCCCCATGTAATAAGGCGTCTGTGGTTTACTATATATAGTAAATTGCCTGAGCATTTATATGTGTGAACAACAATCCATCTAGTCAGAACCCCCCTCTCACGTACATGATCCCCAGTAAAGTTGGAGAGCACTTGAGACCTGCGGGACAGCCCTATTGGACCTGGTAGAACCAAACAACTACCGTCTTAGCTGGCGGGGATGAGCAAGAATCCTAGCAACCTGTCTGTGTTAACTGTCTACACCGTCAAGTCACCTACCCACATGAAGTTAACTACAGAAGCTAAGGCATTGTCCCCTGGGGCCACCCACCACCACTATTACTCTCAAGATTGTGGCCTGTGGGACTTAACCCGTGAAGTGCGGTACAATACCTATACAGTATCTGGCCAGTACTGCAGAACTTCTACCAACTGAGAGGGTATCTTCCCCATAGACTCAGTATGATACCTGAACACAGTCCTAGTTAGGTGGTCTTCAGTGGAACCATTATGATGGCCAGAGGGTATAGTGCATTTAAACACAATGAAGCCCTTACAGGGTTAAAGGGAGTATGTGTAAGTAGGGTGGGGGAATAAACTTAGAATCTGTAAGTAATACCCACTAGAGGTTCCACAGGGACCATAATGCCATCCAGCAGGTAACCTTAGAAGCACTAGGTTTTGAAGAAATTTCTGAGATGGTGACTAAATCCTTCCTATGGGTGTTTTTTAGATGGATTTTATGGGATGGATGCCTTCCAGAATCTAAGGCCCCCCCCCCGCATATTTATGTTGAAATGTATCTCAATGGATCTTTGCAAATTACAAGGATGACCCACTCAGCCTTTAAATTTCGGAAATTTTCAGAAAAATCCCATGCCCAAATCATGAAGGTCTTCACCCCCCTCCCTGCTGTTTGATGTTGACGTTGGAGTATGAGGTACCCCCGGTACCTAAATAAATAGAGCCAGATCTACTCGTACATACATAAGCAATACACATAATAAATATAATATTTCTGCAGCATCATGCTTGCTCTTAGCAACGATTGATTTTTTCTCCAGCTACAAATCCACACGTTTTTTTTAAAGTTTCCTTTCAAAATTAACATCTCCGGCCCTGGCATAATACACTGATGCACAGCTAGAATTGCCATCTGCTAGTCAATGAAAATCGTTGGTCAGCTTTTTGCCAAAAACCTTACATCAAAATGGATTTGTCAGCTGCTCACAATATTATATCCTCTCAGGCAGGTAGGTTTGGGATTCACCTTCCACGACACAGGCCAGACGTATGACCTGCGTGGGAAGGAAATGGCCTGCATAAGATGCCAAGACGCAGGCCACTTTGGCCTGTGTCGAAAAAGGTTTTCGGCAATGCTGGATATTAAGGGGTGCGTCCACTGCCGACGGATGGTCCATCCGTCGTAGTGGATGCACCCCTTTACCCCTTCAGTTTACTCGTCCTCTGCTATTGACTTCTTTCCGGTTTTCCCTAAACCCCTGGCATTATCTAGCCAAGGATTATACATGTATATCATCTGCTGAATAACAGCCTGATCTGAAATATAAATCCTGCAGGTGAAACTAATGTGAAACCCAACTCATGATCCAGGCCGTGTGGTAAGCCTAGAGTAGAGCATAAGAAGGCAATACAAGTTGATTCATCTTTGTTTTTTTTTCTCTCACATTTGTTAACATTGACCAATGGTACTCGAATCAAGCGTATAAGCTATAGGTGTGATTTGAGTAATAAAATACAGGCCAAATTCCATCCAATTGGAACGAAAATCGGCCTATGACTACAGGGTTTTGTCGAATTTCTATAGTATAATAGCGCCTACATGACTCTTCCAATATAAGATATGAATACTACATAACTTGTTAAGTCGCTGTCACCCCTCACTAAAAGGACAAATATTCCTTTGCAATCATGAAAGCCACCTTATGGATATGGTCTACCACTAACATCCTTAACAAGGATATTCTATGGCCTGCACTTATCCAGTCTCTTGGTAACTCCATAAAGTATGGGCTGCTCTCTATGGGCCAGGCTATCCCCAGGCTGGTTGAAGAGAATGATTTACACCTTTACGGGTCGACCAGAGACCCATAATATCGCCCATAATGAGCTTCCTCCAGGGCATATGGACACGGCTGTCTCGAGAGACTGAGAAGTGTTTTTTTTTAAAACTCTAACTACAAAATTTACAGAAAAAGATGGTGTCCTTGCAACTCTAGGTGCAAGGTTTCATTGCTCTTGTATTTGACTTCATTAAAGCTTAAAGAGACAAAGTCCTCTCTACAATCCCTCTTCATGCACCTGCAGTCATATTTTATGAAGGCTGTTTAACATCAGTGTCTCACACTCACAGTTCCACAATCCCAACACCTGTCCAAACTAAAAAGAGCCTGTACAGGCCTAGGTCAGTCGTTTTTGAAACTTACCAACCGGGAGGGTGATGCAGGCAGAGGCAGTGGGGCTCTAAACCTCTAGGTAATGGAAAATGAGAAAGAAACTTCTCAAAGTCACAAAATCATTGATCAATTAGATGAAAAATTTACAGAAAATGTAAAACAAATCAGGAATTTTCAACCTTGAGGAAATGTAGAAGAAATTCAGCCTATTTATTAATAGAAATTAAGTCTTTAAGAAAAAATAGGGAGATTTGTGAACCAGTGGTCAGGAGTAGGAGGCCTCATTTGGACCCTTATCTTATCTCTTATCTCCGATCTTCTCAAAACTACTCCCGAATAACCACCAACTGTGTAATATGCATTACACTCAGAGAGACAAAAGCCGTGCGCCGACTGATAGAATTGCATAGTCACAGCTTCACTGGCGTAAGATTAGGTACATATGTAAAATCATCTGGAAATTTGGACCATTTATAGTCCAGCAAAACTTGTGTTGAAGGGCATGTTGGGATCAGACTTCACAGGTTTACACTATTCTTAATTTCCATATAGCGCTATACATGGCAGGGGTATAAGTTCACCAGTGAAATAATAATTGCTGAATATCCGATTGGTCAGGATCAGGAAAGTGGTAAACCAAATCAATCAGTATAATTATTATCACTTGAGGTCCATAAAGCTAAGGACAGAAATGTTAGCAAATAGAACTGGCTGCGTCAGGAGCAGTACTGTTTGGAAACATTATTGCTATCGCTGATTTCATTGCAAAATGGACATAGTATTAGTAAGCTCCGAGAGTCCCTGTGTGTAGTAACTGGTTGTCTTCCTCCCCTATCATTCCGAATTGGTTGCATTCGGTATATAGCTACTGTGGGTCACCCTCCAACAGTCTATGATTGGGAAAGATATGATCAATATTTTGCTAATCAGGAACTACAACGTTCAAAATTGATGTATAATAAATTGAAAAAAAGGCCTCTAGCAGGAAATAGAGGAGAATGGCTGCTCTGACATCAAACAGCATAAGTTTGTGTCTAGTATAATGCTAAGCAGATTTAGCATGGGGGGATCTTTCACTTTCACCCTAGGTCACCCCTTGTCAATCCAATACCATGTGTCATTAATTTACCAGACAATTAGCACTGCAATTGTTGCCTATAGCAGAGAGCCGATCACCAGGTATTCACTGAATTACTGGATGGCTATCTATTTGGCAGAGCTGATCCTTTCAACCAGGTCAATCTGGGTGGACTATTGGATTACTTAGTAGTGGGTGTACTCTGGGTGTGGCTGGAAGTAGGGGTATAGACAAGTTTTAATCATCCTAGAATGTCCAATGATGTAGCAGCTAATAAAAATTGAACACGTGCTATAGAGCACCTATGGCCAAGGTCTTCCACCAAATATCATAAAAAAAATATAGAAATTAAACCTACCCTAACTGTTGACACTATAGTGACAGTATGTCCAAGTCGTCAATGCTTAAGCCTATGGAAAATGCACCCATTATCAATTGTATGTTTCAATGGCGAATAACTCCTCTCCTGGCGAGTTGAGCAATGCACAATATCAGCAGGTCTTGAATAAGGATCCATATTTTCAATAGAATTGCCAGAGAGATTGTATTTCTCCTCCATTTTGTTGTAATCCAGCAGTTTCGATGGCACCGTGAGTCGATCGTCTCGCTGTCCGCCATTTTGGATTTCAATGTTCTGTGCACATGCGCGAACCCTCCTTGCCGGAAGTAGCATTTTCGACGGAGAAATGATAGATTCTATCGATTTGACTTAAAATTAATGGCTTTTTGAATACAATCCATACATCTTTGGCAATTTATATTGAATTTAATCGAATATATCCCCTCAATTTACTGTTGAAAAAATAAAATCTGACGACCGGTTACTCTGCGCGCATGCATCAAATCTCCAGACCAGAAATGCGGCGGTCGACATAACAAAATTATGGTGGTCCGATTTACACACTCATATACCAACGGTCTTATCCCCCAAAGAAAATCCCACCTTACCTGCTGAAAAAAAGCGTCTTAATTGCCCTATTCCCATAGGAGCCAATGTGTTATGTCGACCCCCTGTCGACCGCCGAAATGGACCGCCCAATGCAATCCTATGGAGCCTCGTTTTCATGAGAAACTATGGCAAAAATGTAAGTTTTTTTCTTTACCCTTTTCCATAGATAAAAAAATTTCTTTTTCGGGAATTGTGCATGTACAATGAAAGACAAGATCCTAAAGATCATGTTTCCATGATTTTTTGTTTAATTATCCCCCAATTTCCATGAGCAATTCCCATCAGTTTTCGACCGAAAAGGCACCGCCAATGACCCAGGGGGACCTGGGCCAATTATAGCTATTATTGATATTTTCTTTTCTTTCTAAACTTCTCTGTGGTTCAAATGAAATGCCTGCTATCACCAGAACCTACCATATCTTTCTCTATACTACTAATTAAGATTTCTAATACTGAAGGAAGTAAACCTTTATTTTTGTCACTTCTGTTCCAAATGACAGCAATATATTCAACATTGTTAGGGTCGGTCCTGTTTTGCTAGATACGGTTGCTGCACGGGTAGGGTAACTATACTTGACAAGGAAGGGTGTAAATTAGGAACTTGCACGTGTTTGCCTGCCTAACAGCATGTTAGTATTTCAAGTACCCTCTGGATCACACACGCCCTCAAAACCCACTCACGTTGTCCTTGATAAGGGGTTTACACACTTAACTACTCAGTAATCATTCTAAAGCCGACACACAAGAAATGACGGAGGCTAGGGAAGGGATGCGCTACAACTTGGCAGCCGGTGCAAACTCCTATCTCGCCCTGGGCTAGTAATTGGTAGAAGAATCTAGCTTACCCCTGTGCATCCCCTTTGGGCGTATAGATAGAGCAGAATAATCACATCCCTTGACTCCACTACACAGTCACCACTTGTTAAACTTCCAAATGAGAAAGCCTTAAGTACAGACAAGACTGATGGCATTAAGTGCAAGCTTGCATTAAGTGCAAGCGAAGCTGGGTAGTGATTGCTGTCGTTCAAAGGGCACTTCACTTTCCTTCAATAAGATTCTCTAAACATACAATGCCTTTAGATATAAAGGCTTTAATATCTAATATTCTGATGCTACTCAACAGAGATTAGGTTTCCTGTTCTGATATTAATGGCACACAATAGACATGTATACATAATTTACACTTGTGTGTACCTGTACAAGCTATAGGTTGTGGATAGGTTTATCATTTTGCTATCACCAGGTAGAATATTGCATTCCTAGACTGCTGTGCACACACTGTTGTGGGGGGGGGGGTATTGAAAGAAGTGCGGTATTGAAAGAAGTGCTTTGATGGCTTCCGATAATCTATGGGGCTACCACCCCTGCAAACACAATCCTGAGACCTACTAGAGACATTCTCATGTCATAACCTCCTCCAAGAATTATGGATATTCACTTAAAAAAATGCCCATGAGAAAAGAACATGTTCATAATTCTTAGGAGTTTCCCTGTCTTTCTCATGTTATGGCACAAACCCTAAATTTGCTCAAGTTTAGCACTTTTGTAGTGAAAACACAAGAAATGGCACACGTTTTCACTTGTGATTCTCACGAAAAGAAATATGTTTTTGATTCCTGAGAATCTCCCACGTCTTTCTTGTGTCATAGCACATGCCCCAGATTTGCCCCCACTTAAGCTTAGTCATTTCTCGAGAATAACACAAGATATGGACACAAGAATCCACTTAGATTCAGGAGAATGTTCAATTCCTGAGATTAACTCAAGGAATAAACTTGTGTTGTGACTTCTGATCCACACGAGAATCCACTTGTTCAATTCCCTATAATAAGATGTCTACCACATTAAGATATTTTCCATGTACAGCAAATCTTTTCTGATTACTTTGGTACGTGTTAAGCGGGTATTCCAAAAATTATTTTTAAATTATTAAAAATGATGGGATTAATTAGCATAATTTCGGCCGACCAACGGCAGTGGAATACCCGCTTTAGGTAGGCATAGACCCTAAGCGCACCAATAACAGTATTATAGAGTATATACAAGAATGAAACCATAAAACTCAGGTTTTCACTAAGTTATGACTAAAAAAAATTAGAGATAACGGAAATTGTTCTACATGTAGGAAAGTGGGGCTACCTCGGCTGAATATAAAACTACAGTTGAAATTACAAGCCAGTTTGACTTTATTAGGTGTCACATGCGGGCCCATAGCTAATGGTAACTAACATAAACCATGGGACATAAACCCATATATACTTTTGCATTTTGTAGGTCAACAGTCAAGCCAGAAACAAATGATTTAAAGTAGCCCAATGAGTTTTGTCGAAATTCCTGACGTCAAGTACCAGCATTTATATCATTGTCAATCTCGCGAGCATTCTGTCCATTCATCCCTGCCCATATCCCCACTGCATGCGGTAATCATTTTCAGATCGGTGAAACAACACAACTTGGTGCAGTAGTGGGGGGGGGGGTGTTAATAAACTGACCTTGCTAATATCCACCAGGCATACCACCAGTCATGATAACTGTGAGGTGACATAGTCTGGTGCTAAGTGCAGGGCCCAACCTCTTAATTCAAAGAAAGGTCGAGCAGATTGCATTGGCTCCTTATCCATGCAGAGTTTAGGCAATGAAAGCCCCCCCCCCAACCTCGGATTCTTAAAGATCACAACTTAAACATATATGCACTAATTCAAATCGAATCTCATAACTTCCAATAAATGTACGGATGCTTTATTAAATGGGTCTTTCTGATCACAGTCTTTGCAGTGCATTCTTTGGAAAATTCATGAGTTCATCACATTTGTATGTTATGTTAACAGGTAATTTGTCGTTCAGGTAGCCTACATGTGCTAAATTGATTTCCCCAGCCTGCCTAGTGATTAACACTAATTTATGTTAGACGCTGTACAAAAACAAATCAACTAAAAAACTGAAAACGTTCCTCGACAAAGGTTTGTAAATTTCCGTCGTTTTCTTGAAGAAGATACTAGAAAACATTTTTTATTCCAGTGACAAGGACACTAGATGAAGATAAATCATTGCCGATGTATAACAACAAAGTCATTTTTCATTATAATCATTACCCATGTGTAGATAACATGACAGTAATATCGTTTCAATTCTCTCTTTGATTGAACCTGGATGAAGTGGTGGATACTGTCTTTCCTTTCTGGTCTTTGCATCAAGATAAATCAAAGTGAAGTACAGAGACTCATCTATCTCATTTTTTTTTATTAAAGAATATGAGCACATTCCATCTGTAAATCTCTCCATTAGTACATGACTTGAATGGCCTACTTGCATGCAGGCTGCCTCTTGATCATAGATGAAATGATTCATGTGATAAACTCAATAATTACGCCTGGATTGTGCTCTAAACATTGAATGCATCTATATGCAAATCACTGCTTCGCCATCCACTCTAGCAAATTACAGAATATTATGAAGTATGGAAATGTCAGTTATCTCCACATTGGCACACTCAAGTAGGTCTGCAGCATTTAATCTGTATGTGACATGTCATACATACATGTACATGTATAGAAAGAGCTTTCTGTCAGTTGACAATCTCCTTTATTGTGATGTAATTCAGGGTGAAGAGCACCTCGTGGGAACACAGAGTATAGTGTTTAGCCAGCCGGCGGGGTGGTCCCCTGCTCAGGGTGGGTGGTTGTTTGACCACTCCAGCGTCCAACATGATGGATCTTTCACTCAATCCCACATCAAGCACTCCGCCCCACTACCCCACTGGCATCACCAAAAGCCATCTCAGTAGCATTCAGTGCTCCCCTACTGTCTCTGTCACCCAGCCCCAGCCTAGTTATCACTGGCCCAATTTTTTTCTCGCACAACCGTGAATACCGAGGTTTCACGTCATACAGTGGGTCCGCCATTGCATGATCTGGTATCTGTCAAGATAAGCACTGATAACAGTCAGCGTGATGGGGACCAGTTGCTATGTAATGTGCCCTAAAATGTCTGCTGTGAATGAACGGAGTTATCTCAGTGTTCAATATAAATCCTGCTAGGTCGGTATAGTGACCTAGCGGGGTTTACTATCAGCCCGGGTTATCAGCCTATGGAATGATCCCACATATTCAGTGCGGGGGGCAAGTGATACCCATATATTTGATAACTGTTAACTCGCTGGTAACCAGCTCTGGTCAGCAATGGCTGCGCCCAAGGGGCATCCCGCAACCTCGGTATACAGGGATAGTCTGGGTGCAGGTTCCGGTATGGCAACTCTAGTCTGATTATGCCCTGGAGGTGTACATGGGTTGGGGGACCCTGGAAACCCTGTGACAAGTGACACGGTGTAAGTTTACTCACCCCTTCGGGGCAACCTCAGCAATTCAACCCTTCTCCTGTGACGTGACGTAAATCTCCAGGACGTACCACTACCCTGATGACGGCTCGCATTGATTGGCAAACAGTGACGGATACTTAAAGCCAAGTGTGTACCGGTATACATGTAGTACACTCTCCGGGCCGGGAGTGTACACTCTCCCCTCGCCGTGCCGGAGGTGATGTGGGTGATGGCTGTGTTTGCTGTTAGTTTATTATGAGTGTGCTGGTATGAAGGTTGGAGTATGACATGGGACGGGAATGGAGGTGCACTGTATAGAGTGCATTGTACATTGTACCACAATGTATGTGTGTGAATCTATAGTTGGAGTCTGGCCTGGCATGCTACCATTAAATGTTACACAATGGCTATGTTGTATGTAGGCCAGTACAAAAGTGGGGAATCGTGGTAGACCAACACGCTCGCTCCGAGAAAGAGAGTCATAGATGGAGAGAGACAGACAGACAGACAGGCAAAGGGGGAGAGAGAGAGACAGATGGAGCTCTAGACAGGCAGACATGCAAACACAGAGAGACAGACAGACAGACAGACTCAGAGATAGACAAAGAGAGCGGGAAGAGGGAGCGAGGAAAAAATGATATATACAGATCTATTACAGCAAGATATGTATATATGTAGGTGATTCACACATACACAACTACATGTATATAATTTCAGCTGTCAAGACCGCCCACATACTGGAGTATTTCAACACCCTGACGACAGCACAGACCTCAGTCGTCAATAAATCCACCAGTGATATACAGTAATGCTTGCAGTACACTAGCTTCCCTACCTGGAAACAGCCCAGTGACAGAAAGATAAGGAAATTGTTAGTGAACTTTGAGATCGTCGGCTTTATCAAAATTAGCCTTTGATCTCACTAGAATCTTTATAACTTTCATATTTAACCTGTCACTGCAAAAAAAAGAAAGATCAAAATCTCAGTCAACTTATTTCACCTTAAGCCATGCCCTATATTTACTATTCCCCCAATGTGGCTACGCTTTGATACTGCGAAACAACAGACCCATACCTCCACTGTTCATACCCTACTTTGGTCAGTCATCATTCTCTAGGGAGCAGCTAGTCTACAGGTACATTACCACACTACAGCTGCTTCCTGTGTTTATGATATAAAATCCCAGAGCTCTGCTATCATATGATATTACCTATTGTTTGTGAAGCAAGTTAAACTACCGGTTACAACCTATAGAGGAAACAGAAGCCGGAAACCATTTACTCTGGGGTCTAACCTGGCGAATACTAGTCCGATGGCCATTCACATAACTATTGTAAAGGGAGAGAATGTCTATTGGTGGCCATAGAAACTTGAGAGGGCATATAAGCTGGACTTCCTGAGCAACTCGACTATTAGGTCTCTTATTGCCTCTCCTGCCTGCGTACAACCCGTCCCCTATAGACGAAGCAGGGACTGGAGAGTTGAGCTGCTCCTGAACAGATTGAGTTGCTCATTGGGTTACTCATTGAGCTGAATATAGGTCCTATAGTCTCATGCAGGTATATGTGAGTCCAATCCCTCAACCCAGGATTCTCTGTTTGGTTGGGGGAGGTCATCATGAGTTCATGTATTTACACAGGGCACCTTCTCATTATAAGCAGGCCTATCTCCCTCAGTCCTTCCTCTTTTCCTATATTTGTGCTTCAGGAAAGGCTTTTAACTATTCAAGAGATTCCCATCTAGCGATCCCTATATCTAGCAACATAAATATGTAGTCCAATGCTCAGGGTTCCTATTCACCTAGTGGATCGATACACAGTCAGCCTGTGCTTAGCCTTTATTCCTCGATACTATGTGGCCTTATTTCACTAGTTGGTCTGGCCACCCTTGCAACCAAGTCCAGGGTCAAATGTAACAAACTCAATTCCCAATATCCACAAACGCTATAACAATTACAGAACTTATTTGATAAATCACATTTCTGAATAACATAATTATTACTACAGACCTCTACAAACTCTGTAATTACCAGGTCTAGAAACTAACAGGCCATATCACCTTTCTTAATTATATTGTGGCCTCAGTGCCAGAAGATTGCAACTGACATTTTGGCAAAATTGAGTTTTCTTGAGTTTTAACATCTATTTCCCTATATCTACCTGCTATGAAAGTCCTGAAGCTCTGTCTATGATATAAGTGTCTAAAGACCCAAGTGCAATGAAGTTTAATTTTTTTATATCAACTGTGTTCTATAGTAATGGAAACACTTCTCTTGCCTCACCTGCAAAACTTGAATAAAACCTTGTTGTACTGAGGCGACGATATGCACTGCAGCGCTTCTCGACAGTCAACAGTCATTTACCCTGTCACTGTGTCATGTGACTGCTTTAAATTTTCCATTCATGTCTAATCAGTACATACGGATTTATTATTAGCCAATGGTATGACACCAACTATTTACTGCGGTCCTCTCAGGGGCCAACTGGTACCCATCTGATAGGCCTTATCCGTAGAACTCGCTGGGAACAAGCCCCAGCAATGGCCGAGCCCATGGGACAACCTGCTACCTCGGAATATGTGTTGTACTTTTGTAGTTCACACTGTCGTTGACATGGTTGCCACAGACTGGTAAAAGGTCCCTCATTTCCATACACTACTTACGCCAAAGCTTAAAAGAGTCCCGACTCTTATGTTCATTTCCATATACTTCTTACATCGACGAAGGCCTTCTGTAGACATGTTATATACAGTAGAATACCTAATGATGGCTAATCACAAGTTAATCTTCTCCCCTGCTTTGGTGATGAGAAAATAATCATCATACTAAAAAGGGGAAAGGTCTATACTAATAGGCACGGTACACATATAAAGTAATGATAATTGAATACGTCAAAACAAGCTATCTGTAATCAACTGGGAACTAAAACTGCTATCTCGATGGTAATCAAAATTCATGATCTGAGCGTGGTAGTGCTTCTTGTTAATCTTAGTTATTTCCTTCTTTTTTTTTTAAATATCAGTCCCACAGCATCCTTGGACAAAGGTTTATTCTATCTACCCTCTGGCTGAGTAATGCTAGCAAGTGTCCTTGATTTCTCATTTCATGAGTGACAGGGGCATGTCAACTGGAGCATGGACAAATATGGCATGACAGAGCAAAGGGCAGTCAGTCAGGCAGTCCATCCCCGTGTATCTTGTGTCCAAAGGGAGAGCCCCCTGTCCACCCCCGGTCAAGGTCATTCTCTATTTCATCTCCCCTATCACGTCAACCACACCAGTAAGCTTGATGGACGTGTCCAGTGGAGCGTGCAAGCCTGTCTCACTGGGAAAAGCTGGTAGACTACAAATAAATATATGTTATTACACGATTTCTGTGATTTTTGGTGCTTTTTCTGGATGTTCCCGTTCTGATACCTGTCGATATTGCATGCATCATGTCTTTGTAAGGTGTACCTGATATCCATGGATATTAGGCACCCAGTGCCTGTTATCCATGGATATCAGGCACGCCTTACAAATTTGAGACATGTCATATGTCACATGTTAAAACCTACGAGAATTCCATTGCCAAGGGCAGGGATCGAACCCATACCCTACTGGCCGGTAGACCAGCTCCCTATGCATTGCGCCACAAGGACTGATGAGAAAGAGTGTGTGTTTGCCTGTATAATTATATACAATGCCATAGGTTCCGCCAGTAAGAGAGCACAACCGGCTGGAGACATGTGTACCAATGGTATAGGGCGACTTACCTGGGTCAAGGTGGGAATGGATTCAATCACTACCATAGCTCTAGTAGCAGCCTCTGTGGCCACATTGATACGACGTCGGGGTGTCCTTTGGTACAGGCATTCATGTCCCGGCATGGTCCACCTTTTTGCCTCTATAGAAGATATCATATGGAGCAGTCAGTAGTGCGTCGAGTCCTGGTCTCTTTTCAAGAATGCATGATGCATTTTAATGCATTATATGGATTCTGATGCATTAAACGTGTAATAAAGTAAGTAAGGTATAGGCTAACGGGCACCTCATTCCTTGTATCTAAGGATATCGGTGCCCATTAGCCTATACATTACTTACATATTATTACACAATTTCTATGATTTTGAGTGCTTTTTCTGGATATTCCCATTCTGATACCTATCGATATTGCAGGCCATGAAGCGTTCTGATATCCATGCATATCAGGCACCCAGTGCCTGTTATCCATGGATATCAGGCACACCTTACAAATGTGGGAGAACACTTTTAAAACCGTGCATCCCAAGCCAGGATTCAAACCCGGATCGCCATATTTAAAAACAAGAGTCTCACCTCTAGACCAAGCTGGCAATGGTGCAGAGAAGGTTAATAGTTGAAGCCACTCGGCCCTGCTCGATGAATGATCATGAAATGCATAGGACTCTGAAGAATTGAGACAATGACAGCACCCATGGTTAAAATCCATAGAAGTAAATATTCTATAGATGATGTATGTATAGTTCTATTTGCAATACGAACAGAGACACTGGGTTGAACTCAGCATATTTGGAACCTCTGTCACAAATAATAACCACTCCCTGCGCCTCAACGCAAAAAAGGCGAGTCGCATGGCTATCGCTAGCTGGACTGTATTTACTGCAGGGAAATTGGATTTCACGTTGAAATTAAGCAATGGAGCCTTTAAATATGGACACTAATATCATCTATGGGATTTCTACTTCTATGGATTTTAACCATATGAGCTGTTATGGTATAAATTCTTCCGAATCCTATGCGTTTCATGACAATTCATTGAGCCGGGCTGGACTACAACAATGGCGAATGTGGCGCTTGCTTCTCCTCCCTCCCATAGGATGATTTTAAGCTTGGATATCAGGTAAATTAAACATTTTTAGGGGCTGTCGTGTAATAAAATAAGTAGTGAGCGGATAATTCATGACTCGTGTGTGATATCAAAGGATATTAAACTCAGGCTTTGCCCTCGTTTGATATCCTTTGTTATCACACACTGAATTATCCATTCATTACTTGTTCAGTTATGTATAGGACCTAAATCAAAGCAGTGGTATATACAGCATGAGGAAACGACTATCATTGGGTGGGAGAACTGTCTCATTATCAATTGCTCATATAACTCATTTATTGCAAAGGAGTGTCCTCATTTTATAAATAGTTAGGACTTTTTTCTTTCTTTTTTTTTATTGGGGAGGAGACTTGCGGTACATAATTTATATGTAACTTACGAGTTATTTGAGTCACATTGAGTAAAAAGGGTAGACATCATTTTCCTATCAACATTTCATAGAAAGCAAAACTTCTAGTGATGGAGGTGTTATTCTTTGCTGAAATATGTAAGAAAACTAAGAGTGCTCAATTATATTGATATCTCTTTTATAGGCAATCGATACTGATCCTACGTATGGTCTGATCCATAGCATACTAAATAAATGGTGTATGACATAAGAATATATTTAGAATAGCCTGCGTCAGCACTCGAGGTTGGTATATCATATTGTTCCTATCATCAGCTATCATAAGGTTTCTAGTGCTAGGTATGCTAAGATAATACCTAGCACAGGCTGGTGTTGAGTGTGTACATATATAACAAAACAGCGGGGATATTTTTAAACCATTTTCCTTAATTAATTATCCTCTCCTTTTACCTGGTGGGGCAAACTTTGCTTCTTCCCACCTTACCGTCAGCATTAAATCTATAGCGTGCTGTCTTCTGCTGACAACTAACTGTTAACACGGACTAGCAAATTCCTTGAAGAACACCCATCCCACAATTACCCAACCTTAAGACACTGAATATGTTTCTTAGGGCCACTGCAGGACAGGGAAGCCATTAGGATGCCCCCATCTATTCCACCTTTTCCTTGAATAATTCCTGGCCCTTTGAGGGCGGCACGATGCCCCGAAATCCATGTTTCTTGGTCGCCATGATACCCTAAAGCATTGAAGTATCATACCAACCATGAGGGCTGGCATGATGTAAAAATGCAGCCCTGGTAAAATAGACTTGCAATGGTTTCACTCCTGTATCATGACCCACAGTGAGTCTACCCAATTACTTAAGACATTCACTGGCTTTTATAGCCCAAGTCACAAAAAGGTTACACTGGAGGCGATACGCCCTTCTCAACTACGACATTCAGTAGTACATTAACAACCTCTTAGCAGGTGTCACCCTCGTAGAAGGTGTCAATGTTCTGACACTGATCGCTGTTTGAATCGGTACCCATGTTGTTAATTTGCGGTGCCAGGGCCCCTTTAAGACATTCACTGGCTTTTAAAGCCCAAGTCACAAAAAGGTTACACTGGAGGCGATACGCCCTTCTCAACTACGACATTCAGTAGTACATTAACAACCTCTTAGCAGGTGTCACCCTCGTAGAAGGTGTCAATGTTCTGACACTGATCGCTGTTTGAATCGGTACCCATGTTGTTAATTTGCGGTGCCAGGGCCCCTTTAAGACATTCACTGGCTTTTAAAGCCCAAGTCACGAAAAGGTTACACTGGAAGCGATACGCCCTTCTCAACTACGACATTCTGTAGTTCATTAAAAACCTCTTAGCAGCTGTCACCCTCGTAGAAGGTGTCAATGTTCTGACACTAGGCTATGTGCTTCTTGACAGCAGTTACAAAGGGATGTGTTGGTAACCATGGCAACATAGAAACAAGGATCCTATTGCTACCTCAGCCTCCAGAACCACCGAGAAAGAACATTTTGTAATTCCAATGACTTGCCAACAGGGTTTTAAAACAGTTGGAGATGTCAAGAATTTCACAATCTCGTTTCCGGGAAAGGAGAAAATGTTCGTGCTTAAATAACAGTCTAATTGAGAATAGGCAATCATTTTACCGGAGTGCTAAAATATACTTTCTTTCCTCTAAGTTAAAAAGAAAAAATATGACATGTCAGTTGAACTTTATCTTACATTTCAGCTTTAGCTTCACAATAAATGCCCCTTGTGATTGGCATTTCTAGATTGAAAGGCAAAGTACTCTGTACAGGCAATTCCATCAAATTGATGTTCTGAACTCTAGAGGACACATTTCAGACTCACACCTGTAGATGCGAAATGGTATCTGTCAAAAACAAGTTCCCAATAAATGTCAGTAATCCCCCGCTCCAAACTGCCCTGGCTGCCGGATACACCCTATGTGGTAGTGGACAGCTTTAATAATTGTTACATGACCTTACAGTTGGGCATGGGCAGAGCGGCACTTAACCATCTGGATAGCTATATTGCATGCCCTGGCTGCTGGACATGGCCTGTGTGGTAGTGGACAGCTTTAATAATTGTTACATGCCCTGACTGTTGGACATGGGCAGAGCGGCACTTAACCATCTGGATAGCTATATTGCATGCCCTGGCTGCTGGACATGGCCTGTGTGGTAGGGGACAGCTTTAATAATTGTTACATGCCCTGACTGTTGGACATGGGCTGGGTGGCACTTAACCATCTGGATAGCTATATTGCATGCCCTGGCTGCTGGACATGGCCTGTGTGGTAGGGGACAGCTTTAATAATTGTTACATGCCCTGACTGTTGGACATGGGCTGGGCGGCACTTAACCATCTGGATAGCTATATTGCATGCCCTGGCTGCTGGACATGGCCTGTGTGGTAGGGGACAGCTTTAATAATTGTTACATGCCCTGGCTGTTGGGCATGGACTGGGCTCCACTTAATCATTTAGATAGCTATATTACATGCCCTGGTTGCTGGACATGGCCTGTCTGGCAGTGGGCAGCATAAGCTAGACATGGGCTGGGCTGCACAGGGCAGCTACCCGGTATATTACATGCCCTGGCTGCTGAACGCGGTCTGGGTGGCAGTGGACAGCTCTGCTATAATGCCCATGTACTTATATTAGTGAGTAGACAGCACACGATACTTAAATCCTATTTTCTAATTGTGTGCTTGAAAATTACTAGGCACATGATGCGAGAAATGATCCTTTCCGACTAGGAAATGTGCGTGTACTTAAAACCAGACGGATGAAATATTCTGGCACGGACTAGTCATTGCGAGCTGGCATTTATTGAGGAATAACATTTAGGAATTACCTTTTTGTGACTACTGCAATTTGTCTGGGATCGGTGTTTTCGATTTAAGGTCATAGTTTAAGGTTATTTGCATTGTCAGGAACTTTGTAACATAAAAAGTCCTTAAAGTGTTGAATTTCTGATCAAGTGCCAAGTTATTATCTTAAAAACATCCTGGTGGCCCTAGATAATGATAGAGCTTATGTCCTGATTTGGCGTCCCATCAACAGCTCACTTTTGCCAATCATCACAAAATCACAATGAATCATAGTTGGCAATATTTGTTCTAGGTTAAAGCTAGTATATCTAAGGCCTCTAACGTTCTGTTGGCATCGTGTCGTGATTCACACTTTCAAATTCACAGCATGATGCATTAATGTTGTCCTGGCGAATCTACTCACCAATCAATGGGTACGATGCATCAAAGAAATATGTGGTCTGGAAAGGATTAAGTTTAATAGGCCTTCGGCTAACTAAGGTTTATCAATTTTATCATTAGGCATAGGCAGTCTTAAAAGAGGTTTACTTCCTATATATTGGCTCTTCAGTTGCCAACTCACAGTATTTCTGCTGTCAACAGCAAATACACTACTATCATTACCCTGTTAAATAACCTAATTTGTGCATCTTATTACGGGCACTTTTTTGTCCTCCGTGATTTTATCTCATGAGAGGCCGTGCAATTGGCTTAGCTGTGAGCGACGGAGAACTGAAAACAGGAACTAGGTACCTATCCAAGTACCAAGTGTTTGGTTCTAGCTTAACCTTTACAGTTAGTGGTCAGTCGGGAGTAGTTTTGACAAGATCGGAGATAAGAGACAAGATTAGGGTCTAATTGAGGCCTCCTACTCCTGGTCCCTGTTTTTTGGGGTTTTTTTTTTTTGTTTTTTTCCTGGCCCCTGGTTTACAAATCTCTCAATTTTTTCTAAACGAGTTATTTCTTTTACTAAATTGGCTGTATTTTTCTACACATCCTCATGTTTAAAAATTCCTGTTTGTTTTTTCAATTATTCTGTTCATTTTTCTTCTAACCTTTCAGTGATTTTGTAATTTTGAGAAATTTCTCCCTCATTCTCTATGGCTCAGATGTTAAGAGCTCCACTGTACCTGCCCGCATCACTCCTCCGGCTGGGGAGGTTTAAAAAACGACTGACCACTGACTGTTTAGGAAATGTTGTTGAGCCTACAAAGGAAAGTGCAGCAGATATAACTTAAGGGCCCTAGTGAAATATAGATATAGCAAAATGAATGTTTTTTTGTTTTCTGGTGCTAGGCAATCTAGGGGTCCTAGAGAAATGTCACTCTCACCAACAACGCCATACCTTTTCTGTTTACTGGGGTAGGTAGGGCCAAATATTATCTATACAGATCTAACCTGCCCATTGCTAGGCATGGAGTGTTATTGTTTACTGTTGCTATGCAACCCAGGGGGTCCTAGGCAAATTTCCCTTTTACCAATAAAACCCCCAGTATCTGTTTACTGGGGGGGGGGTAGGTATGGCCAAATACCATCTATACTGTTCCGGTAGATTCAAGACATCTAGCACACAAGCACGATCCTTCATTTCATCATCCTCAAGATTACCTCTAACCATCACTGCCAATACAGCATTTTGACAATAATTATTAGTTATGGGGGATTAGCTTCAGAAAAATCAACAGCTACAAATTACAAGACAAAGGGGAATCTAAATCAGCATTTTCGCGAAGGGCAGTGCGTCATTGTCCTACTACTGATCCAATAAACTTTATTACTAGGCACACGTCTGTGTGCCCTTTAAAAACAAGGTGATGTCTAAAGGATTGATGTTAAACGGTTTTCATAAACTGATAAATACAGCACCAGTCCTGCATTTGTATACCATGCAGGCCCTTCAGAAGTACCGAGTAGGTAGTGTGCATTCCGTCGGCATGGCACATGAATGCAGCATTGGGGAGCTACTCGACAGGGTCCCATGATGAAAGTATAGGGGTTAATGCTTAAAATTTGCATTTCCAGCAAGGGATCTTCAGTTGGTATTTTAGGTGTTGAGAGACTGAAATATCTGTGTTGGCAGGTCGGATTCTGTAACCTTTTTAGATCTTGTTACCCTCCATCTCCTGCTCTTTTCTTCGACTATAAACATCCCCAAAACTGTAAATGATGCGAGGTTTTGTGGAAGCTTGGTAAAGAAAAGCTATATTTTTCTTTAGTGAGGCAAGATCGGGTTACCTGAGACCAGTCTATTGTGTAAAGCGAGGAGCAGACGACCTTTTACGTCGGCTCGAGTTGAAGAAGCAGTACTTACCGCCTCATCTAGCTTCCCCAGACGACATCCTATCCACACGCACTTCCCTCCGGTCCTGCAACAAGAGAGTGACCAGAGTCAATGGCACCATCACGTGACGAGAATATGCAAATAAGAAGCTTCAGATTAGTGCTTTCCGCCTTGGCGTTTCGCCGTGCCTAATGCGTTTCTGTCTATTAGCTCCTTTATTTCAGACTATTCGATTTTACCTTTTTTAATCCACAGAACACGGAATACCTGAACAATTTCTAGAGCGCTAATGGTAGAGCTCCATCTCCGGAGAAGTAAATGATTGAACTAAGAAGCCAGACAAATGAAGTCAATCATTTCACTTAGAAGCCAAGCCAGGCTAGCTCAAATGTAATGACATTAACTACTCCCACTGCTCGGTAATGAGAGTGAAGTTGTTATATTTGTATCAGGACGTTGATGGGTTTCTATTGGCACTTATTATTAATCTGGGAGACATCTAGGCCTGTTCTAGGTGAGATTAAGGCTTCATAATATGAGTGTTGAAGCGATTGAACTCGGATGTAACTTGGAAAGTATAGGTCTGGCTATTTTGGCAAAAATCATTGTCATTGTCAAGAAAAACTTACTCTATATGTTTCATTGAGAATTATGCTACTAGAATGATTTTATTTTTATGTTTTTAAATAAGAAACATAGAGAAATATCCAATATAACCATAGAAGGAAAAAAACATATATGATTTCTATTCAAAGTTCATCATGTGTATGACACCTGATCCGCCCAGAGCTGACACCCTAAGCTGACACCTCCATAGAAAAGCATTGAGTGCACAGATCGTCTTGCACACATTTTGACATGACATACTTTTTGAAACCTTAATATCTGAAAGATAAGGACCAGATAACAGGTAACAATTACACCTCTAGGATCCTGAATATGTACACTATCTCATGACATGTTTCATTTTCTCTCATATTTTAGCATTTTGATGTTATATGAGGGTAAAGTGACAGTCCCATCCATTTTGAGTTCTTAATTTTCGCCATAGCACCCACCTGTCTCTGAAAACTTGGAAAAGTAAACTTTCCAAGTTAATTACAAGTATCATCAATCCACGAGAAGGTACCTCCATTACATATTTCACACAGTACAATAAAAAATGTTAAAATAACAGAGACCTCCTTGTCCCAAAAATGGCCAGAGATTCATTATTATTTTACAGAAATTCCTTGTGTCACTGTGCTTAACAGCACTGCCATCTGGGGCTTCATTGTAGAAACTGCACTGCTTTACTGCAATACGAGTATGGTGTCAGTTCTATGAGGATGCCTGGTAGATACGACAGTTATTTCTTAGAGGGCACTATAACCGTTTCTAAGTAATGAATATAAATGAACGACATAACCCCACTCCTTACATACAGTTCACAGTGGTGGCAAGGTTTTATTTTACGTGGATGAAGATGTTACTATATATAGATTGTTATATCGACTAGGTTCCTTTTAGATTGTTGTATAAAGGATAGGCCTATATATTTATATTTATACCACGATTTCGGGACTTCCGGTGGGTTTATATGCAGTTTAGCCGTGCATTATTCTGCATATACCACACATATGCATTTTTGAAATTTTTGGTAAATACTTTTTCGGGGTCATGTTGGACTTAGAATATTTTTGGAAATTATGGCAGCTATACAAAGTTAATCCAGCCATTTTCCACAGTGAAAAATCGTGCCAACTCGTAGGAGAATTGAACCCCAGCCGCAGTGGAGGTAGGCGAAGACCTTAGCCATAGCGCCACACTGAACGGTGATGAAGCTCTATGCAAAAGTAAATAAGTTCTAACCTGAGGTCCTAGTTCTATGTTTGCACTCAGTTTTCGTCTTGATTCCAAGCTTGTCATCTTATAATATCGAAATCCCAAGAAGTTTTCGATCCATAGACGAGGAATGCGTGCTAATTTTCTCCATTTTCTTCGATATAAATAAGAATCCATTGATTTTCCAAAACAGTCCAAAATTTTCGGCGTCTTCCTCGTACGACGAGCAGTTGACCTATATCTACATCCGGGCCACTGACACACTTTCGCCGGACAAGGAGGCGGGTGGGAATGGCCTGACCGCGACTCGCATACGTTGGGAAAAGCTTGGAATCAAGACAAAAACTGAGTGTAAACACGGCGGTACCTCTCCCGGCAAGGAACAAAAACAATGGCTTCGCGCAGAGCGGACACGGGCCGTATTGCTTGCACTTACAAAATGTCTTCGCCTGGCTATATTCTTTGGATATCAGGTAAGAAATTGATACAAAATGGAGGAAATGGTGGTATAAACCTATTAGGTGATGGATATCAGGGCCCTAGGGCTGTATATGCTGTATATACCCTGTGTGGCTCGGGTATATACAGCATATACAGCCCTAGGGCCCCGATATCCATCATCTATTAGCTTAGTATACTAGATCTATTTGTAGCAATCCCATTCTACACTGGAGAACCACACCCTCTATAGTCAAGAATGGTATAGGATCTTGCTCTATAGTCCCACATGGGTTGGGATGTACATGGTGCTACATAGGCTAAGGTGAGCTTTTTTCAACAGTGGTAGCTCATTTAAAATTATATAGGTCACGTTGAAGGGATTGTTTAACATCTACTGCACACATGACCGTTCTTTTGTCATAATGTAGATGTGCCTGTATATCCACCTGCCACAAGTAGCAGTAAGGCAAGAAGAAGAAGAAGAAGAAGAAGAAGAAGAAGAAGAAGAAGAAGAAGAAGAAGAAGAAGAAGAAGAAGAAGAAGAAGAAGAAGAAGAAGAAGAAGAAGAAGAAGAAGAAGAAGAAGAAGAAGAAGAAGAAGAAGAAGAAGAAGAAGAAGAAGAAGAAGAAGAAGAAGAAGAAGAAGAAGAAGAAGAAGAAGAAGAAGAAGAAGAAGAAGAAGAAGAAGAAGAAGAAGAAGAAGAAGAAGAAGAAGAAGAAGAAGAAGAAGAAGAAGAAGAAGAAGAAGAAGAAGAAGAAGAAGAAGAAGAAGAAGAAGAAGAAGAAGAAGAAGAAGAAGAAGAAGAAGAAGAAGAAGAAGAAGAAGAAGAAGAAGAAGAAGAAGAAGAAGAAGAAGAAGAAGAAGAAGAAGAAGAAGAAGAAGAAGAAGAAGAAGAAGAAGAAGAAGAAGAAGAAGAAGAAGAAGAAGACTACAATATTCCACCCAGATAAAGGTATCACTGTACATCAGCCCTGTTCTGTATAACAAGACCCAGGAACTCCCAAATTGTCTGCTAGAGTCTTTATACCATGGGAGATGGTGAGGCTTATAATGAGTAGGAAAGGCTCTGCCAGTAATTGGTACAGGCACATGATGAGGCCAGGACAGTACCTTCGTTATTACCGGAAGCTGTATAATGCTATGGGTATTTTGCAGCCAAGATATATATTGGGCTGTTGTTGATTGGGAAATGGGCTCAATAGTATAAATGCTGAAGATGTGTAGGGAATACTGGGTGCAAAGGTTCACTATAGATTGCATTGATGCATACGAAATCATTTGGTTTTAAATTAACAGATGCAATATAAATCAGGCATAAACTCTGTGTTGTTTATCGAATACATACTTAAATATTAAAGCAATTAGAAGGACAGTACCTTCGTTATTACCGGAAGCTGTATAATGCTATGGGTATTTTGCAGCCAAGATATATATTGGGCTGTTGTTGATTGGGAAATGGGCTCAATAGTATAAATGCTGAAGATGTGTAGGGAATACTGGGTGCAAAGGTTCACTATAGATTGCATTGATGCATACGAAATCATTTGGTTTTAAATTAACAGATGCAATATAAATCAGGCATAAACTCTGTGTTGTTTATCGAATACATACTTAAATATTAAAGCAATTAGAAGGACAGTACCTTCGTTATTACCGGAAGCTGTATAATGCTATGGGTATTTTGCAGCCAAGATATATATTGGGCTGTTGTTGATTGGGAAATGGGCTCAATAGTATAAATGCTGAAGATGTGTAGGGAATACTGGGTGCAAAGGTTCACTATAGATTGCATTGATGCATACGAAATCATTTGGTTTTAAATTAACAGATGCAATATAAATCAGGCATAAACTCTGTGTTGTTTATCGAATACATACTTAAATATTAAAGCAATTAGAAGGACAGTACCTTCGTTATTACCGGAAGCTGTATAATGCTATGGGTATTTTGCAGCCAAGATATATATTGGGCTGTTGTTGATTGGGAAATGGGCTCAATAGTATAAATGCTGAAGATGTGTAGGGAATACTGGGTGCAAAGGTTCACTATAGATTGCATTGATGCATACGAAATCATTTGGTTTTAAATTAACAGATGCAATATAAATCAGGCATAAACTCTGTGTTGTTTATCGAATACATACTTAAATATTAAAGCAATTAGAAGGACAGTACCTTCGTTATTACCGGAAGCTGTATAATGCTATGGGTATTTTGCAGCCAAGATATATATTGGGCTGTTGTTGATTGGGAAATGGGCTCAATAGTATAAATGCTGAAGATGTGTAGGGAATACTGGGTGCAAAGGTTCACTATAGATTGCATTGATGCATACGAAATCATTTGGTTTTAAATTAACAGATGCAATATAAATCAGGCATAAACTCTGTGTTGTTTATCGAATACATACTTAAATATTAAAGCAATTAGAAGGACAGTACCTTCGTTATTACCGGAAGCTGTATAATGCTATGGGTATTTTGCAGCCAAGATATATATTGGGCTGTTGTTGATTGGGAAATGGGCTCAATAGTATATAAATGCTGAAGATGTGTAGGGAATACTGGGTGCAAAGGTTCACTATAGATTGCATTGATGCATACGAAATCATTTGGTTTTAAATTAACAGATGCAATATAAATCAGGCATAAACTCTGTGTTGTTTATCGAATACATACTTAAATATTTAGATTGTATGGGGAAGGTTCCCTCATCAAGTGCTCGGAAATGAGCAGAAACAATAGCTTTGTCAACCATGACAATTCTATCAGTCTTGTGTGTACTTGTGGTGGGGAGATTTCTAAGACAATGAATAGGCTATTCATCACAAGACTGTGTCCAATCATTCATATGAGCTGACGGCTCTGATTCCAAGGATGGCACTTGCTGGCCGACAAAAACCTGGAAAACACAGAAACCAGGAATTCCCAGTAAACCAGGAAACGTGGTTTCTCTGTGATTCACTACATGTCAGCAAATGTGACATGTGTTTGGAGAAAGGTCCTTAATGCACCTTTCAATATGACCCCTTTTCGCAGCTCCTGTCATATTCTATGCCATGGATCACATCAAATCATAATCTATTTTCACTCCAATTTAGGTGTGAGAAGAAGAGACCGCAGTTTCATTCCTTAAGATTTTTATTTAAGTTTGACCGCACAAGATGTCCTTGTCACTTTCTTCATCCCTTAACCGCATCTGATACATGTGTGTGTGTGTGTTATAAAAGTTGTTGATTGATGTTGACATCGATCTGATAGCAATCAGTGCTGACTGAAGTAGAAACTGACATGGATCCACCATCTACCCTTTCATCCACAGAACATGTTCATTATTTTGTACGTGTTTCAAGAACTTATTTAGGTAAAGCCATAATTTTGCTCCTCATTGATTGAAGAGCAATATGCTTGGCCACTTCGTGTCCTTGGTGGTTATTGGGAAAAACAAACAAATACATTATCTGGCAGCATACAAAGTCACTAGCAGCAAACGCCCATTAAAATGCCCAACCCTACTTGATAACAGAGCACGAAAACAGCAGTTTGGGATATGTCAAAAGAACAGACCCTATCAATCATAGTTTGTGTAATGTGTTTCCTTCAAAACACATTATTTTTTTAAATTGACATCTATGAAGGGTATGTGTTTTTGTGGCGTGGGCGATCATTACAGACCTTCTGCAGAGGTCATGCTTGGTTTGGAGTCCAGGACAACATTTTTTATCGCAGAACATGCCGACGGATAGGATCTGATTACAGGAGGATGTTTGCCTAAAGCATGCTCATGACACACATGACATTATTTTATTTCAACCAAATGAACATTAACAAACTTATAAATATGGTAGAGACGCACAATCCTCTCGTTCTTATTCCTTGTTGGGACATTACTATTTATTATCTATAGTTCATCTGTGTTTAAACTTAAAGTGGGAAATAGGATTGATGGAGATAACAAATGTGCTTCCCTGGGAAGTGCTGAGTGGCCAAAGTTGTCTGCACCAAGAAGAGTACAGAAGAATATTGCATTTCACATGCTTACTCCATGACTGCGTCAGGGACGAGGCAGGCAATTAGAATTTACAAGAACCATTCATGTTTTAATTCTGTTTTAGTGGTCTCTTTTGTCTTGTCTTTATTGTTTTGTCATTGATGTATTGTGCCAGGTGCCAAGTAGAACGAGTAGTAACCAATTGTAAGTAGGCATAACTTTGTAAAATTCCAGGCCGGTCAAAGGTACCAAATCAGACCCAGAATTCTGCCATAGTTAAAAGTTTAATTTGGATCCAATTTTGTGATCAAGCAAGATGAATCGAAGGTAGACTAGATCACTAAAATGATTATTTTGGGCAATTTTCTTTTCAGGTAAGCAAGATATACCCCCAAGAATGTAAGTAATAATACATTTTATCATAATCAAACAATGTAAAAGCAAATTTTTGATATCATCTTTTCCCTTGAACTGTGTGCTCCAACAGAACCAGGGCAGAATATTGTCTTTGACTCAGGATGTTTGAATGATCATAACTTCCATACTAATTGTCATAAAAACTTCATTCAAAAAACAAAACCACTTATTTTTATCACAGCTATCATTTTCTAACCATATCAAATGCATACAATAAGGTCTCAATTGATAGGTAATTCCCCAACATGGGGGAGGTTGGGACAAGTGTCCGCAGATAATCTCACCCAAAAAGTTTGCAGGGTCTGTCAAACATACTGCAGCCCCTTAGAAAAAGAACAGCTAGACATTTTCTAGATCATTTTTAACCATAGAACAGGTGGGAACCATTTATTTTTAGGTGCTCAGTGATCTTCTCATCATAAAATGGTTCTAAACTTTTGGTTGAACTTCGATGGGATCAAAGGTAAAATTCCCTGCATTCAATCTTGTACAAAAAAATATTCATTTTAAAGGGCTAGCCAAGTCTGTTAAAATGAACCCTTGTTTGTAAAGATCCTCCAGTAAATAGCTACAGAATAAGCTTGCAAAGAAAGGAGAGTTTAATACTACCCAGTTTCAGCTTTATCACAGTTTCACACCTCTACTGCAGCAGACTCACGCACTGGAGGTATTTCAGTGCCTACCTAGGGCCCAACAATAAAACTTAGCTTCCTACACCTCTGATATACATGTATGTGTGACCAACTGAGGTCACCACTGCATTTACTGCCTATTGCCATGATTAATACGCTTGATAACATTCTCCTATATAGCTCTTGCGCTGATAACGTAGTTCCATATGCTTGTATGGCAGGGGCCCTTTAGGATTGAAGGCATATTGAGTGTAAACTTGTGCATTGCATTATGGCCATTGTATATTACAGGTGTCCCTGGAGTACATATCAGAGTGACATGGCGGGCTACCTTGCCCGCTGGTAAATTCACACCAAAAAATCAAGACGAGTTAAACATTTATCAGGCTAAACTCAATGTAGACAAATTTTATTCGAAACATTTTAAGACCATTGTTTACAAAATCAGAGACGTTGCTGTCTAATGTTTTGGATCCACTACCTGTGAAGTGACTTAATATACACACAATCTCACCCAAACCTTGATACCCTCTTATCCAATTCAAAGCGTTCTCTGTTACCCATGGATGGCATCCCTCAGGTAGGCAGTGAAAGGTGCCAAAGGGAACCTATTGTAACCTAGGCAGCTTCGTTAAACTATCTGAAAGGCCAACTCTTGTGGATTCCTTCCTTTCTTTTTGTATGGTGTTGTGGTAAATGGCACCACGGTAAGTGTGCCCTGTGGGTTGGCTGTGGCATTCACCATGCCGAATTAACCCTTTAAGGGCTGCCTAGTGCTTTACTGCATTGGCTGCATTGATGCATCATGCCGACCCTGAAAGGTAGATGCAGATTTGAAGGTACAACATGATGCACTACGAGAGCGCTGGCGAGAAGATTCACCTGGCCAGGACTCCGGTAGATCATCTCCACCAAGGAACTTGAGTCTGCATCAATGTTTGTTTGTTTAGTTTTACGTCCGGGGGCCATCGAGGAACTCAGACATTCAATTTCAGACATGAAGTCCTTTCTTTTCTCTTAGGACAGGTATTTATATGCTGCTTGCCCGACACAGCAGTGACCGCATCTATGGATGACCGAATCTATGAGATGAATGACCACATCTATGAGGAGGGGTGAGGGGGAAAACCGCTGCCGGGGCTTCAATCCCCTACTCTTCTCAAAGGATAGCAAGTAGTCCTCAATGGTTCAACTATGATTGGGGTAGCATGGGCACGATTGTCACTCAATTATGTCATGTACATGGTTCTAATAGACAGATCGCTTCATATACCATTAGAGGTCTATCTAAAGGGCGTGTTTCTAGATGGAGTAAATTCTGTAACTTATATCTTAATAGATTATTTTGTGCTACTGCTCATTCGATGATTGCCAAGATATCAAAGACTTTCATACTTTGAGGAAGTGTCACTACCTGAGTTTGAGTTTTCAGTTTTGATAATGTTTATTGTATTTCTGTTCATCACTCACTCGTGAGGTACGTGTAGTTTTCCATTATTGCAATCCAGGATAAAGAAAAAGAAACTCCTGGTAGTACTTCCTGGTGGTAGAAGATCCGAATGTGTAATAGCACGCACTGGTAAGAAATTAAACTTCTGATTTTCGGAGGGAACCCTATTCCTCAATATAAACTTTGTGCGGGCCTGTAGAATTGGGTGAAATGAGTGTCCCTGGGCTTGGACATGGACCTAAATGAGCCAATTCCCACAAGAGGGTCTAGTAAACCAGCTGCTGGCTCTCCTGTGCAAATTGTGGGCTCAAGGCCCACTCCACGGCAGTCGTATATTACTGGAAAGGAGTCAAACTGATAATGTAATGTTCGGTTCCCATCAGCCTGGCCAAATTTTAACAGAAAATACAATGTTGAAGTAAACATTATTATTATGGGTGTGTAATGTAAAGGGTGTATTCCAGGACATAGAGTTAAGAGCATTGGCTAATAAATTCCCCAAGTCGCTATGTCCGCTATCACTTTATACAAGACAATTCAAAAGGCTCATATAAAGTCCAAAGACTTTGAAACACACTAAATAAGCTGGGAACGATTGATTCCTGCGTAAATAACCATCATTTTCTCTAGAAAAACACAAATTATTTATGTCTTGGCAATAACTCAGCACCTTACTCCCTTGTGTGGTACTATCTCTCTATAATTCCCTCAAGTACACTATATCATCATGGCACTCAAATACCAGTTATAGTAGACTACTTCAAGAAACCGCCATCTTGCCACTCAATTTGCATACACCGGAAGTCTCATGAAGTAGATGATGGTATAGAATTTCCGGTACCAAGGGGTCACCTTTAATGAATGCTCGTGGGAAGGTGTTCTTCCTTAGTCCATACTCAGTCCCTGCCCCCAAGGGTCAATACGGATGCCCTGATGAAGATAGCTGTGTTGAACATCCGGTAAGCAGCGAAAACGGCTAAAAGCACTGTCGGTTTAAAATCTAGAATTTCCATGCATCAGCAGTATAATGTGGAGGTCCATGGCAAGATATATTTTCAAATTTCCAATACCCTGGTGGACATTGAAGGTAAAAATACTCTTGCAAATGACAACCAACCAGCAAATACCTTAGCAAGTTTTCTATAGCTCCCCATAAAGACGGTGGCTTAAAAGCAAACAGCTCACATGTGCGGCCTATAGGATAATCCTAGACTGAGGATGACGCATGTAATAAGGATTTTGACACTATAGAACAGTACTAAACTGTCAATTCTAAAGCGGCTTAGACATTCCTCTCTAAGTCAGGGTGCAGTATATAGGAGGATCTCATAATAACTATAAGAAACTTCAGCTTGAATTAGACCAAGGTGGACTGCAACATGAACGCCATATGAAATTCTTCTGGACCTTTGATGAAGTTTGGATCTTGAACTTGAAAGCAATGAACCCATAACTCCCACAACAGGAAGCCACCCTTTAGAACAGATGAATCTGAAAGGTCACGGGGTGGCGATTAAGCTCCTAGAAGTACACATGTTCGCTTCAACGTGTAAAGGTTGATATTAACTGAGTGGGGGTAATCCCACTGTTGAAGCTCTGTCGGTATAGACTTAGAGACTTATGGAAGATAAAGGATGGACTAAATGTGCAGCATGAGAGGAAGGCTTATTTACTGATTGAGTGGAGAAACTGGTCTAAAGGTCGAATCCCACGATGAGATCTATCCCTCAAAAGATTCTGCAATTTATCAACTCTTGCAAATTGGGAGCCTTGCCTATAATGCAAACTGCAAGGACTCTAGTACACACTATTGCAATTTCCAAATCCCACTGATGCAATAGAAATGGCCTCTCAGCCTTGCAATATAGACCCTATGCAACAAGGAAGCTTGCGAAAATTGCTATGTCATTCTATTTGATATTGGAATTGCAAGCTAATGTGGGCAATACCAGTGTACAATTAGATTAAGATTGAATTCTGTGCATAGTTTATGCAGACAAAATTGCAACAACAGAAAAAGGATTCGATTGCAAAGTAGAACTTGGGATGCAAATTAAAGGGACAGGCATACCTTCATGTCCAATATTTTACCCAAGTTTCTGGAATTTGCAACAGAATCTAGCAAATTACAGAAACCTTTCATCTAAGCAAGGGCAAATATCTAAATATTTAGATCTCGATTTGTCTACCAATCTGCAGGGTTTTCTTGCTATCATACCTCCCTGTAACGTGTCACTGTTATATACCCCCAAATCGCTACAGATGTCTATATTGCAGAAACTTTTCTCTGAAAATTGCATCGTGGGATTCGACCTTAAAGCCACACAACGACCTTGATTTGCAGATAACTTGTTTGACTCGGAAATCCCCAAAAATGCATAAAACATTCAATCCTTCTACAACTGAGGAAAATGTACCAGGTTAACACTTCTGTAGGGTCGGCTGCACCTTTTTGGCCTTAGGAAAGGGTGTTGATCAATATTGAATCTGTCAGAGTGAAGACCTTTGCTCATACAGGCAATATGTGAAATGAGATATCTAGATTGCTGAAATTATATAGAGTGTATCATGATAGAAGAAATGCATCATATTATCTCTTGTGAGGATCAGGTGTCGTGCCTACCTAACTCTGACCATACAGGCCCCTGCCGTGCATGGAGATCACAGGTATACTGTACAGAGTCGATATGGCATGTGTAGGTCATAGAGAATATATTATAGACACCTCATACTGTGATATCAGGACGATTTTAGGTACATTTACCGAATAATTCATCTCTGCAATAACCACAAGGTAACCCGATTACTTAATTACTACTTCGACTTGCTGGTACAAAGAAGATTTAATACGAGGAGGCGTGTTTTTGAAGACTTGAGGAAAACCTTGAGGAAAGCACAGCATAGCTGTGATGAATTATTTTGCCAAGGTTGATGACCAGAATATTTGAATAGGTTCCCTCTCGCTAAAATTTAGACCAATAGTTCATCTATTGAAATCATTGGACCATGACCTAGACCCCTTAGGCCTTGATGAAGTCCTTTCAGTAATTCATTCATTCATAGTTACTGACATATTTTGACTAATTGCTGACAAAAAGTGCATAATTACTGACATATAATGACTAATTGCAGAAAAATAGTAAGTGCTGACATGTTTTGACTAATTGCTGACAAATAGTACATAATTACCGACACATTTTGACTAATTGCTGACAAATAGTGCATAGGTTCTGACATATTTTGACTATACCCGTTAAGGCACGATGTACCAACGAGGATGCCCATGACTCTATACTCATTATCATGACTCAAGGATCATTATCATGACTCTTTAATTTAGATTTATGTATTTATGATCATTTAATATATATATATATATATATATATATATATATATATATATATATATATATATTGATATAGAAATACAGCATTGCTGTAATAGCTGCTCGGTCGTATCATCTAGATTTATATACTTATGATCGGATTATTAATTGCTCACTATTTGTCAGCAATTAGTCAATATTTGTTAGTACTTAGTCACTATATAACAGCAATTAGTCAATATACGTCAGTAATTACTCACTTTGTCAGCAATTAGTAAATATATGTAAGTAATTACTCACTATTTATCAGAAATTAGTCAATATATAAGTCAGTAATTACTCACTCTTTGTAAGCAATTAGTCAATATGTGTCAGTAATTACTCACTATTTGTCAGCAATCAGTCAATATATGCCAGTACTTAATCATTATAAAACAATACTTAGTCAATATATGTCAGTAATTACTCACAATTTGTCAGATATTAGTCAATAGTGAGCAATTACTAACATATATTGATTAAATGCTGATAAAATGTAAGTAACTACTACCATGTATTGACTAATTGCTGAAAAATAGTGAATAGTTACTAGCATATATTAACTTATTGCTGACAAATAGTCCATAGATACTGACATATTTTGACAAATACCAGTCAAGGCAGGATGCACAGGAGGAGGAATCAATGGCTATTTCTCTGTTATATATTGACTATTTGCTGACAGATTGTGAGTAAATACTGACATGCATTGATAATTGCTGATATAGAGTGACTAATTACTGACGTATATTGACTAATTGCTGACAAAGTGTGAGTAAATACTGATATATATTGACTAATTGCTGACAAATAATGAGTAATTACTAATATATATTGAATGATTGCTCACAAATAGTGAGCAATTACTAACATATAGTCTAATTGCTGATAAATAGTGAGCAATTACTAACATATAGACTAATTGCTGATAAATAGTGAGCAATTACTAACATATAGACTAATTGCTGATAAATAGTGAGCAATTACTAACATATATTGACTAAATGCTGATAAAATGTAAGTAACTACTACCATTTATTGAGTAATTGCTGACAAATAGTGAATAATTACTAACATATATTAACTAATTGCTGAAAAATAGTCCATAGATACTGACATATCTTGACAAATACCAGTCAAGGCAGGATGCACAATTAAATCAATGGTTATTTCTCTCTTATACATTGACTATTGGCTGACAGATTGTGAGTAAATAATGACATGTATTGAAAATTGCTGACATTCAGTGACTAAGTACTGATGTATATTGACTAATTGCTGACAAATAGTGAGTAATTACTAACATATATTGACTAATTGCTGATATTTAGTCACTAAGTACTGACATATATACCAGTACTTAGTCATTATAAAACAACACTTAGTCCATATATGTCAGTAATTACTCACAATTTGTCAGATATTAGTCAATAGTGAGCAATTACTAACATATTGACTAAATACTGATAAAATGTAAGTAACTACTACCATGTATTGACTAATTGCTAACAAATAGTGAGTAATTCCTTAGCACTAACACTAACCTGTTATAGCCTTAAACTCAATATATGTACCATAAAAACACAGATTAAAACACATATTAAAACACAGAATGACGTCAACATTTTCAATCAAACACCAGAGAATGGAGAAAAGGAAAGACATCCATTCAGTGCAAACAGGGCATGTGCCCTGGGTGGGTGCAGGTATTGATGTGTAAAGCTTATCAACAGTGATAATGCACTGGTAACTAGCATTTGGATCTAAAAGGTTTAAGCATGTGATCAAGCAATGGCTGCCTCCATTGAACAACTTGTTTGATGCTATACAAAGGTAGAGGAGGGGTCTTTCTTTTCTACTGTTCAGATTCCACTAGTCACTAGGTGCAGTCAGTAGTTTATACTTGCAAGCATATGAATTCTATAAGAGACCAATGGAACATATCTATATTATATTGAACAGTACCAAGATACTGCATAATTATGCTAATTATGCAAATAATATGCGCGGATATGGAATGTTTGGTATCAATCTGGGTTGTTTCGTCCCCCTAAAGGACATGCCCCCCTAAAAGATTTGTTTCAGAAAACAATAAGCAAAATAAATTTTTTTGACTTGCAGCCTTTTCGGCCTGAGCTGGTCCACCTGCGCCCTACCTCCAGCCAAAACCTATCTGTTTTAAGAGTCACCGGCGAAAAAGGGCAGGTTTGAGGAAGGAATGGATCGAAATATAGGCTTTTTTGGGACGCGGGGGCAGATGCCAGTCCAGGCACTGGCAGAGAGGTCCAAGAACTGGCAGTTTTACAAAATAAATCGTATCTCCCTTAATAATAGGAGTTTCCCATAGTGTGACCTATAGATAAAGGGTAGCTCGAGCTGGCGAACGTCATGGCGGTCTTTATTTTCAAATCTGCACAATGGGAACAAAGTTATCACCAACTTAGCGATCTTTTAAGGACAAATAAATGCATTGGTGCATCACGCTGACCTTATGGAATAAAATGACATGTGGTCTAAGGGTCTCTCAGCTAATAAAAATGTGTAGAGTCTATTATACGAACCTAGCGATATTTTAGGCCTATTTAGCAATCTTTTAAGGACAAATAATTTATTTCATGGCCGAATACAACGTTGTAGGGGTGTATCAAACATAATATACAGTGTTTTCACGGCCTAGGACGGCACTGCAGGTAATGTGGGCTCTGGGAGTTATCTAATAGCAATGGGACAGCCTTACTGAGTTCCTAGCGTCAATCCACTATTATAGCAAGGAAAAAGGGTATCTGCCTGGCCCTACAAATTAATATACAGTCTTATTGAGATTCTAGCGTCAATGCACCACTATAGCAAGGTAGAAGGGTATCTGTCTGGCCCTACAAGTGAATATACAGTGTTTTTGCGGCTCAGGACGGCACTACAGGTAATGAGGGCAATGGGAGTGATTGGATAGTAATCAGACGTCTTAGGGCCGCATTTTCGCGGCTTTGGACGCCTCTGCAGGTATTGTGGGTAATTGGACGCAATAACTCCTCCAAATATAATAATGCCACGCTATTGGGTCTCCTAATATGGGAAATTGCACGCATTTTTACGGTCCCAAGACTCCAAATAAACCAATGCCACGCCACTTTAATAGAACTCCTAATAAGGTGCATCATACATATGCGTATATATATACTATGTATATGTAGGTGGCCTTTAGTGGGTTAATAGTCAGCATATAGGGGCACGTGCTGAGGGGTGACTAATTGGCAAGGTAAGGGAGAAGGGACAGACGGCACACAGGCTTTTACAGCTTTCTGTATACATAGAGCGTATTATTGAGGGCATTGGGAGGAGAGGGGGGGTATGGCTCTACCAATGAAGTAGTGGTGCCTACACCTAATTGGTATTAGGTGTAGGACAGGGGACGTTAGGGATAGCCAACCATGCGGGAAGTAAACTTGCCTAGGGCAGTAGTGTTATATATTCAATTATGGGTTAAGTATTAAGGCTAGGAACAAACAGGTGAGGAGACCAGTAACCAAAGAATGAATAGCCTAGGAGACCCAAAGCACATGTACAGGGTTAGAGGAGGCCGTGGTCAAGATTTCTAGCTCGGACCCAACACATGTAAATGAATTATTTTCATAAATGAAAATAATTCAATAATAGAATTAGATGTCTGTCTTTGATAAAAGAACAGGGGTGTACCTTTGGCACAATATTCATTGGTCCACAACCCAATGCCAATCACCATTACAAACGATTCCCATACAATATACACCGTTATTGCAAGGAATAGTGAATTTCTCTACGGGAATTAGGTGCATACATATGCTGGCTCGACATATATACAACCTAGTATAGCCCCTAATAATATATCATCCATGAGCCCCCAACTTAGCTCACTGACAGGTAGGTATGGCATGCATCATTATAGCCCCCCACTCCACGGTACTACACATGGCTGATGAGTTCCTCCTCTAACATTATCACCAGGAGGAAATGGTTGCTGTAAACCTGCCAACTTCCCAACAGTCATTGACAGTTATACCACGATTTCGGGACTTCCGGTGGGTTTATATGCAGTTTAGCCGTGCATTATTCTGCATATACCACACATGTGCATTTTTGAAATTTTTGGTATATACTTTTTCGGGGTCAAGTTGGAATATTTTTGGAAATGCTGGCGGACATACAAAGTCAGTCTAGCCATTGTTTCAATCGTCCCAACTCATAGGAGAATCTAACCCCGGCCGCAGTGGAGGTAGGCGAAGACCTTAGCCATAGCGCCACACTGTACGGTGAGGGAATCCAAAGCAAAGGTTGAAGACTACTAACCTGATGGTGATAGGTCCGTATGTGCACCCGCATTTCGTATGGAATCCAACCATGACAAGTCTTCAAAATAAAACATACATATCCTTAGATAGTCTAGATGATTCCTCCATACGTATTATGTCCAATATATTCAAAATAAAGGAGAATCCATTGATTTTTCCACCGTAAGCGAGTTGCGGTCCGGCCATTCCCACCCGCCTCCTTGTCCGACGAAAGTGTGTCAGTGGCCTGGATGTAGATATAGGTCAACTGCTCGCCGTACAAGAAAGACGCCGAAAATTTCAGACCCGTTTGGAAAATCAATGGATTCTCCTTTATTTTGAATATATTGGACATAATACGTATGGAGGAATCATCTAGACTATCTAAGGATATGTATGTTTTATTTTGAAGACTTGTCATGGTTGGATTCCATACGAAATGTGTGTGTAAACACGGCGGTACCTCTCCTGGCAAGGAACAAAAACAATGGCTTTGTGCAGAGCGGTGACCCAGGCCGTATCGCTTGCTTTTACAAAATGTCTTCTTGTGGCTATAATCTTTGGATATCAGGTAAGAAATTAATACAAAATGGAGGAAATGGTGGTATAAACCTATTAGGTGATGCATATCGAGGCCCACGGGGAGTCTATGCTGGATATACCCCAGCCGCTCCGCGGCTCGGGTATATCCAGCATAGACTCCCCTAGGGCCTCGATATGCATCATCTATTAGCTTAATAGCCCACCTGGTGCCCAATACATGTCAGGCAGGGAGGGTGCTGCGACCAGGCATGCACATATACACACAATCGCAGGACCTGGATATACTATAGAAATTATCGATGAGCACTTTTTTTCTATTGTGCAGTAGCCAAAGCAGTAGTGGACTGTCACAAAGAATGTCAATTCCTTTCCGCTATATGAGGGAATGAAGGTGGAGAAAAAGACTGAGGTACTATATCCTTAGAGAGCTGCCTTTCTGGTATGGTTCATGTCATATATTGACTCCACATACTGGCTTCCAAAAGGTGTTCTGTGGTTCTGTCCTACCTTTTATGACTGGTTTGAATAAAAGATTTTGACAATGTGACTTAGCGCACAGCTTCTTTTGTTTCTTGTTTGTATTTTTGTTTTTATTAAATTGAAAAAAAAGAATTACTGGATTAAATATGGGCATATTTGTTGTCAAATCAAGGCGTGTTGCATCAGTAATGGAGTTTTTATATTTGCTTCGGGAATGCAGAATTTGGCATAACTTTTAATATCGTTTGGGACTGACAGCTATAATTCCGCAGTTGTTTCAAGATGACAGTGCAACCTTCCTTTTAAAAATGCATCACATTTGCATTAAATAGTCTAGTTCACTATTATCTGATGAGGATTGAGAGCTGTATAGATCATTATAGAGGCTATATTCTTCATGGCATATCTTCCCCGATGGTGACCACATAGAAGAAGGGGAAAAACACATAACACATAATATGGCCCACATGTAATTGACCTTCTCTTATGGAAAAGTCATCATGTCTCTATCGTTGTTTCTTTTTTTAGTGTTGCCTACCTTTCCAAAAAAAGGGGAGCTATGGATTTTCCTTTTCCAACTGTGGCTCCTTACAAAAGCTGGGAAAAGCAGACTGCACCACAAAAAGAAGCAATCCATTCAATTCACATGCAAACTACTCTATATCGATTTATATATTACACATTAGATCAACATATACATGAAGTGTAATGCACGCTCGCAGTGTTACGGAAACTATGGGGAATGAAATATTCAATATCTTAAGACAGCTTACGTTGCTTCTTATAACGTAGGCGATGCTAAGGAGGCCCCAGACATTTACTCCCTATATCTGCTTTTCAAACTTACAATTTTGCTGTCACTCTGTCTACCTGCCTTTCACATAATCATTCTACCAAGCTCACAGATTCTTATTTGGGAATCAACAAGCTTTTACAATTAAAATATTATATATAGAGTAGGTGGCCGATGTGACACAAACACTGAAGACTTTGAGAGGGAAGGCAATTGTGTTTGCATGAGCACTGCTTCTCTCTACCTCCATGAAAGCATTAGATTAGGTATAGAACCGAGCCCCTATATTAACAATCGTGGATTCATTTATTGTCCGGGCCTCCCTAGCCCACTTAAAAGGGTCTATTTCTATTCTTTCCTATCCCCTCGGATGTGTGTGGTCCACATATGCGCAGGCACTGACACATTTCTCTGTGAAATTGTATAATGTAGTTCTTGCCATGAATATGACCCTAGCTGTCGAAATGGCGTTAAACACCTATTACTCACTCACTCACTCATTTATTGTCTACTACTTCACCTTCTTGTTTACCACTTGTTTGGGGAGTATTGCCTAATATCGTTTTTGTTATGCCTCATCTTTAATATGAAAAAAGAGTGGCCCTACCCTTTTTCCTTTCAGAGACAGGGCAATTTATCTATACCACATGCTCAGAAAAGAAATGCACACTCAATCGATATGTGTAAATTAAATAGATAAATGCATGGGAAAATAACCAGTAACCACATCCATATTACTACATATATCCAGTTTTGGGAATCAAAGGGCTAAGCAGCAAGAACATACAGCTATAATCCAGAAATCATATCACAAGGTACAGACAGCCTGGAGGGGGTATGGAGTGAACCCAATGCAGATATGGGAAAAACAGCAATGGGTTGAATATCGCAGTCACTTTCAGGAACTTCACTACTCCAACTCTTTCTACCTGTAGGATAATTATTCCTCTCCCTTTACTTCACTGCCTCAATCTCTAATTTCAAATATCGAACTCCACATCACCAAGAAAATACTATTAAGAGTTGCACATACGATGCATTGTCATCTTTCCTTATATTTCAGTTTACCACAATATAGGCAAATGCTACGATCAAAGCATTATGGTGTATTTCCTGGTATTGTAAAGGCATACCTAGAATCAATTCTCAGCACAATCAAAACTTTGCTCAGGTGAGGTCTCAGGTAGATGAGTATATAGGCATGGCACTTCATATAAGTTGCACCTTATTGTGTATCCTCTTACTATGAGCTCTATCTAGATTCTTTCTGACTCTCATGCTGACTACAAAGAGTGGTGGGAGTTGTTTACAAGTACTGACTTTAGCAACTTCAGAAGAAGCCATCATGGTAATAGGGCTCTTGGAATGCACCTGAAATACTTGACCTCCCTTTAAGATGAATGTGTAAATGGCATTCTTTAGAATATAGGGCAGCAATGTGCATTGCTCGTAACTCGAAAAGAAATAAATCAATAGTCTTGAGCAAGTCTAGCTTGTGGTCTGACATTAGCACTCCCTCACCCAGGTTATTCGCCCCACCAAGCCATTATTTGCATAACTCCCGCCAAAACTGCCCTATTCGCACCCCATTGACAAAAAAGGTGGGAAAGTTGATACATGGGTCAACATCATATACCTTCACCATTGCAGGCAAAAAGCGTCTTTTGGCCGCCAACCAACTGACTCTGAAGAATATAGACAATTACTCAAAATTTACAATAGTTGGAACTGAAATACCTTTTCCTGCAAGACCCCTACATCTCCTCCTTTAATGGCACTACAAATTCATTAAGTAATTCTGCCTCTTATATATAAAATTTCCATCTTTTATAAACTTATTCGCACCACCAAAATGACTGAAAATGAGGGGACCCATAGTCATGTCCTATAACTCTTTTCGAGTTAATAAAACAGTTCTAGGTCAAGGCAATCTTATACATGGTATCAATAAAAGATTCTCACCACAAGTGGCAAGATGGGCGAGTTTTCGATGCACCAGTACAACATTAGCCTGGGCCGGGGATTTGAACGTCATCCCTGGAATGATTTTCGGATGTGAGAGGGAAGCTTTTTGAGGGGCCACTGGTAATATACACATTTGTTTTTGAGTTTTCCTAATATTCCAATTTTCAAAGGAATTACCGTTCTTCGTCAACTAATGTCAAGTAAGTATGATTTATTGACATTTGACATGGTACGTGTTCATAATATCTTTATTGGATTAAGGTTTTAATATTAAAATGGAAATCAGAATTAAAACTCATCCACATGCTATAACATTTGCCTTCTGTGTTGTTGTTGTTGTTGTTGTTGTTGCAGTTACCTGTGATAGCCCATCAGGCCTATCTCCTCAGGTGCCTAACTCAATTTCCTGTCAGCTTGTAAGACCCTATAGGGATCATTAACGCTGCTGTCAGCTGCACTGACACATTAACTCACAGCCTATACATTCATGTGATAACACAATAGCACAATTATCACCTTACACCCCAATAGGAAATTGTAAAACTGTATAATGTCAGGTTGCAACGAGTGATGGAATAGTAATATCCTGTTGATCAGATATCATTCTACAAGGCCTACTCTGGCTCTGACTATATAACAAACACTATACTTCTTTTAAATCCATTGTCAGGTAGCATGTGATTAAGAGGGAATACCTTGTGTTTAAGGTGCATCCCGCATATAAGGTGCAACCCCAGCTCAAGTACATTCTAGGGTGCAGGATGGTAACAGTAATGATTTCTTATCTTAAATATACCCCTAAGTTTATAAGGCAGAAAAGTTCTGTTCCTTAACCCAGATAATACAAACGACCTACATGTAGGTCACTTACAGTACCATAGAGGACACACACCCATCCTCTTGAGAAAAATTAATAAGATGCATTACATTTTTTAATCATATTTTAAAGTTCCTCCCTTAAAGATTTCATATAACTCAAAAATCAAGTTGCCAACCAATTTTTGTATGGCTGGTACCATAAAATCTGAAATTTATGCATGCACAATTTGGTTGTCATGGAGACAAAACTTCCTACGATATGGCCTATTGTTCAAAAGTGACCTAGGTATAGGTCGTCAGGAAGATAAGGGGTCTGGATCCTATGCATTGGTATGTAGTTTTTATAGATATGAATTGGAATGTAATCACTTCATATGTCCATAATGGCTTAGCCTAGGTTAATCAAATTTTGATATTTGGTAATACTAAATGACCCTCATAATTTACTGTAATACAGGTGGCCTTGCTCAAGGCTAAGGTCATAAGGCTTGACCTTGAATATACACAGTTCAATATAAGGTGATGCCTATGGCCTATGCAGTTCCACACAGTGGATTCTCCTGATGACCTACATGTAGGTCAGTATTGAAAACCTCATATCACTGCACATTATCATCTGATCACCACAAAATTTGAAATGGTCCATATTCAGGTATACAGGACATTACATTCAAATTTCCAATTAGGAAAAGAGATAGATCCTGCGGAATGCATTAAAAGACCTACCCTCCCTCTCATGAATCATTCAAATGCCTTAAAGCCCCCATTCGGATGGGGTATTCGTCATGGGTAGCAACATGGCTCTGAAGCTATCAAAAATCTCTGCCATTTGAAACTCATGACCTTGTGAACCGTAAGCATAAAACCAGGGACATTCCAACTTCTATACTCGTCTTTGTAGGCAAGTAAATCTAAGAGGCAGTTTGGTAAATACCCATAATCCTACTGGGGAAACTGGCACTTTCCTGACCCTTTCGCTCTGCTGCAACTGTTGGTGTCACCAGGGAGGGAAAGTATCAAGTGTAAAGGCCTCATAGTTACTGTTAAGGTAAATGGGAAAACACACAGGGGAGGGAGGAAAAATGTGGACTTGGCATTATGACCCATGAATAAAACATGTACCTTGTGTACAGGTTTGTTAGGTATTAGCTACATTTGTGTTTGGATAATGAACAGAACGAGAACGAGAACTTTTAAGTAAACATAAATAGGCCTACCATCCGTTTGTCATTTTCCATTGTAAACACGATTATTTGTTGTCATACTAAATTACCATCAAAGGAATTTCACCAAAGGGAAGCCGTCGGCCTTTTAAATAATTTTCCAGGAGCTGGATAAAACCTCCCTTTAAGATCATGACTGTACCTATAAAATCATTTTCAGAATAATACCATTAATAATGCCAATAAGGTCCCTCTGAAATTAGGCCTCTTTGCACTATTCCCCAATAAAAATCTGGCTCCTACGCTCCTGCAGGTTGGGTCGTGGAGGATGTTCTACATCCAAGCAGTCAAGGTATTTCCAAGACCAATGGAGATCATCCCTATAATCATAAGAAGTGAAGGTGAAAATCCTGCTCTTGCATATCTACCCATGTAACAGTTCTATTCTCTGAGACTGTTGATTTCTGCACTACGCTATGATAGAGTAGGTTAACCTCAAAGCGTCAACATACCTGGAGACGTCAATCCAACTTATTGGCCATATAAATGATGTTTGGAATTGCACCAACATTGCAAACAGATTGAATCAATGCTGATCACCAAAATTCGGGGGCAGTTTAACGCTAATCTGATTTCTATGGCCAATAAGTAGGGTGGACGTCTCAAGATATGTGGTCTACTCAAGGTATCCCAGTATGGAATCAATAAGAGATAGGTGGCCCTCCTGAGGCACCAAAGGCCACACACATGACTCATGCACTCCACACATGCCCCTGACATAGCCCCTTTATCTTGCCTGCTTTAAACAAGACTACATGCAGATCTATAGCTGCCTTCCTTGCACACGCTCTGTGTAGCCCATAGCGTGGAGGGACTAGGTATATCTATCAAAGGGGCAAATGGGGTAAAAACATAAGCAGATGGGAGCAGGGTTATACCTCCACGGTGATTCCCCAGAGGGAGAGGGGCATTGGTCAGTGGTGTTAAGAGGTGAAGTTTTTAAGCATAGAGGCGCCATAAGGGTTGTGGCATTTAAAAAAAGACATTGGCGTGAGGTATGGAAAGTGGTGATGGGAGGATGGATTGATTGATTGATTGATTTGTGTTTTACAGCACTTTAGTGGCACTAAGTAGCTATCCCGTGCTTCACAGGTTGATAATTTAACAGAGGAATGTGTCAGTGCCCGCGCATATGTGCACCACACACATCCTGAGGGGATAGGAAAGAGGATATATAGACCCTTTTAAGTGGGCTAGGGAAGCTGGATGGGAGGATGGAGAGGATGCATACATGTGGTAGGTGGGTAGTGCCAGACGATATAGCCTGGATGTCTGACCTTGAATTGAGATGCATCACTGACATCTAGCAGAGGTAATACCAATTTGATGGAGGTGTGGGGTAGGAGACATCTGAGTGTGCTATCCATCAGGACATGGTGTTAATGTTATCTCAGTTATAAATATGTCATTTAAAGGCAACACCATACTGGTGTATTACCTTACATCAATATCACCATGTACAAAGTATGATACCTTCATTACCTGGAGGTGTCATATTACACAACAATTTTTTTTTTTTTTTTTTTTGCATTTACACTACTTCAGTTTCTAAATGAGTCGGTGTCAGGGTCTGCCTGGTGCATGTGCAATAGGCAGTTAGCTGATTTAGATTCGAAGAGAAAGCACCAAAGGTAAAATATTTATTTTGGTCAACATACAAGTTGTCAGTGGCCACCATACCTGTTGAGTGAGTGAGTGAGTGAGTGAGTGAGTGAGTGAGTGAGTGAGTGAGTGAGTGAGTGAGTGAGTGAGTAATAGAGGTTTAACGCCATTTCGACAGCTAAGGTCATATTCATGGCAAGAACTACATTTCACAATTTCACAGAGGAATGTGTCAGTGCCCGCGCATGTGCACCACACACCTCCTGAGGGGATAGGAAAGAGGAGAAATAGACCCCTTTAAGTGGGCTAGGGAGGCCCGCCATACCTGTTGACCGTATGATATATCATAAAGGATTTTAGAAGTATGGCACCTGTAATTGCACACATTTCAATGACTTCCATCCATAATGTAGAGAAAGGTTCTACACAAAATTATCAGACATTGTTCCTTTATGGCATCACCTATAGCTATGTCATGCCATTCTGCTACACTACATCCTTTATGTACATCAATAGGAGCTTTATATCACGTTGCCATGGAAACCTTATGTGACCATAACGACACTGGAACCCCCCCCCCTCTAAGGCTCATCCTGGATGATCCCTGTAGTGTTTCACAGCGTGTAAATCAAAGGAATCATCTTCATTGTTTACTTTTTTACTGATATATGAGCTCCATCTCTTAAAATACTTCACACAAGTGATCCCTACGAATGACTTGCTGTCCAGTCGCCATGTCTCACTCAGCCCTATTACAGAGGCCCCATGTGTAACTGAAGGATGTCAACGTTCTAAAGGGTCCTTCTCTTCATTGTAGATCAAAGTTAATTTGACTGTAGGAAGCTTTGGGAAGTTGTAAGACACAAGCAAATACATAAAAATATGGACATCAAAGGGTTCTAAAAGTTTTTCTATCTACTCCAATGATCTTGACAATAATTGTCATTCCTCTTATGTATAAAGTTTAATTTCTTAATGAAACAAGCAGAATACTATGGACAATGCAGGGTAAATGCAGTAAATATGCCAACTTCACTTATAAACTTAATATACAAAATTGAAAACCTACATCACTACTTGACAGCTATCTTGGATTTAGTAATGTTCCTATGAATATTTGCATTGGCTCCCCTTCTATATTGACAGAGGAGATCAATATCTCCATTTCAAGGTATTACATGATCTTTTCTGCTCATAGTTAAGGATTTTAGCAGGTTGAATATTTCTCTATGCCTATTTGGTGGCCATCTAGGATTTGTGAGGTTCAGATAAAAGTTTGTATTGGCTCCCCCTCTAAATTTATAGAGGTGATTAATACCTTCATTTTGAGGTACTACATGACTAGTTGTGATGAAAAATTTTAAAGATTTTAGAGTAAAAAGATGAAAATTGATACACAATTAATAGCCATCTTGGATTTTCAGGGGGTTTGGACGGAAACTCATTTGGCTCCCCTTTAAATAAAGAGGGAGTCAATACCATCATTTTGATATATTGCATGATCAATTCTATTGATAAATAAGGATTTTAGAGAATTATATTCAAAGATCTTGGATTTTGAGGGGTTTGGATAAAAATTCACGTTGGCTCCCCATCTATATTGAAAAGGTGGATGAAAATGAGCCTATATGCCAAATTTCAAAGAATTGTCCAGCAGTTTCACTTTGCAGCCTAAATTGAACTTAAGGTGGGTCGCTACTATTGGATTTGTGCCTACTGCGCAGGTCCCTGTGCATATAGGTTATCTTCATCAGAATCAGTCACATTCTTATATCAGCCCTGAATGTGCACAAAAATGTTTGGATGGTTCCGATCAAAATTGTGTGTTTTATGACACTTTGAAATTTTGTGACATTTAAATCTAGATTTTTCTCATAATTCTCTAACATTCTTTTGCACTTTAGAATTATAGCACTTACAATACCAAGACAATGCCCTAGAAGTGGTAGGCTATTCACAGTGACCAAGAGCATATAATGAAGCAGTCCAATGACAAGGATTTGCATATTTTATCCAACATGCAGTGCTTTGAATATGGATTTTTGGTAATTTTTTCAATACTTTTTTTAATTCACATGGGCAAAACTATAAAATAATGCATGGGACCACCTATCAAATTTTACTCTTATTAAAAGGCAAATTATCTGAACAATATTCTGAAGAAGTTTAAGAAAAATCTAATGGTTGAAAATATGAATTTTATTTGTTTTTACTATAAAATAATAGAAAATTTACCCCTCTCTTTTCCGAAAAGTTAGAAATTTACCCAGAATGCCATGCTGTGGACTTGAAATCAAAAATTCTTAATAAATAAGGATATCAGACCGTTTACCATGTGAGGTTTCATATCTGTGTATCAGATAATTATGACAGAAAAAAAATTCTCAAATCTGAGACACATTTTCTCTAATTTCTAGGTGAAGATTAAAATACTTTATTTTTCAAAAATCTGTAGAAAAAAAAAGTAGCTCGGGACCCCCTACTTCTCTTTTCATATTCTTATTCTAGATGATTTCTTGAACCTCTGGGAGAAAAATAAAGAAAATCTAGGATCTTTGATTCAATGGTAGCGACCCACCTTAACAGCCCACACTAATAGGTTTTGATATCATCTCGTAAAGTGCGGTTTCTGTCTTTTGGTTAAACTTTTCAGACTGCCTCAGTCGGACATAGGGCTCCAAACTTCAAAACATATTCAATCAAGACATGAATGGTACCCCTGGGTTTCTCGGGTCCTTCATCGTCTACACTACCCAGCTTCTAAACTTTATAGGGAGTCAATACCATCATTTTGATATATTGCATGATCAATTCTATTGATAAATAAGGATTTTAGAGAATTATATTCAAAGATCTTGGATTTTGAGGGGTTTGGATGAAAATTCACGTTGGCTCCCCATCTATATTGAAAAGGTGGATGAAAATGAGCCTATATGCCAAATTTCAAAGAATTGTCCAGCAGTTTCACTTCGCAGCCTAAATTGAACTTAAGGTGGGTCGCTACTATTGGATTTGTGCCTACTGCGCAGGTCCCTGTGCATATAGGTTATCTTCATCAGAATCAGTCACATTCTTATATCAGCCCTGAATGTGCACAAAAATGTTTGGATGGTTCCCATCAAAATTGTGTGTTTTATGACACTTTGAAATTTTGTGACATTTAAATCTAGATTTTTTTCATAATTCTCTAACATTCTTTTGCACCTTAGAATTATAGCACTTACAATACCAAGACAATGCCCTAGAAGTGGTAGGCTATTCACAGTGACCAAGAGCATATAATGAAGCAGTCCAATGACAAGGATTTGCATATTTTACCCAACATGCAGTGCTTTGAATATGGATTTTTGGTAATTTTTTCAATACTTTTTTTAATTCACATGGGCAAAACTATAAAATAATGCATGGGACCACCTATCAAATTTTACTCTTATTAAAAGGCAAATTATCTGAACAATATTCTGAAGAAGTTTAAGAAAAATCTAATGGTTGAAAATATGAATTTTATTTGTTTTTACTATAAAATAATAGAAAATTTACCCCTCTCTTTTCCGAAAAGTTAGAAATTTACCCAGAATGCCATGCTGTGGACTTGAAATCAAAAATTCTTAAAAAATAAGGATATCAGACTGTTTACCATGTGAGGTTTCATATCTGTGTATCAGATAATTATGACAGAAAAAAATTCTCAAATCTGAGACACATTTTCTCTAATTTCTAGGTGAAGATTAAAATACTTTATTTTTTAAAAAATCTGTAGAAAAAAAAGTAGCTCAGGACCCCCTACTTCTCTTTTCATATTCTTATTCTAGATGATTTCTTGAACCTCTGGGAGAAAAATAAAGAAAATCTAGGATCTTTGATTCAATGGTACAGACCCACCTTTACAGCCCACACTAATAGGTTTTGATATCATCTCGTAAAGTGCGGTATCTGTCTTTTGGTTAAACTTTTCAGACTGCCTCAGTCGGACATAGGGCTCCAAACTTCAAAACATATTCAATCAAGACATGAATGGTACCCCTGGGTTTCTCGGGTCCTTCATCGTCTACACTACCCAGCTTCTAAACTTTATAGTTCGTGTTTTTGTGAGCGTATCTTTCTTAGAGTGTATCTTTGGTTTCCCAGTGATTACTCCCCACGATTACTATACTTCGCTGCCTATGGCTGAGCTGTTTGTATTAGGCCCCTGCCAAAAAAGAGACAGCTCATCAATGGTATATGAAAGAAGAAAGGGGAATATGGATCTATCGATCTATTAAAGGAGCAAAACAAACTGCAGTGATAGGAATATCCCACAACTTGCTCTTTCACCACTTAACCTGTCTTCTCGATCCATTATTCCTAGTTTTGTAAGCATAAATCAATGCACAGTTCTATAACTATAATTGACGTAATACGTGTACAATGTGTCCTCTAAATAGCGTTATCCTTCTTCTACATACATTTGCTACCATGATATCTCGCAAATAAGGTGTGGCTTATACCAGAGGATGAACCCTAACTGTGCCTCAAGCAGTAAGCCAAAGTAGGGGTTGAGCATTATAGGTGAAGAATCTTCTTAGAATAAATCATATGTATAAAAACAATATCGTCGCCTCAGTGCATCAAAGTTGTAACTGACATTTAAGCAAAAAATGAGTTTTCTTCTGTTTTAACATCTATTGCCCTTTATCTAACTTCTAGGAAAGAAAAATTGTACGCATACTATAATAGGGCACGAATGGCCCAGGGCTTCCACCAAATATAATAAAAAAAAAAAGAAAGAAATTAAACCTACCTCAGTGTTGACACTATAGTGACAATGCTTAAGGTAGGGTTCCAGGGTAATTCAGCTGAAAACATTTTTGTGCATTATCTGTCACAGGTATGATGGAATTACATGTAATATACACCAATATCATCGTAGTTGGTGTCTCCTTCAAATAAGTTCCATTTTATAAGGTCTTGCTAGGCATGGAATGAAAATGGAACAAAAACGTTCTTTTTTAGCTTCTTTTCCCACCTGATTTACCATGAAACGAAAAATAAAGAATGATAACGGCGGTTTGCACATGAGTCAGGCCATTTGCAATCCTTCTTTTGCCTCTCCTGCAAAACTTGAAACATGTAGATACAACCTTGCTGCACAATACCAGCCTAGGTACCTTCAGTATTTTCAGTGTATTCTGAGGCAAGGATTAAGAGTGATGCCTCTCATGAGTCAACTAATTACCTAAAGGCCCATCACAGGAAATTTATCATGGTTGCAACATGGCTTTGAAAACATTTGGAAAGTCAGCTATCTAAATTCGTGATCCCCTGAGCAATGGATATAAAATAGGGCAGACTGACATCAACTTCCTTTTTAGGCAGAAACATCAAACATCAAAGATAATTCTTCCCGGCTGCCTAATGGGTAAAACTAGAGAGGACCTAGCCTTGTCATTCGCAATCCTGTTGATGTTGTATGGGCAACATGTTTTATGCTGTTCTGGCAAGTGGGCTTGAACTGAAAAGGAAACAATACATGAATACTTAAAAAACAGTTATGTATTCGGCAGATGATTCAGTGGCTGCAGTTCTGTACTTGGTTTTAACTGGCATATGTCTAAGAAATACTAGGACTGTAGGGATGGCCTACAGTCCGAGCTAGGTCTATGCAAACTTAGGTAGGCACATTAAAATGGCAATACATATGGTCTAAATATCACTTTTTGACTATGGTAATTCATTTGTAGGACGACATCTCAATAAGACACTAGCCCCTGCCAGTAAACTTGAAATCAATATATCACATTATTCTAAAATCGCATTTATAAATGCAGATGAAGCCCCACTATTTGTAATCAACATGGGTCATTGTCAATAAAACGATAGTGTTGTAGATTTTAATACAATAGTAGAGAATAGTCATGTGAGACATGGCGCGGCAACTTGTAATCTTGTGTCTAGTTTCACTTGGTGAGAATGATAGGGCATATTATCATCTGGGCTTTTGGTAATATATAGCACAAATTCAACCTGAACTACCCACTGCAGCTAAGTACTAATAGCCTGTAGCATTCTGCATGCACCTCACTCAGCTGTCACTCACAGGGACCTGTCTTATTCAATGTCCAATGTCATAGTCAACAGGTGTGTCCCCTGCTCTGCCTCCCCCCCCCACACACACACACATACACCCACCCACCCAACTGCCAATCACCTGTAATAGTCTGTGCCTTGTCACAGCCAGTGGTCAGCAAAGAGCCAGTGGTCAGCAAATCCCACCTCTCTGTAGAGGAGGAGCACAGTGTAAGGACACCTGCATATATACATGTTTTCACAGTGTTCCACAAATTCGTTTATAAAGTGATATATAATGAAACGAGTAATTAAAGTAATGTTTCATCACCAACAGGATATTCATATTCCGAAAAGGCATTATTTCAATGTAAACTAAAATGTTTACACAGAGAAGAACAGAGCAGTTCCACAAGGTGTCCTTACACTTAGACCTCCTCTGATCTTAAAAAATGCAGATATGGCAACACACACTTTAGCACTGATTTCTCCATAGAGATCTTTAACAGTGAATACCTAGTTCAAATACAGAAAATATGATCCAATTGTACCATAACCCTCTGAGATAAAACCTGTACTAAATATATATAGTAGTTTCAGAACAAACAATACTAAAACAAAGGCTACAGAGATGCATTTCTGAATCTTAAAATGCTCTAATGCTAATCTGCCATAGGGCTCCAAATAATGAAATGTCTTATCTGCGAATAAAATCAAAATTATGAGATATATTCTGAAAATTCCTTCACTGATAAGTAAAGTACACACACTGTTTTTATTATATTAGATAGTGAGCAGGAATAGTCCATAGCAGAGGAGCCACAAACAAAAATAGATTGCAAGGCCTCCCTATCCCTTACACCGTAGCGACTGTGAACCATACACTAGTCTACTCATCTCACGAGTAGCAATCACTAGTCGCCATGCTAAAAACTGTTTAATGTGTATTATTGGCTGTGAACTGATTAAATAGGTGTACACATTGTAGAGCCATCATTGGGAACAGTAAAGTTGGTGTCAGTTAAGTTAGCCTAAGTAGACCTTCCAACTACCAATCAATTATATCATCAGGTCAAGGAGGTCTGAAGAGCTTAGCAGGGAAACAAGTAATTTTGTGTGGTAGCAATCTACTACACATTGCAGCAGTGTACTGAAAACAAAGTCTGATTTACTACAAAATAAAGGGATTTGACCTGTTACAATGACAACGGGGGCAAGGTAGCATGACATAGATATACTGGGACAAGTGGTGAGAAACAGACATTTTGTAGTTAAGGAGTAAAGTCTACTCAAACATTCTGCAGCTGTAAGCATATAGGAACAGACAGAAGTTAACTCTGGCTGGGGGCCCTACCCCAGCGAGAGTCTCTCAGGGCTAAGCCGGTTCAAGCAGATAGAGTGTCTTTTTCACAATGTCTTCTTTTGGAGACAAAGAAAAAGTGGCAGACGATATCAAACATGAAATAAATTTGAGGGGAATCAAGCACTTTTCAAGCTTTAGGGAAGGCTGGAGGGAGAGAGTGACAATGGAGTGACAGACGCTTTAAAGCTACCTGCCATCTCCTGTCTGACTCAGATAGCCAAGACCACAGCTAGCAGTGGTGCCCACCCTCTGTATAGCCTCCTGTCTATAGGGACTATCAAACAGTTCAGTAGATTCATGAATGCAGGTAAGAGCAAGGCCATTTCTTAATGGTGATTCCCCGGGAGGAAAGAGGCGGTGGCTGATGGTCAATGGTGTTAGAAAGTAACTATCAGTATTGCAGAGTCTCTGTAAGGTAGCCTAGGCCTTGGGATGGAGTGTGTAACTTGGTGATGGCAAGGTCGGTTTGTGGCAGGATGACAATGTGGTGATGATCTGCTTCATTTTTAAGAGAAATCCCAAAATGTTTAATATAGATCTAACATGCCTTCTCTACATTTTCACTCAGATATTGAGAACCTCACACTGTCCTAGGTGTGACACTGATCTCGGTGGTGGCATTTAAGGATTTGCAAAAGGAGGGGACCTAGCTATCCTTTGAGTTGAAGGTGGGTTTCAAACCATATTTGTACTAAATTCTGGGCTAGCAAAAGGAGGGTGGGCTAGCCCCTCCCCCCATCCATTTGTCTACATCTGCCACTGATTGATGTCAGAATGGTTCTCAAGATAACAATTGCATCCATTCATGCATGATTGTAAGTCCGTCAGTGGCATAACCCAGGATATGATTAGTGATGAAATTGATTGCACTCAAATGCTGTCAAACAAATCTACTCTGTTTTAGTTGTTTTTCTTAGCTATACATACAAATAAACACTGGTATTCCAACCATACAAGCAATGTACATGTATGTCCATACTGGGCCCAAGATGAAGTTGTGCAATGGAGTTGTTCAGTCGACCTGCTCTGGTGTGTTTATAAACAGACAGCGAAAGGCAGCCAACAATAACCCCTGTGTAGTGGCTCAATACCTCACTGTGTCACACAGTGATGGCATTCTCTCTAAAACTCAGCTTCCAATAGCCTCACCTGAGCTTCACACAAGATCTGGTGCCTCCTCCATCAAACCATCATACACACTCCCTGCCCATGTTTGAACAATTAATGGGGGATAACAGTACTGTTTCAGGTACCATAGCAGGATGAATAGGCGAGGGTGAAGTGAGTCAACAGGTGGGTAAAGGCTTACACTATTGTTCCATCATGGTTGCTCCCAGTATTCATCCTTCATTTCAGAGGACTTTCATTTCACATGTCACATGATGAATCCAAAGTTATGCTTTTTAAAAAGTAGCATATTAGAGAGTATCCGTATAGGTGTGTGAATTTCATATTGTGTCATCTCAAATAATCTCACTTTACGTCCACCACTTTCAAAGAGTCAGAGAACGCTGGACTAACCCTGGTTACTATGTTCACCACTGCTCAGATTTTAGAGGTGATTTAAAAGTAAATTATTCAGAGGTTGTAGTTACAATCAAAGTCATCAAATTTAATAATAACCCTAGCATGACAACCTCGGGTTCTCCATTGCCATCATTACCTAGCACATCAAGTAGATACAATCTGATGTCTTTTTTTCCTCCTCGAGTGTACCTTTTTAAGGAAGCCTTCGACTTGCCTGTTATTACTTTGCGTGGTCAACCAAAGAAACTCTGGTTCTATTGTAAAACTAACCTACTGGAAAAAAAGGAACGCAACTGATCAATAACATTATCAAGGAAAGGAGGTGCGGATGATTTATCAATATTACAAAGAAATGCAATAAGCAGACTGTACTAATATAGGAATACACTTGCACTCTACTCACTCTAATCCTCTCTACACTTTTTAACTGCCTTTGCTTTCATCTCTTCCAAGCTGTGAAGGCATAACAATCAATGTAGACACTGCGTATAAGCTGCAGCTTGTAGACAAACTTAGACCCTTGTTGCGGCTTATAAAGTAACCATGAAGTCAGGGTGCAACTTATATATACGTGGGCTTTACATATTATATAGACTACAGTAAGGAGTGTCAACCATCTCTCTGGCTCCTGGTGCAGCTTGTATCACCTTCCCAAAGTCGACGTGCAGCTTATACACGGATGTGGCTTGCAAGCAGGTGTGGCGTATACGCAGGGTTTTACGATACCGCTTTCATCAGCACCAGGGTATAAAGGTACAGAGGTAGTGCGAGTGTCTGCGTGTCTGCCCTTCGCAGCCCTGATACTGTACCATCTGAGTACAAATGTTCTACTGAGTGTTAACCTGCATTATTTACATTCATCGAATGATGAATCTAAAGCAGGACTGAGGTGAGAACTGCTCCGTGTTTGCCTTAGATTACTGATGAAGAAATGCTCTGGAAATGCACGTTATCATTTAATCCATGGTATGGGTGAGAATCCTTATGCTATTAGCATATTCATATGTATGTCCTTACCCCTGTCTTATCTATTAGAGATATGACAAGAAGGGAATAATTATTGCTGATTTCCAAAGGGTTCTGTCTTAAGTTAAACATGACACATTAGTGCTCCCGCATTAATGAAGCCCCTATACGTACCTATTTTATCAGTATATGTGCTACAGCAGTCTGGTTGGCTCCACTGTTTTAAAACATTAATTCAGCTTCATATATTGACGGAGAAATGAACCCAGATGTACATAATAAGAGAGCCTCGCTCATCAATCATTTAGCCAATGATTCAAAGACCTTGCAGTAGGTAGGTTCACAATTAGAAAATTTGTCATGGGTAAGAATTTAGCCTTTGGTTCAGATAAATTTAAAACTGAAGACCCCATTTGCACTAGGTAAATAAACAAGGCACATTCTAAATTCCACATCTTTTTGAAGCAAAGATGCCACTCGCTGGCAGACAAACTGCAAAAGATTTATAATCTTACCCTGGAAAGCATAATAAAATACTGAAATCTCGACAGAAAATCAGTAAACCAGGTGAGAGACAGGGGAGTGCAAATAACTGACATAACATGAGATGACCCATTAGATCTCTTTTAAAGAAGTTGTTTTGTAGTGGACAAATAGTTCACTGGGATAACTCCAGCAATCCTTCAACTGCTTTTAGCCGACATAAATATCCATACCATTGTCATCGACCAAATAAACTTAGAGGAGTGTCTCTTCTTTTTCACAGGGCCCAATGTTTCAGGGGTCAAAAACCCATTCCTTTTTACCACAGAACCGAGAAAATCACACATAAATCAAACCAGATTACCAGATTAGAGAAATGGACTACATGCAGAGGCAATAGGGCTACCAGATGAATATCATCCTGGATTAGTTAGCTACAATGTTAAATATGTATTTTTCTCACATCACACAGTTTTGGAAAAGGAAAAAAAAGCCCTCCAATTACCTTATTTGGATTTTGTCAGCTTCACCTAGGATATAACCACTATTTATAAGCATGTGGGAATTGACCATGAATTCCCTCTATGCACACTGAGCTAATGATCTAGTGATGTAATGGAGCCGCTCAGTGTACCACCATAGTGTGCTCATATAAAGAGACAGCCTTGGTCTGCAAACACAAATATCTGTCTAGTGGTTCAATATGTCCTAGTGTCATAGAGTGATGACATTCATCTCAGGGTCAGCTTCCAATAGTCTCACCTGAGTCCCAAACAGGAGTAGGTTGTACCTTCCTAGTCGCGATATCATACACAGGCAGCCTCACTGGGTTTGGACTTTTGATGGGTGACAACCCAAACATCACGTGTAGGGTTGAGAGCGGGCAAGTGGGCAAATTTAAGTTTACATTTGCCATTGTTCCAAGTTTGACAGTTGTAAGATTCTTAACATTCATTCAGAATCCACCAGGTGTACTTTCTGATAATGTTTAAAGATTTCTATACTACTACAATTCCACTGAATGTGTTATTGATCTTCCCTATGGTAGGTAGGAAGTATGATACCAAAAAATACTTCGATGTATAGCATAAAGCGGTAGTATTCAGCTTACAAAAGGATCAAGAAAATAATATAGGAATCTTAAAACTAACTGAGATAGTCATCAGAGTTGAGATTTGAGAGAGTTGATATATATGTTCTAAAAGTATACATAAACCTAAGCCTTCATCAGAATGTTGCTTAAAATTGGCATGTCAGATACCCACAAATGTGTTTTGAGCATAATATGGTCTCTTTCATAGATTTCGGGGTAGCAGGAAATATACAGGATAAGGCGTATGGCAGCTTACTGGTAGTACTTAGATCTATTCATTGCATTCTGGTACTTTGCAAGGTGAACTAACCACGCGCAGGCTTCAGATGAAAAAAGACAGAGGATAATCTTGCACAGCCTGCCAAGCTTAAATAACTAACATAACACTATTTAAAGTAAACAGACAGTTCTTAAAAACTCTGCCCTTCTGAAAGCAGGATTCTGTGTTAACACACAGAACCTCACAAAAGTGATCAATGTAGATGGACATCTGGCCGAGGCAGAGTGTGAGTGCCAATCAATATCTGAGATATGGGAGGTGCAGGCTGAGGGTCTCACCACTAAATAAATCCCTGACAATGTGCTTTAAAAAGGACTTCCTCTTCCTCGTTCATCCCAATCATTATCATTGAATTCCCCTTTCTCCCGGGGTACTTCTCCAGGCCCTCACTCTTTCTGATTGACAGCCACAATGAGTTGGATGTTGCCACATCCTGGTGATTTACAGAAGAGGCCATGAATAGGAATGGCCACTGTTACTCAAAAATAGTAACTTAAGGTGGATGGCTACCATGCCAAACACGTCCTGTACGCAAGTTTCTGCTCATATGTATTTCTCTGTGGCTTATAGACAGACTACAAAATCCTATAGAAGGACCCATGACATGAAGCTGGGGCGAACTCTCAACCTTCTGTGTGTACACCTGGCACACTTACTGATTAGGCCACCAAGTCAGCTGGTTGTATCGGGGTATAGGAGCAGTATATAACCTGCATGATGTAGTTCTATTATTTTCATTTTTTTAATGTGGAAAAACAGTACAAAAGTGCCCGGGACCACATGGTGGTAATACATTGTCTGTGTGCAAAAGTTTGATGAGAATATTCTGGGAAAGTTATACAGAAATTTAGCTACTCTTTAACATCATTCTACACATATTAACATGAAATGCTGTAGAAACCTATTTTCTCATCACCATTGGAAAGTGTATATCATTTGGATCTTGTCACGAAAGTTTGGTGAAAATTTAGCTACTTTGATACCATGAGCGCCATCCACCTTAACTTTCTTCTTGGATGCTTACTTCACACCTCTATTCCTGACTTCCGTCGATAGGGTACACATGAGTTCAACTAAGTTCTGACTGGTAAAACACTTTTAACATGGGGTAAAATAGGGTTCTACCTGTCTTCAGTTATGTAGCTGTTCGACTATACTGGAAACACCCCTATAATTAGTATATCAATGCCTCCCATATACATACATGATAAAAAAAATCTCACAAAAGCATTGCTATGTAAGATTCTCTTATACATTATAACCTTCCCCATCCTTTCCACCTTTGATCCAAGGTGCTGTGTAGTAGGTTAATGTATCATCATAATGTTATATCCATCTTTTTCCAACATTATAAAAGCTCTTCATACAGCCAGGCATTTATCAAAGTGATATATATATGAATCCCATTCATCTCGTGAATCTCATATCGTATCTCATCTCATATCGCACACCAGGCCTTTTCAAATGGTACATACATTATTTGTGTTGGCTACTAATTAAGGCGAATCCCTAGGCGACAGAATATTTAAGAATCTTCTGCAGGGATATAAGTAAGAGTGTACATACAAAAGCTTGAAGTTTAAGTTGGAAATTCGTAATTCATTGTACAGTACAACAAAACTTAAAGTAAATCTACAAGTAAATCTAAAGGTATCTCAAATAGCTGAAAGTTAAAAATTCTGAAAACCTATATTCCTACTTATGGTCCTAGTCAAATCAATTCCTTCAAAGAATATCAAAAGTATGCGTATGGGAAAGCTGCCATTTTAAATATTTTTCAAAGCCATTATGACAACAAGAAAAGGCGTACTACTTTAACAGCAGCAGCCTCACCCCAATACCTCTCAAAATCCCCTCTTGCTACAGGACGTGTCACAAGCACCTTCAACTGAAGCTCAACCCCTTTATGCCACATGTCAAAGGCATAAAAGCCCTTTACGCCACATGTCAAAAGCATAAGCCTGGAGAGGTCAGGGAATTAGACAGGGCAGGGTGGTGATGCTGCCAGTATCTGAGTGGCTTAACCCCATTCTGAATGTCAAGAGGCAGCCCATTATGTTCGTGTGGCCATTGTCAAAACCATAACTGATGTGATCAGTAAAGTCGCCACGTTGAAAAGAATGGCTAAATATAGAAGAAGCTAAGTTCTAACTCCACAACTGTCAACGAGTTCCTCAGGAATTGGTTGATTTCATGACCAAGGGTATTAGCATGAAGATCACAAGCCATGACCCAAGTATATGCCCCACCCGCTTTCATATTTTTCTCCTATGCAATTAATCTTAGATTCCTCTTTCACATGTGTTTGCAATAACGTCACCATAAAGGAACCATTGAACATTGAGGTATGGAATGTTGTTTTTCAGCCATAGGCATTTCAAAATGTTGTATCGCTTTTTTACCGAAGTCGGTATGAAAGCCATGTGAGTCTTTTTCAGGTCGGCTTGACGGTTTTTCTATATGAATAAAATAGGAACCACTTTGCGCTGATTTCACTTCTTTCCATCCTGTGTGGTCAGAAGATTTAGGGGGCTTCCCTAGCCCACTTAAAAGGGTCTATATCTCCTCTTTCCTATCCCCTCGGATGCACGTGGTGCACATATATGCGGGCACTGACACATTCCTCTTGTGAAATAGTGAACAAGTTATCAATGGATAATTCATGATGAGTGTGTGTTAGCAAGGATAATTACACGAGGACACAGCCGCGTGTAATTATCCTTTGCTAACACACACAAGACGTGAATTATCCATTGACTACTTATTTTATCACACAATATTATCTATTACTTACTAACTCACTCACTTTAGAAAAAGGTAGCTTTGTACCTTTGGATATTGCTATGACCTTTATTGACCGCCATTAGTGTCAAGCTGAATCACAGACCTCATAAAGTGATGCCGGTAACAACAAACCTCAGACACAGGTGCGCAATATTGTCCAACTGCCAATCAGCTGGGGACTTGGTCAATTCCCCGCTTTATTTCCAAGTCCCCAGTTCTTAGGTCACTTTCCAAATTTGCCTCACTAGTTCTTAATAGAAGAAACAGAGATGTCTACGCCAGGTAACCATAGGGCTTACTCTAGATTTTTCTTTTTCTTTAATTTTGAAGAAATCATATAATGTTTCTGGGTTATTTCTTTCATCATTTTGACGACTCGTGACACATGGCTACACGTTCAGATTCTTTGTGATATTAAAAAAATCAACATAATATATTTTATCAATATGACTTACCCTAACTAATATTGTTCAGCATGTTACCTGAAACACACAACTTTTCTTAAGGCCTAAATATCAGGGAACTTTGCTTTTTCAATAGGGATGCCAAAACTAAAGCAACCTTTAAATCTGATTTCCCAAACATTTTCACGAAAAAAAAACCTGTAAAGTGTGCCCACTAAATACGCCACAAGAATGTCCTCAAAACTTCTACCAAAGTTCATCTAATCCTTGCTCGCTAGCTCGTGGTAAATGTTTTATAGAATCTATGTACATTCCTCTCCCAGCCTGACCTTTTGAAACCTTTTGGACTGGAAAGATCTTTGGCTTTTGATCCTGTCTGGTTTCGATCTTTTGAACTACTTTTTAATGTTGGTTCTCTAATCACCACAAAATATTCAAGGCTTGATGTTCATTAATTGTAATGAAGCAGAAGTGATGATGCTGAAAGTGATGCGCTGTGATGCTGACATGATACATGAGTGAAGCTCAGGCGAGTTACTCGCCAAGACTGCATTCCTTTAGCATGATGACATATGGGCATAGTGCATGAAGCGAATGGGGGTCATTAAGTGTTTAATGATATGCGGCTATTCTAATTATCAACATAAGAGAAAGGGCTAACCGACACTGCGAGTAAATTCCTATATCTGCAGGGTATGATAATTCTATGTGTTGATACTGTTTTTTTATTATTGACTGTCTAACAAGCTGACAGAAAGCTTAAGTCGTGAGTCTCAAGGAGTCACCATACTGCAAGCTCGCGAGCGTCACTGTCTGAGCAAATAGCCTCGATGCAATTTTTATAAAATGATATTTTCGGCAAAAGTAGTTCAACAGTGTAGGGACAGTATCATTAGGGTTGTTGTTTTTTTCAAATTCTATAAGAGCCTGGAGTATGTGATCATAGTTTTTACAGCCTTACTTATCTGGTTCAAGATCACATGACTACGATGGGCGGTACCACGTGACTACGTAGACTCCTTGATGTCGAACGCTAACCGACAGGAAGTTACACGCATTTATCTATTCAACTTCATTGGCACAACACCGGGGGTTACGCACTCCAGGCGAATGAATGGGACACATCCTGGAGCTAACCCATAATCCCAATGCTAATCGATCAGGAGGCCAAATGCCTCTCCCACCAACAGAGTGGTCGGGGCCAGATCAATTTTCCATAGTACCGAGCTAGTGTGAGTTATGATCTGTCAGTTACTGGGTGACTCAGCGTCACGATACTGATAGTTAGCTAGTTCTTTTTGATGGTTTGTGTGATACAATGCGACCGCCTGCATGGGCCTCGTCACTGAAACTAATTGGGTAATTGTCTTCTATCTGGAAGGCAGCATTTTAGGTTTAAAATAGCAGTGACTGGAGATCACCTGAGATCTTTTAATTTAGGACAGGAATGAGCTGCCATGAAAAAAAACGAGTTGTTTGTTTAGATTTACGACTGAGGTGCGAACTCATAGCTGGTCAGGATTTTGTAGATTCATAGCTGAGCACATTTAGAACTGACTGTTGCTGTGAACGAATAGAAGTAAATCTTAGAAAGGTAAATCTTAGTTTTGGTTTCAAGCACAGGCCCCCATCTGCTCCTCGCTCACTACCATGGGGCCTATTAATGTGATGTGAGATCCTAAGTTTGGCAATCTTGTGTAATTTATTATGAGGTCTTGGCAATTTTTCCTCTGTGATTTGGGGTCTAGCCTCTGCCCCTTCCCGCCCCATCCCTTTACTAGGCATTTGGTAATGTCTTTTCTGTTTACTTCTGGCATATTCAAAGTCCCTGCCATGTGAATGCTATCGTAATGATATGCTGGGATCAGTAGGCTCTGGCAGCAACGTGGGAATAAACACACAGAGATTGCCTATTCATTGCTATTGGTGCTCAACAAATCATGAAATATCGATAGTGCCTTTACATCATTTATTCACAGCCCACCTTCCTCCTCCTGCACCCTAAGCAGCTGCCTGGCCTGCCTCCATGGTGGCATTTTAACATGAGGATGAGGGGAGGCTGAGCATCTGAGGACTGCATGAATACACCTTACGTGACTTCGCCAAGAGGAAAGTATCCACCTACGCTCTTGTGACTAAGGCCCCTTAGGTTCGTTTCCATGCACTGTTTATTTTTCTTCCTTCTGGCCAATGTACAACAGGCAAACTTTGGAGTATTTACGCTAGTTGATTATTCCCTCTTTTCTTCTGGTTTACAGAGAGCCACTGACAATGGAGGGACATCTATATTCCTCACATTACTCTCTAAAAGCAAGTTCCCAAATAAAACATAAAAAGGTGGGGTCCATTTTGTGTCTCCAAGTACATTGACCTCTGTCTGAATCGTCCCCAAGACCAAGCTTTCTTCTGTTTCAGAACCCTAGGCCTCAATTGCCTGTGTTTTGAGGTGGTGGTTCCCTATAAATCCTGCGGCCAGGCTTAACGCCCTGACACGGCCATCCCCTGTGCAGAGGCTAGAGCTTCTTTTGGTGAGTAGCTCACTAAGGGAGCAACTTGTGTTGTATATGACCTCTAGCCAGTCATGTCCGTCTAGACACAGTGGACTCCTATTTCTATCAAGATTAAGCGCTACTGGGCATGCTAACCGCCTGTTAGCCCACGAACTCACGGATATTGGGGAGTGTGTGTTGTCTTTGCCACTGGGTGACTGTAATGGCACCCAGGGCTGGAGTGCAATACCCATCCAACAACTGCTTTTACATTTAATTTAACATAACACTGCAGTTGTATAGAATTCTTTTTCACTAACTTCTCATATTCACTGAATAAGGCTGCATGGGAAAAAATAAAAGTAATTGTCTGTTTCCTTAAACATGACTTGAGAAGCTAGGGACTGTAAGTCGGATTTTTGTAGGATAAGAAAGAAAAAACGTAAGAAAGGTTAAGCATATGAATGAGATAGTGATACGGAGGATTTGGATTAAAAAAAAAGTAAAATCATCAAAGAGTAATGAAAAAGAAATCTAATAAATCGGATAACTGGAAGCACAATTTCTTTTTTTCTTATAGGCCTATTCAAAAGTGTATTCCTTATGCTGGAATTCGTGAGAAATAAAATCAACCATCACTTGAAAAACGAGTACGCCGACTTGTATACCGGGGTAATTTCCCTATTCTTGACTTGTGTGGAAAATAAACAACCAACGTAGTAAGATTTCCTTTTGATTCTACTTTTCAAACGAGTTGTCTTTTTTGCTTTGCGTTGGTGTCCCAGCGAGACCAATTTGTCCTCGTTGGTTTCAGATCGTCCTCGCGGATCCTAATATTGGAGGTTGCCATTAGGGACAGTCAAGGGGAATTATCATTGATTTCTCCTAATAAAAGAAATCACACATGAATTTCCCATGAGGGCCTGGCTTAGCAATCGCCTGTGGTGAAAACATCACCTAATATGGAATTTCAATTTCCAATAGAACCACTAAATGCGATCACATACAGGTACACAATATAAGGTAGCACCTCTAGATATAAAGTGCTCTATTTTCCGCTACTACAAGGTACCTGGTGGCCTACTCACCCTTATTAACCAAGGCCCATTGTCCCTCCTTGAACTACACTTCAAACCCTCCCCCGCAGCCCTAGTATCTCCATCTAACTGTTAGATTTTACAACCCCCTCCCTCAGACTCCTCCTCAGAACCTGGAGCAGCTCGGGAGCACCTCACAGGTGTCATCTTCCTACTCTATACCACTCATCTCCAGCACAAGTAATTTCCCCCGACACTCGACCACTGGACCAGAGTAATCTCCCAGCCCTCATAGTAGGCCGACCTGCACTGCATGGTCCCAGGTGTAGGATAAATGAATGGGTGCCATCGCCAAAGTGTCATGTCAATATACTACTGCCGCTCACCTCCCCAACACAGGGGTGAATGAGTGGAGTGGGGATCGATATGTTACTCTTAAAGAGCACGGGCCTACAGTAGGGATGTATGTATTGAGGAAATATGAATTGGAGTGGGGTCTTGATATTTTGTCAAATTGATAAATAGTGACTTTGTTGTGTTTCCTCATACTTGTATTGATTGAATCCAGCTTCACTTGTGTTTCAACTCGATTAGTTACAGTCAGCATCACAAACATACAATATCATAACGCCTCGCGTATAAGCCACCCCTTAGACGTGAGGATAAACTCCCGAGGTGCCTTATGTGATCTTTCCCACAAGGTGCAAATTTCAAGGATAGGATTTTTCCAGAATCTGGCCCCAGATGCACCCAACAGGTCTGGCATGAACTGAGGGTGCACCTTATACGCAGAGTGCGGGCTATTGTGGTAGGTTTTACTGAGTGGGTAAAAAGTTTGAATATCACAATTGATTCTATATAACTGGCATAACTTACATATACAGGGATGAAAGTCACAGAGCACAAAAATCCCTGAAATGGTCCAATATCGGCCCAAAAACCTGGGTTTTTTTATAGGAATGTATAGGGCCTTGGAGATTCAAAATCCCTGAAATCAGGGAAATCCCTGATGACTTTCATCCCTGCATATATACGTCGGTTTGTTATCCAACTTCTAAGAAATCGATTGAAGCCTTTACTTTGCGAGGGGTTAGTAACTAAAGACTTATAGGAAGCTCCTATAATATAAAAGGAAACCTTAAAGTAACTAGATTCTACTTTCCATCTGTAGACAACAGTACCATAGGTGGTTTCTTCATGGTGCTAGTGAGACCACTTCTGATTGGAAGCCCTATGGGGAGTTGTTGCCATAGATACGTGAACGTCAATACATTGGTATCTGGTCTTACTATAGCTGGGACACTCATGCATTTTGTAAGCCTTATCTAGTATTCAGCACCATATACCTCTTTAATCATAGACCATGGATGATGGTGTAGGAGGAAGATTTGAAGGAAAACTCATGGAGCTATTTAAGCTTGACGTGCACATGATACTATCTCCTATTGATTAACTGGTATCTGCAAGTTTCATTTTCCAGGTAGTGGGACAACCAGAGGAACAATAAAAGAAATTATACCTTATATAGCTTTGAGAACTTATTCTTCAAAGGGGACTTTGATCACTTGCCACTTATCCTGAGACCCTAAGAATGATATTGCATAATTTAGCAGGGGAGGCGCCCAGGTTGGCGGCTACATGCTCATATCACGATAGTCCAGCATTACCCGAGCTGGCAAGGCCTCAATCCCCCTTGTCCAGCCTATAAAATAGGTACCATGTGGTGGGGAACTGAGCAGATTGGCATCTTTATATTGAAAGGTATGGACCTGGAGAGATTGTATTCAAATAAAATGGCAAACCTTCTGAGGCTGTTTGAGGTAAAGGGTTCTGAAGAGATAAACGTCTTCTGGACAGGACACCCACTCTTTGCTCAGGCTAAAGAATGGTATGTTTCAGGTATCATGCTGAAAAATACTGCAGAGTAGGTCGGATCTTCTTATTTTTCAATGCGACAACGAGACTGCGTGGGGGGGCGTGGCTGCGACACCCTAAAAGGAACCTGAAAACATTAAAATTTCTCAAAAGCAAAGGTGGAATTCAAGGTTCCGGTCCTGACTCCTGTCCTCTTCGGTTCACCTAAAACATATTATTTATTTTTGTAATTGTTACGGTAAAAGGAATGAAGAAAATGAGATCTTATTCATTGCAAAGGATGAACAGGTCCGTCCATCCGACATTGAGTTGTCAAGCAAAATACAACATTGGATGAGCATAAATATCGCACCCAGTGAGAGGGTGTCAGGGCAAATCATTGATTATGATGATTAAATACATCCCTCTAGCGCTTGCCAAATTAATCATAATAGCACGCCTATCAAGCCTTCCAAGAGGCCTTCACATAACGTTGGCCAGGGAATGATTTCAACATGGCTGCCTGGTTCAATTAGAAATCTTGCACTTCATGGTCGTGATTAAGGAAGGGCCTAGAGAGATTGTGATGAAATATCTTGATCACTATAAAAACGCTCCACTCCAGGACCACAAAAACGTGTTTTGTAGTTATGAAACATCCCACTCGCCTTTAGATGCTATCTTAAAACTCACTATTATCTTCCCCATCACCACCTATTTTACCTTTACCAATTATTTGATCTCAGGACAGAATCTAACACTAGCCTAGCCTTGATCTTATATTCACTAACGACTATAGTTCTTAAAGCACTTTCTAATTACAACATATATTACATTCAGTTTCTGGGTACCAAATACATTCTGCAAATAGACAGGAGAGTTCTGTGATTAAGAGGTACAAAATTGGAAATTGGAGGTGAAGCCTTATTACAACTGCAGGTGCCTAGTCTCAGCCTTACGCTTTTATCATTACCCCTTCTCTATACGTCTGTCACTACCACTTGCTTAACGCATAGGAGCCCCAAGTGTCAAATGTAGCTAGACTGTTTGGTGGCATGGTAAAAGTAAAAAAAAAACATCGATATCTGCTGGCAATTAGAAGCTTCAGCTTTGCTGTTTTCCCTTGAGACCAGGGGGCGCACCCCACTTCATTACACCCTCCTTTTTTAGATCTAAATCAACAAAAACCTTGTGATCCGGCACAACTTGCATGTAGCACAAAATAGTTGGTGTCTTTTGTTTACTGGACCCCGCCACTATTTTATGAAATTTGGCGGTCTGCCCCTGTGGAACCACCCTTAGCCCCAGCCCTGAGAGCTGACCATCCACAATGACCTTCTATCGGCCCAGAAGGGCACAGTCCACATTCAATCTTCTACAGTAGTCACGTGGTGTGTCATGTGGGTAGGTCACGTGATGGGGACCAAACACTCTGGAAGCAGAGCCTCAGAAAGAGAATACCCCCCAAGAACAGTTTCAGTAGGATGAAGCACTCCCCAAGCAGAGAACTCGACACCCAACAAGCAGTATCAAAATGCATAGTCATAGTAGGACTAAATACTGCTATTTGCAGTTAAAAACTTTTTAGGCCTAACAGAAATCTCAAATGGGGGAGACAATTATTATAGCAGTGATTCGCCATAGGGCTATGGGTCTTTTTGTGAGCAGTGCCGCCCTGTCTTGAAGAGGACAGAGAGAACTCTTTTAGGCGTTTCCTCACAATAGAAACTACCAGTATGTTGCAACCTACAGTGAACCTATGATATAAATAGTAACATTACAGGTATGAGGGAAGGTGTCAAAAAGATATGTCAATTCTGTGACAGATCCTTCCTCACATATATAGTATACACATCAAAGTCTTATAGGGCACTAGCATACCAGGTCATGGAGGCCGCCATCTTGCTTTGCATCATGGGTAGACCCCCGACTCCACAGCAGTGCATTCTGGGTAAATTTCTTATCAGCCACTGTTCACACCTATGAACAATGGTGATTGATAACACTGATAAGGGAGACAAGCTGCACCCTGCCCCTATCTTAATCACCCTAAGTACCTCCCTATTGTTTCAGGTGTGAGGGGAGTGGATTAGCTTGATAGGGAGACAATGGCCTGGGTGTACTCAATCTGGATGATATGTGACCTCTTATTGGAATTTTAGAGTTTTATTTCTAATGTTTTTGAACTGTTAGGTTTAGAGTAACCTTATCTCATTAAAGTTGAAAGTATTTGCTATACATAGATATAAATTTTAGAAAATAGCTACAGGTAGTTAATGAGGAAGAGACACTCAAAGTAAACTATACAAAGAGGCCAAATGTTGATCTAGCCCCCGACTACATGAGCCACCTAGCTGATTCTCTCAGTACTAGCAATATGCTAGTGCCGTATATAAGAGTTGTCAATATAAGTGTAAAACACTAGCCACGGGGAACCACCCTTCTTCGTCTTAAAATCTTAGAATCAGGGTGTCGATGTGGTCCACCTGTCCGTCCTGACTATCAGAGAGACACTTAAAATAATCCTGCCTTCAGTCCAGCCGCCACTCTTCATATACCCGACCTTATACCCCTCTCCTACCCTAAAGCATAATGTCACATCAATACTGGTGAGCATTGGTGAGACCCAGGTACAGGGGTGGCCCCACCCTAGTTATGAGCTACTCAGGCAGGGCAGGAGCTGCTCGGAGCTAAGTACTGGAGGCCTTGAAGTAGGAGGAGCTCCAGAATCACATGGAACAGTGCTTTTATGGCTACTGAGCGTATGGGCGGATACTGGTTCACTCTTGGCTGGACAGAGCTATATCAACTTATCCTTACATGTATATCACTTATAGGCTTCCTATACGGACTTAGCAGGTTTAATTATTAGCCAATGAGAGAACCCCAATCTATCCACTGCGGTCCTTCGGGGGCCAACTGGTACCCATCTGATAGTTGTTATCAGTAGAACTCGCTGGTAATAAGCTCCAGCAATGGCCGCGCCCATGTGACAACCTGCTAACTCGGAATATTACCCTTGGGGACTGAGTAGGTAGATGTTATCGATTAGGAAGGAGTCATTTGTGTTTCATGAACTTGGTAGTCAAAGCATTGATGTTATCAACTCAGGTTTCCAAGGATTCACCGAACTTAATCACATATGGATATCAAAGTTGAAATCCGGAGTTTCAGGGGACTTCGACCATTATTTTCGTTTATCTCACTTGAATGACACAGAGTGGCTTTACGTCGACCATTGATTCATCACCTTACCAAGAATAGTATAGGTTCCCTAGGATATGTTACTCCATAGAGTCCTATAGTGCAAGCCACCCCCCTTTACCCCCCCCCCTTAAAAGTAGGCTACCTTTTGTGTTCAGTACTGAGTCCTATGTAAGATAGGGGGGAATCCAAAATTTGTGGTCTTGATTCTCAAAATTTGGCCAAAGGTACCTAAAAATGAGGTTTGATGATGAGAATATTTTAAAAATGTAAAAAGGTTATATTGAAAATGATTGGAACTTTTTTATAAATGCAACATGCTAATCAAAGTCAGTACCTCAATCTACACATCCCAATGTTTGCCTATCCCAACCTGACAAGTACTCTGCCTGCGTATGGCTCTGCCTATCCCACATACTGCCTATCCCTTAGTCTGCCTATCACTCATACTACCTATCCCTTAAAACATCTAGAGTTTAATTAGGTTTTCCCTCAAATGGCTTAAAGGATTAAAGTTTACCCCTCACCTTTGTACCTAGTTTTCTCTGTACATTCTTACCATTAGTCTACCTATCCTCAATCTGCCTATCATTCAGTTTACCTATCCCTCATGGTGACTATCCCCCAACTCTGCACATCCCTCATATTTGACTGGTACATCTGTGATATTACCTAGCACCAATGTATCTTTTGAATATGCTCACCTTACAAGGTACCCTCTGTGCCTATCTCTTAAACTGTTTATTACCTATCCTCCTTGCTACCCATCCTCTTCAATACCTATCCCTCAAGCTCACCTTATAGCTTTCCTACCTATCACAGCTTAATCAGCTGGGATAGCTCACATCCAGCCTTCATTATGATCTCTTAGTCAACCTATCCCCTAAAGAACAAATCCAACAGTCTACCTCAAGCATACATCTACTGATCACTCATGCTATATATCCTTGAGGTTACCTATCCTTCAAGCTGCCTATCCTTCATGGTATATAGCCCTCAGTCTACCTAACCAGCTATCTATGTATCTCTCACCTTGTATTCTATTCTTTCTACCTTTATAGTAGCTCTTATAGTCAATGCCTTGTGAAATACACCTATCGCTCATTGTACCTATCCTCAAGTCTGCATATCACTCATGTTTACTTGACATATCCCTCAGCCCATTGAATTATCATGCTTTTCTAAAATGCCTCACCATGGCTATCATTAGACTAGCTAGCTTCCTATCCTACATGTATGTTGTTCATTCCCCTCTTCCTATCCTCCATGCTGCATATCACTCATGCTATCCCACTTGACAACAAAATAATTTTTAAGGTTAAAAAACTGAGGGCTATATACCATGAAGGATAGGCAGCCTGAAGGATAGGTAACCTCAAGGATATATAGCATGAGTGATAGGTAGATGTATGCTTAAGGTAGACTGTTAAATTTGTTCCTTAGGGGATAGGTTGACTAAGAGATCAAAATGAAGGTTGGTTGTGATCTATCCCAGTTGAACAAGCTGTGATAGGTAGGAAAGCTATTAAGTGAGCATGAGGGATAGGTATTGAAGAGGATGGGTAGCAAGGAGGATAGGTAGCATGTGTAATAAACAGTTTAAGAGATAGACATAGAGAGTACCTTGTGAAGTGAGCATATTCAAAAGATACATTGGTGCTAGGTTATATCACAGATGTGCCAGTCAAATATGAGGGATGTGCAGAGTTGGGGGATAGTCACCATGAGGGATAAGTAAAGTGAATGATAGGCAGATTGAGGATAGGTAGACTAATGGTAAGAATGTACAGAGAAAACTAGGTACAAAGGTGAGGGGTAAACTTTATTCCTTTAAGCCATTTGAGGGAAAACCTAATTAAACTCTTGATGTCTCAAGGGATAGGTAGTATGAGTGATAGGTAGACTAAGTTTGTTTGTTTAGTTTTAGGTCCGGGGGCCATAAAGGAACTCAGACATTCAAGGTTTCTTGGACATTAAGTCCTTTCTTTTCTGTTTGGACAGGTATTTATATGCTGTTTGCCCGACACAGCAGTGACCGTATCTATGAATGACCGAATCTATGAGGAGGGTTGAGGGGGGAAAACTGCTACCGGGCTTCATTCCCCTACTCTTTTCGAAGGATAGCAAGTGTTCTTTTATTTGCCTGGTCCCATAGGCAGGGCCAGACAAACCACGCCCTTTGATCACTCAGACGTGGTTCACTGAGGGGGAATCCCATGGCAAAAGACAAGCATGTGGGCCCGGGCCCACGCATATGGACACCAGCTGCCCACATGCTCACCCTAAGCCACAAGAAACCCCAAGTTTGTCGCCTTTTATGAATCTGGTATGCCCACTGGTAGAATGGAAGGAGAATTCCTCCTTCATGGACTCCCAATGAAGTTATTCTGCTCCTCTATGCCCTCACATGAAGGTCCCCACTCCACAGGGGGAAGGTAGACTAAGGGATAGGCATTATGTGGGAGAGGCAGAGCCATACACAGGCAGAGTACTTGTCAGGTTGAGATAGGCAGACATTGGAATATGTAGATTGAGGTATTGACTTTGATTAGCATGTTGCATCTATAAAAAGCTCCAATCATTTTCAATATAACCTTTGTACATATTTAAAATATTCTCATAATCAAACCTCCTTTTTAGGTACTTTTGGTCAAATTTTGAGAATCAAGATCACAAATTTTGGATTCAGCAGGATTTTTTGGTATAGGTGGCCCCTTGTTTCCATTCGATATCACTCTGATAAAGATTCCTAACATCTCTATAAACCCCCTTATCCTACATAGGACTCAATACTGAACACAAAAGGGAGCCTACTTTTAAGGGGGGTAGAGGGGGGGGGCTGTTCCACTGTGTCCATAGGTAAAGCTCTAAGTTTCACCTCCTATCTATTGAAGCTTCTTGACCTTACTTCGCAAATGGGAAGAATTCATCGTAGGCCTATTTGTATGGAGTCGTGAATTTTTCTTTCATAAAAGTTCGAGTTTGAAAGAATAAAAAAAAATCAATTCAAGGCCTACCTCATCTAAAGATATTTGGACCATAATTTATCCCAGATCTTCTTCTATCCTTGGCCATTAGTAGGCCTAGCATGTGTTGTTTAACATCTGTGTCACTTGTAACTTAACACCTTATTTAAAATGTAAGGGTGGTCTGTGCCAAATTGAAATGATATTCCCTTCAGGCTCAGGACAATTACGGTCTAGACAAGCGTAGTAGCAACAACTTGATTTATTTAAACCTGATTTTATTTAAACCTGTGTATAAAAAGAACTGCTAGTCTATTCCATAACAATAAATCTCTTACGACCCTGGAGCTTAAATATAGGATAGCAATGTGCATTGCAGGTAACTCAAAAAGCCGATTTCTTTTTTTGCTTGAGAGAAAGAAGAGTTATAGGAGCCACCTTGAATTAAGACTTTATGGGGAGTGCAAAAATATCATGAAAATTGAAACTATATATATATTATTGTATTATCTCCCTTAGATAAGCTGGTATCAGTGAGAAAGTTAAGGCATGCCTACCATCGTGACGCTTCTTTGCTACTATGTTAAAGTATATGCATTCCATTTGGAAATCTTTTCCCTGCCTTTTTATGGTGCTGTTAACCACCATGGACATTAACTGGCTCTCCAAGACGATGTGTTGTGGTAAAAGAACTACATTATAACCAGGTTACTCTAATTGGTATCTGCTTGGAGCTAATTGCTGCCTGTATGCTGATGTCATCCCCACCACCATCCCTCCTCTTCCTCCTGTTCACACCACCTGCCTCAATGTGGGCCCTCATTTGCATCTATTTGCACCACCTTAGCCTATTTGCACCACCTCAGTCAAAAAGGGAGGGAATGTTGATCCATGGATCAACATCCCATAGGCTTAGCATTGGGCCCAAAAGTGTCTTAACTCTACTCCTCTGAAAATGTGACTGACTACTTTGGTTGTTCCGATCAATATCTCCAAAACCATAAAAAAGAAAAACTTAAATCTTTCAATACCTTAAAGAAAACATTCTAACCTCAAACACCATTTACATATTTTGCAATTTTTGACCTCTTTTCATGCTTTATTTCAGACATTTATTCCCACTTCCTGTCCCCCATCTGCCTCCAACCAGAGGCACTGAAAATCAGTTTTTTCCCTGGCTCTTATAACTCGCTTTTCGAGTTAGTAACATCATTCATATTTCTCCATCGGGAGGTATTAACATGGGGTCCTGAGGAGTAATGTGTGTATGGGGAGATGGGACCAGGGACTGACAAGGCACTGTTTCCACGCCGCCAGGTCTATGTCAATATCAGCATCTCAGCCAAGGTGGTTTAATTCTGTATCAATGAAGACTCCATCATTTCTATGTGGTTACTGTCTTTCTTTCTTATATAGTTCTAGTTCATGCTGCAATCATCGAATGATATGATCACACCGTGGCGGCAATGCATTAATGGTATAAATCTCCAAGATATATTGGTTGAGATGAAAGAGATTATTTATGGCATCCATAGAAGAGAAAGAAGTGGGTAATAACGTAGCATTATATATTTGGTCATAACAGCAAAGTCTTCTCTAATACCATGTTCATTTTGATTATCAATTCATGTTTTGCCCACCCATCTTCTGTATTATAGTTGACTTGTGGATAGATTATAATGTCGTTATGGATATAGATATACCCCCTGTAGTTTGCCACATTCCATTATCCGTACTGAAGGTGAAGACCCAAAATGGAGAAAATACATAGACAAAGGTTCACGAGTGTTTCAAGATAACATGAAATAAATACAAAGGTTCACGAGTGTTTGGTCTGACTGAGGGTTATCTTACGAGGAGAAGCCAAGTGAGATAACCCTCAGTCAGACCAAACACTCGTGAACCTTTGTATTTATTTCATGTTATCTTAGTCAGAAATGTTAAAAAAATCATCAAAAATGAAATAAAAAGATGATAATATATCTGTTTTAGAACCAGAAGGGGTGCTTTTACTGGCCTTAAGAAACGGGCAAGGGTTATCTCACAGGGGGTGTGAGATACGCTCACAGGGGGTGTGAGATACGGAGCTCCCATGTTAAGTCTATGGGAAGTCCGTATTCCACTGCTTGTAGAGAGGAAATATGCTATGGAATACATTGACAGCAAATGTACAAGGTCTTGTTTCGAGGAAGACTTTAAAAGGCAGATGATGACATTTGTTTAATGTGAAATTATAAAGGACGTACCTAGAGTTATAGCTCAGAATCGAAGTATGATGTATGGGTTCATGGAAACCATAAATGGTAGACAACCATATTATGATGCGTACTAAGAATTTGCTACGTGTATTACTATGTTAATACGTTCTCGTTAATGTAACAGAAAACCCCCATTGTACTGTGTTTTACTGGCCAACAAACCTTTCAAACTAAAACTCATTATCTTTACCCCAGCAGCTGTGTCCATGTTATGGGTCATAATGTACAATTGCCTGGCTCTATCGCCATAAAAAATAATATTAGCTAACTATAAAGTTCAACATACACGCACAATAACCTGACCATTTGGGCCAAGTCTTATCAGGATATATAACCTGGGCAGCTATGTATGCTGACGTTTCTGATGATGTTTTAAGCCTTTCTGTTTTTTTGTGAGGCAGCATGATTCTACAGTCAGCATTTTGAGAATGTCCATATATGCATGTAGGCCTACGTATAGTTACAAAGAGGTATGCATTATAAATACACAGGGATGCCAACCACTAATCATCAAAAATACGGAAATCTAATTTTCTCAATTCCCAATAGGAAATGCCGACCTAAATGAAAACTAAAAGTTCGGAATTCCTAAAAAAAAAGGAAAGGTGGCAACTCTGCATACACAAGGACAAAGGACCCTACTCCTATTACACTCCTACAGAGCCGGTCTAAACTAGAAAGAGCTGCTCTCATCTCAGGAAGTGTCCTCCTGCTCTTTACCTGAGCTGGACATGAGAAGGTGGGTGGCTGGGGTGAGAGGAGTAGAGTGCAGCTTGTCAGAAGGGCATCTCCTATGATTAGGTCTACCCTCCTAGCCAGCCACAAGACTCTTCAGGTTCCTCTTATGCCTGGAGGTCCACCTAGGTATATCAGGTAAATAACGTCCTCTGCCACATGTAATGGGCCTCCCTTGTGTAGGAGAAAGATTGGATAGCTACAGTCAGATATGGATGGATTTGGGAGGAGGGTAGTGCTAGGTGGGGCGGTGAGCAATACATGGTGAGGGAGAGTTATTCATGAAGTGGCCACTGATATAATGATAGTTTAGATGTGTACTGCTACTCTGGGGCTTTCTGCCTTATTCCTGTAGAGAATGTTGCCGTGGGGAAAATTAATGTCACTATAATTGAACAATACATGCCTCGGTGAGGACCTGGGGTAACTCACTGGCGATGCACTATATTGCTTCCAACACTGTCAGCCTATCGCACCAGTTTTACAGTGGATAGCTTATTATTCGGGACTACACTGATAGTTCATGTTAGTACAAACCCATTGACCCGATTTTGGTTCTATTGTATGTACTACGGTGGTATGTGCTGCCCATTTACAATTCGGGCTGAGAGTGTAGCGACCCCATCTAGAAGTTACCAAACATTAAGATTCAGCACTCGAATCTAGCCCTGTTAGAAAGTCAACGGGACTGCATTAATTCAAGTCCACAAGGGAAATACTGCGCCAAAACACTATGTCGTAGTGAAATATGTCGTAGTGAAAGGGTTTAATCCCTATCATGTGCACCTCCAGTATCTATAATGTCATATTACTTTTTAATGTATTCCCCAAAATCAGTGAACATCTGATTTCAGAAAGTGAAGTATTATCAAAGGCATTTACGTAATTATTGATCGCCTTTTAAGTATGGGGGCCATCACTTTGCCTATACAACACGGATATCAAAGCTTCTCAGCCTCTGGGGACATATGTTACCCCTCGATGTCTCAATACAGTCTAGAGCACGCCCACGGCCATGCTCAGTTCTCTATTCCCTAAATAATGTTTTCCCCAAACCAGTGAGCATCCGATATCATTAAGCGAAGTAGTATCAAAGGCCTTTTATTAATTATTGATCGCCTTTTAATCATAGGGACCATCAGTTTACCTACAGCCCCGATGTCAAAGGCAATGGTATACGGATATCGATTAGTTTACCGGCTCAGGTATACACGGAACACATGATTCAGCAAAGATTGGGGTCTAGTGAGGGCTGTAGTCTTGATTCCTCCAAAATAAAGACCTTTATTGACAAGACCATCATCTCTCATCACAAAGTAGGGTAAAACTTTCATACAGGTATGTGCACTTACAGTGGACAGGCATGAACAACAGAAGCTGAGAGAAGAAATTGACAGGAACAGGTACACTGTTAGACCGCAGAAAGGGTTTCACAGTTGATTACTTCTATTTTTGAAAAACAGTATTAGTTGCTGTCAGTATAAATTCCATGCCCCGATGTGGGTTGCTCTGTACCCAGTACAGTGGTCTTTATAGCCCATTTACAAGTGGGGCTGAGAGTATAGGGGGAAGTAACAATGGCTGCCCTACAATTATTATAAAATCCATGCTAGGACTGGTATTTATGCACAACTTCAATGGGTGTACAACAACTAATGGTTAGCATCTGCCTCTCACACCAGTGTCAACAAATATAAACTCTGTTTAACAAAACACGACCACCTGCCTCAAATTTCAACACTGGAGGGACAGGCAATGTCCCCTATTCCCCGATAGCTTCACTTCCGTTTCCCCAATCACCACTGATATGAAACATGAATGGAAAGGGAGGTACACAAAACGACTGAAACTAATTCATCGCTATAGCCTTCACCGGGTCGTCTGATGTAGAGTCCCCTGTGGGCACTACCCCTTTAGGTAATAATGGGCAATTTGCATAGTGGAAATGAAGAGATCGTGGCAGCCATGTGTGTTTTTGTCAATTAATCAGCGGTTGAATATGCGGATGAGGATCGAGGCATGTGGTCTGATGGCAATAGTGAACAGCTACAGAAAGCCCTAAATGATTAAGCATGAGAGAAAATTTATGATCTTTTTCTTGGAGGAGGACCTCCAGGTATTTTCAGTGATCAATAACACCGTTGATGACATGACAGGCGTCGAGATGCCTGAATATGAAGCTAAAATATTGACTTTCTATACTAATTTAGATGAATGAAACGAGGACATACCGATTCTATCCGAGTATTCTGTATTGCCAATTTAATCAGTCGGCTAGCATTAATCATCGCTCAATAATATCCAGGTAATAAATAATCACCCATGCCGGAATAAATAAATAAATAAATAAATAAATAAATAAATAAATAAATACACAAATGAATAAAAAGAAATCAGAGATACCTGGGTCTGCTGATATTTGAGCAGATGTTGAACCAGGATACTAGTATACCTTTTAGCAAAGCGTTTCTGTGTGAGCAAGCTTTTACCAAAAAGGCTTTATGTGGACAATGGTGGACTGTATTCACAGAGGACAGACATGACAACTGTGCTGGGATGGCAAAAGAACTGTCACATACACTTTACTTAATAAATCTTAAGCTAGGAGAACAGGCCTTTGTGTCTGTGTTGATGAGTCTTGTGTTTGAGTACAATGGTAAAAATGTCTCTTTTACATCGGTACCACAATGGTCTGGTTCAGTAAGAATGTCCGTGGGCAATCTATCAAGGAAAGAGCACACTTCAATTCTAATAATTCTTCACTTACTAGTACAATGGTGTAAAAAGACTTAAGGTTCTATGGTTACTCTCCACCTCTTTTTCACTTTAGTGACTTTCCCATGCCACGGGCATGCCTGTTTCAAAATAATTTTTAGACAGGACACTGATTAACAGATAACAGAATCTGGTTAAGATGAGAAGATGGGGTATCGTTTCAGTGAAACCTGATGAGGCTGATGGTGGGATGTCAACCTCAAAACTGAAGCCACACCTATTAAGGGATCGTCTCCAACCTGTACATTCTCCTGCCGCTAAATTCTACCTGCATTTCTGCATTGATGGATGAGGTGCTCTTGCTTTACTGTACCTGAAACGAGAGAGGAATAAAAAAAATAGCCATGCTTGTGAGAGGTGAATGGCAAAAATATTGACCTTTAGACAGGTGAGAGGTCATTTAAGTTACTCTCGAGTCTAGCTTCATTACTGATGTTTGGTATCAAATATGATATCTATTCGGCTATTTAAACTAATAAGAAAATCTGGCAAATGATTTCCCTCAATTAACTGCCTTGTAATGATTACTCTTCACCTCGAGGCTTATTATTCATTTTTATCTGTGGTGCTTCATCAAAATCCAGTATTATACCATCCAATGATCTCCTATAAACTAAAGGGATTAAGGAAGATATCAGTGTCTCTAATCAGTATCTTTAATCATGATAGCCAGATCAACTGCCTCATATCATATGTTGTATGAGGTGTATCCCCAGCTTTGAGACAAAGCAATATTTTGTACCTGGGGTTTAATCATTTGGTATTTATTAGCAAAGTTGATATATGAAGTATTTCACCTACAGTATAGGAAATGTAATGATTATCCTTCGCAAGCACTATGGTAGCAGCATTGAAGCCATGATACAAGATATCATATAGGATATTTATTCGCATTGTTATAGTTGGTGCTATAAAAGAGCATGTATACACCTCTCTGTTGATGGGCTCTGATTTGAAACCTGAGGCCCTGCAAATAAACAAAGAGCTTCTCATAAACATAAAATCATGTTCGCTTCGTTACTACCGTAATCTCCCGCGTATAAGGCGCAGCCCGCGTATAAGGCGCACCCCAAACTCAGGGAGCCCTGTCCCACGTATAAGGCACACCCCTAAGGGCAGATTTTTGTTAATTTAGTACTGTTCTATAGTAAAAATACCCCCCCTATAAGGCGCACCCCAAACTCAAGGCAATGTCCCTCCCACGTATAAGACTCAGCAGCATTTTGTTTGGCGTATAAGACGCGCCTTATACGCGGGAGATTACAGTAGTCTTAAAGTCCTGCCATTCTTGCTTGTTCATGTATATCTGGAATTCATATTAAAAAAAAAAAGAAGTATCAGTTCTTATCAGCGGATGCGAGGTCGGGTTGGCACCAGTGATCATAAATCTGACATTGGAATCCATATTATAGCGTAAGGACTTGCAATGAGGCCCCAGTCCAGGGCCTCAATGCAGGATAGATTATCTTTCCCATAGGTCTATGCTTACTTTGATTTACCAAAGCCCTACAATTGTATCAATATCCTATGTAGGAAGTAAAATAATACTTGTCCTGGTAAACGCCTATAGTAAAGGTAGGCTTCCTACATTTTGCCATCCTTGATATACTACTAACACAACCAGGTAAACATGTATTTCTTCTCTAAAACATCTCTGTTGAATAGATTCCTTTTACTTAAAATGAGGTAGATGGAAAGATCATTTAAGGGTCAGTCTGCCCCAAAGCTACCAGTGCCTCCTGGGTCACCATCCCAGATCATCTTTTCCTTCAATGTAGTAGACGACTAATACATCATAAATACCATCTAAATATATGGCTTCCTGATATTGAGCCCTTCCTTGGTTTTGACCCATTTAGTTTAGGTATGGTGTGCAGAGCAAATGTAGTTCTTATGGCTGGTTGATTTTTGGGGGCCTACTATAAAGAATCTATGACAACTAGGATCCCCCACTCAATCAGCCTGCTCAACTATGTATTGGTATCAGGTACAAACATTAAAATTGGTTTTGCTGTCAAATCTGTACAAGTAGTAGTGCCACAAACATGTGAAGAAATCAAGTTGAACAGAAAATGAATAATATTGAAAAATCTATATAAAATGGAATAATGCCTCTACCATATTTCTTTCTCTAGAAATAGTGCACAAGATCTGGGTGGTCATGTACACATCAAAAAGTCACTCATGGCAGCAATATAGGGGGCGCTTTTAATGCTGAAAGTAGCCCTTCCTTTCAAAATCAGCAGACTTGGGGACCCATTTTGGGCACGCGGACCACCTCGAAGTAACATTTAATATTTTTTTCCTCAAAGATCTAGCATTCATCTGTTGGTCCAAATGAGTCACTAACTCCTTCCGTGTATTTTTCTATGCAAATAATTTTTGTCAAAATCCCAAACAATGAGAGTCAGTCTACTCTATATTGATTATAAACCTCACATACCTCTTAAACCTTTAGGGACTGATAGTGCATTGATACATCATGCACACTGGTCATCAGGATGCATGAATGCAGCCTTAGTGATAAACATCTCCAGGGCTACATTAAAGCATCATGCCAACCCTATTGGATATACACACTCCCTGAGGGGTCATAATGATGTCCAAATGAAGTTCTGGCATGCACATTCATTTGGTGCATCATGATGACCAATGGGCATGCATAATACACCCCCTGCATTGGTGGTTTTTAAGGGGTTAAACTACAGCTTGCACACCACCACTCCTCAAGGCTCAGGTGGATGAGGGGCTGTCCATAGATTACGTCACACCTTTTTTTGGACCATTTGCAACACACCACCACCCCCTTGTCACACTTAGTCACACATCAGCTTACACTCCCTCCAAAATTACATCACACTCGGCTTGACCCCCCCCCCTTCAGCTAGCTCAGCTTCCAATGATAAAATATCTTATCTGAATCTTATTAGAATTGTATTTGAGTAATGGGGGTAAAAGCTAGAGTCCCTTTTAAATAAAGTGAAGACTACCAGGAATGAGGACTTACCACTCCTTTGTTCCATTTGAAAACACCCTTCTTGCAAAGAGAACATCCAAAGACAGTACTGGCAGTATGATAAAAATGGCTGCTAAATCTTCAGTATCCAAAGACAGTGCGCCAAATATTGAGTGATATTATGTTGCTTGTAGCAATGATGGACACTGGTGGGTGGGAGTAGTACTAGATAGGTCTGAGGAGAATGGAGACTATAGTATCAAACTGATGTCACCAAAGGGACCATCAAACGTATTCAGATGGTTAGCCAGGGATGATATCTGGTGGATTCCAAAAGCAGACATTATCTGTGTGATTGAAGCTCTAAGCACCTCCGACGGGAGAACATACAAGATTCCTGTTAAATCATAAAAACATATTTGTGACATGTTTGCCAAGCACAACTTACTTTGATGTCTCAAGGTAAGTTGTGAAGCCATATTAAACATTATTGTCCTTCATGTGTCATAAGAATTGCCATTGAGTATGTTAGTAACTATTAGGGTAAAGTGACCATGAGTCGTCCACTTGGACCTCTGTGCAACCTCTGACTTTTTCTAAGGTCTGTGCTATAGTAAGCTAACTTGTGGGGGGCATAAAAAAATGGTTATGAAAATCAACCTGATGTATTTGTCTTTCCAGCAAATAGGGTTACAACTCCTATATGTATGCCCATCAGTCTCTATAGGCCTTCACTATCCTAGCGATGTGTATTTTCCTTCATCAGTACCTTGAGTCGGACAGGAGTACCTTGAGTCAGCCACATCATTTCATGAATCAATTACTGTGAAGGAGAGTGTCTATTGTGTACTTAATGCAAGAAAAGGGAGGATTTCAGGTTTACTGATAACTGACAGGGTGTGAATGTAATCAATGTACAATATTTAGTTAAGGCTAACTCTCTTCTGTGACTCCTTGGGTGGTATTGCAAGTTTATTCTCATTTACTAGTTACACTTCAATATAAGTGGTTCACACATTGTCAGAAACCCATCTCCATTTGCATGGATATCATCCCAAACATGCTCTCTTTGATAGCCTGTGGAAGGTGGTACATCCAAAGTGCCAAAGATGGTAAGATAGCAGATAGCTGCATCTCCCAACCTTTTTCCAATATAAATAGCAAAAAATCCTCTAAGGGATCATTGATAATTCCAATTTGGCACCACTAAACATGCAAAATGGCCAACTCAAGGTACCTGGACGACTCAAGGTCACTCTACCCTATGTGAAATTGTGAAAAGTGCTTTTCTTGCATTTTTTTTCCAAAATTTATTTTCATAGAAAAATACATTGAAGGAGTTGGTGAGTCATTGGAACCAAAATGATTTCTTCACATGTTTGAGGTACTACTACTCATACAGGTTTGACAGCATAACCAAAATTAATTATTGTACCTGATACCAATATATAGTTTAGCAGGTTGATTGAGTGGGGGGCTCCAAGTTGTCACAGTTTCTTTGTAGTAGGCCCCCGAAAATCAACCAGCTGTAAGAACTGCATTTGCTCTGCCCAACCCCTTATGCTTAATGAATAAAATTGAAAAAAGTGCTCAGAGTTGGACAGCCATGTTTACACATGGTATCTAAGATACTTGGATGCATCCCCAGGGAGATTTTTCAAAATTGGTTGATTTGACATGGACTGACCCCAAATTAAGGACAATTTGGAAAGGAGAAACTTACTCTGAGACATGACTCTAGTTTGTTTCCAATCAATTTAAATATTTATCGAGGCAGTATATCACTCAAGTGGTGTTAAACATACCGCTCCCCATTCACTTAATATTAGTTGGATAGTTATCCTATCAATTCCTGATAATAGTTCCTGGTATCGATTGGGTTAGCCTCTTAAATCTATTGATTCTGGACCACTCACAGTGAAATCTGCCCTTCCTAAGTACACTGGAGTGAGCATCTTATATGGGAAACACATTGTTGCCTAGCAACTAGTGGTACCCTCAAAAGCTGAGGAGGGAGTTTCCGACCGTGTTTATCACTAGAGTGGTGTAGGATGATCTGTCTGAAAAAGTTTCATATTATCAAATGTTCATATTTTCATGACGATCAATACTGGCTTTAAACTATTAGGATCTGGACTAGAGATCAGGTTTGGTCTTGCAATGGCTAGATCATAGGCTACATTGCACCCGGGGGTAAACTCAGATGTCCACATTCATTTGCATCATGTCCTCAAGATATAACCACACGATATGTATCTAGATATACAGGTAGTTACTATTGGTGCCCTACACAGTTCAATCAAATTAATATTTTGTAAAAGGTTAAATCCTATCTGTTTGAGCCATGTTCCATTATCAGTATAGAATAATGAAGCAATCAACCCTAAGCCGATGGTCCCACAATGCAATCCACATAATGTTAATCACGTAATCTGTATTAGGATGGGCAATCCAACACTGTCCAATGGATGCTGAAAATCCTAGGTCCAAATATTCAGCCTGGTGCAGACCTATTTGAAAACATCGCAGTCCGGGAGAGGAGGTACAGCCTAAACATAAAATGTGAGAGTGTGGTCACTATGGGATGGAAGAGCTCATGCAATTAAACTTTATCTGAGTACGGTATATCAAGCATGAACTGGTCTCTGTTTAGGTAATTTATATGAGTCTCAAATCTTACTACTAAACCCTGCGAGATGTAGGAATCCTGATAGTGCAGTACCAGATCATGCTGACTTCTATCTATCCAGAATTTTGAGGAGGGTGTGCGCCCTTCTCTTACAAAAAAAAAAGATGATGCCCCTTCATACTGAATCAAGGCATCAAATACACAAATTAACTCATTTTTATGTGATGGTTGAAGAGGTTTTCTTAGCATGCAGAGTTTTCTGTTGAGGTTCTTGGACTTGATTGATTCAGGGATAGTCATCTCTCTTGGAATCACAGTTTCAGGGTCTGCTTCGGTTCCAAGAAGGAATCCCACTTACTGGTTGCAGCCTAAGAGGTTGTTTTTGGCAAGGAGAAGCACCTAATGTTGTGACCTTGGAAGATCATTAACATCTCCATGGCTGATAATGGCACATAATGACCTGATCAGGCTCCCAATTTATCTATCTGAATCTTGTCTCCCCTGACACTAATTTACAGGAGTTTCCTTGGGGAGGACAGTTATCAAGCCTTCCTGATGGATACGAATATCCCTGTGTGGTAATCCTATGGCAAGCCTTCGCTCCCACCATACTGATACCAAGCCCAGCCAAATACCCCTGACTGAATGAATGAAGAACACTCCCTGTGTGATCCATCTCCCACCAATGATCCTCCTTTAGGCCCTCCTAGTGTAAGACATTTGCTATCCCGAGAGGGACACAACAAAAGACACTGAGACTATGGTATAGAAAGTACTATTATAAACCAGGAAGACGAAGTCCTCCTTGATCTAACTAACTGGTGCTTGCTGGTGAGCCACTCTAAAGGTTGTCTCCCATCTAAAGGCGAGCCCCCATACTGTGGGGATGCTTAGAGTGTACTGGTGGCCATATCTGCTGAATAGTAGTTGGCACCTTTTTAATGAATAACTATATTGGCTATATTGCTCTTAAAGAAACACACTCCCACACTGGTAGAAGACACTTCCACTCATTTGTTGTGGCTAACTGACCCTAATGTAACCACTGGTCATTAAGGTAACCATATATGAGCCTGCATTGGTACCACCCTGGAATTTATGGCAAGTCTCCTGGTGGGTTTGTATGCCCAGGCTGCCTTTGTCGGCCTCGCCTTTAGATGGGAGACAACCTTTACCTGTGAGGTAATTGGGTGCCACAACGATAGTGTCAATTAAGATGTGGGCAGCACCTTTAGTGCGAGCGTAATTGATTAGCATGCACTATCTATACATTTTGTAATCCTCCTAGCTACTATCAGTTTCCCACATTATCGCCAGTGGCAATATCAATTCTCAGTGCCTCCTTGTGTTAATGATACAGCCTCGTCGTATATATGCATTAATTGTTAGGAGAATGGACCGAGGAAAGCAATCTCCATAGTAAATATGATAGGGGTTAACAGAATTGATTAGGTCTATTTACGATAGTCTAGTGTCGTGTACATCTTCTATAAGTGATATAAAAGCTAATTATCAGAAATTTGTATATGCATAGGAGCGTGAGACTGGAAGGTGACAACACAATGTGACATGTGCCGTTGAAACTGATATGCAAACGTATGTGCGTAATAAAGGCACATTTACAGTTCCAATGCTTGAACTCCCACCTTACAAAGTATCACCCATTCATGCTATTGCCCAAAAATGCCAAACACCTAAAGAACATAATGTGCACTTAGATAACAGCTCTGGCATTATTATCAAAGTCTAAGGTTTTTATTTTTTCGGGATGTACAGTAAAAGTCAAGGCGTATACATGAAACAGATGCTTATTTTGTCTCATAAGATATTCCGAAAATCTAGCTGCAGCTGAAAGGTTCTAAGCAATGCAAGAAAATAAAATATCTACAAAAGTTCAAACCTCAGGTGACTTTTTCCCCAAAGTCTGTATGTGTCTTATAAGCAATGTTTTACGATATTCTATTCACAATCAGGATCATGCATGTAATGGAGACTACATGTAGTTATATTCCATTATGGATGATAGCTTGCCATACCCCCAAGGGACCATATAATGATAAAGATGCTAATCACCACTTGAATTTTATCCTTCCTTATCAGCAATACATGTTCAAGGCAATATGTATGCGAGCCATCCACAGAAGCATCCTGTTTAATATTGCTCATATTGTTAGGTGCCATATTAAAGGAAACCCAAAATTGATATATATGTTATGTATTGTCACGTTTTAATGTCAGATTTTAAATCCTAGTTTGGGCGTTGAGGGTTAACTTCCAGTTAAGGGCAGTTAAGAAGCGTGTGATCTTATCTACTGATAATCGAGCTACAATGAACGTCAGTTTTGTATTAGAACCAGGACTAATAACCACTCAAAATCTAGAACCGCTAGAGCACATAATCAAGACATTATGACTATCGTCCAACCTGACAACTGGCGTTTTCAAAAACAGACTCAACAGAATCAATTGGATTAGTGCCAAGTTTACTCAAGAATCCCATCACGCTGACTGCCTTCTCCTCATCAACACATCACCCTACGGCTGATGAACAGATCCCAAAACAGGTGATGTTATGAAATAATAGGTCACTAAAACATAGACGATTAGAATTGTCAACAGTGAGCACCTTTGCAATTTATCATTGTAGCAGTATGAACACACTAGCTTCTTTTACACGAAATGGTTAGCCTTCATTTCGCCCCTGTCCCTCTTCTTGTCAATTACCGTAATCTCCCGCGTAGAAGACGCGTTGCGCATATAGGACGCACCCCCTTCTTGGTAGAAGCATTTTCGTGTATAAGATGCACCTCTTAGGGCTCAATTTTGTTAATTTAGTACATTTCTATAGTAAAAGTACCCCTCGTATAAGACGCACCCCCAATTTCAGCACATCCTATAAGACGCACAAGGCATTTGTTTGGCGTAGAGGATGCGTCTTATACGCGGGAGATTACGGAACTTCTTGATTGTAATAACCACCACATAAGTTAGGAATAGCAGGTATTCACATGAAACTTGAAGCAAATAGGTGACAACAAAGCAGGGGCCCAAATAAAGAACATATCAGCCTGGTGGTAATCTGCCGCATATATTGAAGGTACATAGATATCGGTACACTGAGTGTAGTAGTCAACTTTTTCCTCACTGTGAAATACACAAGTTAAAAACATTGACAAGTACTTTGACAATGCATCTATAACTACATGAATACTCGATCCCTAGTATTTTAGTAGATTTTAAATTGGCAAAGAGTTGGGGCTGTATGGGTCTGTATATGCCATTTCCCTCATTTTGTATGTATAGGGAACTTCTGGTGCTATTAGCATACCCATTACCCCATGATATAATGGCTGATATTTAGAATATGCAAGCAACTTAAAGTATTATATCTATAAACGTGTCTGTGAATATACATAAGGACATAAACATAAGGGCCTGTACACTGCTGACTGTGTATATAGAATTGATGGACACCAATGTAGGAACAACATTGATCAGCAAAGTCATAGAAAGTCTAGGGTAATCCCTAAACCGGGTCAGTTCCTAACCAATAGACTGTGGACTTCTCAGTCATGGCTGGCAAAAGCTAACTATAGTTTGGTCTTAATCATGCTCACAATCTGACCTGTCCATAGTAGCAGCTCATCCTGTTTTCTGCAAGATGTAGGACACAAAACCAAGAGCATATCGATATCAACCCCCAGTGACACCTTAGAACAAAAGAAACAAGCTATGGTTATTTCATGTAACCATATGTTAAATCAGTTAATAAAACACACTTCAGTAGCCTGAGTAGGGTTACTTGGGATAACCAGCGCCCGTAGCATTGGTCAATCCAATGTGTGTCACTAACTTTTGTGAGAATGCACAAAAAATTATTGCCCACAAAGTGACATATAGGACGCTATCCATGTAGTAGTGCTGTTTATATCAAGATTCAAGGTTATGGCGAATTTGCATATTTTTGCGTTCAAGATTAATGATACAAGGAGTTTATGTATCCACTGCTATAAAGAACGATGTTGACCAAAACCATGATATAAAGGCTGTATGTGACACCTATCGACACACTTGTTGGTGTCAGTCCCTTGATATATCCACTTGCCTGACGGCTCGTGGATATATCTGGGACTAACACCAACGTATGTGTCATATACCCCTAAAGGTACTGCCCTTTCTACTAATATTAAATATATATACCAATCAGTAATTGACCTCCTGCTATCAATACACATCGGACCCAAAAACTGCATCGCCCGGTATTATTATGAACTGAGCCACATGGCAGGCCATTTTGAATACCAACCAAAATTATGCCTGTGTTTTTTATACAGATTTACGTTGCAGTATAGCGGATGTATCATAATATTGGTACATGTAAGTTCCTTTTTATGCTGCTCTGTGCCATTGGGCATATAGTTTGATTTGATCTAGAGCCATATATTTAACAGCAACAGAAGAGCTTTTTATAGTAGTAGAATGAATATGTCTATATGAACCTTGTATCCGATAAGTGCTACTATACACAGTCATTGGGGTATATATTACATGTCAGGTATGATATTGTATATTAGGCCTAAAAAAAATCTTGTGTTCAGGTAACATAGCCCAAAAAAATAGAGTAGGCAGGTCGGATTTTATTTTTAGACATTTTTTTTAAGTTCCTGAATGCCGAAAACTGCCAAAATGACATTAAACATGGTTCAAAAGATTAACCAACTTTAAAAACTATAAAAATGTTGGTTATTTCAAGCTTGTAGCATTCGTGAGACCGTGGGCTTTAATTTGATACCAAACATGCCTATATATTGACTCTATTTTTTTTTTTACATTTTTCTTGAATTTTAGGTCATATTTACCAAAAATTTCTAAAAAAAAAAAAGAAAAAATTTAAATTAGGGTCAGGCCAAATTAGGGTAGGTCAGGATACCTGAACACAACTTTTTTTAGGCCTTAATAATGATATGCACATCCATGTGCTCAGTAATGTCAACGTCCGCATTCCCTTACGCTCAACTCCTATTTATAATTCATAAGTACCAGCCCATTTATCTACCCGGGGTATGTTTAGTATTGCTCTGTGCATCACAGTAAATCTGGTATAGTGGTTTCATTGCAGAGTGATAATTACGGATTTTTGCTCAGTTGATATATATGAGGAGGCTGGGACTACAAAACAGGAGGCTGTAAACCTGCAATAGATCTGCAAAAGTGAAGCCAACTCATCAGATCCCCACTCAAAAAGAAAAAAACAACGTTATTTAACCTCATAAAACTGTTTTGTTTTTAACGTTTTACATCGTTTGGACATGGAAAGGAGCCATAGGGAAACATTCTGAAACGTTTTGTTATTTTTTCTTTTGTTGAATGAGGAGTTATCCCAGTACCTAATGGCTTCACGATGTCATCCTTAGGTCAGTGCCATATTATTATCAATAACTACATCATTCGAGGATACACCATGAAATTAATTTCTGTCGGAACCTTGAATTACTTTGTGTCTACAGGAGGGATCACCCTCACTAAGAAAACTTGAATAAAGTCTTTGTGTCCAAGAAACCTGTTTTCTGCATATAGGTATTGTGTGTTATACCAAAAAGTAGTACAGCCAACACCTCTAAATGGAGCCGACCATGACTATTAACTATAGGAAACGTGGCCCAAGACCCTGGATTTGCCCGCACCCCCGACCGACATTTTCTGGCTGCCCCCCCCCCCCAGACTACCCCTTCTCGATCCACCCCTGCCACCCGAGGGGTACGGCGACTCTCGTTGATCAATGTGTGATGGTTACATGTTATACATATATGAGGTTGGTGGTGATGAACTGGTAATTGGTTCCAATACCGTGGTTCCGACTATTCCTTCCACTAATGGCTTGGGTATATGTATGATACTGTTAACAGGAGTGAATGGCATCACAACCATATGTCAGTATACTCGACTACCACAGTGTAGGTCAGGCAGTATCTACCAGTAGTAAATCTGTACTATATGCTTGCATGGAAGGAAGCCCTTTTGATATGGTTGCCATATGATCTTAATATGTATGCGATTTTCAAAATCGGGTATAATAGAATGTTAATAATTATAAATTTATTGTAAAACCTACATAAAAAAAAGCCACAGCTTTTCATGAGGCCTATAGTGTGTGGCTTAAAGGAGAGATAATTCTTTAACAACCCTGGGGGGGGGTTAATATAAATGGTAAAATCTGGACAAATCACAAGATTGAACCCAGACAGATCTTGGAAACCTGAGAAAATTGAAAAAAAAATTGAGGAGTTTGCATGTATGGTAAAGTTCAACAGACACAACCCATTATTTTGCTTTTACTAGGGGATAGTATGAAAGCACTCAATGGCCCTCACTCTGTGGTGATAAAAGAAGTCTTGATTTTGAAGGTGTGGATAAACTAGATATTTCTTTTTGAATATTGAACTATCTCAGTCTATAAAGAAAGTTTTTCCTCTCGCAGACCATTTGGTCCTGCAGATTTTATTGTTCTGCAGGCCCGGATTGATTTCGGCAGGACTCAAGACCTCAAGATTATCATTGTCAGGAAAGAAATAATGAAAAACAAGAATGAACTCACTATTCTGATCAGTTAACCTTTTTAACCTTGACAAAAAGTAATGCCTTTTGTTTTAGGCTGTAGAAACCTTAATAATAATCGGATTTGCGAGCCGTAAAAAACAAAATGTAGCCTAAGGTCCCAAGATTCGGTCCGGCAGTCAAGCATTTTCTGCCGGCCCGGCAGCAGCCGATGTCCAACGACTTTCCATATTGTCATTGAATGGCTATTATCTATATTCATTCATTTATTTTCATTTCATATACTGAATGATAATTCATTACACTAGCCTAGGCACAATTTATCCCCATGACATGGAAACTCACACAATATCCGGGCAAATATCATAGAATGATACTTATTGATAGATGAGAAACATGCATATTTCTATGCTTGCCGTGGGTTGAGGTATAGCGGGGGGGGGGGGGGTCATGGAACTTTTTTTTGGAAGTGTACATCATAGTTGTACCAATTTAGAGATGGGGTTAAGGGGCATCAGATGCACCCAATAAGCCTCTGCTTTACACAGGTTTATCATTTCCAATGTTTGATTGAACTTAGCCAACTTGTGAGATTTTCATTATAAAATCTTTGAAGGATGGCATTTGCAAGGATAGTCTATTTGAAGGGTGTATATAATTAGTGTTTGATCACAAAGTTTAGTAGCAGTAAGCTACTTCCAAGTACTTCCAAAATGCACACTAGACATTGGTGTCAGTTTAGCACAGTATAGTCTTTTAGATATGTCTGGTTAGCTGAAGGTCGATTGATTCTATTGATAGTGTGGCACAGGTAATATAGGGCAGAGTAGTCTTCCATGACCAGATCTATTCAGAGGCCTTTGTGGGCCAACAACCCTCTACACTATTAGGGAGTGGTCATTATTTATCAACAGGGGGGGTGGCGGGTTTTTGCGCAGATGCGCGGAAATTTTTTACGCCCCCCCTCGAAGGCAGTCAAAATTTTTTGCGCCCCCCCCCATGCCAGAGGCGCGGAGAGTTTTCGCACCCCTGTTTGATGTATAGTAGCGCGCAGGCTTTTTTGCTAAAAAGAGGGTGAAATCTTTTAGCCCCCCCCCTCAAGAGGGGTCAAAATTCTTTTAGCCCCCCCTCGGGAGGGGTCTGAAAATTTTACACACCCCCTCAACCCCCCCCCCTCGTTGATAAATAATGACCACTCCCTTACCTGTAGTGTGCAGTCCGTGTTGTTATTACCCAACCTTCAGAGGTTTAGTCAGACTGCTGACAGACTCCCAGTCTCAGATCACAAATTCACAGACCATTCACACTATTCTGAGGTAGCAGGTTGTACCATGGCCATGATGGGCGCGGCCATTGCTGGAGCTTGTTAATCTTACCAGCGATTTTTACTGATAAGACCTATCAGATGGGTACTAGTTGGCCCCCGAGTGGGCCGCATTGAATAGTTGGGAGTCTCTCATTGGCTAACAATTAATCCTGCTAAGTCTGTATAGACCCTTAGCAGGTTGTCCCTTGGGCGCCGCCATTGCTAGAGCTTATTACCAGCGAGTTCTACTGATAACACCTATCAGATGGGTACCAATTGCCCCCCGACAGGGCCGCAGTGAATAGTTGGGATTATCTCATTGGCTAATAATTAAACCTGCTAAGTCCGTATAAACTAGTGTTCCCAAAACAAGTACATTCAACTTTTTATATTCAAATTTCTCGGCTTCTGAGTAACTTGGAGGCAAAAGGAAATGTGATTTAGAATATAGATTACATAGACAAACATATATTCTAACATGAGAATTATTAGATGGAATTTAAAATCATTACCATGTCCCTATAAAATAGGCCTTAATCTAGGCTTCAGCAAGGTATGCCTTGAAGGTGACCCCAGGAGGTGCCAGGTATATTGGCTAAAGCCTAAACTGAATACGCACTCAACCATATCATGAAGTAGGCACTTACCTGTGAATGTCTATTCTGGTTTAGAATCTAGATGGTCTACTCACTTGACACAATCATCAATGTCTATGTTGTCTGAAGTAGTTGGGATCACAATTGGGTCTTGATTCAACTCAAATGTGCGTAATGTCACTCGATTAGTATTGTCTATTGAAGCTCCTGCATCTGAGAGTAATCCAAACAAATCAGAACCAGCATGGATAACACCACCAGATACGTCTCTCCAGTGAGCCTGGGCAGACTGGTGTGGCTTGGGAGCAACCGCAGCGGGCGGGTTATTTCTGCATCCACGTCCTAAACCAGACACATGGCCTGGGCAACGCCCAGCAGTGACACCTCACGGGAAGCTGGCAAAGACTACAGTCTACACTATCATGTCTGTGCCACAATTTCTCTTCGCATATGGAGAGTATGACAGAAGGCCGATATACTGCACCTATGCCCGACGTCTTGATAACTCGGCAAACAAAGGCCCTGTTATGGTTCAATCGATGATTACACTTTATAAAAAGCAAAAACCGTCTTATCGGTGTCCCCTTTTGACGTTCGGCAGCTTTGTTTACCAGAAACACGTGGGTTATGCTGCAAATAAGCGGGGCGTCTTGTTTACGACGTACCAGAAATCGTTCCAGCAGTTTGATTGGTCGAAATTTACAAGCCAAATTTATTGACCAATCACATGTCTGCTCCGCGCCATTTTATCCTTCTGTGTCCAAGATGGCTCTCATTATAAATACGAGCGCCGTCCGAGGCGGTTCAAAGGGGAAAAATAGTAAAAGTCCCCCAAAATTCGGCGTTTTTTGTTGCTGTCTTCTCTGGATATATGTTCAAGATCATCTAGGAACAAGTCATATACCATGCTGTGAAGTTCTAGTAGCACAATTTGAAGGGTGTTGGTTAGCGCCACGCAAAACTTGCTGTCGACCTCAGATTTTTACCGCGCCTGAACTGACACTTAGAGAAGTCTGTCGTCTTAAAGTTAAACTTAGGGTTTCATTTTACACACACTTTCAACAATTATTTATGCTCAAAGCCAACCAAATTATGACTGTTTACTTAGCTCATGAGCTAATGCTTTTGATATCCATAAATTGGTGAACACTCTCTATTTGACTAAAAGTTGAAATTACCTATTGAGGCTATTCTGCTTGTGAAGATATCTAGGCCAAAAACCTTGGGTCTTTTCCCCTGATCATCATGGGAATTCAATTTTGAGAAGTGACATGTACAAATAATAATTCCCCAGAGTGAGAGATAACTTATAGTCTAGACAGCAAGTGTATCTAGGATCATAAGAATATGCTTGAATTTCTTCATGTGACTTGTTCTTAGCATGAATCCTTGATATGGCGACAAGGTGAGCCATGAGGTTTAGAAATTGGGGTACCAGGTGGTTCTTAAACACCTTTTTAATAATAGGGTCTGGCCATTTATTGCTAGATGAAACTTCATCTCAAGGTCCGACCGTGGAGAAGAAGTTTCTTCTATTTTATATTGCCAGGGGGGCTTAGCATTGGGTGGGGGGGGGGGGCTGTAAAAAAAAAAAAAACGATTTAAAAGGAGTAGTCATTATTTATTTATCAAAACTGGTGGGTTTGAGGGGTGAGGAGGGGGCGTAAAAATTTCAGACCTGAGGGCGGTGGGGGTTGAGAAATTTGTGTGTGTCCGCGCAAAAACTCACCACCCCACTGTTGATAAATGCAGGGGTGTGAAATCGTGGAAATCCGCGGTATTCAGAGATGCCAGAGTTTCAGATTTTCTCTGATTTCAGAGGTTCAAAGGTGATATTTTACTACAGAAATAATAAGAAAAAAAATTAAAATGAATATTTTATAATTCTGATATTTCTTAAAGATACACCCAACCCTAAGTGATTAATTTTGAAGGTATTTGTCACTCTGATTAGGGTATAACCCCCCTTTTGAAGGGCCCCAAAATAATTTTCAGAGTTTCGCCAAATATCGAACTGACATCTCTGGGTATTAATGCTCACCAGGATCATTCCTGAGATCAGAGCAAATCCACTGAGAAAATAAATTTCCATTTATTTGGGGGGGGGGGGAGGGGTCTGACATGGAATTTCTCCCGATGTAATGTTTCTTCCCAAATGGTATAGAGATACTATCCCAAGGATAATTCCAAAACTCCCTACATCAGAAGGTGTTATTATGTGTCCAATTTACTATTTTAGCCACTTAAATCTAATGTGAAAATATTAAGTATAAGCCTCTGTGAGGTGGTATATTGTGTTTCAGTGGAAATGGGTTTTGTTATTTCACATCCCTGTAAATAATGACCACTCCTCAAACCTGCCATGGTCAATTTTGTGGTTCGTCAAAATCCAATCTATTTTACCATGCTGGACTGAGAAAAATGTGGATAAAAAATTATGAGACATCCTCAGAAGTGCAACAAAGTGGGTCATTAATTTGGCTTCTCCATTTCAAAATTGTCCAATTGAATAGCATTTCTAAGGAAATATCTCTTCACTTTAAAGGGCTCGGCTTTTTTTCTCAGTTAGAGCTTGCATGTATGTAAATGGGAGGGGGGTGGTGCTAACTGATTATATTGGTGGGAGGGGGGGGGGAATCTAAAGAAAATTCCTTTCCTGCAAAATCCAACAAGCCCCCTCCCAATTAGCAATAAATGGCAACCTTTGTGGACATTCTGTGTCATGCTTAAACTCATACACCATGCACTGATTTACAGTGGTCATTGGATATGAAAATGGGGTGGGAAGGGGTGTAAAATTGCCCCTCTTTATGGAGGGTAAAGCGTGATTCATTTAGCACCACCCCAAACAACTAAAAACAGCCTAGTGTCACTATAGTTGGACAGTGCAATTATTCTTGGGAGAGAACCATGCTTATCAGAATCACGGTATCTCCCCGGGTTAAAAACAAAACAAATTTACTGGTACTAGTAAAAGCCGTTAAAAAGCTTACAGTTGCCGGGTACAGGACAAGATAAATCCCAACATAAACATAAATCAAATGTCGAAAATTCCTGACATGCATAGTTAATATAGATAGTAGACCTACTATGAAACCTATAGCCCGACCTCCCTTAGAGGCGACCCCCTATTAGACTTGAAGAATTTTTGATTTGAGAGAATAGGCATGGTAAACTATTATATTGGATGAAAACCTCCCTATTAAATAAATGCTGATGCCCCACTTAGAGAAAATGCAAGAAGAAAAAAAGAATTTGGGAGGTTTGACTCTTATTCCGGCGTCTATTGTTACATGTAGACCACTTCAGACCATTGTTGCAGCTTATAGGACCATCCAGAACTCAGTGTATCACTGGGTACAAATACAAAATAAAGTTTTGTAATGTGTGGCCAGCCCGTGTTATGTGGGCACAACCTGAAAAACAGGTTTATCCCAGAGAAATATATATATTTTTAGTGTGTCCCAGGCACTGTATACAGGGATATGTCTGGCCCTTCCTGAGAACTCTTACCTGACCATTGCGATGTATGATATACTACCATATTCGACCTAATAAGCGCTCAGGCTTACAATTATGTTTATGACAGTTTAGTACTTTAAGAGTTTAACTGCCTTCAAAATCGTGAAAATTAGGCCCTTTCTAGTAGACTATAAATGGCCCCAAAAAAAGGAGGCGGGGGTGCAAAGATATTTGCTCTCCCATGTTGGTCAGAAATGGTCACTCATATTCTTGCCCTAGTGATAATCTGCTTTGTCCTTTTTCAAAGGCTCGATCGCCTGTTTCTGCTATTGGAGACCGGCTCCACACCTGTCATCCGCAAGTCGGCAGCGGAACAGCTCGGAGAGGTTCAGAAACTTCACCCACATGAGTTCCACAATCTCCTTACCAAGGTGAGTACATGAAGCTAGGGGTGAATTGTTCATATTAGAATGAGAGTAACTACTCAAGTCGCCAAAATCTTGTATTGCTTCTAGCAAATGTTTTAGTGGCTAGACATAATTTAGAGAAATAAAATTTTTATCAAGTTATAAGTTTGTACGTTTTTATGCGAACCTTGAAAAAAAAAATCCTCTGCAAATACAAGGTTGGTCATGCCCTTCATTATTCATTTCTTAGATTTTATCAGTCATTTTAATAAAGTACTCTCTTAAAGTATGGTATTGTTTGCCTGAGTTCTTGGAATCCTATATGTATTACACTAATTTGATTCAGGTACACACATACCTGGGTAGTACATCATGGGAGACGCGTATTGCCGCCGGTCAGGCCATCGAGGCCATAGCCAGAAATGTGCCACAATGGGAACCAGTTGGTGCCCCTAAACAAGGTGTGTGTTGATTTATTTATTATCCTTGTTTTATTTCATTAATTCTACAAATGAAAAAAAAAGAAGCTGTACATTTAACCATTCAAAAGTATATGGTATCCATCATCTATTACTTATGTAGATTGATCATAGACTCTGAAGAACAAATGTTGGGCCTCCTTCACCTCAGCACTACCTTGTGTTGAATGGCACCGTTGCCAAGCTCACCTCACCTTATCAACTTCGGTTGGTAAGGCGGTCTCCAGGGTGATCATTGTCGTCGATCAACAATGATGTCATCATCACCTAGGATACATAGATTTGTTATGCATCCTCCAGGGCCTGGGGTGGTTCACTCTCCAAGCTTTGGATACAAACTCCAAACATAAAAAAAAAAAAAAAAATAGATTGATCATAGACTCTAGAACCTGAATTATCTGTAAATATGAAACCATCTATAATGCTTTTCACTACTTTGATTAATCAAAATTGTGTCTTCATTATCCATGGTTGATGTTTTAGAAGAAGCAGTCTCAGCATCCCCACAGGTTGGGCGACTCGTCTTCTCGCAGTTCAACATTCAGCGTGTTCTACAAAATGGCGCTTCATTGCTGGGCTCAGAGGGGGCAGAGTATGACATTACAGAAGAAAGTTTTGGTATGTTAACTTCAAATTGATTATAGATGTAGCATCAGTTGTATCCTCCCTCCTTGTTATGCAGTTAAAACGTCAGTAATGGGAACGAAAAGATAACATGAGATAAGTTTAGGGATTTGCACATATATGGGATTTCCCTATTTAATATAACGTTATTTACGTAAAATGATCCAAACCTGTCTGACATTTTTGGTGAAATAAAAAAAGAATTGAATGACTGATGTGAAAAACATTGTGTAAATTGCAGGGCTGGAGTCAAAGGAACGACTCAGTCAACAGAAACAATTGCTCAACAAGCGGCTTGGGTTGGATGTGGCAGCGGGGTTGGGGATCACCTCTGACGACCTCTTCCATGAAGATGATCTTATTATTCAGCGACAGGCCAGCAACTCACCCTCACAGGTTACATATCCATTATAGTGCCCCATTGATGTTATGTACCGTAAATCCCCGGTCATAAGCCAGATTTTTTTTTCTATTTTGGGCCCAAACCGGCTTCTAAATTTTTCCCAAAGTCCCCCCCCCCCGGCTTATGCCCGGGTTTTTTTTTTACTATAGAATAAAGAGAAAATGGGAAAAATTTGACACCAAAACCGGCTTATAGGATTTCCCTGAACTCACCCCCCGGCTTATGACCGGGGCCGGCTTATGACCGGGGATTTACGGTATGTAGCCCAAAAGCGTTTTTCATATTTGCCAGAAGTACCCTACCTAGCCAAACAGAGCCCACCCTATTTTTTTTTTCTTTTGAGGAATTTTAGGTTTCTGGGCAACTTTTCATCCAATTTAGTTGTTCCTGAGTCACCCGGGACTAGTCCCGGAATCACTGACTCGTCGTGAGTCATTGTAGTAGCTAAAACATTTTGCCAAATATATTAAAAAAAGAAATCCGGCCTACCCTACCTAATTTTTTTCAGCATGTTACCTGAAACACAACTTTTTTTGGCCCTATTCATTGCAACGTTATTTATTAGGGACACAAAAATATAGTTTCTATTGACCTAACAATCTGTTCTGCTCTTGGGGTAAATCTTTATCACAGAATGCCAACATTGCTGACCTGGTGACCCAACAGCTACAGGGGAGTAGCAGTCAGTTGAGCGCCCGCGAGAAGAACCGAGCCAAACGTCGGGCCAAGCTTCTCGCCAAACAGGTTTCCCATGACCCCGAGAAGAAGGCTACCAATGGGTAAGAGGCACAACACAAGATTTTCATGAAAAAAATCTTCATAACATCCTCTTGCTCCAAGCATTTTTTAACTCTCATACTGTTATAACTCCATCATCTATTGTTGCCTTAGCGCAAAAATGAGGGTGGCACACAACAATCGTCAGCTATGCTGAGTGCCATCCTACCGTTATTGGTGGAATGTATATATTATGGTCAATTTAACATAGTACAATATTTCCTGTCGTAGCTAAGGATTTAACTGTTGTCGTATTTTTCTTTATATATTGCAATGGAAAAAGACTTTTCACCTTGTACTCATGCTACCTGTGATATACTCGAACATTGCAATAACACTACTGATACTGAACGTATGATGATCGTTGTCTATACGTGTACAATTTTTGACCAATAAACGGTTTAAACCCTTCCAAAAAAAAAAAAAAAGGTTGTAACTGACATTTTGGCAAAATGAGTTTTCTTATGTTTCGACATCTATTGACCCATATCTATCTACTATGAAAGTACTGAAGCTCTGTCTATGCTGTATGTGCAGGCAACAGTGCAATATTGCTGTATCCACTTGCTGCTATAGACAAATAATAGTAAGTAGAACACTTCTTTTGCCTCTCCTGCAAAAGTTAAAAAATACAGTTACAACTTTCTTGTACTAAGGCGACGCTAAGATATTCTGGTCTAAAAGTAGTATCTTTTTGCGCCTAGGGATGGCAGCGATGGGGAACCCCCTAGTAAGATGCGGAAGACATCAAGCGTCGTTGTGGAGGCTGCAGATGGCAAGGACAACAAGATCGTGTTGGACAATGTCCCAGATAAGACCATGAACATGGATGAGGTATGTAGCATCATTTAGAAAATAATAATTCGACACCTGCTGCAGTGTTAAAACCCCTATTATCGGACTAATCAGCGAGACCTACAGAGACCTACTTGTAGATATATACATACTTCCATCTTCACATACTTATGAATGACAGAAAAAGATATAAATCACCACAAGAGTTGGGTACTCTTCAGGCAACCTTCGGTAAAAAAATGGCAAGTGAGCTTTAAAAAAAATGATATAAATTCACATTTGTTTACCAGATGGATGAGTGGCCATTTGAGTCATTCTGTGAGGTTCTCATGAACGACCTGTTCCACTCGGCCTGGGAAAAGCGGCATGGGGCAGTGACTGGACTCCGTGAGGTGCTTAAGTTGCATGGCAAGGGGGCAGCAAAGACCGTTACCACACCTGCAAACATGGTAAATATTTGATACATACACATGTATATTGGATACTCAATGGATAAGTGATACTAAAGCTGTGCAATGTTGTAAAGAAATGCTGACTTAGGTAATTTTCGTCATATAAAATACTACCAATTAGATCGTGAAAAGTACTTCTCCATTGACATATTTTTGCTCATGTTACTGAGTTCCGTACAATTTGCATTTTAGATGGCCGTGGAAAATGAACACTGGTTAGAAGATCTCAGCCTACGTCTGATTTGTGTTATGGCCTTGGACAGATTTGGTGACTTCATTGCGGATGAGGTAGGTAGATTAGCTCTTAACTGCAATCCCACGTGATGGGCTCTGATTGAACATCAGTGCTTTATTCTTCTTTGAACCTTGTAAATATATATATATATATATATATATATATATATATATATATATATATATATATATATATATTGTGGCGGAGACAGAGGGGCCGTTGGCGGAGCCGAAACCATCCTGGTGTGGGGGCGGCGAGGCCAGCGGTCCTGAAGTAACGCGGTTACGTCGGCAATAGTAGTCGGCGGAGGAGATCCTCCGATGCTGGCCTGCCGTGGAGCAGGCCGGGGTCGGAGTATCTGCATATGTATAAATAAGGGAGTTGTTACTCCGATCAGTTAGTTCCGGGTTGCAGACAGAGAGGAGCAGAACTTAAAAGGCTTACCTCCGGGTTAATCTATATACGATACAAGACTTAGATGGTGTGGCGAAGACTGCCAGGAAATAAAAGACACTGAAGTCAAGCTGTCGGAGTTGTGTAATTCTTTATTAACCATAGAGTCGGAAAACGCTACATTGGTGACAGCGGTGTTTGAAGACTCACGAGAGAAGAAAGATGGCGGAGGCTTCAGAAACGATAAACTTACCTGTGGAGAAGAGGAATGCGGAGGAGATTAAGCGGGAAAAAGGGGTTCTGCTGGAAGTGGTGGACGAGGAAGTGATGCTACGGCAGAGAGGGGTGGTGAGGCCGGAAGAGATGAACCCGGAGAGACAAGCAGAACCCGCCGATAGAGCACCCCGGGAGGAGGTGCCGGAGGCGGGGTATGAGGAACCACGCGTTAAAGAAAGGGAGCCCTACCTGTGGCCATGGGAGAGGGAGGAGAAACCGGGGGCCCGAAGGCTGAGGCACCCTAGGAAAAATGGGTGATGCAGATGCCTGGCTGGGGTTCAACCCGGGAAGGGACGATGGCGGAAAGGTGCTTTGGTGGCCGGAGGAGCAGGCGGAGGTGAATAACCCAGGGAAGGGGAGCAAGCGGGCACCGTCCGAGGTTCGCCCCGAAACCGGGAAATGTGCGGAGGAGGCGGATAAGGACGAAAAGGGGGAAGGTGGAGATCCCCGGCAGGGTAGAGGAGTTGTGGGTCGTCCGGAGAGCGGCTGGAGAGGAGGTGCCGATGGGGAAAAGGAGGCAAAGGGTAAGCCAGTGGTGAAACCCTCTAAATATGATGGCACCACAGACCTATCTGACTACCTCAACCACTTCGACCTGTGCGTCAAAGTGAATGGATGGAAGCCGGAGGAGGCGGGTATGTTCCTAGGCCTGAGTCTGTCGGGGGCAGCCCGGAGATTGTTGACGGGAAGGAAACCAGCCACGCCGGAGGGGTATGAGGAGTTGAGAAGGGCACTCATGGAAAGGTTTGAGCATACTTATCAGGAAGAGATCTACAAAGCGTTCCTCCGCACTAGGGTCCGGCGAAAGGGAGAGGGACTGCAAGAGTTACAAGAAGAACTGAAAAAGTACACTAAGTTAGCATATCCGGAGGCGGACGCCCGGACGACAGACACCTTAGCTCTCGACAGATTCCTATTGTGCCTCGACAATCCACTCAGGCAGTGGGTGTATCAGTCAACACCGAAAGATTTACAATCCGCAGTAATGACGGCGGTGGGAGCGGAGGCGTACCTAAAAGTGGAGCAGGAGAATATCCACAAAGTGCGGGCGGCGGATGCGTCAGTAAATGAACACCTAAAGTCCAATAAGGAGGAAATGAGCAAAATGGCGGAGTTGATGGAGCGGTTAGTTCAAAGGCTGGATGATCCGGCGGCAGTGGGGAGGAAGAAAAAGCCAAGCAATGGTGCTTGCTTCGGATGCGGACAGGAAGGCCATTTCAAGCGAGAATGCCCAAATATCAAGGCCAAGGAGGCATCCAAGCCGGTGAGCGAACAGGCTACTCCGGCGGCGGGAAACTAGAATCAACCTATACTAAAGGCCAAGTACAGGTCGAGGGAAGTGGGCCTATCAATGTGATACAGGGCCGCCGAGAGAGGGGCGGAGGAGGATTGATAGTAGAGGGTCGGCTGGCAGGGGCCCCCATCCAATTGCTGGTGGACACTGGTGCGTCGCTTAATCTGGTCTCCGAAGGATGGTGGAGCAGGTGGGGCGGGCGGGAACGCCTGGGGGAAACGGCGGAGAAGATCTACTCCGTCGATGGGCGGCCTATGGACATAAAAGGGGAAGTGTACACAGAGCTGGAAATCGGGAGGCGTACTATCAATGTGCGTTTCGTTTCGTAGTCAGCGACACCGGGACGGAGGGAATCCTGGGGGCGGAGTTCCTCCGCACCAACAAACTAATGGTCGACGTAGCAAAAGGGCGCCTAGTGTGGACAGAGGAGGATTCTGTATGCCGAATCGTCAGCACCCGGGCGGCGGTGCTGGGATCCGGATAGGAGGCCATGCTAGAGGGAACTCTAGCCGGACCCTGGCAACAAGGGGACGACGGGATGATTGAAGGGATGGCCGGACACAAGGGTGAACCGAGTTTCCTGGTGGGGCGGGGGCTGGTGTGCCCCAAGGGGAGGGCAACTTGGGTCAGGGTGCTCAATCCCGGTCCTGAGCCAGTGGTGATATATAAAGACATGACTCTCGGGGCCATTCAACGAGTGGAGTGCAGAGGCGGAGGCGAGGCAACGGCCGGAGAGGGATGGTGCCGGGTGGTGGAGAGAGGTGAGCCGGAGGAGCTAAAGAGCTTGGTGGACGGGCTAGTGAGCGGGACGGAGGCTCACCGTAGGAAGGAGCTTGCACGGCTTATAAGGAAACACCTGGGGGCATTTCAGAGGCATAAGGGCGACAAAGGGCACACTCAATTGGCCAAGCATAGGATTGATACGGGGGTACATCCACCTATCAAACAACCGCCGAGACGATTGGCACCCCATAGACGAGAGGCTGTAGAAGAGGAGGTGGAGAAGATGTTGGAAGCCGGAGTGATCGAGCCATCCACTAGCCCGTGGGCTTCTCCGGTGGTCCTAGTAAGAAAAAAAGATGGTACCACTCGCTTCTGTGTGGACTACCGGAGGCTCAACGCCGCCACCGTGAAGGATGCTTATCCCCTACCTAGAGTGGAAGATTGTCTCGATACCATGGCGGGGGCTGCTTGGTTTTCGTCAGTGGATCTGGCCAGCGGCTACTGGCAGTTGGATATAGAGGAGGGGGATAAAGAGAAGACAGCATTCACGACACACCGGGGGCTGTTCCAATTCCGGAGAATGCCCTTCGGTTTGTGCAATGCGCCAGGCACCTTCGAGAGGGTGATGGAAGTGGCCATGAGGGGACTACAGTGGAAAACTTGTTTGGTCTATCTAGACGACATAGTCGTATTCTCCGCCACCTTCGAGGAACATATGGAGCGGCTTGGGGAGGTACTTCAAAGGCTGGAGGATGCTGGACTTAAAATCAAGCCCTCCAAATGCCAGTGTTATTCCTGGGCCACCAAGTGAGTGAGGCGGGAGTAGAGACAGATCCGGAAAAGATAGCGGCGGTGCAGTCGTGGCCCACTCCGACCACGGTGACGGAGGTCCGGAGTTTTCTGGGGCTAGCCGGCTACTACAGGACCTTCGTTCCCGAGTTCTCTACGAGGGCTAAACCACTGAGTGCGCTGGCCGAGAAAGGGAGGACGTTCCGGTGGTCGGAGGAATGCGAGGCATCATTCCAAGACCTAAAAAGAAGATTAACCGAGGCCCCTATCCTAGCTTTTCCCCAGGCGGAGGGACAGCTTACCTTAGACACCGACGCCAGTGACACAGGCCTCGGAGTGGTACTGTCCCAGGAGCAGACGGGGGTAGAGAGGGTCCTAGCCTATGGCAGCCGCACTCTCAGCAGGCCGGAGCGTAACTATTGCGTTACAAGGAGGGAGCTGCTGGCTATAGTCTTTGGCCTCAGGAAATTCAAGCATTACCTAATAGGGAGGAGGGTGGTAGTCCGGACAGATCATGCCTCCCTGCGGTGGCTGTTGGAGTTCAAGGAGCCGGAGGGCCAGCTGGCTCGATGGCTGCAGATTATAAGTACTTACGACATAGTGGTCCAGCATAGGCCGGGGAAACTACATGGAAATGCGGATGGGCTGTCCAGGAAGCCCTGCAAGCAATGTGGACGAGAGGATGAGGAGGAGCTGCTGCATTGCCGGGTTTTCACAAGGTCTCAATGCCAGGAGATGGTTCGGGGGGCGCCTCCGGCGGCGGAGGACTCCACTCCGCCGGCAGGGAGAGAGTGGGGCACGCTCCAAGCGGAGGACACTGTGCTGACTCGGGTCAGAGCATGGGTGAACGGGGAGGCGACCACCACAGAGGAGGAAAGACGGACCTGGGGCTATGAGCTGAGGGCCTGGCATGCCCAATTGGGGCGCATGAGTATTGAAAAAGGGATACTGGGCCGGTGGAGGGAAGGCGCGGCGGGGGAACGATGTTTCCAAATTGCTGTACCCGCCCGGAGCAGGAATGATGTGCTCCGGGAGGTCCACGGAGAACCCTTGGCGGGGCATCTGGGCCGCAATAAAACCATCCGGCGCCTCCAGACAGGTTACTACTGGCCTGACTTCAGGAGGGATGTGACCCTGTGGTGCGCCAGCTGTGAACCCTGCGTCCGGAGGAAGGCGGCTCCACCTCCGCATCGGGCACCAATGGGACACGTGGGTGCTGGACTACCCCTACAGAGGATGGCTCTAGACGTGATGGGTCCATTGCCCTTGTCGTCCGCCGGGAACCAATATATTTTGGTGGCGGCGGACTACTTCACTAAATGGACGGAAGCGTACGCTTTACCCAACCAGGAGGCACCCACGGTGGCCAGGGCTGTGGTGGAGGAGTTCATCTGTAGATTTGGAGCTCCGGTGGAGGTGCACACAGATCAGGGCAAGAACTTCCAGTCGGGACTGTTCAGGGAAATGGTGGCCTTACTGGAAGTCAGGCAGACCAGGACCTGTTCCTTTAGGCCCCAAAGCAATGGGATGGTGGAGCGGGCCAACAGAACGATTGAAATGCTGCTGGCGACCGTGGTGGCGGAGGACCAACGGGACTGGGACCGGCGACTGCCATTTGTAATGGCGGCGTATCGCTCCTCCGCACACGAAGGATCCGGAGGGGGCACCATCCGGCTGGTTCAGGTGACCTCGGAGACTAGAGCTGACCTGGAGGCGAAACTGCTGACCTGCAAAGAGAAACAGAGACATCAAATAATGGAAAACAGTAAGGGAGGGGCAGCGGATAAAGGAAATCGGAAAGAAGGTCTGCGGAGGAGTGCACCGAAGCCTGCCGGAACCAGCGTAGCCCGGGCCGTCAGACTGGCGCCTCAACTGGATACTTACCTTGGGGCGGAGTGGAGGAGCTGCAAAAGCAAGATGAGTCAAGAAAGCCGTGACTGGTGCGATGTATGGCTGGAAAAGGAAAAAAGGTCGAAGAAAGAAGCTGAAATGTCACATTGGAGGGGGGTAGAACCAGAGGAGGACCCTCCCTACGAGGAATGGTCCCTCCCCGAGATGGGCGAGTCGGATGAAGAGGGGGGTGAGTGACAAGAGTGAGTTGGCCCGCACAAGGCGGAACCATGGCCAAAACGAGGAAATCAGGGCAGAAAGATTAAGGAGGGCGGCGGATCCTGGCCGGAGGAGAATCAGAGAGAAGCATAGGGAAAGATGGTTTATTTACGAAATGATCGAGGAAGCCATCTACAACAACCATGAAAACGAAGAGAGGGAAGTCAGGAGGGTCGGACGCTGCAGAGCAGCCATGACGAAGGGGAGGTCGGAAGGCCAGGCTCCAAATTCCTCGACGGCGGGCGGTGAGGCCGGCCGGCCGGCGGCCGGAGCGCCGCCTAGCGGAGTAGGGCCGGAGAGGCGGGAGTCGCTAAGCAACCCTCATAACAAGGTCTCCCCAATAAAAGGCGGGGGAAGGGCCGTTAACGGTCAATCTACAATGCGGGCCGGAGATGACACACGGTTGGTGGTTCTAAGAGGGACAGGGCCCGAGGGTGAATCGAGTCGAGGCAAAGATGCTGGTGGAGGGTCAAAGAAAGTGTCTTCTACAGTGTCCAGCCACTCCCGGGAGGGCCCCACATGCTCAAAACACAGGGAGAGTCGGCGGAGGAGGAGGGAGAAAGAAAGATTCTCCGGCCACTCCTCCTCTAGCCGCTCCACTAGTGGCCACAGAAGGGACGGAGTGTCTGCCCGGACGGAGGCAGCCAGATATGGGAGAAGGGACTCGGAGAGCCGGAGTCGGAGTGGGAGCTATCGTAGGCGGAGGTCCTCGGCTGACCGCGGATCGCGTTCCCACGGTTCACAGCGGCCACGTGAGAGCGGAGGCGCCACTGGCGACAACAGTGTGCGGAGTAGGGCTATGATGCAACCGGGGGTTTCCCACGGCGTGGTGACGGAGGGTGGCCTGACCCAGGGGACGGTGATTGGAGGAGGAGGAGGAGGGGGCGTGACCACCGGGAGGAATATAAGGGAGCGTTATCCGCCTCATCCTTCAATTCCTGTTAGCCTATGGACAACGCCACAACTAGTAATGCCTGTCTTCAAAAACAGAGACCAGAAGCCTGTCCCCACGGAGTGGGTGGACGGGGTGGAGCTGCCGAAGTATCGGTGCGAGATCTGCCGGAAAAGGGGGGACTCCAAGCAGTGGTACTTCATGAGATCCGATGGGATGAACCGCCATCTCCGCACTCACGACGAGATGCAAGAGGGCTACCAGTGCCCTAAGTGTGAGTACATGGTCGCCAAGATCCGGGTAGATGATCTCCAGCGACACATTACGCGTATTCACCCCGAGCTGGAGGACTGGCAGCCGCCGGAGGAGTGCAGGATGCTACCGGTGGGCCGGGCAACGGAGGCGGGAGGATCCTCAGCGGACAGTAGCCTCGTGGCCGCCCCAACTAGCCCGGAGGAAACTGTCAAGTCCACCACCACAAAGAGGAAGAGGGGGAGTGCGGTGGCCAAGAAAAAGAAACCAGTAAAAGCCGCCTCCAAGCCCGTGGTCCCCCCGCCGCAGCAGGGCACCTCGGCGGGTGGAAGGGGTGCGGGGGACAGCCCTAGTGGATCTACCTTCAGCGGCATGGCGTCGCCGGGGATAACGTTGGAGGAGGAGACGGAGGCTGCTGTCGCCTCCAAATACTTGGAACAATTGCTGGGATTCCGCGTGGAGGGGACCAGCACCCCCCAGAGCTGTCTCTCCGTCAGGTCCACCCGGAGTACGTCAGGAAAGGGGGTCAAAAGGGCCTTCGAGCCGGAGGAGGGGGAGGAATCGGTGGAAAAGAGGAAGAGACAATCCCCACGGGGTAAGGAGCGGCAGGCGGAGGAGGAAGCGGGACCCTCCACCCCGCCACTGACCACGGGGATACCCGACCTGACACCTCTACTGAGCGGGGGGAGGTGGAAATAGACGAAGAAATGGCAGGGAAGCTGAAGTTCGTCATAGGATTGCTGGTAGAGAGATATGGACAGTCGGGGGAGACCCCCACCAAGACTCTGTTACGAATGCAACGGGAGGTGCCTCTAGGGGAGGTCAATGTGAGGGCCCTGGAGGCAGAATACGAGGAAACCAGGAAGGACACTCCGACCTCCCGAACCTCCATCAAGTCGGCTGCCTACGAGGACATCTCCGCCACGAGTGGGGAGGACGGAGAGAGCTTGGGACTAGGGGGAAATGGGCTGGACTCTAGCCCCGAGAAGCAGCCCCCTTACGAACTAGTCAACAAGCCCAAACCCACTCTCTCCGGGGCCAGCCCTGAGACGTTGCCCTCCTATGAGGATATGAGTAAACCGTCCCCTAACAAACCGAAACCCATCCTGAAGACAGTTACAATCGTGACACCTGAGTTGCCGGAGAAGGATGAGGTGGGGGGGGGTGACGAGGCGGAGGAGGTAGAAGGGGAGGATGAAACCAGCGAGGAGTCGGAGGAGGTGGCCATCCCGGCGTACGTCCAATCCTGCCCTAAACTGAAAGCCCAGTTCTTAGCTGTACTCAGCGATGCCAAGGAGGAGGAGCGGAAGAGGAAAAGAGAAATTAAACGGAAAGAGAGAGAGGAGGCGGAGAGGAAGGCCAGAGAGGCTGAGGAGCGCCGGAGGGCGGAGGAGGAACAGCGGAGAAAGGAGGAGGAGGAGAGGAAGGCCAAAGAGGCGGAGAAAGAAAGACTGAGGAAAGAGATGGAGACTAAAAGTAAAAGCCCTAAAGGAAAAGGAGCGGGAAAGTCTACGAGGAAGTTGAGCCTGGAGGGAGTGTTAAAAGAGGCGGAGGAAGAGGCCATACAAAACCGATCCATGGAGGAGGGTACCGCCCAATTAATGAGCAAATTTCAATCGGGTTCCGTAGGGACACCGGTGAAGGAGAAAGGACAGGTGGAGAAGGTACCAAAGACCCCTCCCCCCCCCCCCCCCGTAGAGCCGGGGACCTTAGTGGCTCTACCCAGGTTGGACAAGTACCCCCGAACCGTGACTGTGGGGTTGGACGGGCTAGTCCTTTGCTCGCCCAAGGGAGAATTCTTGCTGCAAGTAGAAGTGGGGGGTGAGAGTGGACAGGCGGAGACCATGGTGATGGTGCCGGAGGGGGTTGAGACGGTGGTCGGAGGGCTTGGGGACCCGGCGCCCCTACCCAACACTGAGACAGACCGAGTGATGGTAGTAACCGGATTACCTATAGGAGATATGGGAGAAGGGGGAATCGCCAGCACCGAGGGGTTGGTGGGGGTAGAGGAGGTGCACCGCCTACCGCTAGATCAACAAGGAGATAAAGCGGGTGACAATAGGGACGAGGAGGCGGAGGAGGATGGGGCTATGCCATGGCATTCGGATTTTACCAGGCCGGAGGCCCTCAAGGAACACTCTAGACGACTGGGGCAGCCTCGGACCCTAGGACCTGAGATGAGGGTTATACCTGGGGGACTGCAATCTTCCTCCATTCACACCCTCCCCAATGGAGATATTGAACTGGTCCATGTTACCCGGACCCGTTATGGCCATGATAAGAAGGGATGCTGCAGCCGCTGCGGACAGCGGTGGCCGAGGACGTTGGCGGCGCGGACGACCAAGGCTGGAACCAGCGAGGGCGGCGACAAGACATCCTGAGGCGATCCGGAGGGCGGCGGAGAAGGGGGAGGCGGAGGATGTCTGCCGGATCCAGACGAACTGACGCCGTATTATTGTATAAAAGTTGTTGTTATGGTTATACTCCGCATAGGGGACGGCGGATTCGGTTTACTTAGTAGTTAATGCCGCCTATAGAGGAGGTTTAAGTAGGATTTACTATGTGTATGATATGTGTAGCTATATACTTAAACGCCCAGGGGCCATGGCGTGACAGGATTATTCAAAATTGGAAACCCATCTGCAGGAGGGTAATATCACACTCTTTCTCCCGGTAAGGCTATAGATTAGTTGGGGAGAGTGTGGCGGAGACGGAGGGGCCGTTGGCGGAGCCGAAACCATCCTGGTGTGGGGGCGGCGAGGCCAGCGGTCCTGAAGTAACGCGGTTACATCGGCAATAGTAGTCGGCGGAGGAGATCCTCCGACGCTGGCCTGCCGTGGAGCAGGCCGGGGTCGGAGTATCTGCATATGTATAAATAAGGGAGTTGTTACTCCGATCAGTTAGTTCCGGGTTGCAGACAGAGAGGAGCAGAACTTAAAAGGCTTACCTCCGGGTTAATCTATATACGATACAAGACTTAGATGGTGTGGCGAAGACTGCCAGGAAATAAAAGACACTGAAGTCAAGCTGTCGGAGTTGTGTAATTCTTTATTAACCATAGAGTCGGAAAACGCTACAATATATATATATATCAGTGATATAACTTCATACTATGATAATATTCATAGCATAATACCCCACGTATAAGGCACACCACAACTTGAGAGAGTCGGATAAGACACAGTAGGGGCTTTTCTTTTTACCAAGTTAATACACCTAACTTTGGCTGATTCTATTAGGTTTAGTAGGGGTCCATCCTTGCATTTACGTGAGGTACTTTGGTAGTTAGTAAAACTGACTGCCTTTGTCATATAGGTTGTGGCACCAGTGCGAGAGACATGTGCGCAGACTCTGGGCACAGCCCTCCAGTACATGAGCGTCGGCGGTGTATGCAGCGTCGTCAATGTGCTCCTACAGCTCCTCCAGCAGGTGCGCTGGGAGGTACGCCATGGAGGACTTCTCGGCATCAAATATGCACTAGCTGTCAGACAGGTAAAATGTCATCATTTCACTTAAAGTAAAATGAAATTTTTTGCTCAAAGAGATCAAATTTGAAGTATCTATCATAATTCCAGCACTGAAGCAAAGTTACATATCGGCACAAAAATTATTATCAATGGCAGGAAAGTAATATAATTCTATTTAGAAAAGTATACATGTATTTGGGGATTACCAAGGACTATAGAAAAAAATTGATTGGGATTGAACTAATTCTAATGCTTACTTACACATCGGTCATAGGATGCCCAACAAGAGTTGCTTCCCACCGTGCTTCCAGCCGTCTTCCTGGGCCTCCAGGATTCTGATGACGATGTTAGAGCGGTCTCTGCCGCCGCACTTCTTCCAGTCTCAGACACAATTGTCAGTTCACTTCCAGGTTATGTGAGTGGACTTGTTTTTCTGAAAATTATGCAAATATTCTTAAAAATGCAAGTTTGCATCAAGACAGTGTATATGGGAGACTATGAGTTAAGGCCGCATAAAATAATTTTCATTGACTTTTCAGAAGAAAAAGCACACCTTTCTAGGATTTCTTGTCCGATCTATTTATTTTGCTTTAGATCTAGATATGATACTAGTCATGCTATGAAAGACATTTGTCGCTAAATGAGGAAGTGGAATGTGTCCATGAATTCTGTTTTATTTTTGTTGTTGTTTTTTATGTGACCTTAAGATGAAATTTAAATGCCAGACCGAAACTTCCTAATATATCAGACATTTAGTAACCCCAGAATTTGTTAGACCCTCTCTCCTTTTTCGCCGCAGGTGTCCAATATAGTCCAGTGTCTATGGGCCACACTGCTGGAGCTAGATGATCTCACAGCTTCCACAAACAGCATTATGTCTCTACTGTCAACTCTACTCTCCCACCCTAAGGTTCACCCTGAAAGGTATGATATCAATGCATTCATTCTTAAGGCCTCATTAGGTAGACTGTTTAAATCGTTTACTACTTCAGGAACCTATCAGAATATATGATAGGGAGTTGCGAAAAAAATATAAAAGCAGTAGGGACGTATTTCCAACATTACAGTAGCTATCATCATTTTTGAATATGCAGAAGGATCATTTTCAGATATTGATTATTATCACTTTGAAATATAATAAACAAAAGAGGTCATTGTTGGCTTTCAGAGGTTTACATATAATATGTGCTATACTTATACTGTAATTGTTACTTTGGTAAAAGTGTTTGTCAGGAGTCGCTCTCCGGTCTGGTTCCACGACTGTGGCCATTCCTCCGACACAACATTGTTTCCGTCAGACGCGCTTCCCTCAACACCCTGTATACTCTACTGTCTCAGAAGGAAAATAAGGTGAGAATGCATTGAATAGCCAGTTGTATTTGTGGAAAATTGAATTATCAATATATTCCAAACAATTAGAGACCCCTCATTGACACCATACATGAATAAAATTATTTCTAAGTTGAGTCATCTCAGAAAGTACCAGTAATATAAACATTGAAATATTTTGTGCCTACTCATGTTCTCTTTTTCTTCATCATTGTAGGGTTGGCTAATACCTATCTTCCGCGACACTTCACGACACCTTGTACAGAGAGCACTCCTGGAACCATGCGGTGACCTTCTTGATCTTGTCTACCAGGTTAGTTTGCACAGGCGCATGATTAGCAAACTCCTTCAGCAATTAATAGCAGCTAAGCCTTACATTTGACCATCAGGTCCTGAGTATGTGTCCTTTGATTTTTTTCATTTCTATTCAATTTAAATCCGTATCATACACTTTATCTGTATCATCTTTTACAGACATGGTGTGCGCTGCTTGCGGCATTGCCAGCCGATCAATTACTTGCTGAGACCATTATGCTGCTGGGACCCTGGATGTGCTTGATGATGCAGCCTGCTCACCTGGCCTATGACCCAGCCCACCTCATCGAAGCTAAACACAAGCCAAAGGAGCAGTCAACCCCAAGGAAGGCCCATCTTGAAGGGCAGCAGGTGGAACTGAAGGCTGTGCAAGATTACATTGGGGGTTGGCATGGGACGGGTGACGGCAGTCTGCTTGTGCGCGACCAGCGAGTCACTCGTGCACGTCTTATCACAGCCAGGTCAGTGACTTAACTGGAATGATCTTTTTGTTGCCCCTATTGATAGAAATATAAATTCAAATTACAAATGTGTAATATGTTTAAAAATCTTTTAGAATTATCAAAACAACTTTTTGCTACCTACTTTCTCCACAGACTCTTGGGACTACTATGTAGCAAGTTGAGTACAGCACCGACACCGCCTGGTGGGGAGAATCCAAACCAGACGCTCGCGAACCTGTTACTTTTCTACTTGGGCTCCAAGTCAGCTTTACAGCGATTTGCTGTTGGAGTTGTTGTTATGCAATGGGCTGCACTTCAACAGGTCAGCATAGATATCATTTGATTTCAATTTGGAGATATAAATTATATTAAATAAGCAAATACATCCCTCTTAGGACTCATTAGGGTTTGTTCCAAATGATTGGCATATACACTTCGACCAGATGTGAAATACGATGTATGAGCTGAGGACCAACAGCTATCTGTTTTCAAATTAGGTATCCAGTAACATTGAGTTTTGCAGGTCGTGGACAGCTCATGACTACCATGATAATGTTTTTTACCGGGTATTTTTATTTTCAATGAGCACCAAGTGACTCCAGAGATGACAGAGTTTCAGATTTTCTCTGATTTCAGAGGTTCAAAGGTGATATTTTATTACAGAAATAATAAGAAAAAAAATATAAAATGAATATTTTATAATTCTGATATTTCGTAAAGATCTACCCAACCCTAAGTGATTAATTTTGAAGGTATTCGTTACTCTGATTAGGGTATAACCCCCCTTTTGAAGTGCCCCAAAATAATTTTCAGAGTTTCGCCAAATATCAAACTGACATCTCTGAAGTGAAATGCTCTGTAATTTCAAATATTCTGTGAAAATTTGTCATTTTCTCTTTCAGCCGTGTTTATCTCCAGAATCTCTTCATATTCGTATCACACAGTGCCTCACAGAATCCCTCTATTTTGACGAGATTGCCATGTCTTTCACCAAGATGCAAACAGAATGTCGCAACTTTCTTGCCAGTTTAAAGCAACAAAATATTGACCTCGATGATAAAATACCTCCCGGGTAAGTTTATTACGGTAATACATAATTATGTGGTGACACACAACATTGACAGCTTTTTTCATTCTCAATGTCTTACAGGAATTACGACCATGGATTAACAAAAAGATAAAAAAAAATTTTACAAAAAACAACAACAAATCTTGACCTTGGCTACTAAATAGTTAACATTTCCTTTCAATTGCCAGTTCCTTGTTGACGCTGGAGCAGGCTCATGCTCTGACAGGGGAGATATACGACTCGGTCATCAGTCAGATAAAGCCGAAGCAGCAACAGACGTTCAACGAGCGGCGCAGTCAAGTGTCATTACTTGTGTCCCAGACAGCACACGATCAACAAGTCTTCTCTACAAGGTAGTAGAAATAGTGCAGTTGTGAAAGTATATTCCTACATTAAATGCCCCTTTTTCCAGGGATTTTAGATAATGCAATGTCATTCTTTGTTACAGAGTACAGGCAAGTATGGCAGGTGATCTTGTTACACTTCACCGCCTGACGGAGAAGTTGAACCCCATCATCAGGCCCCTCATGGACTCACTGAAGAAAGAAGAAAATGCAGACCTTCAGGTAAATTCCTTCTTATTTAATATATGTGATGTTGATTTTATTTTGGTGGAAATGGGTGTGGATATTGGCCCTGTAGAATCTATACGAAAATCATAAACTGAGAGATGGTTTAATTCATTTATCAAACTTTTTCTGGAATTATGTCTCCTCAGAAAAAAAAAGTATTTTCGATAACATTTTCACATAACAATATGTTAAAATTATTCATTGCATACTACATATTTTGTGATCGTTGTGATCTGTACATTGTAGGAGCTTTGTGCCCAAAGCATGTCACAGTTACTCGAACAAAGTTTATCCCGGACTCCTTGTCCAAATGCAAAAGTCATAAAGAACTTGTGTACTGCACTGTGCGCCGACTCTGAACATACCCCGGTCATCACTGCCCAACCTGCCCCGACTAAAAAAGCCAAGTCTTCCACCACCACAACACAGACAGGTAAGTGTTTGCAGTGTGTGAATGATATTGTAAACACATAGTTGTTTTATTAGTCTCAATCAATACAACTATAACAACTGAAATCAGATTTGTTGATGGCAATTTTTATTTTTCAAGAATCAAAGATCACGACGTTTTGCCTATACAATAGGCTTCATCAGGTGATCAGGGTATTTTATAGCTTTAAGTTTCTTTGTTTATTACAGATGTCTCATCAGATGTAACCCCTTGTGATACATACTCAGGAATTCTCACACTCAATTCTCAACAAAAGGTATGTCTTTTGATTCAGTAGTGCCGTGACCCAAGCAATTTCTTTAAAGTTGAAGAAAAAAAATCTAGGATTGACCCTGGTATATTAGGGCTTTGATTGCCTGACACAATCATTCTTTTTTTTTTCTTTTTGCCCTCTGTGATATAAAACTAGCGTTTTCTCAACCTGCAGGCACTCGGTCATGAGAAGGTTGGACCAGGCCGTCGCCCCGCCCACCTCAGACGCAGCACAAGCTTCACTCTCAGAGCCAATACCAACCTCAACATCACCATAGATACCATCGCTAACGAGGAAGATGAAGTAAGCAGAACTCTCATTGAGTATACATTTTCTGGTACATACTTGGCATTTTTTTAAAAATGTCATCTGATATTGACTTTCCATCACAAATAACTAGACATTCGTGTTTTTTTTTTTTTAAATATTAGCAGCTGATGGCAATACTTTTCTCTCTAGATTCTCAGAAGAGAAGTCCTGAATAGTCATACAAAGACGATGTTCATCGAATTGGCCATCAAATTTTGTTAATTTCAACATTGATGTCCTGTTTGATGTTTTTAAAGGCACGCCGACAAATATTAGTCCAAAGAAGAGGAGCAACTGTCGCCTTGACGACCATCACAAGGACAGCAGGAGCAAAGCTTCCAACACACATGGAAAGTCTGTGGGAAATCATCACCACAAAAATCAAATACAAAATACGCAAGCCCAAAGGTAAAATAGTGTTTATGTTGGTTTTTTTTTTTTTTCAACCTAATGCAATCAGCACCCTTGATAAGAGATGAAGGTCGTCAGAGGATTATATGGTATTTGAATTTCACAGACCTATAGAAAACCTCTATTAAGTGGCCACCACAGAAAAGTATCAGGGATTTTCGGTCTCTTGTCACTTCCATCCCTACTTAATGTAGTATAATGAAAAACTCATGCATTACCTATTTGGTGAGATGTGGGCCAAATTACCAATCCAATGTATTCTTAGACCTTCAACATTGTAAGTGAGTTGAGGTTTTCTAAAATGGTTGTTTGGTTTATACAGAGCCTGCACCGACCGTGGAGGAGGCTCAGGAATTGGTCCACCACCTACAGGTGCTGGAGACGGTGTGCGCCTCCGTGCATCCTGACCTTCATGATCAAGTAGGCCATTTCTGTTAACAAATACGGAGTCATAATTGTCTGTATTCTGTTGGAACTGCAAATCTTCCAAATTTCTCTGTTGCCAGGTTTGAGGATATTAAAAATGAAGGAAATTTATGAACCAACAATATTTTCTCAAGTGGAATTAGATTGAGCAAAGCAATCCACCAACAATGATTTCATTGAAATATAAATTCCACTACATTAAATCCTAGGGATTATTGAGTTTATAAAAACATGTATGTATTTGTTCTTTACAGTTACTGGCAGGTCTGGACTCCCTCTGTGCATGTTTACAGCACCCGTACACGGCTGTGCGTCACATGGCCGCTCGGGCCCTGGGCATGCTTAGTAAGGTGGTGACGTCACAGACAATGAATGTTGTGCTTGAGAAGGTGCTACCGTTACTAGGAGCGTCCCACAGTGAAACCAAGCGACAGGGCGCCATCGAAACAATAGCCAGTATCCTTAATGCAGTCGTCTTTGTTCTAAGCACACACAATTTAGATTGAGAAATGTACTTAATTGAGAACTGCGGGATAGGTAAAAATTAAAAATGCTTCTGGGATGGGCTTTTCAGAAACATTGTCAAATAATTATTGCTCCAAAAAGCAGAGCGATACAAGAAGAAGTTCTTAATATAGTTTTGATAAGGCTCCATTTTTCGCCTTATATTATGCCGCAATGACTTTGTATATTACCTAGCCTTAACTAGCCCCAGACCTGTTGGACCAGCTTGGGATGGATATTGTGCCTTACCTGGTGCTGCTCGTTGTACCCGTCATGGGGCAGATGAGTGACCAGGATGCTGCAGTGCGCCTCACTGCAACACACTCCTTCGCTACCCTCATCAGGCTCATACCACTGGAGGTAGGTTTACTCTCAAAATATAGCATAAATAATCTTCATCTGATGACTATTTTCTTTTAAAAGATGTCATCATTAGAAGGGGTGTCAGGAAAAGGTGACTGATTTTTCACAATACATTAGTCACTCATCATTGCTAATCGCTTTCATGATCGTTTGAAAAAAAAGGCCAAAAAAGATTAACAGCTACAGAGAGGTATTTTCCAGCAAAAACTTATTCTTTTTTATTTCTCCTCTCTGGTTATATAGTCAGGGATCCCAGACCCACCAACTATGTCCGCTGCACTGTCTGAAAGAAAGGAGCGAGAGCGACATTTCTTGGAGCAGCTTCTCGATGGTTCCAAGCTCGACAACTATCCCATTCCTGTCCCAGTGAAGGCTGAACTACGCAAATACCAACAAGTATGTTTTCATTCATTTGACCTTTATTCTTCTTTCCATATACAACTATAAGATACTGATCAGTTGTAATTTGATTATCTTGTATATAAGATGTGTCCTTACATTGAGAGCATCCTACAGGCCTCACCTGGGTTTTAATATTATTATGCCATTCATAGTATACGTAAAACTATTTATATCTTTTATAGGATGGTGTGAATTGGCTATGGTTCCTAAACCGCTACAAACTTCACGGCATCTTGTGCGATGACATGGGACTGGGTAAAACACTGCAGTCTATCTGTATCCTGGCCGGGGACTTTGAGCGCCGTGCCAAAGATTACAAGGTAAACTGGCACTTCAAAAAGTTTAGACTATATTTATTTAACTGTCTTCAATCTTATAGCTACTGTGAGAACTTACAAGTTACTAACATGATAAATGCATGATTTCTAGATGTCGATGTACTGCCCAGTAGATATTTCACCTTTCAAATCATAGAGTGTATTGATTTCATTTATCATTTATTAATATTTCATTTATAATTAGGAGACAAAATCAGAAGACTCATCACCACTGCCATCCATTGTCGTTTGCCCACCAACCTTGACTGGACACTGGGTGTACGAGGTGGAGCGGTTTGTTAGTCAGGATCACCTCAACCCTCTCCACTATACAGGACCCCCCAGCGAGCGACAAAGGTGTGCCATATACTGTCATGTCTCTAGGTCGAAGGATGTAAATAATGTGGCCTGTAATTATAATGCTTACCCATAAAGATGCTTTAAACAAAATCATTATCAATTTGGCAATTGTACCTTGATGAAAATTGTAAGTCTTCATCAGTTTTCTTTAATGATAATGTTAATAAATTTGTAATATACAAATGCTTATTATAAGGTTGCAGAAACGGGTGAAGAAATACAACCTTGTTGTTGCGTCATATGATGTGGTACGAAACGACATTGATTTCTTTGGGTGAGTAACAATTGACAAGCCTTACAGTTAAAGATATAAAAGGTATATATGTTGAATGCTCTACTAACTAGTGTAGAGTTTCATTCACTCCAAGAATGTTGTCTCGTCTTAATTAAACACAAGCATTGTTAATCTGAATCTCATTACATTTTTTGTTTTATACTTTTTCCTTCAGAGCCATACATTGGAACTATTGTATTCTAGATGAAGGACATATCATAAAGAATAGCAAAACAAAGGTATGTATCTCAGGTGGTATGAGGAAGGGGGTTATTTAGGGACACCAGAATGCAGCTGTAGTATTTGCCTGTTGAAAGATTCTCTCCTTGGGCATTAAGATTTAAATGTTGAAGCATGTTATGACAAACATTGATATGAGTTCAATCGGAAATAGTCTTCATTAATTACGAATATGATATGTGCAATATGCAGCATTACAACTTTAATCGTAATATAATCTGTAATTTACTTCAGTTATCGAAAGCTGTAAAACAGCTTCGCTCAAATCACCGGTTGATCTTGTCGGGAACACCAATACAGAACAATGTTCTGGAGCTTTGGTCGCTGTTCGACTTCCTCATGCCAGGGTTCCTGGGGACAGAGAAGCAGTTCCAAGCACGCTATGGGAGGCCCATCCTACAGAGCCGCGATGCCAAGAGCTCAACAAAAGAGCAGGAGGCTGGTATGTGTACTTCATCAACATGTGTAGACAGTTATTTATGCTTTTTCATTTGAATATAGGTGTTAGATGCTAGCAAAAAAACATAATGATAAATGATATAATGTCAAATCAGTATTGTAATGAACACTTCCTCGTCATTACAAATAGGTGCATTGGCCATGGAAGCACTCCATCGTCAGGTATTGCCCTTCCTGCTGCGACGTATGAAGGAAGACGTCCTTCAAGATCTGCCGCCTAAAATAATCCAGGACTACTACTGCGACCTCAGCCCACTACAGGTTTGTCTTCAGTCCTCAGTATAATATTTCTCACTGTATTATACAGAACAGCGTAATAATTTTTCTGTGTTTAAGTTTTAGGCTTGGAACATGCACTAAGTGCAGCCTATGGCAGCTCGTCGTGAACCAGTTTATATTTTCATAGATATTAATCTTTTTATCCAGGTACTTGTATAAGCTAAGCACTTTGGTTGGTGTAATCTAATTAATGTTTGATCAATAGTTGAGACCAGGCAGAATGATATTACTGGCTATTTCAAGACCATTGCTGCACATATGTTCATGAAATGTGACCAATTCACTTGATTTCTTTTCTGCCTTTTAGGTTCAGCTATACGAGGACTTCGCCAAGTCACGTGCCAAGAAAAGTGTCGATGACACTCTCACAGGGACCACCCCTCAGGAGGAGAAACTCACAAACCGATCTCACATATTCCAGGTACTCCACAAGTTAAATAATGGACTATCCCTTCATAATAGGGGACCTGACTGACTACCTTCAGACCTGAAAACTGTATATATAATGTATTTTATTCTTATATAAAATCTTTGATATCTCATATATACATCAGTATCACTTATTCAGCATTTTGATGTTAATTGAACGTTTTCAGAAAATTTGATAAGGTTTTCATAAATGGAAATTCATTTCTTATGTTTCAGGCATTACAATACCTACGGAAGGCATGTAACCACCCGGCCCTGGTGCTCACCCCAAACCACCCGCAGTACGAGGCCATGTCAGCCAAACTCAACAGCCAAGGCTCCTCCCTACATGACATTAACCATGCACCCAAACTCACTGCACTCAAGTAGGTCTTTACTACCTTACTGATACAAAAATCTAGGACCACTCTGTAGCTAGATGTACTTGCAAAATGCCATTGTCTAGTACAAAACTAATTTGCCCTCGTTATCTGCCATGGCCAGTATAGATCATGTGGAACTTAAATGTACAGAGATGCTTCGTTTCCTTAGTTCCCAGGGAACACCTAAAATGTTGGCTTTAATTCCAAAGGGCATTTTCTAGAGGAATGGAGAACATTATGGTTATTGGTCAAAGGAAACCGCTCTTTATGGATATAAGAAAATTCTTGAAAAGGACTGTGGGCTATGAAATAATAAATCGTGATATATACATGTACTTGCCATTGTGATTTCAGGCAACTGTTGTTGGACTGTGGCATTGGACTGACTGGACCAGAGGCAACCAATGCACCGGTTGTCAACCAACACCGCGTACTGCTCTTTTGTCAACTCAAGGCTATGCTTGACATTGTAGAAAAGGACCTTCTCAAGTAAAGAAAATACTTTATTGTCACTGTAATAGATTATTAAGTTGCAATATGCAAAAAAAAATAAAAATAAAAATTTAAGTTGCAATATGCAGTGCTGAATTTAAAACTCGAATTGTGATAATGTAATTTTACTCATGATCCTTATGTTATTTCTAATAACCAGTTGTTCTATCTATTGCCCTGTCAGGTCGCAGATGCCAACTGTGACTTTTCTCCGACTTGATGGTAGTGTACCCGCTGGTTCCCGCATAGGTATCGTCAACAGGTATGCTATTTATACTTTCTTTGATTATTGTCACATGGTCATGCCTATAACTGCAGGGGCGAAATGCTGATATAAAACAATGATGCTATTGCTATATTGCCTAATGGATCCACATTGGATCTATTAGGCTATTCATCATTAGGCTAAAATATGATCACTGCTAATATCAACAGGTTCAACAATGATCCATCGATAGACGTGTTGCTGCTGACGACACACGTTGGTGGTCTCGGTCTTAACCTGACTGGTGCTGACACAGTTGTGTTTGTCGAACACGATTGGAACCCAATGAAAGACTTACAAGCCATGGACCGTGCACATCGTATCGGTCAGAAGAAGGTTGTCAATGTCTACCGCCTTATCACAAGGGGTACCCTTGAGGAGAAGATCATGGGGTAAGAAAAACTTTTTCAAGGGAAATAGATCACCATAGTCATGTCCCATTTCTGATGTGTAGAAAATTGTGCATGGGATGGAGGGTATTTTTGTCGTGGAGAGGCAGTTTTAGAAAGTGCAATTGTCTTAGATAACATTCTAACACATTTAGAGTTTGGAGGTATTTCTCATGTTATGAATGTCTCCAATATTAAAATGTCGGTTTGCTAGACTCATTGAACTATTTTAAAGTCAATTTGAATAAAATTCCCATTATTTCTTTTTTCAGACTTCAAAAGTTCAAGTTGAACATTGCCAACACAGTGATCAACCAGGAGAATGCCAGCATGGCATCCATGGGTACAGATCAGCTACTGGACCTCTTCACCCTTGAGTCGGGCGATACCCGGCCCACCGGTGGATCAACAGCCAGTGGGTCGCGATCAAATCTCCCGGAGGATCAGGCTCAAAGTACTATGAAGTCAGTTCTGGAGAACCTTGGAGATCTGTGGGATGAAAAACAGTATGAGTCAGAATATGATATGGGTAGCTTCCTAAAGTCTCTATCCAAGTGATATGGTTGTAGCTGAAGAGTGGCTACATAGTGTTTGTACATGTAGTTAAAACAATTGCTACATGGGGGCACCAGCTTAAATGTGTTCGTAGATAAACAGTAATTACAAGGGTACTGGTTTAAATGTTTCTATGAAACAGTGGCTACACAGGTAGTTAAACTTTGGCTACACTGGTACCAAGTAATGTTTGTTGTTAAACGGCGGCTACACTGGTATCAATTCATGTTTGTAGGTAAAGTTGGCTACACTGGTAACAATTCATGTTTGTAGTTTAAAAGTGGCTACACTGTAGTAATGTTTCCAGTTTAATGGTGGCTACACTGGTGTCGATTCATGTTTTGTAGTTTAACTGTGGCTACACTGGTACTAAGTAATGTTTATAGTTTAACTGTGGCTACACTGGTACTAAGTAATGTTTATAGTTTAACTGTGGCTACACTGGTACTAAGTAATGTTTATAGTTTAACTGTGGCTACACTGGTACTAAGTAATGTTTATAGTTTAACAGTGGCTACACTCGCACCAAGTGATGTTTGTAGCGACAGAGGAACAAACTTTTGTGTTACTATTATCAAAGACTGGTTACATGAGCATCAATAAAGTGTTTTATACATAGGAATGGTTGTAAAGCACTTCGTGCCTTTACGCAAAGTTGATATTGTAAAGCAGGGACTTTTATTATAACATGGGAAAGGACAGCGCGAAATGAATACCTAGGGTGTTCATGGTGAATAGTTATTATTACTCGTAAACCTTCAATGTTTCTGGAAAAATGAGAGGCACAAGTAGCACAATCACATACTGTCAGTTCAGGTTTTCACAACAGCGTCTTCAGTCATTGTCAATTCTGTGGCTAAGGAATCCTAAAAGTATAGCTTTTGTAAACTCTCAGGATGTACAGGAGCACCTTTGCAATATCAGCTATACAAGAGGGTACAGATTATTCATGATCATATAGGCATTGAGACATTCTTGATCATACAGAGATCTTGTCATACCTTATGTATATGTAGGATAGATGTTTTGTTAGGGATTGTTCATGTTTACCATGTCTGGCATTTTCAATGGCATAAAAAGCCATGAGCAATAGCAGTTTGTTCACAACTTAGTGTGGATCTACATCGAATGCATTTTTATGTGACTCATAATATGGATCCCTGCACACCACACATAGGCTACTTTGATTAAATATTTCTACTAAGACAATCCCATTTGTATCATTGACCTCAGGTTAGGCAGTAAAATGGTACTTTGTAGGTCATTTGGACATAAAATAAAGCTCTAAAAACTGCTGAATTAAGTTGTTTTTGTCATGATTTTATAAAAAAATATTGGGATCCCCAAAATATAAAATTTTCATGGATACAATGGACGAAGTCTGCTGATATCTATTATTAGGGACAATACATGAATTCCGAGTTAACCCAGCACGCCCCTATCTCTAGGGATATCACGGTTGGTGGCGCCGTATGGGAAGCCACAGTGGGTCTCCTGACTGCCACGGAGGGAAGGGTGTGTGGTCACCTGGGAGGCAGGCAGGGGGGAGTGAGTGAGAGTAATAGATGTTTAACGCCATTTCGACAGCTAAGGTCATATCCATGACGAGAACTTCATTACACAATTTCACAGAGGAATGTGTCAGTGCCCACGCATATGTGCACCACACACATCCTGAGATGATAGGAAAGAGAAGAAATAGACCCTTTTAAGTGGGCTAGGGAAGCCCGAGGCAGGGGGGAAGTGGACAACATGCACTCATGGTCTGCTCTATGTCGGTTAGTGTCTGCATCAAATAAGTGAGAATATCTTTCATTATGCCACACTTGGTTAGATAGACATTGGATAAGCACAGGTAATATAGTGCATTTAGCTGTTGTCAGCTGACGCGGTCCACTGGACACACACCCTCCCCCATTACCTAGCTTATGAATGGTTTTGAGTGGGTGAAAAGTGACATAGTGTGGCATAAGTGAGATAAACACCTCGCTAAGCAGTGTAGCCAGTATATAGACAACAGTTGTCTATATACAGAATAGTGACCAAACTCGGTGTTTATCTACCACTTCAATGGAGTTCTATAAAATAAAAGTCTGTCCAGTTGACAAGGGGTGCATCTTCTCACCCATGTTTTTTCTAGCCATAAGTGACAGAATTAACCCTTCGAAGAAGGCTCCAAAGAACATTCCCTGAGGGAGACCCACCCTGCTCCTGCTGTCCGACCAGCAACCAGCTCAGGAGTATGTGTGAGGGGTGGTTCGGACGTTGTGTATTGCATGCAGTTCAACGGCTGTTGTAACCTCATGTCACAACAGATGGCAATAATAATCAGAAGAATGCTTTAAAGCTGGTATAAAATCTGATATAATCTTTTCTGATATGTATTTCAGAGAATTGTACACCCTTACCTATGTAATAGGGTGTTATTAACTCGAAAAGCGAGTTATAAGAGCCGGGTAAAAAAACAAGGTTTTCAGTGCCTCAGTAAAGGTGGGGAAAAAAGGGAGGGGCAGGATTTCAAATTTGCAAATACACTGTTAAATGATGCAATAAACTTCACAATTTGTACATGGAATTGAAGCTTAGAATGTCTATTTTATGATAAGGAAAGAGTGAAGTTGTTTTCTTTTTTACTTTCTTAAATATCCTGCCATGAGTGCATACAAGTCATTCACAGTTTGTGTCCAGTCCATTTAAGACGCTTTTGGGACCCAGTGCTGAGCCTATGGGATGTTGATCCATGGATGAACATTCCCGCCTTTTTACACTGAGGTGGTGCGAATGGCTATTGGGGGTGCAGATATATGTAAATGAGGTTCAAAGGGAGGCTGGTGGTGCGAATAGTTCCCTGTTGTAAAAACATCAATTTGAGCTGGTCTTTGCTCTTTGGTGGGGAGGGAAACCACTTGGTTAATTAGCACTGTTCACTGTTGATGGCAGCAATGAGTGGTGTGCTCTCCTGGCACAGATCAAAATCAAAGTCACCGCTAGTAGGGAATACTACTCTGCTTTATGATTTCAGATGGAGCCATTGTACTGGTGCAATCAAGACTGGATAAAATGCTGGAAGCATTTGATTTTCACACAGATATATGCTTAAATTTAGCATGGTTACAAGTTACCTAGTAAATTGAGATTTTGCCAGGATACTCTGCCAAGTACTGTGATGATAGACATGTAGAAAGTGGAAGATTTATATATTTGACATCTTTTACCATTACATCTGTAATGGTTTGTGGTCTTACAGATCTGGGGGTTCGGGTCTTACGATTCGGGAAAGAAAGAGTAAGACGGTGATTCAAGTGTATGCCAATGGATAGTCTTGATTAAAATACACACTCACGGCTACCCGATAGTTGTTGATAGGGCAGCTAACAGATACTAAGGGATGGTCTTACATGCTTGGAGGCCAGAAGGGCCTCTGACGTAGCGGCTGAGCCCTGGGCTTTATATAAGGACCCAGGTGTTCGTCTTCAGATGTCCCCACAGACCCGGATCGGTGCTGCCACCTATCCGGAACCTGAGGAACGTCCGACGACTCGACTCACCCGCCACGTCAGACTATGGTTATACAATAAGTACCTCTACATATCTTTAAGACGAGCTCAAAGTACATGTAGGTGATACTGATAAATTGACATACTGACAATATTTCACCTTCCCTGAGACATTTTGAATTTCCGCTCCCCCAGTGCACATATGCACTATCATCGACAAATTACTCTGTGAAATTGTTTAATGTAGTTCTAGCCATGAATATGACTTTAGCTGTCAAAATGGCGTTAAACATCTGTTCCTCACTCCGATTCCCTAAATGTTCATGAACACAACTCAGCATCTCTGATAATCACGCTCTCCCAACATTCCGACAAATCCAGTCACCAGTGATTACAATTCTGATGCAGCCATTGTTGTCCTGAAGTACTGTACGTAAAACCGTGCACATAAGCCGCACCTTAGAGAAAAGTCAGAACCCCCTGCCAATTTTTTAAAAGTTAAGTGAGGCTTTATGAGTGGGATTTTATCAATAGAGAGACGCCACTCTGACCACTGGAAATCCAGAAATCCAGATAGCAGGTTCTCTATTTCAATATCAAACAGTACTAGACTAGCAATTTGAAAAAAAAAAACTTAAAAAAAACAAAACAGGTGCAGTTTTTAGCTTTCTCAGTGTGGCTTATACACATGACTTACAGTAATTACCGACTGGGTCTGCAACATATGTAATTTACTCTGCTAGCAAACTTCAGTTTTAGGTCAGATGACGCGGCCCATTTATGAATCCCTCATGAACAGTCGGAATGTTGGCGTGTACTTTTTTTTTGTTAACTCCTGTAAGGGCATCCCTCTAATGGTTGGAATATTGAGTGACTAACATACCTTACTAAGATTTGGCGGCGACCTGTCTGTATATTGGGGACATGTATACAGGCAGACCATGTCTAATAATCTATCAATCACCCCCTCTTTTCATCCTTACTCACAAGAGGGCACCCTATCACCCCAAAGGTTCACCGGTCTCTTATACAGATGTTTGGGATATAAACTCCCATCTAGCTCGAGGAGTTCAAATGAACTACTCCCAGGAGTTTGAGAAAAATGTCATCAGACCTGCAGTATATGTACGCCCTTAATATATGCAGGGGACCAGGGTACACTTACATTAGACGATCTAGAAAATCAGAAACTTTGCCTCCCATGTTGTTTTTCCTTGAATCAAAAAATTTGAAAAAGTTTTGAGTTAAGGGAGTGGTCATTATTTATCAACAGGGGGGGGTGGTGGGTTTTCGTGCGGACGCGCGGAAATTTTTTATGCCCCCCCCTCGACGGCAGTCAAAATTTTTTGCGCCCCCCCCCGCGCCGGAGGCGCGGAGAGTTTTCGCGCCCCTCTTTGATCTATAGTAGCGTGCAGGCTTTTTTGCTAAAAAGAGGGTGAATTTTTTTAGCCCCCCCCCCTCAAGAGGGGTCAAAATTTTTTTAGCCCCCCCCTCGGGAGGGGTCTGAAAATTTTACGCCCCCCCCCCTCAAACCCACCCTCCCCCCCTGTTGATAAATAATGACCACTCCCTAATGTGCTTCAAGTGGTAGTACTAAAATGTATTTTCTTTTTGGAGGAAGGGAGCATAATTTATCTTAAAATCATTATAACAGGAATTAAGATAGAATTCCCTAGAATTAGTGTAAATAAGAGGAAATACATAAATTTTCAAGTGACCTGATTTTTATTTAAATTCAATATAGCTACAAAGAGAATACTTTAAAGTGACCAAGTAGAACGGAATATTAGTCCAGTTTGCCATATACAGTACAATATACCTGTGCTTACTCTGGGGCTAGTCTGTTTTATCATTCTTTTATAGAACTTATTATAGCAAGCATCAGTATGGGAATGACATACTTTGAATGTCAGTGTTACTTCGGTTGGTACCATAACACTTTATTACATATATATCTCAGCTAGACGCAAGTAGCAGCCATGTGGACGAATTAATAAAAAGTCAGGTGCTTGAGGTGGGTTTTATGATTATATCAGTTAGACCAAAGGCCGACTTGTAGTCAGTGGAGTGTGGCACATTTTATTTATTAATACAAAACTAAATAATGTATCCTAAATGTCAACTTATCCGAAGACACAAAATGTAAACCGAGAGCAGTGGACAAACAGATCTGTGGACAGTCCCACCTGCATGCGGCGAATACTAAATACCGACACTTGAACCAAGTCCATGCCTAATAATATAACATGTAGGTTTTATTTTCTATGTACCTCTCTGCTGGAAAATATATTAGTTGTATGCAAGCAACCATGCTATAAAACAACAATTCACACTATTTACATCTACGCAATATTAATAATATTTCAAATATGTTAACTTAGATTCTAATACAGTTTTGTTGTAAAAATAACATTGTCCATATATTATTATACATGTCAGCGGATTGCATCCATTCGTATTGTCCAAGCTGAGAGAAATCACTCTTTACTAAAGACAAGTTGGCCCAAGTATTGCACAGGCAACAGAAACCTGGCATAGAAACAGGGATATAAGATTGTCTGAAGTTAAGTTCTGACACAGCGCATTTATGATTACTCCTTACATAGAATTAATAAGATTTGAATTCATTATTAGACAAGATTTCTATTCATTACAAATCAGAAGTCAATGGAATGGACTTGGTCAGAGTCAGCTATCGACAATGCTGTGCACTTTTGAACAGACTTCTATAACAATGACAAATAACAGAAAATAAAACCAGTGTATACAAACAAAGGAAGGATTCAGAGTCACTGCAATCAACAACTATTGTTAAGTGCATATTATCAAATGAAATGATTTTTTTTATGATTTAAATGTTACAATTATTAGACAGGGCAGGCAGGATGGGAGGGTGGGCTGTTCTTTGTCCTCTTTAATACAAAGGCAATCTGATCAATTACCAGGGCACAAAACAACACTTAACATAGTACAGTTCTGTAGTTACCGTTACATATTTTTTAATAGTCATGCAGCTTTATGCTTGAGTCATTAACGCTGGGTAACTTTGATAAATGAACTTTTACTCCCACATTCATAAGCACATCTATCCATGAAAAATACATCTCAATCACAGGCATTCTTTCACAGGCACACATGTAGCACTACAAACCTTGCAGAAAGTGATTCCTTCAAAACTTGCACACGTTATAAAATAGTCAGAGATATCTTGTGAAATCCAGGTTGTACTTATAGCTATACACTTAAAATAATGTCCTGACTCAACGTTAGCTGGCGCTCTATTAATTAGATTGCTAAGGAAAGAGGCAGGCAAACTCATTGCCTTTTAATTCAGACAAGTCAGTTTATTGATTATTAATCCGAGCCTACAGAAATCTTACTTTGATGCATACTTCGCACTTGTATGTAAAGCGCTTTTGAACTACCGGGTGGTGATAAAATGGGAAACAACATTCGAAAGTCCAAGGACTTTCGGTCAATTAATCGTTGTTGATGTCCTATCTTTCTTGCATGAAAATGAAATACATGTATGTACATCACTTTTAAGGAGCAGTCTACCACCACTAATCATTAGGACTTTTTATCAAAAGAACAAAGTATTATATCACTGAGTTTAAGGCTATAAATGGCACAGATATTCGGCTCTCCAGACACTTGTAGCTACTCACTCTTGTATGGAGCAACATGGAAATTGATGCTACATTTACTTGTAAACATAGTGATGGTCGTAGAAAAAATTATGGACCTGGGAATAATTCTATACAACACAAGCCCTTTTAACAGTTGATAAATCCTTGTTTGGAAAGAAAGGTTTTGGGAAGAAAAAAGATTCACAAATGCCTTACCGGCAAGTCATTTGGACTCTTTTTTATTACAAGTTGAGCTATATATTATTTTGTCCACCTTAACTTTATGAAGCCCAGTGGAAATGGGAGACAAGAGAACCGGCTTTTGTTGGTAGTCAATATACAAAATCTCCGATAGAACAATGAGACAACAATGCTTTTTGGACGCCTGCTAACATACACAAATGACACTAGTGATATGATAATGTCGATACCACCAAAGAAATGGACACTGACCCTAATTTGTACATGAAACTGATTTGGGGTACATCAAAATAAGCTGGATCAATGAACTGGATCTCTCCTCTTCCGTCTTACATGTGTTTAATTTACATCACCATCAAATTATCCTGCGTGAGTAAGAGCGTACAAATTGGTTGATAACCTTTCCTCGTTGAAAACTGACATATTCACTGAGAACTAGATACCAATGTCACATTATGTGTATCATTAATATTATTATCTCATACCCCCTCCCTGTAAATCAGGTAGGCCTTACTAATCATTATGATCGCTGCTGGAGCCCACAATATAGACACGGTTAAGAAGCATTGTATTATCAAAGGCTTATGTGTTTAAGAATCGGCAGGTGTAATGCGAACAGTACCAGTTCGGTAGTAGAAGTCGAGACAGGGGAAAGAGGAGACTAGTACAGTAGTACCGCTCGCTTCTGACACGGGCCGACTAGATTCTGGCCAGCAGCTAGTCAACCCAAGACACTGTTTCAACTCTTTGTCTATTCTCCCTCTCCCCCTTAATATCTTTTCTCTCTGCTATCAGGTTCAACCTTCCTCAACAGTAACACTGATTTTTTTTTATAAACCCAAGCGTCCAAGGTGTAGCCTGCAGTCCAGCAGTTCTCGTCTTTAGAAACTACTGTAATCTCCCGCGTATAAGACGCGCTGCGCGTATAAGACGCACCCCAAACTCAGCACATGCATTTTCACATATAAGACGCACATTTTCAGGATGGAATTTGTAAGATTAGTACATTTCTATAGTAAAATTACCCCTCGTATAAGACGCACCCCCAACTTGAAGAAATCCTATAAGACTCACAATGCATTTGTTTGGCCTAGAGGACGCGTCTTATACGCGGGAGATTACGGTACTTGAGCTTCAAGACTGCAACCAACACCTGAACATATATTAACAAAGGAGAAAAATCCAAAAGTAACTTAAAGAGAAAATGAGTAGAAAATTGAGCCAGTCTTGCCAGGACATCTCACATACAGTACACTGCACAATGAAACAAGGATGAAACTGTACATGAAATTATAGGAAATGAGTTTGCTGTTGCTGAAGAAAGATAAAGAAAGGCTGTCCTCCCACCCAGAGAGTTCCCTGTCTGTTAATGATGGTATAATGTTGGATGTAATAAGACTTTCTGCTGCTATTCACCCACAGCACAATGCTGCAATGTCACAATAATGAAACATTGGGGGTACCTCAGGGATCAATTTTAGACCTGAGGAGCAATAGTGACCCCATATATATATATATATACCTGTACCTGGCAGGGGGGACTAATTACACTGGGGGGAGGGTATGTCAGAAAGTGGAGTAGCGTGTAGTCACCACGGGGCGGGTGAGACATGATAATGTAGACGGTCAGCGACTTGTACAAACACAATACACGTGCCGCAAACCCTCCCCACTCTGCCGACGTCACAATGACACCTTCTCACGTCATCACAATACAATTCTGGTGTTGTCATGTAATCCTGTGCATCTCAGTGCTTCATATATTTCATTTCACTGTACAATTATATATGAACTCCATCATTCTATAAATTGGGCTGAATTTTCCACTGAGAAGCATGCAGCATGACCTGACGGTGTGCTTATTTTCAACACTCATTGCGTGAGTCACTGCACTTATCATCTTTACTCTTTTTTTTTTTATATCATGAACATGGAATATGATGTCTGTTGTTGCACAGCTTGACCAGCCCCTAAGAAGGAGGTGGACCATCAAGGGCACAACTACAGCATGCCCGCGGCCACCGATGTCAGTCAAGCTGCCAACCACCACCAAGTATGTCACTGGCCCAGGCCGATGTGCTTGAACAACTCAGAAGTCCCCTCCTCTCTTGCTGTCTTCCTCCGCTTGTTACTCAGCCTGCTGGCTAGTGACAGGCCCTGGTGGTCGGCGGTAACCATATTAGTTTAGGATGAAGCGCCTAGGTGGTGCCCCGCTCACAAGAAGGGGTTAGTGGCAGCGGGTGCGCCTGCCCCGATGCCTGTGTGCATAGCGGGCACTGATCCCGACATGGGCAGCAGGGGCGCTGGGAGGATAGTAGCCTGGTTGTGGGCCTCTGTGAAACCCATTGAAGAGGACGTCTGCATCTGGTTCATGGGGATACGTGGTGCTGCGGATGCTGTCTGCGGTCCAAACGGGTTAAGGGCAGGAGGCGCAGTGGTTCCAGTAGACCCACCACTGCCAGCGCCAGCTCCTCCTACTGCTGCAAACGGGTTTGTGGAGGCTGAAACAAGAGTGAAAGAAAGGGCTATGTAACTTTGAAGAACTTTGTATTAGTGATTGATACCAGGCGTGTTATTCTACCAAGAACTATGAAACAGAACATGAATACACAAAAAGTGTTTTTGTAAGAAACTTAAAATCAATACCTTTTCTAATTATGCTACGAGAAAGAAGTCTAATTAGCATTTATTGCAAATAAGTTACTGCTAACTGCAATAAGGAAAATAATACAGATGCGAGATAAAAGAAAAAAGCAGAATTTAATATCTAAACGGTCATATTTTCTTAGCATCTATGCATTTGACATGTGACGCAACTGGTAATATCTAACCAAATTATTTTACAATGAAAAAGGGCCAAAAGTGGAAAGAGGCAAAATTTAACTGTGAAACAGTACAATTAAGCTAGCATGCGTACAGTAGGTACTAATATCAGCATACACTATTGTGGGTGGTGGGCTGCAATCTAGACAATGAACGATCAATTAGTTCTACAATTGAATGTTTCAAGCATTATGTTGAAGACTGCACGTTTTTTAAAAATTGTATACATTGTTATCCCATAGCTATAATTCATATCATCCAACTCAATCACACCATTTCCGTGATATACGGTACCTGCTGATGTAAAAAAATACTATGGTATTATGCTTGAATTTATGGTTTGATTATTCTCACTATTTGTGTTTGTCTTGTCTCTTTCGAGAAAGATGAAAAACTTAACTTATATGTCTAAAACACATTTACTTAAATGAAGTAAGCGTTGAGCTTAAATAAAGAGGAGGAAAAGACCCCAAAAAATGATATTCTTTTCTTCTAAAAAGTCTAAACTTAATTCCTAAGATCTAGCAAAGAACATACACATAAAGCATGCTAAGTACAGATTGTAAAAAGCTCTTAAGATAGAGGAAAACCAGTTCTAGAACAGTTCAAGGGGTGAGCCGACTTAAATAGACGTACGTGCCACTACAAGTGGGATATTATATCAAATATAGTTCACTGTTTAGTCTATTAGTGTGTGGAAGTCTAAGGGTTTTTCTAATTTCAAAGTACAGAGTGCATTTGCTCTCTTGGTAGTGATGAATACTTCCTAATGTGACAACAGAAATTAATTCTAATGAAAGATTTCTTGGCAGTGTCTTTTTTTATCCCTTGAGTGCTTAGAAGAAGTTATCCATGCCGTCGTGTCCTCTGCTTTTATTAGACAAAGTATGCCAGTTGTGGCATTTATTATGCGTTGCAGGGCTCACGGTGCAGCAGCGGCACACATCCCATACTCACTCGGTTTCTGTTGTTGCGGCTTGGTCATCATGAAGATATCTGGGCTTGCTGAGGTGCCGTTTGTATCTGAAGTGCATGTGCCAAATGGTGATTTAATATCACATGCACTGCTAGATTGTACAGCCTCGAGAGACTAGTTCCATTATAGTAGCTCACAATGGGACTGGGTGAGCAATGCACTGAGACAAGAGTAATTGAGCTACTAAACACCAGGTGGGGTTACTGCTCTTCCATCATATTTCACTAATAGAACACATGTCTTGACACATACTGGGACAAAAGTATGACAATCACAGAGGCGTGATAGGTCTTTGCAACTTATCATGTATTTATACACAAATTTCACTGTATTTGGGAGCGATAGCGAACCAACAAATATGAAAGTAGGATTTCTAGGTCAAAGATGCTATCCTATGGAAATGCAAAATTCACGGAATATATTTGTGTTCGAAACTGCCTGATCTATAGGCAAAGAATAATTTAAGGGTGCCGAATTTTCTAATTTTGAAATCATATTACTTAAAACTGTTTCCATTTTCGGAGGGCTTTTTCTGTATATACAGTTGTTTTGTTTTTGTTTATTTCTGAACAGAATCTATGGGCAGAATTGATGTATTGAATAATGCATTTCACAAAGCAAAAGGAGTTAGGGTATTGGTCTAACTTTTCACAGGAGACAGCTCGAGGTTATGTACATAAATGTTCACGGGGCATGCAGAACTCTAACATGAGAACACAAAACAACAATATTATTTATTCTGTTTCAATATGAGAGTAGCTCCTACTGCTAGAGCTACATACTAGCAGTAGTTTATAATTACTTACCACCCAGCTCTTTTAGATAAAGGAAGAAAAACAATCACACCCTTTTTAGAAAAAAAATAATGTTTTTAAGCACTTGTAAAGAAGAAGGTGTTTGGTAATCATCTTTAAGGAACTCAATTATCGTGAATTTATGGCATATCAATGAGATGCTGAAGTAACATATGATTATTTCCTCCCCTTTGATATACTGATAACAAACAACTCACTTGGGCTTGATGTGATGAGGTTATCAAGGTTGACAAGGTTGGCATTTGCACCGAGGAAGGCCTCTGCTGTCTTTTTCTTGTTGGCATCACCGAGTGCATATCCCATACTTGACATGTCATAAGGTGCCCGGCCTGAAGTTTAATGACACACACTTGGTTATCAAGGGGCATTTGACTTTCACTGAGAATTTAATCCTATGAAAGTCATCAATGGAGACAAATTTATGTCCAAGAGCAAACCTTAGTGTTATAGGGTTCGAGGTAAATTGGCAAATATTCCTGACTTACTTCCTATCTTAGATACTAACAACATTCTACTGCATTCAACTCAAACACCAAGGGAGAATTTCATTCCGAGAATAGGTCTTTTGTCTTTTTAGATTACACATTGGAAGTAGATTTGGAACACAACTCGCCATTCAATAACAACATGCCGAACAAATAGGGACAAGGAGAGAGTGATGGACGCAGGCCATGGGAGGAGTCGCGAGTCAGAGTTAGAGGAGGGTAGGAAAATACAGAGAGTACGGACCGAGAGATGATGGTTGTGAGTTGGATGTGGCCATGTTGGTAGGGGAGGCGGTGCGCGCACTTAGCATATCAAAGGCGTCATCGATGCTGGGGTTGGCGTTGTTGACGTGGTTGGTACCATTGGTGGCTGGCATGGCCGGAGACCCCCACGGAGAGCTTTGGTTCACTGGGGCTGCGGCCGGGGCAGCCACGGGCTGCTGTCCCGTCCACGGATCAGCGGCCACTGAAAGACGACGAGATGACCGACTTACATTCAACCTGCCAGCCTACCTTGGCAAATCCAGCTTTCTAGATGTTCATTTGTAAGTAAGAGCTTAGTCCTAAAAGTCCTTTTATCATGCTCAGGGAACAGTCAAAGGCAGATGCATACATGTAGCCAAGGCCTTAGTGACAATCTATCAAGTCTTTTGCACTCTGGAATTTTAGACATAGGTGCCCATTGATCAACTCATGAGAAGGCACCATATCAGTGACACACCTCACATGAACAGAACTAGGGGAATTCCAATTAAGAAAGGTTAGGGAGTTTGGCAAGCCAGATTGAGCAAGTCCCTTATTGGAGTGAGATTGATGAGCAATACATATTACAGGTTACATAGTAGATATCAGTTTCACAATTCACAAACGACGGAGGGCTACAGTGCACAGGCTTCTGCCTAAGACATTCCAATCTACCTAACCCTGAATAGAGACACTGCTAATAATAAGATAGCTCATAGAATGTCAAAAATGCACATGTCCTACTTCATATCATCAGTAGAATACATACACCACTCTTGGAATTATACATGGCAAGTACGGAGCAGACAGAGGAATCATTAATTCCCAGCGCAGACTCACCAGTCGTGGTTGCGGGCACGGGCTGTGGTGCTGACTGCGGTGCTGTCCAGGGATCAGAAGTGACTGTGGTCGTTGGGTGAGAAGGTGAGCTCCACGGGTCATTGGCTTGTTTGGGTGCCCATGGATCAGCGGCTACCGGGGCAGCGGCCGCTGGGGCAAAGGGTGTCACCCAGGGATCTGAGAGTCCATCAGCACCAGGTGGGGCACCTCCTGCAGCTAAGTCCAGTAACGTCTGGTCTGACTGCAAATGCGGCTGTTGCTGCTGTTGAGGAGAAGGTAAGGAATCTTATAGTGATATTATTCAAACAAGATAGTAAAACACCAACCTGGTAGGGGCCAATGTACGGGACTACCTATGGGAGGGTATCGGGAGATTGAATTCTACACTACACTGCAAAGAAAATACCAGCCACAAGTAACTTTTTAAAAAAAAAAACCTTCTGTGTTCTCACTTAAGATTTTTTTTTGCGTTATTTTCTCCACTTCCTTTCAAAAGCTGTCAAAACACAGAGACAATACAGAAAACACGATTGGTAATGTAGTTCAGGTGTTCCCTTTTTATATAAAGCCTTTAATAAAAAAGACTTATACACAGTATACGGTAAATACGGAACCTATATCATGATTTTTTCAAACTTATTCACCAGAATCCAATACAACCCAGAACGTGACAGCATTGCCCTACTTCTTTTTCTCCATGTTTCAACTTTGGGGCATAGATGTGTATACATTGAAAACAAACATGGTTGTACAGAATCAAACGAAAAGAAAAAATAAGGTTAACACAAAATTAGCCCGCACACTGGTGTTCTATGAATGAGGGTTTCCGCAGTAAGGGACCGACAAACCTGGTTAATACAGAGCGGGAGATACCCGGTCGTACCTGACATGGACTCCAGTCATCAAGGTCTATAGTGTCCCACTATGGTATGGCAAAGCATATATCAACAAATAGGTTAGTTTCTGGTCTAGACCACTCACTCAAGGTTGCGTATAAGGTGAGGTTTTAGTTCTCCCTGGATCTGCAAGGGGGACAGCAAGACCTTCATTTTGATGTTACACTCCCAGTAAATCATACTATGACATAGGGTTCAGGAGGTTCCAGGATGTTTTAGCTACACACAGCTTTTTTAATTATAAAATCCATTCATTAAAAGAAAAGTTATGAATTTTTCCTTTTTTATTAGCATAATCCAAAACTCTAGGTGCGTCTTATACGTGCACTGAGTCTTATACGCGGGAGATTACGGTTGTGATGCAGGAAGGTACCTGCAGGAAATAACCATCATCATTTAAAGCAAATTCCAGAAAGGATAAAAATCACTGCAGAAGCAGGAAAACTGGCATCTCTGAAGGATCATCTATTCAGTTTTAATGGTTATTTCAGGCATTTTTGTTATTACATTTGTTAATGCAGCACATTACAAAGCTATAGCATAAGATAATGTATTTTTGATACAGCAAAACCTAACCTATAAGCTGAAGCGTTTGTGTATAAACCTATAGGGCCTTTCCCAACGTTGAGTGTCAAACACGAGGTATTTCAATATACCGTAATCTCCCGCGTAGAAGACGCGCTGCGCATATAAGACGCACCCCAAACTCAGCACATGCATTTTTGCGTATAAGACGCACCTCTTAGGGGTAATTTTTGTCAATCCAGTACTGTTCTATAGTAAAATTACCCCTCATATAAAACGCACCCCCAACTTGAAGAAATCCTATAAAACGCACAAGGCATGTGTTTGGCGTAGAGGACGCGTCTTATACGCGAGGTTTTACGGTAGTAGCTAAGACATGTATAAATTCAAACCCTAGGAGTTATTTATAGCAAAGCTGAAATGTCATTGCGGCTTGTGCGCTTGGCACAGCTTACAGGCAAGGTTCTGCGCCAAGTTTATTTAGAGGCAACATAAGTGGTCTTGTAGGAGAAACAGCCATACTTAGGCCACACCAAAAAAATTAGTTGGTCTACGGATCACCCTCTCCATATTTTCGGAAATTCAAACCTTTTTTTTCTTTGAAAAAAATCTTGTCTATGGATTTCGCTCGCTTCACTTTCTACAAGTTTTCTCTTTGTGATGTTTGGTAAAAGAAAATTTTTAATAATTTTTTTTCGCTCGCCTCACTTTTCCAGCAAGGAATCCATTGGCCGCCAAAAAATTCGTTAAAAAAAAAGAATTTTGCTCGCTCGCACCATTTTGTCAGAACCAAAATCCGTAGCCCAACTTATTTTTTTGGTGTGGCCTTCAAAGAATCAGTGAGATTAGTATACATGTAGTGAAAAGCAGATGTTCCATTCGCTTTCCATTTTTATCAGAAATTCCCAGAAATAGCTTGTTAACTCTACCATGCCCTCCCCCATATCAGTCCATTATACCCGGCATGATGTATTTGGCTAAAAGATAATCATAAATGTAAATTAAAACTCAAGACAATTGTTGAGTGCATATTGAACTCTGTGCATATTGGGGGACAATGGTTATGAGGTAGGGTTGAGTATAATGCAAGGCAGGTTGATGGTAAGAGTTATGAAGGCAATGTTGTGAGCTGGTTAATTGATGGTAGTGCAGATCAATGTTACAGGGTTGCCACCGGTCAGGAAATAGTCAGGAAAAGCCATAATTTTTTCAGGGTCAGGAAAAAGTCAGTATTTTCCATGAAAAAGATCAGGAAATTTTGGGATTAGGGGAAAAGTCAGGAAAAAGACAGTATTTTTGATGTCTCAGGTCTGGTGGCAACCCTGATGTTAGAACCAAGCAGGAATTGGATATAAAGCACCCCGCACACAGTTCATCAAAATTCCAACAAATTTGTCAAGCGCAAACTTGTTCCGCAAGACAAGATTGATTCTAACGACAACTTTGTTTTAATTATCGCAATCACTGTGGTCAGGTTTTGGGGCGGAGAAGGAAGAAAGAGCAGTCCCAAGCCATATTCATACTTACACGGTGCCTAGATTTTGATTGTGTTGGCTGGGGGATGGCATAGGGAGAGGCAGATGGTACCTGGAATGAGAAGGACACTTAAAGGTGACGAGGGGGTCAAAGGAGGCATCAAGGTCACCTTCACCCAAGGTCATATCATTCAAGGTCACTTAACCACCCCATGCTCTCCTAAGGGATTCACTCACATACATGAAATAGAATAGGGGATTAGAATGGTGGTTAAGTTTTTATCATATCGTATTTTTTTTGTATGGAAGGTTCATAGGGAGGGGCTATATGTAGTAGTTAGGGTATGTACTAGAACCAAAGTCACTTAACAATTGTAAATTCATATTCATAATACAGTATTAGATGATACAAAATATTCTGGAAATTCAAAGTCCTCGGTTTGAGATCACTGTCATAATGTAACAACAGAGAAGTTTGTTAAGTTAGAAGGGGAATGTCTGCACGCAGGCGCAATGAGAAAGCGCCTGCAGAATAGTCGTTATTCATACCGGTAGTTCTCTTTGCAGGTGATTGGGTGACATACTGGGGAGCACTCACACTTGTGAATGACAAATCAGTTCTTGATAGCCTACTTCATAGTCCGCCCTTCCCACATAATTGATCCCCAAGACTGGGGAGCACTTATGTTTTAAAAATAAGGTCTATTGTGCCACAGACAACTTCTCAGTCGCCCCTGGCGTTACCTACTAACCACTCCAAAAATTGAATGGAGTTTAGTTATGTGTATAATGATGCACCAGGAAATAATTGCAACTTTGTCTGCTTTATCACTGAACATTACTAGAAATAAAAAGTCATAAAAATTCTACGCATAACTACTTCAATCAGTGCAATTTGAAATCAAATATTTTGAGCGCGATGGCTACAGGAGCTGCTACTACTGCTTACATCTACTCGTAGAAGGTGCGTTCCTAAGAGATGCCCTTACTCCTTATGCACTGTCATTTATGGATTGTGTTTCTCAACCAGAGAGGCCACTCACTGGCCGACAAAAGCCAGGAAAACTTTGGACACATTTTCCCAGGAAATTAACATAATTCAATACAGAAATCTTGGAATCAAAACCAGGAAAAAAGTGGCATCTCTGCTCAACCTAAATCCTATTACCAAACATCAGAGAGGGCAATTCCCTGTCGGCCAAAATGGGTGAATCTTGAGGTTTTGGACAATTTTCTGAAAAGTTATGGGAATTACCAGGTAGCTTCTTCTCTTTTTCAAAAGAAGTTCCAGCGAAAAATTAGGACTTCTTGCAAACGTATGAAAAGTGACATCTCTGATTTACAATAAATAGTAAATAAAATGTTGTATTTGACATGCATACGGTGCAAGTGAAATGGCTAACAAGGGGGCTAACATTTCAGCAAACTAAAGTGAAGATGCTAAACATTGGTTGATGCATACATGACATATGAAATTTTAAAATATAAATCATCAATATATGTATTCAAGAACGTACAACAATATGATAATGGATGTGTTTTGCCAATTGTACAGAATTTTAGTTTTAATATATGATTCTTTAACAGAGCATCTACCGTAGTTTGAAAATAATATACCCAATGCATATATTTCTTTTCTTTCTTTATTTACAACGCTCCAGTATTTTAGATCACACATTCAGTCATGTATATATGATATTCTTCAATATTGAATAAAAAAGAATCTCTTTCTCGTGAGGCTTTAGGATTATGTGACAGAACAACCACACAGAAGCAGTAATGAAGAGGCACAACCGAACAACACAGTGGATTCCTTCTTAAAACTCAATCATTAGAACCAAACAATAAGACCGCTCATATCTATGAAAGTTCAACTTTTAATAAGGTTAGAAAATAGAGGAGATATGAAGTCCAAGTTTCAGTACAACAAAGGGAAGCGCATTGTATGTTAGATTGGTGTTGGTGGTAAAATAGACGCAGACCATATTAATATTCTGTACAACAAAATAAACAGCTTTACACACGTCGGCTATTAGTTAATTCTACTGGCAGCTACATGCACAGCTAGTGCAAACCTTTCCAACAAATTCAAACATTGAAACGCTGCTGCTCCTTCTAATATCAACTAACCCAACAACTGCTGAAGCCATAGAACAAGATCGATATTATATCATGGGCAAATTCAGTCTATATGATTTGAAACACAAAGCAATCAAGGGGGTTATTTCAAGAAACAGAGGCTAGTAAGAGGCTGTACATAAAGACGTCCAAAGCAAAGGTTTTGAGGTTATCAAATGGAGAGTGGACTGCCCGCTTATCTTTCTCAAGGTGTGATTGTTCTAGACACTGGGAATGTTGAGTGGATGCATAAAGCAGATGGTATATTTACATGGCTATCTTTTCTGTCTCTTATCACAGTGTGATATGAACCATGGCATTTTGGATGCTTCCACATGAATTTATCAGAAAATATATAAAAATGCAGGAAATTAGAACTAAGTGCCATCTGAAGGAGTCTATCCACTACCTATATTTTGGCATACATTTTACATGTATTTTAGCATTTGGCATACTGTCCAGATATCTCAAACCTCTTTTCCCCAAGGCGTTTATAAACACAGGCACTTGTTTCAGACCTGCCAATTCAATGTAGCGGTACGGTGGCTTGTTAATGGTCGCTTTTTCAAACGGTACCATTATGCCATGTTTCAAATGCATACTATGATCAGTGTGCCATGTAAATACACGTGCAATAGTTTCTGAGACGAGCTAGGGATTGCCATATGGGGGGCATGCTGTGCTGGAAGACAGACAGCGGCAGCTGGCAACAAGGCTTACTTGTAAGGCCACCGCGCCCGGACTCGAATCAGCCGTTTGTTGTCGCCGCAACTACAACAACCACAACCATAGATAACAACCATGAATATCATGCCACTCCTTCTTTACTAGTCTAGGGTTCCACAACATTATTTTTTACTCAAAAGACTTCTTTTCTTGGATGTTACTTTACTCACAAAAGATTTGAAAGTCAAAATTGATATTTTCTTTAGGGCTGAAACAACAGTGTTACAACGTATGGACTTAAGTATTGCAGAGTAAGAACGACATAAAGAGAGATATAAACAGCGATTTAAAAAAAAAGAAAGAGAACTAGATGGAAAGAAAAAAATATATAACTAGACACTGTGAGGTGAATACCGGTATAAAAATCCCTAACTGAGTTTAGACCCACTCTAAAAAAAGAGTAGGAAAAATAAAATCGAAAATATAACAAGACTTTTTTACCATTACGAACTGTATAATTAAGACCTTAATCAGGAGATATAACTGCAATGTTTACAATGGGCTGCATTGTTCCATTTTACATTACATCATGTTACCTGACTACCGTAATCTCCCGCATATAAGACGCGCTGCGCGTATAAGACGCACCCTAAACTCAGCACATGCAATTTTGCGTATAAGACGCACCTCTTAGGGATGAATTTTGTAAATTCAGTACATTTCTATAGTAAAATTACCCCTCGTATAAGACGCACCCCCAATTTCAGTACATCCTATAAGACTGCCCAGCATTTTGTTTGGCCTAGAGGACGCGTCTTATACGTGGGAGTTTACGGTACTATTCTTTGCGTGTGAGTGAATCAGCAAAGAAGCTTCCAGCAGTGGGCCAGGTACTCGGGCAGCCCTGAGACAATGCTACCGTGAGCAATGACCAATGTCCAAATAATTTAGACTACCAAATCCTTACTTGGGGAAAAAGCCCGGGGGAAAAGCTTAAGGCGGAGGCGGGCTTGACAGCCCATTCTCACTTCTGGGTTATCCTATAAGCCGCAACTAGGGCCTGAAATAGTATTCAAGCCGTGGAGCATGGTAGGGTTTTAAGATAACCAGTTTTCAGCTGCACTCTTATGTAATTCCCAGGTGTTAACTCTCGCAGCAAATACAAGGCAGTGGCTCTGCCACCAACGGTTATTCCCACCATAGATATAAAGGTTCTCTGTTCACACTAACCTCTAATTTTTATTTTACTGAGACAATTTTTCCATAAGGAATAGAGGAAGAGCCCCTTCATAATAAATCTTAAGTAGACCAACGACATGTCATAAAATTAATCCACTGCTTGTTGAAAAGGTAAAATATGACTGGCTAAACTAAAGGAGAAAATGGGACGAAAGAAGGTCCTATCTTGAGTCAAACCTCACTGAAATCAATACAACATGGGTGCCACTTGTGTATACATGAAAACCTAGAATCAGACTGTAGATAAACAAATGTAATTTATTTATATAGATTCAAACAAATGCAAAAGTGGTCATCTATAAAACATGTTGCTTAGTAATCAGACTTGACTGACCTTTTGCTCCTGTTGTAAGGGTGAATAGGACAGGTGTGTTTTAACTTATGTACTCTGACAGACAATTTTGTTCTTTTCACGCATATGCCATTGGCTTAAGTACTTCCACAAATTGATTTTTTAGGCCATTTCCATAAATGTCTATAGAAAATGTGCCCTAGCACCTTATATATAAGGTGCACCTCGAGCCAGGCTCCTCGACCTAGCGACCTCACAGGCTAAATATTATGGATCAATATCTATGAATTAAAATCTGCTTGCCATCAGTTTCGCAAGCACTTCTTCAATACTCTTTGAGCTACCGATCCTATCAGCGCATCACTCTTGGAGACCACTAGACGTTTCCTCCGATTTTTAGTAACAAGATCACATTTCATATTTTTACAATGATACTTAGTTTCAAAATACATACCGCATCATCTGATTCCTTTTTGCTCTCCTCGATAGCCAGTGCTAGTTTGACATCGTCACCCCGCCTTTTCCGTTCATCCTCATCATGCTCCTCTTTACTCATGGCCAGCGCTAACTGCAGCTGAAGTTCCTCTTCACCGACCGTGGAGGGCCGCGCGGCTTCAAGCTCTGTAACAAATATTTTAGGAATATATTAAAACTTTTCCAGTGTCCTTTATCATCATACTTAGAGTCAGGGCACAACATGTGGTAGCATATTTGACCACATAATAGTAGTCTTAATGTACGCTAGAAAACGCCTTTCTTCAAGAGTAGTGTTACCATAATTAGCAAAATGAGGATAACCCGATAGACATTTCCGTTATGAAGTTAAGAATCTAAACCCTTCAAATATATATGGTTAAGATCACGAATTTTAGTGCATTGCAATGGCTAGTGACCCTCATTATTGATGACCAAATGCTTTATTGTAGATTCAAATCTAGGCCTTTTTCTGATTTCATTTTGTAATAGACTGTGGACAACGTCCATCAGCTTATTCACTTTTCCTCTTGGTACCTCTTAGTATTCTAAGTTACTGTTTTCTGTCGGTAAGTAATACCAGTTTGAACCCATAATTCTGTCTTTTCTCAGAGCAGAGCCATGGAGTATGGAAATATACATCGATATTTGGACCGAACTTAGGAGAGTATCAAGGACCAATACTACCGAACATAGAAATGTTTGAATAACACTCAGAAAATGGCAATATTTTCATTTTGGATACACTGTCACGATCCTCAGTCTCAGGATCTGCCTTATCTTAATTGTTTCCTATCATTCGAGATAGATGTCATCAACGAATGGCGAACTTTCTTTAATGTAGCCATGTAATTTGAAATTCGATTATTTTACATCCCTGGTTAACTACTAGACATAGATTCGCTAACCATCAGAGCGCAATTACCCTTACACTCGTGGCTTACTTCAATATCTGTCGTTATATACATTTATCGCTGCACACATGTGAGGGGACGCGTGTCTGTTTTATATAAGCCGCTTGATCCATATTGACAGGGGTGGTGTGATCCACTGTGATCCACTGGGATACCCTGCTCTACCATCTCTTTTAACCCTCTATGGGCCAAATAGTGTATTAATACATGATGCCCGATTTGTTCAGTGGAGGGTTTAGGCGGGTGATGCGTGCCCCCTCATTTTTTGTCAGAACTTAAAGAGTTTGATTACATATTTTGAACCCCAAAATTTGCTTAAAAATAGGGAGTGCGCCCCCTCCTTTTCCAGATCCTGGATCCACCACTATTTCTTATCATGCTGCAGGAATACAGCCCTGCTAAGTACCTAATAAGGGCTACATTAATACTTCATTCCGACCCTATGCGGTTGGTGCACTCCCGAAGAGTTGGCATGATGCAACAATGCAGCGACAGCGAGTATCTTGCTGGAAGTGAATTCGGTGCATCATGGCGATATTTAAGGAACATCAACTTCAGGGCATCATTTGGGCCCTATAGGGTTAACCCCACCACACCCCCCCCCACTTCACATCCCCCCCCCTTCAGATACACCCACAGCATCAGAGCATCCCACAACCCATCAGGCACAACATCTGCCGACTACCTAATATGGTCACAGGCTAATATTGACTCATCAATGTTAAAATAAAAGGCAAAAGAAAAGAATAGTGTGGTGTATACTAGTGTATGCAATTACACACTTTTTAATTTGTAAAGTTCTTGGGGTTAATTATCTCTCTTCTTTTTCGAGTATTGAATCAATATAGCCAAAATTCATACCGGTCGGTTCCCCAAATACAAGATGACCTCAAACAATAGTTGTAGGTATATGGTACATGTGCTTCTATGTAAAGTCCAGGAATGCCACTGCTTGATCTCCAGAAATTCGGAAGTCCTCCTAATTTTCTCAAATGACAATAGGAAATACCTATAGGAATGAAAATCGAAAATTCGGAATTCCTAAAAAGTAAGGAAAAGTGGCATCTCTGAAAAAATTTAAGTCAAAGACAGGATCTCAGGCTGAGACCTCCGGCTACCTCGACACCTCAAAATCAAAGACACTCCCCATTTATAATAGAAGGGGGCAGAATGTTGTTCCATACCTCATAACATTGCGAACATGCTGCCCTAATCTTATTGTTATCAGTGAAAAATCCACTCTGTTAAGAACCCCCCCACCCCGAGAGGAAAGATGAACTCGTTCAAACAGTACATGCTACATCAAGAACTCCACTGATTATATTTGAAAATATTATCACAATCACTCTCAGTCTCAAACTCAACTCAATGAAATTAAGATAAACGTGGGGAGTTGGTGCTCCTTTGATATATTTTTTTATTTATCTAACAGGAACGTGAACAAGAACAGGGTAAATCGTCTTAATTGTAGTGAGATCAAAACTGCAAAATTAAAAGATCATAAACTGATTTATCTTTGCATTTACCCATTTCAATAGCCATTTGCCACAGGAATACGTCTTCAACGAGAGAAGCAAGGGAAAGCAATGAATCAATCATTTAGGTAATATAAATTAATTTGTGAATGTAACTAAGACCACCCGTGTAGAGCTGCACATATTCAGACGCCCGAAAAAAAAAACACATGATTACTTCAAAAGATTCCACCCAAGGCCTTCTCGGCCACCCTTAACAATAGAACAATCCCAATATTGCTCTAATGACTGGACAGGCCTATTAAGAATACAGATAGAAGGGATTGAGTGTTCCTTAGTACATCCAGGGAAAACCTGATACATCAATTCAACTGTTTACCCACAGCAAACCCATTGTTATTACACTGAGGTTGTTTCTTGATTTATTTATTCATGATTCTTGCCTACTCCTTAGGCACCCAATGCTCCATGCTTCCTGCTGTGGGCACTCTTTAATCTAAGCTGTGCAACAGCTTGCCACATGAAGCCAACCTCAATAAACTATCATGGTAAAACCCCTAACTTGTTTTTGCCACACAGCCACCTCAAATCCAGTTCTTAACTACTGGATTAGGCTTTTAAAGTGGACATACTCATTTTGCAGTAGCGGATCCAGGATTTGAAAAGGGAGGGGGCGCACCCCTGTTTTTGAGCTAATTCTGGGGTCCAAAATATGCAGTTTAACTCTAATGTACTGGCAAAAAAGGAGGGGGCGCGCGCCCCCACGGCCCCTCTTTAAATCCACCACTGCTACTCAAGTTTGTCGGCTGACAGTTTGAACACATTGTAGGTAAGCTAGGTTGCCTGGCTTGAATTTTATCACAGTAATATTCTTACCTTCTGGCAACCTGGGCCCAGGTGAGGTGGCCTGTCCATCGTACCGGTCTGTTCGTGGGGTGGGGTTAGAGCTTGGACTTGTTGCCTAAAAAGATAAAAAACAGAATCCACAGGTTAATTTCATGTCATTCCCAACACTAGAATACTAAATGTACGTCTACTTGGATGAATGTCCCAAATCGCATCAGGCACCTTATTAGCTGGAAAAGAGAGATGTGTGGAGGCGATCCAAAACTGCTTTGAGGAATGTACGGTTAGAATTTTAGTGTTCCCCACTATATGGATCCACCGGCTCAGTGGCAGATCCAGGATCTGGAAAAAAGGGCCACATCCCCTATTTTGGGGGTTCAAAATTTATAATTAAACTCTTAAGTACTGACAAAAAAGGAGGGGGCGGTACATGACACTATTCTATAATAGTATGTGTTGTCAGGTCGTTGGTAAGGGCGGGGTTATCTGTAGTACCGGTATTTTTATTCTCAATGACCACTCATCATTACTGGGTAAATGCTGGTAAATGCCTAGTATTGTACTTAATAATATGAGTAGGCTTTCTGGGTTACAGTATGGGCTGGTGCTGGGTGACAACTCTAGATACTACTTACAAAAGTCTCATGTTTCACTTCACCACTCTGCCTCAAATTGGATGAAAAAATTAGAATGGAAGCTTTCTAGGGGCAATGTTCATGTCACTTAAGCCTGGAAATAACTTTGCATATTGAAGCATAACAGCCATAGGAGGGCGTATATCTTCCTTTCAGTTCACAGTAACGCATGTATGGAATATTGGTAGAGAAAAAAAGGGAAGAAAAAATACATATATTGGCAGACCAGCAACAGGAGTGAGACACAGGAGGGTTCCTGTTAAGCATCAACCAGCCTCTGGTATTAGGGAAGTGGTCTGGAGGAACGAGCACCTGCTACACATTTAAATTAGTTATCCATGGCTTGTGCTATGTATCCTCTATGCCTGCTATTGCTTCTGGTGTAGTATTGGCCAAGTGTTGTTAAAATGTCCAGTAGTACACCTTTTCCTGAACATATTTCATAGCACAGCGTCGCCTCAGTGAAGGTTGTAACTGACATTTGGGCAACATTGAGTTTTTTTTCTTTTGTTTTAACATCTATTGACCCTTTCTGTCCACTATGAATGTGCTGAAGCTCTGTCTATGACATGTGTGCATGCCTACAGGCCTCAGTGTAATACTGTTTAATAAACCTGTTGCTATAGTAATTGGAACACGTCTTTTATTATGCCTCTCCTACAAAACTTGAAAATTGCAGATACCGTAAATTCTCTCGTTTAAGTCGCACCCTGAGTTTGAAAGAAAGCTATGAGCCTTACCTAGGGCTTGAAAATTTGCAGTTCAGTACTGTTTTATAGTGTAAAATACCCTCTCATATAAGCCACACCCAGACCTTCGGCCATTCCTATAAGCCTCGTTTTTATTTGAGTTCTGGTACTAGCCGCAGGGTATACCAGAGAATGTACGGTAGTACAACCTTGTTGCACTAAGGGGACGACATCAGTTATGGTTTTTGGAGAGCGTACTTCATCCACGTTATATATTTATGACTTACCACATAACCCATTAACATACCACCTAGTGATTTATGATATTATGCGTATAACTTTGTCAACTATGTATCATGACAACAAATAAGACAAATGAGCATAGTGATTTAAAGCACCATGTGGGTCTAAATGGTTAAACAAGAAAGCATTGTGAGGGTGAATGTAAGGTGGTCCTATTGTGTACATGACAGTATTGTCTCCTGGCTCCATTCAATTACCTGTTTTACGTTACACATGCATTCCGTACAAGCACTTAGGGCAAGCAGGGGAATGTTCAACAATTTCGCCACCGGTATTTAGGCACTTTTCAGGACCCACCCACCCCCTTGTCACTGTTTTGTATGGAACATATGGAGGAACCCAAAGACCCCCCCCCCCACAAACCCCCTAAGCAGTGACGTAATTGTTGAACGTTCCCCACGACTTACAGAAAGGAGTTGGGGACAATGCAATCATTATCTTTTGGGGGCTGGGGGTTGAGATTTTAAAAGCTTAACCCTTTTCTTTAAAAACATTTCTCAAAGGCATGTCATGCAGACAATACTTTACTAACACACATTAAAGTCTTTCTATGAGTGGAAGCAATGATATTGTTCATTAAAAAAAAAAAAAAAAACATGCCCCGCCTCGCCACCTGCCTCCCATATTGACGACTCATTCGCTAGGACTTAACAGTATGTTGGTCACAGCTTTGATTGCAATGCCTGTGTATGGGAGGTGGATGGGATGAAGGGGGTGATATGAGATATGGAGGTGCTGCTGGCGTAGGTAACAGATAAGATATCTATCTGGACATTACATCATGTTTACCTCTGGGTCCGGAGGCTGACAGGTAATTAATCCTATCTCCCCAAGGTACCAAGCAGAGTTCCCCTGAGGCTGACAGCAGGCCCACATCCCTGTTAACCAACACCTCATCATATTGCAATATGCAATTATTGTTCCTTGATTATCTGTTACAGGTATTTAGAATAGGAGCATATTCGAATTAGACTTTTGAAATATTATCGCATTATGTGTGCTTATATTTAGCCTCAACGTAGCCATCGCCACTCCGAAGGACCCTTTCCTACAGGGCACAAGCAGGAATCTGGATGCATTATCAACCAATCCGATAATTCCCTCTATTCACTGCAGATTCGTTGGGGTACACTTTGTAACAACTGGTACCCATAATGCCGGATCTTACCAATGCTTATTTCGCCAGGTAGCAGATCCATACTAAGGCATATGATAATGTAGGCTACATGTATATCATTTTAATGTTCCCTATAGGCTATACATGGACTACTGAAGTAACATCCTTCGCCCTTAGACTCACTAAACTAGATTCACCATTTATATCTACCAATATCATCTAATCTACACCTCCCCACCACATGCCCCACCCCACTATTCATCCACAGCATGTCACAGAACACCAACCACCCACCTCTGCTCACGTCCAGTTCCATGTGGTGTAACTGTAACCTAACACGTAACGTCATTACTGGGGGTGGAGTAGAGGTGGTGCTAACCTGCTTATAACACCCCACACCCACAGCAAAGGACACACAATGTCACACACATAGGTTTCTCTACTCTACAGGCTAAATGCAGGCTTGTAACTGGGGGTGTGGTCCTTTGGCAGAATCTCCTCATTGCTCTCATGGAACAAAATAGAGTTACACCCTAGATAGCATAGTGTTATTAATTAGCTCTACTGGCATTTTTAGCTTCATGAATCAGGTAATCATTAAGGTTTCTAGGGCATGTCATGCTGTGTATGATATTAGAATTATGTTTTGTAATTGTATACAAATTAAATCACCATTTGCATTTTCTTCAAATAAGGTCCAATAAATGTCTTACATATCGATTGAGTTCCATTTTATTCGAAAATTAACCATCCCACAATGGGGGGCTAGTTACAGGGGTTGGGCGGGTGGGGGGGGGGGCGTTACAGAATGACATTTAAAATAGACATGTGTACAACGTTACCCCACCATTGTGCCATTTATTAATTAGAGATACCCCTATATCTAATTATCGATCATATAGTAGTAACTCATCACAGTCCGCACAAAGCAGGGTAACATGTAAATTCTTCCCGATGCTATGGCTTTGTCATTTATAGACCAAGTGATATTCTTCTCGGCTAAAGTATACACAGTTTATACAGTCTATTCAATACACCGAATGCAAGCATTTTCATTAGGTAGGTTCATCGCAAGGTTGACGCATCATATGAACGGAGATGGATATGGTGGGCTATGAGTTGGTGAAGGGAGGGTTGGTATAGATCCAGCCTTGGATGGCTCGATTGAGAATGGATCACCTAATGATCACATGACCTAGCACGATGCTATGTAACACCCAAGAGCCAATCGACGGACTATCCGCATATCGATTAACAATGGCTGTCCACCTGGTTCTCGTCGCTGTGCGGGGTTTGTTTTGTGAGTAACAATGTTAATCCTAGCAATGTTTGTTCTGAAATAAATAGCAATTCACCAGCAAGAAAATATGTCTGCTGATAATGAGCATAACACTGTATAAATTGATTTACAATGAGGATGCATCCTTTACCATATAACGAGTCATTGTGTTGACATAGTTGACAATATATCAAGCATATCATACAAGAATAAGATCATGTACCAGTTACTTAGTATAATAATAAACGCAAACAAAATGTCCTGCCTACTGTTTAACTAGTGTAATATCACCACCCACACAAAAATCTAACACAATTTCATCACTTTGTTATGCTCCCAGGTGATATTTGTCATATTCCATATTTCATTATTTTGTTTTGTCATATCACTACCTCACGATCAGGCCAGAAGTAATATCGTAGTTTATAACAAAGTAATGACAGGGTCTTTTCTCATATATGTATATTTACCCAATTCATACATGTCTACCCCATTGATTCCTGTGCAGGGGCGTAGGAAAAGGGGGGGGGGCCAGGGGGGCCTGGGCCCCTCCAATCATGAAGGAGGTGGGGCCTGAGTATCTCTGGGACCCCCCAATATTTTCCAAGAACTCATAAACACAATGGAAAAGAAGCTAAAACTTTACATCTCAAATTAGATTATTATGGTGATGTCATAGGGAAAATGGGGGTCTGAGCCTAAAGTCAGATCCAAAATTTACCAAAAATTACTTTTCTATATGAATTCTATTTACGCATTATATAGAAGCCATCACGCATCAGCCAACAATTCAAGGTGGTCGCGATGGTGCCCTCGCCGGGCCCCCCCCCCCCCAATGAAGAATTGCTAACTACGCCTCTGCTGTGCATAAATTGACTAATTAAAGTCCGACCATGTCACTGACCTTGTCAGATTCCAGAATTATCTGGAAAAGCAAAAAATAATTTGCACATTGCCAAGATGAAAACACTGCTATCTGGAGCAGTCTTTTACTCAAGTCATATGTTCCATGCGAAAGGAGGATGGGGGGAGAAGTATTACTAAAATTATTTGCTTCTGGGAAATCTCATTCCCCACCCCACCACATACACATTTCACCTCCAGAGACATAAAGCGTTGCTATAGAAACCAGGCAGTGCCGCTGGTCATTGGTGTCCACCGAAGACTTACCAGATAAGACACCTGGGGCCCAGCACCTCCTGATTTGATAGTTCCAAGCAGATTCTGAGTCACTATTAGAGTACTACAGGACAGTAAGCCCCGGATTGGAGAGTGCTGACTTATCAGCCTCCCATGAGGCTTCTGGAGCTCTCCATCACTGGGATTGCAAACACCATTTTCTCCTGTCATTTCCGGACGGAAATTCAGATTTAAGGTCTTTTGGACTTTATGTGATCACCCCTATTGGGAAATCCTTAGGTCAAAAACGTAGGCTGACAGGGTAGTTAGAGAAAGGGGTATTTGTGTCTGAAAAGATAGGATGGCGGTGACTGGTCCCTTACAATGTTACTCATAATCGTGCACTGCTATTTTTATTTCTTAAGTGGATAAGAGCTTGGATAAAACTGTATTACTACACTTTTGTGGTTTCATAACTGAATGGAAAGGCGGACCTCTTGGTGACTGCCATTCCGAATACCCTTGTCTTGTTGGGCAATAATTGCATGATTATACAATCCCTTGGGGCTAATTTGCGATGGACATAGCTATACACTTATCTGCTTGGTTCCAGGAACTGGTTTGCCAGTTCTAGGAACGATTACCATTAACATGCTATCTAGAACCTAATACCATTGTCTGTGGTCCAATAGGTTTGCAGTAGAAATCACTGGCCAGTTGTGGACACTCACTGAAAAATATAACATTTTCCACTTGAAAAGACTCAGCTGAAATAGAGGAATCCTGTCTCAGTGTTGAATATTCACTCATGAAATTGTTCTTTTTCCCCTCTCTCTTATATTTGGTTTACAGAAGTTAGGGGAGAGTAGGAGCAAAAACATCAGGAATATCTGCCAGGAAAAGACCAAGTCAGTGGGCATGGTATTCTAGGAATTCAGATGGTCAGATGGGATTCATTATTTGCTGATTCATGCCTTCTCTGCCTGGCAGCACTGATCTCTGGATATAATAGTGCTTCAACTCTGTGAAATGTCAAAGCAGATTAAGGTTAGCTCCTTTGCTCTCTAAAGCTCTCTTTTTACAAAGTAAAAGAACTCTCCTTTGAAGAATATGAACTAATTCCCCAATGGTATCTGTGAAATAATCAATATGCCCTTCTACGTAGCACAAATTATGTTAAAAACATTTTGCATTTAATTCAAGCTTGGTATAAACAGGTAACTTTTTGGGTACCTTTTGTAGTTGGGGATCACATTCTTGAGACTGTACAGGAATACGCATTCTCCAGTGTCCTATGACAAAAAGGCTGCATTGAGGTCTAATTCCTCCAGGGCCCCATACCATGAGTGGTAAAGGTGGACTTTTGGTAATGAATGATAATAATGCATTGCTAATATTTCTTGTTACTCTAAGAAAGGTTCAAACGCAATATTATTCTGCAGGTTCAAGGAAGGGACCACATCTAAATGATATACACATCGTAAACCATTTGAGTTGGCAAAGGACAATACAGATATCAGATGGAATTAATTAATGTATAACTGCAGAGTTTTACATGAGTATCTTAAAACAAACGGATACACACAGGAAAAACAACGATGGTAACAGTAATATCAACTTGCATTCAATTTAATGTGCATCTATCATTAACATTGAAACCACCCCAGGGACAGCCATGGCAACGAAAACCTCACCAACTTTCTGTCCAAAACGTATCCACTTGAGTAACAGAGTGGCAGAGCGGAAGCAATGCAGACTGTAACCTATTAAATGGACAGTATGGACTACAATGTGGGAGGTCGAGCAGAACAGACTAATTCCAAGTTGGAGCAACTCGTGGAGCAGCTCCCTAATATCTCCTTCTCAAACAAGGGACAAAAGATACTCGGGCCAGCTGAGCCGCCAAATGCGGACACGACCCCCAGACAAGCTAATAACAGGCTACTTTGGGGTACAAAAAGGAACTTGGTGGGAGGGGGATGAGAGCTTGGGACGTTGGTCGGGGGAGATGGGAAGTGGCGATGGGTGATAAAAGCCGACTGGGACTGGGAGGACTCTAAAGGCACTGGAGGAGACACAGGAGGAGTAGATGGCAGTGATGTTGATTAGCTCTGGATAATGTGAAGTAAATGTCAGCAGCTCACAGTAGATCACTGCTGGGACCTGGAGCACTCAACACTTGAGCAGCTCATGAGCAGCTCACACGTGGACAGCTGTGTACAAAGTGCCTCCTCCTCACCACTCTCACCAAACCCAGAAAAATGTTAACACTCCTGGGTGTGGGTGGGATAGAGAGCGAGGAAGGAGTATGGGGCCAGGTGAAGGTCAGTGTCCTTCACAGGGCTTATGACAACCAGGATATCCTGGGTGCTGGAGGCATTGTTTTAGAGGTATATTTTTGTAGTACCAAAAAAAGGGTAAATTGAGTTTCTTTCCCTCTAGCCCTGGGATTGTTCTTTAATGCTGTCAGTTTCCTTCTCAAGGCGCCTTCTTTGTCTATGTTTCTTAACATAAGAGTTACTTAGAACTGTTTCCTACTTCTAGTAGTACTTCTCTCCATGTTTGGGGAAGTACCTCAATTATTCAGTAGCGGTAATTTACACCAGCTGTCAGCGCTTGCGGTATTCCACGGTTGGGAAGCCATACAAATTGCATACATTTGCAGGTGGGTTTCCTTGTTTTCTCTGGTCTTTTCGAGTTATGCTAAGAGGGTGCATGTGCCTAAGTTTATCATGACACAAAGTGAATATCACACTTGGCCTTCTCACCTTGAAACGCTATGACAAATCCTTCTGCATATGCTACTCCCCCTTTTTTTCTTATTTGTCATGCTGCTCATTTTGCATGAGCTCATATTCCCTATGAACATATCAAGTCATTTCCAGGCATTATCCCTCCCCTAGATATGAAGTGACGTCAAGTCTTCATAGATTGCTGCTGATGTCAAGACTGAAGAAACCCCCACCCCCTAGCACGACTTGGTCTTCTAATTTACTGTCACCTGCATGACCAACCAATTACCAGTACCTTTATAAGTTCGCCAGCACCTTACACATAGAGCTGGTATCATGACATCGATACCAAAGACGACATCCATACCTCATCTACGAACTAGTGGATAATAACTATCGGTACATATTGGTCCACACCCCACCTCGAGAGAACCTATGTGGTACAGATATAGCTCATCATTAGACAGGTGCACATTTCTGTACCAATATAACAATAGTACTCCCTTAATCCTCTGATGAGGATTCGGCTACGTCACGCCAAAGACCTCCAACGCAGTCACGGTGTAAATACTGGTAATTATTATCATTAACACCTTGATAAAGACACCATACCGACTATACCGGTGTCATTAACAGCGGTTTGACGTCAGCATACCTCCTTTGTGCTTTTAATGAGGACATAAGTGATGAAACTCACCTTTATTGGTTTTCTAAACCATGTCAGAATTTGCTTATTAATGGAGAAACATATACCTTGGTCATTACACAAAGGAAAGCATTAAGTAGTAGTGTAAATGTTCATGTATAAGCTGTCGTCTATACGCAAATCAAACCCAAGTAAGGTTTTAAAAATATCATCTAAGTAAGGGCGTGGCTTATACGTATGTTGCGGTTTATATTGATGGGGAAATTTTACTAAAACACAGTATTAAACATATCGATGCAACATACAATCTACCATAGTCATGATATTGCTTAGGAATGGGATTTTGGGTCTGCTTGAAATGTCCAGTTGAAACTTTTGGATAGTCCTTTGTGGTTCGTTTTTAAGAGTACTTCTGTTTAAGACGTGGGCAGTGGTTTTGTAGGCCTGGTTCTGCTGGTAAACAAGCCATACTATTAATACCTCCAGGAGCTTGCGGCATGCCAGCTGTTCCAACTATTAAATATTAAATTGCTACATGTACATACAGGAGCTCTCCACAAGTATATACCTGCAGTGTACCGTGAAGCTGGACAGGGCAATGTGATGTGTTCTCTTCTACCCTTACACACAGGTGTAGGCTAAATCAGAGCTATAAACACATACTTCCAGTGACAAATGTAGCAATATAATGAAATTTAATAATCATGGACTGCTATGAAATCAAGGTCCACGACGGTGTATCTATAATTCAAAACTGTTCCATTGACGTCAGAACAAACCAGATATATGTAGCCTAAAAGGGAATTAAAATGGGTGAATAGACTGTATGATGATATACTGGACGTATATTCTTCCATAATTGAACACATGTGTGGAAGGATTGTATGGAGCTCCAGAATACAAGTACATTGTATAGATCCATTACTAAAAACATCAATAATCTGCGTAACAGTAACCTACGGCACAGTGTACATCAGGAGGAACTACTCCAGCGCTTACAGGTCTACATTCCTTATAAAAAAAACAGGCTCTCATTGCCCCCCCCCCCACCCACTCTCCGTTGTTACCAAATGGCCACTACCTTACACTGTTTCCAGTATTGCTATTTTGCAGTGATCTGTATAAAGACTCAGACGTAGATGTATATCGGCAATATGTTTGATCATATATAGGCCAATGTGGGCGTGTGGTGCGGGGATGGGTATGTATACATACATGTGTGCTACTGCTAGTATGCTACAGCTGACCAGTAGTGCTCTCCACCACCTGGTGTGGTACCTCAACCATGACATACACCATGTCGTCACGCCTAATACTCACCCTAAAGGCAGCTACAGAAGTAGCCTTTTTGTTTTCTTTTTTTTTTTCAGTTCACCTCTGTAAAGTTCACCTCTTAAAAGCTGAGAGAATATAATACCGCCCTGGCACTCAAAAGGTTTGGAGGGGCTTATTATCTAAAGCACTTACACAAAAAGGCGCTTATTGAAGATATTCTCAGCAGTTAACAGTAGATGCCCCTTTATCACTATTGCTCATACAAGACAAGTACTTATTAAAAACCTGGCGCTAAATCGTAACAATATGGCATGCACCCATTCCCAAACACCACCTGTGGCATCTAACCCTACACAGTTGGTGTTATGTACACGTGCCTATTCCTTTGTTGTTCATTCGGTCGCCCGATATAACCCCCTAACCCTCATCCTTTTTATCTCCATCACCATCATCATTATTATCAATATCTGGTGGTTTCTAACCCATCACCTAAGTCATCAAGTAATCATGCTGTTGGCGTACGCCATAGCTACAGTGCATGTTTGAGATTGTTTGGGAGGTAATTTTATCCTGTTGCTAGGCAGGGGTCATGTGAGGGGATCTGGGGTTGGGTGACAAAGGTTCTACAGTGTGAACACTTTAGAATTTTCTGCATATGCAGGTCACTCAAACAAAGGGAAGTCTAATTCACATGGGGCCGACTCAGTGCCACCTATATCATACTATAGGAATTCCTATACAATGGCTGTTCATCGGCCAAGTTTTGGTCCATATAATACATGCATGTTTTGAGTATAAACACTGAAATCAGGGCACTAAAATTTGCTAGGGACAACCCTTGATAAATATTCTTTTTTCACTTGTAATAATGTCAATCTGATCAGTCATACTTCTTTGTTATTCACTCTTGGTATAACAATGAGAGAGAGCCTGGATGAGTGAATTGTCTATATATTGATCTCTATGTGGCGGTACCAACCCTGGCCATGGATGGCCTAGATTCTGTCTGCTGAATCACTCGCACCGATACCCCCCTCCCCCCCCCCACACCCATCCACCACATCTTACAGGCTAGGTAGGGGTGGAAGCTGATGGGTGGGGAGGAGAGGGGCGGGGGCTGAGTTCTCAGAACAAAGATCCAGAGCCGCCCTCCGCTGCTAGGATCCGGGTTGGTTGCTTGCAAGGCCACGACCTGGTACTGAGGGGTTGTGCTCTCTGTCATGATGGCTGGGTGGTAGGGGTGATGATGTGGTGAGGGTGGAGCTGGGTGAGTGATGGGGGTATATGGGTTGGTTAACTCCAGGTGGTTCCTTCCTTGTGACGACCTAGAAGTTACTGACCCTACGTACCAGAATACACCTACAGGATGAGACCTCGACCCCGACCTCTCAGCTTGGGTTTACAGCTACTCTAGACTCCAGGAATAGACCTCTAAAAACTGCAGCCCCTCACTCAAGGCACAGCCGCCATAAACCATAACAACAACACAACCCATGATCCCTACACACGTGACTTCTTTCTCAATCGGTAGGCTGTATGTAAGCTAACACTGTTAATAGGTTAACTCCAGAGGCTGATATTTACTGTTTTGATAAATTGGGTTAGCTTAAGGTTGGCTAGCCCCTCCTGCACTAGTGTGCTTTGTATACATACAGTGAGAGGAAATTACATTAATTAGACACTAGTTTTTTTAACTTGGGTTATATTTTCCTTTTGTTTAAGTGGGAGTGGGATATCAATGTGATTTAAATTATAAATGATACCGCTATACTTGCTCAAAATGTGAATGTCACTGCTATATAAGTTTATGATTGTTTGATTTAAATGGTATTGCTGTCAAAACAGTTCCTGAAGGCAATACCATAACTTGTCAGCCTCAATTATGTACCTCTTTCAGGGAGTATCATATATATACATGTCAGTATCTTATTACATCCGTTTTATAACATGTTAACTTTATTACGGTATCTGTGCTATGACATGGTAATCATAATAATCTACTTGACCTATATTGACAAATTATATTGATATCTTCCTGTATACGAAACGTTTGTACAACCTGATAAAGATGAATTGTTGGCTGAATAAAGTTTAAATTTGTTCAAAAAAAGGTACAGCACAGCTGTAATGCCAGTCGGTTATTATAGATTAATATTTATATATGATTGTTCGTTGGTAAACAAATTCATATATATATATATATATATATATATATATATATATATATATATATATATATATAAATATATATATATGCCAATAAACATATTCATGGTGCGTTGCATAGGTATTCTTGATGCATTGCTAAGGTATTCGTGGTACATTGCTAAGGTATATGTGGTGCATTCCTAAGGTATTCATAGAGCATTGCTAAGATATTCGTGATGTATTGCTCAGGTATTAATGATGTGTTGCTATGGTATTCATGATGTTTTGCTAAGGTATTCATGATGCATTGCTATGGCATTCATGATGTGTTTCTATGGTAATCATGATATGTTGCTAAGGTAATCATGGTGTGTTGCTAAGGTATTCATGATGCATTGCTAAGGCATTCATGATGTGTTGCTATGATATTCATGATGTGTTGCTAAGGTATTCATGATATGTTGCTAAGGTATTCATGATATGTTGCTAAGGTATTCATGGTGTGTTGCTAAGGTATTCATGATGCGTTGCTAGGGCATTCATGTGTTGCTATGGTATTCATGATGTGTTGCTATGGTATTCATGATGCATTGCTAAGGTATTCATGATGTGTTGTAAGGTATTCATGATGCATTGCTAAGGCATTCATGATGCATTGCTGAAGCATTCATGATGTGTTGCTATGGTATTCGTGGTGCATTGCTAAGGCATTCATGATGCATTGCTATGGTATTCAAGATGTGTTGCTATGGTTTTCATAATGCGTTGCTAAGGTATTCATGATGCGTTGCTAAGGTATTAATGGTACATTGCTAAGGTATTAATGGTACATTGCTAAGGTATTTGTGGTGCGTTGCTAAGGTAGTCTTGGTACGTTGCTAAGGTAGTCATAGTCCGTTACTAAGGTATTCATGGTGTGTTGCTAAGGTATTCATAGTGCATTGCTAAGGTCTTCATGATGTGTTGCTAAGGTCTTCATGATGTGTTGCTATGGTATTCATGGTGTATTTCTATGGTATTCATGATGCGCTGCTAAGGCATGCATTCTTAATGCATTCATGACACATTCTTAATGTATTCATGATGTCCCTATTCCTAGTACTATGATGATAATAGAATGGAAGTCATTCATGGTGTGTTGCTAAGGTATTCATGATGCTTTGCTAAGGCATTCACAATGCATTGCTAAGGTATTCATAATGTGTTGCTAAGGTATTCATAATGCATTGCTAAGGTATTCATGATGTGTTGCTAAGGTATTCATGGTGTGTTGCTAAGGTAATCATGGTGCGTTGCTAAGGTAATCATGGTGCGTTACTAAGGTAATCATGATGTCCCTATCCCTAGTACTATGATAATAGAATGGAGGGCAATGGAGCCTAGCTCCTATCTCAACGGCAGTTGCTGTAAGAATGATACCATGCAAGTAAGGTCATAGTAGCATACTATAGCTACCCCTATGGCTAAATGTTATAGCTCTTAGGAATGATTCATATTAAGTTAGGTTTAATATTAGACTTGTTAACTACCTATCAATTAGTGGTCTCCTAATGGTCAAGGGCTATTGGTTTTCCAAGTGTTTTCATGTTTAAGAGTCACAGATTATATGAGTGAAGATTATTTGCTAAGGGCTATGATGACCTGTGCAAGTCTAAACATCCCAGAAAGTGAAGAGTTCTGTGTTGGCTAGAAATGGCCAGTTGGCTATGGCCAACTGGCAATAATGGTGATTAACTTTAATAAATCATGTCTAGTTGGCATGTGATCAGCCTGCCTGGGGTCATGGGGGAAATGGCTATGATCATGATGCCTCAGCTTAACACACCCCTGACTGGTAGGCTCAAGGCTGGTAACAAAGAAACAACCCTACCTCTACCTCCAGTCCCAATCCTCCAGGCAGTTCTCAGTATTTGCCATATATCTCAGTCTGGGGGCATTTACAGTACATGACCTCTGTATCGTGCTATGTTAGAGACACCCCATAGGAAGTGTACCAGAAAGAGAACTCTATCTACACCCCGTGACTATCCCCACCTTGCACAGGGCTGGCTTACATGTTGACAACTGTATAATTATAGCCACCGTGCTGTATAGAGAGATAGGGTCCCGGTATGTTTGCGCACATCACTGTCACACATAGACAACCACACAGGTCAAGGCAACTCCCACTAATTTCTGAGAAAAATGAACCCATTCTACACCTAAGATGCATTTCTGTTTTACTAAATCACAGATATAGATTTCCTGGGTAAGGCCCATTTGAAATTGTTAAGTGGTAGTTATCAATATTCTAGGAAAGGGCCCTGGAGGTGTGGTCTCTGGTCAGAGTCCCAGCTGTGACATTGAGCTAGAGGCCTCCCTCTCTAAGCCTATGGCCCAGCCATGGGGAACATGTGAGGGTGGGTATTAACACACATCATGATAACAAGTGATCCAGTCTCCTCCAGGGTCCATCATATTGCACCTACCTGTGACCCATAGTCAGGTTCATCCAGCACCTCATACCGCAGGATACACTTGTCTTTGTTAGACCGTCCTTTATGCTGTAGCATAGCAGCACGCAGTTTGTTAGCCATGCTTGCTGTTGCAGCTGTCTCCTCCTGCTCCTACTTTATAGAACCAGTATTAAGCTTCCACTGACACACTCCTACTCCTTCTACCAGCAGTAAGCACTGCTGCTGATACTGCTGCTGCTCCTCCTGTGGCGGCAGCTGCAGCTCTTAATGCTGCTGGGTACTGACTGAGCACTGCCTGGTGCTCGGTGTCTGGTCGCTGTCAGAGGGGGACTGGGCCGTGTGTGGGGGAGTGGGGGAGTTACTGGGTGTTGTGTGTGTGTGTGTGAGTGTCAGGAGGTAGTACGTGTATGCCTGGAGGAGGTAGAGTACTGGACTCCTCAATGCTACAAACTGGGAGGAGTGGGATGCAGGTTGAGGCTGCCTTTGTAGTACTACCGGTAGTACTGCTGGGCCCACTGCCACTGGGTACACGTTGATACCGCCATGGGGAAGCTCTTCTTTTTTTCCCCATCATTTTTTTACTTTGATATTGAATTTTCTGATTATAAATGCAGTGTTCATGCAGAGCTGGTTACTGAATTTTCATTCTACCTGCCCCCCCGCCTCCCCCAAATCTTCCACCAACTATTAAAATGGCCAGTCGCTGTAATTAACACAAACACAATAGAATACTAGTAGATGAACGTGCTACACCTTTATGACGGACAGTATGACTAATAGAGCTTAAACCATAGCTAAAACCTGATAGTAACTGCGTACCAAAGCACTGTCAGTGTGAATGATATGTCATCTACTGATCATGATGCGGGTCATTTTTTATTGTCATTACCTACATCAGCTGACAGGTGAGTATTTATACTGCACACTGCATGTTGCAATGATAAAAGAGATTATCAGTAGGTAAATTATATCCACACGTCATACATGGTTGTCAAATTTAGATGAAAGCCCTTGATGAGGTGGTCTCCATGTAGAGCTACTGAAGTTGATAAGAGAAAATTGTCACTTTGGCCTAATTACATGAAGTGGGTTTACTGTTCTGATATTAGTGGTTGATAGTATGATGAAGGTTTAAATGGATATCAGCCTATTGTCTCACCTGTGTTGAATGTATGTATACATACATGCCTATACAGATATATTACATATGGTTCAAGCCTATAGGCTACACACACAGTCTGTGGCACTTCCCATATACTGTAATTTCCTGCGTAGAAGGCGCACCCCCAACCCAGGGAAGGCTGTTTCACGTAGAAGGCGCACCCCTGAGGGCAGATTTTTGTCAGTTTAGTACTGTTCTATAGTAAAAAAATACCCCCCCCCCTATAAGGCGCACCCTCAACTCAAGGCAATTTACCTCCTGCGTATGAGGCACACCCCCAATCTGATTCACATATAAGACGCGCCCTTATGCGCGGGAGATTACGGTAGCTTGACTTTTGAATACAGACTGAGCCCAGAACAAAGAGGACCCACCACATTCATACAATAACACTTCACCTCATACCTAAACATCCACATGACTATGACTGCCCCCCCCAACCCCCAAAGTGGCCAACAGAAAAAAAACACATGGCAATAGGTAACACAGCAACAGTTTACCATGGACATGTAACACATGTTTACTTTAGACATAATGGATCACCTATAATTAGCAGGTTGTGTCTAGTGAGGGCAATATTATGACTGGTATGTGAAAATATAGAATGGCTCTATCTCCCAAGGCTATTGGCCACTAGCTGGTGTGGAGCTTGTTCCATGACACACACTGATAAGAACTGATAATATGGGACCAGCATGTCCCTGGAAGTGGGTGTTAACCAGGGACAAGGTACCCATCATGGTGTGTGTTATCAGTGGGTTTTACCTTGGCCAGCGAAATTCAAAATGGTGGCTCCACTAGGCCTCCATACTGAGTCCTATAGGTTCTCTGTCCCCTACGGCAGTGAGCATGTTTTGTCTTTTCCTACCTAACTTAACGATACAATGACATTCCAGTTAAAACATGAGTGGTGGGGCTCTCGCTGCAAGCACAGGAATTGTCTATATTATATAGTCCATATATGGATTTTCCACATACCGTAATCTCCCACGTATAAGGCGCAGCTCGCATATAAGGCGCACCCCCAACTCAGAAAATGCAAGTCCATGTGTAAGGTGCACCTCTAAGGGCAGATTTTTGCTAATTTAGTACTGTTCTATAGTAAAAATACCCCCCCCCCCCTATAAGGCGCACCCCAAACTCAAGGCAATGTCCCTCCCACGTATAAGACTCAGCAGCATTTTGTTTGGCGTATAAGACGTGCCTTATACGCGGGAGATTACGGTACTAGTATTGCAGTACAGCATATGTGTGCACACATTTGAGATGGATCAGTCCATTCTGAGCCGATAATTTCTAATAGAAGCCCATATGGTATACAACATATGCATGTAATATCAATCAACGCCTTAGCTTTATTATGGGCCATTTAAATCCGCTGTAATTCATTGAATGGCACATCCCATATGTGTACATGTACCGGTATTATGAGTACACATAGATTTACAAAGTACTATAACAGTGGCACCTCCCTGGGAGGCCGCTATGAGAGGTGGCGCTACCTGGTGGCAAATCCACTAACTACCCTCTGCAGAACCAGCCCCAACAAGTCCCAATCAGACTGTTTCCTGTTTGTTTTTATGTTTCTACTTCTTATGAAACAAGTAGTATTTTACAAGCTGTCTGTTACATACTTAGCAGTAGCCCTGCGCCCTTTCCCGACTTTACATGATTTATCCCTTTCCTGACCATGTCCCCTGTAGTAGGGGTGAGTCACAGTGGATACCATACACCGTTAACTGCCTTATAGCGCGACATGGCCAGACCATAAGCCTGTTAACAGCCTGTTGGTGGTGACTCAGGCTGCGCTTTATGGCAACTAACTTCTACAGAGGCTTAATGGTATGCCTTACGCCATGCCAGACAACAGTGCCTCAGTCCCTCTGCAGCTTTTATTTGTATGGCAATATAAGGTACCTGTCACTTCATCAACATATCAGTTTATTATGTGCAAATAAATGATAATAAATTTAGTAGTACATGTATTAATCTCCAGTCCTCTCAGTACTTTTGCACATTTGTTTCTTTTTGTAGATGTACCGTAATACCCACATATAAGGCGCGGCTTATACTTGATTAACCCCTCTGCTGCGTCTTATAGCAGAAGTCAAAGTTATAGTTGCACCTTATACATGAGGATTTAATAGATTTGTACTATAGAACAGTATTATTATTTTCGACAGGGCTAGGATTGAACGTCAAGGACTGATCGGTGTAAGAAAGCAATATTTTCGACAGGGCTAGGATTGGACGGAAAAAAAAATAGAATAGTATTAAGTGACCAAAATATGACTTAGGATGCAACTGAGGGTGTGTCTTATATGTGGTGCGCCTAATATGCGAGGCATTAAGGTATATGCATTTTATCCACATTAACCATCTGTGATGTGTGCAAATATTTTCCATTATATCACCTATCGTCTCTTATCATTAACAGATTTCGGGGATAAAACCATCTGCTATGAACTGCGCTCTATAGTTAGTACACCTATCCAATATGTTATTTCGCTAGAGGTTTCCCTAACAAGAAAGGAGGAAAGGAAAGGGAGGGGGGTGTTCAAGTGTCATTGAGTATTGAGGTCACCCCTTCGTGAATGCACTGTGAATGGAGGCATATACCGGACATAGGGGTGTTTCTGCGGTCAGATAGCTCTTCTCCCTTTTCATTAAGATTGCAGTGCTCCAGGCAAAAGAGCCTATACAATGGACACCAGAGGCCTAGGTCTGCCATACCCTCCATACCCTGGCCGAGACTCCGCACATCTGCAATCATCTTTTACGTAAAAGTCAATGTAATCTCCAGTAGTAAAGTCAAACTAAAGCCATAGTTGAGTATATTTTCTTTGAGAATCTACTGTGCCCTCATACAAATACCGTAATCTCCCGCGTATAAGGTGCATCTTATACGGGGGTTTTTAGTTCTCATTGGATTCACAAGGGGGACACCAAGACCTTTGTTTTGATATCTTACATGTCCCCTTGGTTAAATATGACATTAGGTTTTTGAATTTTGAAAATTCATTCAGTAGAACCAAAGTTATGAATTTTTCGTTTTTTAGAGAATTTTGCTAAACTCTAGGTGCGCCTTATACGCGGGCTGCGCCTTATACGCGGGAGATTATGGTATGTTCATTACGGTTATGATTCTGAGTGAGCTTTTGTGGTCATTATTCTGAGGGAACAAGACGTTTAAATACTGAGTTATGTTCAGTTCAATAATATCTAATTGGATCCGTGCAAACAAACATAGGTTGAATGCCTTGGCTTGTGATAAAACGCAAAAAAAAAAGAAAGGTATAGCAAATGCCTCACCTTTCCTTCAATGTATTACACTATGGCTATGGCTTTGACCCTGATTAACCTGCATATATAGCAAATCCCTTAAACCTCTTAGGCCACACTAAAAAAAAAGTCTTGTTTCTGGTTGAGAGGACGGGTCAGTGTGAGAGATGCTGATGAAAAACTTTTTTTTCAGCCCCTGGGAGGAATTTTATTTTGATCTATTTTTATTACAAACTACTGTATAAATCTCCCATGTACCATACTGCAATCACGCATGTTTACGAAAACTCGTCGGACACCAGCTATAAATCATGCATGAGAAAAAAAAAAATCCCACCTTAGGCCACACCAAAAAAATAAATTGGTCTATGGAGTTTGGTTTTGAAAAAAATGGTGCGAGCGAGCGAATTTAAAAAAAAAAATTTAAGAATTTTTTGGCATCCAATGGATTCCTTGCTGGGAAATTGAGGCGAGCAAACAAATTTTTTTTTAAATTTTGCCAAACATTACAAAGAGAAAACTTGTAGAAACTGAAGCGAGCGAAATTCGTAGACAAGATTTTTTTCAAGAAAAAAAATTGTATTCCCGAAAATGTGGAGAGGGCGATCCATAGACCAACTTATTTTTTTTGGTGTGGCCTTACTGACTTTAAAAATCCTCACTCTCAACCAGAAACAGACTTTTTTTTAGTGTGGCCTTACAGAAACACTCTCTCTCTAAACCTTTATTATGCAGAGTGCAGCAGGGAAAGAGTGGACAGGAGTTAGTTATATATGGGGTAGTGTTATCAGAATCGGCTTCCTGTTATAATGGGTTATGGTGTTTATAGTAATCTATGCAGATTATGGCCTACTGACATTATATGGACAGCCAGCATGTAAACCTCACAGCACTATGACCCGGCCCTGACACCATCCCTCATCCCCTCCTCCAAATCTACCCCAAATGTCATTGAGTCAGGAACTAGTTTCCGTGAAGCCGCTGGTCATTCATATTCCCTGGAACCTAACCCGGGAAAGCAAGAAAGTCTACCCATAACAGAATGTCACTGGTTTCTGTGTGTTTTATTTTCTTGATGGTCTTTTTAATGGGCTTGGATGATGAATAGTTCATTGAGACTTTGCAGGTGTACAAAACTTGATATCATAGTCTGGCCGTTTATACCTGCAGTGTTGCCGTAGGGCCTTGGGACGCAGGCCAGAATGGCCTGGCATGATCTCAGCTTTATAAGGCCATCCTTAAAAATATGTTCGTTTCCTGTCCAGAGGGTGGGACTTTTCAGACCCATGAGGAAGGGAGGGGAACATTTTTTTTTTTAGGAAAAATGTTTTATTTGTCGACATGAATTTGTCATCACGTTCTAGGATTCACTGATTGAAACCTAGATTCTTGTGCTGATGGATGAAAAAAAAATTCTTTTTAAGAACTCAGGAAAAAAATTCCCATTCTCGCAAAAAAATTCCACCAGGCCTCTGGACAGGAAAACGAACATATTTTTAAGGGTGGTCTTATGGTGAAAGAATTTTTCAAATCCGACCATTAGAACCAAAGATAGGGCCATTTTAGTGCAGATGTTTTATATTTGAGTATTTTCCAATTTCTGTTAAGTTATGATAGGTACAATAAGGATATTGATATCAATATGGCCTGCGTGGGCAGAAAATGGCCTGCATAGGATGCCAAGGCGCAGGCCACATTGGCCTGCGTTGATAAAAAGTTTTCGTCAACACTGAATACTTCCACGTCAAAAAATATTCAGATATTTCTAATATAGCATAAGATGATCTTTATTTTCAAACAATTTTGCTCAGCTTTCTCCATCAATTATTTTTATTCTATGACAATGATCACCCAGGAGACCACCTTAACAACGGAAGTTGATAAGGTGAGGCGAGCATGGCAACCGTGCCAGTTACAACAAGGTAGTGTTGAGGTGTGGACGGCCGATCACATCGTCTTCTGAGAGCTTTCTCCATCAATGTAACGTTTGGCAAACCCTATGCTTCAGAAACAATGGATTTCATTAATTGCTCAATGCTATTCTCCCATATGCCTGATGTTTGTGCAGTGCAAACTTGATACCTACAGCCTGCTCTGTCAGGGGAGGTCCGAATTGTTGACTGTATAATCAATGTGGAAGGTGAGATGTAGTGTGTGGTTACCCATGTCTCGATCGCATAGAAAGGTTTCAACCAAACAGTGATAAATGATGCAAAGTAACTTTTTCATGAATTTACTTCTACATCTTTTTCTAAAAATCATTTCTCACTGATCAGAGCTATATTTCAAATAAAGTGCAGTGATCTAGGATCTAGACCCAAGTAATATCAAGTACTGGTAGCGATCATTCCCATAACTCGGATGGTTATATGCCTGGTCATGTGACAGTGAATATTTCTTGTAGGAGTGTCACTGATATGCAAGTTATCTCGATGATGATTATCATGATTTTGATGTTGATATTTCAAATATATCGAAATTCAGAAAAGAATGAAATCATAGGACAAAATAAATAAAAGGGCTATAAGAGGGGTAAATGTATGTGCTATTTTCTATCTACGTCTGGGTTGGGTCATGAATATTGCATGTAATTGCAATGTAATTTGGATAAATCATCAATGGAAATATAGTTTATGATTACTTTTTGTCATAACTTTGACTCTAATTGGAATATTTTCAAATTGATTTTACCATATGAAAGGGCTTGTACTGGAGATGAATGCCCACACAATATTGTATCAATATAATGGGTTTGTTGATGCGATAATCGCGATTGCCAAAATGCTGATGCATAGGTATCGATGACACTCCTAATTTTGGTTTATTTTGCAGCATGATAGCTTAGGGTACTTGAAGAGTGATTGTGGCCAATACAAAGTCTTAAAGCCGCGGTCAATACCTTCAGTTTTAAGCAAATGTTGGGTCATGCTAATCCCAGCGTTTGTTTATGAATCTAATTAGGCCTGGTGTACATAATTCACACCTATAGCGCCTAAATGTACTGGCATTAACTCTGACTGCACTTACAATAGCCCTAATCGATATGATGGCATGCAGCTTATCGAAAGTATTTACAAACCTCTTGTTTATAAAGCTGAGTATAAACATGGTTATTACAAATGAGGTTTGGCACTGAATAAACTATTCATGTGCATATGCCGCTTGGCAGTGGTATTATTTGGGCGAGTCTGAGGCCAAGCAAGCTCTTGACCACTTGGGGCACAGGTAAGAACTGCTTGGAGAGTGAGGACTAGGTGCTAGTACGGTGCGTTGGGGCAGCGGTTTTCAAAGGATATCTATTGCATTATGGGTAGGGGTGACCTCGAACGCTAACTACACAACCTTAGCTTGTTCCCTCCACCCCTTCCACCCCAGCCAGGTCTGGCTAGGTACCAGTCCCTAACTATGCTTGGAAGTGTAGTAAGTTGACTCAGGGATCAACATTGACCCACATGGGGAGGACCAATAGGGGGTGGCCTTACAAACCAGCATTGATCCCTCGGCCATACCACGAACGCACCGACCAGTATTCGTAAAGGCCTGCCACTCGGTTTTGCGGCCATTTTATTTTCATTACTGTGGTATGGGGCTTTATCTATGCTGTAGGGGCCCATATTTGATTAATAGAGACCATGGGAGTATTATTTTTTATCTGGGGAGATCTTCTGTGAAATAGCTACTATTATTAATGTTGCTTAAACATTTTTTTAGTTAATGCTAGTGAAATCGAATACAACACATGAGAGGTCTAGCACCCAAGAAATCCACTTTGGAAAGCTCAATATGTGGGAAATGCACCAGACATGGATGGTAGCATGGGAAAGGGTCAAATGCCCGAATTCCCCACCAATTGCATGTGACTGAGAAGTGGTAACCCTGACTGAATAAATGCTTGTTTCTCTCCAAGAAATTCCGGACCTTCCAGATTCATGTCAACCAAATGGTACCTCGATGGCTGTGTCCGTCATGATCTGATCTTTCCAACGATATATAACACTACCATAATGGCATGTATTCAATACCTCTCAGCTTAGTGGAAAACCTTATTATACACTTCTTTGGGATCTGTTCAATGATATAAATGCGCCAATGGCGCATTTTATTGAGTATTTACTGCGCCATTTAAGTTTTAAATGTGCAATATGCGCGATGCGCGACCCTTTCAAAATCCCTGTTACCTACTATATTTGGAAATAAATTAGCCCTGGGCCCTTTATTGCATTCAAATTGACGCAGATTCCTCAGAATGCCTTCATTGGTCAGCCTGTAAGATGACCGTGGACTAGGAGTGACAGGCCTTATATAACATACACACAATCACCAAACCGCTATTTTGAACTTAGTGGAGGCCTGTGACTTGAGGGGGAGGGGTCCACCAAAGCAGACTGGTTTAGACATTCTGCTGCCAGGCGTTCATCCACCTAATGGTATACAAGTCTGCTGTACACACGGGTACCAGCATTGATTGGTAGTATACACTAGGGGGCGTTGGCATCTAGGCTATATGTGGCATTACAACCTGCACGCTGATCAAATATTAATGTATTAACGTCAGGGGAGGCCGGCCAGTAGGCCATTCAGTCCGGGACCTGAGAGTTAGGTCTAATAGATCTAGGTTGGATCCTGCTTTACTTGGGACAATGTGATCCACCATGTGACTGGTACTTAATAAGTTCAAACTTATAGTTTTACTCTTGCTTTCCCAACATCAGGTCCATGTAACCACAGATAGCACTCTCGGTCGACAAAACGTAGGGACTCTTGTGACTTTTTTTCGATATTTTGTATCAAATCAGTGTAATTTTATGTCATTATTGATATATTCAGTATAATTTATTATTGTCAGTGTCGTCAGAGCCGTGAGGGATTATCCGTACACATAAAAGAATCTCATGATCATGGGAGTAACACCTGTTTCATCAAACAATGAGTTTCTTGAATATCCACCCAGTCAATGCAAAGAAGAAAAAAAACATGTGAAATCCTATTCCCAATGCCATAGAAAAAGAAAGAGAAAAAACATCGCTTAGTCTGAGTCATATGACCTGGGTTATGAGGTACATCAAGCTAATTTCGTCTGAAAATGAATGAGGTTTGTTGTCTGTCATTATGGTTATAGACCACATCCTGTCTCACATTACAGCCGATACTAACTATTGTCCTGGAAATACCGAGATATTACATAAAATAGTCTTTGTCTGAAGTAAAAAAGACAGCGCACCGATAGAACTAAGAAATCATATTCTCTATAATTTGCAAGGCAATAATTTCATCACCAGTACATTGTATAACCCTTTCAGTCCTAAAACAGCCGATAATTTTTATCTTTGAATAACCCAGAGAGGGTCCAGGGACCCTATGATTCTTTTAATTTTTTTATTTATTTTTTTTTTTTTGGGGGGGGAGGGGAGTTATTCACCTACAGGTATACATATGGCTCATGGTAGAAATTGCCGTTATCATATTCGTTATAAATTGCAGTGATTAGTTTTACGACCAATATACATGTAATGTGCTAGTTTTATTACCAGTATACATGTAAATATGTGCATGATGAATAAACAATTGCTAGAGAAAATTCTCAACTGTCTTTTATAACAAAGGACCGTCTGTTTACAGCCGTCATATATGTAATATACATATATAGAGGGACCACACAAGTAATACTGCATCAATTTGATAATCCCTTTAGTCGATCAAGGCCAAGACCAGCAGACCTGGACGCCGACCAAGGAAAAGGGACTATGGAGAAAATGGCTGGGTCAATTAACATTGCCTACAATCATCATGTCTCATATCATACTAGTAATGGTATACAAGGGTCACAGTGAGTTTCTACAATTAAACTACGGTATATCAATATGGTGATTCCCAATGGTGATGTTAGGATTTTGGGATTATATAGTCTGGTACTGGTACATATTTTGTGTAGATACATGTATATAGACAATATATATGGTGTGATTGGGGAAATAATATGTGCCGAGTAAGTAGTTGTTTTCAGTAGTGTGCATTGATTTGGAGGAAAACACCGATAACCCACACACACTACATCTAGCTCTGCGTACCACTTTGTCAGAAGAAAAATTGACATTTCTTAGAAACTACTTTCTCACTTATTGGTAGTCCTGTGATGAATTCGTTGCCTTATCAATATCTAAGATCGAAGTTTTCTTTTGAATTGAAATGTCTTAAACATAGGACAAAATTTCAAGGTGTGAGGAGGTCCCACAACTCGGCTCCCTAGATCTAGGACAATTTTTCATGTTCACGTTTTAGAATCTTTCGATCAACATAGAAAATATCAAATTTTTAGAAGAAAAAAAAAGCATGCATGCATATAGCCTTAAACTATGTCGCTAGGCCATGCATACTGGTCAATGTCTCTTGCTAACATCATTATAACATAAAAGTTCACGGTCCAGTCTAAATAACAGATGCAGGTATGTGCAATAATTCATGTGTGATATGGCACGGACGCTGCTTATACATTCCAATCTAAAAGGTGAGTTTTAATAGACTGAATTAAAATGCCCTAATGTCAGGCTGACTTAGTGGATGTTAAATTCGTAATGTAACGTCTCGTACCTGCATCTCTGATGACGGTGACATGGATTGTTGATTGGGTGAAGTTGTCATCTAGTGATACAAACAGTAATACCTTAGGCAAGAGAACACCCCTCAAATGGAGTCATGGCATAACGGTATTAAAAATATCATCCCCCCAGTGTGTGCTAAAACTATATCTTGTGAAATAGAACCCCACCCAATTCAACAGTAAGTGCATAGTGCAGAGAAAAAACGTGTAGGTGCTAGTAGGTGCCTATCATCAACGTTCTGTACAATAGTGGCTCAATTCAAATCAGAAGTTATTTTGAAACTTATCTCTAGATGAATACCCTGTACATGTAAAACTGAGGAGTTCAGAGTGGATAGTGTGATTCCAATATGACAATTCTTTAGGAACTAAGGATATAGGTAAAAAATACTTACAACTCCACTGCCAATGCCCATAGCATTTTGGGCAAATCGCTCCTTGGCTTTTAGTGCTTTGGCACGCTCATTCTTTAGCCGCTCATCATCCTTCAGAAGCGACACCAGCTGCTTTGCTTTCTCACGCACATTAAGTCCCTGGTCCTTATTGTCCTCCACATACTGGAAGTCCTTCAGAGTTTGGATGGCAAATATGTTCTCCTTGCACTGCTGGGCCACTTTCTCACTGCCTGTTTTTATGATATAATCCAACAGCACCAGCGACTTATACACATGCCGCCAATTCTTGCCATGGTCATTGAGGCGCTTCCAGATCATCTGCATGATCTCTGTGAACGCCACTACATTGTACGTCAGGTCGGCGATCTCTGACATGAGGGTACTGGAAGGCCCCCATGGGTCGTTCGACGTGGACTCCCGCACCTTAACTTGTGCATCAGAAAAGTTGAGCACAACATTCTTGAGGGCTCTGCGCATCGTCATGAGGACTGCGTATGTTGTCTACCTTCCACACAAAAATCCACCGTAGTCCGGTCAGAACACTCTTATCATTCTAAATCCCTGAAATTGAAGACTGGTGAGGTAGAATTGCTGGTTGTATTATGAAAATGGATTTGTTAGTGTTAGATCTGTACTGATCTATTTATCAAAGAAACAAGCAAAATTAATGTTCAACATTTACGCATCAAATGTTGTCTCAAAAGCACACGCCCTTGAATAGGCTGACATAAGATAACACATCACTTATCTATCTCGTGATAACAGACTAACTTTATCATCACGTATCATGTCTGTACACCTTTGCAATCTTTCATTCTGTGCTTTGTGACAAGTGCCGCCACCTTGTGCCTTGGACAATAACTATTAATCGCAGTTGCCAGAACAACCAAGCTTCAAAGGTTGGATCTTTCTAGATGGCGTACAGAGTGAGAGGGGTTCATTGTGGCTTGTTTACAAACACTTTGAAGAGGAAGCAGTTTTTCATATTAATCTTTCCAAGTTCACACTCGATAACAAACACTCAAATGACACATTCACGAAACAATACTACTCCAAAGTGTTGGGGACACTCCCTCCTTGAGTTTGGATCCTTTCTCTAGACTATACGCTGACTGTGATTCATGATTACTGTGGCATAACAGTTGACACTTTCATTATGATTTTATCACAATTTACAATTGTGATACAACAGCTGAAGTATTCATTGAATGCCAATGTGTATTAGGGCATTCCTTCATGTTATTGACAGTATATTTAACAAAAGTACAGGTCCAGTGACTCGGTCAAAAGAAGCCCAACCCCCTCCCGTCACCAGATCCAAACGTGACACTGGTGTTATCTAAACACCTTGCCCCCATACGCAATCGCCGTTCATATTCTCTCCAAACTTGACTACACTATCCCGAACTAGCTAAGAATCTCACCTGCTCTCTGTTTTTGTTGGTGGTTGCCACCTAGCCAAAGTAATGAGTCCAGACAACCAAAAGGTCCAGTAAATCCCCGACTCAGTTAGTAATATGGCGGCTCTCTTCCCTTCCTGCTCCAGCCGGAAGTTCATAGGGGGTACAGGGAGTTACAAAGAATGCTGAGGAAAATGTCCTCTTATCAGCTACAGGGGGACTTAAACTATAGTTACAATGGTTGGGATATCAGGACAGTGTATTGGGAACACAGGGGCAAATATTTCGTTGGTTCACGATATTTGTAAGTGGTAATTCTGGTGCAGATTTCACCAAGGAACAGGTGCGCGCAATAAATGGAACAGCCGAAAGTCCCCGGATGTAAATAACAAGCATACAGCGTGCTAAATAAGTGGACGTTTCAGAGTAGTCATTATTCAAGTGTTCTCTGAATTTCCCTCGATATAGAAGCTTGTTGTTTCATAAAGATATGAGCATTGGAAACCATTCATTTATTCCATACACTGTGCGTGATTTGACAGGGATGACAAGGTTGAGGTGACCCGCTGCCACCTGATAAATATGTGATAATGTGTTAACCCGATCGTGGCAGAAGGGGTTTCTTTCAGCGGCGGCACACGCCCCCTTCGAGGCCCGGCATCCCTTCAAGTTCAAGTAGAAGCCGGCAGCCCGGCCGGTCTGCTGGTCGCGGGGCTAGCGATCTAGGCCGACGCAATGGTCCATGAAATAGGCCCCTATTCTAAAATGTGCCACAGCCACTGCTTGTCCAAACAGGTATATAGACAGGCAGCCCCGCAGGTACTGAGATAGCGCAGTCATTTATGCTGCTTGCCAGACACAGCATTAATCCTAATCTATCGATGACCGAATCTAGTATGAGATGAATCTATGAGGAGGGATGAGGGATAAAAGTGTTACCATGCAGGCTTCATTCCCTACTAGTATAGACTCCCCGAAGGATAGCTATAGTGTTCTTTTATTTGCCTCGTCCCATAGACTCCCAACCCGGACTCTCAAAAACGCTATTCTGCTCCTTCATGCCCTGGCCATGAAGGTCCCCACTCCCACAAACCTCTGGGTATCGCTTCCTTCTTTTATTTCTATAGCCTAATGATAAAAAAAATGAAATGTAGCTGCAAACTTTGTTGTGTATAAGTTAAACCTTATCAAGCCACTGCCCATACATGTGTCCTTGTACGATTCTGTCTCCATCCTTATCATACAATGAGGCATTGGCAAATGAAGGATATACCTATTTTGATATCAAAATTTCTATGAGATTTCCAACTCAAAGGCTGGTAGATCCAGTGTAAGTCAGACTATAACGGGATGAGATCTCACCAGTATAGCGGATCCAGAGGATGGCGGGGGAGGGGCTTAATTAAGATCGATATACAATGTTAACCCGCAGACACTCAATTTCATTAGTGAACTGCTGAATTGGTGTTCACCAATTCTCGTGCAAGTGCCAAAGACCAATGTGTGTTTTTTTTTCAAGTTTGTCCCCATTGCCCTTTCTGGATCTACCATTAGGGAGGTTTAGCAACCACGACGTACGTCGGACGTAGCTCAATTTACGCAGACGCAGTGCTGTAGGTATGCTGTACGTCTGCGTTTTATTGCCTACGCACTGGGCGCTAAACCTCCCTAATATTGGACCAACACAATAGTATCATTCACATTATAGGGTCCATGTGAATCACACATCTGTGTGTTGTCATTGTATTATCACCTGGGTAGTAACGTTGATTTGTAAGTAGTATAAGAAACCCAGATAAGGGACAGCCTACCTGTCCCTGTGGTTCTCCCTTAAAGTCCTCCAAATGACTAATATGGATGCGTATCTGTTAAATATCAATATAAACAATGGGTAGCCGAAATGTGTGTACCCTCACTGAGATGCAGACCTCTACTAGACTATATAAATATTAGACGGTGGATAACCACGTGAGTGGTATATCCGCATCGGAAAGAGCCGGATATTCAGGAAACTGCCGCAGTGAGTCGAACTACTGTTGTTGGAGATGACCCAAAATCCGGGGCCAAAATAATTAAGGGGCGCGTCGGGTGGCAGAACGACTCTGCGGAACGCTCCTGCTTGTCGTCTGCTTCTATGCACATGTCGTGTGTTGTCTGCTGGCGCGGTGCTTTGTTCTTTGTTTTGACTCACCATATTACATGGGATCTACTTTGCTTGTGCCCCTTTGTGAAAATGAGGATCAAAGCGACCCGGTGGTCGGGAAAAGACACATCCCAAACGTCTTTCACTGACGTAGCATACAAGGCGTAAGATATGGAATCTGTTGATTATGCATTGTGATTTTTGAAGTGATGTTTGTCTACCTAAAAATCAGGGCGGCCTCAACCTCGTCTCTCTCTGTTTCTCTCTGACTGACTCTCTCTCTCTCTCTCTCTCTCTCTCTCTCTCTCTATCTCTATCTATCTATCTGTCTGTCTATCTATCTATCTATCTATCTATCTATCTATCTATCTATCTATGTCTATCTATCTTTATCACTCACTCTCTTTCTTTATCTATCTGTCCCGGTGTATCTATCTACATCTATCTATCTTTCTTTCTGTCTATTGATTTTCAACTTATTATTGTTCTTTTTTTTTGTCAATTTTGTAGTATCCCCCTGTAGTTGGCATTCTAACTACAGTGTATACTACATGTACATGTATACGTTTGTAGTACACTATTGGACTCAAAAACCCAGACTAGCATCAATTGATCATGACTGTCTTAGGGAGTGATCATTTTTTAACAGGGGGGGGGGCTGGTGGGTTTGCGCGCAGTCGCACGAAAAAAAAATTTGCCCCCCCTCCCGATATGTCAAAAAAATTTTGACCCCCACCTCAGGGGCCGAAAATTGCTTGCGAACGCACCCTTTTAACCACTAGTAACGCGCTGGCTTTTTTTTGCTGAAAACAGGTGAAATTATTTTGACCCCCCTGGTCAAGGGGGTGAAAAAATTCTGACCCCCCTCAAACCCACCGCCCCCCCCCCCCCCCGTTGTTAAAAAATGGTCACTCCCTTACTTCACCTGTCTGGTCAATAGCAACCAATCATGAACGGCGTTAGACGTGTACAACTACAAGTCCTACTTTAAACCAAGGTTCAAGGTGAATGAAAAGTTTAAGAATTTAATCAATTAGATCTCCAAGGCACCAGGTCATGTCTATTCGGCTGTCTTCCGGGAAGCTGAAAGGGGTGGTGGAAAGAGATGCCTCAGAAGGGATTGTGATTCTCATTTCTGAGTTTGTACTTTCCTAGATCTCCCTGAGTTGGCTTCATTTATATGAATGCAGGGTGGCTAGTTTTTACCCTACCTGTTGGCGTTTTACTGAGGTGAAGGTAAATGTATGAGACATAAGGTAGGTACCGTCTGCCGGGGAGGGATTTAGCCAGGATTCGGAGCGTGAAGCTTTCCGTGGTGGCTATTTACATGCACGTAACTGCGCGCCGCAACAGACTGAAGGAGCGTTCGGAAATGACTCCATGAATAGTCACTGGATAATGGTTGTTGAACGCCATTTCGGCAGCTAGGTCGTATACATGGCGGGAACACTACATATAGACATCAGTTTTAACAGGTAAATCTGCAATTGCTCACCCTTATACTAGCAGAGAGGCGATAGAAAAGGTGAGATAAAGACCCATTTAAGGAGCTCTGAATTGGCCACATTGCCACAGTGGTCAGCCTCGAATCAGAGCGATTGACTGAGTACTGCTGCTTGTTAAATTCCTTGCCTACATGCCTTACCAACTGGCAATTGCTAATCACACCCAAAGCAGTTAAAGTTAGGTGGCGAGTCCGGCTCTGGTCAATAGTCAATATAAATTCCATGTGTGGGAATTAATATTCTACAATATGTCGATAGTCGACTTGGCTGGCCTCTGTCGCATGATTGAGCCATACATTTCCTATATAAATTTCTGCGACAGAGCAGGGGCATAGGAAAAGGGGGGGGGCAGGGGGCCTGCCCCCCCCCCCCAATCACAAAGGAAGTGGGGCCTGAGTATGTCTGGGCCCCCCTAAAACTTGCCAAGAATTCATTATGAATTGGATAAGAAGTTAAAACTTTTATCTTAAATTAGATTTATTTGGTAATGGGATAGGGGAAATGCAGGCCTGAACCTCAGATCAAATCTAATATTCACCAGGAATTATCTTTCTATACAAATTCTACATAGGTTTATATAGGCGTCATCACGCTTTAGCCAACAATTTAAGGTGGTCATGGTGGGCCCCCCAGCTGCCCCCCCCCCCCCCCCAATGAAGATTTGCTTCCTATGCCTCTGCAGAGGCCTAGTGGACTGGGTGTTGAGGTCCAGACATGATTGAGAATACCCTCCTGTATTATAAGTCTGCTACCCCTGCTGGATGGCCAGCTTCGTTAGGCTAGAGTTATTAACAGAAAATACTAAAATGATTACATTAATTTCATCATACTGTTGGTCATTAGATCAACGATAACTATCCAAAGTAAATCATTCAGGCGTGCACTGTACATCCTGTGTTATACCACGATTTCTGGGTTACACAGTGCTTTTTGGTGGCTATTCCCATCCACATATCTGTCGATATTGCACAGCATTAATGCTGTAGCATGACTTTTGGAAGGCGTGCGGTTATCCATGGATAACTGCACACCTCTCATGTCCTTCCATGTCATATGTTACATGTTAAAACCAACAGACTATTTCATTGCCATGGTAGGGGTCGAACCTGCAATCTCAGGTCCTTAGTCCAACTCCCTATGCAGTGCGCCACAGGGACTGACGAGAAATGCTCGGTTCGAACCACCTCTGGATATGATACAAAGCCGTGTGCGCTGTCGCTGTCCGCTGCCGAGGTGTATTATACACAAACATAACTGCGAGACGCAGTGAATGGAGAAGGCGCGGTGGTCTAGCGGTTAGCGCTTTGTTCTCAGCCATCAGAGGTCCACCGATCGTGTTCCGGTCTGGGTGCATCTTTTTTTTGCCGTGTGCACTGTCGCTGTCCGCTGCCGGGCGACGAGGTGTATTCTACACAAACATAACAGCGAGACGCATTGAAATCTTTAGCCATATGCCGCTGCCTGTCCGAGCCGAGATACGCGCTGTCGCTGTCCGCTGCCGGGCGACGAGGTGTATTCTACACAAACATAACAGTGAGACGCATTGAAATCTTTAGCCGTGTGCCGCTGCCTGTCCGAGCCGAGACGGGCACTGTCGCTGTCCGCTGCCGGGCGACGAGGTGTATTCTACACAAACATAACAGCGAGACGCATTGAAATCTTTAGCCGTGTGCCGCTCCCTGTCCAAGCCAAGACGGGCGCTGTTGCTGTCCGCTGCCAGGCACCGAGGTGTATGTACCTGTGTACACACACAATGGCTGGCATCGAGTCCCGGGGAGGGGGAATAATTTTGTTTTAAAATTGAATTTATTGGTATTCTATTGATTATTTATTGGTTTCGTGGTATAAAATAAGTAGTCAATGGATAACTCATGACGAGTGTGTGTTAGCAAAGGCTAATAACACTCGGCCTACGGCCTTGTGTCATTATCCTTCACTAACACACACTCGCCATGAGTTATCCATTGGTTACTTGTTCAATAATGGCGTAGGCCCCCCAAATCACAGAGAATTAGGTGTGATTGTATATTTTTGTGTACATAAAGTTAGGGATATATCCTGGGGATATACACTGTTCCCATAATCATTATCAGAAGGTGGAACGATTTTAAGCTGATTAGTATGATTTCAGAAAGTGCGGGGCATACGACATTGTCATTTTTTTTCAAGTTTCTCCGCCAATCTAATATCTGCCAGGGTCAGTCTTGTGATTCATCTGCACCCAATAAGATACCATTTTCTCATGTATATGGTGAAGGGGGTTAGTGACACTTTGATATGAGGGTATCAACCAAAAGGGGGGCAAGAGATTACACCCCCTCTCTCTCTCTCTCTCTCTCTCTCTCACACACACATACACACACCTGAAAATCCCCTCCCCCCCTTTCGCGGGGGGAATTACGGAGAAGATCCAACTCTCTTAGTGAATTGAAGTCAGTGAAGTCACTGTCCTCTTTCTTCAGGCAATCTGTCCTGCTAGGAAACAATCAGCGTTTCCGAACATCCCCAACAAGGAGGGTTAGATGGGAGGGGGCCCATGAATGTGGGAGGCGCTTGTCTGCAGTTCCCAGCACGACGTGGTGGGAGCAGACATCATGCAGTGTTCGTGTAGGGGACAGCAGAAGTGAGGACATGTATATATGTAACTAGAGATTAGTATACGACCTTATTTCGGGCCTGGAGGGTCACACACAGCCTTATAACAATGTTCTCACCTTAACATTGTCAGTCTAAATGGATACCACATGCTGTCTTAACGGTTAATATTAGAACAGGTAGGTGTCTGCTACTTTATGGATAGTGCAATGGTCTGAGGCTAAAACCTATGTGGGACCATCTACATGTACAGGAGTGCACATGGGGGCAAGGTTGTGGGATGGGTGTGGGGTACAGCAGAAGGGTTTGCCGTCCCCCCCCCTTACAGCCTGGACAGACAGGTGTATATATGTATATGGACAGCCACTGGGTGGTTCCTCCAGGTCATACCTGTCACTGACATTTCTCTCTATTGTGACCACTACCCACCCAGGCCTGTGTTTTATGTAACTCAACAATAGTGTGACTAGGCTCGTTAACGATGGCTGTCACTCTGCATACATGCAGCCAATTACCCATTTTACCTTTGTGTCATTTTGTGTCATCACATGGGGATTCACCTAGAATTTAGATTATACACACTATAGCCTATTACTTAAGCTTACAGATTCTACCACATTATACATCATACCTATTGTTTAGTTGCTTATTACAATGCTGGATAAAGTCAGTGCAAGATTGAATGCATACATGTAATACTAGTGCAGAAAGCCATATCTCGAATGGAATAGTTCTACATATTATTTCCTTAGAAAAGGGACCAGGGTGGTCATGAAAAACAAGCCTAGACCCTAGTATAGGGGAAGAACATGCCATAAACACAATGATGATGATGGATCCTTGGGCATGTGTGTGGGGAAGGGGTACACCCCCCCCCCCACACACACACACAAACACACATTGAGAAGCTATAGATGGTTCGAGAAACCAATCAGTACTAATTACTTTTACTTTAGGGTGCTCAGGTTGACACCTCCTGGGGAAAGTACCCTTACATGATTAGCGTGATCAATAGTTACATAAAGACATCAGTACTGATTACTTTTTTCACATTCTTGCATGATGGCACTGGGTATTCAATGTGATTTCTTTATAATTTGATGATTGCTCAAACAATAGTTTTAGGATAAATTACCTCATTCCCCCCCCTTCTATTTAAGGAATTAAGTGGAGTATGTGTACTCTTCAGAAACGAGGCTCTATAAGGTCAGGTGTGTTATGGCATTGGATGCCAATTCTCATAAAAATATCAATGGGATATTTGATTCAGAATTGATGTCTATGGTCTAAACGTGCCTATTTACTCATATTCTACTTTTATAACATACCCATTTTTACAAAAGACAATTTCACATATATATCTCTTTTGTAAACATGTATACATGAATGCCTTCAAGGCTATTTGTAACATAGCCATAAAATCAATGCTTTGGATCGTATGTTATGACAAAATCAAATTATTGTATAGAGTAACCTCTAGTACATGGAATGACTTTTTCGACAAGCCTAGGTTTTCTGTGTAGATTATAGAAAAATTAATCAGAATTCACACAGCTCATCTCCCATATCTTTTCGGCTGCTCTGTCCCAATAAATTAGACTCAAATGATCTGTCCAAGTGGGGCACATACTTTATACCTGTAGGCCTACATGTCGATGTAGGCTTATATATTTGAATATATGTACCTATAGATTTATGACCTGTTCATGTTACAATGCTGATTAGTAAAGCATGTAGTTGTTCTCATGTATTATAAACATGTGGTGATCATGTAGATCAGTTCCCCATACTTGATTGAATAATGACTATATACATGTACTATATATGTATTTGATTGAATGATCTTTCCATCCCATACCCTCCTTTCCCACCAATAAACGGTGGGAATATATTGAATATATCCTGCACCTATGGAGAATTAAAGTGAGGACCAAATGAAACTAAATTGTAAATACCATCAATATATACGTCAATGGCAGTGGTCATTCCTGATAATGGTCATATCGAAAACATTTATACATAATGTTGTAAAAGTGTGACACTGATGGCCAAATAATGCACATAGGACCAGTATGCAAAGGTATAGGTTAACTGTCCCAAACAAATTTGACAAAGCATGGCTTCTATTGTTCAGAAATGTCCTTTTAATATTTGGACCAACATTTATAGAAGCAATATGTATGTACCATTATTAACCATGAGGTGATGTCCAAACGTTTAAAAAATCCTGTGTATATTGTCACAATGGTCCTTTTATGGGTGGTGTTTTCGTATTTCTATGAGCCCATTGATTATGGGCTCATTGGTTATGTTTCTACCCATACCCTATCTTGCCTGCAAGGGGCATACCGATAATAACTACTTCAACATACAAGTTATAACTTAGCCAAGCACGCAAGTGATCATGTACCTTGTGACGATAATACCACAGTCAGGCGTGCCCAGGTAGGAAGTTCCCACCACCCCTGAGGCTGCTCCAGTGTGACCCCTATCACCCCTTTCAGGAGGCAGTATTGGTGGTGTCCCTGGTTGAAGATCCAGGCTTAACATTCAAGTGTCGCATAGTGCTATTTGGCCACAATGGTACTATGAATACAGCTCGGGTGAGTAACTCGCCATACAACTGTATGCACTCATGATGTTGAGCCTAGGGGTTGATACACTCCCGACATGATGGAAAACCTTCCTGCACTGCATCGGTGCATCACGACATGAACCTGCAGGTATCATAATTATGATCGTTGGAGCAATACTGCTGAACCACTTTTGCAAGGACGTATACTGCCGAACCATTTAACAGGGGTTTAACCACCTCTGCACCCTCAATTTCAGAGTTTCGTGCAAGGGCATTTTGCCAGTGTAAACCTAACAGTCGAATTTCGTGACATGGGGAATTATACGACTAGTATTGGCAACCATGCACAAAAAGCCGCATGGACTGCATTGAATGTATCCGTGTTTCACAAATGGACCAGAACTACTACGCATACTTGTGTAACTGAGTTGCATTGAGTGCATTTTAGAATGATAGTGATTAGCACATGTTATAGGTTTTTTTGCCTTTTCATGAAAATCATCAATCTGATATAACTGCATTTGTCCAGTAAGGAAATGTGGGTATTTCAACATCGTCTCTAGTTAAAGCTGAACTCTTAGTGGGGCGGGCTGAGAGTTACAGACAGAAGTGTCAAATATCTGCTGGTTTACAATACACAGCCTTAATGATTGGTAGTTATCAGTGTGTGTAGACCAATCATGATGGAACATGAGTGGCTATTAAGGGCTCAGGTGAAATGAGCAAGGTGAGCAGTCTAAGCGTCTAGACCAATCACTTAGGTAGAACTTAACTAAGTGGTATCTCTCTGTCCATGGAACCTTCATCGAATTTGCCTAATGTCTTGAATTAATATTTGCAAAATCTGAAAACATACAAAGGTCAGGTGCATATTCAAGATGTTAAATGTCAAATTTATTGGCAATACATGTTGTATTAAGCTCAGGGAAGCTGTAAATGAAACCAGCCTCGTATTTTCCAGAGCATTTTAGACACTTGAAGTCTATACCACAACATCAGTGTCCGTGGTATAAGCAGGCTATACTACATCGTCTCATAATTCTTCTTTTTCGAAGCAAAATTTTGGTCGGCCCACAGGACACAGGCTATAAAAAGCCTATGATTGATGGCCTAATTGGTAAATCCAGGACTGCAATTAGGTTTGATCAAACACGGATCAGAAATGCTGCAAGATTATCCAGCGTGATACATTATACATGTTGTATATGCCTTAGTTGGGACGCCCTGTGGGTCGGCCATTGATTGATCTGATACCTACATGGCAAGATTAGCGCTGATAAGAACCAGTATGATGGGTATCAGTATCAGTTTTTACATCATGTACCCAAACAATTCGGCAGTCAATAGAGGGAATTATCTGATTGGTTGATAATGCACCCCCCTTAGATCCTATGCCATCGATATAGTGCAAGTGTCTAACATATGTTGAGATTATAGAAATGAATTTTAAATATTATCATAATTCTAGCCTGTCACAGGTTCACTGATTCTAACCATATTGGCCTAATGTATCGCACAATTACAGAAATGATTGGAATCTAATCTATAATCAACAATTTGAATTGACTTGACAAGACATTGGCGTAAAAAAAAGATTTGATAACTATTGAATTACTTTTATCATAGTGTATGAACTAGGCCTACGAACACTACCGGGTAATACTATTAAGAACACTTTTATATTGAAAATGTTCCTACCATATATACACTGTCTCTGACATAATCCTATATAGGTTAACGGCTTTTTCTCCCATCTAAAACTTATGAAAAAAAAAATCTTGAAAAATGGACTGTTCTAGATAACAATTCAGGTTTATTTAGCAGAGGCCAGCCGGGGTGTGGGGCAAAGGGTTTGCCTATTGGAATCCATGTACAATGTTTTCAATATAACACAGTTTTGAGCTTGGTTATGGAGTTCAATCACGGATCGAGTGTAACCGATCGATATTCTACTGTGCTCGGAGCAGATCAAACATATTCGGTTAGAATACCAATAATGATACTAATCATGCATTTGGTATTCACAGTGTGCCACAGAGGCACGCATGCACATCCGTGAGGTCACGATCGCCAATGCCTATCGTGGTAATGATTACAATAAACCTCTCACTTGGATTAGACTTAGCCTATATATTTATGTGAGAAAAAAAAACAGAAACCTAGTCTATCAAGTATCATATACATGAAACCTGGTATGAGAATTGAGAAAACAGGTGGACTATTGGGCGTATACACCACATAATTCAAATACACGTACAATGTAATTTAGAGGCCCAGCGACCCAAAACAATCCCAGGCAGTCAGGACAGACACTTTTCTTCCAGCACTCCATGTGACATGTACTGGGAATAGGGACCTCTATGCACCCTGCACTAAGGGCCCTCTTTGCAGGTCCTGTCACATATATATATATATATATATATATATATATATATATATATATATATATATATATATATATATATATATATATATAGGTGATATCCCTACTCCTTAAGCACGCAGCCCCTACCACCTGCATTATGTGACTAAACTCCCCAGACCTTGGTCGTATTTCCCATGCAGGTCGCCTATTTTTTCCCTTATTTCCAACAGTGTGAACAAGCGGTGCCCTATTCTTGCAGTGTTTCTGTGCAGTTTGTATAGCCCCCTTCCTGTACACACAGGACCCTTTCTTAGCGTTGGGTTTCCGTAATCAGACGCTTCTTTTTGTCACATACAAATGCCTCAGAAGGGGTGATTTATATGAACTATGCCTGTATATTGTAGGTTCCTGGCCAGAATGATATCTTGGTATACGTACACAATTTAATTCATAGTCTATAAGCATGCTATGGTATTTTATTGATGTGATATTAATTCTAGCAAAATTTAAACCGTATAATTCCATGTTCCGTAAACTGTGCGCATTTACGTGTATATGTACTTGGTCAAATTGCTATCTAATAGATGGCCACTGACGAAAGTTCATAAAGGCGTTTTTTCGTTGAAGAACGTCCCTTTAACGCAAAAATACGTTTTTTTTTACTGCCACTTTGACAATGTATAGTACAGAAATCTACCTCCCAATCTGCCATTGCAAATCAATCATTCCAACCTCCAGGCCCCATGATTGAGTTGTCCTGCCCTAACTTCACTTGATTCCAACTATAATAGCGCTTCATTGTCCCATTCTGACATACCGACAGTATACCTCTCAGTCAAAATGATAATTTATGGTCCTATCAACAATGTATGATTTATAGACCAACATTTTACGCACACATCGTAAAGCTGTTGAAGTGCTAATGTCAATGAACCATTCAATAAACTGTCAAACACTTTTATAGGATTTTCTGTATATTAATGATATGTTGGACACGGTACTTCAGCTACCATCGGATCATTACCTGTCAGTACTATCTGGTACGACTGTTACTTGGCGTGAGGAACTGTCAGGTACATCTCTTAACTCTTCATAATGATTTTGATGTATTTAATGCACTATAATCATAATTATTGATGAACGTAACCTTTGCAAACCTACTTGCCAGGGCCCAATTGCATGAATGGATGCATCAGGCGATCCCTGTGGGATTGAGATTCACTCGGCAGGTTGGCATGATGCACAAAAGCAGACCCGATAAGAAGACTCACAGGGACCTCATTAAAGCGCCGTGCCGACAAATGGGCATATTTCAACATATGAGTGAAATTATTAAGGCATCATTTCCCGTAGTACTAACGGGCTGAAAGTATTAATAGTAAAAGTCACGAATGGTCCTTGTCACCTTCACTCTTCATAGTGATTTATACACCTGTTAAGCTCATCATAGTTCTATGAAATCTCTTTAATGATAAAATGACCATGGGGACTGTGGTAGCTGATCAGAATTTGATGATCACAAATTCACTTTGACCTTTCAGTTTCAGTATTTAGTTGAGTAGCGTTACAGATTTTTCAGGAAAAATTATACATGAATATAATATTATGATCCAAATAACGTGACCAGGTGTTTGCACTATAGGCCTACCCACCACGTCTATAAACTACAAAATTCATCGTAATGAAAATGGAAACTACAAAAACTACAAATATAGTCTTTTCTGCAAGAACGGAAGTTGTTAAAAGAGTAGGACTTTTCCATATATGTATATATATATGTATATATATATATATATATATATATATATATATATATATATATATATATATATATATATATATACCTGGTACCCGGGATCAGATATGGTCGGGTTGTGGCCTGGCTCAGAGCCACTCCTCTACTTACCGTACCATATATACAATGTAGAGCAACTCAAGCTGAAAGATCGCGAGTGCAAGGGGCAAGGGGGGATCAGGATGGCGTGTTTGGCAGTCCCAGAGGTCCACCGCCATCCCCCTTTAGGAGGAGACTAAGATCCAACGAACTGATAAAGAAATCTGCATGTGGCAGTGACATGTTTAATGACACTCTATATACATGTTTTGCAGGTTAAAACTTTAATGATATATGTCTTCGACATAATTGATAGTATGCCACTGTATACAAGTTTGGGTTTGAAAGTATTCATATCGGCCAGAAAACAGATAAAATGTAGGCCTAACCCCCCTAAGCGAGCTGCTGCTAATGAATGCAGAAAAGGGCCATCAGATATGTTGCAAACAATTAGAGAAATCAATGGGGGATCAGTATGGACGGCCAAAATTGTCACCTTGTCTACTACATGTAGTAGCTGTATGTTATAAGGAGTCATAAGTATGTGGTACTATGTTAATCATTTCTTTGAGAGTGCTGTTAATGTCTTAGTGTGTGCATATATGTGTCCAAAATGTGTCCAAAATGGCACACTCACAGGAAGTTATCATTGAAAAAGACGTCATGTAACCTGATCTCACATGACATATGGAGGCACATACACAAGAAGTAAATCAGTGATCCTAAAACGAGGAAGCGATGCTAAAAATCTTACCATTACATGTACATGGGCATGTAGCCTTGTCACTTCTCTTTATTTGCCCCCTCTAGACTATAACGGTCATGTGCCACATGCATAGACTTGCTCAAGCCTACTGATTTTGTCACAAGGGAATCGAGATAATTGCAAAAACAAAAACAAAAATGAAAAAATATAATGGACTTGTAGCGAATTATTATCATACTGAAAGGGTATTAGAACAGTATAAGAGGTGGTAAGAGCTTAGGGACTTGCGCCAGTCTACAACGCGTCCGGAAACCATAATGCCTAGATGACGATCCCCTGGGGTGATCCTCTGGCCACTTGGCCGGTTGTGCAACCTTTGTTTCACAGGTCCCTTTTTTAGAATAAAAACGCAGGGCATGCCATGAAAGGGTCTGGTTGCTGCAAACAAAGAAAATGACGAGGTTACTGTATTTGAGCAGTGTTATTGACAACAGCTACATTGTATAGTCGGGCATGTTTTTTTTTTTTTTGTATATATAATGGAACAGGGGGCGGGGCAATGGAGCAATGTTATACAAGTGCTGTTAATTACCCCTATCAGGTAAATGTAACACAATATTGTAAGGCGCGGTCACTCCACTGGAGAAAGTCAACAATAATATAGGTCTTATCTACAATATGTTGCAAACACATCTCTATCTATACACTACATTAGATATAGTCATAATCTTGATCATTTTATATTTCAGATGCTGCTACTGAAATGAGGGTACAATGAAGTCACTGCAGATGCTGGCAGCCCTATTGTGGCTCGCCATCTTACCGACAAGCTGCTCACAGGGTGAGTCACTGCTTATACCATATTGCTCATTAAAAGAAAAGACCACCCTATTTTCATGATGACTTCTTTTGGTAGGCTTTTTACTGAGTAAAATGACCCTGGCATGCTTACGTACACATCTGCTAGCATAAGGGCAGGACAGAGGCTTGTCTGATGCATTGTATGACGTCACAATTGGTCCAATGCATCATATTATTGACTGCACAGTACTGCCCATCTACAGGGATGAAAGTTTTCAGGGAATTCCCTGATTTCAGGGATTTTGAAGTTGCAAGGCCCTATACATTCATATAGAAAACCAGGTTTTTGGGGCGAATATTGGACCATTTCAGGGATTTTCGTCCTCTGTGACTTTCATCCCTGCATCTATAAATAAATGCTACCCAGAGGTGTATTTTTAAAATACTTGCATATTCTCTTCGATGAATATCATTATATAACCCAACTGATCTATATTATGTAATATAATGATGATGAACACCTTAGTGTTACATTTAAGGACATGGTTGCAACAGCTTTAAAGCTTAAACAATGCACCATTTGGTGCATTTGGACCAATTGTGACATCATCAAATGCAGCAGCATAGTCTGCTCCCTGCCCTTATGCCACTACATGTGGTATTCTGTATGTTAGAATATTTTTATTCAACATAATTACTCCCAAATGAGTGCATCATGAAAAGGGGGTGGTCTTTTCTTTTAACTGACTACAAGGTACACGTGCTCACAAGTAGAAGTTTTAGTCATATGTTGGGTATTCACCAACTGCTCAGGAGGTGACTCATTTTTTATGCCATATTACTCGCCAATAATTTATTGTTCATGATTTGAGTCATTACTAATGATATATTACTACTCACCAATTGTTCACGAAGTGAGCCATTCCTGCTGACATATACATATTACTAACAAACTGTTTACGAGGTAAGTCATTCCTAATGACATATTACTCACCAACTGTTTACGAGGTAAGTCATTCCTAATGACATATTACTCATCAACTTTTCACGAGGTGAGTCATTCCTACTGACATATTACTCACCAACTTTTCACGAGGTGAGTCATTCCTACTGACATATTACTCATCAACTGCCCATAAGGTGAGCCATTTCTGGTGTCACTTCCCCCAGTGCTCAAAAGGTAACATATTTATGGTACATCGTCCACCAACACCTCATACAGTTGCTGTTTGAAGCTTGGGCTATAGCGATTTGTCTACGTTAATCTAAAATTACTGGCACTAAAGGGGTATTTGAAATCATGTAGAACCTGAGATCATGATGACCGTTGACTTTAAATATGTTGGAGTCATCACATTACCATAATGTGTGAACTTCAAAGTATCATAACATGCAGAACTAGGTAAGACTATAAAGCCTAGAATGGAACATGTTCAATTGCCACTCTTTTTAAAAAGAAGAAAAAGAAATTGGATCAAAATATATCTTCTGAGTTGATGAACGGGCTATCAGTATAGGCTACTGCCTTCGACCTAGGGGCGGGTGTCTGTAAAGTCATTCTTGGCTGTCGGCCTGCAGATCCGAACATTTGTGGCATGTACTAGGAAAAGGGGTCTTATTGCCCCCTGCATTAAGACCCCTTTTTGCATATCGTGTCACATTTAGTTTCCAGTTATGCTGAATCCATCCAATGCAATGATTCAAAGCTTGTTCTACGATAACCACGGCCATGCATTTAGCCAAGTGGGTTTCTAGAGCTACCTTAAATTAAAACGTTGAAAAAAACTGTGTTTTCCAGAAGACCACTTGAGTAGGTTCGTTTTAATACAGTAGAGACTATAGTTGCCATGGATACCGATGATCATCTTGACAATTACGGCATTTCTCAAACCTTGCAAGAAAATAAGGTTTCCTCCGTGGAACAAAAAAAAATGGTAAAAAAGTATCCAACAACCAATAAAGGTACCAAAGGTCGTGCCGACAGGTGACGCTGCTATCTGCTCTGAGCAGCTCGGGTCTGATGCTAAAAATAGCCTCAAGAGCTGCTCCAGGTGCCAAATCAACACTATTTTACATGTCACCGCGGCAGTCTCAGAACTGATTAAAAGAGAGAAGTGTTTATCACTGAACAAACCACGGCGTTCAGGATTCTACTTTAATGGTAACGAAACCTGAACACCGTGGTTTGCTCAATCTCGGCCATTGCGGAGGAAGTGATTACTAGTAATGGGCGGCAAGAAACATCACTTAAGAAATCAGTCGGTAGTAAATCCCAAAAATGTGCAACGTAGTGCTATCAATTTAAGTTATTCTGCGAATGTCCGTCCCGAATGAGACATACACTGCAAAAAATGCTTTTTAGGTCAGTTAGGTGTCTCATTAACTATATATTTAGGAAATAAACACCTTTATTCTAAATACATAAACATTTTTGCTAAATATGTTTAGATGTTCAGAGTTTAAATACATTGAATACTATATAGGTGTTTAGATTTGAACATCAATATGTTTAGACATTTATAAGTATAACAGATACACACCAGGTAGCAGCAATACCTTTGGATGGACTATAAGGACACAATCACGATCAATGGTTGTGACAAATGTCCCCAAATCCCATATTGATCTTGGTTTCATTTCATAGAATGTCAGGAGAATAAAAATGGCAAGAGAAAATGACTTAATCCACCTTACACCACCATTATTAGTATAAAATAATCAATAAGTTCCATGACTGACACCTATTTTATGTTATTCTGTCCTTCCTGCCAAACTGTTTTACTTTCTCGAGTCTCTCATTCTAATGCAGTATGTACATAAGTGTATGCATGAATATACCCATGACTGACATCTTTGTAGACTTTGTATATCTAGATATATACCTGCATGCTGATCAATGTCCCTCACAAGGGATAGATGAGAAAACAAATAAAAGATAATCATTAATTTTCTTAATACAGATTTCTGCAAACCCTAAATTTCCATAAACTCATTTAGAGATCTAAATATAAAATTTCATAAACACCTAAACACAAAATTTCATAGATATCTAAACACAAAATTTTAAACCTAAACACCTAGATTTCTAAACATTTGAGTTAAACACATTGTTTGGCTAAACATGGCCGTTTAGTAACTTAGGGTGATAAGAAAAATGGGACAAGAATAATTATGTTTAGAATTGTATTTAGGATCTAAACACCATTTTTGCAGTGCAGGGCCTAGACTTAAACCTCGTGATTTCCGCACATAAAATGTCATTTAACATTGTGGACAAGAAAAATAAAAATCCGTGTGGAGCTCCCATTGTTTCTGAATTAATAGAGGGAAATATGTTCCATCCAACCGAACTCCCTCTAATTGGAGTAACAGGTATTGTGGCAATACATGTAAACATAGGTCTATCTTGCATTGGGGACTAAGTGATACCCTTTATTTCTGTGAAAAGCCAATAAAGTACTGAATGGGTTTAAACTTGCCCTTTTGACTAAAATATGTCTGTTTAAATTATATCTAGTCCCACAGACTTAAACCTCATCCAAAAGGCGTATAACCAACTCTGGCTTTTCTATCCCATAAATCACGTAATTGTTACATGTTGCAGGTTCGTCAGCATGTGTGCGTGATGCCGAGTGTGGCTGGAACAGTTTCTGTGGTAACGGGCAGTGTGGATGTATCCCCGGCCACACATGGAGCTCCAACCAACGGGACTGTGCTGACGGTTAGTCTTGAAATTGATCTCTTTCTAACGTGACATCTAGACTGGAGATTTCAGTGTATTTTTATGTCTGACTACAGAGTTTCTTTTTGTTCATTTGATTTTTATGTAGCTTATTTTTCCTTTGATTTATATGCAATTGGTGTGTACTATATTGGCCACTAGCTGGTCTGGTCCGGTGACACACACTGATAAGAACTGATAAGATGGGACCAGCATGTCCCCGGAAGTGGATGTTAACCAGGGACAAGGTACCCATCATGGTATGTCTTACCAGTGGGTTTTACCTCAACCATCAAAATTCAAAATGGCGGCTCCACTAGGCCTCCATACTGAGTCCTATAGAATAGGCAGGTATACGAATCTATCATAGATAGTAAGATCAGCATATCATTCCCCATGGCAATGCACTCAGGTTGGTTGTGAGTAGCTTAGTGCCATATATATAGAGGAACCTGGTTTTGCTTTCTCTAGTAACTGTTGTGTACGTCTCTCTTTCATATACTAACAATGTTCAGACTTTTCTAAAGGTAGACTTGTACAAAAACCTAAGTTTCTAAGGGAATTAAAAAAAAAGAAGAAAGAGAAAAAAACAACCCTATGTATTTGTGATTGACATAGCTACCAACATACCTTCAAGGCCCAATCTATACACAAAGTTCCAGCTTTCTCCTTTATATATATATATATATATATATATATATATATATATATATATATATATATATACATTTGTATATATATATATTATATATATATATATATATATATATATATATATATATATATATATATATATATTGGCATTTGTATTTGGACATTGTATGAGCGGTGGTGTGAGACGGCGAAAGTCCTTGATGTAAACAAGAAGGAAACAAAAATAAACAGGCTCTCGACTGCAAGTATGTGATAAGCCAAAAGACATACAAGTCTACTGTACTCTTCTTGACGCTACTCCAAATAATGTAACAAATGTCCATAGTGGACAAACATGGAGGTGGAAAGTATTATATCCATATAGAGCTTATCCATTCCCCAATTTTCTAATTTCGCTGATCAAGGTGTGCGGACGATAGAAAGAGCAATAGGCCTGTGCCTAAACTAAGCTCTTCAGTAAACAGGATTATTAAAAGTACCAAGAAAACAAAACTTCATTTGAAGATTTGCCGCAAGTCCGCGGAATTTTAATTGACTTCTATTATACATTGAAGCAGATGTATGTTGATTAGGCCTATATGCTCAAAATGCCATGTTTCCGTGTATATATATATATATATATATATATATATATATATATATATATATATATATATATATATATATGGGGGGGGCTAAAGCCTTCACTCCGCTATCATAGCAGCGACGTAATTGTTGAACGTTCCCTAATATCTAGTTTCATTATTCCAGTACGTTGTCACGAGTCTCGTTGCCTGGACTGCAGTGCAGGGCCAGATAAATGTCGGAGGTAAGTTTAGACATAAATCAAAGGCCTTGTTCTAAGCATGGATGTCAAGTACATGTCTATTTTATGTCTCTATTCTAAGCATGCCTGTTTCTATGGTCCGATCGTAGTATAAGATAATTCAATTACAATTTATCACTGGTTATAATTATGCTCCATGTCTCACTAGCCAGTCAAGTAAGAGATATAAAGGTCATAAGAAGCTCACGAAATGCTGTTATGCATCTGGGGAATACTGAAGGTGTTAAGTCTTACTTTTACTTATTGGCGATTATTGGAAGTTTTTTAAATGATATTTCCAGATGTGTAGATTTTATAGAGGAGAGCACTGGACAATGTCTAGACAGTTGTCATGGTTCCTATATGCTGGTCATAGAGGGACTACGCGTCGGCAAGGTATGCCCAAGTAGGTCATCTTTTAAATGCCTTTACCTATTCTTATCTCTTTGTAAAAATGTAGGCCTATTCTATTTCTTTTCTCTCAATATCTGTACTTTTTTCATGTTATTAGATTTCAGCTGCGTCTCTAAATAGACTTAAGTAAACTAGATGAAATGTCTCTGGTAATATGATAATATATAAACATAATTGATTGTCCCTGGCAACGTCATTGGAATATTACTCATATGCAGTTTATATTTCTTTATTCTATTTTCTTTTTTTCTTTAACTTTAAACCTAAAATGACTCACTTTTCCCATTTCCAGTTTCGTTACGTCCAAGTATGATGCGTGTGTATGTAGCTATCATCATAGGGGTAGGGGCAGGAATAGTGATGACTGCTCTAGCAGCTCTCTGTTTCTATTGGCAGACCAGGGAAAGCAAGTATGTTATTTTAAATACATTGTATAAGAGTTTAGTATAGTTGAAAAAGAAACACATTAAATATATATTGCAATGCATTTACATGTTCTAATACAATGAGGCCTACCCCCGGACATTCTTTAGTTTACGAAGCGCCTTACACACAAAACGTTTTAGAGAGAGAGAGAGAGAGAGAGAGAGAGAGAGAGAGAGAGAGAGAGAGAGAATCCACGAATTCATTTAGCATGTGCCTATAATGTTGACCAATATACATTTTTAGAACCAACCAGAATAATACGCCATATGATTGTGTCGCTTGCTCAAAATATATGGTACATTAATGGTATAATGATCTTTGGTCTCTTAATTTCTAGATCGAAGAAATTAAAACCGAGACCACCAACTAGACAAGAAATCGAAGTAGTGCAGGTGAGATCATTTGCCCTGTTCGAAGTCAGTTAGAATCAAATTAAACTTACTTTTGTCAAATAATGACAAATGTTTTATTGGTGATGTTTGGATTTATGACGATAATTTGTCTGTTTTAACAGTCTAATGGTCGCCCAAACAAGGCATTTGGTAAGTAGATGTACCAATTAATTGAAATAGAATACCAGATTAATCTAGTTAATCCATAGTCTTGTCTAGGTTTTACGATACACGGAAATAATGATATAATCATGTGTAACTCATCTCTTTCGGAGCTTAATCTTGATTAAGTTTGATTGGACTTTTTTTTAAATTACTACTACAATCTGGATGATATCATTAAAAGCTGTCTTGTAAAAAGATTTGACTTTGATAGTGTGTCATTCAACACCTTTCTAATTGTATAGATAACGTCTACATTTCAAATGGTCACGTTCCCAATGGGACGCCCCACCAGAATGGAACTCCCGGCTGCGGGACCCCCCGCAGCGTTACACCAGGAAGTACACAGAGCACCAGTAGTCGGGGCACCCCTAATGGTTCCGCCATCAAGAGGCCGACAGAGGCGCCACCCCCGCCCGACATGAGCGTCTTCAGCAACCTTCTTTCTGAACAACGAATCTACATCGACACCTTTCTCACCATGCTTCGAGAGGTCAAACTCAGAAATGGTGCCCTGCCAGAGGGAGATAACCGGGCATTTGTTTATAAGTAAATGTAGCTTCAATAAGTAATGTAATAGTTTGAGATCAGTGGTGAGATTCAACGCCGTAAATTTTCACAGGGACATCAAGTAACAAAGGTCCATTTCCATATACTACTCACGTTTATGTCAAATTCCAGTCTAATGCCTATTGTTAATGGCTTCAGTCATTGCTGTTCAACTAAAATGTTTTTAGACGAGTGGTATTGGAACTCAGATGCATCATTTTGAGTTAGCTATAGGCCGATGTCAAGCGGCCGTGCATATGGTTAGGCATTTCAGTGGCGGATTTTAATGGGCTCGGGGACTCCCTTTCACCTGCATTGAAAAGTTCCTTTTCTTCTTTTAAATCAAAAATCTAATTTCTTTTAGAAAACTTAATGAAGGCCACCACCCCACCTTTTCAAAATCCGCCACAGGACAATGAGCATTGGTTAACTTAAGACCTGGAGCCAATAGGTAACAGCCCGGGGTAGAAGGCCTATCATCATTGTGGGTTAGGCCTTCTGCCGATGAGCGTTCATGTAATAAATTCCTTTCTCCTGCACAGGAATGTCATCCACCAGCTGTGCCGGGTGTTAACACTACTCAACGCTGATGACGAGTACATGGAAATCCCACCAGATGGCGTGTTGTTACTACGATGGTCTAACAGTATACTCCTCAAATACCTCTCCATCAAAGATGTTAGTATTATTACTAGTATTTTAAGTAAAATCTGAATTCCTCTTTATGAGTAAATGATCAAATAGCTGTACTTTTCATTGATCGTATGCCTGAAGCTATCAAACAAGATACCAGTAATATGACATTGTAATCATTGATTCTGTTTTTCACTTAAGGGAGTGATCATTTTTTAACAACAGGGGGGGGGGCTGGTGGGTTTGAGGGGGGGTCAGAATTTTTTCAACCCCTTGACTGGGGGGGGTCAGAATTTTTTCAACACCTCTGATGGGGGGGGGTCAAAATAATTTCACCTGTTTTCAGTGGAAAACCCCGCGCGTTACTATATGCTAAAAGGGGACGTTCGCACACGATTTTTTTCCCTTATGGGGGGGTCGAAAATTTTTACCCCTTCGAGAGGGGGGGTCGAAAATTTTTTCGCGCATCCGCGCGCAAACCCACCAGCCCCCCCCCCCCCCCCGTTGTTAAAAAATGATCACTCCCTAATGTATGTATATATTCTATAGCCAGAATATTGGGAGCCTGGGACCCCGGTAGGAACCATGACCAGTACATTCAAACCCGATCTGCGTCTTATCCCCAATGGTCAGACTCCTGGGATACCACATGAGAATGGTAACTTTAAATATGAACGGTAAGTATCCGATAAAATACAATTGTACAAATAAGGTAGAAAAGAGATGTGTAAGAAACACTTTCATTTCTTACTAGTGAAAACCACTATCAGTTAAGTGTAGGTCATCTTTAAGGTCAAAATGTTAACATAAATAAAATTTGAGCATTAGCCTGCAAGTTAAGGCCTACATTTGTAGTTAGTATGTTTTAAAAAGTTGTAAATGTAATCATTATTTGGCATACTAAAATCATACCATTTGTGTTTATTTACACACAGGTACGATCCCAGTGACCTGGACTATGCTGAAGAACCCGAGTACAAGGAATTATCTATACAGCTTGAGAATGACTTTACAGAACCAATTGAGGTTTAAATGAAAGAGAAAATAAAAGACACATATTGACGTATACCTGGCCATGGAATCGAGTGTCTAAGCCTGAGTAATTCCAAAACTACCTGTATCATGTGGTCAGGGTACACTGGATGAGTGGATCAGCCTAACCTGAGTAATTCCTAAAGTACCTGTATCATGTGGTCAGGGTACACTGGATGAGTGGATCAGCCTAACCTGAGTAATTCCTAAAGTACCTGTATCATGTGGTCAGGGTACACTGGATGAGTGGATCAGCCTAACCTGAGTAATTCTTAAAGTACCTGTATCATGTGGTCAGGGTACACTTGAAGAGTGGATAAGCCTGACCTGAGTAATTCCTAAAGTACCTGTACCATGTGGTTAGGGTACACTGGAAGAGTGGATAAGCCTGACCTGAGTAATTCCTAAAGTACCTGTATCATGTGGTCAGGGTACACTGGAAGAGTGGCTCAGCATGACTTGAGTAATTCCTAAAGTACCTGTACCATGTGGTCAGGGTACACTGGATGAGTGGATCAGCCTGACCTGAGTAATTCCTAAAGTACCTGTACCATGTGGTCAGGGTATACATGTACTGGATGAGTGGATCAGCCTGACCTGAGTAACTCCTATTAGTACCTGCATAATACAAAATGTATAAGCTAGTTTTGTCACCTTAGGACAATCCTTGGGGATATCTGTTAGGAACTTAAGTTGCTGAAGTGATGCAGAAGAGTACCAGAATAAAACAAGATTGGTGCTATTTTGCGTGAAGTGTTGGTCCTTGTGATTAACCAATGACTTCTGAAGGATTAAAAAAAAGTTATATTCCACATGTATTTGTTAAATTGTTGTCCATATATTGGCAAGTTATCTAAATGTGTTATTTGTTCTCTTGGTATTAGAGCTACGCCTTCATGTGGGACTTTTTGAAATAAGTACAAATAGGTATTTGGGGCATATATACATGTAGAAAAAAATGTTGAACGTTCAGTCTTCTTGGTAGATGATGGTCATATTTTTTTTGTGCTTAGGCTGAGCAATTTTGTTTATTAGTCGTCCCTACATTACTGTACGTACTACCATAAAATCATTCTTCATACAAAAATAAAAAATAAATAGATAAAACTTTTCCTATAACGTTGTTTACTATCTGTTTATTATCTAGCTGTTTTTTATTGCTGGTGTTGGTGGTGAAAAAGATGTAAAGACTCATAAAATGTTTCCATTTTCATTTCCAAGACTATTAGAAAATGTAACCAGTAGGCCTAGGATTTTTTCTCCATAATGGTTTCGCAAGGATCCGATATATAATATATTTCGTGGCTGTCTGTGGATAATGTACCCTTAACACTCAAAAACTGAAAAAAGTTATTAAATCCAAAATGGTTGTTATTCATAGCTGAATGTATCCCTAAGACCATGAGAGTTTATTCACCAAGGAATAAAAAAGAAAAACTCAAATACATGTATAATGTTTCTTTTTGTGTGACGAGGTCGCTGCAGAGCTTTTTCATTACTATTGCCCAACACGTGCATGTGTTATTTTTTTTTTTTTCCAAAGACTTTCTCTTCTTATTTCTTCTTCAAAAAGAGTCTATGCCTAGCGTTAGGACGGGCGTTAGGGGGTAGGGCCATTTTGGCGAGGGGAGCCAATACTTCTACAAATGCACTATGGTTATAAGCCTTAGGCCTATATTTCAAAACGAAATAGGACCGCATTTCCAATTTTGTGATGATCTCCACTGTCTGGTATGACAACTGTTAGGCAAATGATAGGAGTAAGTGCAGAAAAGTGGGAGGGGCGTGTGGCCTTTGATATAGGGGGCCGTCCATAAATTATGTCACACATTTTTTGTCCATTTTCAACAGCTGCCACCCCCTTGTCACAAATCAGCCAACACCCCCCCTTGGAAATTATGTCACACTTGGCTAGACCCCCCCCCCCCTTCAGCCACACTATCGACTCAGCTCAACTTTCAAAAATAATATCTTTTCTGAATCTTACCTGAGTAACGGGGACCCGGAAACGGGGATTTGGAGGTAAAATAAAATCCTGCCTATTGGTGGGGGGTTGGTGGGGGGGGGGCACAGCCCCCAAAATTGGGGGGCCTGGCCCCAACTCCACCATTACAGTGCTGACCTTCTGTAGTTCCCATTTAAGCTATAATATTTTGCTTGTTTCATATGGTGTCTTTAAAAGGAGTCTTAAAATTACTTTTTGAAAATGTGACGTCACACAATCCTTAATGACCCCCCCCCCCCCTCCACCCCCTGTCACACTTTGTCACAATCGGAAAATACCCCCCACTCCCTCCTGTGTTAGGTAATTTATGGACGGGCCATAGGCATAGACCCTGAAATAGCTCGCCGCCATCTGGATAGCTTAGGCTAAGGGCCGCCTTAGGACTTAACCTAAACGTTCATCTTAATACCTCTGTGGGAGTAAATTTCTTAACCTACGTACCATCTGAAGTGATTGGGCGCGGGAAAAAACGAACGCACCTCAATCGATCTTCGAGCAGAGGGACGCAGTACCACGGCCACACCTTAATCATATGATCTGAAATAGTGCTTAGAGAGTAAGTACTATTAACATGGCGGACAGCAGTGACGAAGACGAAGCAATTGCTTCTCCAACAGTAAATGTGTCCGAGTTTATTGTAGAATGCACAGACCACATATCCCCAGTAGATGGAACAGAGTCTGACTCCCATGAAGATTTTCTAGCCACAGTATCAAACAAAATGGGCATTACCATTGATATGGCGTCAGAATTGAATGATGTTTGTCAGTAAGTACTCTATTATCGCTCAACTCAGACTTTATTTTACTTTGTAACAATGTAAGTTTGTTTTGTGTAGTTGATCGCTGCCCAACTCCTATCACGATGTAAAGTGCAGAGATGCCACTTTTCCTAACTTTTTAGGAATTTCGAATTTTCGATTTTCATTCCTATAGGTATTTCCTATTGTCATTTGAGAAAATTAGGAGGACTTACGTATTTCTGGGGATCAAGCAGTGGCATCCCTGAAAGAGGTTGACAGTGGAGTGGTGACAACATCCTTTTCTTACTCATAGTGGGGGTTGCTGGTGAGTTTGGGGGTGGGGGGGGGGCTCAGATATTTTTCGACCCTGTGAGTCTTGAACCTTTGGCCAGTTTGTGGAGGTCAAGATTTTTTCAATGTCTCTGAGCGGCGACGGGTTGAAAAAAAAAAATTAACCTGTTTTCAGTGACTAAGGTAGGAGGGAGTGGTCATTATTTATCAACAGAGGGGGGTGGTGGGTTTTCGCGCGGACGCGCGGAATTTTTTTACGCCCCCCCCCCCCTTGACGGCAGTAAAAAAAAATTGCGGCCCCCCGCGCCAGAGGCGCGGAGAGTTTTCGCGCCCCCTCTTTGATCTATAGTAGCGTGCGGGCTTTTTTTGCTAAAAAGAGGGTAAATTTTTTAGCCCCCCCTCAAGAGGGGTGAAAATTTTTTTAGCCCCCCCCTCGAGAGGGGTCAGAATTTTTTACGCCCCCCCTCAAACCCACCACCCCCCCCTGTTGATAATAAATGACCACTCCCTAAGCCTGCTTGTTTAATGTTAGTGTTACTGTAGCAGTGTAGGTAAAAAAAGGGGGTGCGTTTTGCACACAATCTTTATAAGCCCGTATAATAAGGCACTTACCTATTTTACAAAACTTTATTCTTTGAATTTTATCTATTGAGCAATGGAAATAGCTAATAAAAAGAAGTGGATTTGTCTTTTCAATGAAGTCTTTATGTCGATTTAAAAGGGGAATTATGACTGGTTAAAGATGCCAAATCGAACCTATAATTCTGCCATAGTTAAGAGTTTAAATAGGGTCCAAATTGTGATCAAGCAAGTTGAATGCAGGAGAATGTAGTTAACTTCTATCACTATTTTTAATGATTTTCTGTTTTGAGAGGCTAGATTATGCCTAATATTATGGATATTAATGGATATTATCCCTGTATAATAATTCAAAATGGTTTATCTAGACTCAAGTTTCCCCCTCCCCCCATTTTAGTGGTCAACGACAATCGCGGCAGAATTGTGGGGTCCTTTCTGAGAGTTTGAATAGTCATAATTTCCCTTTAAATTGACATAAAGACTTCATTCAAAAAGCTAATCCCCTTCTTTTTATCATACAGGTCTACCCATTGCAAAACAGATATGATACATAGGATATAGTATTGAAAAACAGGGAACTCCCTAACATTGGGAAGCTGGATTGAATCTCTGAGTGAACCACACATCGCAATTTGGGGGCTGTCTGTCAAACATCCGGGGGCCCTTTAGAAAAAATAAATCAAAACATTTTCTAGACCACTTTTAACCAGAGAATGTGTGCAAACCATTCTTTTTTATGTGATATGTCATCTTCATATCATAAAATGGTTTTAAAATTTTGGTTCAACTTAAGTGTGGAGAATGATTTTCTTCTCTGTACCTGATCTTAAATTAAAAATATGCATCCAATAGATCTCTTCAAGCCCTTTAAAATGGTACCTTGGTTGTACTGATACTTTTATGAATAGCTTCAAAATCAATTAGGAAAGACAAGTGAGGTTACAGCTGTGGCTGATCACAACTTTCACACCTGTACTAGCAGACCCGCACACAGCAGATAGGTCAGTGCCTAAATTCTGATTCTTTATTTTTTTGTTCCGCAGGAGGGAGGTGAAAAAAAATTGATCCTTGAGGGGGGGAGGTCAATTTTCTTTTCACATGTCCACACAAAAACCCAACCCCTGTTGTTAAAAAAAATTATCACTCACTAATCAAAGACCGACTAAGGTCCGATGTGTTGTTGTTTATACTGGAGTGTACCTCTTTGATACTATGCCTATGGAGAAAGTACTGAATTCTCTCTATGATGTGGGTGCCTACAGGCCTCAGTCTCAACTTGGTCCTGGAGCACTACTTTAAAAAAAAAGGTTTCAGGGAGTGGTCGTTATTTATCAACAGGGGGTGGGGTGGTGGTTGTGAGGAATACTGGACACCTCAGAAGCAAGGACAGGTCGGAAGCAAGAATTGGGACATCTCGGAAGCAAGGACAGTTTGGGTGCAAAAGGAACCATGATAATATCCCTCTCTTCTTATAGAATTTAAAAAAACAACCCTAGTGATACTGTCCCTACGCCATAGAATCATGGAATGGCAAAAATATGTTTGAAAATTATCAAAACAATTATTTAGAAAAGTTATTAGCTTCCCAGATGTCTGCTTCCGACCTGTCCCTGCTTCCGAGATGACTGCTTCAGACCTGTCCTTGCTTCCGACCTGTCCAGTTACCGTTGTGAGGGTGGTGGTGTAAAAATTTCATACCCCTTTAATCAGGGGGGGGGGCTTAAAACTTTTGACCCCTAATGAGGGAGTGGGGGCAAAAAATCGTGTGTGTTACTACAGATCAAACAGGGGCGCAAAATTTCTCTTCGTTGCAAATAAATTGAAAAATGCAGTTAGGGAGTGGTAATCTTTTTAACAAGGGAGGGAGGTTTGATGATATTCCATGCACTTGGCAAAAAAAATTGTCTCCCTCAGAGGGGTCCCAAAATTTTATCGTCCTCCCTTTTTATTCTTTCGAGGCACATAGGCTTGATTCCCCTCAAAAGGGATGAATGAAGGGTAATTCTATTTTAATTCAGGTCAATCCGAACTGGGGTTAGCGTGATAGCGAATAAGATTTGCTAAACTCATCTCTGTCTATCCCGACAATTAGTCACTAATAAATGGCAATCTTTTCTTTGCATAGGATTTCCTCGTTAGACTGTGAAGGGGAACCAACTGTCATCTATTCAGGACCATCAGTAAGTGGGGGAGACTGGAAGGAAGTCCCAAGTGACGTGACCACACTGGTCTCCTTGAAGTAAGATAATGAATACCGATATACTAAAGTACTGCTAGGCATATAGCGTAAAGAAACTATAATTGCTACAGTGTTGCCGAAAAGACGCCGGCACACCGGCTTTTGCCGGCGTAAAATCTTAATGGCCGGCGTAGGGCCTTTGGACGCATGCCAGTATGGCCTGCCATGATGTAAGCTTTCTAATGGTGAAAGAATTTTTCAAATCGGCCTATTAGAACCGAAGATAGGGCAAATTAGGTGAACATGTTTTTTATTCAAACATTTTCTCATTTCTTTTTGGTTAAAGTGAAGTTTATATTGGTACCTTAAAATATTTATGTTCATATGGCCTGCATGAGAGGGAAATGGCCTGCGTAAGATGCCGAGACGCAGGCCACCTTGGCCTGCGTCGATAAAAAGTTTTCGGCAACACTGTTGCTATATGAATGGCATGTATAAGGAAATGACATAGCGTAATTTTTGACAGCACAAACCAGCGATTAAAGTTGTCACTAAGTTTTGCGTTGCACACTGTCATTGAGAATTGATTGTAGAAGTTGACTTTGAGTTTCATTTCTTATACTGGTTTATCTTATTACAAGAATACACCTTTACTGTTTTATAGATCAGACAGTGATCGTTTTATCTTTCTAGTTTGCAAAGGGACGAGCTATCTAAGAGGCAGCAGGATAAGAATTACAAACATATCTTGACAAGACGCCTGAAGTACAAACCACTAGATGCCCCTTGGGTAATGATCTTGGATATACATGTATATTTTTAATCTTAGCAGGCTTCATGGGTATATTTTTCTCGTGGAGTATATGTATCTGATATCTATATATCCATGTTTGACTATGATTTAATAGACAGAAATTTCCCGGAAAATAATCCTTTATGATTATACCAGTTTCAATGTAAACATTTTAATGTTCAAGGAACTATATACGGTACTACATGTCGTAATGAAAATACACTTCCTCTGCTCAAAGATGCATGAAATAAAGCACCGACAGCACCGAGAAGAACAACTTCCAGTTCCACGAGATGCTATCATCACAATTCAAGTCTATAACCCATCACAGCCCAACAAGGTAAAATAAACATTCATTCTGCCACTTTATTCGGCGCCCTTTATTCATGTTACTATTTTATTTCTATAATTATATTCAGTATCAAATCAAAATTTCAATAGGAAAAGAAAGAAGAAAAATAATGATAATTCAGGGGATCTGCCTCACCCTCTTTGCAGAGTCATGTATAAAGAATTTGCAGGATAATTAAACAAATCAAGAATTGGCTGATTATCTCACAAAAAATGCTTTGTAAACGTAATAAACACACAATCATGTTCATTTTATTTTGTCAGAGTTTGGAAGGGTTGAAGGTGATGATGGACATCCATGTGCTTGGGCAGCAATCCCTCACTGCCGTCAGAGATCAGATCTCATGCCGCTTAGACAACCTTATTCCTGGTGAGCTGTCAGACCAACCGGATGTTCCACCAGACTATAATGCTAAGGTGTGGATTTCTTATCAGTCCCCTATTACAGCAAATGACCACCTAGTGGGATGCATGTAGATTCTTCATACTTGATAAATATATATATATATATATATATATATATATATATATATATGTATATGTATATATATGTATATATATACGTATATATATATATATATGTATAACATATATATATATGTATATATATGTATATATATATATGTGTGTGTATATATATATATATATATATATATATGTATGTATATATATATATATATATATATATATATATATATATATGTATATATACATGTGTATATATATATATATATATATATACATGTATATATGCATGTATATATACATGTATATATACATGTATATATATATGTATATATATATGTATATATATATGTATATATATATATATATATATATATATATTTATCAAGTATATATATATATATATATATATATATATATCAGGGATGTAAGTCTTCAGGATTTATCAGGATTTCCTGATTTCTGAAAATTTTGAATGCCATGTACTTTCCTTATACGAGTGGTGAGGAGGGCTGTTTGGAAAAATAGAAGGCTTTTATATCAAGTAAATGTATGGCTTCCTGATTTTTGCCTATGCCTGACTTACATCCCTGATATATATCTTCATACTTGATATATATATATATATATATATATATATGTATATATGTATGTATATATATGTGTGTGTATATATATATATATTTATATGTGTATATATATGTATATGTGTATTTATATATATATGTATATATATATATATGTATATATATATATATATGTATATATATATGTATATATATATATGTATATATATATATGTATATATATATATATATATATGTATATATATATATATATATGTATATATATATATATGTATATATATGTATATGTATATATATGTATATATATATATATATATATGTGGCAGCACACACTATGGCAGGATTATTGATTATAATGCTGCATGGATTCTCTTGGTTAAAAGGTCAAAAATATAATTAACAAAGCTCTCAGTGAGTGGGGTGTACATATATTTCCAAACACTTTTATGGTGAGCAGAAAAGCATGCTTCATTCATCAGTTTAAGGGTATTTACAGCACCATGAGTTTGACTACACCTTTTCTTTGGTTAAATAAAATACATGACCCTGTGTACATCATATTGGTTTGGAAGTTGGAGGTACCCCGCGTATAAGCCGCACCCCCAACTCAAGGCAATTACCCTCCCGCGTACAAGACCCACTCACGATCTGACTCGCGTATAAGAGGCGCCTTATACGCGGGAGATTACGGTATATGCATATGTATATGCACATGTATATACATATGTATATACATATGTATATACATATATATATATGTATATACATATATATATATGTATATATATATATGTATATGTATATATATATATATATATATATATATATATATATATATATATACATACATATATATATATATATATATATACATATATATATATACATACATATATATATATATATATATATATATATATATATATATATATATATATATACATATATATATACATATATATATACATATATATATATATATATATATATATATATATATATATATATATATACATATATATATACATATATATATATATATATATATATATATATATATATATATATATATATATATGTATATATATGTATGTATATATATGTGTGTGTATATATATATATATATTTATATGTGTATATATATGTATATGTGTATTTATATATATATGTATATATATATATGTATATATATATATATATATATATATATATATATATATATATATATATATATATATATATATATATAAACCCAATGATATATTTTGGTGTATGTGTCTCTCAGATAACTGATGCCTAGTATAATCTGATATTTTACTTGATATTCCAGGACCAGTTCCCCTCTGGCTTCTTCTATATAGAGGGTGTCTTCTATAACGATATGCGGCATCCAAATGCACGAGATTATAGTCTGTAAGTGCATTGTCACTTAATTTATGGCCTTAACCTTCCCATTTTGAAAGTGGTCAATTATAGACGTGATTAAAGATTTAATTTGAGTTTTCTGTTTGAGTGTAGAGATAAGCTGGATAGACCAATTGATTAAAAGTCTATTTTCTCTATTGCTCAGTGTGATCCGTGATTGGGCAGCGCAGGACCCCGCTCGGGGATTGGGGCCTTATGAGGCGACCTCAATGAAGAGAACCACATTGGACATGTTGTCTTTCCAGCTTGGCCACCCGTATGTCTACATGCACCAGGCCAACTGTGAACACGCTATCGTCTTCACAGATGTCAGGTAATTCTGTCCACAATCTTATTTTGATTTAACTTCAGCCAAGGACATTTTCTGTTTTTAGTACAGTAAAGAATCATGAAGAGACATTGGGTGAAGCATAAATTTGTTTGATGTTGGAGAAAAGAACCCCAAGGAAAAGTGTCCTATACTTCACATCCCAATACAAGATAGTGTATAATCGTTATATGAAGGCCCTTAAATTAGCATATTTATATATAAATAGGGTGTACAAATGATAATTCCAGTGAAATACATGTATTTTCCATTTAACTTTAAGAAAGTGAATGTTTTTTCCCCCCTTTTTTCATTGAATCACTCACAACAAGAAAATATGCTGTGGTCTACCCTATTCCATTCCGTTCGTGCATCCATTCACACGTAATATTTCAAGCATTACATGGTGTCATAATGTATTAGGATGTCATTCTGTTTGAAAAATCACTTCATCCCAATCTCTCTTTTAAAGGCTCCTTCATCCTGAGGACTGCTTGAAGGTGGAAGAGTATCCGATAACTGTTACCAAATACAAGTCAAAACCAACCAAATGCCGCGTGTGCCTGAAGAATGTGGCAATGTGAGTCATCACTATAGGTTAAGTTAGGGTAAACCGTGTTAAGTTGATTCTTTATAAAAGGGTCATCATAATTCCCCAAGTTTTATGTTAATTAAACCTGTAATAAACAGTTAAAACGTTAAAACCGTTAAAAACGTTTAAACCGCAGTGACATTATTTCTGTTCTACTCAACGGATTTTCAAATTCAAAAGGCTGCGTGTAGCTAGGACTTACTCCATGGACCATGCAACCTCTTGGAGGACCTACTCTATGGGTAAGGGGAGGAGCGAAATGTATCAAATGAAAGTTCTTAGTATCCCCCTTTTAAATTCAGGGCACTAAAACCTTGCATATATGCCGTACCTTACCTATGGGGTACTCCGGTATATGTACCGGTAATTTACTAATTGTTAGATGAGGGGTAGTTGGTCAAATAATTGGTAAGTGAAATAATCCATTAAGGAAAGAAGATAAGATATATTCGTCAATTTGTAGTATTGAGTGTATGTTAAGGACAAGGATACACTGCACTGACTTACATAAAGTTCTAACTATATGCCCTTTATAATGGTGCCTTTCTTGCATATACTTACAGGTGGAAAACGCATGGGAGTACCCTATCCCCTGAAGACCCCTGCTTTTTCTGTGATACCTGCTATAGGATGCTCCACTACACCCAACAAGGGGAGAAGATCGGCAACTTCCGTGCCTACTACTGCAAAGGAGTTAGTTGACGCAAATGGACCATCTTTCTCTTCCGGTAGATGAAGCAATAAGATTGTTTCTGTGAAACAATTTGTACAGTAACATAGGAGAGGTTATAAAGAGCTCTCTTCTCAAATCAGCCAATTTTCACACTGCCCCAAATACTTGCTGACGAGTTGGAGGATATAGAGTTCTCCTGAACAGATTACTCTGATGCTAGAAAACGGCAGATCTAGTTTTAGTTATGAAGTCATGCTATGTACATGTATTGGATCTAACTTGACACTCACCCATAATACAGCTAGAAAACTTAATCCTCTACTTTCCATTTATTTTCACACAATATTATAAATCACCCACATATGAAATATGAGTGAGAACGCAAGTAAAATGATCTACTCCAGATGTTTTAAGCCAAGATGTTAAGTATGATCAGATGTGAACTGAAAATCTTAGATTATTCCTCCAAATTCAAATTGAACTCGATGTGTATAAAGGTTCACAGTACAATATTGTTATTAAGATCTGTGTTGAGATTATTTTAATGTCATGATTTCATCCCATATGTGCGAATTAATATAGCAATGGAAAATAAAATGAATAAGGAATCCCAGTCCATTTATTACAGTGTGTTCTTATACACAAATTTTTATTTCAATCCAAACTCTCCGGGGAATAAATCATATTATCAGCATGAATATAGGGAGTTAAAGTTAAATGTCTGCACTTGTTTGAAGTGATACACTTACATACAGAGTTTAAGGTACTTAGCACGATCTATGCAAACTCCACCTGGTGTCAAAATTTGAAAGTGCCAAATATGACAATATTTTCCTACCTTATTTGAGATAACCCACCTTCATCAACACTTTAGGTGTGATACATTGGCATTCTGCCCATTTTTATCACAGGATTTCATATTTTCTGTACCCATAGACTCTCATACTTAAGGAATTGGAAATATTATTAGTTTATTCAGGAAAATTTTGCTTTCCCTGTGACAACTCACATTTTGGTTCCTAAAATGTGCCTAATGATCTTAAATATATACACACAAGGTTTGGTTAAGAAGTTGTCAGAAGTTTTTTTTCTGTGAGGTTTAATGTAAAATAATACAAATTATTATAGACGGCCATAGTTAAGACCACCAAACTTGAAAGCCCTCCAGTTGACAAACGGACCTGATGACCTATGATTTTTATTATTTCTTTATGTTACTTAAGTATCAAACTAACATCCCTGAAAGTTGTTAGTAGAAAGTGCTGGTCAATTTTTAACCAGAGACTCGGGAATGCCTGTTTTCAGGGAAAGCTCTGAACTGAGGGGATGGATTCCTTAGAGGATAAACTCAGAACTGTGAAGATGGCCTTTTTGTAAGTTTGATTTTGATACCATTTGATGCCCGAAGAATAAGTGCTCGGACTGGCCTTGTTTCTTCAAATGTCTGTGTGGATACAATGTTGAACTTCCTCAAAATTGCTGAAATGATGCACTTTTCCTCATTCAATGCGAATTTCTGACCTGAAAAATAAGTTATATTTTGACAGTATAATCTACCTTATAATATGTGAGGCACATTTAACATTGTAATGGATGCTACATTTCAATCTGTTCAACATGTTAGCGTCTTGGCATTTCAAGTGTGTCTTATGATACATATATGCTTGAAATGAAATATTTTGTTCTTACCAATGCAGTTTCTGGGACCTGCAGAAAAGGGAATGTATGCATATGGGTTCCGGCCAGCAGACTTTTCAGGAGTAAACCTCCCTGGGTCGAACCTATCTGGTTCTGGCCAGTGCTTGGGGTCTCTGTTTATCTTCCACAGAAAGATCGTTATGGAACACCCTACTGGAATCTGCGTTCCACCTAAATAAGAAAAAAAAAACATTTTTATGAAAAAAAAATGTAACTAACTGTCTGTTAGGCCACACCAAAAATAAAGTTGGTCTACGGATTTTGTTTTTTGAAAAGTGGGGCGGACAAGCGAAATTATTTTTGCAAAAATTCTTTTTGGTCTATGGACTACAGCCATCAAAATGTGGAGTGCGCACTTTTTTTTTTCTTTGCCCCCGCAATGCTGGTTTAGACATCCAGTCCATTTGAGATCCAGCCACCCAGAGACTTATGGCAAAAGTGTGTGTACACAAGTAATGGAGCCCCCCCCCCCCCAAGGGATAGAATAGGTGAAAGGGTGAGAATTTCATCTTTCCAGGGAGTGCCATTTCTGTATCTCTAGCCGTTCATCTTCTGGGCCAGTTTGAGCAACAACAAAAAAATAATCCGATTTTCACATAAAATGATGGGGGCGCAATCCGTAGACAAATTTATTTTCAAATAAAAAAAATTTTGATTTCTGAAAATATGATGTGGGATTTTGCAAGCCGTGTCAGCAGCCGGGAGCATAGCGACCGTAGCAACTCCATAATGTTTTCGGTTTTCTCATTGTCACCTGGTGATGTCATTGGTGACGTCATGCTGCCTCAGTGACGTCACCCGCAGTGGCTAGCGATGGAGTGGCAACTCCTATCCGTGGTCCTTGCCACATTTTTCTTGTTTGGTGTGGCCTTAGCTACCAATTTTGCTCAGGCTTCCCTAGCCCACTTAAAAGGGTCTATTTCTCCTCTTTCCTATCCCCTCGGGATGTGTGTGGTGCACATATGCGCGGACACTGACACATTCCCCTGTGAAATTGTGTAATGTAGTTCTCGCCATGAATATGACCTTAGCTGTCGAAATGGCATTAAACAGCTATTACTCACTACTCACTCACCAATTTTGCTTTGGAATAAGTGATTTTATAAATGTTTAATGATAGGTGTTAACAAAAATCAACATGATATTATCATAATGATACTCTGCATTAAAGATGTAGCTTACATTCGAGGATAGACCATTGTTGCCCCTCATAAAATCTTTCGTAGGTCTTTCTGACAGAACATAACTGAAAATTATCAAAATCTGGCCACATGTGTGCCTTATATCAGTAGGTCTGGCATGAACTCAGGGTTTATCTTAAACACAAGGTACACCTTATATGGGAGTTATTAAAGTAGTTAAAAAGAATGGTTATAAAGAAGAAATATACATAATATAACCAAAAGATCATAATAGAAAGACTTACCAACATTTATCTCCTCATCAACATACCTGCCCACTGCAGGTACAGGGGAGTAGAGTCGGTGGCTCTCCTTTATTACACACTCTAGGTACTTCATCTTAGACAAGTCTTCCATGGTCACTGGACGATCACTCTCACCAAAGATATTATCCAGCTCCTCCTGGGCTTTTCTCTGTGCATCCAGATGACAGCCAAGGGTGAAGAGTGTCCAGGACATTCCAGAGGCTGTAGTGTCATGACCCTTTAATGAAAAGTTATAATCAATATCATGAAGCAAATACAAGGGATCATGATTAGACTGCCATTCAGATCTTAAGTGTGCCTCATGGAATAGATCACAAAATAGTCATTGGAATACACACATATAAATATATGGCACATGGATCTGTTCATATTCTGAAGTTTGACAAGGGTACATATGAGTACAGGCTACTTGCAGTGGAAAAGAATCATAATTATGCATTCAATCACCTCAAACGTGAATGTGTCTACTTCTTCCTGGATGTCCTTTCTAGTGAAGTTTGCCTCTTTTGCCATATGAAGAAGTAAATTCAGGAAAGCCATTCGTTTCTTTCTTGGATTTCCCCCTTCATCCTCTTCATTGCCGATGTCAAACATCTCAGGGTTTTCTTCCATCTCCCTCTGTCTTTCATCGATAACCTTAATTGCATATCAACGTGTAACAAAGCAGATGTGAATATCCTACTTAATCATTTAGATGACTGATACATATATTTGAGTGTCACTCTATAGATAAATCAATTTCCATATCCTAAATAGCCTTTTTTTTATATATATATAGAGAGCAGCGCTCATTTTTTATTTAAAAAAGAAAAAATGTCTATAGCTATACAGGTCTTCGCTACATTTTTTGATATTTTGTTATATAAACACCACAGGACACCACAGGACAATACATAGCGCATTATTATAGTGAGTATGACAGTAGATGTGTTCTATATGACTAGTGATAGAGACTAGATACTGATATATCTCTACATCAATACAGTTTTCGCAGCTCCGTTCCCCTATCTCTAAATAGCCCTTTTGATGAAGGTGTAGCTTATGTACAGGTGTGATTATGCATGTGGTTTTACTATACTTGATTTTTATTTTATCTTTACAAAATACAGTAGAAGAGTCACCTTCTCTGTAAAGCCATGGAGTGTGTTCAGATATTCTGCATATTTCTTTCCTGCCTTTGACATGTTAAAGATGAAGTCATTCCACTGCCATGGACTTCGAAACCGCTTCATTAAACATTCTGAAAACCTAGTGAATACAATCTTTCATATGAATAGCTGTTAATTTCCCAGTCCTAAACATAAATAAGAAGTAGGATAATGATAATTATCAAACTAATTAATATGTAATGTACTGTTATTGACATTAAGTCACAGTTAGGATAACTACTGAACTGATTGATTTTGCTGCAAAATACTGTTGTTGACAATACATGTATCTAAAAAAAGACACTTTCAGCAAGGTAAATGATTTGACTTAATTGAAGTACTTGAAAATATCATACTTGTAAACAGCATTGGAATATCCACTCTTTCCACCCGTTCTCTGCGCATGAATCGTCTTACCCATAGCAGTCTCTATATTTGAAATCAAACACGTGGAGAGCAATCAGCACAGAAATATGGACATCAACAGTTTACAGTTTATAGATTTGAAAAAGTTGGGGAAAAAACAAGTTATCTGTAGCTGCTATTGACACTATTAGCTTAAATTTGATACCAAACATGCCCAGGATTTTCTTTTTTATAACAAAAATATGAAAACAAATGTCAATCTGAGATTGTGATTTTCACTATGTGTTCAGTGAACATATCTTTTTCTAGGGATGTATGCACCTTGATAATTGCAATGAAAAAAGAGAGAAAGTTGCCTTTGGGAATGAACAAACGCTAGAATAAGCAAGATTCCTACTCTTCAGATATTCTTACCATAGAGTGCAACTGTGGTGTGCATACACACTGAAAGATTAGTAAACTGATGATGGGTTTTGATTTTTTGTGGTAATACCATTAAGAACCTCCTCACCACAGATAATGTCCAGGGCACACAGTGTGATGAAGGGGTACACATCAAAGGCAGGTCCATCACACTGATCACTGAGCAGTTCAACCAACACTTGTGCCTGCTCATTGAAGACTCGCTGAAAGTCCTTTAGAATCTTGAAGTGGAAAGTTGGGGTCAGCAGTTTCCGTCGTGAGTGCCATTTCTCACCAGAACTTTAAGGTTAATATCAATAGTAGATTGATCTGTCAATATTGATTCTAAACATGATGACAAAGTATTGAAAGCTGAATTGTGAATTTCAAGTAACAGTACACCTCTATTTGATATGTGATAGCACCTTCTCCCTAAAATCACCTCCCACATTGACAGGGTTTAGATCTATGATTGACCAACATTTCATGATCCAAGTAGAATGCTTTAAGTTAATGAATCTATAAATGCAACTTAATTGTTGATTATACCAATAAAAGCTTTTTTTGGGGTATTTTCACTTTTCTAGAATAAAAATTAATGTTAAAAAAACTTTTTTTTCTGGAAATTGGGTTATCATAATGTTGTTTTGCAATTTGTACTTAATTTCCTATAACATGATTCCAATATACCTGACAAAGATTGTTTGAAATTATTTCATGGAGAATAGCTCCTCCAAATAGTGCATGAATACATTATAGTTTACCAAGTACTACATGTATATCAATCCAATGCCTGGCTGAAAGAAAATTAAGTAGCCTCTATCTACACCCACCTAGTTAAGAGGCCTTTTTGGAGCCAAGGTTCAACAAAGCTATAAGTCTGGGATTTTCCGATGTTCTTCATACCACCAAGGATTTGCTGAAATTGTTATAAACTGAAGTATATAGATGAGGGTTTTCTTTCAGAGGAGATGTTATCATGTACAAAAGTTTCGTACAAATGCATTCTCTAAACATTTTATGCTACAGAGGTCCTTGTTGTGATCGATCTTTTTTTTTTTAGGTTGGGACCATTGCATTTGCGCATAATTATGACCATGTATCTGCGCATATGACTTATTTTTGTCACTCACAACATTTAAAACTTCCAGGCAATCGCCTTTTTAACTTTTATAGCCTGTAACTCAAATTTCTCTGCTGGCAATAACTACTGAACTGTCACATGCCCAATATGCTCACTTGGAAAGCTAATATCAGTGCGTGTTTTTGGCCTACCTCCACAGCATCAACACGACATATATAGACAAGGGCTATATTTCCAAACAGCAGTTTGAATATTGGTGAAGTTTTCTCATATTCATAGCATAGATCCTCCAATTGTTTTGTGAATTCTGAACGAAAAAAAAATAATATAAAAACAAGATTTTTTTTTTCAATATGAGAGGACAGATGACCAACAGATTCAGGTAAGACCAAGCCTAGTGGGATAGACATGGGGAACAAATCAAGTCTAGCGAGATAGACGATGGGTTTACATCAATGGGAAGAGCGCTAACACAATTTTGAGGCTGTCTGCATACATTACACCCAGGATTATAATACGATTCCAGCCTCTGGGTACACCTATCTTACCCAATGAAGCAGTATCTGACCATCGAATTCCAAGCCAGGGTGCGACTAATAGCTAATTCCAAAATTTGGGATGCGGCTCATATATATTTGAGTGGCTTTAATGCATGAGATTTTTCAGTAATCAGTCTACACGATCAATTAATATCGATATATCAACTTATTCAAATTTCTGGAAGAGAAACACGATAATGTCTAGGTTCCATCTCAAAGAGTATATTAATTTTGTAACAGAATATATTGTAAACAGTCTAGTAAGCAAGCACTTTAATCATACCTAGTGCCCCGGCTTTCATCTGTAATGAATTGCCAAATATAGGCAGCGGCTTTGGACCAGGAATCTTTGCCAACTTCTCATGATATTCGGAATTCCTAAAAATCCACCAGAACAATGCAAAGGTACCCAGCAGCAAGCTAGCAGTAATAAGGAACATCTTCAGTCCATGGAAGTCACAACTCTGGAATATGTGCAGATAATGTAGGTTGTTTGGGGCTGCACTGAACTCACCGGTATAGTTTAATAGACGCAAATGGGGCACAGTACCATAATACCTCAGACGGGTAAAATCGACAAGGGGACAAAGCCATTTCTTAAAACGACAAGGTACATGGGCTTTAGTGACAAGTGACAAGGCCACTTCTTAAAATCGACAAGGGACATGGGCGTAGGGACAAGGGACAAAGCCACTTCTTAAAATTGACAAAGGACATGGGTTCGAGAGACAAAGGACAACAACCACTTCTTAGAATCGACAACGGATATGGGACCCCCTGTCTAGGGCCCTCCTCATGTGTAAGGCGCTATCTATACACAAGGATAAGCCTTTGCTATGCCTTATTGATAATGCCACTCACTGGCCGACAAAAACCAGGAAAATTGGACTTTGGACACATTTTCCCAGGAATTTAACATACTTTAATACAGAAATCTATGAATCACAACCAGGAAAAGTGGCATCTCTGAAAATGTCTGAAGTCGGGGATTGCCTTTGAAATTCAAGATCAAATTGTATCTAGAACAGTACTAAACTGCTTAAAAAGTCTTAACTGCTGCACATTATAGCAACGTCTTAATACATGGTACTTTAAAAAGAGGACGCCATATTCAACAGACCCATAACATAGACCTTATCATGATACTACTTGTTTATGGTTGATAAGTCACACTTGTTCTTAAATAGAACCATTACAGAACCATTGCCATTACAGAACCATAGATAACGTGATGTTCTGTCATTTCTAATAGAATTTTGTGCAATTATAACCTCTATAGGCTCTTGGAACTCTGAATTGATGAATGGCAATAAATGGCTGAAACAAGTGTATTTGTGTGAATCATAGGCCTAATAGTCCGGTGGTGATAGATTTCAGGAGAATGCCCTGTTTATCACGTTTTAATGTATCATCAAAAATGGTTTTATTTGGACAGGGCCAGTGGCCTCCTAACCCAAATCGACTCAGTGGCACCATCTGCGGAAGAAAATGGACACTTGAATGACGTATTTCTCTTTATGTGCCTGTAGGGGTGTCTTGAGTGTAACACAACTTGACTACATGTACTCTCAGCAATACAGAACTGAAAAATCACAATGGGTTGGGGATTGAGGGTTGGAAAATCAGAGAGAGGCTGCACGAGATAGATTTTTCAACAGGGGTTGAAGATAAAGGAGGGGGGATTTATTGCTTTTCAGTAAAAAAGCCCACACGTTACAATAATTTATATAATAGAAGAAAGGAGGGTGGTGGGTGGTGGTTGGGGGCAATACCAACCCCTCTGAGAAGGGGTTGGACGGGATACGAGCCACCTGCACAATGCCAAAATTATTGCAATAGCGCTGCATTGCCAAGGCAATTCGCATTCGCCAACATCTATATTTTGTGTCGTTTTTGTCCTCACTGTAGCGTCTTAAGGGGGGGGGGGGGTTGCACGGCTAAGATGTACCCGCGTTAGCAAGTCACGTGACTACCCCTTGACCAATCAGTGTTGCAAATTTTTCGCTGGGTCCCGTGGATTTGTGAACGATCTTTTGGCAGGTACCCAAGTTGAATTTCGCCATGCTAGCCCCCCTTTAAACCACCCTTCCTCTAAGTCTTAAACTCTTTTCCAAGATAATCACTTCAGTGAAAAAGTCCATTGTGACAGTAACAAATGACTTCAGGTTTAACCGTAAAATAGTCATTTATGATTACTCACCATCTAAATCCCTCATTAAAATTTGTTTTGAAATAAAGATAAAACTTCAGATTTAACTTTGCATGTTGTTCATTTATTGTTGCATCCCGGATCGTGTGAAGCATTAGCAAATGAGACCATATCCTACCCTATAACACAACAGGTATCTTTAGATGATGCGTTTAGTCCTATAACGGGTATGCACACACTAGCATAAATACACAATGCCGTGTCTCACACTATATAATTCGCTGTTATTTTGTGATATGGAAAATATATGTTTGGTCCACGATAGCACTAGGCTAGCTAAAGGTCTACCATAGGTATCGACATGTTTTTGCCACATGATAGCTTTTCAACTAGAAACCAAACATGTCTACAATGTTATAATGTTACAGATCTGTGATAAGTATCTTGCACCCCGTTCTTACTTACTTTTCAGTGTCTACATCTTATTTTGTGTCTTAATTGTTATTCTGCAAGGCAAAGTTTTCTAATGGGATAGATTTAAAGTATATAAAAAAGAACTTGGCAAAAATAATCTTTCCACTTCTTTGGGGTCACTTTGATGGAACCGTAACTACATGTACCCGAATCTTAAAGGACCTTATCCTTTTTTTTTTGTGGGTGGTATAATTCTTTAAGGCACAATGCCCCCTGTTTGCCTTGTCATATAAATGTAGCCATGCTAGGTAGGCATACTTCACCAGTGTTGTTCTTACTACCCCAACTAGGTGAATACACTGAAGTTCAGTGTATTCACTGAACTATCATCACGCCAAATGCACATGAAGACTTTAGACTTCACATTGCCTATAAAGGGTTAAATTGGGGCTTCAATATTAATTTGATATTTGCGGACATCATCAATCATATTAACACTTCTTTCATGACATACCTATCACTAGTCTTATCACTGCGAGCAATTGAGCAGAACATTTATCAATAAGTCAAGTGAATACCAAAGCACTTTGATTATTATTAAATATCACTGGCAAATACTTTACAAACTGTGTATCCAATATTTTCAAAGGCAATGAAGATGACACTGACACTGCTCCTAACACTAACAATGTACTTCTTCCTCTTTACAATCTAACAAATTGTTTGCAAGAAAGACCTGAACGGTGTCTTTCAGATTTGGAACTTCTGACAAGTGCTATTTTAAACTCAAAAATAACAATGCAGGGTACCAGTATTTCCCTTTCACAAATCCAGTCTAGCGCCTAGTGGTAATCAGAAGAAAGGTAAATGGGCACTTCAAAATCAGGTTCTCTTAGTACAGTAATCTCCCGCGTATAAGGCACGTTTTATAGGCGAATCAGATCGGGGGTGCACCTTATACGTGGGAGGGACATTGCCTTGAGTTTGGGGTGCGCCTTATAGGGGGGTATTTTTTACTATAGAACAGTACTAAACTGACAAAAATCTGCCCCCAGGGGTGCGCCTTCTACGTGAAACAACCTTCTCTGGGTTGGGGTTGCGCCTTCTATGCGAGCTGCGCCTTCTACGCGGGAGATTACGGTAAGAAAGTTTTCAAATAGAGGACAGTTACTGTACCAACAGCCTAACTCTAAGGACCGGTATAGTTAAAATACATTTTTAACTTAGTAAGTACAATGCTTGCCCCTCGGAACAAGAATCTATGAGACACTATCACTTCCATTTTGAGACAATTCAGGGAAATTAAGCACCCACAATTCTGACATTCTTAATGATGTTGGCAATATATATACGTCTGTGGCAAATAGACAATCATAAATGCAAATAATACCACATTCTCACCCTTATCTTTAGATGATAGTAAAATTACATCAGAAAACTGCTAACAATGAACATAAACACTCTGGCAGTATCTAATCTGGTATACTAATATGGACATGTCAGAACTTTGATATAATTATTTTGAACCTTACCATTGTAAGACGTGCAATACATCTACATTCTTGCCATACTAAAATAAGTTTTGTTCTACCAATAGCAATAATAAATATGAGCAAAATACATATAAACCAACTGGAGATTCTTGGCGTAAATATGTTTGCAACAGATGGAATGAAACATTAAAGTGATATAATTTACAAGATGATAAAGTTCTTCTTATCAATGAGTGTGAACACGATATGTGATACCGAAGGTGTGAGCTCTGTTTAACAGGAACTGCTTTATCAGTTCCATGGACGTTTATTTTTCTTCTTCTTACACAATAACATCTCCCATTTGGTCCCATTCACTTAATACACTTCTCTACTTTGTTAATAGAGAAGTCCCCAAGGTCTGATAAGTTAGCTTACTGGAGACCCATGGTATTTCCACTGAGGAAGTGTATTTATGGTATACCATGAATTGAGTTGGATTATATCAAATCTCAACAGCACACATCTAGTTACATCACTGTTTACCATTGTTTCTTGAAAGAAGGATATTTAATTTGAATTTGTAAAATCATCCTGGAAGAGATACAATTTTGTAACATAATAGCATTGATCAGATCGAAAATATTCCCACCATGAATAATTCCCACATTCCCAGCCAGTCATACTCATCTTATGTATTTACATCTTATATTACAATAAGACCTAAAGGCGCATTTCTACCCTTTTTCACAGTCTCATATTACAATAAGACCTAATGGCGCATTTCTACCCTTTTTTTCTCAAACATATTAAACATTCTCTGGTTTGACATGAGACATAGGACTCTGTTTTAGCTTCTATGATTACTGCACGCAAATAATGAGGCAGTACAATATATTTAAAGGTTACAAGTTACAACTTAAAATACAATAGAGATCACTATAAGTAAATCCTTCATATTTTACTGTAGTTACTTTGGATATATAGTATCACATGAACACATGGCCCCTTGCCTATCCAGATCTGTCACTGCAGTGACTCAATCGCTACAAAAGAAAGCTTCAAATGCATAAGGCAAAGTCTTTCCTCCAGGGGAAGGATATGCCCAAAAGGTAAAATAATAGTCTTAAAAGTAACCTGCCCAGTCCATACTATCATAAAACATAAATTATATACAACGCAGTGAAGGCAAACATGATCAAATCATCGTTTTTGTCCGTTTGTTATCTACATTTTGAACGGATGCAACACCGACACTCCTACAACTATCAAGTAAGTCTACTTCTAACATAATCAGATATTTTCTTCCAGCAATATTCTAGATACGAAAAGGGTAATACACAATCAATAGAAGTAGCCACTGGTTGTAAAAGTTACCGGTAAATGCTCAAAATGCCATGAATTTGCTTGCAGTACAAAAAATATTGCCCCTATAACTTTTTCACCAACACAGTGCATAGATGCATACAAACTGATCATATTGCATGCTTAAGGCAGCTTGAAGCATTAAGTACCATCAACTTACAGGGAGCACCCACCCATCAGTTAAAAGAAATCATGTACTATTTAACATGTCACACAAAGGGAATACCATCTTGCAGAGGCATTATTTTGATTTGATATAAATGCTTTTACATCTTACAGAGGCATTATTTTGATTTAATATAAATGCTTAGTAAGAAATGTAAAAATTGGCCATATTTTCGCCCCTTTTTCCTTTCAGTAATTAAGTTTTAAGTGCAAAACATACGGTGTGCATACCACAAATGTGAGCCTGAGAAATGCCCTGGAAAGGGTATCTAATATTTTGACACATCTACCAATGCGGTGCCCGTCCACGCTTCATTTGTTTTTGTTACCCAGATAAATGCAAACTTCAATCCCGAATCAACTATGAATAATGAAATTTCATTCCTCAATCAATTTCGCAATATGTGATTACTAAAAATAGCATCAATTTTCAAAAGCCAGTAATGAAATAATACATATGCAAATCCTACTCAGAATTCCCCAACATAACAGCATTTGGCACACAGGAGGTGTTTCTCAGTCTCTGCACAGTTAATTAACATCACACATCTGCCTCAGCATATCTGTTTCCAGATCAATCAAACTGCTGGGAATTAAAGCCAAATAGAAAATACCGGTCTCGCGAATAACAGGAAGATCCGAACATTTTCAGCACATCACAGCCTTTAGCAAGTTACACCCATTGTGACCCCACTCCCCTTGTCTTCTGTTTGATTATATATTTCTGTGCCATATTTAACAAAGTGTTTTGTATTCTATGCCCTGTCCTCTTCCATACATACTATAGTGTACTGCTGAGACGTAAATGAGCAGTACAACATCGATAAAAGATATGAAAACTACTTACATGTTCAAAAAAATGAATACTACCTATATATGTGCATCTCGTCAATCTACAAAATTCTGCCAGGCTGACCATCATCTCATTTGTTTGGCCAGCGTTATGATGTACAGCGATGTTGTCCCTATACATCTACATAAGTCTATTGTGGCTGATGCATGTAAAGGACATTTTTTATCTAAATGATGGCTTTAAAAGACTGAGAAAAAAAATGACAGAATATGGAGACACCCTGTGATGCATTATCGATATTATGAACAAGCCACATTTAACTATCTATAAATAACAGAGAGATGCCACTTACTGGCCGACAAAAACCAGGAAAACTGAACTTTGGACACATTTTACCAGGAATTTAACATAATTCAATACAGAAATCTTGGAATCAAAACCAGGAATTCCTGGTAAACCAGGAAAAGTGGCATCTCTGATAACAGCAGTCATTTGAGTTAAGGAGTTGACATATTGGTTGAGACTGCAGCAGATCATTAAGGATATCAGATGAGGTTGACTTTGTCAGGATAAACAGGTGGGCCTTTGTCGAATAGGATGAGACAGGTAACAACTATGAGTAATATGTAAGCACGCTCTCTTGGTTACCCCGTAGGAGTAGAATTGGGGGCATGTCGCGGGTCAATGTCTCCAACCATCCCATGTAGAGACCAGCTGAACACAGGCCTTTCTTTGGTATAGGTAACGTCCTGTGCCGTGAAAGAAAAGTTCATTTTGTGTTAAATAAGCTTGTATGAATGACATGGCACATGAATTGATTTTACACATTTCCTTACCTTTAATATATTTCAAAGAAGAATTTCACTGCTCAAAGTCTGTAGTTATTACTATATATTATGATATAAAACTTACATAACAATAAGCCCGGCATCCTTCGAATGCTGTTTCAAGAGTTCGCGTAATCGTATGTGGCGATATGTCTGAAAGAGATGTGGAATGAGGCAGGTTTAAGATAGGGCAGTAGTATTAGTATTGGATGAACTGTGCATCAAATTATTGCAGTCTGATGGAATGGCAAGACGACACAGAACCAGGTGATATTTAGTGTGCCTAGTCAGCAGATCAATATTATTCAAAGTTCTGGACAATTAGAGACAATACACATACATGTAACAGGGAAGTTATGCTTTGTTTTAAGAATAAGGCCTCTTTGATCTCATAACTTGCTGAATAATATAAGCCAGTTTGCAGATAGGGTAACAAAATGTGGAATGATGATATTAGACCTTACCTTATCCCTTTGTGTTGAGATCTCTGCTTCGGATACCTTCCATGGGTGCGTCTCTACCGTCTCTCCTGGCTGAAGCATCCAGTCTTTCATGGTAGTGCGGAACTCCTTCAAACTGTTACAGAAATAAAATCAGAACATACATTGTGCACTATAATAAATGAAACAATATCTGCCTGGAGGCCATTTAGGTCACTTGACTTAAAATATTTATCCCCCCCCCCCTTTGGCTATTGATATGTACATGTGATCCACATGCAAGAGTTTCCTACGTATGGACGACTATCAGAGCCGATAGATCTGATTTTGGATTGTCATGAATAAAGAAAATCATTTTGTTAGTTGCCATATGCCACTAATTTATCCATTTTTACAGAGATTTATATTCCTTGTCATTTATATAGAGATGTCAGTGTTTTCCTTATCACTGATGATACAAGAGGGAATGGAAGTCACTTTGAAAGTTTGAATACAGAAACTACTGGTGAACATTGCAGTAGAGGCAATATAGAGGTATTTCTTCTCCGTACTACTTGTGGCTGAGCAATCAAAAAGAAAATCCCATTTTTGCTTATAAATAACTGGGCCATTTTCACCATCACCATCCACCAATATCGGTCATATCCCATTCTCCTACACAGCCCTCAGTAACGTTTAATGCATTTTTCCTCTTTCTGATATTCACTTTATTGGCCTCTGACGAATTACGTGAACATTTATATCCGCATATATTTCGGTGCAGGATAACCAATTTTCTACATATATATCAGAGGATGGTAAGATGAAATCATTGTACCTGAGACAGGGCTGCATGAAACTACGAGATAAAGCCTGACGTTTGCAACCATCAGATGGCATACAAGCTTATCAAATATCTAGTTGGATACAATATGTACTCTTAGTAAGGAAGATGCACATTTCATTCTAATACATGTATTGGATGATGGGTTCCATAGTATCCTGCGTATGATGCAAGGGGGCTTATTCGTGAAACTAACCCGGGGTATATGTGTCTTATAAATAGGATATGCCTAGACTTAGGGATGCGCCTTATTTGCAGGGTCTATTAACACTATAGAACAGTGGGAATCTGCAATAGTCCACTCCAGTGGGTCTTCATATATAGTCTTGGCTTTAACTCAGGGTGTACCTTTTAGGCGGGGTTCCTTCAGATATGGGATATCAGAGTATATAGCTCCAAGGATTTCCCAAAAGTTAAGACTCTTCACGGTCCATTGATTTTCTTAAGAGGTGCTACTCAAGGCCCCTTACCTACACACTTACCTCTGTTTATAGCATTCAAGTCAAATCACTAGAACACATAGGGAGGTCAGCATTTTTTCATTTAAATTCATATACATATATATGCATAGAATCATATGCCTGGTAGTGCTCACTCCACTATTAAGTTATTCAAATTCATAGCACCTGTACATAGCCATCGGTGCCCCTACAACTATAATAAACATCCATACTTCTGTAAGACTGTGAGCAATTCCTTTATCTGAATATCATGTGAATAGCATTTATAATATGATAGAGTAGGAGTTGTCAAGTTATCCTTTTGAGTCCTTTCATCCAAAACCTTGAGCAAGTATAAAAGTCCATTTTACAATTCTTTTATTCCACATTGATACTAAATACATGTGGCACTGAATAGCCTAGAAAATGGCCAATTTCTGTAACTGCAGTTCTATAATTACTTACCTTTCTTCACTCGGTCGCTTGCCAACATCTGGTATTATTGTCATTGACGAATATTCGATCCGGAATTTACTAAGAAGAGTAGCCATACTGTTAAAGAAAATAAACATGAAGCATTAGCTCAGGATCACAAACGCCATTACAAAATATGGTGATCAAGTATGCTACACGACCAAGGATAATCCTGATAAAAAACGCCTCCTTTCATTCAAACACTCCAGGAACACAAGAAGCCTAGAAGCTTATTCCATCCCAGAGTATCATTCGAGGAATCCCTAAGGCATATACAGACACGACATAAGAGTTATAGTTGTTTGATAATATACAGAAATATTTCTTACTGTCTTTGATCCCGGTCGAGTTCCCCCTTTTTGGAGCCTGCTGTGAAGACACGTAACTTGCAGTTTTGCCAATACGACTTGGTTGATAAGATGTAGGGGATGAGCAGGGTTAAACCTGGAGAGAAAGTGGAAATAGATAAGTAAAATTCAGGGGATGAGCAGTTAATTTTTGGAAATCACTAATAAATAGATAGCAAATGGGGGGACGGGTAGTTCTTTTAAAAATTCTCCCTCCTTTATCTTTTCTCTCTTGAAGTAAGGTACAATCCTTGAGGTTCCCTAAGGTTAGGTGAAAATCTTACCTCCATCATCGAACAGCCACCACACATCAATGGTAGTCTTTTTCTGTTTGCGGTTGAAGCGATTAATATTCTTAATGAGGTCCTTGTTGATATGTTTGGAATGTGGGTGAACCTGCACTTCAGTGGCTATCTCAGCCATGTTGACAGCCGAGTCTACTGGTTTAATCTTGAGCTCCTCTGCAGGATCTGAATCCTGAGGTGTAAGCGGTGACGAGTCATCGACGTTACTCACTGTCAACAAAAGAGCAAAGCAAAAGTTTAAGCAAAATGGAAATGAACATTGTGCTTGGGATCGTACAACTTTAAGATGTGGCTTTTGCAATGATGAATTAAATGTAGGCTTACAAATATGATCTGGACAATAGCTGCAAGGTTTTAGTACAATTTCTTAGTGTTAGGTTGTGAGTATGCAGGGTCATAAGCATATACTTTTGGATATCGTGCAGTGAAAATCAGTTTGATATAAAGTTAGTTTGTAAATTAGTGTCAACTACTTGTATGTGGGAATATTTCATGTATCCATGTTGGGTGAAACATATTCAAGCATCGCGGACTATCACGCTAATACATGTATTTCCAAATACTTAAAAAAAATACAGTAGCAACATTCATTGACTAAAAATTGTGTTAATCAGCGTGAAACTTTTTTTTATCACACTATGTGTATTTTGCTAACATTTGAACAGATTCAAATTTCTGAACATTTGAACAGATTTCGACAGGTTGGGACGGACGACAGCTACCAGTAAACATTTTCGTATCTAGTGTCTTCATCAATTCTTTGAACCATGCTTTTAGAATTGAAAGTTAATGACAGCTATGGTAGAAAGTAACCAGTGGGGTGTCTACTCTAGCCAACTAGAGACGTATTAAAGGTGACTGATCCAAAATGCATTGAATGTCCAGTCCTTCATAGTAAGGTACAATGTATATATTTATATATTACAGTTATTCGAGTTAAAGATAACTCTAACATTTACTGTCAAATAAATACGTAGCACAAATAAATCTGTACGAATATTTATCAATGGATTGTGTCAAAGGAAAGCGTTGTAAGAGATAAGGGGGAAATTTCTTCAGTTGAGGGAAATCTCTATTAGATTATTTGTATATAACAGACAAAAAGTGAGCTTTTAAAAGTTGAACGTGTGCAATTGTCTAGGAAATTATATCATGGATGCAGTTTACAAAGGTGTGGAACTTAGCTTTCATTTTTTATGGTTTTAGTTAATTTCATACATATATCATCAACGTATGTTCGTACACTCAAATATTAAATTACATAAGGATATTTCACCAAATGAGAATCTGGTGCTTTTCTTCAAATAACAAATGCATTACGTTCAAACATGATTTCCCTTGAGGCGTATGCCATATGAGGAAACTTTCATTCCAGAAATGTTACCTTAATAATTACAAAATCTACAACGTAGATGTAAACATGAAGAATCGTAAAGACAGCATTATCCTAATAGACGGGAACATACAGATAAGTTCAACTTTGATAGATTTCAAAGCAGAAAACATTGAACGATATGCTGAAAATACAATTATATAGAAATTACATTCTTCATCGACATAAATCAAGAAGAGACCGATCAATTCACGTCACACAAACAAGCTAAGTTGTAGGCCTCTTGCCATGCTAATGTAGAATATTATCTAGTGCAAGGCAAGGAAGGCAGGAAGAGGAGAGGAATTTCTTCCTTACTGACCGATCGATCGCAGGGCAAGCCGCGACAGACTCCAGAGAAAAGCTAAAGGATTACACAGCATTGCTAGAATCAGTGTGTGTGGGCATCAGTTGGGCCATTGCTACGTCATTTATGGTGCACATATTTATTCTGTAATTCTGGAGAATATACCATGTGGCAATAATGTGCCATTTGCCATATGGTAATAAGTGTAATTTGCCATATGGTACTATACCTGTTAGTACATGTATAGTACTCAGGGTGCGGCTTATACGAGATAATTTATGGTACCCATGCAATACGGGTAACATAGTAGTACACGCTTGATGTGCTATATGGCACTACACATGTAATACGTTGCTACATATGTAATATGCCATATGGTATTACACATATGGTGTGATATAGTGGCGATGTACCACTGTGTATCATAACTATTTTCTGCATTTCAAAACAGGAGTAATGGATGTGTAATGGAGATGAGGTAGATACTGAATATCTGCCAATATATTACATAGCAGCAATCTGTATCTTCATATTAAAGGGTCTGTAGTCGCCAGATAATTTGGTGGACAATCCTATCTTTCCTATACCATTGTTTTCAACTTTTTCCATGAACCTCATTTTTCTCATAATATTTTTTATTAGCAGTGGGTAAAATACAATACATCCTGAAAGGAAATCACAAATTTTCAGATATCAAATAAATAGATATACAACAAGGTGAGATCCAATATGTTGTACCCTGTATTTTGTTAGTACCCTGCTCCAACAGTAAGGTAGTGTGGGCCTATCCTCCTGCACGTGTAAAGGTTACTCTTTAGTTCAAGGGAAAATGATAGATAAAGCACGCAGGACCAGCGCAGCAACAGAGAATCATTCTTTATGGAGAAATGTGCCATCTGTCAGATGATTCAAATTCCAACTCAGAATCATGCTAACCTAATACCTCATGTATAGGGCTTAGTATGGACGTCCTGTGAGTCCGCCATTTTGAATTTTGCTGGTTGAGGTAAACCCCACTGATAAGACATACCATGATGGGTACCTTGTCCCTGGGTAACACCCACTTCCAGGGACATACTGGTCCCATGTTGTCAGTTCTTATCAGTGCATGTCGCCAGAACCAGCTCCAGACCCGCTGCCAGCCAATAGGGCGGGCCCCGCGTATGAGGCACTTATTTTTAAATATTATCAGTGGATTTTTGAGAAAATCTTTTTGAGTTTATCAAAATCACACTGACTAAAGAGATAATGTGAAGTGTTTGCAATTCATTCTGTTTGAGAATTGAATACATTACAGATGACATGAGGCAAGGCAGGCACCAAACACGACAATTTCTGGTCACAATAACAGATTTACTGGCCATGTTTATATACATGCAAGGCACTGCTAGGCCTTCTGCGATCAGAGATGAAGCCGACAACAGCTCAACAACAAAACCTTATTGAAGGATGGAAAAATATTCCCAAAACCCACAAGTCAGAAAAGTTGTTTGGTCGACCAAACAAATTTGCTGACTCGTAGATTTTCCTTACTTTTAAGTGATAATAAGAACACGAAGAGGGGTTTGGGAATATTTTTCCATTCTTCATTTGCTATCCCCATCGCATCCCACCGGGACCCCCTCTTCAATAGCTACGCAAAACTCTGGTGTGCTTTGGTTAGCAGACTATGGTCAAAAACTCTCCAAAAAACCTGCCGGTAATGGAATACCCCTTACTTCTAAAAAAAAACAAAAAAACCACCAAGCATGAGAATAGGATATTTTTACTTTGTAGGGACTGCTCTAGCAGTAAACATGTAGTGCTGCTAGTATAGACATTATAATAACCAAGATGGGGAAGATTGTATTCCTCTATAACAGCTGACTTCAACTATCGAGGCCATATGGAAGAAATCAAAAGCACATTACAGATGCCACCAAAAGGCATCTGGCTGTAAAAGTCTCAACAGTGAGAATGTAATCATTATATGGGACTAACATCAATCCCATCTTTGATGCTAGATTATAGCATGATGTTGAATTTCCATATATATAGAACCATAGAGATGGACATATCCTTCTGAACACGATCGTGCGTGTAGTTGTCAGTGTTAGACATACATAGAGATGTAACCAAAAAGATTGATAGTCCAGTGGTAAACATGAAATGATTACACTACACCACCAAGTGACAATACAAATGTACTTACTTATATCTATTGACATCGACAGGTGATTTAGGCGCATTGAACATAACTTAGTCTTAGCAATATCTTAGGGAAATTCCTATGTTAATTTAGTGCTATTCATAGACACTTTTACATTCCCCAATATTTGTACATACAGATGTACATGTATGGGGACATAGACCCTACCCAAGTTTTGAATTTCGCTGGCTCTGCTTAAAATGGCAAGAAACACAGATGAGAGATGTCATGACGTGCACCTTATCCCTCGATAACACCCACTACCTGGGACAAGCTTGTCCCAATCTCATCAGCTCTTATTGGTGCATGTCACAAGAATCAGCCCCAAGCCAGCTTGGAGCCTTGGCCTACCATGGTGTAGTGATTTACCAAGAACCGTGTAGTTCATAATCTATATTTGAACATGAATCTTAAGTTTATTGCTATGATTTAAAAAAAAAGACTTATGAGAGATACAACAATTAGACTTTAAAGTCCTGTAAAGCAAACTTTAAAAAATTCCCAGGAAAATATGACAAATTGAGTCATCCTCTTATCCCATACCTACAATATTCAAATAACACAATGACTTAAACAGAAAATCAAACGAAAAATAAAACAGAAGTAAAACAAAGGTGTGTAACAAAACGCGACAAAGAAGCCAACGTCCAAACAACTGCAAAAGGCTGTGTTTTACGACAGCCAAGTGAAAATTCTGAACAGCCAATGAGAGAGAGCCTTATACAGTGTACCAAATATGTGTTGTATGGCGGCTCGTGGTTGGCTGTTACCTGGCGTTGTAGCAGTGTTGGTGGGTGAACTGGGTGAATACAAAGAAGACGGACATCTGGACATGGCGAAGGGCCTTTCACAAGGAAAAAGCACGGAACTACTGTCTTGTCTACGCACTAAGGGAACAAGAGGAGAAAACTAGGGTTAGTCTAAAAGGATGGCAACATTGCCATAAAGACTATTAAAGTGGGGAGGCTTAATCATAAAAGATTAGTAAATCCCAGACACAAACTGCCAGTAAAGTATGCACAAAATACACATATGCCATGATATGGGGTATTCACAAGATGGTTAAAAGGAAAAAATGATCTGCTTTGTGACAGCAGTGTACATTTCAAAATCGATCATTCTTTTTAGGTGGAAAAATGTTCTATCAAATGACAGGCAATTCAAGCATAACCTGTAGGTCAGTATGGACATCTATATCATTAACAAAAGAAAATCTCTAAAATAATGGACAGGGGTGGCACAATACAAAATATTCTGGATAGGTAAAATGCTTTGACATAAGTCTGTGGTGGAATTTTATTTAAAGGTTATAAGTAATATTTATCTTACAGAAAGTAATATTTCAAGGACGGTATAACGATTCTAGATTACCATGGGATCAATTTGCTAACTAGAGCAGCATAAACAATCTAATTTGCAATATCTATCTTGAATATTACATCCTATATTGTAGACATTGAAGCGCAATACATGTGATGACGGGCCGCATTAGACATGAAAAATAACTCTCTCATAGTTTTGTATCATCACATTTGTCCTTATTCCTTTGAATGATATGAGGTACATCATTTATTACATATGCCATTATGACAAAACGTAAACCCATGTAACATTTGTCAAGCAATTGTAATAGATGATAACATAATGCATATTTTAATCAATCACAACATGAAGACATTAACAATTTAAGTGAAGCGTACCTGCAGCCCCTTTTAACCGGCGCGTTAATGCAAAGCAGACCAAAAGCACATTTATACATATGGACAAGCGACTTGCCAGTGATCTCACTTTCTGAATTGAAATATGCTACTAAACAATGGAATTACTATAAATGTGAACCTTGGGTGTAAAATCTTGTATGTCATATGTGTCAGTGACGAATATGTCCCCTTTATTCATGATTTTTACAACTCTCCCGAACAAGATTAGTCTTTCATAAAGCAAAGCAGTCTTCTAAGGTAAATTTGTGAAGTTATCGATTTTGGGGAACACATCACATCTCTGATACTAATACAAATGTGTGGTTCTGATGAGTGCTTTGTAAATAATTGTCCTCCTCCTCCTACTACTACTACTACATGAATATCAAATGGTGAAAGTGCAAGGGATGACACACTGTTGAAACCAACATTCAAAACTTCTATTTATAATAATCTATTTGTCACTAAGGCATTTCCTAACCCATTTTAATAAATCTCCTGTCTCTCTCAAAACACCATAAAATGTGACATGTACTGGGAACAGGGACCTTAATGTACCCTGCACTAAGGGCCCTTTTCGCAGATCCTGTCACAAATGTAGCCAAACATGACTAGATCTAAGTAATACGTTCAATGTCATAAAAAAAACATTCTGCCGGGCCAGATTCTGTAGCCTATTATACAAGTCCAATGATTGAAGTAGAATAATACATGTCCTACCTGCACGTGAGCTGCTCACTGTGCGACCGAAAAAACTCTCTGCAGTATCTATCACTAATCCTATACCTACAGCTGATTAGGGTCTCCACACAGAAGTCAAGCACGAAGGATCCTCCCTGTGCTCTACCACAAAGAACCCTTTCTGCTGGTCCCATACAGATGAAACTCAGGCAATGCAATCTCAAAATTCATTTTCTCTTAGATTGAGTTGCTCATTTATTGGCCAACATGTGTTGAGTTGCTCACCTTCATCAACTGCAGCAGCGAGTGCCTGTGAGATGTGGGAGTGGTCAAGGCCCTCCTTCAGCCTCAGGATGCCCACACCGTACCGCAAGTCAAAGGCGTCACTGTTAAAAAGATAAACACCCACATTGATTAAGGGATAAGTCACTGGCGGTTCCAAGATTTGGAAAAGGATAGGGGCGGGGCGCAATCCCTGATTTTTGGAGGGTGTGTGTGCCCCCGTTTAAATCCCCACTTAATAAGTGAATGGAATATGGAAACATGATGAGATTACACTAGTTCAGACTTAGTTCGCCTATAGTTTTCATTATGAACTGAGGCACTTGTTGCCTAGTGTAGCATCTAAGCAGACTTTTAGCAAGATTCCCACCCAATATCTTTGAACATTTTCTTAGGTATATGATATTCTATTCAGTTACTCACTGGATAACATTGAAATACTCTTCTACATCTGCAGGAGACGCATCACACCAATCTGATTTGAAACCTAGTAGTAAAGTGTTCGGTCGCAGTTTTCCTGTTCCAACGCACTGAAAGCAGTATTGCATGACATCAAGGTAACAACAAATTTTGGTGATAGGATAGAGTTTGCCCCCTCCCTTACAGATACAATGTTTGTACCAGAGGTAGAAGGTCCCCAGATTGTAATGGGGCACTAGATGCTAATAATGTTCCCCTACATACTGTAAAGATTCAGATGGAATCTCTAGATTAGAAGCACCGGTATAGTAAAGCAAGAGGATGGCATTTAAGTTCAAATCCCAATTAGCTGATATGACACTACATAGCAACCTACACTGTAAGAACACCAAATTCTCATATAGTGTATAGAAACCTACACTGTAAGAACACCAAATTCTCATATAGTGTATAGAAACCTACACTGTAAGAACACCAAATTCTCATATAGTGTATAGAAACCTACACTGTAAGAACACCAAATTCTCATATAGTGTATAGAAACCTACACTGTAAGAACACCAAATTCTCATATACTGTATAGAAACCTACACTGTAAGAACACCAAATTCTCATATACTGTATAGAAACCTACACGGTAAGAACACCAAATTCTCATATACTGTATAGAAACCTGCACTGTAAGAACACCAAATTCTCATATACTCTATAGAAACCTGCACTGTAAGAACACAATATTCTTAAAGACCCCCACCTGTAACAGGGCCTGAGCACCGAGTCGGAAGGTCGGGGCCACGACAACGTTGTAGAAAGACTTGACTTTGCGTTTATGTAACCATTCTGAACCAAGTTTGTTGGTCCGCTTTTGATCCTTTACATCAGAGGATTCCTCTTCCTATAAGAGTGAAGCATAATGTACTAGAAATGTGTGTATAAACCTCAATCCTGCTCCCTACTTTGCCCAGATTTACAATGAAGTATGACTTTATTTAGGTTAGGTTTTATTTAATTTTAGTAAATACCATAATCTCCCGCGTACAAGGCGCGTCTTGTATGAGAGGTTTTAGTTCTTACTGGATCCAGAAGGGGGACACCAAGACATTTCATTTGATATCTTACACTCCCATCTAAGTCATAATAGGATCTAGGGGGGGGGGCCTGGGGGCTCTAGCAACACATAGCTTTTTGAATTTTGAAAATTCATTAAGTAGAACAAAAGTTGACTTTTTCATTTTTTTTTTGACTATTTTCTAAAACTCTAGGTGCGCCTTTTACGCAAGGTGCGCCTTATATGTGGGAGATTACGGTAATGCCTATAACTATTTGCGATACTTTTATTAATGCAACACGGATATTCAAAATACATTTGCATTTAAACTAATTTATTCATGACTTCCATAGCACGAGAAGATACATCTGGCCATTGTTAAGCTCCTTACCTTTTTCACATGACCACAGACCATAAGACTGATATTCTTTGTAATATTTGATGCAAAGTAGACCAGGGAAGGACGGTCACTCGGGAAGCCAGTCAGGACGAGCACTTGAGGCCTAAAATGACAGAATTAAAAGTACATGTATGAGGCTTATGTGAACTGACTGAGGATATTTACTTGAAATATAGGATTGGTAAGGCTAACAATACATGTACTACAGGCATATATTGCCTACCCATCTAAGAAACTTCCCTGACTGTTGTCCCTACCTATCCAAGCAAGGAGTAGCGATAAGCCACAGGTGAAAGTATTGAATCAGATAAACCCCACCCCTATCAAGCATTAGAATGAATTTAAATTATTGGGAGTTCCAAAACAGTCATGACTTGGTGCTTTTGTTTAAAGACTTACCTGAAGTTTTTAACGTGCTCCATGACAGTGACAAGTTTCATGGTGGACTGCAATGCATTACGGTACACGTGCGCCTGGGTAGAGGATCCCCAGTTGATATCTGAAAAGGGTATTGTATTTGCAGAGATGTAAGTCGGGTATTGAGAAAATCCCTGAAAAGCTATTATCACAGGGTGGGGGTTGGGGGTGTGTGTTAAAGTCTATACGGGACTAGCACATTGCTAGTACTAAGAGGTTCAGCTACATGGCTCATGTAGTCGGAGGCTAGATCATCATTTGGCCTCTTTGTATAGTCTAGTTTGACAACCTGCCAAATATTCACTATCCACATGATTATTCCATAAATCATATGTGTAGATTCTCCACATCAAAAGCTTTACTTAGATGATCTAGAAATGGATTAAATATTTGAAATAAAAGAGCAACAGATCATTGAATTTTTTCTTTGACAGCACAGGTAAGACAATCGGGGCATCGTCTCTTATCTGAGTTAACACCTTCTTTCACACCTGAGACAATAGAGAGGTACTTAGGGTAATTAAAATAAGGGGTAGGGTGCAGCTTATCAGGCTTATCACTGACCATTGTTCTTGAGACTGATAAGAAATTGACCCAGAATGCCCTGCTCTGGAGTCGGGGGCCTAGCCAAGATGGCGACCTCCATAACCTAATATGCTAATGTGCATGTATACAATTAATGTCCTTCCCCGCAATACATGTATATAGAACTATGAGTTTAGTATACCCCCCTCCCCCACCAACCCCACCCCTAATCTCTTTCAACCTACAATGCTTCAGAATTAAGGATGGCTGAGGGTGAGTGTAGTGTTCAGACATTGAGTAGATGTATGGTGGTTGGGGTGGTTGGGGTGTGAGTTTCACATGGCACTTCTGAGGGTGTTTCCACAAATGGCTGTATGGAGGGCAACTGTAGACTAGTCTTGAGACTGAGTATTTTAGATTAATCAGAGAGCAGCATTCCCTTCACCTCCCCTAGTAGAGTATGCCACTGGGATCCTGTCCAGGCCTTCCCCTGCCCAGTTGAGTCTTTCTGCTTACACCAGGGGGCCTTCATGTTCCTCAGTGGAGTCACTGGTTAAAGCAGCCAACACAGGCCTGGGTATGTGTATAGCAGGGGGTTATCATTAGGGCAAGAACACATATTTCTCATCATTTTGATGAACATGGATATTCACACTGACTGTTATGAATATGAGAATCAAATCTGGCCCTGTAGACCTTACATATCCCTATTTTGACTTAATCTAAAGATTTTTGAAATCCCTATTTTCAGGGAATTCCCTGAAAACTTCAGGGGTGTGAAATGCTGAAATCGATTTAGGCTGAAGTATATTGTGAAGATTTATAGTCAATTTGACATTGGATAAAAGTTGTCCAAATAGCTATTAAGATACATTATAACACCTTCTAAGCCAATAAATATGATTAAGATAGCAGCAGAAAGCAGTTTGGAAGGTATCAAACATTGTGAGACCATGTAATTTCAGTCACCCCCCCCCCATATAAATGGTATATCATTTTCTCAGTGAATTTACACAGATCTCAGGAATGGTCCTGGTGAACATAGAAAAGGCGGATTTACGCCTAAAGGCGGAGATTTCACACCCCTGAAACTTACATCTCTGTATTTGGGGACAATTATTTATTCTGTTTTTACTTTATCTTAATAAACAGTATTGCAACTGATAGAGGTAATTTCCAAAATAGATACGATAACCCATTGATCTTCTCTGTCTTTAGCATATAAGCTGGCAACTTATTTTTATACATGGCATTTTTCTCTAAATAAAGAAAACCTTTAATGGAAATGACCTACCTGGCTTCCTGTAGTGGACATAGATGTAGAGGGCAGATACGAGTGCGAAGGTGATAAGAGCGGCCCACCAGTTGATAACAAACATTATGCCCAGACACAGCACCGCACCCAACAAACTGATCCACATGGAGTAGTAGGTAAATGCCGGCCGCCAACCTGCAAGACATTTTATATGGAAATCTCTGTAGCCTTCTTTATATTCAATACAATATACTCTAATACCTCGCATTTAAGGCGCACCCCATGTATAGGGCACAACCTAAGTTCAACCGGGACGTATTAAGACAAACCTAGAGCTTGATTTTGAGCAGTATAATACTGTACTTGGTACCATATCCTCACATATAAGGCGTACCCCGACGTCAGTCAGCAATATGCTATCCTCGTGTAAGCCTTAAAGGCGAGGTATATAGTACAGCAGTACACCTTACAATTTTAAACAACTTTTTTTATCACATTCTATATTATGATCTTATACATAAATCTAGGCAGGTATGTAGAAATTCCTACAAAGAAAAAGCCGGTTTCTCTTTAGCGGGGTATATTACGTGTTCAAACATTGAGTTCTGTTTCAGAGTAGACATTTTTGGATTCTCTTGAGAAAATATATAAAATTTCCTGTGGATAAACATTAAGTCAATATGGATAACTAAAACCATTTGAATTATACAGGCTTGTACTATAGTACATTTTATGCGCCTATTCAATCAAATAAATCCCCTTGTGTCTCCTTGGCCACTACCCAACTGGTTCTACTCTCTCATGAAAAACTATTAGGAAGATTTATCACTCGTAATTAGTTAATTGTTTTAAAGAATACAAACGGAGGTAAACTCTAACTTACCTGGCGACTTGGACAAGGAAGCATCGAAGCATGAATAGTTGATGAGGGTGTATGACATAAGGAAGAAGTTGGAAATGAGGGGTGCAATAGTGTTCAGGTCACCTGTGAAAGATAAAAAGTAAAGGTTAAAGAAACACAATTAAATTCCTTTGTCAGGGGTACACACATTACATTACCGTAAATCTTTGCGTTTAAGCTGTGGCTCATAGGTAAACACGTGAAGTACTCCATATACAACCTTTGAGGTGCGGCAACAGGGATGTGATTTGAGAATCGCCCAAATGTAGGAAGTCCCAATATAGGGTATTGAATGCCACAAACTAGACTTGGAAATGGATCTTTGTACATAATGGGGAATCTGGGGGGGGGGGTGTCCCCCCGGGAGCCCAAGAAATTTTTGAACATCTAGAGGCCAAATGGTGCAATCTGGTGCAGTTGTTTAGTACCAGACCCCCCCCCCCCCGCACCCTCAGTAAAATATTTTCTCAATGGATCCCCCATTATGTACAAAGATCCATTTCCAAGTCTATTGGAGGAAAACCTCCAATTGGAGGAGAAATCACATCCCTAAACTTATAGTAAAAGCACAAGCTAGAGATGCAGCTTGTACGCCAAGTGTGGGCTATATGCAGGGATTTACAGTATTTTCCCTTGTCTATTATTTTTTTTTTCTGAATCGACCTTGCATGAATAATTGACTACACGTAAGGCTAAGCACTATCAATTCTTTACAGAATTTAATATGGGCCCCTATTAAAGATTTTGTAAAGAGGTATGACATTTATGATGGTGAATTACATTCTGTGGCTATAAAATAGATATAGGTGACCCATCTGGAGAAAACATGCATCCAGGGGGGATTTTTAGTTCTGCATTTGGCCACCAGAGGGCAGTGTATGAGTAAAACACTGAAAAATATACCAAAAAAATGGCTTAGTTCAATTTTTGATTGGGAATTCAGTGTTATGCTCAGAATTATTCCATTTCTACTGAAAATGTTCCATTTATGGATTGCAAAAGAGACATCCGTTGCCATGGAAACATGTAAAATTGGCATATATGGCAATTTCTGGTTGCCATGGGAACCACTCCATTATTCTAAATGGAAAATTTACCACAATTATGTTAGCTATTTACATAAGGAACTCAGAACTGAAAACAGACCCAGAAAATTCCCTCTAGAAATGATTTTATGATAGAGGAATCACATTTCTTTGTTTATTTTTCCACAAAACTGTATTTTTTGCATTATCACTATTTAAGCTAGGATATAATGTATTTATAGCTTATTTGCATTTCTGAATTGCTCACACTAACCTAGGTTTGGCAAGCAATTACAGAAGAACTACCTGGACTATTTTAGCTCAAGTTATCTCATTTTAAAGCACATGACCTCAACTTTAAAAAGCCATTTCCCCCTGGATGCAGGCTTTCCCCCTCTGGTCACATAGCTTCTATGAGTCAGCTATACTTACCAATACAAATGAAGGCCAGTCCAATGAGGAAGGCGAGGATATAAGCACGGCGGGGTTCATCTCCCTTACCATAGCCTTTAGCGAACACATGGATACCAGGGAAGATCTTGTCTTTACAAACAGCCTGAAAAGAGCAGGTTATATTTTGATATCATGGAGCTCAGAAATTATCGTTAATTTCAATATGTAAGCCGATTTCAATTGTTCATCATGTTGGAAGAGCTGTTGATGCAGATTATTTTCTGAAACGTTGTAATTATGCCACTTTTTATTTGATTAAAATAAAAAAGCATTTGATTGATTTTGATCAAATGAAATTCAGTGGAAAAGGTACCTGAAAGACTTTAGGTGCAGAGACGAGGCTGGCAAGTGCCGAGGAGAGTGTGGCAGAGATGATACCTGCTACGATGAGCGGCCCCCACCCAGAGACAAGCTGCATCACCTGGATAGAACCAAACAGAAACTTGTTAATTGTAACTAGTAACAACCATTCATATCAATTTGGTACTATCCTGATATTTTGTTTTCCGCATGACTCTTTAATAGATTCTGTGACCTTCTCAACCATCAACATCAATTTGGTAGTATAGCATGCTGATTTTTTGTTTCCGGCATGACTTTTTAATAGATTCTGTGACTTTCTCAGTGACTTTTTTTCCGAATTGTTCCCACAGAATTGATTTTCTCTTTTTTTTCTGCTTTATTTCCCTGACCTAGCTGGTAAACAAGGATACTCAGTAAAGATATATACCTGCATGTCATTCTGTAACCCATATTGGCAGTTACCAGGTTCACATGTGCCAACCACCAGTGTGACCGATGTTGTGTTGTCAGCGGCTGCCGTGCCGTTGACAGCGCTTGATGGGGAGACGGTGTAAGCTGTCGACAACACACTGGAGGCATTGACAGTCAGGTTGACAGCTGCTGGAGCAGTGGCCACCACAAGACCTGCAGCATCACGCAGTACACAGGAGCCTGCCATCCAGGCCATAATGATATAGGTTATGGTACTGATGAGGATGGCCCATAAGGTGCCTTTGGGGATGGCCTTCTGGGCGTCCTACAAAACACAGACATAGGTTATATACAAAATCTCAACTCACAATCTTGTCATATATACAGCAAGGCAAAAAGTTTGGATTTTGTCCTAGTTTGAATGTAACCTCTCAGATTGAACACATCGAGATTGCAATATTTTAATACTAGTGAGATACTGTTTAATTGGTTATTGCAAAAAATGCCATTCTTTGAACGGTAGCAGGAGGAAATCTGTTGTTGACAATCACTTTTTTTCTCTAGCAAGGACAACAGGAAAATTGTTATTTCTGAAATTCTGAAAGGACTGCAAAGTTCGAAACATGTCGGCACAGTGTTAAATAGTTCTCAACTTTAATTTATTCATTAAGTGGAAACCAAGTGGAAAATTAATAAAGTAGTTTTGGGAATATTTACCAACCTTCAATATCTCTGAAATTGCATTGCCACCTGATAGACTTCTGTCGCAATTAAAGGTAATTAGACTATACATTCCACTGGGCTGTATCCACTACATACCTCTGAACAGACTCTTTAAAGTAGCCTCCTACAGTGATTCTGAAACCCTCAGGTAGACACCAGGGGATACCACAGCACACTCATATTATCTTTTAATACCCGCAAGGTTCACCTGATGAGGCCCCTGGAGGGCCGAAACCCAGACAACCAACTTACCCCAGAAGGGACTAGTATGGATACAGACCTTTTTCCCTACTATTGGAATAAAATAAATAGGACAGCACCCCCTATTTCAACTTATTCCAAAGGATGAGAGGTTAGTGCCTGATGTAGGGTTCCTCATCATTCGATCTGCACTCACCTCCCCATACTGTATGTGGTTTTCTCCACACACAGTACCAAATACCCACTCACTACAGCCACCTAGTGGAAGAGGAGAGAGGTATACACATCCAATGCCTCCCTACACAGCACAACTCTGCCACCTGGAGAGAAAAGCAGTAAGGGAACCACACACTGCCTCTACCAATCAGCCAATGGGGAACGAGGAGAACAGCCCCTACCTAGAGTAGGAAGGGACTGTAACAACAGTGAGAGTGGATTCTCAAGTCACCCCAAGACTGAACCAATCAGAAGGGGTGATTTTGAGCGGCAAATGGGAAAAATGCCATATCCATGGAGACAGCCAATCATGGACAGTCACATGGATATGACAACCAATCACAGAGGAGCACTGCTGCATGACTCTAAGCTACAGTGGTCTTTTCGGTCTGTTCTGCCTGTGGTAGTGAGCGGTACATCGTCCAACAACACTGTATACTTAATCAAACACATACCATGGAGGATCCTGATTAAATCACTCACCTGTAAATCTCCTGATATATTGGCTCCGGCCAATATACCCGTGGCGGCCGGGAAGAATATGGAAAACACTGAGAAGAAGTTCTCTCCATCTCTGAAGTCTGGCTTTAAGTTATCTAAAAATACTTGTTCTGAAATAAACAAATGAACAGCATTTGTATAATGGTCCATCAAGGATTCAAACGAAAAGAGACGATACTTTGAAAAGGTTCTTACAACGGTCTACTAACTCATATACTAATGAATCAGAAATATGAAATCATGACATTTCCACTCACCTTGATATCCTACAAATCCCTGAGCAATCTTCGTGGTAGTGGCAGGAATAAATGAGCCTATGGCAAAGTCTGCGATTGCCACGAGCAGAATGAAAAGTAATACCATCTGAGCCTGCAAGGAAAAAGAAGAGAATATTAGAGAACTTTTTTTCAGATAAAAGTGTACAACAGTGCCCTCTATACCTTTTTCCCCTTGTACAAATCTTGAAGATTTGATTCCAATAACAGACACAATAAGATTCCAATAACAGACACAATAACATCAGAATTGTTTAGGAGCAGAATGTATTGATTGTATATTGTCTAGTTTGCAGTAGTATATGCATTAGAGTCAATCTTCTACTTTAATTGACAACTCTGAAATTGATACATTTTTTAAGTTAGTAGAATACTTATAGAGAAAGTGTAACCTACCCTAGCCTCCCATTCCATCCCAATAAGGGCTATCCCCAGCAGGAAAACAATAGTGATGACACCAATAATGCGGACATCGTTTATCTCGTCCACCATCAACATATTATGTGTCTAAAAAGAGAAACAAGAATTATATTACAGCCTTTACAGGGTTTCTACCAAAATAACAAGTGGTCTAAACCAGATGAAAAGAAAGCTGGATATAAACAAAGGTGTTGCATCATTACAGTAAGACATTAAAATATAAATTTTCAGTGTTTTCCAAGCCCTCAAACCCAGTGTCATAAAATTACAGTATTATCACCCCATGGTACGGCATAGTTTGATGGCTTCAAATACCTCAATGATCTCATCTAATAAATAAGGCTGAATGAAGAACAACTCAAATGAACAATCGTAGAAACTTACCTTTAACAAATCGCGAATGGTTTCTGCAAACCCAACAACATACATAGCAACAGCCACAGCATTGGCCACAGAGAAAATGATACCGATGGCACCGCCAAACTCAGGTCCCAGACTGCGAGATATCATGAAATACGCACCACCTGCAGATAAAAAAAATGAACATAGCAATGGGCAAGGGAGTTAAAATTGTATTTTACATATATACGTGTACGACTAACGTCTGTATTGATTAAGGTGAGCTACCTATAGGACAACTAAAGTGCCAACTTTCAAACTCCTGTGCTGCTGTTTAGTTCTGTCAGAAGCTAGCCCCTGGTTCTTTGCTCTCTAACTCTCAAGTTGCACCGACACTAGTAGGGATTAAGCTAGAAGCCTCAGTGTCGGATCCAGGATCTGGAAAAGGAGGGGGCGCAGCCCAAAAGGAGGGGGCGCAGCCCCTATTTTTGAGCAAATTTTGGGGTCCAAAATATATAATCAAACTCTTAAGTACTGGGAAAAATGGTGCACCCCACGCCCCCCCTCTGAATCCGCCACTGCAAGCTCTACATGGAATCTGTCATGTATATCCCGGGACGTATACATATACTGCGTGAGTGAGGTGTCGTACGGCAGGGTTAGCAGTACGGTATAATTAAGTGGCATAATTATTAACTGAATATGGGACATAACGGCTTTAATGGTAAAACTTCAATAACGATGGACGAAAGTGATTTAATTCTTATCAGTAAACACAGACCCCACCCCCACCCCTACTTCCACTTCCCCAAACTCTGCTCCCCTCGGTCAGTGAACCTCCATGCAACCGCAACCTTGCTCTCTGATCCCCACAATGCACCTCTCCCTGAGTCCTTTGTCTCCAAGTCTACAAAACCGGTAATTTTCTTTTCCTGTCAGCGCCATCAGTGAGTGAGCGGTTCATTACCGCAGCCACGAGCAGCTCCCAGACCACCGTGAGCTGCTCCCCACTACTTTCACAGTTTAGCCCATTAGGGGCGGCATAGTACACCAATGTATATGCAGCCCTGGTGAGTCTACTCATTGGGGCTGGATTTTTGCATTGTGTCGCCCATAAGGGGTTGATACAATCCTGAAGGGTCGGCATGATGCTTCAATGCAGTGTAGACTCACCAACACTACATTGGTGCATCATGACAAAGGACCATGACCTCGGAGGCATCATGTGGCTCTTAAAGGATTAGAGGAAATCCAGCCCACTGCCTTAGTAGATCCTCAGCCCATGAAACCTGGAACACATTTCCTATCTTTTATACTTTATCTGTAGGCTTTAATCTGTAAACTGAAAGGTCAATGGCTTTAGCAAATACACCATTTACCCATTAAAAGCCTCCCTATTAGGATGTACTTGGAAAACGACTAAAACCTGGTATGAGATTGTTCAGAGCAGTGCCAATGGGTGCTCTCCTCATTAGTTGAACGCAGATTTATACCATTTAGTGACCCTTCTGAGAAGTAGAAACAGTTCTTGTTTGCAAAAACTTTTTTTCCCCTAACATTACTTACCTTTACAAAACTCAGCTCTACTCTGCAGTATTTAAGGAGTGGTCATTTTTTAACAACAGGGGAGGGGTGGTACATTTTCACATGCATGTGCTCGTCAAAATGTTTCCAGCCCTCCAAATGGGAAGGATGTAAAAGATTTTGCCTCCCGCTTTTCCGTTAAGAGGGGGGTGAAACTAATTTACCCCTCCCCCCATGAGGGGTCTGAAATCTTTTGCCCCTCCCCCTAAATTCACCCCCCCCCCCCCGTTGTTAATAAATGACCACTCCCTTATACCGATCAATGTGCTTTGGACACTACTTGGAGAGCACACTACTCAAACTTTGAGAGTATTACTCCAATGACCTAACAGAAAGAAACCAGACTGACATACGTAATCATCAGTAATTTCCAAGATTCAAGATTCAGATTCAAGATTCAGATTCAAGATTCAAGATGGCTTTATTGACTAATGTACAGGTACACTTATGTCAGCACCAGGTTTTCATTTACAATGTTGTAGACAGATTTTATATACGAGTATATACAGTTCACAGCTCCTGGCCTTTTAGATGATTTGCAATATGGGGCCACTGCTAGTATTTGAGAAAGTTTCCTAGTGTCAGGCAGTTCACCAGAATACATTAAACAGGCTTTGTAAATGATATCAAAGGAAAAAATAAGTCAAACAGCCTGCTACCTTGTAAGGAAATCAAAGTAAAATTAAGTACTTGTTGCCACTATGTTACTATTATTGTCCGAAAGGCCTCTTTCTGTGGCAGTATGTTGCCTATGACCTTTAGAATGGTGATGTGGTTGAGTTGAGCTTTTAGATTTCTGATATCACAGTCTGGCATTGCAAATTGAACTTTAAAATAAACCTCTTCATGGCTGTATGCTGCTTCCTATAGGAACATATTATGTAGTCAAATCGACAATTGATGGATCTACCAACAATGTGCTAGTTCCTTTGAAGAACACGAGCATAAGTTTATGGGCAGAACTGAACGACTGTGTGATACATTTTCATCAATCCACCCTGAGGGGCTTGACTTGAATGAACCTTAGACTACCAAGAATATATGGAAAAAGGGGGGGGGACTTTAGGAACAAAATTCAGTATTTTGATGCACCTCATGCGGAATCGGCTAAAAAGAGACACTGGAAGCCGGTGGTCTTGTATTAGTTCCATGAGAAATATACATTTGCGGGTATTGCTTACTCACACAAGAACCATCTCAAAAAGACAGGGACGTTTATTAATAATATCACTGAATTTATGCCCTTTTCAGGACCACCTACTAACCTCCATGTCAGTTATGTTTGTCTAAAGTGGTGTATACACGGCTTGTTTTTCAGCAGACTTTAGGAGACAAGACTACTGCATACATGTCTGAAGTAGTCTTGTCTGCTCAAAATGTGCCGTGTATACAGGCTCGAGACAAATGTCTGCAGTTGTCTCCACTTGTCTGCAGATATCAAACATGTTTGAAAAACAGGGATGTAAGTCAGGCATGGGCAAAAATCAGGAAGCCATACGTTTACTTGATACAAAAGGCTTCAATTTTTCTAAACAGCTCTCCTTACCACTCATCTAAGGAAAATACATGCCATTCAAAATGTTCAGAAATAAGGAAATCCTGATAAAACCTGAAGACTTACATCCCTGGAAAAATTCTGTCTGCTGAAACCTGGTCTTGTCTGCTCAAAATGTGCTGTGTATCAGGGGCAGCAGACCTGTTCTGACTAGTCTGCAGCAAACTGACCAATAAGGGCAGTCCATGGAGTGATGTGACAAGTAGATATCATGTGACTTCTGACCCATTTACTTTAGTTTTAAAAACTTCCACTTCTTACTCAAGACATCAGCAGACAAGCCTGTATCAGGTCCAGCAGACTATTCCACACAACGCACAACACAAGCAGACATTTGTCTGCTGATGTTTTGTGTCGTCTAGTCTGCTCAAATCTGCACTGTGTATACTGGGCTTAAGGTGCCCACACTAAATGAGACTTGTAAACAGAACCAAAAGTCCCGCCCCAATCCTTACCAGTGGTGTATTAATTTATTGAACGTCCCCATTACATACTTACTGTAATAGATACACACTAAAAGACTCTTACCTCCTTTTATTTCCCCATTGGTACAAATGGCGGACATGCTGAGAGAAGTGATAGTGGTGACGACCGCAGACACTAGGATGATGGCCGCACTTAGCGCGATACCGGACTGTCCTACCACCCAGGACAGCCGGAGGAACAGCATCACTCCCCAGATGTTGAGGAGGCATCGTACCTGTAATACAAGGGAGTGCATTTGGTTATGGTATCTACAGGGGCGTAGGAAAAGGGGGGGCCAGGGGGGCCTGGGCCCCCCAATAATGAGGAGGTTCCCTATATAAGCCTATATAAAAATATAGCAGGCCCCCCCAACCGAGACCCCTGGGCCCCCCCCCCCAATAAAGATTTGCTTCCTACGCCCCTGATGATTCTATTATGTGTAAATCACAGTGATTTTAATGCCATTAATAGTAATAGGCAAAGGTGGGCATGGTTATTCATGAGTCTATGAATTGTAATCCTGTCTTTATCTCAATTAGAAACTGGGTGATTATGTTACATTCAGATACTTGTAGCACGCACTACAACAGAATCAATCATCAATAAAAACAGTTCAATATCTGGCTCTGTTCCAAAGTTAGGAACGTCTAATTGATCCATTATTGATCTAAACTTTATGCCCTGGTTTTTTTATTCGTGACCCCGCCACTCAAATTAGCAGAACAGATTTTGTCATACTACTGTCTATGTGACATTTCACCATATATATATATATATATATATATATATATATATATATATATATATATATATATATATATATAACTCTCGCTACTGTCATGTAGACATGGAAATGCCATAGGTATTCATGCGAGCATATGATCTAGCACCAGCATGAAGCTGGTATAGCAAATACATTTTTTGTAGCTCTTAGGCCACACCAAAAAAATAAGTTGGTCTACGGATTTCCCTCTCCATATTTTCGGAAATACAATTTTTTTTTTCTTTGAAAAAAATCTTGTCTACGGATTTTGCTTGCTTCACTTTCTACAAGTTTTCTCTTTGTGATGTTTGGCAATGTTTTTGTTAAAATAAAATGTTTTTCGCTCGTCTCACTTTTCCAGCAAGGAATCCATTGGACGTAAAAAAATTCAAAAAAAATTTGCTTGCTCGCACCATTTTTAAAAACTAAAATCCGTAGACCAACTTATTTTTTGGGTGTGGCCTTATCTTATCATTTATAATTCCCCCTTCCCTCCAAAACTCTCTTCACGCTACTTCTGCTCCCCCCCCCCACCTCATTCAAAGGGAGGTTTCTATGTCAACTCTCTGCTTTTTCTAGATATTACAGAAGATTTTCAGATATTGTTGGTAGATAGGTAGAAAAAATTTGGATGGATAAAAAACATAGTAAAAGAAGTAAAACAGTTTTTATTTACTAAAAATTGGTCCAGAGGTTTGGATTTGGCAGCCATTTAAAGATCAAAAATTGTGATCTGGATTTTATCATTTTTTAAAATTATGATTTTGTGAGTGTTTGAAGACGATTTTTAAATGACTGCCAAATCTAAACTGCTGGACCATATTTGAAAAAGATCTGGAGTACCTAATCTTGTTCTTGCAGTACTTCTTGTACTGGTGCACCCTGCCCATTTGTGCTATAGTTATTCTGAATAGCTCACTGAATACAGCATAAAATGGCCTTTCTAACAATACCAAACATCATATGTGAACTACAATATTAGGTTCTGAAAATTCAGGTTAAAATGTTTGAAATGTTTTCAAAATAACTTCTGATTGTCACCCCTTTGTAATATACCAAAATGAAGCCCTGGATCACACGTTTACAGTGGTGTAATCCATATGGCTGTACACTAAACGGTAAGGCTTCACCGACCATTTGAATAAAAATGAGTAAAAATTCATTTTTTTATTCTCCTGGCCGATTTTACTAATTTGGATAACTTCACTACAGGTACCTCATTTATACAAGAAGATATAATGATAAGATGGATTTTATGTTTTGTCATGATAGACATACATTTTGTCTCTGATTTCCTGTCTTCAGACCATAGATACGTTAGTTCAGTAGCTGTCTATTGGGATACCTACTTTGTCCTTGATTCCTATTCCCATTCCACTTTTCCCTTCCCCCAAGACCTCCTCCTCCAAGCCACCCCCCCCCCCCAATTTATGACATTCTCCCCGTCTTAATTCTAGCCACCCTACTCCGACAAAGCTTAATCTGTCCAATCCTTCCTCACCAGGTCTTTCAATTATACCCTCCAGCCACGTGAACTTTGTCATTCATTAACTTACTTTAACTGACCTGAAGGCATTATCTCCACTCCCACCTGTTTGCTCTAGTCGATTTCACCCTTGTGAATAAAAATAACCCAGTCACCCAAGGGCATTTCTACAGAGGATCCTTGTACAGAGGTCAAACAAGGAGCTGCTCGTGGTGGGCGATATTGAGATTGGTGAGTGACTCGGCCCCGAGTCAGCTTTGTTAGAAATGGGAAGTAAATCCCTGTAGAAGTCAGCCCAATCAATGGGTACCCATCCGGGAGAGAATAGAATAGCAAGTCAATATACATGGCCTGCACACCGTTGGGCGGATTGGTTTTCTGTGGGACAGTATGTAAAGATGTATACACCATAGCAAATATATCTATCAATCTTCTTTCTTCAGCTAATTTAATGAGTAAGTTTGGACTATGTGAAGATTCAATGCATAATGATTTACTATTGCTATGTCATCCCTTCTTTTGATTTCTTATACAGCTCTATAACCCTTCTTTTGTGAAGGGCGGTGAAAGAATGCTTCGACTGTGAACTGTAAATCTCAACATCCAGAATATAAATTGGACAGAAAATATACTCATCAAAATCAGAATATGAGATGCACTAAATGCACTTACCAAGACACCCTTGATCCAACCAAACTTGGGCCCAGTCGCCGGTGCGTGCTTTTCCTCCTCTGTTTGGTCTGCCTTTTTGGTTGACATGTGGCCATGGCCATTCTCCACCTCCACCATGTTCTGTTCTTCATCTTCCTGCAAAGACAAAGTCAATGTTTTATTTCATGTCCAGAAGAGCTAACATAAGAGTGGGTATGGAGTCATGTGCTGCAAAAATGAATTGAAAACTCCTTAAATTATTTTGGATATGACATAGCCTAGCACAGATTTAGATACATATACAGTAGGTCACATATATAGATAACGATGGCAATGTGATAGCAAGTATCTTACATTTTAGTATTTCGTCCATAAGGCGTGACTTTGTGTAACTACCTATTGTACCTTAGAGGATATAAGCAAATGTCAATGAGCATGGGATATTTTTGCAATATATTCCCAGAGTTGGTCACGTCGCATCAGTCTACCACTAAAATCGTTCACATGTTAGGGACGTGCTAAGGCCCAGCTGGCCATTTTGTGTCATCTGCAAAATGTCAGACACCAGCAAGTGCCACAGCGAACCACCGACTACTACTACTGCTGCTGTCCCTGTAGCAGTTATTGTGTGGGAAATGACTATAATCGTGTTCAGGTGTTCCAGACACTTCTACTTTGCATCCAATGTCGGTAAAGAGAAAATAGCGTAAAACAACAGAGTTTGTACTGTCCAAGACAAATAGATGTGCTACAAGTTCAGCAACCCTTTGAGGAGTGAGTGAGTGAGTGAGTGAGTGAGTGAGTGAGTGAGTGAGTGAGTGAGTGAGTGAGTGAGTGAGTAAGTAATAGATGTTTAACGCCATTTCGACAGCTAAGGCCATATTCATGGCGAGAACTACATTACACAATTTCATAGAGGAATGTGTCAGTGCCTGCGCATATGTGCACCACACACATCCGAGGGGACAGGGAAGAGGAGATATAGACCCTTTTACAGGGGTGTGGGAAGCAGTTTCAGAGTGGGTGGGACCAGGGGGGGTTTCTACAATTTTTGACCTCCCTTTGCTTGACCTTTTAGTTTTGACCTTTTGAGGAGTTGGCCAAAAGTGGAGGGGACATGTCCCCCCTGCTTTCCACGCCCATGTTTTAAGTGGACTAGGGAAGCCCTTTGAGGACGGCATTGCACGTAATCAAACACTTGCAGAGGCATAGGAAGCAAATCTTCATTGCTGGGGCCATACAGATGCCCAACGGGGGCCCCACCTCGAATATTGGCTCAAGCGCAATAGCGCCTATAAATACCTACCGTAATCTCCCGCGTTGAAGACGCGCTGCGCGTATAAGACGCACCCCAAACTTAGCACATGCATTTTCGCATATAAGACGCACCTCTTAGGTACCAATTTTGTAAATTCAATACATTTCTATAGTAAAATTACCCCTCGTATAAGACGCACCCCAAACTTGAGGAAATCCTATAAGACCCCCCAGCATTTTGTTTGGCGTAGAGGACGCGTCTTATACGTGAGAGATTACGATATATAAAATTTGTATAGAAAAGTAATTTTTGATGTAATTTAGGTGTGATTTGAGGCCCTGGCCCCCCATTTTCCTATCATATTACTATATCAATCTGATTTGAGATGCAAAGTTTTAGCTTCTTGTTCAATTTATTATGAATTCTTGGCAGATTCTCATTTTATTTATTTATTTATTTATTTTTTTTGGGGGGGAGGGGCAGACATACTTAGGCCCCACCTCCTTTATGCCCGGGGGCCCCAGGCCCCTGACCCCCCTTTTCCTACGCCCCTGACTTGCTTGTCATCATGCAGCTGCTGAGGGGAGTTACCCTAAACTCCGCGTATAAGACGCATCCTCTACGCCAAACAAAATGCTGGGGAGTCTTATAGCTTTCTCTCAAGTTGGGGGGGGGGCGTCTTATACGAGGGGTAATTTTTCTATAGAAATGTACTAATCTTACAAATTTCAGCGTTAAAATGTGCGTCTTATACGCGAAAATGCATGTGCTGAGTTTGGGGTGCGTCTTATACGCGCAGCGCGTCTTCTACGCGGGAGATTACGGTACTTGTTAATTTCATGCACACAGTTCACAAATCAAAATTCAATCACCTTAGGGAAAACCTCATAAATAAAGCTTAAAAATCTACATCCCATTGCTAAGTGATAAGATTTTATTCACCAGCAAGTTTACAATGATAAGGCTGAGAAGTGATCTTTATATACATGTCCGTATCTTAAGCCGCAACATCCCAGAGGGTGACATTCATCATTTCATGTAAGCATTAACACCAAAGCCAGCCTGGCTGTAAAATAACAGACAATAAGTCTGCGTGGGCTGAAGATATCCTGTCTAGATCGAAAGTTTACACTGCTAGTAGAAGGCAATGCATTTTTATAATCTTTGGACCCTAACAGTAAATTATAAGGATGTGCTAAAAGGTGACGACATCTGATGAACATCCGTGAGTACATATTTGAAGATTAGGTATTTTGACAAGACTTTCTATATCAACTGTATCACCAGGAAGGTGTTTGCCATAATTCCCAGTACAATTGTCACATCCTGAAGTCATGTTATGGCAATGCATGAAAACATTCCGTTTAAAAGACCGATGAGTTCAAGGATCTTGCAAAGCTAGGGGAGTCCCTTCATATCCATGCCTGAAAACTCGGTCGATCCTCAATGAATTCCTCTACATGACATAATCCATAAATGAGCCCGTATCATTGGTACCAAATAATTCAATACAAACATTATGTATAATGCAAAACTAATTTCTTACACCCTTATATCTTGCATACCTATTCTAATAATACATTTCTGGGCACTGAATACATTATGCATGCCTATACTTCTAATATATTTATGGGAGCCTATTTATAAGTATTTATTCTACTGTCTATGCCTAGCCTGATTATGGAGGGGGTGGGGCACCGTCTGCTGTGACCGTGAAAGCTGCTGGAGGGCTACACTGAGACGTAAGGCTACAAGGGCATTGTTATTTATGGCCAACTTTTATTATACATGTACATGTACCAATATAGGCTGAGCACAACATAACGTCATTATCTCATATTGCAGACACTGCAGTTCTCTCCCCCAAGTTGGCCACTATCCATTCTCACACATGTACCAAATGATGATAAAATATAGAACTCAATGTAATCTAGAATTTATAGAAATCGATTACCACAAGTGCAGCACTCTCACAAATGCAGCCATAAGTTTCCCAAGGGATGCAAACGTTCCCAGTGTACAGAGGGAGCCTGCCTGCCTGCCTGCCTGCCTGCCTGCCTGCCTGCCTGCCTGCCTGCCTGCCTGCCTGCCTGCCTGCCTGCCTACCTACCTACCTACCTACTGATTAGCAATAATTATGCAAAATGATAAATCATTGATTTCTTTGTAGTTAGCTTTAAAACATTGTAGTATATGGATTAGTGACATTCTCTGTGGACAAGGGATAAACATCGCTACTCTGTCAGCATCTAAAAGGCGTTGAATGCCTTTGCCAAGGACCCTTTATGCATTCCAGGGCAGCATTGATGCCCTCCCCTTAGTGGTTGGATCTTGTCCAAGGTTGCTGCAGTCTCTCTCTATATGTAGGGAACAATGTCCGTTCTATCCACGCTGGGTATGTGTATGTGCCAGCATAGGTGGCATATGATGGTATAAACATTGTTGGGTTTTTTTTCTTTTACAATATCACCTAATCAGAGAAAATCATTATCATGATTCCTACAAAAATCTCAGATTGAAATTCCCTGACTCTTCCTGACCAAAAATAATCATTTTCCCTGACCAACTTATAGCACAGCAGAATATGAAATAACAATGTTTACCAATAAATCTATACCAAGAGTCTATTTTTGAAGAGCAATTACAAATTTTATTATAAGTCATCAATAGCAAATCAAAACCTTACTTTCAGAAAGAAAACTGCAATCTTTGGAAATAATATTTGAATTCCCTCTGGGGAGACTTGTATAAAATCAAACACAAGAGATGCACTTTGGCAGATTTTCCCTGACTTTGACTCAGTGCAAAATTTTGTAAAATTCCCTGACTTTCCCTGACCTGTGGGAACCCTGATTATGTAATTTGGCATGGTTCAACAGATACATTTACTTTGTTTTTAACACTTCGTCCGACCCATACTAAGTGAGTACATTGACATGATGGTATGCGTAATGTAAAAATAAGGCGTCTTCACATCAAACTTATGCAAGTTTTACTGAGTAGAAAGGGAGGTGGGGTACACTTCCTATGCTTCTGGATGGGATGTGTAGAGCTGTGGCGAACCTATTCCCATGTGCTAGTCGTAAATCCAATCAAGCAAATTAGGTACTGGACTCCTTAATGTCACAGCTATTGTATCCTCATGCTGACAACACTTAACATTACCAAAGAAATACCTTCCATGCGGATGTCCGCCTAATGCTCTTTTCTCGTCATGGGAATGTGAATTGAGCCCTGGCGCATAAGATTTTACATGTGCTATAGAGCACTTATGGCCCAGGGTCTTCCACCAAATATGCAAAAAAGATGAAATTAAAATAGAACTTTGATTCTTTGTTTAGTTTTACGTCCGGGGGCCATCGAGGAACTCAGACATTCAAAAATTTTAAACTATTCAATAGTAATGGTAGGCTGCAGGCCTACCTCGGGTTTGCGCATATGAGTGCATGGGTGTGTTTGCGTGTGCGCGTGCATATATTTATGAGTCTGCTTGTAGCAGTGGGACACGGCTTGTAGCGGTGAAATACCACTCATGGCTCAAGGCCCCTCTTTATCGTGCTGCCTCACGCAGGTAACATGTCGCAAACTGTAGACACATCACCCGGACGCTGTAGAGCAGTTATGGACGTACTGTAGGGGACTGTCACTATTTATTTTCCCATATTTTGTAGAAGAAATTTCCACTTAAAGTATTCTATTCTGATCAACCTTCTATGGCTAAAAAGATGCTGCCAATGACACTACTTGCCAAAAATGAACAGAAGTGTTATGAGACTGTTCACGCGGACTGCCATTGGCTACACGGACATCGCATGCCACCTGCCCACTGAAAAAGAAGGTATATGACAGGTCCTCAAATAGACCTTCCTGAGATTTAGTGATGAAACGTATAACTACATGAACGGTCTTCTGATGATCGGTCTCCATATATGGAGACTGTTCACTTTTCGACAATATATATAACCCTTCAGCTGTAGGTGCTATCGCATTTGTTATCAGTACAACTGGACTACCTGAGGCTCACCTGCTGAAAAAAAAGCGTCTTAATCTGGTGATTCCCATAGGAGCCCATGTGTTCATTCTATCGCACCTATAGACCCAATGCTTAAGGGCCTTGTAGTCAGTATGGCACCCGAAAACATGACGTAAGTACAGCAGCATTTTACGTAGAGAAAGACATCACTTACAATGAAGGACAAAATGTTGTCTGATAGATGAGATTTGAAACTTTCCTTTGGCTTTTGAAAAATGTGTGAAATAACAGTATATCACTGAATGATTACACCCTAAAGTTGGTGATTACAAATTTGTGGATTTGGCTGAAAATGCGGCGCCAATAGCCCAGGGGAACCCTGGGCCAATAAAACTCGATCGTCAGTGCAGTGTTCATCATGTTTTATCATGCTGACCCTATGGACCTGATACCCCCACGCTCCCCCACCCGAAGGTCAGAAAGATACAACTCTGCATTGCTGCTATGTTTCTTGCTGACCCCACCATTGAAGTATTCTTTTATTCATGTTGTATATCAAACAGTTGTGCACGCTATTTCAAAATCCACACATCTGAATCCTAGAGGCTTTAACGCCATTTTTGTATTGCCGGTATCAGTTAAGTCATCAATATACTATAAGTACTTGGCGTCAAAATATATTTTTATCAAGAAAACCACTAAGAGTAAGTACTCATTTAGTTACAATAGTGACTCGAGATGGTTCACAAGAAGGTTATCCTTAGGCCTGACATTTATCAATTTGCAAGTTAATGATTTTGGCATATGGCAAAAGTTCCATTTCTGTTCTTTTGGCAAATGTTAATAGTCCCACCTAAACTAGTTTAAGTGCCTGTGGCTGTAAGATTAATTGGTGTTTATTTCTACCACCATTTGACATCAGCACATCCTCAACAAATAGACAACCACCGCTCTAGACTATGACAATACTAAATACGGAGCCCTGATTCCCTTAGCAATAGATATAAGGGAGGGGGGTTATCGTCTTGCATAAACCGTACCCTCATATAAGCCGCACCCCCGAGTTTAGAGGGAGCTATAAGCCACTTTTGTTGCTTGAAAATTGACCTTTTAGTACTGTTCTATATTACCAAATACCCTCCTATAAGCCACATCCCTTCTTTTTGGCTGATCCTATAAGCCTCATTTTGATTTGGATTCTGGTACTAGCTGCGGCTTATACGAGAAAATTTACAGTAATTAAAAACACCCAGTCAGAGGCTTAAGGCAATGTGCAGATAGTGATACAGATCTCATTTCTTTCCAATATTCATTCTTAAATACTGTAGGGCCACTAAAGCACAGGGTATGGAATGTTTGGATAATTCAGGTCTGGGTCTGGTAGATATATAACGTACATATGGTCATTCTGCAGGGCTTTTGACAGGGCAGCTCAGTGCGTAATACATGCATTTAAGCCTTAAATTGCGCATTTAAATGGTAAGATGTGCAACAAATGTCACATAGAAAAGTTTTTCCTTTTTGGAAAGGATCTGGGTTTCATACTAAGAATGACACAGAAATGACAAACCCCTCATTGGAAAGATAGAAGTCTGCAGATTTAACCTCTGCAAATTTAACCACTCTGTGGCACTTATTGGAATGGCTATCTCACTGTACAAGTATTTCTGTAAAAGTTATCTGCAGTGGTCATTTATACATAATAAGGAGCTGTATTCCCCAACAAAATGTTTTGCTTTTCATTTTTTCCTATTTTTGTCCCGTTGCCTCTCAAAATGGCGCATTAGATACTGCAAAACTGCGCCATTTGTCCCATTGCAAAAAATCCTGTCAAAAGCCCTGCATTCGAATTGCCAAGCGACCAAATCCTAAACCATATTGATCAGGTTGGAGGGTGAAAGATGTACTGATGCAATTTGTCCTGCACAGGTATATCCACCCAGCTAATTCAAATGACTGACAATGGCTGGAACCAACCACCGAAGATAATTGGAATGGGCGACCGATAGGTGCCAATTGTCGTCTGTGGAATAACTAACCCACTGATAAATGTCGTCTGCTGAATCACCATGGTTATCAGTGGATAATCACATTGATTGCAGCTAATCTGATGATTGATAAAGCCCCTATACAGCTTATGTGGGCCTGTGTACACAGGCTATCAGAAATTTCAATTTACCCACATTACCAGCAATGTCTACATATGCCATTATCACTGACTGCCAAGATGCAGGTATGGCCTATGTCACTACCAGAAATGCCACTTACTGGCTATCAAAAAGCAGGAAAGCTTCAGTGAACTTTTCGTGATGAATTTATCCAGTAAGACAGAGATAGACCAAAGACAAGAGGTTAAACAATATCGGGAAATGTAGCATTTTTTGCCACCGTTACCACTATTTAACATATTATTACCAATGGCTGGCAAAGGATGCAGGTTGGGCCTAAAAGAAATATTGTTGTGTTCAGGTAACGCTACTTACCCTAATTTTTTGGCCCTACCCTACCTTTTTTTGGACATTTTGGAGGAAAATCTGATATTTTGGCACTTATCTAGATATTAAAGTTTTTTTTCACAATCTTGCGCATCAAATTCGGGTCGCGTAGGCGCGAAAACTTACAGCTGGCCTAAAAAAATTCCCAAAAAACAAATCCCTACCTACGTACCCAAATTTTTTCAACCCCGTTACCTGAACACAACAATAATTTTCAATAGGCCTTAAGACACCAATTATTCCTAAATGGCCAATTAGTGCCATTCTTGGTGAAAGTCATTGATAATGCTTCCTGTAACCATTATCCTCAATTTGTAAACCTGGTAAAAAAAAATATGAGAGCCAATTTCCTGGCATCACAAGGCAAGACGCCCTACAAAAGTACCAAGCACCACTTCTCTGATATGGCTTCCTGTGTTGGGGAATTGCTAATGGAGCCAAAGGCTGCTGTTCTCCTCCCCCCCCCCCTCCCCACCTTCATGCCTACCTTGCCAACCACCCTTTAATACCAAAGTTTATCTCCACTCAATTGGAGAGTCTGGTTATTGATTTAAGTACGGGTAATCTGCATTTCAGGCATAGGAAAATCAAATTTTGAGCTCACTCATTAATAGTATTCTTTAAAAGAAATAACAAATCTGTATTTTTCTTTTTCAATAATCATCTCTTACAAGGAACTTATTGTTCAATTCACCCTATACAGCGAGCTTCATTGACAAGATAGAACTTTCCACCAACTTCTAAAAGCTATTAGATGTTTGTGCGAGTATATATGCTTACAGTTGGCCCTAGATAAATACATCAATGGCGAGTTCATTGTTCTTCCTGAAATAGAAGCTGATTAAATTGCCGTGAGTTATTAGATCATTTACACAAATCAGGTCAGCAACATGTCAGCAGCACAGAACCGCAATGAATGGACCGTGCTTATCTCCTCAGTAGGTTCTGCCAGCCTGGATTAAGATACTGTGATCACCCCAACCCAAATGGACTCACTGCCCATGAAGATATCCCTTGACGACCTTGCCACACAGCTCAAAGAGCTAGTGTATGGCTTTGCCCGAGGGTAAAGTAAGGTGTGTTGAATATTCCCACAGGGGTAGCGAGTTGGACCAAGTTAAGGAGACGCAACCTTACAATAGTCTGCTTAAGCACTTAGAGACCAAGTTCTCTGCAGCATTTGTATAGTTCTAAATTTACACTTTGGTACTGGTATATACAGTAAAATTCCATTACAACGAATCCTGTTACAACAAATTTTCGTTTATAACAAACAAATTTCATTGTACCAATTCAGCCTCATACATTTCTATAGTAAATAAATCCCTCTATAACAAACTTATCATGACCTGAGATTGTTTACAACGAACTTTTTGGGCTTGTACAGTAGCCTAACTGGCCTTACAATGACTTCAAAGGCTTCACTTGTACCCTCAGAGGGGAGATCTGAGAGGTGTCAGGATGTGTGATAGGGCTTCTACAACCGCTAACCTCGTGGTAGGCACGTCTGTAGGCTGGTACAGGAGATCTGAGAGGTGTCAGGATGTGTGAAAGGGCTTCTACAGCCGCCTATATGGTCCTATGAACGCCTGTATGTGGGTATGGGAGATCTGAGAGGTGTCAGGATGTGTTATAGGGCTTCTACAACCGCCTACAATGTGCTATGAACTTATTAAAGGCCTTTACTACATGATTTGATTACAACGAAATTCGTTTATAAAGAATTTTTCTCCTTGTCCCAAGCACTTTGTAATAACGGAAATTTACTGTACTTATAATATAAAAGAAAGTAAAGTCTTCTATCATAAAAAAAGAAAGAAATACAAGACGTAAACACAAATGAAAGCGTCAGGTGATAACATAAACTGTCAAGGTGTCACTGCTTGGGAAAGAAACATTTAGATCAGAACTGAAAATATCCTTTACATGTTAATAACATTAACAATCCACGACAAAGATATGCATATGACAAATAACCATTTTCTATTTCTACTTTGAGAGGCAATCTCAAATATAGGATAGCATTTTGCAATGCAAGTAACCCGAAAGGGCACATAATCTCTTCTTTTAGGCCCCTTCTGATATTAACCTCATGTTTTCTTCGAGCGTTATCATTGTCAATGGTAAGCCTATGGAGAATGCACTCATTATCGCTCTTTTTTTTTTATTGGTGAATAAATTCTCTTGGCGAGTTAAGCATTGCGAAACAGCAGCAGGTCTTGAAATATAGGACAGCATTTTGCAATGCAAGTAACCCAAAAGGGCACTTAATCTCTTCTTTTAGGCCCCTTCTGATACGAACCTCATGTTTTCTTCGAGCGTTATCACTGTCAATGGTTAAGCCTATGGAGAATGCATCTATTAACGCTCTTATGTTTCATTGGCGAATAACTACTCTCTTGGCAAGTTAAGCATTGCACAATACCAGCAGGTCTTCAATAATGATCCATATTAACCATAAAAACGCATGTGACAATGTAATTCTCCTCCATTTTGTTATAATCCAGCAGTTTGAGTTGATCCTGTCGCTGTCCGCAATGTTGGATTTTGGTTCTATCTGCGCATGCCCGACCCAATTTCCATGGTTATTTGGGTCAATTTGCACGACCACGGCTTTGTGATGCGAATTAACGACAGGGCGAACACGTAATTTTTTTTACATTTTTAATCAAACATATCGATTCAAATGATATGCTTTTGCCCTTCTGTATCATATTTGTACGAATAATTGAAAAAAATTTTAATAACGACGACTTTTACGACAATAGAGACGCGCGGACATATCGAATGATGGCAAATTCATCAAAGTTGAATCAATTTTTTTTACCCAAAATGCAATGGTCAGCACCATGTCAGTCCAAAAACGCGGGAAAGTTGATTATTCGCACCTCCTATGGGGCCTTAAGCATTGGAGACACAACCGTCTTAACTGCAATGGAGATTTTGCAACCCTACCCTTACCTGTTTCGATAAAGATTCTGGCTAATCTGCTGCAGATAAGAATACAATCTCTCTCTCAGGGTAAGCCTAACATATTTACCTATTGTTCTATTAGCAAGATTAGAAAAAAATGTCTGATATGACCCTTCTTTTGCTCAAAAGAAATTCGTTTTTTCCCATCTTTTTTTTCAACTGGAAGTAGGCACTGAAAATGACCTAGTTTTACCCGGCTCTTATAACTCCTTTCGGGTGAACAATTTTAGAGTAGTGACAGGTATAATTTTGCCAATCCACCCACAACCAAGAGCAAATAATTATGATCTTAAATCTACAGGTACTCAACCTGCGTCTCTAATCGATATTCACAACACATATAGTAGGTGACACCACATGATCTTACACTACAGTGCACCTGACTACCAACAGGGAATGCCTGGCACTCTCACATGGTCTAGCAGCAGTTCAGATGGAACATCGCAGTTAACCCATGGACACTGGTACCTTGTTTTGCCATTTTTACATAGTAACTAAAACTGGTGCGTGAAAACTGGGTGATGTGTAAGATATGACCAAGAGGGGGCTTTGTGGTTATGACATGTGTATATATGTCGTGGCTGCTGCATTTGTGAAAGGAGGTTATTTCTACCTGTTGTCATATTTATAACCACTATAAGTACCGTATTCTCCCGCGTAGAAGACGCGCTGCGCGTATAGGACGCACCCCAAACTCAGCACATGCATTTTTGCGTATAAGAGGCACCTCTTAGGGGTGATTTTTGTAAATCCAGTACTGTTCTATAGTAAAATTACCCCTCGTATAAGACGCCCCCCAACTTGAAAAAATCCTATAAGACGCACCAGCATTTTGTTTGGCGTAGAGGACGCGTCTATACGCGGGAGTTTACGGTAATGGGAATTCGAGGCAGATATATATGTAATCTTTGAGCATTATTAGAGACATACAAGTAATTTCTGGTCACGAACTAAAGCTTGCCAAATCATATATAAAATGTCTAAGGATAGGGCATTGCCCTAAAATGATCTATGGGCAACTGTGTTCTATGTGCTATGCTAAACTATGCTTTAACTAATTGCTGACAAATAGTGAGTATTTACTGACATATATTGAATAGTTGCTCACAAATACTGCATTATTACCGACATAGGAAGAGGTACTGGCATATATTGACTGAATGCTGACAAAAAGTGAGTAAAATATTGACATTTATTGACTAATTGCTGACAAATTGTATGTAAATACTGACATGTGTTGACTAATTTCTGATATCTAGTGACTAAGTAATGACATATCCTGAATAATTGCTAACAAAGAGTGAGTAATTACTGACATATATTGACTATTTCTGATAATTAGTGAATAATTACTGACATATATTGACTAATTGCTGAAAAAGAGTGAGTAATTACTGACATATATTGACTAATTTCTGATAAGTTGTGAGCAATTACTGACATATATAGACTAATTGCTGACAAAAAGTGAGTAATTACTAATATATATTGAATGATTACTGACAAATAGTGAGCAATTACTGACATATAGACTAATTGCTGACAAATAGTGGGCAGTTACTAACATATATTGACTAAATGCTGATAAAATGTAAGTAACTCCTACCATGTATTGATTAATTGCTGACAAATAGTGAATAATTACTAACATAATTATACTAACTAATTGCTGACAAATAGTCCATATATGGGTCAGGTCGTCAGAAAGTGTAAGATTTTGCCCTTGAAGGCCCTGAAAAACTAATTTTCTAATTACTTTATATAACCTTAACAAAATTGTCAAGGTACATCTCCTCAGCTCAGAAGACCAAAAAATACTGATCTAGGTCATCCGGTTCCATTTTTATTATTTGTTTTGTGTCATGTAAGGTCCGATACCAAAATAATGAAATATGAAGGTAATTGAAGTTGCTCTCAGTAGTATAAGAATGTCCCATTATGCATTACAAACACATGAAATAACAAGGCCAATATGTCTATTATTGACTTCAATTACAGAATGGAACAAAATTTGAGTTATGCATGCACAGTAGACTGCCTCCTACATGATGATAAAAGTACCGGATGTTACGTAACGTCCGGTACTTTTATCAGAATTATTTCACATAAGCTGCTCTCATATGGAGACAAATGCTGGTAGACACACAATTTCTTCACCAAAGTAGGGGAGAATAGGGCCCTTCATATCGGTAATAACAAAGATTTTGAAGCTTCATTTTTTCCATGTTTTATAACTGATTTAGATTTAGGTACCGGACGCTACACATTACAGATTTCCATTTTGAAAGACATATCATGAAAAATTCTCATTTAGTAACATGTCCAAACCTCATGGAAATGATACCTATGATCATATACAATACAAAAAATAACTTTGGGATACTCTATAGTGTTCTTTATTCAATGCAGGACACTTGTAAAAAATACAAAAAGTATAAAAAAGAACATATTTGGCCGTTTTTTCACTCCGTCAGGCTATAAGTCCTGAAGTATTTGATGGATGACCACAAATTTACATTTTTCTGATAGCCCTAAGTGTTCCCTATGAAATGAGTCTATGTACGACAAGATTGGTTCACAACTTCTTTCTCCAGAGCCATAAAAGTCCAAAATGACCCAAAAACACAAAATCTACTGCTTTCTGGCGACCTGACCCATATACTGACATATTTCGACACATGCCAGTCAAGGCAGGATGCACAATTTCTCTGTTATATATTGACTAAATGCTGACAGATTGTGAGTAAATACTGACATGTATTGACAATTGCTGATATAGAGTGACTTAGTACTGACATATATTGATTAATTGCTGACAAATTGTGAGTAAAATTATACTGATATATATTGACGAATTGCTGACAAATAGTGATGAATTACTAGTGCTGACAAATAGTGAGTAAATACTGACTTTTATTGATTAATTGCTGACAAATAGTGAGTAATTACTGACATATATTGACAAATTGCTGACAAATAGTCCATAAATACTGACATATTTAGACTAATATCTGACAAATTGTGAGAAAGGGAGGATGCACAATTGAATCAATGGCTATTCCTTGGTCATATATTTACTACCGTAAACTCCCGCGTAGAAGACGCGCCGCGCGTATAAGACGCACCCCAAACTTAGCACATGCATTTTCGCGTATAAGACGCACATTTTAAGGCTGAAATTTGTAAGATTAGTACATTTCTATAGTAAAATTACCCCTCGTATAAGACGCACCCCCAATTTCAGTACATCCTATAAGACCCCCCAGCATTTTGTTTGGCCTAGAGGACACGTCTTATACGCAGGAGTTTACAGTAATTGGTGATTGTGAGTAAATACTGACATGTATTGATAATTGCTGGTATAGAATGACTAAGTACTGCTGTATATTGACTAATTGCTGACAAATTTTAAGTAAATACTGACATATTTTGACTAATTGCTAACAGATGGTGAGTAATTACTAACATATATTGACTACTGATATATATTTTTACAACTACTGACAAATAGTGAGTAATAACTAACATATATTGACTAATTGCTGACAAATAGTGCATTATTACTGACATATTTGGACTAATTTCTGACAAAAAGAGAGTAATTACTGACAAAAAGTGAGTAATTACTAACATAAATTGACTAATTGCTGACAAATAGTGCATTACTGACATATTTGGACTAATTACTGACGAAAAGTGAGTAATTACTGACAAAAAGTGAGTAATTACTACCATTAATTGACTAATTGCTGACAAATAGTGCATTATTACTGACATATTTGCTGACAATGCATCATGCTATCCATAAAAGTGTTAACTGCACATCAATGCCTTGTCTATCAATAAAGGGTTGACTGTGCATCAATGCATCATGCTATCCCTAAGGGGTTAACTGTGTATCAATACATCATACCATCCATAAAGGGTTAAGTGCATCAATGCATCAGGTTATCCATGAAGGGTTAAAGTACATCAATGCATCTTGCCATCCATAAAGGGTTAACTGTGTATCAATGCATCATGCCAACCATAAAGGGTTAAAGTGCATCAATGCATCATGCCATTCATAAAGGGTTAAAGTGCATCAATGCATCATGTTATCCATGAAGGGTTAAATGTGCATCAATGCATCATGCTGTCCATGAGGGGTGAAATGTGCATCAATGCTTTGTAACATCCATAAAGGGTTAACTGTGCATCAATGCATCATGCTATCCATAAAGGGTTAACTGTGCATCAATGCTACATGCTATTCATAAAGGCTTAAAGTGAATCAATGCATCATGCCATTCATAAAGGGTTAAAGTGAATCAATGCATCATGCCATTCATAAAGGGTTAACTGTGCATCAATGCATCATGCTATCCATAAAGGGTTAACTGTGCATCAATGCATCATGCTATCCATAAAGGGTTTACTGTGCATCAATGCATCATGCTATCCATAAAGGGTTAAAGTGCATCAATGCATCATGCCATTCATAAAGGGTTAAAGTGCATCAATGCATCATGTTATCCATGAAGAGTTAAATGGGTATCACTACATCATGCCATCCATGAAGGGTTAACTGCACATCAATGCATCATGCCATTCATAAAGGGTTAACTGTGTATCAATGCATCATGCCATCAATAAAGGCTTAAAGTGAATCAATACATCATGCTATCTATAAAGGGTTAACTATGCATCACCGCATCATGCCACCCATAAAGGGTTAAATGTGCATCAATGTTTTGTGAAATCCATAAAGGGTTAACTGTGCATCAATGCATCATGCTATCCAAGAAGGGTTAACTGTGCATCACTGCATCATGCAATCCATAAAGGGTTAAAGTGCATCAATGCATCATGCCATTCATTAAGGGTTAAAGTGCATCAATGCATCATGCCATTCATTAAGGGTTGACTGTGAATCAATGCACCATGCATTCATAAAGGGTTAAATGTGCATCACTGCATCTTGCCATCCATAAAGGGTTAAATGTGCATCACTGCATCTTGCCATCCATGAAGGGTTAAATGTGCATTAATGCATCATGCTATCTATAAAGGGTTAGATATGCATCAATGCATCATGCCATTCATAAAGAGTACTGTGTATCAATGCATCATGCCACCCATAAAGGGTTAACTGCACATCAATCCATCATGCCTTCAATAAAGGGTTAAAGTGCATCAATGCATCATGTCATTCACAAAGGGTTAACCATGCATCAATGCATCATGCCATTCATAACGGGTTACTGTGCATCAATGCATCATGCCATTCATAAAGGGTTAAAGTGCATCAATGCATCATGCCATTCTTAAAGGGTTAAAGTGCATCAATGCATCATGCCATTCATAATGGGTTAACTGTGTATCAATGCATCATGCTATCCATAAAGGGTTAAATGTGTCTCAATGCATCATGCTATCTATAAAGGGTTAGATGTGCATCAATGCATCATGCCATTCATAAAGGGTTAAATGTGCATCAATGCATCATGCTATCTATAAAGGCTTAAAGTGAATCAATGCATCATGCCATTCATAAAGAGTTGACTGTGTATCAATGCATCATGCCATCTATAAAGGGTTAAAGTGCATCAATGCATCATAGGGAAGTATGTGCGGCCCCTGGACAGCCTGCTAATCCTGTAAGGATCACAGTGTGAATCAATGCATCATAAACCCTATGCACTGCCCTATGTATACCCCTATAGAAACAGACACCAGTGCATTAAAGGGTTAAAATGGTTTTTCACAGCTATATGCAGGGTGAGTAGACTTTCTTTGTCCAAGCACTAACAGCCAATATTAAAAGGATAGGTTGGTCCCTGTGCAACCCTATGTGTAATCCTATGAGTAAAAAAGGGCAATATGTGGCCAGGCTAGAGACTTGGTCATGACAAGTCTACACTAGAAGGGCGATTCAACATCGGTGAACATGGTTCTTGTAACTATTCTTTGGGCAGTCTATGCCCAAAGAATAATGAGAGTGGTGATGGCAGTAGTTGAATTGCCAATTGCCGATTTACACTGGTTATATTGAATGGGTAGAAAATGGGTACATTGGGATATCTCTACAATATCAGCGCAATAATGCAACACTATACAAAGGGCCGCACTTTGTCCCCCCCCCCCCCGATCAACAGTCAGTAGCTGTAGATAACCAGGTGAAAGGTGGGATCAATATGCCCCTGGAGCAGCTCAGTGAGTAGCTCACAGTAGCAGTAGCTCACAGTAGCAGCTCACTCCAGGCACTCCTCAGAGACCAGGCAGCCTTTCTCATTACATAGGGAGGGGAGGTCAATAGCTATTCATTAGGAGCACAGGTCGGCAGCGGGAGGAATGATTAAGCATTGTTTCTTATGCTGTTCGTTTATAATTGATGTGTCCTGCCTTATTTTAAAATTATAAACGAGGATTCAATATAAGATATTGCCTTCTTGATATGGTCTTGTTTCTTGAAAACCTATAAAATAATCTTCTTGACATATTTCCTGTAAAAATGAAGACTCTGTGGAGGTCGAGTATCTAAATTCCGACCTGTGAATACAAGTTCAATGATGGAAATCCCATTCACAGGTAGCAAATGTCTATTTGTCAGCACAATCTCTGCCAAAAGTGGCACTTCAACTGTATTCCCACATATCACTCCATTCAGGTGGGAGGAATGAGTGTTGATAAGATAGGCATGAGGCCCAAGGGTTTTTATCTTTCTCACGATATTCCTGATAAAAGTATTCATTGGCAAAGTAGAGAGAAAACACTTTCAGGGGCCTCTAGTAGTCTATGCCAAGTTCAAACTGGGCATGGCTTAGGGTCTGCAATAAATGTCAGGCAAAAGCAAACGCTGTCTTCAAGTAGAGTCTAGCAATGGCAGGTTATCATATCACAAAAACTGATTTCCTTGGATGTAAATTCTCAGTGATAAGGCACAGTCACAGATCCCCCCCCCCATTAACATTTTTGCAGGTATTAAATCATTATTCATATAATTATGTATCGCTTTGATCTAAAAACCGCCCTTGCGCCATAGACTCACAGGGATGGTTATCCCCCCGGTCCTTAGGCCTAAAAAAAAAAGAGTTGTGTTTAGGTATCTCGACTGACCCTAATTATTTGGTCCACTCTATTTTTTTTTAAAAAAAATTTGTTTTTCAGATTATTTTTGGTAAAAATTACCCAAAAATCAAGAAAAATGTCAAAAAATCTCAATATATAGGCGTGTTTGGTATCAAATTAAAGCCCACAGTCTCACGAATGCTACTACCGGTAGCATAAAATAACCAACATTTTTATATAATTCTAATTTGTTTGATATGTTGGGCCATGCTTCATATTATTTTTGGCAGTTTTTGGCATCCAGGAACTTAAAAAAAAATATCGGAACATCCTACCCTAATCTTTTCAGCTATGTTACCTGACCACAAGAAATTTATTTTTATGCCTTATACAAAACAGTTGCCTATTCAAGGTCTATTATTTTTATTGCTTAGATATTTCAATACCCCCTTACCACCGTGTTTATACAAGACCGGCACTTATTCAAAACTTGGTGATTAAACGCGACATTAAATATATGGCCTATGTCACAGCTTGGCTGAGAGCCACACGACACTCGCATAATCCCTGAATATGCCAATATTTGCCAGAACGTTTGCAAGATGCATGGCAGGCGTAGGCCAACCACTCAGAAAGAAAAATTGGAAGCTGCAAAGGACAAGACGCCATCCTCCATGGACCATTAAAACAGCATGAAAATGCTTAATGAAAAGTCTTAATGCGAACTGTGAGAAGAAACCTGCACCAACATTCTCCCTCCCACGTGCAAGAACCATTTTTTCCCTATTTAAATCTGCCTAAACCTAGAAAAGTGAGGCGCCCGATAATAAGATTTTGGTCGACCCGGGAATCCATTCGTTTCTTTCTTTCTCTCCAATCCCATTGTTCCAAAAAAAAAAAAATGAATGCAGTGCACAGAGACTGAATTACCAGAAGATCTATTTTATCGATATTTGATTTGTTGCTACTATAAATGACATATTATTTTTGTGGTGCAAACCCTAAAGGAACTTTGGAAGAGTTTGGATATTTTATTTTAATCGGAAAGGACAGTGCAGGGCGAGTGCAATCTTTTTTTTGAGGTGAAAGGCAGAGATACAAGTGACTAGTACAAAACAAAGAGCAGTGATCTGTGGGAGGCCGACTCTGCATCCAGTGTGGCAGCAGACTCAGTCGGAGTGCTATAAAGGACCAGTCACTGTGCTTTATTAAGGACTGGCTGTACAGGCTGAATAGAAGCTGGCCAGATCAAAGCCCAGGTCCACATTCCACTCCACCGCTGCCAGCCTGCCACTCACCAATGTAGAGAAGCTGCTAGCAGTCAGACACCCTTAGTGATAGGAGCTACTCAGGAGATTTACAGGAGCAGCTCAATGTGATATGAGCTGCTCAAAGGCATGTACATGTAGGGCTTGCTAAGTAGGCAGTAGTGAATGATGGCTCTATAGAGCCAATGCGAAATGTCTCTTTATATTGCTATCTTACTGAGATAGATGATCGCCTCCAGGCCATTGTAACAATTCTCTGAAAATATTGAGAGTAATGGGCTTATTTGTAGACTACACTTAACACTTCTTTGTTCATTTTTGTTGCTTCTACCACTAAACGATTGGGGAGGGTGGCACCACATCCACTTTCGACTTGGGCACTGTAGCATGCATATATAAGATTTGTCTAGAAATGTAGAGACATGTCATTTCTGATTTTAGGCCCAGGCCCCTAATTTTCCAACCCATTACCACAATGATCCAATCTGTGAGAATCTTGGCCATCTTATAGTGCGGTCTGGGCAGTTATGAGCTGAGGCGTATATATATCCAGCTAATACATCCCATCCCCTCTGTGATTGGAGGGTCCCTAATTTTCCTACCCCCTTCATATTAGTATGTGTGGGACCCCCCCCCCCTCCCTTCCACAAGGTTCCTGGCCATCTTGCATACCACAGCTCTTGGCAATACACACATTCCTTATTTATGTGGATTATGGAAAACACTAAACCACTGCTGATCGAGGCTGACCCCTCATCCCTATGCCCATACACCATTTGACATTTGTTCATGGAATAGGTTGTTGACCATGGAGGGTCAGCCGTTAGGGCAACAGGTACCTGTCATCTCAGGCTACAAACTGTCAAATGTCAACATCAAATGACGCATGACAATGTTATGTTATGGCAGCAGCGTTATATTGTGACTGGTGAATGGTAGATCAGGATTCTACCAGCCTTGCATGACATTTTCAGCCAATGGCGCATTTTACTGATCATTATACCAGCGACATACTGGTCTCTAGGACAGAGAAACAGAAAGGCAGGTTAAATACCGGGTATGATCAGAAAAATATGTTTGTGGTTATTTCTTAAGGCGTAGGAAAATCTAGCCAGGGTATGACGGAGATGGCGTGCAAAGTTTTATCAGACAAGAATTGAAGCTTATCTCATTTTGCAGAGGCCTAAAAAACGTGTCTCATGTAATCCCACCTACCTAGAAAAACAGGGCCCTACCCTAGCCTTTTCTCCCCCAAAATACATGTACTTGTTTTGCGGTGTGCCTTTTTTCTGCGTGTTAGCTGCTACCAACAACTTTTTTCCCCTCTTTTTTTAAAAGGTCTGACCAAAGTCGGATGTACAGTAACATATCTCATTATTTTGCCATGTCCTTGTGGTACTGTTCAGACAGGACATATCTATAGTCAATATTCCAGTCACACTCTGAGTCTTCCATGTTTTATGCATTCAGCTCTATGAAATATGACACAGCTCATACCATGAAATGTCAACTTGACTTTGAAAGTGTAAATACACCTTTAGATGTGAACCTATGCCTTTGATGGACACCTTTTCCTCTGTGTCTGTTATCACACGTGATGGTTTATGTCGCGTGTTGCGGCTATACAGCCTTAGCTGGTTTGATTATCAGCCAATGAAATGACACCAACTATTCACTGCGGTCCTCTCAGGGGCCAACTGTTACCCATCTGATAGGTTTTATCAGTAGAACTCGCTGATAACAAGCTTCAGTAATGGCGGCGCCCATGGGACAACCTGCTAACTCAGAATACACAGACTGCACGAAAGGGCATGGAAAAGTAGGTGGTCGTAAAACACCTTCCCTACACAGAAGTGCTCTGCTAAATCTACAGTTTGTATAGACCTATCCCTATCCACTTGATACACAAGCACTTTGATAACTAGAGCAAAGCATTTACAGTGGGGGGGGGGGGTGTGTCAATTTCTGTTGTCGTCTTGTAGGTTATAGCCTACTATAGGGCTCAGTATGGACGCTCAGTGGATCGGTCATTGCTTGATCTGGTACCTGGCGAGATAGGCGCTGATAACAACCAACAGGATGGGTACCATGCAGGTGTAACACAATGTACCGAAATATTCTGCAGTGAATACAGGGAATTATCTGATTGGTTGATAATGTATCCCAGGCCAGCCCATATATAATCTGACTGGACATAAGAAATTCCTATGTTAGCATGTACCATCTACATGTTACCCAAGCTGTCTTGGATATCATGGGAGATCTTCCATTTACCCTATCAACATGAAAACCAAAAATACCTATTGTACTACAACCATTCGCCAGCTGCAGGAACCACATTTGGCAATCTCACCTGGCAGTCTTGTGCCTGCCTATAATTATATCATGGCCCGCCATCAATTCACCCCCCCCCCCCCCATCCAGTTTTCAGACCTGGCTGGGAGGTTGGGTGAGGATGATGGTCTGGAGTGGGGCTTTAATATCCCCGATTTCTGATATAGATCTATCTTTCTCTACAATCTACTACACATGACTGTAAGCATATGTAGCGTTTAATCAATGTTATGAGACAGCATGAGTGGGTTTATCGAACCCTAAACCCACGAGTGCTGTCTCATAACGTTGATTAAAGCGTTTATCTAACAGATTCCTCCATTTTGTATTAATTTCTTACCTTATAACCTCAGAATAAATCCAGGAGAAGACATTTTGAAAGTGCATGCTTTGCCAACCCGCCATGGCCATGTTGTCACTCTGCCCGACATACCTCCACATTTACACACATTTTTCTGGTAGAATCCAAGCATGTCAAGTCCTGTACTTCTAGCACCAACAAATATACGATCTCTAGTTGGTGTTCGCCTACATTTTGTCTCCATTTTCTTCTAAATAAATAATAATCCAATGATTTTACATAGCAATACGTTTCGCCATTCGCCTCCACCATGCCCGGCTTCGTGTTGACAGTGTGGGAAGGTCCCGTATGTAGGTCAGCCTGCAGCAGGACGATGGGACGGGTGCCGAGATGTATCGCTATGGAAAATCATTGGATTATTATTTATTTCGAACAATATGGAGAATTTAGGCATGGCATGTTCATATGGGATATCTAAGGATGTTTCCATGTTAAGAACTCGACATGGCACCGTTGGATTCTATGCAAACGAGGTGTGCAAAGCCCCAGGTATGTCGGACAACTTATTCAAATCCTTCATGTACATTGGCTTCTAGTACCGTTTGGCTTGGTATAGTGGACAGCGAGTCCGTCTCATACCACAGCGGCCGGGGAACGATTCCCATAGAGCCCTGAACGGTTTAAACAGGAAATGTATGGCGAGGTGGACTTTGTATACAAATGTATGGCGAGTTGACTTTGTATACATCTCCAATTTATTTACATGTCCAGGTTGAATCCAGCACCTTCTTGAAGACAAACAAAAGGTTTCAGAGTGCGGTTATGGCAGGATAATGCACTGGGTTTATGACCAAAAAAGCACTGTAGAGGCCACAATCGTGAGATATTGTCCAATAATCCAATTGTCAGTCGCATCCTTTTCTCTTTAAAACATCTACTACATGTATTAGTACTTTCATGCTACAAGGGCACAATTTATTTTACTCGGATTGGTACCATTGATTAAGTGACCTTCTGCAATGGCAATAATGGCTGGTGCAATTAACTTGCTGTGTTTTTATTACTGAATCCCCTTGCCATACCAGCCTCGCCAGGTAGTCTACCAAGGCATAACAAGGCACAGCCACAATGAACATACATTGTGTCCGGCATTCAGGCTAGCTCGAACACACCCAAGCACATACATGTGTACAGGTACAGAATGTATAGACTATATTATCATATGTGTCAATTAACACACTGGGAAAAGTTCTTAATGAAGTGCACAGATTCAACCTCTATAGGGCATCTATGTATTATCTCATTTTTTATTCATGAGGTTTTTGTGAGGATTAGATTGAAAGCATCGGTGCCACTTTAATACTGGGGAGTGGTTTCCCTCCAGTACACTGCACCAATACAACTCTAAGGCCACACCAAAAAACATAAGTTGGTCTACGGATTTTTGTTTTGAAAAAATGGTGCGAGGGAGCAATTTTTTTTTTTTTAAGATTTTTTTGGCATCCAATGGATTCCTTGCTGGAAAAGCGAGGCGAGTGCAAAAATTTTTATTAAAAAAAAAAAAATTTGCCAAACATCACAAAGAGAAAACTTGTAGAAAGTGAATCGAGCGAAATCTGTAGACAAGACTTTTTTCAAAGAAAAAAAAGAATTTGCATTTCCAAAAATATGGAGAGGGAAATCCGTAGACCAACTTATTTCTTTGGTGTGGCCTTAATGCAATGAGCACCCATTAGGTACTACTGGTACAGTACCAAACGCAGTTATGTCTCATACTGATTCAACACTAAGTCACTGTTCAGTAGTCTAAAATGGCATATTCTAACTTTGATATTTGATTCATATTCAACACAGGTGGAGGTTATTCTTCACAAGTGCTGCAAATTTTAGGTCATAAATATAACACCACATTCAACCATTTCTTCATCCTTTTTCTATTATTGGGCGGGGAAGGAGGGCACATATTTCAGTTGAGTTGGGCACCTAGACTTAACTTTTTGTAATACGATCACAATGTACCTGCAAAATACAATATAGACACGTGTATCAAGATGGTAGAATATACAAAGAAGATATGAACACATTCTCCCTCAATAATCTATTCCTTCTGTCCACATTTGAGCTAACACAGTGAACAAACACCAGTCTTAAGTAAGTGCTGGGGATTCTATTAGCAAAACCAAGGGTCTGAAATGGTCTATAAACCATGGCTTATGCGCGGGGTTTTACGGTATCCCTTTATAATGCAATTAACCTATCTTTTCATCATATTATATCGTCGCCTGAGTGCAAAAAGGTTGTATCTGCATATTTCAAGTTTTGCAGGAGATGCAAAAGAAGGGTTACAATTACTATAGCACACAGTTGACACAACCTTATTGCACTGGAGCCTCTGGACACAAATATCATAGATAGAGCTTCAATACTTTCATAGGAGGTAGATAAGGGTCAATAGATGCTAAAACAGAAGAAAACTCAATTTTGCCAAAATATAAGTTACAACCTTGTTGCACTGAGGCGACGATATATAGGTCTACAGGTTTTGACAGGATGTCATTAATATTGCAACTGGGTCATGTATCCTACTGTATATTAATAGACCCGGCGTATTATTAAAGGCGGCTGAGTATTTAGGTGGGGTATGTAAGAATGCTAACTGAACCCAGCCACTGGAGACGTGTTTACAAGGAACTTTTCTTCTGAGACTTTCTTTTGTCATCGTAGATCGGTTGACTGGTACATTTTTTGAGCATCCCAAAGAGATATCATGCCATGTGAGAGGGGTTTAAAATGAGCCCACCCCCGTCCCATGAGAGGGATTAAGATTCTGTTAGCGATATACACGTATGACAAGACCATATGTAGAGACTCATGGATAGACAGTGAAGTAGGAACATTTGTTACAGTAAACATGAGTGACAACACATATTTCCCTTTCATAGTCATAATTATGATGTTAGCAAATACAATGTACATTAAATTATGAATCTGGAAAATACAGGCATGTGTGATACTTAGTAGTCAATCATTATAAATTTTGTCAAGTCATAATTGGCCACCTTTTTTTCCTCTTCTTTGTTTCCTCTTGAGCAACAAAAATACACGGGAGGCCGTAATACATGCATCTTAAAGGCATTCACCGTGCCAACAGAACTGCTAGGTACTCTAATTTAATTCCTTACCTTTTGATCATTTTTTTTTTTTTTTTTTTTTCAATTTCATCACAAGGTTAGGATTGCTCAGCCTGTGTAATGAGAGTACCCGGATATCTAGAATTACTGAAAGCACCCTTCATTTTCTGCTGACTTTGCAGGTCGAGGAGGAAAGAACACAAGGGACTAGGACATTTTATGATGCATCTAATGGGATGCCTTGTTTTTTTTCCTAACATCCGGGTAATGACATTGAAAAAAGTGCCACATTAATTATTAAACAACAAAAATATCTTATCTATTGCTATCTAGGAATGAGCTACAAGTTGTTCATGAAAAATGATATCACAAACCAAACTTAATTTTCTCTCATTTTACCATCCTATTTCCATTGTTACTTATACTTATACTTAATGTAATCAGCCATGTTTAAAAGAAAAATGTTGCCTTTTTTTTCAAATAAAGATGAGGTCTAATTGAGAGTTATTTACCACAAAAATATGGTAGTATAAGGACACTTTGTCAAGATTTCGCCAGTCGTTGCTCTTAATTAAAGTTCTCTTATTTTCCATTCCATTACCCACACAAAAACATCGCTTTTGTCAACCCGATCCCCTTTGTTTCCGAGTCTAAATGTTAATACATTAAAGAGCTCCATTAAAAATGTACACGTCTGGTATTAGCATTCTGGATTTCAAAGAGCTGTGGCTGCGAAGGAACCTACTCGGTATTAAAGATGGGGGAGGGTGTTTCCAGCACATGAAAAGTCCACTATCAGGTGTAAACTAAAACAACATATTAAAACAACAGCCCTGGATCCTGCACGTGCATTTAATGTCTCTTTAATACTTGCTGCAAGGTTGGTTTACCTTTTACAAAAGAAGAATCTTTGCTTTACGCCAGATTTTAAAGACTGTGAGAGCTGTTGCCAAATATTGCAGGTTTGCTATTGACATTTGGCTTTTTTTGGGCCTTACAACCATCGATACGGAGGGTGAATACGGTACTTACCGTAATCTCCCGCGTAGAAGACGTGCTGCGCGTATAAGACGCACCCCAAACTTAGCACATGCATTTTCGCGTATAAGACGCACATTTTAAGGGTGATTTTTGTCAATCCAGTACTGTTCTATAGTAAAATTACCCTTCGTATAAGACGCACCCCCAACTTGAAGAAATCCTATAAGACGCACAATGCAATTGTTTGGCCTAGAGGACGCGTCTTATACGCGGGAGATTACGGTAATTGGCATCATCATCAGGGCAAACAGTTGACCTACGAGGCTGAATGCCTGGATCAGAGTATGGGTTGAAGGACATACGTGAAGTTGGCAGGTTTTTCAACAAAGATCTATATGTGTAAAGCCAGCAGAATCTAGTTTGTCATTCTCCTATCCTTGTTATCACAAGGTGCAGTAAATCTACGGTTTAAACATGCTTGAAATGCAGATCATTTGTGTGAAATGGCGTGCTATAACTGCAGTGTTCAATGAATACCTCAAGAGCCTATGGCGAGTGTATTCAAGAAAATTTACTTCATCCTCGGGATTTAATCCTTTGAAATAATCAACCTTGCGAGGAAAAGAAACTCAGTTTACATGTGTGATTTCATTTTAGCGATTGTGTAGGTCCAACAACGGCTTATTTGGAACTTAATCAGCATAGAAATAACAAAGACCCCCCCCCCCATGAGTGTTACCAAATTTTGTCATTAGATCTGGGGAAATCGCAGGGTTAACTTTTTGGTCCAAAGTTATAGGAAATCCTATAGATGTTGGAGAAATCATTCCTCTCAGTATATTGATATGAATAAATTGCAAGAATCTCAGTGACCTTAGACTACACAACAATAAATACATATATGCAGGGAAATGCATATATCTTGGTGCATACATCTTGTTATTCCTTGAACATGTGTGGAATGCAACTGGTTTTAAAGATTACGAGCATGTATAGTCATGTACAACGTTTATAGTTCGATGAAAACGGATAATACCATATTTTCCCGCGTAGAAGACGCGCTGCGCGTATAGGACGCACCCCAAACTCAGCACATGCATTTTCGCGTATAAGACGCACCTCTTAGGGGTGATTTTTGTCAATCCAGTACTGTTCTATAGTAAAATTACCCCTCGTATAAGACGCACCCCCAACTTCAGAAAATCCTATAAGACGCACCAGCATTTTGTTTGGCGTAGAGGACGCGTCTTATACGCGGGAGTTTACGGTAGTTTTTATGGTTGTAACCTTGACTCCATCCAGGGTATTTGGCCGTTTCTTATGTTTCGTGTCCAGCTGTTTGACACTGTAAGCACTACACAGTGTATTGATACTCCATTCCTCCGTATTGTCAGATAGATTGAAGGTAATTCTAGTTTTTGACTAACCAGTGCGCTATTCTACATCATGTCAAACTTATGGGATTGGACCTAAAATCAGGATGCAGTACAATGAACAGGTAATCGTAAATACAGTGTATTCGGGGTTGGGGGTGGGGGGTGGGGGGTAAGAGGCATTATAATTTATGCTCCCCTTATATGGTTAGAATACCCTTCCCTCTGCCCTTATGTGTTAGGATACCCTTTCTCACATGTGTCTTGTTTATAAAAACTTCTTATATAATATATTAATGTCAAGGGATTTGACAACATTTGCCTTAGGCTAAGCTGTATGACATGTAATAAGTTGGCCTAGCAAAAAAACCAAAAAAAAACTAATTGGTCTTTAAAACCATTTACTCCTTCCCTCATTCTAAGTCAACTTCACCGTCTCCACACCCTAGACAGCCATATGCTAGATATGTTCCGATTGGTTACGTTTATATTACGGTAAGCCTATACCTCATAGAATGCACCAGACAGACATTGACAGTTAGTAGCAGGGCTGACAATACAAAATTTCACATAATACACGGGTTATTACAGCGGATTTACAGCTACCCTTTTACAATGGCAATTTGATTTCATTGTTTGTTATTAGATAAATAGACAAAGCCTTGGAAGGGGATAATGTGAAGGTTGATGAGCTAGCTGCCACAGACTCTTAATGAGTATTAATAATTTTCTTCACTGGCAATGTCATTCAAAATAAAATCCATCGCGCACTAGCAATTCATATCTAATTACACTGTACCTCACATGCAATGAGTAGAATCCGGGCCTTTGGCGGATCCAGGATCTGGAAAAGGAGGGGGCGTGGCCCAAAAGGAGGGGGACACCCCCCCTATTTATGAGCAAATTTTGGGGTCCAAAATCTGTAATTCAGCTCTTAAGTACTGCGAAAAATGGGGGTGCAATTGCCCCAGGGCCCCTAAATCAGCCACTGATTATAATTATTAGAATCCACTATACATATAGGTCTATCCTAAATAGATAACAATGATAATTAATATAATACTCCAAATCAAACGAGCTTCAAGGCTTATGCCGACCTAGCGGCATACATTATTGACCAATCAGAAAATTCCCTTCATTCAGTGCAGACTTTTTAGGGTGCATTACATAACACCAGGTACCCATCAGCTTGTTGTTATCAGTCCTTTCATATCTCGCAAGGTGCCAGCTTAAGCAGTGTACAGGCAGATCCAATCAAACTGACCTCTGAAGACTCACTGATTGATTCGGTATCCAATAGTTACATATGTGATTGGTCATTTAAGATCTCATAATGCTAGGATATTGTACTATTACCGTAAACTCCCGCGTAGAAGACGCGCTGCACGTATAAGACGCACCCCAAACTCAGCACATGCATTTTCGCGTATAAGACGCACATTTTAAGGCTGAAATTGGTAAGATTAGTACATTTCTATAGTAAAATTACCCCTCGCATAAGATGCACCCCAAACTTCAGTAGATCCTATAAGACGCACCAGGCATTTGTTTGGTGTAGAGGACGCGTCTTATACGCGGGAGTTTACGGTAGTAATGTTCTATATACGGAATTCAGATATGAGACCTTATACGTATCATATTCAGTTTGCACCAAATGAGGATATATGGCCTGGATACCGCCTGAGGTAACGCCACCATCATAGAAAGTGTCCAATTGAAACATTCCATAGGTCACAGTTGACAGCGGGTCCTTTTTTTCTTCTGTCCTATTGAACATATACTGTAACCACTATTGATACATCTTGTCTATCACGTTTCTATATATACACCCTACAGGCTACATATATTTCATAATACCAGTCCCCAACCATTCACAGCATGCCCTTCTGCTTTTGGCAGGGGCCCATAATAAATGGCATTTTTCAATAGTAACTATAGCAACGCCCTAGCAACGTCGTCGGTGGCTGACCACGTGGGTCTTCATCAACCATTGATCTGCGTCCCTGATGGCGTGCCGAAGGACCCACTGTTGGATGAAGTACGCCCCAAGTAACAATGTTGCTGTCAGGCAGGGCACTACATGGTATGCCAAGGCCCAAGTCATAGTCAGCCATGATATCAAAGTTCCCACCCCCGGGTTCCCACCCTAAACCATCGCAAATAGAGGTGGCTACGCTACATATCGGTTGTAAGCCCAACCTAAACCTTGGGAAGATCCAAAATAGCCCCACCTGATTTCAATTTTTTTTTAAAATTTTGATCTAGTTCCCAAATCCGTCAGCACTATTATAACATATTGTAATAAACATTGCCATTTGGTAAGTCACTTCTGGGAAATGGGATGGTTCACCTCCATGGTATTATACCATTTCTTACTTGACGGTCCAAAAATAGCATCAATGACTGACTGTGCTTTGTCTAATAATAAAATTAGCAGGAAGATGTCCAAATGTACAACTAAACATAGAAATATGCAGGGATGAAAGTCACAGAGCACGAAAATCCCTGAAATGATCCAATATTCACCCCCAAAAACCTTGGTTTCTATATGAATGTAAAGGGCCCTGGAAATTCAAAATCCTTGAAATCAGGGAATTCACTGAAGACATTCATCCCTGATACTGTAGACCATTATTGTGTAACACAGGTTAACCCAAGCTAACACCTTAGACTAAGCATTAGAACAAAAGAAACACACTGTGGTTATTTACTGTAAAGATTTGTTAAATCATGGCGTCTCTTTTACACTTTATGGTTAAATCAGTTGAATCACACTTCAATAAGGTTACATGGTATAACCAGTAACCATTGGTCAACCCAATGTTTCAGATCTCTAGAGTTTTATATTCACTAAATGGACAACTCAGGGGGTTTCATGGGGGCCTAACAATGTGTGTATGTTCTATGTCTATATACATGGGGTAACCACAATAGCTCTATACTGACTGCTTAAACACCTTAAACCATACAGGAAGGGGGATTCAATACAGACGGTAATCACTAGTGTCTACATATTAAAACCCTCTCCATTGCCCACTTCCGTCTACCCACAAAGAAAGGTGAGTCAATATGAACTTTGTCAACCACAAGTCAACCACTCCACGCATAATAATTGCAAACGCCGAGTACCAGCAAACATCCGCTGATACCTGCTATAGGAGTCCAGACCCACACCCATTGGGTCCACCATTTTGAAATTTTCTTGGTCTACCAAAAGTGACAAAACCCACTGATAAGCCATGCCATGATGGCTAACTTTTCCCTGGATAATACACACACTTTCAGGAAAACTGGTTCCCATCTAATTAGCTCATATCAGTGCATGTCGCCAGGACCAACCCCAGTCCCACTTTAAGCCTATAGACAGCTTCCTGGTATTGTGAGTGAATGTTGGGCGTCTCCTCCTGTATAATCAGCTCCTACTGTGAGAAACTGCTCCTGCTGTGTCAGAGGAGCTGCTCTGTGTAGTGCTGTATTGACCTGACTAGTGCAAGTACTCCTGGCAGCATCCAATCCCATCTCATACATATCCCAGAAGTATGTACACTAAGCTCCGGGGTGAATGTCATTTTGGTTAGATATATATTGAGGATCTGAGTCCAGTCTCCTGGCTGTATCAATCATCTAGCTTAAATCATGCATAAAACTGAATGTTCTAACCATAGAAAATGTCACTTGGAATAATTTGACAATCAAGTGATATGTCATCGTCATACCTGATTGGTTTCGAGTGGGGCCTGCAAAACATCTATTATTCTACAGCTTTATTCTACAGCCAAAAAAAAGTAGAACAAATAAATCGATTTCAAAAACAACTAGGCTACCCAGAAATCAATTACATTTTATAATGAGGCAGGAGGTCTTTTGACATCACCTGATCGTACCCCTCCACCTCCCTTATCACTATTTAATAAGTCCCAGTTAGAATACCTGAATATGGCATTACGATTTGCTCTGTAATATGTATATAGATGTCCTGAGTATGAACCCTGACACGTCAGTATTCTAGCACCCGTATATTTATAACATAACACTGTTGCACTGAATATCATTACACTCACTATGTACAGATGCTGTCCTATATAATGGCCCACTGACTGATCGACATTCTAGAAATCGATTTCACTTATGTCTGATTAAATGAGCTGACCCAGATCCTTTGCCATTAGCTACTCATCCAAGTACTATTAAATCCACGTTAATGTATACTAATTTGGAACTACACATGCATATGTATATATTCTAACATTGTGGATTAAACCTTTGATTGCTACATGGTGATTTAATTTTAAAGAAAAATGCTCTGTGCGGAATATACCACTAGCAATTGGCTCACTAATGTCTCCCCTATTAAAGCATGTGAAACGCCGACCGTATTGAGTGATATCCTGAATGGTGTAGTGTTGAGGTGTCATATCGTCATCAATGGGTTAAAATTCAAATATTAGCCATAATGTTTAATTGTTCCATTTAGGACTAACAGTAGTAGAGCTTTCACAATAGTGATGGGATCTCTGTGTGAAGAGTCGATACAGCTGATGATCTAAACTCCCCCGCATTTAACATGCTAAGGCCTTTCAATGTCAAAATGTTTCATTTATACATGTCGCATTACACAATTATGAGGTTTTAATTTTGAACCAATTAACCTAGAAGTCATGCCTATGTGTCAGGTCATGATACCAATGAGGTCACCATCACAGTAAACTCATAGACTAGCAATGCATGCAGTCATAGTGGATTCTGTGAATTCCCTGAGGTATGCAGATGAGGTAGCCCTGAAGTTTGATAACATACAAAGGCAGTACAGTCATAATAGAGAATAGAGTATAGAGTAAGTCTCTCTCTATACATAACTGTATTCTATGACAGTCATCAACGGAGAGCAATGAGCGGCAGATTAGTGTGGGTGGGGTAAAGGGTTGGAAAAATGTGGGGCTTATTTTGTGAAGAATTTACTAAAAAAAAAGTCCATTGCCTGAGTCAAGTTCTTGATTCACCATCAGTCACATCTCCAAGCCTTTGATATCTGCACCCAAAAAGGAACAGTGCAAAGAGTGTATTCTGTGGTGTGTGGGAGTCAATCATGGTGGTTAGATGTTGCTGGCCCTTATCAGCAGAACAGAAGTCACCTATCGCTATCGTACCCCAACACCTGTCGACCAGTTCCCCTAATGTACATGACACATACCGTAAAACCCCGCGTATAAGCCGCCCCCGCATATAAGCCACACCCTGAGTTTGTGAATTAATCTCAAAATATAAAAAAAATCGTAACTTTTTTTCTAACCAATGGATTTTCAAAATTTAGAAACCTACGTGCCCCTGAGGTGTACCCCTACCCTCCTAGACCAATGAAAAAGTTGAGGGAATGTATGAGGAGGAGCTGCAGCTATCTAGCCCCCACCCTCCCTCCCCTCCCCCTGTGCTTGAAATGGTCTAAAAGCCGCGGCTTATACGCGAGGTTTTACGGTACAAGCTTAGTATTATGACGTTATATAGATCAGATACACAAGAGAATGCAGCTGTACCAACAGCAAAATACAGGAATCAGGATTTCCAACGTGACTCATGTCTTAATTCTTACTTAATACTCGGGTGTTGGAAAAGGTATAGACCAGGGGGTCATATCAGTGCAGTTGGGGTTAGGGCAGAATTATTATTGATAATGTGTCATGATAAAGGCAGCCATACTAAATGTCTGCGAAGTATACAAAAGTTATGTCAATGGTGCGGGTCATGGTGGTATGGAAAAGCATTGCTTTTGGTCCATTACATTTGTACCACCATTTACTCAAGGACCCACTTTGGAGATGACCAAAACTGACACTATAGATTTAGCTGTTCAACACACATGGCTTGGCATGGGCAATATGATAGTGCAAAAATGAATTATGATATACCGGTAAATCAAATGTGGGAAATCTTTTTTCTTTTGTTTTCAAAACATCATATCATGTCTAAATGATACATAGATTACGACCTATTATAAAGAAATGCCTTATTGTCAACAAAAGTTAAGGAAATCTACGATTTTCTCCCTTTTCATGGTAGAGATCCCAATAGAAGAGCAAGAACCTCTACAAAAAAAACGAAAATTTCCTCCTATGAGCAAATCTGTCTTCTTACACGAACCATATAATCTAGAGCCCTGACTTGTTAATCTCCATGGGGTTTACTTCCAAGTGAGAGGACACAATTTTGCCCAATTTCTGTATTTGAATATAACCACTAGAGTCTTAGTCGCCAGTACCAAAGGCCATCAACTCCGTAGGCCTAGTAGGGACGCCATAATACATTAAAATTAGCATTATGTAGCCTATAAAGGGTTAATCCTGCACATAAATATGGGGTACCGGTATTACCACACCATGGGGGTTATCTTTGCAGCGTCACTCATACCCAGCAATTGGACACACGTGGGGTCTTTAAGTTAGGAAGGCTTTTTGAATAAGGTCTTAGATATTTATAGCTGTCTATTTTAATAGGGCAAAAGTGCTTTTGCTATACACTGTATCTTACATATTTAATAAAACCATCCATGCACACTGACACTAGATCGTCAGGTATTGAGTTGCGTTGTTCGATACCTTGATATTTAGGCAGCAAAAAGGTGGGAGATGCTTTGTGGTCTGTAATAGGGAATTTATATATCTGCTTTTTACCTGACTTGTGAAGAGTCAAACTGATAGGGCGGCAGATTAAACTAAGCGGATCTCTATGGTCACGATATATAGCATCGATCTGGATTTTATATTTCATGTGCCAGAGAAGTCGCCCCCATCTCGCCCACCTCAAAAAAAGCAAAAATAAAATAAAAAGTGAAACAAGTATAAAATATACTACCCAATGGTTTATGGGTTCACTCAGGACAGTGGAAAACACACGTGGGTCTTTAGTACAAAATACATAAACCCTGTGGTTTTGAATTACATAAATTATAGTTCTACACTCCTTGGCACAGGGGTATGTGCCATCCCTCAATCCACCTCCAACTGAGTTTGTTTGCCCTTAGTAATAGTAAAAACAGGGTGCACACTCATATTTCTGACTTGGTGTCACTAGTCAGAAAGGCAGCTCAGAACGACTTAACCAGAACCGCTTATTACAGTAAGGAGAACGTTAAGGAACGAGTTCACAATACATCCTGACTCTGGATAAACATGGGGTCCCCAATAGAAAACATCCAGAGTTTTTTTGCTACCTTCATGACGTGGGTAGTCTATTTTATACTTGTTTCACTTTTCATTTTGCTTTTTTTGAGGTGGGCGGGGTGGGGGCGACTTCTTTGGCACATGAAATATAAAAGCAAAATAAATTACTCCCCCACTTACCAAGTATGAAATTTAAACAGGGTACACTTAAAGTTGAAGAACGGTCGCCTGGACGACACTTAATTTCCTCCATTATCTGACCTTTCCCACTGCCACCATTTACCTACTACCACACCCCTTTCTACTGTGTACCCCGTGCGTGTCCTGGTATTATACTGTTGAGTTGCATGTCTACGCTATAATATGAAGGATTAGGACGAGGTATATGCCACGCTTGGCTTAACGCTGGAACGTTAAGTTTTATGTTATGGCGCTAATACCATATGATATGTATTCTTTCCCCAAGCTCAGAATTTGGGCGAATAGTGTGGTATTCATTTCCAGACTCAATGTCGATGGGTTTGCTGCTTTGATAAGGCCAAAAAAGAATTGTTGTATTCAGGTAACACTACCTACCCTAATTTTTTGGCCCTACCCTAACTTTTTTTATGGGCATTGCGTTGGAAAATCTGATATTTTGGCACTTATCGAGAGACAGAAGTTTTTTTCCCATGATCTCGTGGATCATATTTGCGTCGCACAGGCGCAAAAATTTACAGCTGGCTTTAATAAAAAAAAACTATCACTACCTACCTACCCTAATTTTTTCCGACAACATTACCTGAACACAACAAATATCTTTAGGCCTTATATTATCATGAACCTAGTTCCGATGGTTTCCTTGCATGTGATTATAAAATAGTAGAATATATGTGTGTTTAACACCATTTACACTGATCATGTATCCATTGGGCCGATTGACATACTGATGGCTTCTACCTTAATGCTTAAAGGGCGACAGAGGTGGCTTTTATTGTCCAATCATATTCAAAATTTATAATCATTTTTTGCAGTTTATTTACTTGAGCAGAGATGTCAGTTGGGTATTGGCTCAACCTGTGAAAATCTTTGGGTGTTTTGCTCTCCCAATGTATTATGCTATAAAAAGCACCCATTTTGTCTTCCTTTCAACCTATTCCCCTCACTCAAAACCATTAAAACCTCTCTGGAGTGGATGGTCATAGAAATACAATTAAAAACACTGCATCAGAATTTCAGCCAATCAGCAGCCAGCTTAGATTCATGTCCTCTGAAAAGAGATTTCAGAGATCCTCTGATCTCTGAAAGGAAGTTTGTCTAGAAAAGCTAGAGGGCAGCACAAGGCATGCTTAATTCCACCTGCTGAAGCCTGAATTATGCTCAGCCTTAGGTTCCCTAGAAGTAGAAGGGCATGTTGTAAGGGTGTATCTATAATTTATGTAATTCTCTCTATCCATATTATCATCACAATTTGGAAGAAGCCTCAGAGATGTCTGATTTTTAGGAAAGTTTGAACATCTGAAAATAGATGGACCTCTGAAGGTCTGACATCTCTGCTTGAGTCATTTAGGCTCCTACAGCTAGATTAGTAGGGGGGGGGGGGGACTTGTTAGATATTTTGAAAGGGAGTCCCCTTGGTGGAGGGGGGGTGGAGGGATCGAAATATGGGCGATTCTAGTAAGATTACTCTGAAGGAGGGGGGGGGGGGGTGTCACTGCACAATCAGTTCTCAGTGAGGCGGGGGGGGGGGGTGCCGATATGTGGCCAGTTGAGGGAAAACATGCCTCAGTAGGGGAAATGGCTTTTTAAGGTTTAAGTCATATTTTGAGCTAAAATATCCCAGGTAGTTTTGCTGTAATTGCCTGTCAAACCTAGGTTGATAACTCGAAAAGTGAAAAGCCTGTGATTGACTCCCATAATTTGTGCACTCATCCTGTTGCATCAGCACTCCCTTTGACTGTCACACCATCCTTTGAAGAGGACGCCATGGAGTCAAGCACTCGCTCACCCACGTTATTCGCACTACAAAGCCACTCTTCGCATAACTCCCGCCAAAACTGTGCTATTCGCAGCACATTGCCAAAAAAGGTGGGAAAGTTGATACATGGATCAACATCATATACCTTCACCATAGGAGGTAAAAAGTGTCTTATGGCTGCCAACCAACTGAGTCTGTACAATATTGACAACTTCTCAAAATTTACAAAACTTGGTAATGAAATACCTTTTCCTGCAAAACCCCTACATCTCCTCCTTTAATGGCACGACAAATTCATTAAGTAATTCTGCCTCTTATATATAAAACTTCCATCTTTTTTAAAACTTATTTGCACCACCAAAATGACTGAAAGTGCAGGTCCCCAGGGCCAGGGTGTCGCTTTTCGAGTTAAAAATGGGAAATAAGCTGTAAGGGAGTGGTCATTATTTATCAACAGGGGGTGGGTGGTGGGTTTCCGCCCCGGGGGGGGGGGGGTGGGCACTCTCAAATTTATGGAAACCATGTGCATACATCACCTTGGAGGTGGTACCCCTTTTAGTGGGGCAAATTTTCAGAAAAACACCCCCCTTTGGACGGGTTCCCCCTAATTTTTTTTCCAGAAATCATACCCCTTTTGGTGGGATACCCCTTGGTTTACAAAAACTGTACCCCTTATGATGTGTTGCCTCTTAAAAAATTGGGGAAAAATGACCAAAATGTGCCTCTTTTACATTGAAAGGTTTGAAGAATGGGTTCACCTTTTAGACCTAAATTCCTACCCCTTTTAGCCCAAAATGGCCAAAAATGTACCCCTTTTTAGGGATCCGGCCGTACCCGCCCACAAACCCCAAAAGGTACCCCTTTCCCTCTACTTTTTGTACGCACATGGTTACTATAGTTCATATAGAGAGTGGCCCCCGGGGTTTCCGCGCGGACGTGCGAAATTTTTTACACCCCCCTCGACGACAGTCAAATTTTTTTGCGCCCCCCCCAAACCGGAAACGCGGAAAATTTTCGCGCCCCTCTTTGAGCTATAGTAGCATGCTGGCTTTTTTGTTCAAAAGAGGGTAAATATTTTTAGCCCCCCCTCAAGAGGGGTCAAAATTTTGTAAGCCCCCCTCAGGAGGGGTCTGAAACTTTTACGCCCCCCCCCTCAAACCCATCAATCCCCCCCCCTGTTGATAAATAATGACCACTCCCTAAATGCATTATATCCTATCATAAACACTAATCACAATCATAAAGCCCTCTCCCCTCCCCAGCTGGCAATAAATGACCCCTCCCTAAAACAGATCCCTAGAATCATAGCCCTAAGGCTAGGCCTAGGCCAGGGTTTGGCTAGATCATGAATGATCTGGAACTCCCCATCACGGCTCACGAGTCACATCTCCTACAGGCTACACGCACATGGTGGGGCTGGGTCCACGTGAGTGTCAGCCTCTCCCTGTCAGTCTCACTGAAGGCAGGAGAGGTCAGGGCAGGACACAAGTCAAGTTGACAAGTACCAATCAATAAAATCAAGTGGTGACACCACACCTATCGATGGACGGTAGTGGAGGGATGGAGGCCTCGATTCTTTCTTGGACCAGGGACAAGGGAGAGCCTCAGTGCAAACTCATCCTTTTCAACCTTTTTTTTCACTTAATTATATCAATATGACAAGTGACAAGTAGACCTCATCATGCCTACCAGACAGTGTTTTGACCAAGTATCATCAACACTATAGTTTTATAGTATAAACCAGACACCAGACTTACTTTTTCGAGCTCATGAAGTTCCAGGAGAGTCGGTCTCTTGCGGATGTTCCCTGTTGTCGACAAAATATTTCTGTAGTGATCCAAATGTGGCAGTGTCTCTAACGTGTTATGTCCAAATGTCTTGAGATTGTGCGTGTCATAGGAGTGGGAATTGTGATGCTCCACGTTGTTGGGAGACGTGGGCGGAGAGCTACCGTTGCTGCAGACCGACTCCTGCCGGCTTCTGGTGCGGGTCCTGCCGGGGTTAGCAGCGCCGTCCTCCCGGTTCGGTGCCTTCCCCGTGGCCTCCCCATCTTCATACAAGGGGTCAGAGGAAAACTCCACTCTGGCTACCTTGAATCGTGACTTACTCTGAACTCTTGGCATCCCATTGTGTTCACCGTCCTCTTTCGGGATAAGGGCATTCTCCGCTGTGGGCTCTGAGATTGTAAACTTTGCATACCTTGGCCGATCGTCTGCCTCCTCGGCCGTAGCATCCTTGCTAGAGTCCGCCATTTTCATCACTGAGGGAGCGCACAAGAGGGCGCACCACGCGGCTACCACCAGTGTCCCAGGGATATGTGACGTCATATCCCTGGGATTCCCTTTGAAGTTGGCGCGCTTCACAGGCTTCATGGCACATGGGGGTCTAGCGCGCTGCAGGGGGTAGACGGGCTACAGTCCCTAAGGGAGTGGTCATTATTTATCAACGGGTCGGGAGGGGGGGGGCGTAAAAAAATCAGACCCCTTTAATAGAGGGGCATAGAAAATTTTGACCCCTCTTTTTAAGCCCGCTCGCTACTATAGATTAATGACGGGCGTGAAAATTCCCTGCGCCTCCGGCGCGGGGTACGCAAATTTTTTTTTTACTGTCGTTGAGGGGGGGGGGGGGCATGACCAAAAACATTGGGGAAGGAGAAAGTTACCATAAAATGGGCTATTTTGGCCAGTTTTAGTGATTTTTTTTTTTGGCTATTTGTTCCAATTCATCACTGTAATATATTGTGATTTTACTATAAGAACTAATCTAAATGCTTGCACTATGAATGAAATTGTATTTAAAATCATTCAAATTGTGCTATTTTTTTCGTGAAAAAAGCCCTGGCCAAAATAGCCCCTATGCAGGGGGCTATTTTGGCCGCCTGGGTAGCCATATTTGACTGTACGCCATTTGCAGTTTTTTTTTAAATTCTATAATGGCCTATTAGTTGAAAAAATGACATTTTAGAGACACTTAAGTTAAGGATGCTTAGGGAGTGATAATTTTTTAACAACAGGGGGGCTGGTTGGTTTGCGCGCGGCGCATGGAAAAAATTTCGACCCCCCTCTCGAGAGGGTAAAATTTTTTCAACCCCCCCATGAGGGACAAAAATCGCGCGTGAATGAGACATACAACAACATTTTTAAGTTGGCCAAACTGAGGTAGGGTAAAATTGGGTAGTATCGCGCATGTTGTTATATCACGCACCTGAATTCAAAGAGGCCTATTTTGAAAACTGTGGAAGATTTTCCGAAATTCTTTTTGCAGTGTCTCCCCACATTATATCTGTCTATGGTTAAGTGTTATTTGGTTACATGTACTATGTATTATACACCTGGAATGGGGTGAACATAAAGGTCGTCAAGCTTGCCTTTCCTATCGTGTATTTTACTAACAAATACCCATAGGAAGCAGTAGTAACTTAAATAGGGCTTATATCGCGTACATCTTGGTGTTATATCGCGCACATGATCAAGGACATAAAGTAAAATCTTAAAAGATAAGCAAGATGAAGAAAATCAGTAACTTGGTAGCAAGTGACATGATGACACGATGGTAGACAAATGGGGATGCTACTCCTCACCTGGCAGGTGTGACAGCAGTCACCCTGGCCCTTGTCATTTCACACCTAAATCACAGCTAAAGGTGTGAATGCATGTGCGCGATATAGGCTCTATGGGAAGACACATTACATTTTGGCTGTATCGTGTATTGCGCGATACAATCCAAAGGGCCACAATATAACCCAAAGGTTCTTTTAGTCTTTGGCACCCCCCTTTCTCACCAGCAGAGTGCCATGTTGTACATTCTTTGTCAGTGATGGACAAGGGCACGGAGCTCTATCATTAGACACCAGAAGACAGACTGGTGGCCTTCTGTGCTCCGTGTAGTGGCATGGATTTTGGTTATATCGTGTCTTGGTGCGCGATACATCCCAAATTTACCCTACCTGGTATATGGTTAATGAATCAACTGCTATTTCAATTTACAAACAGATTATTCTACCGTTTGCTGACTACTGTTGCTTCATACAAGATGCAGCCAATAAGAACTTAGTTGACAGCCTTCAAATACTTCAGAACCATGCTTTACGTAAAAGTCTAAAATGAAAAACCAGGGATGAAACAGTTGCTGGTTTACACAAAAGGTGTGAAACTCCTCTGCTGTGTGATCGTAGAAAAGAATTATTGGCCACACTCATGTACAGAAAGTCCCATACCATGAAACCTCATGTAAATGAGCATAGTAATAGGATAAGAAGAAGAGGTGACAAATTTGTCTTTCCTTTACACAAATCTACATCAGGTTTCTTTGACAGGTTTTTTTTTTTCTGGACTTTGAAACACAATAACAAGTCTCAAGAAACTCTTTCAAAAGGAAGGTCAAAGTAAAACTAGGAACCTTTATGAAAGGCAAGAGAACGGAGTATTTATCAAGTCCAGAATACATTAATAGGCAAAGGCGAATAAGAGCCAGATATGATATAATAGTGAATAATTATTCGCAATATCATTACTTTGTACTCACGCATATAAAGACTAAATTCATCTTCATACCATATACATGTATCATACATTTAATTGACATGCCCTTTTGCCAACACTTGAAAACACAACTTGTTATATCGCTGCAATATAGTATATAACGTGCCTCATTTTATTCAAGCTCACAATCTTTTTCTCATGTTAATGTTGACATAAGTTGTTACCATGATCTACAGCTTGCAATGTATATCTGGATCTTAACTTTTGAATAATATCGAATTGTTGTCATGAAAATCATTTATGAAGTTGGCAATAAAGCAATTAAAACAAGAAGGACGTCAGGGGACCGCACTATTGTATATATACAATAGTAGGGAGACGATCGGGATGTGTCATACCATGGAAACCCACTTGCTTGGTGGAAGGCTTTACTCATAAGTTCCCTCAATTTTGAAAATCACCTCAATTTCCTAAAAAATTCTAAGAAGTCACCTCCCTACACCTCACCCTGAGAATTATGAAATGATTTTATTATTCATAGATCGCTTAAGACATGCATTCAGTACCCAGATCACCTTCAGTGCAGGCCTGAATATCATATAACTCACGAGAGGTTATCATTTACTTCCATGTGACCTACAGTTTGTTTGCCTAATCAAACCAGTAGGACCAGACAAACCACGGCCTTTGATCACTCAGACGTGGTTCACTGAGGGGGACTCCCATGGCAAAAGACAAGCATGCAGACCCGGGCCCGCGCATATGGACACCAGCTACCCACATGCTCACCCCAAGCCACAAGAAACCCCAAGTTTGTTGCCTTTTATGAATCTGGTATGCCCACTGGTAGAATGGAAGGAATGCATGCCATCTATTGCAAAAACGGTAAACTAAATTTACCATATATGAACAAAGAGAGAAAAATCATTTCAACCAATCACAGCTCAGCAATAATTCATTGCAAACAGCAAAAGGAATATGCTAATGAGCTCCATTCATGGTCTAACAGAGAATGGAGACGATCTCTGTTCTATCTCATCTAGGGAGAATTATAGAAATAAAGAAAGATTATTGATAAAACAGATCGTCTCCATAAAAACATAAAGAACACAGATAATACCCAGTCAACTCCAGTACCCACCGAGGCCATTTAATTCACGAGTCTTCTTGATTTACTGGTAACTTTAATTCATTTCAATTTTTAGTTTGATTCTCCTTAAATTCAAGAGACGTGAGCAAGTTTCTGCAGGGAGTGGGGCGCAGTCTAGGCCTGGGAGCTCAGAGCCTAAGTGGGTGGGGGTCTTATCCATCCCCTTCTCCTCCCAGCTGCCAAGGGGCCGTCAATAAAACACTTTAAAGGGTCAAAGGCAATCATAATTGGTATCAAATTAAAAGCTTTAAGGCCTCGGGAATACAAGTAGGCCTAGCAAATAATAAAATTAACCATTTTTAAACGAGGCAAGGGCTTTTGACACCACCTTTCTGACCTCTTGTCTACTAGCCCTTAGCCGAGTTTTTAAACGAGGCAAGGGCTTTTGACACCACCTTTCTGACCTCTTGTCTACTAGCCCTTAGCCGAGTTTCTTATGATTACCAAGTTTCAATTGCTATTTTGGCCTCTAGCAGATTACATGCACCACCAAAAGACTATTCCATTACACAGCATATGCCCTATCACACCTATCAAAGACCCCATGAGTCATAGTATTTCATTTTACATGAAAATCTTTTGATAAATGATAAAAAAACATTTCATGGGGTATGCTTTTCTTATATTTAGATTCCAAGAATTTGCATAGACCATCAAAACCTGTCATTTAGCCCTATTTCTGTTACAACTGAACCCCCAAAAATTAGTCATATAGTGAGACAAAAAGCAAGACAAAGCTATCCATGTAATATAATTTACATTTAAGGTGTACTTTGATGGCTGTGACATGGTAATTACTGTTGGGTTTTTTCCCTATGGAGAAATGCATGGGATTTAGGGCTCTTTTTACCCTAAATAAAAGGGTAATCAAACTGTCTTTAACCCCACTTATAGACAGATTTCAGATTTTTTAGAAGAGGAGGGCATAGAGTAGGTATGGGGGCAGTGCGTGCCATGGTTATCTGGGCAAATATCTTTTGATATAGTTGATTTTGAAGGCCTTCCAATTTGGTTTATTGATAGGTTTAATTCCAAGATTCTCTCATAGACAAAACATTAGTCTTGCATTGGAGGTGAATCTAGGTGAGTACATAGAGGAGCCTAGTAGGCTTCTCTATGGTAAGTATCAGTAGTGAGATAGCTGGGCCCTTTAAGAGAATTGGCTTCCAATCATTTCCCATGGGAAAGGAAGGAAATATAACAAGTAATTGTAACAAGGTCACATCACCTTGGCTACACTGTCTGTGATGTTAATTGTAGGATCAACAATGACTGTCTATGGATGGATGGATGGATGGATGGGAATGGGACAATGGTCGGGACAATGGTCGGTTGGGGGGTACTCAGGCATGCCTCAATACTCAGAGCTGTGCTGGTAGTTGTGTTGGGAGGGAGAGGAAGACAATCAAGCAGCTAAATGTGTCCTTAATGACATAGTGGGAAAGTCATGGGCAAGTCATGTAGCCTAGGCTCTGTACCCTTGCCTCGTTTCCTTTCTGTCTCTCCAAGACATACTCTCAACTCAACTGTTTTAAAATAAACGCTCTCTTGTTACAATTTGAAGATGCCAGGGATCACCATGTTTCTAACTTAGGCATTTGTTTAATTTTCTTATTCGCGACAGCTGTGATAAGATATCGAGCCCTTATTAAAGAAAAATCAAATAAAAAATAAATAAATTACTCCCTTGTCATTTTTTTGTCATCCCCCAGTGATGAGAAACGGGAGGTAGGGGGTGGTCTGGTAGGAAGTGCACATTTCAAAAATATAGGGTGGGCATTAAATTAATCCCTCACAGGAAGGAGAGGTACCTAGGTGTTATACTGTTAGGGAGTGATCATTTTTGTGTCTGACAGGGCAGGGATGCCACTCACTGATCCCCAAAAATTCGGAAATCCTCCTAATTTTCTCATTTTACAATAGGAAATAACTATAGGAATGAAAATCAAAAATTCGGATTTCCTAAAAAGTTAGGAAAAGTGGCATCTCTGCAGGGGAACATTTTTTGGAGGTAATAAAACTGACCACAGGACATTTGTGGATTCACCCCTCGGAGTGACTTTCCCATCATTTAATTATGAACCCCTGGAGTTTTCTCTCAAGGAGGTCCCCTTTGTGGGGCCTCGGAAAATCCTTATACTAGTATTGATACCACTGTACCCCCACCCTTACTGAGACAGGCATTTATTTGAATACTGTTTTTAGTGTTAAAGTTTGTTGTCAATACCTCTTTACATCTGGCACTTGTCTGAGACCCTGGAGCTCAAATGATCCATTACAGTCATAAGATTGAGAAGCATAGTAATACAGACATGATAAATCCTACTGTTAGCAGAAGACTACTGTCCATGGATGCATAGATGTGACAAATCCTGCTGTCTGCAGGAGAGAACTGTCCATGGACAGTTGTCTACTGCTGTCAGCAGGAGATGACCGTCCATGGGGTAGTCTGCTGCTATCAGAAGATATCCCTCCATGGCCATATATGGATGTGACAAATGCTTCTGCTAGGAGAAGATAATTGAAACAAATGGCTTAGTCCCTTCTGACCAATCACACAGCTTGGTGCCTTGGAAAACAACCAATCACAACCCTCAAACTTATTTACTGTGGAAATCACTAGGTTTCTGCCCAAATATGGGAAAATCTTTGACAATTACAGTATGGGAGATTCAATTTTAGGTCACTCTTAATGCACTAATGCTCTGAAGCATTAAACCATTCAGACCAAAAATGATCTCCCATAAAAATGGACAAATCTTAGAAGAACACCTTTAAAAGCTGGTTCCTATAGACTTAGGCTGACAACCATGAGTCAACGGTAGTGACTAGGGATGTAAAATGGGATTGTTCTTATTCCATTCTTATACATAGGGTGTGGGGAATTAAGTGTTAACTTTAGTGGTCCAGACCCATAAACTAGATGGGATGGGGCTAGCAAATTTAGAAGTTTTGACCTCCAATAAAACAGAGCCCCCTACCCCAACCAGGGTTCGCGCTAGCCATTCGCGAAATTGCCAATGGCAAATTAAAAGTGCATTCTGGCTAATCAAAATTGACCGAAATTTGCCAAATTGGCTAATTGTGAAGGACAAAAGTGCATGGATTTAGTCCCCATCATGTTGACATCCTGAGCTTATGATATATCAAAGGGAATTTTATGCAGAATCTATTGATCAAGTGATAGAATATAGTTTCATCAGCCATATCAAGATATGAATGGTAAATGTCCTGTCCTGAGCGATGGCCAGATATGTAACACTTGTGTACATGATATGCTTGTGAGTTTCCCCTCTGGTTTAAAATTATACTTCTCTGTCTTTTTTGCACCATGTCTAAACATGACAGTGTTGTACGTTTTCTGCATGCATAAATGTGTGTTGATTCTATCTTATTTTGTAGGCCATGGAAACTGCAATATCTTTAAATAAAAAAATGATGAAATTAAAATGCAGACATTTCCCAAAATTTACCCAGGTATCAGATTTAGTCAATATGGTAGTAGAATGAGGGGGAATGGGGCTAGGTCTTCAAATCAGAGCAGAATGTCACCAAAGACTACGTTTCTGTACAAATCTGTAAAGCCAATGAATCATGGATATTTGGCTATTTGAAAGTGAATTTGACTAATCAAAATTAATGCAAATTTGCCAAATTGGCTAACAAAAAAGTGCACTAGCGCTAACTTGGCCAACCTACATATAAATGTTAAAGACATTTTTCTCAGTACATCAGGAATCACATCCCTGGACTCTCAAACTGCAGATTTCACCATATTTCCGTATGGAAAGAATTTCTTGCAATTTTATTACTGAATTATTCCAACAGATTTACACACATATAAAGCCCAATAAATCAGTTAAGATCTGTATGTACCAATGCCATTGATTATTGGTATTAAAATGGCAATATAATCTGTCTAGAGCCATCAAAATGTCTCCTCCAAAATATCAACTTTGTGATTTAAGTACATATCATATACCCATAGCACTTTGAATTGCAAGGTGGTTGGGAATTATTGAGTCATGATGTCTCTACTACATTATCATTAACACATAACTTTTCTCGTGATTTGCATCTTTTTGTTTTCAGTACTTCATACCTACAACATTTAATGTCCATGCGAAGATCTATAGGAATCATTATAAATGAGACATGTTATTTTGTTTTATTTGTCTTACTGGAGAAAGGTTGAGAGAAATTATCTAGAAATAGGTTGTTCACATATTGTTTAACACTATAAACTTAACAGCAGTCAACTATGTTCTCCCGTGTGCTTATTTATTCATGGTTAACATTTTAAAAGTTTTTATTCTGTATTCTGATTAACAGTTGTGGCATTAAATATTATTTCAATCAAATGAAAATAAAGGCATGAAATAGTCCATCATTCTGTGCATTTCCCTCACACATGAAAGCTACAATACACATTGACAAATATCAAGGAGAGCCTCATGAACACTAATTCAGTGACTTTTTGGGATGTCATGGCAAATTCAACCATGTTATATAAGGAATACCAGCGTATTTCCACAACATAATAAGTCATCCAGATATATAACACTGCCACAACACAATCCAAAGATACCTTAAATAAGGTACAGCGCCATGGTATTTCAAATGCATTTATGACATCATAAAGCATTTCTAAGACTTTGTATAGACTTGGGTGTAAAATTAAGTTGACTATTAACTGAAAGGAACTCATGGGCGTGGAAAGCAGGGGTACATGTTCCCCTCACTTTTGGCCAACTCCTCAAAAGGTCAAAACTAAAAGGTCAAGCAAATGGAGGTCAAAAATTGCAGAAAACCCACCCTGGTCCCACCCACTCTGAAACTGCTTCCCACGCCCCTCGCACTGACAAATTAAATCATTCCATCCACCATAAAACCAATATGTGATCACTTGATTCCTCTCAATATCATCTACCACTCCTGCACTGATTTTAGTTCTTGGTAAAACTACCATAAAACTCTGCATATATGCCACACCAATGCATAAGCTGCACCCTGAGCTTGTGAGAAGCAGGGGTCTGAAAAGTTGCACATTCCTTACTAAATCTATATAAATATATGCAAAACCTTGCGTACAATGCCGCAAGCCAAGATGAGGAAGGTTCAATAAGGTGCATTAGGCCCCTGAAATGATGTAAAGCTGAGGCTTAGACACAGGGATTTATGGTACCATAAATTCACACCTACCAGCTTAACCTTGCATATGAGCCACAATCCTGGGGACATTCTATGACATGCAACTGGGTTTTTAATGTATTGCATTTATTAACATAGTCAATATGTGTAATACCTCGTGTACAGTTCCTTGACTATGAGAAAGGCCTATGATCTGTGGCTTATACATGAGAAATTATAGTACATCAGAAATTAATATTATGTATTCAAAGCAAAGAAAGTTACATATATCTTTCTTGTTCTTTTTTTGCATGAGCACATCATAATCAAAATAACTTGTTGAGGATAAGTCTTTGCAGTACTGGTAAAACATATGATGCTACATATAAACATACATTGTACATGTATTATGTACCTAGGTCTTCGATACAATGAAATATAAAACATATTGAAATTATAGCATAAAAGTCTTGTGTCTTAAAGAGTACAAATCTGTGATAAGAGCCAAACTGTCAGCTTCTCTTCTTGATTGGAACTCCAGTACTAAGGGGGGGAAATCGATTTTATCTAAGAGAAAAAATGGTACTTTTCTTTACATGTTAACCATGATTCAGATGCATAGTTCATGACTTTCTTTTCAGGATGAAATGGCATTGAATTAAAAACAGCATAGCGGAAAAAACACACTGTTTATCATAATCATACAGTTGGGAGTAACATAATAATAAAGCATGCACTAGCTACCCAAGAATATTTGGCAAAATAAAATACCAAACTTACATATACAGTGTACGGGTTGAATTATTTTCAATCCATATGGAAATCATCAAATATCTAAGCTTGGCCTAGACAATATTATTTGAACCTAACAATGAGCATATGAAGTCTGTAATAAAAGGGAGTGGACTTCACAATTTCTGTCGCAGGTTACCAATTGAGAGAAGCACAAACCACAACTCTTGGATAATAGAAAATCCAATTCCCCACTCTTCATTCAAAAAGATGTAAGAACATTAGAACATATTCAATAACTCATCAAAAATCACATACATAAAGAATTTTCGTCATACTGTCTTGAGCGAAAAACAAAGGTGACACCATCAATAGTAAAGTTACAATAGGCATCCACTTCCCTATTTCTTCTGAGGATACCCCTGCCAAACATTCACCCATACCAGTCACACACTAGTGACAATACTAGTGTATATGCATATGTCAACATATATTTGTATATTTACATGTATAATAAAACTACAGTTTGGTATCAAAAGCGAAAATCAAACTCACTGTTAGTGATTGTGTAAATACAGATTACAGTTTCTACGAAACCAAAGAAATAAAATAAAGGCCTGTTATTCAAGGGTCTTACCCTTTTAGGGCTATTTGACCCTTTAAGGGCCTCATAATGCTTTAATGCATTATGTTCTGTTGTCGGCATGATGTATGAATACACTTCTGGAAACTCATGGATGTTGTATTTATACATCAAGGTCACCCTATTTGGTTTATACACAATGGCTTGGGATAATGTACCAATACAATTCGAGCAATAGGCTGCAAAAGTTGCCCCACTGCAACGTTAAAATTGGGACACAAGATAAACCTTTAAATTGGAGAGGAAGCCAAGGCACCCTATGCTTTATGTATCAGTGAAAATATCAATTCTCCATACTGGAGCATTTCTTACACAGATTCCTTTATACAATTGTATGTCAGACATAAAGCAACTTACTTATTATCATCAAGTTTCTAGTATTCCTAGTATTATAAAATCAGCCATCATTCAAAATCGCCCATACTTAAAGCACAGTTATCCAATTTTGCAGCTATATTGCCTCTAGTTTTCGTGTTGCAACGCGTGACCCTTTGAAGCCTATTATTAGTCTCATAAGTGCTGCATTGGTGCATCATTACAACAAACGGAGGCATCACGCTGTCCTTCAAAGGTTACTGGTGCTGCTCTCGAGTACTACTGTAATACCTCGCGTAAAAGGCGCACCCCATGTATAAGACGCACCTAGACTTTTTGGATCATCTAGAAAAATTCAAAATGAAATAACTTTTCTTCCACTCAATGGATTTTTGAAATTTAAACGTCTATGAGCAGCTAAGACATCCCCTAATGCCCTTAAACAACTTTGGAATGTATGGGAGGCATTGGGAAGATTTTGGTCTCAACTTTTTCTCATCCTATAAGGCACACCAGGGGCTTATCCTCGTGTATAAGGCGCGCCTTATACGCGAGTTATTACGGTACTTCACTTGGATATACACACTGCACTTAATGCACTCTCTTAACTCACAATTTACATCTGATACAGGCCTCAGCCTTGTTTTAACATACAAATTGAAATATGCGCCTCCAGGGCAAACCACATCCCTCTTTAAATGAAAAAAAGAAAAGGATACATAAAGTAAAAATACAACAGCCTGGGAAATCTTTTATCAGGACTTCTCATGTGACATGAGAACAAATATAGTAGTGTATGAATGGTGGATTTCAGGTGCCTTGAAAGCGTAGGGCGATCCCTCTTCTTTGGCATCACCAGGCTTGGAGTAGTCCGGTAGATAGTCAAAGCCGACTTCACCGTTACCAAAGAACCCAAACAGAGGTGTCTTAGGGAACATTTTGTGGAATGCATCGGCCTCCACATTTGGTTGATTATTGTAATAAATGTGACCTCGACCAGTACATGCAAACATGAAGGCAATGGAATTCTCCTCTGGAACATGTGCATTCTTTAATTTCTGTAAAGTCGTTGTTACGTCTTTGGCTGTCTTCACAGACTTCCGCAGCACTACCGATGCCATTTTGAGGCTCTCCCCACAAAATGCCACTCCCATAAGGATCGTCCCATCAGACCTTTAAGTTAAAAATCATTGGTTACTTACATAGTTGATGTTAGAGAAAGTGTCTACATGTTCAGTACATTATTTGCTTTGAACTATTCCTTCTAGTAATACAGCTCATTTTCAGAGCAAGCTGGCCAACCATGAACATCTTTACGTTGGCTAGATATGCAACTGACCAACTAGAGCTACACGTTATGTGAATAGAATGTACAAAATGTATTTGCAGATACTTATATAGAGGTGCGTCCAGAGTAGAATTAGCTTCATCACTGTTTTAAAGCTAGAAGGTTATTCCATCACAAATTTTCATGAAAAGCAAGCATGAGGTGGACCTTGTTCTAGGAATGGCATAGGCTTACCATACTTGTAAAAGTAACATAAGAGTAGTATATACATGCAAACTGAGCGCAATGCTTCAGCTACTAACTAGGTCATGACCTACTGGTAGACCGGAAGTGACCTAGTTTCAGCCAATCAGAGGGCTGGATTTGACAGGAAGTGACATCATAAGGTCATGACCTAGTTTTTCGACCAATCAGAGAGCTGGATTCCATTTGACCTAGTGACCTGACCTAGTTGCATAAATTAAGAGAATTGCGCAATACCTAGGGTTGACCTACTTGCAAACCGGAAGTGACCTACTAACCTACTTGCAAAAACGTATGACCTACATATGAAGGTGTATTGCGCAATGCTTGTAAGAAATTACACAATAGCCATGACTCATGTTCTGATGCAATATTTCTATGGATTTACGCAATACTTATGACTCATTTTGATATCTCTGTTTATTTCATACATTAAAATAAAACACAACTCATTCAATTCACATAACAGATTATATTTTTATTAGACACAATATTTACAGATGAAGACAGTTTTTCCATTTCCGGGGCGTGCACATATACAACAGAAACATTTGTTGTGTGTGAATTTACTTGCTTGATACCAGCTTTGACCAGTAAGACTAGTTTTCCATGTGTTGTGGAAACAATAACTGTTCAGTTTGGCTATGTTAGATATAGCATGCTCGAACAAAGCCTGGGCCAGGAAGTAAGTTTGGCAGTTTTTGGGTCCAGGTAAAAGACCAGATAAAAATCCATCCTTAAAGTTTACCTCGAAAGAGAAATGATTTCTCACTCCAGGTATACTTAAGGCGTGAAGTTCCAGTGAGACCTGTAGACATGTGAAACAAATAGTTTTAGCAATAGCAGATACTTCCAGTTTACAGTTACACTGACAAAACACTCCTACTATGGGATTACATTCTAACTCTTGGAGAGTAACAGCAAACTTTCTTACACTTCCTAAAGTGTACCTTGTGTAGTGTCTTGGGCAGCCAGGTTCAGTGTGCAATTGATATACTCCTATACACCAATCATGCGATATCAAGTTAACTTTTTTCACTCGACAATAGTACATACAGTTTCTGTAGGCGTCCCAAAAAGCTGAAGAGAAATATTTGTACATTTTAACACTAGTTATACAGTGGTCAACAGTGTCTGGTTCAGCTCCTCTAAAATAACCAATGTTTTCTGCAGGTATTATTTCCCAAAAGAAATTCTCTGAACATCCACATGCTATACAACTTATATCATTGTCAGGCGTTATAGAAGAAGCTTGACTATATGAAGCAACACTTTGTAAAACTGGACGCATGTAATAGTCATAAGGTGGAGTTTCTGTGGTTTGCTCCACAAGCATAGCTTCTAAACTTTCCATGTTAAATGGTAGCTTAAATCTAACCAGATACTGAAAATCTGGTGAACGTGATGCAATGAGTAAAGAAATCTGGTACCACTTTCTTCAATTCCAAGTTAATTTCTTTAGCGTCAGATTTTTTATTTTTTTTGGTGAACATGTATAGCGTTCACTTTTGTGAAAAGTTTTTTGGATTTTTTTTGGGTGATAAAGTTCACTTCTTTTACTTTTGTCAGTTTTTTTTAGTTTACAGTACACATTTTTACCTTTGTTGTTCATTTAAAAAAATGTTCATTTGAACAAAAAACATTTTTCAGTTTAATACTGTTTTCTATGGAAAAAAATGTCATTTGAACAAATGTTCATTTGAACAATTGTTCAAAAAAACATTTTCCAGTTTAACACTGTTTTCTATGGGAAAAAATGTTCATTTGAACAAATGTTCACCCTACCCCTTTAGAAAGGGGTAGGGTGCTTACACCGTCTTCACACACTTGTCTCTTTATGTACTGATAGGTTAGACCTTGTTTTCTCTGAGAGTAAGTGGTAACGCTGTGGTTAACTACTCTAAATCCTTTGTTGACTAACATTTTCACTGTCCAGTACTTCTTTGTACTTGTCAGTGGTTAGGGGGTTTTGTTTTTGAATTACACCTTTGCAACTCATTTTAACGGGCACATTCACTCCTGTGCCTATGTAACATTTGGAGTTCAAGGCAGTCATTTCATCACCTTCCCACTCCACTTTGAACAACCCGGGGGTTCTCTTGTCAAACGTCAGACGGCTCTTACAGCATGGTTGAGGTAGCCACAGCTCACCCAACACTTTGGTTTGAACGTAGGACTCTCTGTGGTGACTGTTGTCACATGATTCAGAGGGCAACCATTTGTGACGTTCTCTGAAGAAAGCTTCACGTTTCTCAGGAATAACGACATCTTCTATGTTCTCTGCACTTAAAGCAAAGTAAAAACTGTCAGTGTCCATTTCACACATTTCAAAATCTTTCTCATCTATGTATTCAAGGAGAAAAGCGTAATAGAAGGCCAACATTTTAAGTTTGGCGTATTGGTATACCATGAAACCTATTTGAACTGGGAGGTCATAGGTGATGGAGGTGGGCAAACAGGACAGTTCTACCGTGTTGTCGCTTATGTCTTGCACTGACCAGTGCATGGCCAAATGTCTTGCCTTAGAGGGGTGAAGATACTTTGTTTGAACAAAGTTTTGTTTGTTGCATATGGTTTTACCGTATGAACCATTTCCCAAAAGTTTGTAGAGATCTGACAGAATCTTACAGTTGATGTTTTCGTCACCCTTCCTCCTAGCTTTGGTGACTTCATCCATGAAGGGTAAAAAAGTCTGTTCTGGTGTGTATTCTATCAGAAGGTATACTGTCGTAACTACCAAACCTTTCTCCAGGTACCACTTCAAGAGAGGAGTTCCCAACAAAATTCCCTCAGCGTGGTAGCTGCCTATCAGTTGGCGTTGTGGTTGCTTCAGCTTACCTGCTGCTTCCAAGTAACGTTTCATATGTTCACCTACGTCATTTTTTCCTACTAGACAGTTTTTGAATATAGGTGTCATTTCACTGAATTTTTCTTTCAAAGATTCAGGTGTTTCTATGTCTACTTGGATAAGTCCAAAAGTTGTTCCTTTTGAAATCCCTCTTAGTATTTCATCCTGACTTTTCCTGCCTTGGCACGATGGTCTTTTAATTTCCCATTCACTTTTTGTTTTTTTACATGAGCTTTCAGTTTTTTCTTTCATCCACATACACTCATACTTTTCCTCTACTTCGTAACCCAATGATTGAAGATATAGGGTAGTCAAAACCGTATTTTGTTTTTTTTCTTCTAACCATGCCTTTCCGTTGGATTCTTTCAAAACGGATTTAGTGAGGTGACACATGTGGCCATGCCAGTAGCACCCGTGAAACTGGTATACTTTTTTTGAAGCTGGATCATATCCGTCCACTTTTATTTTTCTTGAACCTAATACAACCTCCCCGTAGTTGTATTGGTGTAATATTTTCACATTGTCTGTGACAGTTTTGTAGCGCAACCATTCTGTGGCTGAGTAGCTAATCTGTTGACTGCAGACAGCTTGAAAATTGTTTTCTTTCCTGCGCACTACATAATAACCTGTGCAGTGTTCTTCACCCATGCACTTGAGGTACAAGCTGTTAGCGTCTACCCCTACTATGTGTCTGCATACTTTGCTTTGTGGCCCGTATTTTTTTTGTCTTATTCTTGTTTCTCCACTTTTGTGATGTTTGTGAAATATAATAGAGGGACCCCCTACTAAGTTGCGTCTGAGCAAGGAGTGAACATCCTTATCTTTCTCACCAAAAAGAATGTAAGGTGTGGCATTAGGTGCAGTATTGTTGAAAAGAAACTTCAAGGTCAGACCTGGCAAAGTTATTCCATCTTTGAACATGTCTACCCCACGGTCTATGAACAATTTCATGTGCTTGTTTATGGCTAAAACAAAGGGTTTCACGTCCAAGTTGTTGTAATATATCAAGTAGTCCTTCATAGTTTTCATCTTGTTTTCTGCCCAGGCCTTCTTACATTCAAGGTAATCTTCTTTGCTTATTCCACCACCTGACAAAGAACTGTAGAAGCAGTGGCGTGGAGGAAGAGCTTTGTTGTTCAGTTTTCTTACGTTGTCCATCCACTTGTAGGGAAAAAAACCCTTTTCAGCTTTCCCTTTAAGAAAGGCTTTCAGGTAGTTCGTGTAGGAATAACCTGGTGCCAAATAGTTGAACATGTCAAGGAAAAGAAGATGGTCTGTGTACACTGCTATGTACTTGTTGCATTTTTTTTATGGTTTTCATTTCTGTCTTGTCTGTGTCTATAAAAAAAAGAATGAAATTCCTTTTTTTTATCAAATTAATGTCATACTTCCCAGAGTTGAAACCTAGGACAGGGACTCTTTCTATGTAGGTAAGAAGTTTTTCCTTCACTTCAAGAACATGGGACAGCTTTTTTTTCTTTTTTTTTGTTTTTCGCTGGAAAAACTTTGCTAGCTTTATGTTCTAATTCCTTTTGTTTTTCTTCTAGAGAGTCTAGTTGGTCTAAAACATCTCTAAAATTCTCTTTAACCTGTTCTCCTATCATCTGTCCCAAGTTGTTTATGTGCTCCAACACATTTTTTACCAAAGGATCGTCGTCCCTGTTGGAATTTCTCACAAAACACACTGGTTCTGTATGTCCAGGAAAATCAGAAGCTACACTGGCAGAAAGGGGTATATGTGTTTTTTCTATCACAGTGTTAGCATTTTCTGGGGATGGATTCTCAGGTTGGACAAAGTAGCTTTCAAAGTCAAAAACAATTTTATAGGGGTATATTTTCTTCTCAGGTGAACAAACTATTCCCAGTTCCTCTAAAACTTGAAAAACTGTTTTGGATGGATTGTAAGCTCCACATTTGTACCTGAAGCTGACTTTGGTGCAATCTTTTTTCACCCCATTGTGTTGCTTTAAAAGGAAACTACGAGTGAAAACTTTATGACACTTTTCACAGGGGTACATTTTACCATACAGTCCCATGTTAGTTATCAAACTTACATGGTTCCTGTGTAAGTTCAAGGTCATGATTTTTTGGATGAACACATATTGGACCTTATAATTTTAGGTCGCCCCTTTTTTTTACCAAAAGAGGGAAGGTAAAAGATTCTTATGTTCACTTCAAACACCTTTTCTAACCTGTCTAAATCTTTAATATCAACGCCCTCAAAAGTTTCCTTGTTCACCCCTGGATAGGCTTCAAGGAGAAGCTCTTGAGTTTTTTTCTAAAGATCCATACAGGAAGAAAGACAGACATCTAAAGAAACACAAGTTGTCCTTGTATCCCCTTTTGGTTTTAGGGTCTCTGTGAAAGTGCTGCATTCCTCTTTGCCTTAAACCTGGGGGAACAGTGTTCATTCTACCTAAAAGATATTCTCCTCCCGTAGCCCTTATGAGGGTAATGTTGGCATTCACGTTGCCTAAGACACTCCATTTAGTGTAGGGTCTTTGAGTGTCTTCTTTTATGTTATTTTCAATCAAATCTAAACACTCTGCAAAGTCTTTGTCGTCCCTTATGAAAATGTAAGGGTCTCTATGAGCTTCACTGTCATAAAACAAAGACGAATTGTTGGCAGAAGCATGAAAGTACATAACTTTCTCTTCTTCTTCTTCCTCCTTAGAGGAAGACAACAACCTTCCAAAAGAGACAGCCACTTTGTAAGCCATAACTTGATTTCGATGAATAGAGGTAAGAGCTTCTATGACCTGGTTTGCTCCCAAGTCTTTGTTAAAACGCAAAGAATTTATTTCTATTTCTTTTGGAATTTCTATGCTGTCGGAAAAATTTCTCTCTTACAAGAAACTGAGTTACATAGAGTTTTACCACTGTTTTCTACAGTGACCAAATGTGGAGGTCTAGGGGTGTTACACATTGGACAGTTGACGGTGTAAAGTTGTTTTACCTTTTTGGGAGGCGTTTTTCTTTTTTTTTGTGGTTTCTTTCTCTAGTTTCACTTTATGTTTAATATACAACTTAAAACTAAAACCTGTCCTAACTAAACATGGAGTACATTCAGGTCTAACATAAGAACTGAAACCTACGCTGGGCTATGTCGACTGAACATGGAGTACATCTAAATCTAACTACGAATGAACATACATGATTATGTGAAAGTACTGAACAAGGAGCTGTTGACCAGACACTATACAAAGTTGACCACTTACCCAGAGTAGAAATCGGTTGTGTCGTCTAGGAAGGGTCCAACACGTGATTTGATGTCCTCCAGAATGAAGGGGGACACAGTGTGTCCACAGTGTGTGGCTGAGGGGGGCATTCTGTAGCTGGAAGACACCGAGGCGTTCATCTCCTCGACGTAGCTGGCCGTTCCTATATGAACTTTAGGAGTTCCCTTGTACAGGTTAACCAAAATCATAGCCCGTCCTCCATGGGGGTCGGTGCAGTCTTCGTTCAAGGACAACAGGAGATTGTCTACCTTCCTCTCTCCAAGGGCAGCTCGGCGGTGTAGCTCCTTGTACTTTCCAAGGATGCACTCAATCTGGTCCACTAAGTTCCTAAACTTACGTGCCTCTAGATTCAAGCACCGCTGGTAAGGTTTGTCCAGGTACGTCCTCAAGCATACTCCCCTGATACTAGGTTCCCTGTATATTTCTATGCAGGCGTTCTTATCCCCTTCCGGATAAAAAACTTGGTCGAGGGCAGGTGACTTCTCTTGAAATCCAAATCGAGCAGGCCATTTCTTTGCCACCAGAGGCACTAACCTAAAGCCCACAAGCTTGCTGGAAGTACTGGGGGCAGTGCCCTCCCCAAACTTTTGCCTCTGTGACTTGTCTTTAGCAGATGGAATACCTGGGACGGAACCAATTGGCCCGGCGGCATAGGAAGAAGTACCTGAGGAAATCGAAGCAGGGGCAGAGGCAGGGGTTCTCTTGTTGTAGGCGCGTTTCTGTCTTTTCTTCTTAGGCTCTCCTTCACTCTCACCGGGACAGGTCCTTTTCTCCGGCGGGGTTTTAAGCAGCTCCTCTACTGGAACCGGGAGAGAGTATTGGGGAGTAGGGCCAGTCAGATCTATGACCTCTACCTGTGAATACCCCCCTTGGTGGGCAGGTGAAGGTGTCCCTTGTTTTAAATCCACCACTTCAATGGGGTGAACTGCTGGAGATGATGTGAGGTCTATGACCTCTATTGGACTGACCTGGGGAGAAGGTTCCTCCGGAGTGGCTGGCGAGTAAGTGGCGGACGTAGGTGCTTCAGCGGGGGGCTGGTAGTTTAGAGGTGCGGGGGGATTGATGAATTCCCTGATGTCAAAATCGCCGTCGCCAGCTTCCTGAGGAGTGCGATCCCAGACGCGATCCAGGAAATCATTGATTTCGCCATGAAGAGCTGCAAGAGCGGCTTCCTGTTCTCCTGCATCAGGCACTTCAGTTGGAAGCCGAGCAGGAGTTGCAGGTGGTTTCTCAGCGGCGGCTGGAGAGGTAGGAGGAGGGGCGACGCCCGACGTCTTTTCCACTACCGGTTTAGGTGTCGGGATAGCTAGCTGCTACCCTCCTAACACTAAGTCCCGTCTTCATGCGACCAGGCATTGTCCTCCTTCAGATGAAAGGGTTGCAGGGCTGGAAGGTGCAGGAGCAGGATGGCGAACAGCAGACAAACGTCAGAAAAGGTTTGATGAAGACCGAGCAGCTCAAGCCTTCTTTATAGTAACTATCCTGATACGATCCTGGGACTGATTTGTTTAACGCCCTAAGGCCGTAGGCCTCATGGGACTGCCTCATTGGTTATCAGACATTTAGTCCATTCTTTTCTCAAACTTAATTTGCGCGTGTGTGTGCGTGTGAGTGTGCGCGTGCGTGTGTTTGGGAGTCTGCTTGTAGCAGTGGGACACGGCTCGTAGCAGTGAGACACTGCTCGTGGCTCAAGGCCCCTCTTTATCGTGCTGCCTCACCCAGACGCTGTGCCGCAGACTGTTGACACATCATCTGACCGGTCCATTATCCTGACACTGGCCGGACAGTCGTGGTTCTATACCAATCGGGCCAGCTTACCACGGGCTGACGAGCATAGAGAGCCACTTTCCAACCTGGCTGCAAGATTACTCTTCCAGCCGGGCCGGAGGATCATTCCCCCAGCCCACCTGACCGATACTTGAGGGGAGGTGTTTCCCCCCCGCTTCAGAGCTTCTCGAACATCTTCACTTCCCTGAGGAAGGTCAGAAGTTCTTTCTTAACAGTGCTGGTAAACACACTGTTCATGGACAAACCATGAAGGTGCTTGTCCCTACTCCTCTTTGTTGCCTGACATGAGAGCACCAGGTGTTTCATAGTCAGAGGTACTTGACATTGCTGACATGTGGGTTGGTTTTCACCCTTCATGAGGTGTCCGTGAGTCAGCAGAGAGTGACCTATCCGAAGACGGGTCAGTCTTGTCGATTCCCTCCTGGTCAGGCCAGTGTGGTCATGCTCTTTGCCAATCGAAGGTTCGATGGCTCTGAGCTTGTTGTTGTGGTCAGAACTCCATCTTTTCTGCCACTCTTTTTTTATGAACTCCTTGGCCATAGGGAGCAGGTCTGAAGAGGGGATGGGAGCCAAGCCGGGTTCCCGGCTCAGGGCTTTCTTAGCTGCATGGTCTGCAGCTTCGTTCCCCTCTATCCCAATGTGGCTGGGGAGCCAACAGAGGGTGACCTTTTTCTGGGCCTGAGTCAGGTGCAAGATAGATTGTTTCATCTGCTGCACCACTGGGTTTCGTGGGTCATGCTGGCATAGAGTTTGCAGGCATGACTTCGAGTCAGAGAATATGATGAAGGCATTGCGCGTAGACACCTTCATCCACTCCAGTGCACTTAGGAGGGCATGCGCTTCTGCAGTGAAGATGCTGCTCCTTCCATGTAGTGCTCCTTTCCATACTCCAAAGGGTGTACAAGCCGCAAAGCCTACTCGGTTTCCGTCCTTGGAGCCATCAGTGTACACCTCAGTATACATTTGATGGTGATGGCAGACTTCTGCCAATTTCTCCAAGTACACCTTGTTTTCAGTTTCGCTTTTCTTGTGTTTGCTCAGGTCAAAAAGGATCTTGGCTTCTGCCTGTTCCCAAGGAGGGGACTTGGCAGGTCCTTCCTTCATGACCTTTGTTCCCTTGTCGTTCAGATAACCTACAACCACGACCATGAGTCGTAGATAACCGTGCTTTTCCATTCATAGTATGTAGTCGAAAATCCTGACTACAGGAAGTGGCTTGACCGTGCCATGAAGGAGGTTAAGCAACTCTTTGCCTTCGGCGAACAACGAGATCTCTCGAAGCCCGGGCCTCCCTAGCCCACTTAAAAGGGTCTACTTCTTATCTTTCCTATCCCCTCAGGATGTGTGTGGTGCACATATGCGCGGGCACTGACACATTCCTCTGTGAAATTGTGTAATGTCGTTCTCGCCATGAATATGACCTTAGCTGTCGAAATGGCGTTAAACATCTATTACTCTCACTCTCGAAGCCCGAACATGACCGCCTGGAATTCCTAGTATCGGAATTAAGACAGGCGGAACGTTCAAAACAGCAGGCAGAGATAAACAGAATGGTGGGGACTATCGACAATATCTCGAATACAGATTCGAGATCACGTCGAGCCCGACCTGTTCCTTTGATGCCGCGCACCGATGGTCTAAGTTCGCGACCCCTACCACAGCCCAACAACATGTCGATCCACCCAAGTATAGGGATATCAGGTTCGAGGCTTCACATTTGAGTGAGGCCGAGACCGGTAACCCTTGGGGGATGAATCATAGTCGTGCAGACACGACTATGAGGAACATGGGGATGGACCATCAGATACCTAGAAGAGGTACAACGTTCGCTCTTGATCAGGTCAGAAGATCAAGCAGAATGTTTGAAAATACCTCTATCGGGCATGAACCGGCCCGAACTAGGTCAGTCGAGTGCCCTCCATTTGCATGGAAGGATGATTGGCTCCGTTGGTACCACGGATTCAATCACGTCCGTCAAGTAAATGTGTGGACCTCGAGTATGGCATTAGCTCAACTCCTCATGTTACTCCAGGATGGCCCCGCAGCTGATACTGTGTGGCTATGGGAGGAGCATGGAGATGGGACTTTGGATGGACTAGTCGACATGGTAACAGAAGCCATGACTTCTAGCCTGCAAGATCCCATTGTCACAATGGAGAAGAGACGCCAGGGCAAGAACGAAAGCATTAGAGCCTATGGCTTTGCTTTGAGACGTCTTGCCGGCGATGTCTATCCAGGTGTGGACTTCTCGGTTGAATGGCTCATAATCAAAGTCAACCAGTTGTTCATAGGAGGATTGTATGACGTTGATTTACAACAAGACGTGCTTCGGGAATGGCGCACTTACATGTCTCTCAAGGATCTCATGGACTTGGCAGATGAGTTGTTGCGGAAACGACAACTCCTGCCAAAGTTGGTGAATCCTACCTCGACAAATGCATTGTCGGTGTTGGCCGACGCCGCTTTGATCGAGAAGGGGCAGGGGGAGGTGTCCTCATACACGAAGCCCGTGGCGGAGAGTAAGACTAAGAAAAGTCAGAAATCCGCTGGTAAATCGAAACCGCCAAACAAGGCCTCCAAACCCAAGGTACAGGAACAGACCTTCTCACTGAGTCAATTGAAGAATTTACTCAGGGTTATCGAGGGAGGGGATGTCCCTGTTACTAACTCGGAGAAGCCGAGTACCCCTCTGTCCGACGCCAAGTGTTGGAACTGCAAGAAGCAGGGGCATTTCGCATGAACTTGCCCCGAGCCGATTAAAGGACTACCACCTGACGCGACGGAAAACTGAGGCGGGCGGCTCGACGTGGCTGTTAGACATGTATGGTGACACCCACCTGACCCAGCCAGAAGAAAGACTGAAGCTGTCCGCCTTACTACGTAAGCATGTGGATGTCTTTAAATCCCCAGGCGCACCGATCGATGTCTGCATAACATTGACACTGGTGACGCACAACCTATCCGAGTCCCTTACAGGAGGATTCCGCTCAGCAAGAAAGCTGCTGCGGATGAGCAACTTAAGGAGATGTTGGATACGGGGGTGGTTAGGCCAAGTACTAGTCCCTGGTCCAGTCCCGTCCAGATGGTGACGAAGAAGGATGGGACCATGAGATTCTGCGTCGATTATCGATGTCTGAATGGAGTGACTCTCCCGCGCATCGACGAATCCTTAGATGCCCTAGGAGGAAACAAGTGGTTTAATTGTCTCGATCTCCAATCTGGATATTGGCAGATCGGGATGAATCCAGACGACGTCGAGAAAACCGCTTTTTCCTACCAGAGGGGGCTCTACGAGTTCGATCGAATGGCGTTTGGTTTGTATAACGCCCCCGCCACATTCGAGCGAATGATGGAGGAGATGTTGAGGGGTTTGCTGGGTAAAATTTGCCTGGTTTACCTCGATGATATCATCGTCTTCGGCAAAACGACGGATGAAGCAATGGCGAATCTGGCAGAAGTTTTCAACAGGATTCGAGCATGGGGGCTGAAATTGAAGCCTAAAAAGTGTCAGCTTTTTAGGACTTCGGTCGAGTACCTAGGCCGAATCGTGTCTAAACAGGGTATAGAAGCCAACCCCGGGAAAATTAGCGACGTAATGACTTGGGCTAGGCCCACTACAGTGAAGGAAATCCGATCCTTCATTGGTTTTTGTTCCTACTACCGGGGTTTGCGGAACTCGTAAGTCCTTTGCAGGACTTAGTGATCCAAAAACCTAAAGGTAGTAGAGGTCGTTACGAGGCATTCGCGTGGACGGAGAGAGCCGAACATGCTTTTGTCGAGTTAAAACGAAGTTTCAAGGAGACACCTGTACTTCGATTCCCCACACCCGACGGTCGTTTTATCTTGGTCACTGACGCTAGCAATACCGCGATCGGGGCTGTTCTATCCCAAGAGCAGGATGGAATAGAGGTCCCGATCTCATTTGCTAGCAACACTCTAAGTAAAACACAACGAAACTACTGCACCACCAAAAGGGAACTGTTGGCAGTTGTCGTGTACACAAGGAAGTTTAGGCACTACCTCTATGGTGGTAACTTCACTATCCGCACCGATCATTCGTCTTTGAAATGGCTCCTGAATTTCAAAGAGGCAGAAGGGATGATGGGTAGGTGGCTGGCCCACCTTTCGGAGTTCGGTCTCGAAAACTCTAAGATCGAACAACGAAGTGGGGCCAAGCATCTAAACGCCGATGGTCTTAGTCGTATCCCTGTGCGGCTATGCCAGAGGTCGGATTGCACAGACTGCGGCAGTCATAATGCTGTTTTGGCAGCTGTAGGTAGTTTAGTAGACAGCCGGGTGGGTGTTGCATTTTGGTCTCTCGATGAACTCATTGATGCTCAGAAAGCGGACGCCGACATCAAACGAGTTGCTGAATGGCTAGTTAAGGGGGCTAAACCCACTAGGCCTGATGTATCAATCGAGAGCGCCGAGGTACGGAAATTAATAGGGCAATGGCCTCTATTAACTTTCCGTGAAGGCTTGTTGTGTCGTTGGAAAGTCGAGGCGGGTCGAGCGAGACGCACGATTCAAGAAGTTGTACCACGCCAACTGAGGGGTGCGGTACTCTCCTTTTGCCATGGACACCGAACAGCGGCACATTTTGGTCGAAAACGAACGCTCGAAAAGGTGAAAAGGAGATATTACTGGCCTGGAATGGGGAAGGACATAGGTCGTTGGGTTCGGCATTGTCCTACCTGTTGTCTGGTAAACCCGGTGAGGGCATGGGTAAATCCCCTTTACACCAAGAGCTGTTCGGGGTGAGATTCGGGAGGATAGCTATGGATATCATCTCGGGATTTGCACCCACACCAAACAAGAACACTTGCATGTTAGTAATCCAGGATTACTTCACCAAGTATGTACGCGCTATTCCCCTACCAAATCACACAGCAGAGACCTGTGCAGAAGCTTTCGTGGACGAATGGGTTTTGACCTTTGGTGTCCCGTTGCTTCTGCATTCCGACCAAGGTCGAGAATTCGAGTCTTGACTCTTGTCTGAGATGTGTGAATATTTGACAATTGTAAAACAGAGGACCAATCTGTACAGGCCACAGAGCCATGGTCAGGTGGAAAGGTTCAATAGAACATTGATTCAGAGTCTGACTATGTTGGTAGACAAACATATGGACGACTGGGATGAACAGGCTAAATATGTGGTATCCGCATATAACAACTCTGAACACAGTTCTACTGGATGCAGTCCAAATATGATGGTGTTCAGGGAAGAAATTCTCATGCCAGCGGATGTGATTTTCAGCTCAATCGAAAACCCACTCGAGGTCCCTTGTTCCGTCACTTTCGTGGAACAGCTTCGTGATCGATTGAGAGAGAGTTACAGCATGGTAAGAGAAAATCTAGGTAAATCTGCGGAACGCCAGAAAGTCGGGTATGACTATGGGCTGAAGCAGAGAAGGAACTCAGTTGGGGAACAGGTGGTGAGGTACCACACCCCCCAAGCAGCTATGAAGCTTGCTCCCAACTGGGATGGGCCGTTCGTAGTGGATTCTGTCCTCTCTGAGTCGACATTATTACTTCGATCGTCCCGCGGGCGGTTGCAAAAGAGCAATGTCGATAGAGTGCGCCGGTGATTGGGCGTAGAACTATCACAAACTGTCGAGTTGTTGCAACCACAACTTGATGATGATTCACCTTTTCGTAAGGCCACGAAAAGGGCTAAGTCTGTTTCTGGACAGGTCGAAATAGAGATCGAATGGTCGCGAGCGGAAGTTCAGTCTAAAAAACAAACTACGCAGGGTCATCGAAAACGACAGCAAAAGGCTCGAAAAGTGAGCGAGGTGGAGGTGTTGGATGCCAGTAAACCTTCAAAGCGGCGCCGTGGTCGACCGGCTGGTCGAGATAAGTCGAAAGCATCTAAACAGCCTTTGAAGGGATGTCGGAAGCCCGACCCCCCCTCGAAGGTGCGAACGACTGAACAAACTTCACGTCGAAACGTTTCGATTGAGGTCAAAGATCAGTGACGCCAGTCCGGACCTATGACTCGAGCGAGGCTTAAGCACCAAGGCTCATCAAAGGAACGGTCAGCGAGTGTCGAGGATGAAAGGAAACCCAGAGCAAACACTCTGGCTCCTACACCCACACCGTCACAAGTGATGGGAGGCAGACGCCGACGGAAACGGGTTAATAGCCCGGTCGGCCCGGCCACATCAAAGGACGGCGGGCTAGGAGGGGGTGATAGTAACCCGCCCCGAGGCTCAACACTCGTTCCTACAGTAAAGGTTAGAATCAGGAAAAGTCCTAGATTAAACCCTACTCAGTAATCGATGATTCGCACAATACTAAGCAGCAGCTTTACTAACCTGTTTTTTTTAATGAGGATTTAAAATAACGGGTGCCGTTCTTGAGTAAATCTGTCTGTGGACGTGAAGCCGACGGTGAATAAAAAATTACACAACGAGAAGTCATGCGATTGCCTCTTAGTTTGAGACAACCTGACGCCGGAAACATGGAAATTTGGGGCCTCTGATTTTTTTATTGGACTGTGAGGATGGGTTCCCAGCATAGGCTGGTGGATTCTGCCCGAAGGGTAGATCCATATTGGAACCATTTTTAATCCCAGTAGTCTGATAGAAGGGGGGGTGTCCTAATTATCCATGTTGATAGTGTTGGAACCCATAGACCGCATAGGAAATAACGGCATATGCAAACATTGCGACTGGAGAACCAGAGCGTGACGGTGTGAGGAGAGTGAGTTGTTCTATTTTTTTTTGAGCATTACCTTATTTGGTCATGGCGTGATGCGCTGTGGACCAATAGGGTTTGCCCTCCTCGGTCACGTAGGCCCTTCCTCCAATCAGAGGCGTGCGCCACAGGGATAAAAGGCCGCGTCGCACACCACGGAGGTCACATCTGCGCCCTTCTCGTGAGAGTCGGACGCTTCTCTTCAAGTGGAACCCATCAGTTCAGGAAGAACCATGGGGTCCTCGTCCGACGAGCAGTCAGGGTACAGCTCTTCGGCGAGCCACAAGTCGCAGAAGAAGAAGAAGAAGAAGAAGAAGAAGAAGAAGAAGAAGAAGAAGAAGAAGAAGAAGAAGAAGTCCAAGAGGACCAGACCCGAGCCAGAGCTCGAGTCTACCTCGGCTAAAAGTGCAGCTCTTCTGAAGCAGATCGAGGATGCACAGAAAGCCTTGGCCGAGTCCCAGGAGCGGGAGAAGGAGCTCCGCCGAAAGGCGAAGGAGGCGGCTAAGCAGCAGAAGCGCGACTTGAAAGTCGCGGCTGCTGCCGCCTCGAGGGACTCCTCCCCCGACGAGATGGAGGTCGACGAGCCGTCGACACCTGCTCCATCGAAAAGTGCTACCCCTTCAGGTTCTAAGGGCAAGAAGCCCACTGAATCGAAGGCATCCAAGGGGACCTTGAAAGACTTCAAGATCCCTAAGGTGCCCAAGAAGGAAAGTAGCAAAAAGGAATCCGCAGCCAAGAAGGCTCCAGCCCGGGAAAGGAGTAGCGAGTCTACTGCACCCCCGGAACCTGGAACCGAGCCGTCGGAAGTCGATGCCGGTGCCGTGGAGAGCACCGTATCCTCTCCCCCAGACACGGCCAAGGCTGTCGACGAGTGGAAGCTGCTGTCAGCGATCACTGCCAAGCGACGTACTGAGTATGTCGATGACAGGCCACTGACCAAGCTTCAGGACTACCGCAAGAATGGTCAAGTGGTACTCCCTAGTCTCGTCGGTAAGGATGGTAGTGACGACGAGGAATGGTATTCAGATGATACTCATGCCATCGACTGGTATGTCTCGATGATCGAGAACATCACAAATGACGTCAGGACAAATGACATCAGGACGCTGGCGGCTCAGTCGAATCCTTTGAGAGAGTTATCTCCAAGGATTGACAGTCTGAGCTCGGCTATGACGATGTTGGGCCGAGAGCAGGTGGTGCAGGACAAGCCTGACACCCCGGGTAGGTCTCTCGGCGCCTCCGTCTACCCACCAGCAGCCGCGCCTTCCTCATCCGCTCCCTTGATAACCCTCTCGGGAGCCACCGAGCCTACACCGCCACCGATTCAGAGAGTGGTGTCACCGAAGATCCATCCGGATCTTCATGGCATCACACCTCTGGTCCCCGCGAGTGTAGCCGTCTGCCCGGACCCGTCGGCTTCCGCCCAAGCAGTAGAACCTGCCGAGGTGGATATAGGCGGGGACGTCAATGTCGTCGGTCAATCTCCAACGGCTCCCCCTGACCAGGGAGACAAGGACGACCTTGAAGGTCGGGAGAGCGACGACGACGACGGAAGCGACTCAGCAGACTCGGCAGTCCTCCACTCAGATGCTGAGGGAGACTCCCGGGATGCTTGGAGTACGACAATGGACCGTGTGGCCCCATTGCCGGAGTCGCCGACGTTTTCAGGCCAGCTAGCCGCAAGTGCTTCACATGAGGATGAGCGCACTGACGGAGAGCAGGCTGAAATCAACGCCGCCACAGGGTCCATCTCGGAGGATCAGTAGTATGATACTACAGCTCCTCCTCTTCAGCTTGGATCGCTGACATCGAACAGAGTCTCGATGTCAGCATGGAACCCCCGGGAACTCGTTCCCGGACGACGGTGTACCCTCCACGAGTGGGGGTACCTTTCCTGTCCCCGGACCTCCCTGCGAAGCTGTGTGGATCCGACGCCGAGTGCAGCTCTTCTGAAGCAGATCGAGGATGCACAGAAAGCCTTGGCCGAGTCCCAGGAGCGGGAGAAGGAGCTCCGCCGAAAGGCGAAGGAGGCGGCTAAGCAGCAGAAGCGCGACTTGAAAGTCGCGGCTGCTGCCGCCTCGAGGGACTCCTCCCCCGACGAGATGGAGGTCGACGAGCCGTCGACACCTGCTCCATCGAAAAGTGCTACCCCTTCAGGTTCTTAGGGCAAGAAGCCCACTGAATCAAAGGCATCCAAGGGGACCTTGAAAGACTTCAAGATCCCTAAGGTGCCTAAGAAGGAAAGTAGCAAAAAGGAATCCGCAGCCAAGAAGGCTCCAGCCCGGGAAAGGAGTAGCGAGTCTACTGCACCCTTGGAACCTGGAACCGAGCCTTCGGAAGTCGATGCCGGTGCCGTGGAGAGCACCGTATCCTCTCCCCCAGACACGGCCAAGGCTGTCGATGAGTGGAAGCGGCTGTCAGCGATCACTGCCAAGCGACGTACTGAGTACGTCGATGACAGGCCACTGACCAAGCTTCAGGACTACCGCAAGAATGGTCAAGTGGTACTCCCTAGTCTCGTCGGTAAGGATGGTAGTGACGACGAGGAATGGTATTCAGATGATACTCATGACATCGACTGGTATGTCTCGATGATCGAGAACATCACAAATGCCTCAGACTCGTCGGGGGTGTCGCTGCCCGAGCGACAGCGGATTGGGTTCGCATGGCGCATCTTCAATCCAGGGCAGCAGTGTGCTTTCGAGAACTGCACACGTAAGGGGTTCCCCCCTCGCGTATAGGCGATGGACGGCAGGTATGCTCGACACTTGGTGGAAGAGCATCGAGCCATCCGTCCGCAGTTCGGTTGTGTTAAGGTGGAAAAGACCATTCCATGTTATCAGGACCCCGATGACCCGACCTCTCCTCCTTTCGTGACCACACGAAGGGGCTTGATGGCGCGTCATCTCAAGTCGTACAAGCAGCCCCATAAGTACAACGCCGAGGGCGCTATCCAACTAGTGGAGACGCTGGTTGGAAAGTGTGAACGGAATGAGAAAACAGGCGCGCCGACTAGACACTGGATGCGGATGGCACCCGCACCCCCGTCTACGAAGCGCCTGTATATCAGACCGGAACTGATGCCCGCTTTCTACGGCGCCTACCCCGAGTTCAGGGTAGAGCACGGAAGAAGCGGGAGGCCAGTCGTCCTCGAGACCCAGGACCGACAGCCTCTACGAGTGGGAACAAGAGGCCCCACTCTACAGAGGCTGGAAGGTCTGCCGGTTCAACTGAACCTAAGAAGCCTAAGCCGCAGGCTGCTCCCTCGAAGCCCGAAAAGGCATCGAAAGCCGCCCCGGCCCCCGGCTCCTAAAAAGTCGAAGACTGCTTTGACCGGTTCAGCCAAACCTAGCACCAGCGGTGCTAAAACTGGAGGCAAGACGGTGGAATCCCGGAGTGGTCGTGATCGACAACCCAAGGTGACCACCAACTCGTCTCCCCCTGTCAAGCCCCCTACAGCGGCAGAGGGCAGCACCCGAGCTGCCACGCCGCATGTCCACGTGGGAGGCGCGACACTGACCTCGGCAGCAGGAGCCACCTTCTCCAACGTCGTGTCAGGCGCTGACACCCCGACAGCAACCTTGCGTTGGGAGTTGGCACAGCCTGCATACGGCGATGGCGTCGAACGTGGGGTCCCCAAGACGTTCGTGGAACGTTGTAAAGGACTTCTACAAATGACGGGTAGCCCTGCTATCGATCATTTCGGTGAGGCATTCCGCGAGGAAGCAAGTGCCTACTTGTTCGGCCTGTTCGATAGAACAAACATGGCCATCCGTAACGAGCTCCTTCCGGCTCTTAGGGAAGAGGCGCGCCAGACCATTCAGATGGAGATGGACTCTCGTCTGACCGATGACCGATGACGCGTCTCAATAACTTTGAGTCACAGGCCCAATATGATATCACCAAGAGGGATGGTATCATAGAAGGCTGGGAGGAAATCGACCGCAAATTCTTTAGAGTCTTCGGGGTCCAACTCTCGGAATGGATGAAGGACAAGCACCATGGCGTCCGAACCCTGAAGCCCATTCGAACTGAGCCCTCTCGCGAAGCGCAGAGGTACCTCGTCGAGGGTGGAGTGGTTCCTGACGTCAGGACGCTGGCGGCTCAGTCGAATCCTTTGAGAGAGTTATCTCCAAGGATTGACAGTCTGAGCTCGGCTATGACGATGTTGGGCCGAGAGCAGGTGGTGCAGGACAAGCCTGACACCCGGGGTAGGTCTCTCGGCGCCTCCGTCTACCCACCAGCAGCCGCGCCTTCCTCATCGGCTCCCTTGATAACCCTCTCGGGAGCCACCGAGCCTACACCGCCACCGATTCAGAGAGTGGTGTCACCGAAGATCCATCCTGTTTTTGAAGTCCTATGGTGTGGAAACATCGAGAGATATCTCATCCAAGCTGTCTTATAGCCAGTTTGAACAACATGGGTCTTTTTGACGTAGCACTTTACGTGGAAGGTTTAAGAGAGGGTTCTCCTGACTTAAAAGAGGAGAAGGTGGCTCCTTTGGTCACTCTGGTTTAAGATTTCATCCAACATGGATCACAAGGAAGAGGAGGTCATTTTTGACCCACGTCTACAAAGTCCCTTCACTATGATAATAGCTGGACCTACTTCTTGTGGAAAACGTCAACTTGTATTCAAGTTGATAAAAGGTGTAGACGAGATGGTAACTCCAAAAATACATGACATATACTACTGCTACAGTCAATGGCAAGATGGATTTGACGAAATGGTGAAGTTGGGAGTTAAGTTCAACAAAGGTCTTCTTTCAGAAGACTTTTTGTACGAGGATAAAAGAGACGTGACTAAACATGGACTGGTCATAATAGACGACCTTATGGATCCCGAGTATGTTCCTACCATAATGAAGCTTTTCACTGTGGGGTCACACCATCGCAGTTTAAGTGTAATTTTTATTACACAAAACTTGTTTTTCAACAATCCTGCCTTCAGGACATTGAGCTTAAATGCACACTACCTAGTGGTTTTTAAGAACCCTAGAGACATGAGTCAAATAGGACACATCAGCAAACAGGCCTTTCCTGGACAAAAATCCTTTCTGACGGAGGTATATAACTCAGAAACCAAAGAGAAGCATTCATATATCCTATTGGACTTTAAGCAGAGCACACCTAACGAGCTGAGGGTAAGGAACAGCATAACAACTCCTTGGAATACCTTGGTTTTCATTCCTAAAGCTTCAGCTTCAAAAAGAAAACGTTAGAATGGTGACCAAAAAATCTACTGCTGGAGGAAAATTGAAACTTTTAAGGAAGCATTACCACTTGTTAAAACACATATCCAAATGTTCCTCGGGAGAGTGTTCCCACATCATAAAAGGCTTGAGTGATGAGGTCATCAGGTTAATGAGTCAAATTTGTGTCAATGTCATGAACAAAAACCTGTTGCGTAACGAATCAGACGCAGTTAAACATCTAACACCCTACAAGAAAGAACTAAAGGCAGTGACTAGGCACAAGGCTACCGTAAAGCAGAAGAGGAAAACCTTTGAGCAAAAGGGTGGATTTTTGGGAACCATATTGGGTTTAGCCTTACCGCTGATAACAGGTCTCATAGGAGCACGTCGATAAGAGCATGTCTTATTCAAGGATGGCCCTCGTAAGGGCGGATCTTGTTCCCCCAGAAAAAAACCCTTCTCCTATAACTACTACCTATCCTGCTTCTACGCCTCCGTCTGCTCTCCAGCCTGGACCTAGTGTTCAAGACCAGTACTACAGCACTCAACTTTTAAGAGAAGGTTTAACTCCTGATTCCAGCCTGGTTCAGGTCCTGAACCACCTTCAAAGTAAAGCACACGAGGTGCTTAACTCTCCTAACCTCAAACTGAAGGACAAGTTAAGGCAGTACAATCAACTTATGATAAAGTCGGGAATTTTAACTAAAAAAGCCAAGGCCTTAGGACAACGTAGGGAAGGCCCCTATCCTGGTCGAGCATTAGGACAAGGACCTGCAGCAGCAGGAAGGGGTGTAAATAACACTTTAGAAGACACCGACGACGAGGACGAGGATGACGGCTCTTTCACAGATGCTAGAGATGTTCCCCAACTTCCTGACGATTCAGACGGAGACAGCGTAGATGAAGTTAATGGGGGGGAAGTACCTGGACCTCATGCAAAAGACAACACAGTTGGTATGGACGCCGACATCAAAGAAAGAATACCTTCCACTTACAGAACGACTGCTAAAAAACTCTACAGAGAATTATCACGTCATGGAAGTGAGATATTGAATTGGAACAGAGACGGGGAAATATATGTGAACGGGGAGCGTGTCCCTGGAACCGACATAACAGATTTGTTAGCTTTTGCTGCCAGACCAAAGTCGTTGAGGAAGGACCTACCTAAAGGAAGCCAGGTCTTCATAAGAGCAGTTAAAAGGATAAACCCCACCTTGAAATTTGTCAAAAACAAGTCGGCTTTTGTAGGACACAGTCCTTCTTTTGCGGCCAGTCCCTTGAAGAGGGCATCCCCTATAAAAAAGAGGAAAGCAAGTCAAAAAGGAACTGGACGCACAAGGCTTTGAAGAAAGATGTCCTCAGGTTTTACACAGATCCTAAACAACCTGGAAGTTTCACCAGTGTTTCTAAACTTCAACGTCATCACTTCAAGAAAACAAAGAAAAAAAACATAGAATAAGCATTGGAAGATGTAGATGCATACACCAGACACAAACCTTACAAGAGAAGATTTCCTAGAAGAAAAACACAAACATGGGGCATAGACAAACAGTGGCAACTTGATCTTATAGACATGCGAGAATTTTCAAAGGAAAACAAAGAATACCAGTACATCCTAGCGGGAATAGATGTGTTTTCAAGGTATGGTTTTGGGCAACCTGTGAAAAGTAAGAGAGCTGATGACGTCACAGAGGCTTTAAAAAAAATGAGCAAAGAAAGAAAACCTCAACGAATTCAAACTGACAAGCGCAAAAAGTTTGTCAACAAAATTTTTAAGAAACACTGTGAAGCTCAAAACATCAATTTTTTCACAGGTGAAAACAACAGCATGAAGTGTGCCTTAGCTGAAAGGTTCAACTCTACTATTCAAGGAAAAATGTGGAGATGTTTCTCTCATTTCAATAACTACAAATGGGTTGACTTGCTGCCCGACGTGGTTAAGTCCTACAATCTAACTTACCACAAAACCTTAGGAGCTGCCCCTTCAGACATAAACAAAGACAACTCAGAAGTCTTGTTTTACAGGTTGTACTATCAACCTCAAAAGAAACAAGTTCCTGTCCTTAAGTTGAAGAAAAAAAATCAAGTGCGAATGCTGAAAACAAAGAAAACATTCAACAGAGGGTATGAACCTAACTGGACAGAGGAAATATACACAGTGGACGGTGTTTCACCCAAAGGGTACCACCTCAAAGATCTCCTTGGAGAAGAGATAAAAGGAAGCTTCTACGAACCTGAAGTTCAGAAGGTGCAAGCCCGTCACGGAAGACGCTACAACATAGAAAAAATAGTTAAATACAGAGGAAAAGGCAAGAAAAGAGAAGCCTTCATCAAGTGGAAGGGTTATGGAGACAAGTTCAACTCTTGGGAACCTGTTAAGAACATAGGCAAATGGCGTTTACCTTAACTCTACCTAGCAACTCGTCTATGAACGTGTTTCCTAACAACACTTTAACAAGTTACAACACTATTTTGGCAGAATACATTAACTCTCCTACTCAGTTAGAGTGTGCTCTTCAAGAAATAACCTGTCCTACCACGTGGTACAACGTCAAAGAAGAATCCATTCTCATGGCAGAGGGAGAAAACGACTTGAAAAACAACCTCCGCACTGTGGTAGCTTTATTAAACAAACGCAAAAGAGAGTTTTTTCCTCTGGAAGACCAGGAGGCCATAGTGTCTTCAGTAGATCTTCAAGCTCTACGTCGAATCTAACAGCCGAATCTGCTTTGAAAAGAGGAGTGAAAATAACAAAGAACCTACGTCATGTCGATCCTGTGGGACCTTCTGAAACCATTCCTCCTGCTGGTCCTGAAAGTGAAAGTTCACCGCCTCCTGCTGCTGTGCCTGAGACGCCGTCTGGAGGATCCACTCCTAACCAACCATCACCAGAAGAGGAGGAGACGAAAGAAGAGCGGGAAAAGGAGGAGGATAAGGGGGGACGTGACACGGCAGGCAGAGAGAAGAGGGAAATATCGCAAGCTGTTGCTGAAGTGATGTCAATGGATGACAGGGGCAAAAGATCTATTTCTTATTTTGAAGAAAATGCCGTTTTCACAGACTCTGCTCATGTTTCTCCTCTGTCTCCCAGTCAGTTACAGGCTGTAAAAATATCTACACGCTTCAAAGAAATAAGTAGATTCCTCTCTAAGTATTACTTCAAGGAAGGGAGCACCTACAAAATGTTTGCCTTAGAAGGTGTCAACCTGGAAAGCAACTCAGAGTTGATAGGATACTTGAACAGGACCATAAATAAACTACAAAGCATGTTGGTAAGAAAACTAAGAAACTACAGAAAGAACAACAAAGCCACCATGTTTCACTACAACAGATACACTATGAAAAGTGTAATTTCCTTGCCTCCTGGTGTGGTCATGCAACTGCCAGAAAACTTAGGGAAACAATTAGGTTTCAATGGAAGTGTTTTCCTGAGTGGCAAGACAGAAAGCCCCTACGTAGTAGACCTTCAGTACAAAAGTCGATGTGCTTTCGTGTACTCTGACATAGTCAAGCACAGTCTAGTGGGTGATTCTAAAGCACCCCTTTTGAGGCAAATCAACATAAATCGCTACAACGGTGACATGCAAACCACAAGTTTTCAAAACTTGATATATCTGCCTGTCACTAAAACCACCTTCAGACAGATAGGCATATACTTAACCCATTGAGGGCTAGCATCGACTATAGTCAACACCATGGTAGGCCTAGCATCGACTATAGTCGACACCATGGCAGGCCTAGCGTCGACTATAGTCGATGGCAGTTATATAGGATTAGTATAGGAATTGAAAATAGGCTCGTCCTCTAGAAACTATACTTTTTTCAGAGGCCGTCCCCATGGCCAGGGCAACAATTTCTGCTCTGCCCTTAAAGGGTTAAGAGACAAGACTGGGGACCCGATACCATTTGAAAGCGGATCAGTGTCGGTGGTACTTGCCTTCAGACCTCTTCAAGGATAGGGGTATATCACCATGCTTCACTACTATGGAACCCCTCCCTACCTGGCCCCTAGCGGCCAGTACGCTGAATACTACAGAAAATCACAGTTTGGGAACGGCGCTTTACCAGCATACGGAGGTAGGGGCAGACAAAGAGGACATGGACTGGGATTGTTAATAGGTGGTTTACTGAGAGGAGCCCTGGAGGAGAATGACATAGGAAGAAGAGCCCTGAAGGATTTGATGGAGAGAATGCGTGCCTTAGAGGATCGTAGTCAAAGCCCTACTCCAGCTAAGACCGGGTGCAGTTGGTACTGCAACAAGAATTCATTTTCCATATAATATCCATGTACTCTGCTTGCAAGCATATATCATTATAATGATTCATACCTAGCATGTACTCTGATTCGAAGAAAGAATAAAAGATTGAATTAAAAAAGAACCGAGGTGTGTCTTTGTTGCATTTTAATCTGATATCAAAAATGAGTCATAAGTATTGCGTAAATCCATAGAAATATTGCATCAGAACATGAGTCATGGCTGTTGTGTAATTTCTTACAAGCATTGCGCAATACACCTTCATACGTAGGTCATACGTTTTGCAAGTAGGTTAGTAGGTCACTTCCGGTTTGCAAGTAGGTTAACCCTAGGTATTGCGCAATTCTCTTAATTTATGCAACTAGGTCAGGTCACTAGGTCAAATGAAATCCAGCTCTCTGATTGGCTGAAACTAGGTCACTTCCGGTCTACCAGTAGGTCATGACCTAGTTAGTAGCTAATCCGTTGCGCTCAGTTTGCATGTATATACTACTCATAAGGAATAACTTACTCTGAATCTGAGTCACGGTCCACGTCATCTTCAGGTAGCAGGTTATTGACATATCCGCCAGCTACTACAAGGTTCTTGTAGTTCTTCAGTAGAGCGTAACCGACGTCCGCGTTTATGTAATAGAACTGTTCCGTGGGGAACAGGAGGATCACACGTGGGTCCTTACCCTCAGGGATACCTAGAACAAGCAAGTATTATCTTTATTTGTTGACACTCACAGTTATCACTTGGATGGACAAATTTCATGAATTCGTTATAAGGAATGGTTGTGCCCTTTCATAGCTCTATGCCATTTTTGAATAGCACTTTTAATTGTGTGTATATCTTCCCCACTACTGGTACCGTGTATAAGGCGTGTCTTATACGCGAGGTTTTAGTTCTCCCTGTATCCACAACGGGGTCATCAAGACCTTTCCTTCAATATGTTACTCCCCCTTAATTCATAAGGGCACATGGGGGTGCAGGGAGGTCCGGTAGGCCCTAGCTACATATTGTTGGAAATGGTGCAAACCAAAGACAATGAGCATGGGAAACTGTTACCCGGCAACAGTAGAGATCCCTAATGGGCGTTTTGAATAAAGCACTCAGCACCAGCGCCATGATGGCTTCAGATGTGGATCTCCTGTCCCTTAATTTACTTCAATTTACATCACATATAGCTTTTTCAATTTTGAAAATACATTAAGTAGAACAAATGTTATGATTTTTTTTGATTTTTCTGACCAAATCCTAAAACACTAAAAGAGTCTTATAGGCAGTGTGCACCTTATACACAGGAGATTATGGCAGTATATAAAACCAAACCTTGGTATTTTGGCACAGTACATACCATCTTTCCGATTCTTTTTAATAGATTCATTCATATTCCCATTATACAATATTTATTATCCAATAGATTCATTCATATTCCCATTATACAATAATTATTATCCACAACTTACCTATTATCTCCCTGAGTGCTTGTGCTGAAGATTCTGTCTGTGCAGCATTAGGTTCTTCATTACTCGAGTTAACCCCTTCTAGTTTGTCTTTTAGGTGTGTCCCAGCAATAAAGGTATAGATGTCTACACCACTCATTGGAGGAAACATGAGGCAGGAAGCCCCTGCAATACCCACCATCTCGCGTACTACCTTTAGGTCGCTTGCTGAACCTTTATAAACAAAATGATACATGTTCACTGCTGTATCTCTTACTTTAGATAAGAGATAACCTATAATCTATCAATTGTGTACATGGGTGTCGAGCATTAGAGTTCAATAAAAATCCACTCTAGACCAAAGACAAGTGTAAGCAGTGCAGTTGTTGCCTTCATGTGATGGGGAATTTTCTGCTCTTCTACTTAGCAGAAGGATACGAGGATGCTAGGGGTCGAGAGGGTGCAGCAAAGCTGCAAGACCACTAGGGGTGTAGGAGTTTAGATGGCCGTTTAGATCATATTGACTCTTTTGGTTTGGCAAAAGAGTCATGTGTGGTAGGCTTTGAGTAGGAGTGTGGGATATAGGCTATAAATTTCTTTAAAAGTGTGATGAAGGGAGGATGTGCATGTTAACTAACAAATTTGGCATAACTACTGACATATTTTGACTAATTGCTGACAAATAGCAACAAAGTACTGACATTCATTGACTTATTGCTGACAAAATATGAGTAAATACTGACATATTGACTAATATCTGACAAATTGTGAGTGATTACTGACATAAATGGACTGATTGTTGTTATATAATGACTAAGTACTGGCATATATTGACTGATTGCTGACAAAAAGTGATTGATTGATTGATTGATTTGTGTTTTACAGCACTCTAGCGGCACTAAGTGGCTATCCCGTGTTTCACAGGTTGATAATTTAACAGAGGAATGTGTCAGTGCCCGCGCATATGTGCACCACACACATCCTGAGGGGATAGGAAAGAGGAGATATAGACCCTTTTAAGTGGGCTAGGGAAGCCCGTGACAAAAAGTGAGTAAATACTGACATATATTGACTAATTGCTGACAAATTGTATGTAAATGTGTTGACTAAGGGAGTGATCATTTTTTAACAACAGCGGGGGCTGGTGGGTTTGCGCATGGACGCGCCAAAAAAATTTTGACCCCCTCTGGAGGGGGTAAAATCTTTTCATAAGGGACAAAAATTGCGCGCGAACGTCCCCTTTTAGCCTATAGTAACGCACAGGGTTTTCCACTCAAAACAGGTGAAAACATTCTGACCCCCCCTCAAACCCACCAAATCCCCCTGTTGTTAAAAAATGATCACTCCCTAATTTCTGATATCTAGTGACTATGTACTGACATATATGGACTAATTGCTGTTATATAATGACCAAGTACTGACTGATGTGGCTGATTGCTGACAAATAGTGAGTAAATACTGACATATATTGACTAATTGCTGATATATATATAGTGACTAAGTACTGATATATATCAACTGTTTGCTGACAAATAGTGACAAAACACTGACATATATTGACTTATTGGTGACAAAATGTGAGTAAATACTGACATATATTGACTAATTGCTGACAAATTGTGAGTAAATACTGACATGTATTGACTAATTGCTGGCAAATAGTGAGTGATTATTTATATATATTGACTAATTGCTGACAAATTGTGAGTAATAACTAACATATATTGACTAATTGCTGACAAATAGTGAGCAATTACTAACATATATTGACTAAATGCTGATAAAATGTAAGTAATTACTACCATGTATTGATAATTGCTGATATTCAGTGACTAAGTACTGAAGTATATTGACTAATTGCTGACAAATAGTGAGTAATTACTAACATATATTGACTAATTGCTGACAAATCCTGCATTATTTCTGACATATTTTGACTAATTACTGACAAAATGTGAGTGCATCATACCAATCTGGACATGATGCACAAATGAATAAAATGCCATTTATCTTTTTAATGTCAATACTTAATCACTAGGTGTCAGGAGTTTATCCTTCCAAGCATATGAATTCTATAAGGGAGCACTGATTGATTGATTTGTGTTTCACAGCACTTTAGCAGCACTAAGTGGCTATCCTGTGCTTCACAGGTTGATAGGCACTATCAGCGGAAATGGTGGTATGATTTGTCTATGTGGGGGAAGTAATCATCAGGTTTCAACTAGATGTTATTGTAGAGCCCAAGGGCTTTTATACAGTAAAACTTGGTTACAACGAACTAGTTGTTACAGGTTCAAAAAATTCGTTATAACCAAATTTCGTTGTAAGCAAGTTCAGCCCTTTGGAAAGGTTTAAGGACATCTACCCCCCCCCATCACCTGTACCAGTGGCTGAGATCTAAGAGGTGTTTAGGCCTGTTTAAGGACATCTACCCCCCCCCCCCCCATCACCTGTAGCAGTGGCCGAGATCTAAGAGGTGTTAAGGCCTGTTTAAGGACATCTACCCCCCCTTCACCCTGTCACCTGTAGCAGTGGCCGAGATCTAAGAGGTGTTAAGGCCTGTTTAAGGACATCTACCCCCCCCCCCCCTTCACCCTGTCACCTGTAGCAGTGGCCGAGATCTAAGAGGTGTTAAGGCCTGTTTAAGGACATCTACCCCCCCCCTTCACCCTGTCACCTGTACCAGTGGCTGAGATCTAAGAGGTGTTAAGGCCTGTTTAAGGATATATACCCCCCCCTTCACCCTGTCACCTGTACCAGTGGCTGAGATCTAAGAGGTGTTAGAGCCTGTTTAAGGACATCTACCCCCCACCCCATCACCTGTAGCAGTGGCTGAGATCTAAGAGGTGTTAAAGCCTGTTTAAGGACATCTACCCCCCCCGCATCACCTGTAGCAGTGGCCGAGATCTAAGAGGTGTTAAAGCCTGTTTAAGGACATCTACCCAAACCCCCATCACCTGTAGCAGTGGCCGAGATCTAAAAGGTGTTAAGGCCTGTTTAAGGACATCTATACCTAATCTGGGGACATGAACACAAGTTATATTGATATAAATAAATCATTTAGTGCATATTTTCACAATTTGGGGGTCAAAATTAATTCGTTATAAACAGGTTTATGGCTAAAGTACTTTGTTATAACCAAGTTTTTCTACTATAGAAATGTATAAGAGAGGTTTGTGACTAAGCATTTTTGTTTGTTATATCCAAATTTCGTTATAAGGGAGTTTGTTATAACCAAGTTTCACTGTATATCCCAATATTTCTTCTGGTTTGTGTTTCTCGAATACTTCTTTCAAGCTTGTACAAGCGTGGTATTGCGCCCTGTAGGGACACTGTTGGCAATCGATGAGGATGTGCTCCACTGTCAGGGGGTTCTGACAGCGGGCACACTTGGGAGGGTTTTCTCTCCCTATTCTGTAACCATGGGTCAGTCTTGTGTGACTTGTAGGGTTTGGTCATGTTGACCTTTGTTTGGATCTTTTGGAGTTGGTTTCCCACCTCTGCGTCCCATGATGTTTGCCATTTGTTATATATGTTCTACAAGGGAGCAATGACACACACACACATATATATATATATATATATATATATATATATATATATATATATATATATATATATTTCGGTTTCGAAAAAGAATAAGCAAAATAATTTTTTTGACTAGAAGCCTTTTCGGCCGCAGCCGGTCCACCTGTGCACTATCCAGGGTGTGGTAGCGCCCTACCTCCAGCCAAAACGTATCTGTTTTAAGTGTCACCGGCGAAAAAGGGCAGGTTTGGGGAAGGAATGGATCGAAATAAAGGGTTTTTTGGACGCGGGGGCAGACGCCAGTCCAGACACTGGCAGAGAGGTCCAAGAACTGGCAGTTTAAAAAAAATATATCATAACTCCCTTAATAATAGGAGTTTCCCATAGAGTGACCTATAGATTAAGGGTAGCTCGAGCTGGCGAACGTCATGACGGTCTTTATTTTCAAATCTGCACAAGGGGAACAAAGTTATCAATGTTTTAAAGCTATGACATCACAAAAATGGCCATAACCTCCACCAAATCATCGTAGGAAAAAAATTCAAACAGCTATGGACTCCTCTGGAAAATCGTTTTTCTCTGGGAACCCTATTATCGCCCAACGATGTCTCTCTGTCTTCAGGCCATTTTGGCCTTTCCCCAGCATTTTTGGCCTCTACCACAATGTTTTGAGGGTATTCATGAAAGAATGATACAGACCTGTTCTCGGACCACCAATCTCGAACCACCAATGGGGCCGCGCATTATGCGGTGTCATTCTTTGTTCAAATCTAACAATTTCCTGCAATTTCACGGCACCATGCGGCAAACAAGGACGATTTGTGACAATAATCGGTATGTACTGCGACAATAAAGCAAGATTTCTTTCAAATAACAACACATTTGGGCCAAAAACACCGACACATCGTCACATTGTAAACAAACAACACTTTTGCTGGTACTGCAGTTACTGCACCGCGCCGACCCACCAGGGGGGGGGGAGGAAGGGGGTGAGGGGAGGGGGTTCAAGCTTGAACTCATAGAGCCAGCACCGCAGCAGACCGGTCGCTGTAGATTTGCTTGGCGGGCAAAACGCCGACCGTGTGCCGATGACAGCTTGAACTCATAGAGCCAGCACCGCGGCAGCCCGGTCACTGTAGATTTGCTCGACGGGCAAAACGCCGACCGTGTGCCGATGACAGCTTGAACTCATAGAGGTGGGTGTGGGGGGGGACTGCCTCAGCGGCGTAGCAGCCAAAGAAGCCGACCCACTGGGGGGGGAGGGAAGGGGGTGAGGGGAGGGGGCTATAGGCGCTCGGCGGGTTCAAGCCGACCGTGTGCCAATGACAGCTTGAACTCATAGAGCCAGCAGCGTGTGCCAATGACAGCTTGAACTCATAGAGGTGGGTGTGGGGGGGGGGACTGCCTCAGCGGCGTAGCAGCCAAAGACGCCGACCCACCGGGGGGGAAGGGGGTGAGGGGAGGGGGCTATAGGCGCTCGGCGGGTTCAAGCTGACCGTGTGCCGATGACAGCTTGAACTCATAGAGCCAGCACTGCGGCAGCCCGGTCGCTGTAGATTTGCTCGGCGGGCAAACACCGACCGTGTGCCGATGACAGCTTGAACTCATAGAGCCAGCAGCGCGGTCGGTGTAGATTTGCTCGGCGGGCAATACGCTGACCGTGTGCCGATGACAGCTTGAACTCATAGAGGCGGGTGGGTGGGGGGGGACTGCCTCAGCGGCGTACCAGCCAAAGACGCCGACCCAGGGGGGGAGGGGGTGAGGGGAGGGGGCTATAGACCAGTTGAGGTATGGAACCGGTGTGCGATTGGTACATTGATTTACAGTGGAGGGTAGAGCTCTAGGCAAAGTCTATGGGCCGATGCAGTTGTAATATGACCACTTCCGCTAAAGCAGCGGAAAGTGGTCAACAAGTATATGCATTACATAACACTCAGAAATAGCATATCATACATTTCTTTGGTATCCTTACCAACTATGCCATCGGCAACGATGCCTGTTATCTGACACAACGGTGGAAGCAGTCTCTGCATGTAGTCTACTGCCTTGACTTTCTCCTTTTTGGCAGCCCTTGGTGACCATGTAGAGCCATTTATGGATCTGGAAGGTATGCTCACTGTGCGCTCATACAGTGTGTCTGAACAGAAGAGCAGTGCTGTGCTGGGTTCACTTGGCAGCTCCTAAGTCAATAAAAAACAAACAAAAACAGTACGACTAAAAGCAAAAGCAGGAGAGGGGGGCTGCATGTCAGCCTTCCTACTTCATTTGATACTATATGTACCAATATAAGAAGGCCTCGAGAGAAAAGAGCACAAACACTGCCATAATTCTTCAATTTCTTTACAGATGAAACGGCTATTTCCTATCTCATCAAGAGACGCTCGTGAATCAGTTCTAGAAAAGTAGCCAATAAACGATTAAGACTATGATAGAACATGTATATGAATGTGGTATAACCTCGCTATATTATGTAATCTATGATAATACCGGTATGCATTATTTCTTATATTCAGATCTATGTAGAATGTGGATCATTTCTTACTGGGAACTTTGAACCAATCTGGTCATAGATGTCATCGCATGAATCATCATCTCCTTGATATAAAAGCCACATCTGCTTCTGTCGTGATTTTTTCACTTTGGTCACAACTTCCCGCCATCTTCTACACACCCTATAAATCAAAATCAATGTACATATGAAGACATTGGATTCATTCAACATGGGCATAAATCATTAGGGTTTATTGCAAATCCATTTCATTATGATTTATTGCAAATTCTGGGCACATTCCTGCAGCTTTCAGTGTGGTTCCTAGCTCATCTATTGTATTCAGGTAAACTGGTCAAAAAAAATATGGTAGGTACCGTAATCTCCCGCGTATAAGGCGCGTCTTATACGAGGGGTTTTAGTTTTTCCTGGATCCACAAGGGGGACACCAAGAGCTTTATTTTGATATGCTACACTCCCCCCTAACTCAAAAAATAACGTAGGGGGGTTCAGGGGGGTGTGGGGGGCCCTAGCTACACATAGCTTTTTGAATTTTGAAAATCCATTCAGTAGAACCAAAGTTATGATTTTTTAATTTTTTTGACAATATTCTTCAACTCTAGGTGCGCCTTATACGCGAGGTGCGCCTTATACGCGAGAGATTACGGTAGGTATTTTTTCCTTGGAGAATTTACTTTAAGGCCGCCTGTAAATTTTTACACCTCTGCGACGCAGATTTGACATGCAGTTTCGTAAAAACTCTTCCATGTCACCATAAGTGCCAAAAACGCAGATTTTTTCCTCAAAAGTTTTATAACGAAGTTAGGTAGGGCCACAAAATTAGGATAGGTAGTGGGTTATGGGTGTCATGGGTGGGGGGCATATTTGAAAATACCGTAACTTCTTGGTCGGGTGGGGGCAAAACACGTTCAACAAACGCTGGTGATAGATAATCCTTCATCCTGGGTAATTCAAGTACACATCACAACATGTCATTCCACACACGAATCTGATTGGGGAAGGGCATTTTGCACTATCAGTTCTTTGTGGGACTCATGATGACTTTGATCATATTGGTGGCAGTGGGGGTTGGTCCACAAAAATTCAACAATCCCCCCCTGGCAATAAATGACTTGTCCCTTATCCAAGGCCTGGGATCCACTAGTCTCATTGCCCCTGCATTTGTTCTTGCCAATACAATTACACAAAGAAAATCGCAGCAGCAGATCCAGTGCTGTGACACTGCACCAGCAATGTCCAAGCAATGTGCAACAGAAAACCCAAATATCAACAACTTTTGATATCTGCAACAACTGACGGATGGTCTGTTGGATGTCGGCATTCACAAATTGAAACGCCCTAGTGGATCACCACCTTTAGGTAAGGCTATGCAGCCTGCGGTGCAGGAACTTCAAATTTTTAAGAAATTCCAAGATTAGTGGCCGAAAATCTGCACTCTTTGTTTTGTCTTTGGAAGAAACGCACAGCCTACCAGAAAACATCAGAGTTTCTTAAACTCGGAGATACTGAGTTTAAGTTTTTAAACTAAGACTCAGGTCTAGTAGTAAGACTCAGTCTCAGGCTCCACTTAAGTCTTCTAATCCTTCGTTATTGACTACAGAAGGGACAAGAATTTAAACATACTGACATACAGAAGGTGGGGCTCCGCTGGGCTTAAAAATTTTGTGTGTCCACATGGAAATACCCCCCTATGTGTTAATTAATGAGCATTCCCTAAGGGGTAAACATAAGCCTGAGGTCATAAAAAAAGATTGCCCACGTGACATAGATCACAAATAACTCAGGGTTCCAAAACTGGTGCTTATTTGAAACCAGGTGCTTCAAACTTAAAGGTATGGTATCTATATGCATACACACAATATCATCAAATACAGACTACGGTTTAAGTCCTACAAAATCAAATAAAAGCTCTTGATAAGCTGTTCATCACTTTGGAAATAAGGAGTAGGCTCCATAGGATTACTCTAGAAATGTAATTGGGGTTCCAAGTGGTAAACAGTACTAAAAGCTATATGGCCAAAAACAAAACTTTGAAAATGTCAATATTTCAGTTGACTTTGAGGTCATTGTTAACAGACTTCTGTATGACATGTCAGAATAAATATATTATGCTCTCATGGACTGTCTAAATTTGTGAAATGAAAAAAAAAGAAGAAAATCTGGGACAAAGAAAGATATTGAAGATAAGGTAAACAAGAAGGATACCATTTGTGAACAAATGTGGGAGATCATGTTGTATAGAGACTCGGGGTGGCAGTTTTGTCTCCGGTTACCCAACCTACCTCACCAAAAGAGAACAAACTTTTTCATACTTTTTGTAGATGCATGTATTTTCTTTCACTAAGTTTCAGGCCCCCCTTGGGAGGGCCTGATATATCTTAATTTTTCTTTCATTAACTTGCAAAAGTTATTGCGAATTGAGGTAAAATGATGAGACACGGAGATACATGTCTGAAACCATCATGGCGCTGCTACCGAGTGCTTTATTTGTATGTGAATGATGCTGTTCACAAAACTTGTGGTTAGATGCTTCCCACGCTGATGCGTTCATGAACATATCTGACACTCCTTCTCAATACTAATGTTTTATGAGATACCACATGTACTATTTACTGAGTATTGATACTTAACATAAAACGGGTGCCTCCCACAGCACTAGATGTCTCCTTCAGCACTAGACACCTGCAACTCTTGACACACCTTCTGCACTCCCAAACACATCTTCCATAGTCTCTAACACATCTACTGATGTAACAGAACTATCTCTATGGCTTCTTAAGCTCCTTCTGAACTGTAAACCCACACTTGGTCTTGCTGCCATTTTACTAGTTGTAGTCCACAGACTTCTAATCCACACATAGAAAGTCACTCTACACAACTTCTCAAAATGGTTTACTTCAGCAGAATTACAGTTCCCCCACACAGGGCTTCAGCTTACCCCCAGCCACCAGTCTCTATAGTTCACACTTTGCACAGCCTCTCCTGTAAAATACCTGCTACACAGTGTCTCTTGGCTGCTTAACCACTGCAGCCCTGACATGTCTCTGTACTTCAGACACATCTCGGCCATTGCAGTGGCGATCTGGCAGCAGCACTCTCTATTTCCCAGTGTTATCGCACAAAACTCTGACCTATCTGACGGCCCTGGTCGATCAACAGGGGATCTCCAGCCTGTGTCGCCCTGTTACACAGTTCTGCGTCATCCCCACATTTACCTCAAGTCTTTAGCGGAGTTCACAAATGCTAGATGTTCCATGCAGGGCACATAACATATTGCAGATTGAGGTAAAATGATGAGACACAGATATACACGTCTGAAGCCATCATGGCGCTGCTGCCAAGTGCTTTATTCGTACATGACTGATGCCATTCACAAGACTTGTGGTTAGATGCTTCCCGTGCTGATGCATTCATTAAAAGTTATGATTGTACATACATGTATCTAACAAAAGGGTCCCTCAAGAAGATTGATATTGATATGATTTAGCTCAGGAAATGTTCTGGGGGAAAAGAAATACCATAAAGCAAGAAAATACATTCTATTTTATCACAAAATCCATCAGGCTCATAAAGTTCTGAGAAGAAATGCATAAAATGTTAATGCTTTTTGTTTTACACTGTAAAAACCTAAATACCGTAAATTCCCTTGTAAAAGCCGCACCCTCGTATATGCACCCTGTGTTCATGAGAAAACTACAAGCTGAACTTGGGGTTTGAAAACTGGCAGTTCTGTACTGACCTGTAGTGTCATATACCCTTGTATAAGCCACACCCTGAATTTGGGACCACCTAAAGCCCCAAATAAGCATCTGGTTCTTGTATAAGCTGTGGCTTATATGAGAAAATTAACAGTAATGGTATGTGTTTTACACTGTAACAAGCAGCACATGAGCATATGTCATTTTAAACAAATGTGAAGATTCGTCCATTTACAGTTGGTGGATGTTGACTAATTAAGTCCCGTGCACCACTGTGAAGAGCAATCTAGGAGATTCTGGGAATACTTTGGAAACATAGAAGAGGTCCCTATGAAGAAATTCCCAACCTTAAGGCATCTATCCATATACCGGGCCACCTTGCACTAACAGTTATACCCCACAGTTCCAAAAAATATCCTGCTCTACACATGCTTCTAATTTGCAGTTCTTATTTGTCCTGCAAAAAAATTAGATTGCATTATCTGTGGAAAAGTTTTGATAGAAAATGCAAATTTTCTTGGGGGAGGGGGGGCCCTGGGGAGGATGGCCCCAACCTCTAAACTATTCAACAAGTATCATGTAATAGAACAGTGGCTTTTTTGTAAACAAAAGGTGGGATCTTGGCAGTAATACATTTATTTTTACTCACACTCTTTCGCTTTCCACACTTTTAATTTTCCACACTCTATTCAGTTTCATGGCACTTTCAGTGCACCTTTTATGAAATTTCAGTCATGTAAAGTCATGTTGAATACAGGTGACCACTGGTTCCTTTCTTTCCTCTCCTTATCTTTCCCCCTATCTTTCCACTCCTTACCTTTTCTCTCATCTCTCCTGTCCCTATCTTTCCTTGCCGAATTGTTCATCTCCATATCTTTCCTCACCTTATCTTCCCTCACCTTACCTTTCCTCACCTTATCTTATCTTTCTTTACTTTATCTCTCTTCTCCTTATCTTTCTTTACCTCATCTTTCCTCACCTTATCTCCTCTCCTTAACTTTCTTCACCTCATCTTTCCTCACCTTATCTTTCCTCGCCTTATCTTTCTTCACCTTGTCTTCCTCAGTTTATCTTTCCTCTCCTTAACTTTCTTCACTTAACCTTTCCTTTCCTTATCTTTCCTATCCTTTACATATTTTCTTCATGTTTTCTTCCCTCACCTCATCTTTCCTCACTTTAACTTTCCTCTCCATACCTTATCTTTCCTCATCTGAAGTTGCTTGGTGTTGCTAAGGGGGGGGGGGGCTCAGGGGTCAATGGCCCCAACCCCAAAAGTGTGCTCTAGAAAGATAGCAACCTAGATCTGGTTGTAGACTTACAGAAGGCTTCTGGCAGAAAATTCTAATGGGGGTCTCTGGGATGAATGGCCCCAACGCCAAAGTTATATTGAAAATCTCCTGTCCCCATACCCTAAATCTATAGACTTTCTCATTTGTGTTCTAGTAAGGTTTGCCTCCGGTAAAAACTGCAAATTTTCGGGGGGGGGGGGGGGGGGTTCTGGGGTGAATTATAGATTGATTGATTTGTTTAATGTCCTACGGCCGTAGGCCTCATGGGACAGCCTCATTGGTTATCAGACATTTAGTCCATTCTTTTCTCAAACTTAATTTGCGCGTGTGTGTGTGTGTGAATGTGAGTGTGCGCATGCGTGTGTTTGGGAGTCTGCTTGTAGCAGTGGGACACAGCTCGTAGCAGTGAGACACTGCTCGTGGCTCAAGGCCCCTCTTTATCATGCTGCCTCACCCAGATGCTGTGCCACAGACTGTTGACACATCCTGACACCGGCGGGACAGTCGTGGTTCTATACCAATCGGGCCAGCTTACCAGGGACTGACAAGTATAGAGAGCCACTTTCCAACATAGCTGGAAGATTACTCTTCCAGCGGGGCTGGAGGATCATTTCCCCAGCCCACCTGACCGATACTTGAGGGGAGGTGTTTCCCCCCGCTTCAGAGCTTCTCGAACATCTTCACTTCCCTGAGGAAGGTCAGCAGTTCTTTCTTACCAGTGCTGGTAAAGGCACTGTTCATGGACAGACCATGAAGGTGCTTGTCCCCTACTCCTCTTTGTTGCCTGACATGAGAGCACCAGGTGCTCCATTGTCAGAGGTACTTGACATAGCTGATATGTGGGTTGGTTTTCACCCTTCATGAGGTGTCCGTGGGTCAGCAGTGAGTGACCTATCCGAAGACGGGTCAGTCTTGTCGATTCCCTCCTGGTCAGGCCAGTGTGGTCATGCTCTTTGCCAATCGACGGTTCGATGGCTCTGAGCTTGTTGTTGTGGTCAGAACTCCATCTTTTCTGCCACTCTTCCTTGATGAACTCCTTGGCCATAGGGAGCAGGTCTGAAGAGGGGATGGGAGCCAAACCGGGTTCCCGGCTCAGGGCTTTCTTAGCTGCATAGTCTGCAGCTTCGTTCCCCTCTATCCCAATGTGGCTGGGGAGCCAACATAGGGTGACCTCTTTCTGGGCCTGAGTCAGGTGCGAGATAGATTGTTTCATCTGCTGCACCACTGGGTTTCGTGGGTCATGCTAGCATAGAGTTTGCAGGCATGACTTAGAGTCAGAGAATATGATGAAGGCATTGCGCCTAGACACCTTCATCCAGTCCAGTGCACTTAGGAGGGCATGCGCTTCTGCAGTTTGTTTAGTTTTACGTCCGGGGGCCATCGAGGAACTCAGACATTCAAGGGTTCTCGGACATCAAGTCCTTTCTTTTTTTTTGGACAGGTATTTATATGCTGCTTGCCCGACACAGCAGTGACCGAATCTATGAATGACCGCATCTATGAGGGGTGAGGGGGGAAACCGCTACCGGGGCTTCATTCCCCTACACTTTTCAAAGGATAGCAAGTGTTCTTTTATTTGCCTGGTCCTATAGGCAGGGCCAGACAAACCACGGCCTTTGATTACTCAGATGTGGTTCACTGAGGGGGAATCCCATGGCAAAAGGCAAGCATGTAGACCCAGGCCCGCACATATGGACACCAGCTGCCCACATGCTCACCCCAAGCCACAAGAAACCCCAAGTTTGTCGCCTTTTACGAATCTGGTATGCCCACTGGTAGAATGGAAGAAGGAGAATTCCTCCTTCGTGGACTCCCAATGAAGTTATTCTGCTCCTCCATGCCCTCACATGAAGGTCCCCACTCCACAGGGGGAGTCCTCAACAGTTCCATTGGATTATATTACACCTAACGTTTGCCATATTGGGATTAGGTGTGTCTGTCAGAGGCCATTGCACAGCTTTTGGCCCTTGCCTTGCTCACAATGGCCCCAACCCCATTATTATGGAGAAAATCTCCTGTCCCCATATCCTAAATCTGTAGTTTTCATTTGTGCTCTAGTAAGGTTTGCAACCTATATATGGGTCAGGTCACCAGAAAGCAGTAGATTTTGTGTTTTTGGGTCATTTTTGGACTTATGGCTCTGGAGAAAGAAGTTGTGAACCAATCTTGTCTTACATAGACTCATCTGATAGAGAACACTTAGTACTATCAGAAAAATGTAAATTTGTGGTCATCCATAAAAAACTTTAGGACTTATAGCCTGCTGAAGTGAAAAAGAAAACGGCCAAATTTGTTCTTTTTTATACTTATTGTATTTTTTACAAGTGTCCTGTATTTGATAAAGAACACTATAGAGTATCCCAAAGTTATTTTTATATTGTATATGATCATAGGTATCATTTCCATGAGGTTTGGACATGTTACTAAATGAGAATTTTTCATGTGTCTTTCAAAATGGAAATTTGTAATTTTCAATGTCCGGTATCTAAATCGGTTATAAAACATGGAAAAAATGAAGCTTCAAAATCTTATTACCCATATGAAGGGCCCTATCACCCCCTACTTTGGTGAAGAAATTGTGTGTCTAACAGCATTTGTCTCCATATGAGAGCAGCTTATGTGAAATAATTCTGATAAAAGTACCGGACGTTACGTAACGTCCGATACTTTTATCATCATGTAGGAGGCAGTCTACTGTGCATGCATAACTCAAATTTTGTTCCATTCTGTAATTGAAGTCAATAATAGACATATTGGCCTTGTTATTTCATGTGTTTGTTATGCATAATGGGACATTCTTATATTACTGAGAGCAACTTCAATTACATCCATATTTCATTATTTTGGTACCGGACGTTACACGACACAAAATAAGCAATAAAAATGGAACCGGATGGCCTGGATCGGTATTTTTTGGTCTTCTGAGCTGAGGAGATGTACCTTGACAATTTTGTTAAGGTTATATAAAGTAATTAGGAAATTAGTTTTTCAAGGCCTTCAAGGGCAAAATCTTACACTTTCTGACGACCTGACCCATCTATTAAGCCTCTGGTAAAAACTGCAAATTTTCTGGATGGGGGGCTCTGGGGTGAATGGCCCCAACCCTAAAATTATATAGAAAATCTCCTGTCCCCATACCCTAAATCTGTACACTCTCTCATTTGTGCTCTTATGTCTATTAAGCCTCTGGTAAAAACTGCAAATTTTCTGGGGGGCTCTGGGGTGATTGGCCCCAACACAAAATTATGGAGAAAGTATTTGCAAGAAAATTCAAATTTTTATTGGAGGGGGCACTAGGGAGGCTGGCCCCTACCCACAAACTATTAAACAATCTTAGGAGTAAATAAAAAGGAAGTAAGGCATAATGCAAGAAAACTGCACTGTATCCCAATGTACAGCAATGGAGACTCTGTTTGGAGAGGAATCTGCTAGGAGAGTGTGTTGGAAAACGGATAACAACCATGTACAATACTGTGGCGGGAAGAGTAAGCTCCCCCTGGTGTTTGGTGTTAGAAACTGCTCTGCAGGTCGCATATGCGCAACTTCAATAAAGTTCTTTTGTGTCAACAGCACCATGTAGTCAGAAGTGTTTCTGTGCTCCTCTCTTCACCCTACACTGCCTATAAGTTATGGGAACCCAGCATTGTTTTTTTGGTGGTATCAAAGACCAGAGGAGTGTCCACATATGCCATGGAAAGTGGAAAGTATAAAGGTTGGTGAATTGGAGCAGATACATGCCGTTTGTGCCAAGAAGAAAGTGCTGACTCACCAACCCTGTGTTGGGTGCAGTTAGCGCATGTGTATAGCAGCCTGAGCAGGGCACAGGGACCAGCCTGAGACAGCCTGTGGTCAGGGCATTGACTGCTGGTAGTGCTGAGTGGATGTGCACGTGGCTGGTGATAATTCTACATGGTAAACAAGGTGTATACAACAATGAAACATATGGAATGAAGTCAGACATTGTCAATGTGCTGTGTCATGGTGGTTGTATAGAGGCCTTGTCAGCTTGGCATTTCGTCACGGGACAGGGTTCGTGATACAACATGACATATCACTGACATTGTTGTGTGCTGTTAAAGTGGTACTGACATGTGTTAAAGGGGTACTGACATGTGTGAGTGAGTAATAGATGTTTAATGCCATTTCGACAGCTAAGGTCATATTCATGGCGAGAACTACATTACACAATTTTACTAAGGAATGTGTTGGTGCCCACGCATATGTGCATCACACACATCCCGAGGGGATAGGAAAGAGGAGAAATAGACCCTTTTAAGTGGGCTAGGGAAGCCCGGCTGACATGTGTTAAAGTGGTACTGATGTGTGTTAAAGTAGTACTGACGTGTGTTTTAGTAGTACTGACGTAGTGCTGGTCTTGTGGACAGTATTACTCATGTTGTTGGACAGTATTACTCACGTTGTTGGACAGTATTACTTATGTTGGGAACAGTACTACTCATGTTGTGAACAGTTCTACTCACGTTGTGGACAGTGCTACATTCAGAAGGAGTATTAAGTTTGATTAAATTCTATTGCTGTTTGAAACTTTTTGAGTACCAGTAAATTTAGAACTGTTAAACTGTTCAAAATTAAAATGGCGACAGCAACAGCAGTTATAGTACCATTAAAGGGGGCCAACTATGCTACATGGAAAATTCAATGTCAAATGGCACTCCTGAAAGAAAATCTATGGGGAATAGTCGGTGGTACAGAGGCAGACCCCACTCTCCTCGACCTCTTGGGGGATCCTAAAGATCCTAAGGTCATATGGGGGGAACTCAAAGATCAATTCTTAGAAAAACTCTTGGACAAACAAGCTATCGCTGAGGCGCAGGCTGTTTGGGCTGAAAATGGATGATGGGGACTCTGTTCAGAGTCATATGAAAGAGATGACTGAAATATTTAATGAGTTATCAGTAGTGGGTGATCCTGTTAATGAAGAAATCAGAGTCATACATCTACTTGCCTCCCTCCCTCCATCTTTCAATATGATGGTTACTGCTCTTGAAGCATGTAAGAAAGTTTGTTTGTTTGTTTAGTTTTACGTCCGGGGGCCATCGAGGAACTCAGACATAAGATGGAGATAGTAAATGAAAGGTTAATTCATGAAGAGAGAAAGATCTTAGAATGAACAGAGGATCGTGATGCTGCTTTCATCCAGAGTGAAAGGAAGAGGGCCAAAATGTCATAACTGTTGTAACTTTGGAAGAATTGCCCTGAACTAAAGAAGAACAAGTCAGACAAACAGGTTAAGGCCTGTAAGGCATGTACCTGTCACCAGGTTTCTAGTGAAGATTAAATAGGTTTCTAGATTAAAAGTTTATTTCTATAGGGACTCCCATGATAAAGATGGGACACTGACATATTTGATGTCAGAGGCAAGTAAAGAACTAGCGACCCTGACTTGCCATAGCTAGAAAAAATCTTTATCATTAATATGTATCATGGTTATATATGATTTCATCTTTGTATCGGGCTTCCCTAGCCCACTTAAAAGGGTCTATATCTCCTCTTTCCTAACCCCTCAGGATGTGTGTGGTGCACATATGTGCGAGCACTGACACATTCCTCTGTTAAATTATCAACCTGTGAAGCACGGGATAGCCACTTAGTGCCGCTAAAGTGCTGTAAAACACAAATCAATCAATCAAAATTCATCTTTGTATGTCCTCATTATGAACACTTTATTTTTCTCATTGACTTAACCTGACAGACTCTAAGTTCTAATACATATTGTTCATGTTTGAGAAGGAGTGTTGGAAAATGGATAACAACCATGTACAATACTGAGGCGGGAAGAGCAAGCTCCCCTGGTGTTTGGTGCTAGAAACTTCAATAAAGTTCTTTTGTGTCAACAGCACCATGTAGTCAGAAGTGTTTCTGTGCTCCTCTCTTCACCCTACACTGCCTATATAGTGTAGACTCTCCAAACTAGTAAGGCACAGACTAATATTGGTGATTTCTTCATAAATACTTGCAATGCCATGCCTGGCTCATCGGATCTCATATAAGATCCAAATCCATGAGAAAGTACATAGGGTAGAGTGACCTTGAGTCATCCATGTACCTTGAGTCGGCCACTTGGCATGTTTTTACTGCCAAATTGAAAGTATCAATGACCACCTATGAGGATTTTAAACTATTTTTCTTGTTAAAAAGGAGGGGAGATGCAGCAACTCCTATCTTAGTATCAACTTTGGCAATTTGGGTCTATCACCTACAGGCTGTCAATAATAGCATGTTTGGGATGATTTCAATGCAATTAGAGATGGGTTTCTCATGGTTTGCAAGCCATCTATATTAAAGTTCAAGCAGTAAATGAGGACAACCTTGCAGTTATGTCCTAGCAGTCAAGGAATAGGGTTAACCTTATATAAATATTGTATATGCATTACATTCACACCCTGTCACCCTGCTTTTTCCTAGCACAAGTACACAAAATACACTCTCCTATCCAGTGTTTGATTATTGATATGGTGTGGCCGACTCATGGTACTGGTGGCCAACTCATGGTCCTAGTGTTGATAAACAGATATCACTTAGAAAAGGAAGGCTTATAGGGCCTTATGGGCATGAGTATAAGCTCTAACCTTATTTGTTGGAAAGATAAACACTTCAGGATAATTTTCATAACCATTTTCTGATATCCCCTCCAAGTTAGCCTCCTATAGCACAGATCCTAGAAAATGTCAGAGGTTGCACAGGGGTCCAAGTGGACGACTCATGGTCACTTTACCCTACATATCTCAAGTTTTTGATGAGTTTTAGGCTGAAAATATAGGGAACTATATTTTGCAGCAGGTTACTAGCCTAACAACACAGGTACTTCAGTGTGTAGGATGATGAGTCGTTTGCATGAATTGAGACTATTCTGCCATGTGGATTCCCTCCGCCAGATTTCCAAACTCCCTGCTGCCTGCAGTGAGCACATTGACAGGGGGCAGCAGCAACTGGGGGAACAGCCAGTAGTTCAACAGGCCATACATTCACACTCTTTCTGGTATGGCATGCAACTTGCATCATGGTATGCCATTCCTCCATCATAGATTCTGCATGCTGAACTGTACATTGCATAATTTGGCATATACCTTTCAATCATTACCTGTTCAGAGGGACAAAGGTCAGTGATATGAAGAGGAAGATTTTCCTTTCCTGTAGACATAACTTTATCATGTACTTAGATGTCACAAATCTGCCTAAAAACCTTAATAATGGTCTTATGTGAAAGCTGTAAAAAAATGGTATGTAGCTCAAGTTCTGGAGATGACAGCCAGTGATTTGGTCCGCTAGTTTGACAATTTTTGTCAGCCTGGGAGCCAGTATTTTGCTGTAATTTCCTTTATACCCTGTGGAGCACCCCAAATTCAACTGGTTGACCCTTACATCAATTTTTTTCGCAAAAAGAAAGGATGACATTTTATGGCCCCCCAGATTGTCAAAATATTTCTGTCCCTCCCTCTGAGGGTTCAAAATTGTCTAACCACCTTTGAAATCCACCAATCCCCTGTTGATAAATAATGAGCACTCTTTTTGGCCAAAGTAATGTCCCACAGTGGACTTATCATGATGTATATCATAGTGTCCTGTTTAAGTGCCTGGGCACTTAATGATTTCAATTCCTGTTATTATTGATATGAATACACTGTCCCCCCACCCTTATTTGAGACAAGTGCTTATTTGAATACTGTTTTTAGTGCTAAAGTTTGTTGTCAATACACCTTTACATCCAGCACTTGTCTGAGACCCTGGAGCTCAAATGATCCATTACAGTCATAAGTGTGAGGGGCATAGTAATACAGACATGATAAATCCTACTGTTAGTAGGAGACAACTGTCCATGGATGCACAGATGTGACAAATCCTGCTGTCTGCAGGAGGCAACTGTCCATGGACGGTTGTCTCCTGCTGTTAAAAAATGTCTGTCCATGGATGGTAGTCTACTGCTATCAGAAGATAACCTTCCATGGTTATTTGCTAAAAGGAGAAAATAATTTATGTAAATGGCTGTCCCTTCTGACCAATCACACAGCTTGGTGCCTTAGAAAACAACCAATCACAACCCTCAAACTTATTTACTGTGGAAATCACGAAGATTCTGCCCAAATATGGGAAAATCTAGGAAAATCTTTGACAAAAAAAGTATGGGAGATTCACTTTGGGTCACTCTTAATGCACTAATGCTCTGAAGTATTAAACCATTCAGACCCAAAATGACCTCCCATAAAAAAGGACAAATCTCAGAAGAACACCTTTAAAAGCTGGTTCCTATAGACTCAGGCTGACAACCATGAGTCAACTATCAAACAATAGTGAAGGGTCGAATAGGGATTGAAATAGGATTGTTCTATTTATTCCATTCTTATAAATACGGTGTGGGGAATTAAGTGTTAACTTTAGTGGTCCAGACACATAAACTAGATGGGATGGGGCTAGCAATTTTAAGTTTTGACCTCCAATAAAACATCACAGCCCCCAACCCCAACCTACATATAAATGTCAAAGATATTTTTTTCTTTTCAGTATATCAGGAATCACATCCCTGGGCATGCAAACTGCAGATTTCATCATATTTCCTTATGGAAATAATTTCTTGCAATTTTATTACTGAATTATTTCATCAACAGATTTACACACATACAAAGCCCAATAAATCAGTAAAATGTACCAGAGTAGGTACCAGTTCCATTGAATATTGGTATCAATATGGCAATATGATCTGTCCATAGCCATCAAGATGTCTTCTCCAAAATATCAACTTTGTGATTTAAGTACATATCATATACCCATAGCACTTTGAATTGCAAGGCGGCTGGGAATTATTGAGTCATGACGTCTTTACTACATATCCATTAACACATAATTTTTCTCATGATGTTCTCTCGTGTGCTTATTGTCTATTTATGGTTAACATTTTAAAAGTTTTTATTCTGTATTCTGAGTAGCAGTTGTGGCATTGAATACTATTTCAATCAAATGAAATTAAAGGCATGAAATGGTCCATCATTCTGTGCATTTCCCTCACACATGAAAGCTACAATACACATTGACAAATATCAAGAAGACCATCATGAACACTAATTCAGTGACTTTTTGGGATGTCATGGCAAATTCAACCATGTTATATAAGGAATACCAGCATATTTCCACAACATAATACGTCATCCAGATATATTACACTGCCACAACACCATCTAAAGATACCTTTATAAGGTACAACACCGTGGTATATTTATGACATCATAAAGCATTTTTTGGACTTTGTTTAGACTTGGGTGTAAAAGTAAGTTGACTATTAACTGAAAGGAACTGACAAATTAAATCATTCCATCAACCATTCCAAAACCAATATGTGATCACTCGTCTCCTCTAAATATTATCTACAACTCCTGCACTGATTTTGGTTCTTAGTAAAACTACCATAAAACTCTGTGTATAAGCCACACCTATGCATAAGTTACACCCTGAGCTTGTGAGAAGCAGGGTCTGAAAAGTTGCCGATTCCTTTCTAAATCTGTATATATGCAAAACCTTGTGTACATGCCACAAGCCAATATCAGGAAGGCTCACTAAGGTGCATTAGGCACCTGAAATGACTAAAGCTGAGGCTTAAAAGCAGGGATTTATGGTACCATAAATTCTCACCTACCAGCTTAACCTTGCATATAAGCCACAATCCTGGGGACATTCTACGACATGCAACTGGGTTTTTAATGTATTGCATTTATTAACATAGTCAATATGTGTCATACCTCGAGAATCGCCTGTGATCCGTGGTAACAATATATCTGTCTTGTTCTTCTTTGTATGAGCACATCATAAATTAAAGTAACTTACTGAGGATAAGTCTTTGCAGTACTAGTAAAACATGATTTGTTTGTTTAGTTTTACGTCCGGGGGCCATCGAGGAACTCAGACATTCAAAGTAAAACATGATGCAACATATTAACATATATTGATTGTACATGTATTATGTACCTAGGTCTTCGATACAATGAATATAAAACATATTGGAAATTATGGCAAAAATGTTGTGTCTTAAATAATACAAATCTGTGATAGGAGCCAAACTGTCAGCTTCTCTTCTTGATCGGAAAAACAGTACCGGGGGGGGGGGGGCAATCGATTTTAATTAAGAGAAAAAAATAGTACTTTTCTGTACATGTTAAATATGATTCAGCTGCATAGTTCATGACTTTCCTTTCAGGATGAAATGGCATTTAATTAAAAACAGTATAGCGGAAAAAAGCACACTGTTTATCATAATCGTACAGTGAGGAGTAACATAATAATAAAGCATGCACCAGTTTCCCAAGAATATTTGGCAAAATAAAATACTGAACTTACATATACAGTGCTCTGGTTGAATTATTTTCAATCCCTATGGAAATCATCAAAATATCTAAGCTTGGCCTAAACAATATTATTTGAACCTAATAATGAGCATAATAAGTCTGAAAAAGAGAGTGGACTTCACAATTTCTGTTGCAGGTGGTATGGGTGAATGTTTGGCAGGGGAGTGGTATTCTCATAAGAAATAGGGGAGCGGTTGTCTTATCTGTATGTGATTTTTGTTAAGTTATTGAATATGTAACGGTAAAACCAAATGTTCTAACATTTTTGAATGAAGAGTGGGGATTTTCTATTATCTAAGAGTTGTAGTTTGTGCTTCTCACAATTGATCAATCACACTCTAGTGACAATACTAGTGTATATGCATATATTTGTATATCTGCATGTATGATAAAACTAGTTTGGTATCAAAAGCGAACATAAAACTCACCGTTAGTGATTATGTAAATACAGATCACAGTTTCTACGAAACCGAAGAAATGAAGGGAGGCCAGTCTGTTGTTGCAGCCTGTTACCATTTTAGGGGTATTTGACCCTTTAAGGGCCTCATAATGCCTTAATGCACTATGTTCTTTTTGTCAGCATGGTGCATGAATACACTCCTGGAAACTCATGGATGATGCATTTACCGTATTTCCCTGTGTATAGGTGCGAGCTAATACAAGCATTTGTATGAAAATTAACCAGGCCTATACAAGGGGCAGGCCAGTACATGGGCCGAGCCTCTATTTTCATACCTGAAAAATACCCTGCCATCGTCTGATAATTTCTACTTTTGTATCCACATTTATTCTGATATTTCCTGTAATTTCTTAACACATTCAGGTCTATAGTGTTTTACACTACATTTTGGGCCTTAGGGGGTGTCATTACCTTTCAAAAACTGTTTGAATCATGTTGATATTCCTAATAGAAGTGAAATGGTGGTGGTCTAAGCTAAACACATGGGTATAAAATCGCGGAATCCTGATTGTCTGTATCTATTGTGATAAGGGAGATACAGTTTAGATAACATAGCATTCATATTCTCAAAAATGATGCATATTTCAGGAAACCCTTCATCAATTGAGATGAAATAAAGTGGATATTGTAGCTATTTATTCATATTTTCAAATTCTGAAAATAGAATGATCCACATGGTCACATGGTACCATTTCCATTTGGTGGTCACATGGTTCCATTTCCATTTGGTTACCATAGCATGCAAAAATCACTATTTTCAGTACTTTGGTTGCCATGGCAACCAGTATATTTGTTGAAAATGGACCAAATACACAGAAATCTTTTCGGCCATATTTTTTTGCATGGAAAAATCTCAAAAGTATGTTTTCACTGAAAAAATAACATTATTTTACATTTTTTATGATTTTTTTGATTAAATATTGTTTAAATTGGGAGGGTATTTCTTGTATTTTCCCTCATGTTTGGAAGCTCACCATATCTAAGAAAATAATAATTCAGTTTCCCAAAGAGACCACCTCCCATATGTCAGACTCTGAAAAAATGTTAAAGTTTGACTTTTTCTTGAAGAAATGTGAGGACAAAAATAGGCCATCATATCGACATTAAGAAACATTAGGCCTGAAAGAGTTAATTAACCCAAGGTTGGCGTTATATAGCTAAAGGAATTGTGTACATACTACATTGAGAAGTAGAGTTATGGCCAAAAACATATTTTTATTGATTGTACATTGACCCCCCCCCCCCGCCTATACATGGGGCAAGCCTGTATACCACTAACTGGGTTTTCAGCCAGGCTAATACACAGGCCAGGCCAGTACACAGGGCCCGGCCTATACACGGGTAAATACGGTATACATCAAGGTCACCCTATTTGGTTTATACAGAATGACTTGGGATAATGTACTAATACAATTCGAGCTAATAGGCTGCGAAAGTTGCCCCACTGCAATGCTAAAATTAGGACACAAAATAACCTTGAAATTAGAGAGAAAGCCGAGGCCCCCTACACCTTACCTATCAGTAAAAATATCAATTCTCCATACTGGGGCATTTCTTACACAAATTCCTTTATACAATTGTATGTCAGGACATAAATCAACCTACTACTTATCATCAAATTCTTGTACAGAATTCCTAGTATTATGAAATCAACCATCATTCAAAATTGCCCATACTTAAAGCGGAGTATTTGGCTTCTTGTCCAATTTTGCGGCTATATTGGCTCTAGTTTTCGTGTTGCCAAGGGTGACCTTTTACAGCCTATTATTAGTCTCATAAGCGTGCATTGGTACATCATTACAACAAATGGAGGTGAAGCCTTGAGGCATCACGCTGTCCTTCAAAGGTTACTGATGCTGCTCTCGGGTACTACTACACTTGGATATACACACTGCGCTTAATGCGCTCTCTTAACTCACTATTTACATCTGATACAGGCCTCAGCCTTGTTTTAACATACAAATAGAAATATGTGCCTCCAGGGCAAACCACATCCCTCTTTAATAAGGTAGCATTGTACCCTCACCCACATGAACACTTTTTACTCCACTATCTGAAAAATATATTTTGAAACTAAACATGTCATACATCATTTTGACCAGATTTGATGCTTTTTTCAATTCATGTGCATTTTATTAGATTTTGATACATTCGGAATGTCTATGGAACAAAAGCGTTCTTTTTCACCTTCTTTTCACCAGAATTGCATTATGGGATATGAAAAGGAACTTTTCATGACCTTTGATGGTTGCGAATTGAAATTGGTGTCATTTTCTAGGGGCATTTTTTTTCTTTTGTTGATATTCCCATTATTAAATAGTGAAAAACCCCTATTATCGCCCATTTTTCTTAGAAATTTACACTTTTTTATCAACTAGGCAACTTTGAACAGCTCTGGAGACCTTGATAATTGGAATATCAACTAAAGAAAAAAAGGCCCCTAGGAAATGCCATCAAATTTACTCTAATGAAAATTACCTAATTTTTATATTCCATAATGCAATTCTGGAGAAAAGAAGCTGAAAAAAAATGTTTTTGTTCCATAGACATTCTAAATGTATCGAAACCTGCACTATTTGACACATATATGTGTCAAATAGTGCAGGAAAATGTGTTCGTCTAGCTGACCGTACACTGCTACCTTAAATGAAAAAGTAGAAAAGGATACATAAAGTAAAAAAAAGAAAACAACAGCCAAGGAAATCTTTTATCAGGACTTCTCATGTGACATGAGAACAAATATAGTAGTGTATGAATGGTGGATTTCAGGTGCCTCTAAAGCATAGGGCGATCCCTCTTCATTGGCATCACCAGGCTTGGAGTAGTCCGGTAGATAGTCAAAGCCGACTTCACCGTTACCAAAGAACCCAAACAGAGGTGTCTTAGGGAACATTTTGTGGAACGCATCGGCCTCCACATTCGGTTGATTGTTGTAATAAGTGTGACCTCGACCAATACATGCAAACATGAAGGCAATGGAATTTTCCTCTGGAACATGTGCATTCTTTAATTTCTGTAAAGTCGTTGTTACATCTTCGGCTGTCTTCACCGAACTCCGCAGCACTACCGATGCCATTTTGAGGCTCTCCCCACAGAACGCCACTCCCATAAGGATCGTCTCATCAGACCTTTAAGGTAAAAAATCATTGGTTACTTATATAGTTGATGGTAGAGAAAGTTTGCACATGTACAGTATATCATTTGCATTGAGTAGTTCACCCTTGTAATGAAGGTCATTTTCAGAGCAAGTCGGCCCATCTTGATGTGGGCTAGACACATGCAACTAACGAACTAAAAAATGTTAATCGTTATGTGAATAATTTATTTGCATCTATGGAGGTGGCTCCAGAGCAGAATAAGATTCGTCATTGTTTTAAAGCTACAAGGTATTCCATCACGAAATGTAAGCACAGGGTGGACCTTGTTCTATGAACTACATAGGCTTACAATATTTGTAAAAGTAACATAAAGAAATAACTTACTCTGAATCTGAGTCGCGGTCCTCATCATCTTCAGGTAGCAGGTTATCGACGTAACCGCCGGCTACTACAAGGTTCTTGTAGTTCTTCAGTAGAGCGTAACCAACATCTGCATTGATGTAATAGAAGTGTTCCGTGTGGAATAGGAGGATCACACGTGGGTCCTTACCCTCAGGGATACCTACAACAAGCAAGTATTATCTTTATTTCTTGACATTCACAGTTATGACTTGGATGGACAAATTTCTAGAATTCGTTATAAGGCCTTTTAAAAGCTCTATGCCATTTTTAAATGACACTTTTAATTGTGTGTACATCTTCCTTACTACTGGCAGTACATAAAACCAAACCTTTGTAATTTGGCACAGCATGTACTATCTTTCAGATTTTTTTTTATTTGGAGCTGGATAGGGGATACTTTGTTCATTCATATTCCCATTATACACTAATTATTATCCACAACTTACCTGTTATCTCCCTGAGTGCTTGTGCTGAAGATTCTGTCTGTGCAGCAATAGGTTCTTCATTACTTGAGTTAACCCCTTCTAGTTTGTCTTCTAGGTGCGTCCCAGCAAAAAAGGTATAAATGTCAACACCACTCATCGGAGGAAACATGAGGCAGGAAGCCCCTGCGATACCCTCCATCTCACGTACTACCTTTAGGTCGCTCGCTGAACCTTTATAAACAAAATGATACCTTTTCAATGCTATATCTCTTACTTTAGAAATGAGATAACCTCTAATCTTTCAAATGTGTACATGGGTGTCGAGCATCACAACAGTGTAGGGTGTGCAGTTTCTTCCTTCATGTGAAGAGGCAATTACCTAGGAGATTGATACAAGTATATGCATTACATTACACTCAGTGGTAATTCTTTCTTAGATGGGGAAAGGCTATTCTTTGGTATCCTTACCAACTATGCCATCGGCAACAATGCCTGTTATCTGACATAATGGTGGAAGCAGTCTCTGCATGTAGTCTACTGCCTTGACTTTCTCCTTTTTGGCAGCTCTTGGTGACCGTGTAGAGCCATTTATGGATCTGGATGGTACGCTCACTGTGCGCTCATACAGTGTGTATGAACAGAAAAGCAGTGCTGTGCTGGGTTCACTTGGCAGCTCCTAACCAATAAAAAAACAAAACAGTATGACTAATAGCAAAAGCAGGTGGGGGAGGGTGGGTATGTCAGCCTTCCTAATTTATTTCATGTTGATACTATATGTACCGGTATGAGAAGAACTCAAGAGAAAAGAGCACTAACACTGGCATATTTCTTCCATTTCTTTACAGATGAAATGGCTATTTCCTATCTCATCAAGAGACGCTTGAGCTTCAGTGCTAGAAAAGTATTCAATAAACAATTAAGACTAAAATAGAACATGTATATAAATGTGGTATTATATCAGTGGTATAACCTCGCTATATAATATAATCTATGATTATGTGCATTATTTCTTATATTCAGATTTATGTAGAATGTGCATCATTTCTTACTGGGAACTTTGAACCAATCTGGTCATAGATGTCATCACAGGACTCGTCATCTCCTTGATATAAAAGCCACATCTGCTTTTGTCGTGATTTTTTCACTTTGGTCACAACTTCCCGCCATCTTCTACAGACCCTATAAATCAAAATCAATATACATATGAAGATATTGGATTCATTCAACATGGGCATAAATCATTAGGGTTTATTGCAAATACATTTCATCATGATTTATTGCAAATCGGAGCCTTAGGCCACACCAAAAAAATAAAGTTGGTCTACAGATTTTGGTTTTGATTTTGTTTGTTTGTTTGTTTAGTTTTACGTGGGGGGGCCATCGAGAAACTCAGACATTCAAGAATTTTAAACTATTCAATAGTAATGGTAGGCTGCGGGCCTACCTCGGGTTTCCGCATATGAGTGGGTGGGTGTGTGTGCGCGCGTGCATATATTTATGAGTCTGCTTGTAGCAGTGGGACAGGGCAAAAAATGGTGTGAGCGAGCGAGCAAATTTTTTGACGTCCAATGGATTCCTTGCTGGTAAAGTGAGGCGAGCGAAAAAATTTTATTTTAAAAAGAATTTGCCAAATACACAAAGAGAAAACTTGTAGAAAGTAAAGCGAGCAAAATCCGTAGACAAGATTTTTTTCAAAGAAAAAAAAATTTGTATTTACGAAAATACGTAGACCAACTTATTCTTTTGGTGTGGCTTTATCTAGTACATTCAAGCAGCTTTTAGTGTGGTCACTAGCACTTTTCTATCTTTGTAATGTTATTTTTTGCTCATCTATTGTGTTCAGGTAACGCGGTCAAAAAAAAGGTTAGGAAGGAAGGACCATTTTTTGTGGGAATTTTTTTTACGACCGCCTGTAAATTTTTATACCCCTGCGATGCAAATTGCACATGCAGGTTCGTAAAAAATCTTCCATGTCACCATAAGTGCCAAAGAGTCACAGATTTTTCCTAAAAAAGTAAAGAAGTTAGGTAGGGCCACAAAATTAAGATAGGTAGTGGGTAACAATTGTTATGGGGGGAACATTTTTGACTCCTTGGTTGGATGGGGGCAAAACAAATTAAATAAATGCTGGTGATAAATAAATAATCCTTCACCCTGGGTAATTCAAGTACTCATCACAAAGTGTCATTCTGGTTGGGGGGAAGGGTAACCCGGTCAGTTCTTTGTGTGGGTTGTGATGACTTTGATCATATTGGTAGCGGTGGGGGTTGGTCCACAAAAATTCAACAATCAATCCCCCCCACCTGGCAATAAATGACTCGTCCCTTATCCAAGGGCCTTGGCATAAGCGCGGGATCCACTAGTCTCGTGGTGATACAAATACACAAAGAAAGTCGCAACAGCAGATCCACTGCTGTGACAATGCACCGCCACCAGGGACGTGAGACAACTGTCGGACGGTCTGTTGGACGTCTGCATCCGCAAATTGAAACATTCTAGTGGATCACCCCCTTTAGGTAATACTATGCAGCTTGCAGTGCGGGAATTTCAAATTTTTAAGAAATTCCAAGATTAGTGCCTGAAAATCTACATTCTTTCACTTTGCCTTAAGGTGGGTCGCTACCACTGAATCAAAGATCCTAGATTTTCTTCATTTTTTTCCTAGAGGTACAAAATATCATCTAGAATAAGAATATGAAAAGAAAAGTAGGGGGTCCTGAGCTACTTTTTTTTTTACAGATTTTTGAAAAATAAAAGTATTTTAATCTTCACCTAGAAATCAGGTTTGAGAATTTCTTTCTGTCATACATTTTTAATACAGAGATATGAAACCTAACGTGGTAAACGGTCTGATATCCTTATACAGGCCACACCAAATTAAAAAGTTGTCTCAGTATTTTCATTTTGAAAAAATGGAGAGGGAGGGCGAAATTTATTTATTTTTTTTTTTTTTGTCAATGGATTCTGCACATCACAGATGTGGAGAGGGCGATTTTTTTTTTTTTTGATAACCAAAGGTTTCCCAGGAAAGTAGTTGAGAGGAGTTGGCCAGTTTTTAAAGCTAGTATTTGCCATTGTAATTTGATTCTTTGTTCAAAAATTAGGCCATTTAATTATAATAACTTGTATTACGGATCCGCCGCTGGCATTTTTAGCAAAATGGAAATTTTTTTTTTTTTTATTTTATTGCCTCTGGCCGCTGGGAATTTTGAAGAAAATCCTGGAAAAATAGAAAAAAGTCCATGCTCACCAGCATACTACTAACATTTCCCCCCTTTCTTCCAGTGTACTTGCCAATATTTGACATTTGATTGTCAAATTGTGACATTTGATGGCAAATATGACATATTTCATGCCATTTTTATTTTTTTTGCCTCTGGCTGCTGGGATTTTTCAGGTGTCATTTGGGATTTTTTTTTTTTTTTTTTGCCTCTGGCCGCTGAGATTTTGGGCCAAGAAAATCTGTAATCCAAGTAATTATAACATGGCCTTATGGCCAAAAAAAATCAGATTTTTGCAGAAAATGCTGCGGGCGCAATCCATAGACAAAATAATTTTCAAAAAAAATAATAATTTGTATTTCTAAAAATATGATGCGGGAAATCCATAGACCATTTAATTTGCTATGGCCTTATTAAGAATTTTTGATTTTAACTCCATGCCATGGCATTCTGGGTAAATTTCTCATTTTTCAGAAAAGAGAGGGGTAAATTTTCTTTTATTTTATAACAAAAACAAATAAAATTCATATTTTCACCCTCTAGATTTTTCTTGAACTTCTTCAGAATATTGTTCAGATAATTTGTCTTTCAATAAGAATAGTTTTGATACGGGGTCCCATGCATTATTTAGTTTTGGCCATTTGAATTAAAAAAGTATTGAAAAAAAGAAGAAATCCTTATTCAAAGCATTGCATGATGGGTAAAATATGCAAATCCTTGTCATTGGACTGCTTCATTATATGTTCTTGGTCACCGTGAAGAGCCTACCACTTCTAGGGCATTGTCTTGGTATTGTAAGTGCTAAAGGCTCAAAAGAATGTAAGAGAATCATGAGAAAAATCTAGATTCAAATGTCCCAAAATTTCAAAGTGTCATAGAATACACAATTTTGATCGGAACCATTCAAAATTTTTTGTAAACATGACAGACTGATATATGTATGTCCATACCAAAAATGGTTTGATTCTGATGAATATAACCTATATGCGCAGGGACCTGCGCAGTAGGCTCAAATCCAATAGTAGTGACCCACCTTAAGCAGAAACCCACAGCCTACCAGAAAATATCAGATTTCTCAAACTCTTAGGAGGAACTGAGTTAACTAGAGGGGCACCTATTATCGGCACATTTGACATGTCTGAGGCCCAATTAATGGGAAAGTGACAGGAAAAGTCATTCCAAGCTAAAGTAGTACCTCAGTGTCTCCCTACCGTAATCTCCCGCATATAAGGCGCGTCTTATACGGGGGGTTTTAGTTCTCATTGGATCCACAAGGGGGACACCAAGACCTTTCTTTTGATATCTGACATGCCCCCTTGGTCATAATAGAACATAAGGGGCCCAGGAGGGTCCGGGATGGCCCAAGCTACAGTTAGGTTTTTGAATTTTGAAAATTCATTCAGGAGAACCAAAGTTCATTATTTTGAGAATTTTCAAAACTCTAGGTGCGCCTTATACGTGGGCTGAGCCCTATAAGCGAGAGATTACAGTTAATGCAATGAAAAATAGTTTCATGTTTTTATGGGGGGTAAATCGATTTCTTATCTCTGAAAATAATCTAGGTCAATTGCCTCATGACCTAGATATCAAATTAACGAGGCAATTAATATCTTATAGATATGTGGATTTTTAATGGGTTTAACAATACGATATCAAGAGTTGAAAACGAGTATAAATAAATGATTATGTCCCCTTTCAATCAATTAATATTTAGTTCTATTTTGGGGATTATCTCTTAAATCCCTATTTAAGGGGGGGGCCGATAATAGGTTCGAGAACATGCTAGTGGGCCCTATTATCATCAAATGATAAATGTCCAAGGATTATATGTCGTCATGATGGAAAACTGTCTCCTTTAAGCCTCCCATTAGAACTGATAATTCCGCCCCTAGAATTGAATAATTTTGATTTTCATATTTTCTCCTTGTCAAAACCTTTTTATTCAGCCTCTCCAAATTACTGAGTCTGAGGAATTTATTTAAATGCTCTCCTTTCTTAGATACTGGTGTCGGCTTTTATGGTTGTTACCTTTGATGAAAGTCTGCATGAATGCCATGTTACATACCTACCGGTATATCTTTTAACCCATGAACTGCTTACTATCATTTCTGGATACAAAATTGACATTTTTGACATAATTCTAATCAATGTAGGTCAATGTGCCGCTAATATGGGACAGGTGCCGATAATAGGTTCCCATAATAGAAAAGTTATTAATTCCTGCCATGGAAGTTATTTTGAAACCATTCCTCAGAGGTGAAAAATAACGAAAATGACCACGCTCCATGATTATCCCTTTTATGGATCATATATGTAAAAGCCAAGATCTGTTTGAAGATTTAACCTTAACCTTAAGTTAAGGTGCCGATAGTAGGGTCCTCTACTCTAGTGGTAAGACTCAGTCTCAGGCTCCACTTACCGTATCGTCGTGAAAAACTGCCCTGGCGTTCATAGTCATTCTTTGAGTCGGCAATGGCTGCTGGGTGCAGGTGGTGCTACAGTCAGGCCACCTGTGCGCATGTGCAAGCACCTGACAACCAGTACAGCCCATAGACTTGGTGCAAAAACTCCATAACAACACATAATGCAGTGCCAGTGCTTGCTGTCAAAATGTTCACTTTTTGTGTTGGGGTTTGTATCGGCCTAAAATCAAACCCAAATATGGAAATCGAAAGTAAATTGTCCGAAATTTTTGAATATCATGGTAAGAATGAGCTGACAATAGAGGAACAATAAGTAATTAAAGGCTAAAGTCGGCGTTACGTAGCGTTAACACTCGCGCTGGTTGTTGCTGTCACTCCTAAATATCAATTACTCATCTGCAAACTCTAAAATATAAACCTTGTCTAAGTACCGGGAAGTTAGCCCAACCAGTGACTCCTGACCTAGCCTGTACATCCAACACTCCCTACCTAACATGTATATCATCTGAACCCACCCCACCTAACCTGTACATCAACCGAACACTCCCAGCCTAACCCGCACATCCACTGAACCATCCCCGCCTAACCAATACATCATCCGCACATTCCCCCCCATACTCGCACATCCACCAAACCATCCCCGCCTAACCCATTCATCATCCGAACACTCCCCGCCTAACCTGAACATCCACTGAACCATCCCGCCTAAGCCATACATCATCTGAACACTCCCTGCCTAACGGCTAACCCATACATCATCCGAACCCACTCCGCCTAACCAGCATATCCACTGGACACTCCCTGCCTAAGTGAATTGGCTATTTCCAGCACAGTGCAAACATCAGCGGATGTAAGTCCTCAATTCAGTATGATATACGGGTAAGGTTGGAGGGCTCGGTGGATGTACGATCTACCAAGTAGATCGTCAAGTGAGCTGTCTGTAGAATATTTCCTTTTATTTCTGTGATGATCTACCCTAAGAAATCCACAGAAATGGCAGGTACATGGTGATAGCAACAGCAACACATCTGTTAAAGAACGTATTGTAGCATTCAAATACTGGTACCGTAATCTCCCGCGTAGAAGACGCGCTGCGCGTATAGGACGCACCCCCTTCTTGAGAGAAGCATTTTCGCGTATAAGACGCACCTCTTTGGGCTCAATTTTGTAAATTTAGTACATTTCTATAGAAAAATTACCCCTCGTATAAGACGCACCCCCAACTTGAAAAAATCCAGGGATTTGTTTGGCATAGAGGACACGTCTTATACGCGGGAGTTTACGGTAATTTTATAATGTTCATCAAATGAGATTTACTTTTGTTTCTGTTACAATTTTACATGAAGTGCAGTGGTTCTTGGCTACATATAAATCTCTCTTTTTTTTCGTTATGAAACTCGATAACTGTTTATTGCTTAGGCTCTATAAGTGACAGATACAGGCACTGACACTGACAGTGTCCGTTACGTTTTTCCAAGATCGGAATTCGTGAGTCAACCCTTACATATACTATCAATTTGAATTTCATTGTCAACAAAGCCCCAGCACAGCTTGTAGCTATGGAGTTGTTGTCACCAATTCAAGATGGCGGATCATGTTGCTAGGTCACGTGACCACCACGCACCTGGCCGGAAGTAGCTGACTCAAAGATTTAGAGGGATGGTTACCCCTGGCCCTTATACAAAACAGGGGCTTATTCAAGGTCTATTTTCAGTGTTTAAGATATATTTCAACACCCCCTTACGCCCTGCGCTTATTCAAGACCAGCAGTTATTCAAAACCTGGCGCTTTACTGCGACGATACTGTAAGTCTTCACCAGGCCTAGAGATCTGCCTGCTTACAGGCAGAGAGCAACATGTATGTCAGTTCGATATTTGGCGAAACTCTGAAAATTATTTTGGGGCACTTCAAAAGGGGGGTTATACCCTAATCAGAGTGACAAATACCCTCAAAATTAATCACTTAGGGTTGGGTGTATCTTTAAGAAATATCAATATTATAAAATATTCATTTTAAATAATTTTTCTATTATTTATTAGTAAAATATCACCTTTGAACCTCTGAAATCAGAGAAAATCTGAAACTCTGACATCTCTGTGAAATTCCTGGCTATAGACTATAGTGGCATAAACACCTGGCTGTACTCACTGTCAGTCTCTAGAAATTGTCCCTCCTACTCACAAACCTGTAAGTTTTCATGTACAGCAACATATAATGACCGAAGCACAAGATATATCCAATAAATCTGGCATGTTTATGATGAGCCTACAATATCACTCCTTCAATGGCCTCTACTGTCAGCCTGCTGGAGTGGTACCTGGAGTTAGCCTCCTTTTGGCCATCTTGCTTTTGGGTTGTTTTGATTTGAGCACCTGTAGTCTCAAACCTTTGTGTATAAAACTGCTAGATAATGGAATATGGCATAAATTTCAACTACCGGGTATATATTCATTATTGTCAAACCCTATGAATACAACTTAAAGAGGTCTTTAGAAATATAGAACAAAATTGGCGGTTTGAGGCTCCAGCGACTTCCAGCGACTTTTGGCTGCCGCGGCAGAGTGTGATATCAGTGCCAGATAGCGGTAGCGGCCACTAGGCACTGAGAGCAGTAGCGTGTATCGGTGTACCTTTTGGCATATAGGCCTAACCATCCAAGAATAGTGTATCTGTTGGGCACTAGATGGCACCTCTAGATCCAAGATGCCCGACAATGTTTTTGTTTATTTTAACTCGTTTTATTTTGATTACCCTGGTGCTGGCAGTAAGTACACAAGACCTACCCAGTCTGTCAGTAACAGCTGGGACAGGTATAATAACCTAAGGTCCCCTTACAATACGGGCCTTCTGTGATTAGGCTAATTACAAATGTACTTATAACAGTTAACCACACCTATTACCTTACGACCGAGTTAGTTCAGTTCTTATTTATAGAGTCAGTACATCAGTCAGAAAAAGATGACTATTTAGCAGCTGGATAGTTAGTTAGTCTTACTGCCGGCTCTTTCTAAAAAGTAATAGCCCCATATCAACAAGATACATGGACTACACTTATATGCTTGATTATGAGAATTTTTAGCCATGGGAAGGCATCGTTTATGCCTTAACTCAGTTTGAGCACTGTTAATGCTTGATTATGAGAGTTTAAGACATATGCAGGTTACACTGTTCCGCCAATAAAAACTGGAGGTATTGTCAATAGTCATGATTTACTTCAAACATATAATACAAAGTAACTCGGCTAATCAATTTCCAGGCATGGGAAGGCATCATTCATATTATATTATGCCTTAACTCAGTTTGAGCACTGTTAATGAATAAAGCTACTTTAGAAGGAGGACTTATCTCACATAATCTTATACCACATAGTCAAGTGAGGTAATTATATAAATTTCCTCGCAGTACGGGTATTCACCTAGTGAAATATCAACAAGATACCGCCACTAGTACATAGAGCCTATTCGATTCTTGCAAACGATTTCTTGACGGAAATCCAGAGGGCGCTACGACGCCGCCATTCTTCGGGGGGAAAGATAACGTTGCAGAGGTCGGCCAGGAGAAGAATACCCTCCAATCTATCGTAACAAGACTCTTGATCAGCAAAATATTGAAGATGAATCGAGAAATATAACCTTCTCTTTCTACCTTCTGTAAAATAAAAGGGGTAATCTACTTCATTTGGCTGAAATTCACTTTTCCCTTTTACGTGAAGGACACAAATGCATCGTAATCTTTACCCCACAAAAATGGCGGACATCGTTGTGACGTCATACATCGCCTGTGACGTCTCAGTCATAGTAAGAAAATAGAGCAGGGCTCCAGTGTAGTGTTGAAAAGGGTACGACGTCAGCTCTGTCGTCTACAAGAATAGATTTATGCTAATCTCAAACCTGAAGAGTGCACATCACTATGACAAGTACAATATTTGATTGCCGGATGCCGTATCTTGATGATATGCACCTGCATTTTTGGAGTATAGAGCTTGTTGAGGTTCCCGAAACCGTAGCACTTTCTCGCCTCCTTTCGCGGAATTTGTTTGCGTTCCGGTGACATCGCCCATGCATTTCATGTTTATTTACACCCATTATTACAAAATAACAGCATATATCTAGACCCTGCAGCAATAATATATAAATAAATGGTGGTTTCTTTATTGATATCAATCAGTAATTCATGTACAGGAAGGAAATTAAAGCTTTTATGACCATCTCCAATCTGATTGAAATGCTTGTCTGTCAGAGGTCTACAGAGTAGTCTTGACTTGTCTCTTGTAGATCTCGGACCACCATAGAGGTCCAAAGTGACGACGATCATACAGTAAATGTAGGCAGTTAAGAGATGGTGGCCTCTGATTGGTCTATATTAGTGTGTGGAAATTATTGTCAGCTTTGCTATAAGGCATCAAATAAATCACTAAACTGTACTGATTCATAGAATATAAATTGTGACACACTGGCCCTTTGGTTAGGCACTGGTGGGTGGCATTAAAAAAATAGTGAGCACTGTTGAATTATTAGGTGCAGAATAGGTCAAAATGTAGGTGGGATGCATGCAGGCCAATAGAAAAAAACTGGATTGGTCAAACCTATATTTTTTCATCTCAGATTATCATTAAGGATAAAAGATGTATCTAAAGATTTGTGGTCATTTTGGGCGATTTGAATCATTGTAGGCGGGTTTTATCGGTGGTTGAGCTATAATAGATTATAGTGAGAAATGTTTTGGTGGTCCGAGACCTGTAGTCTTGAGTCAAGAGACAAATCAAAACTCAAGTGGAGTGACACGAGTGACTACCTGGATAGGTTTAGATAAAAAACATGGCCCCTTACCGTGAACAGGTATTTAATGACTGGGCAGGAAGATTTTCCATAATCTTCCTGATTACCTCATGGAGGATTGTCAGCACAAATTCTGCTTTGTCAGTGGAAATGTCCACACTTTCATAGTCAATTTCTTCTGACATGGCTTCGGCGAACGACATGTCGGCCATGTTGCCAGTAAATATTGTACCACGTGACTCAATATGCTGCGGATAATTTATCGCTTAATTTCTAGCAATTACTTAATACTCTAACATATCGAAATTCTAAAAAGTTACATCATTTTATTATTACATAAAAAAGGGCTCTTTACACTAAGAAAAAATCTACATTTTTTTCTCATCCCGCACCAAGAGATCGCTGGTTCCTGTATGTTTAGACTTGTCTGTTTTAGAACCAACTTCTCTGGCGACCTAGTTTGGTGGGCAAACTAAGCCTTCTCCCCTAGGTTACCATTTTGACCAAAAATTGCTGTATTCATACGCCGCTGGTGTTGGACCTACTTTGACCTTAATACTGGGTGCTTGTGGGAACCAGCATTTGCTGGTATCCATCTACCAGGTTGAGTCACCAGGAACCAGCTAAGAAAAATAGTACCTCCCAGCATGCCTTTTTACCAGTGACGTAATCGGTAGACTACGAACTGGGGCCAGTGTGTTTTAGAACCAGCAACAGTCAAAACAAAAATGGCGAACGCAACCCCTCCTGATGCGGGAGTTCCTCCTGTTGCAGGGCCTCATGTAGGCGCTCCTGTTGCCCCACAAAGACTTAGAAGGCAACACCAGCGGCGGACAAGTGGTCCTTCAGCTACTATTCCTTTAGTTTTTGATATGGAGGCAAAACCGACCTCACCGCGACCCGAGCCGCGACTCAATCTCTTCAAAGCAACCACAGGTTTCAAAGGCACAGGAGTCGGCCCCCTCCGTTGGGCGGAGATGAGTGACAGAGCCCACTCGCATTCAGGTACCGGTTGTAATGGAATACACATCTACATCATTAGACATCCCATATTCTTGGGAGCAGAACCCTGGTTGCTAGGGACCCGGCAAAGGGTCAAATCATAAATTCATATACTATATGATATAGTTATATAGGCAATGTACTACTACTAGAAAAAGTAACCTTTTTGCTGTTTTCTTTTCTTATAATTGGGATTAGAAAATAGACTTTAAAGAGGGGCTGGCATGGAAAATTAACAACATGGGTACTGATTCAAACAGCGATCATAAAATCGTGGGAACCAGCGGAAAAATCGCGATGCCCTGATTGGTCAAGGGGTGATCACGTGACTTTTTAATGCTGGCATGCATTACCATGCCAGGGCCCCTTTAATAGTGCTTCAAGTATGTGATGCAAATTTTTAATATCTTTCAGAATTTGTAACTCGTTTTGCTATCCGATGTCTAGATCTTTTCTGATAAGGGTTTTACCCGGGGGGCTACTCATGGAATTGTGGCTACCATGTGCGTACAGTACACAAACTAGAGGGAAAGGGGGTCCTTTTTGGCACAATGTCAATGAACGGATCTGGCAGGATCCTCTATATAGCGATGACAGCCAAAATTTAGGACATATGCAGGGTCCAACAATTTATATATGAAACGAAAGAGCTTGAAATTTGCAACTGATAGCTTTTTGAATCGAGTTGATACTCCTCCTAGTAACATTTTTGTGCCACTTTGAAAATTGGAAAAGCAAAATACTTTCTGTCATTTCTATGAAGTATTTTAGCTGAGATGATTCCAACAATAAAACATGTGCTGCAAGGAGAGCAAGCAGACATGGTTCTACTTAATTAATGATAAAGGAGGGTAAGCAATTAAAATTTCAAGTGAAAATCAGAAATTTATTTATTATTTCTTGAACATTTTTCTTGATACTTTTTAATAGGAGATTTAAAATCGCCAAAAATCGCTGCTGTTTTTCTTCATAAAACCAAGTGATTCTGACTCAAAAATCTATTGAGAAGGGCCCAGTATGTTCGTCCTGCTTGGCAAAAAACACTATTTTTATGGGGTATTTGGCCTAAAGAAACTAAAGCTTATCCAACTTCTCTCTGTCTCATTTGGCATTCAGATGTATACATGGATCATAGGAACATGCTAGCGGGATAGAATACTATTTTGCCTTCAATTTGGTGTAGATTTGATGTAATTCTGTCCAATAGAACCCTCAGAATCGAATATAAGCAATACCAGGTGTTTAGCACTGTGACAGATACAGGGAGTGTTCAGCTGTATTTGGCCGTCATCGCTACTCTATAAGGGGTCCATTTTCAGGTATTTTTGGGCAAAAGGGGTATGAATATAAGGGTGTAAAAATCTATAAAAATTGCAGTAAAAGGGGTTGGTGTTGTGGAAAAAAATCCCGCTGAAAGGGTCCCAATTTTAGGATGGGGTGAAATCTAGGGTATGCTTTTTCGCCTTTTTTTCTTAAAGGTTTCCCAGTAAAGGGGTGTAGTTTTAAGAGCCAGAAAAAAGAGGTGCATTTAAAGGGGGTATCCCGCCAAAAGGGGTATATGTTTTAGGAAAATTGCCCCGCTATAAGGGGTACCAAGTCAATAGTGATGTACGCACATGGTTACTATAGAACATATAGGGAGTGGTCCCCCTGGGGGTTTTAACACCTTTTCTTAGTACATTTCCTATTTAATCTAACCCCTCATGAGTATTCTTATCAGTAGGCTGATAAGGGGTGCGCTGGTTGCTATGACGTCACTGCTGCTCCCAAGAATTAAAGCGAGCGATTCGCGCGGATGCATGAACAAATTTTGCCCCCCCCCCAAGAATGGATGGTCAAAGTTACCCCTCCCCCTCAGGAGGCCGAAAAACGTGTGCTGATTTAAGTAATTCACTTTTTTGACCAGATATATATGTGCAGGCTTTCCCCCTTAATTAGCCAGGCTTAATTTTTAAAACAGGTAAATTGATTGAAAAGATTTTGCCCCCCCCCCGGTCAAGGGGTAGAAAAGATTTTGCCCCATCTCAACCCTTAATTTCTGCAAATGTTGTCACACGCCAGTCGGACGTCTCATGTACGTTGTCCCAGCAGATCAGATGCTGGAAGTTGGAATGTTTTCTGTGAGAACACATGCAAGAGTACAAGTTGCAAGAATCTCGCGGCAGTGGATCCCCAGCTTAACTTAAGCTGATCCACTGCCTTAAGGCTAAAGCTCCGACGATGCTACCCCTGGGTCTGCAACATACCCGGGGAGCAGCATCTAAAATTTAGAGGCATGCCATTTAATGGCATGCCCCATATTGGACAGCCATAAAGGAGAATGGGGTCGATCTAATTCTATTTGGCACAGACAGTGATATATATATAACTTAGCGGATACATTGAGGTCCTTAGGGAGTGGTCATTATTTATTAACGGGGGGGGGGGGGAGAGGGTCTCGCATGGATGCACAATTTATTTTATCCCCCCGACAGCGGTCAAAATTTTTTGCCTCCCCCCTTTACTGGAGCCTCGAAGAATTTTCGCGCCCCCTTGGATCTATAGTAGTGTGGAGGCTTTTTTTGCTAAAAAATGGGTAACTTTTTTACGCCCCCTTTGTACCCTCCTCAAAACATCCCCACCCCCCACCCCATTGATAGATAATGACCAGTCCCTTATAAATATTATAGTGCCTGTCTGATAGAGAAAAGGGCATGTTTTTCTTTAGATTACCGTCTCATGATAATTGAATTTTGTATGATGATACACACTCCGAGAGAGTATCATATCATGAATTCATATTTTAGGTGATGTATCAGACACGTTGGATCGACTTCTTGTTGAGCATGATGCTGAGGCAACACTGAAGTGTATGCAAAAAGGTAAGAGATTGTTATATGAATGCGATTTCCATTAACTTTAGATGTGTGCACTATCTAGAACTTATACCCGTACTATCAAGTCCCACACTAACTGAAACTGTACACCCAAGTATAAGTCGGAATGCAAAATCTACAACGTATTTGGGGAATCCTACGTCATAGATTTATGTTTGATCCTTGTCTAGCCGGGCGGCAGGAGTTGGTGTTGTTGAACAGTTCTGCCGTAACATATGTCTTCAGCTTTAGAGTTTGTGAGGCCGTGGTTGGCAAGTTTGATCCTATCGTAATAGCTATAGTTCATACTAGATAAAATCTCTTTTTTTTTGTGTGTGAAGAACTGAAATTTACTCAAACTGATAATGGTTCTGTTGTAGATATGCACGAAGAGCGCCTCAAACAGTTGAGACAATTACAGACAACAATAGGTGATGATGACTGGTGGTATACTCCTGTGGAACGGCTAATCGGATTACAATGACGCCCAAAGTCGCACACAGCCCTGTGTTCATTTTTCATTTTGTGACATTGTCGAAAGTTCTAAACTTGTTGCTCTGTTGGCACAGCACAACACTTTATACAACAGTGCAGGGCATGTAATGCTCCTCTATAATATATTCTATTAGTGTGGATGTGTTTTGTAACCGGTATGGTTTTGTATGCTATTTATGTTAATGATAAGTGTTTAGAAGGAAGAAAAGTAGTGAAACCATGGTCATATTATACATGGTCCTGGGTAGAATAGTAATCTCATTAAATCAGTAACCAAATAAAAATATATAGATATGTCGACGTATTTATTTTTTACATCACCTGATGAAGGCTACTACAAGCTGAAACGTTGTGATCTTTATAATTGACATGATTCAACGAAGGGAAAAGGCTTAGGATTTTTATATGATTATTTTTAAGGAAGTAGCGCAGCAGAGCTGCAGTGCCATCTTTCTTTTGGATGTTTATGATCATTTTTTAAGGAAGTAGCGCAGCAGAGCTGCAGTGCCATCTTTCTTTTGGATGTTTATGATCATTTTTAAGGAAGTAGCGCAGCAGAGCTGCAGTGCCATCTTTCTTTTGGATGTATATGATCATTTTTAAGGAACTAATTTCTCACAAATAGTGAGTAATTACTAACATGTATTGACTAATTGCTGACAAATAGTGAGCAATTACTAACATATATTGACTAATTGCTGACAAAATGTGAGTAATAACTAACATGTATTGACAAATTGCAGACAAATAGTGCATTATTACTGACATATCTTGAATAATTGCGGACAAATAGTGAGTAATTACTAACATATTGACGAGTCAAGTAATACCATTGTCCATTTTTCTTTTATCTCCAGATCTCAATTTTTCTACTTGAACTCGTCTATAGAAGGGGCCCCATGAAACAAAAAAAAATCGTATCTCAGTTAATTCCCAATCTATGTCCATAAAATTTTTTTTTGGGGAAGTATGACCATAGTTAGATTTTTTTTGTCACTGTTTTCAAATTTTTTTTTTTCATTTGGGGGGTGCTGTGAATTTTTTCATTTTGGCCCAATTGTCGGGACCCTTTGTCGGTACTTTCAAATTTTAATACATGTTCATATACAGGCTGGACCCTCAAAGGGGTTTATATGCGGATCAACACGGTGAAAGGTACTCCTACAAGGGGGTGCGGGGGCATACAATTTACCGTGTTGACCCACATTTACTTGACTCGTTTTTTTATGGATTCCAGACACATTACCATGCACTATGCACAATATAGCAGGGCACCTTGTTGACTAATTGCTGACTAATAGTGCATAGGTACTGACATATTTTGACAATTCCAGTCATGGCATGATGCACAATTGAATATATGGGCTTGATCCCTGTGTTTAGGAAAACCAAGATGGCTGTCACATATGGAAAACAATAGAATCAGGTAGTTGATATGTCCCAGTGGCTACTGACACCTATCTAATAAGTTTTGAAGATCAAATAAATGCCTATATACCTGAATACCAGTATTGCTAAATACTGACATGAATTGATAATTGCTGATATATAGTGACTAGGTACTGACATATTTTGACTAATTGTTGACAAATAGCGTTTTGAAAACCAAGATGGCCGCCACACATGGAAAACAATAGATTTAGGTAGTTGGGTTCTCCCAATGGCTACTAACATCCATCTAATGACTTTTAAAGATCAAAACTGACCATATATGGGCTGGATCCCTGTGGGTTTTTTAAACCAAAATGGCCGCCACACATGGAAAACAATAGATTTAGGTAGTTGGGTTCTCCCAATGGCTACTAACATCCATCTAATGACTTTTAAAGATCAAAACTGACCATATATGGGCTGGATCCCTGTGGGTTTTTTAAACCAAAATGGCCGCCACACATGGAAAACAATAGAATCAGGTAGTTAATGTGTCCCAATAGCTATGAATATCCACCTAATAACTCTTAAAGATCAAAATTGACCATATATGACCTGGATCCCTGTTTCCGAAAACCAAGATGGCCACCACACATGGAAAACAATAGAATTAGGTAGTTGTTTGTTTGTTTGTTTATTCAGCACTTTCGTTCCAACAGATGGAACGTTTTTATGCGCGCCACTGACATTGAGTTTAAATAGAGAACAATAACAGGTGGAAATGTATGACAAATTATACATGGATATCAATTGAAAATGTAGTAGCATTTATATATATCAATGTGGTCTTAATTATATCTAAAAGCTTAGGCAGTGAGTTTTCGCAATTTTTCTGAAAGCAGCTTTGTCTTTAACATGTTGTTCCTGGTAGGACAAGTTATTCCAAAGTGTTACTCCTCTATAGTATGGACTCTTTTGGTAAAAAGAGGTGCGGGCTCTCCTTCTATTGAATTTAATTTTCCTGTCCCCTCGGGTTCTAATGTTTTCTATTATAGTACCTTCCCCATTTTGGCACTTTTTCCACAGTGTCATGAGTAACTGTACATTACGCCTGTCCATTAATAGGTTCACAGAACACGCCTTGTGAAGGGCTCTTATTGTCATATCTTGTATACCAGTTCTTAGGCAAATACGTAGGGATTGATTTTGCAATCTTTGTAGTTTGTCTAGATTTACCTGATGACCACTGCCTGTGTAAAAGGAACAGTATTCCAGACATGGCACTATGGATGATTTGTAAATCGTTATGCAGTGCTCAGCCGGGATGAATTTTCGCAATTTGTTTAGTTTATACATTTTGTTTCCCAGGTTTTTCTTGGTTTTTGCAATATGGCTTTGCACGCTGAGTTTACCATCAAGATCAACCCCGAGATATGTGTAAGTTTTGCATACTGGGAGTGTTTTAACTCCCATATTGATTGTAGGACCCACTAGATTGTCAATTATTGGGCCTGAACCAAAGTACATAGTCATGCTTTTCTTAGTGTTTACTGTCATGTAATTAACTAAGCACCATTGGTGAACCCGGTTAATATCAGACTGCAGCAGCCGCACAGATTCCTCTGCTTCTGAGTGGTCAACGTATAGTAATACGTCGTCTGCATACATGACACATTTGCAGTGTTCTAGTACAGTGGGTAAATCATTTATATATAGAACGAAAAGCAACGGGCCAAGTATGGACCCCTGTGGGACACCAAAGGCAACTTTTGCTCTGGACGATTTGACTCCATTAGCTATTGTTATATGAGCCCGGTTAGATAAGTAGCCTTTCAGCCAAGACTTCAAAATAGGGTTTAGATTTAACCTGTTAATTTTACTGATAAGGCTAGGGTGGTGTACGCTGTCAAAGGCCTTTGTAAAATCTATAAAACACGCTGATGTAACATGACCATCATCCCTATTATCGTATAGGTCTTTAAGGACATCGAAAACCGCATCGGCAGTGCCTCTTTTCGGTCTAAAACCATATTGACAACTGCTCAAAACCTCTTCATTTTGAAGATACTCTGAGATAACTTGGTGAATGATTTTCTCTAGCAGCTTTCCTGGGAGAGGCAGCAGAGAGATTGGCCGCCAGTTTCTTATATCCATTAAGTCTCCTTTCTTGGGTATGGGGACTAGAAGGCCAGTAGACCAAGATTCTGGGAAAATTCCTGTTTTTACAGAGGTCCTAAAGATGCAGGTTAGCTGTGGGATTAAGAGAAGAAGAGCTTCCTTTAAAATCTTAGTGGTAACACCATCTAGGCCGCATGATTTGTTTATGTTAATACTCTTTACGAGTTTTAGGACATCACATTCCTTTATCAGGTTTACTACATCTAGGGGCTCGGCATTGTCAAGATCAATCTGCATGAGTTCATAGTCATCTGGAACCGGTGGCACATTGCCTTGTATCAGATCTTGGTAAAGATCATTGCCAATATTTGCAAAGTATTTATTTATGTAACAGGCAGTTTGGCTAAGTTCTATTGGTTGCCCATTGCTCAGGTCTTTCAGCTGAATGTTGCTGGTTTTACTACAAGGGTTAATTAGTTTGTTTAATTCTCGCCAAAATCTTGCTGGGTCCCCTTGGCATTCATTTAATAAATTAATCACCCATTGTCGCTTTTCATTATTTTGTTTACGTTGAATTCTATTCCGTAGGCGGCCAATGGCAACGGTATTCTCCCTACTGTAGTTTCTTTTATTATCCTTTATAAGGCTCTGGCGGTCATTCATTAACTCAAGGGTAGATCTTTCAGTCCAGGGATCTGCCACTTTCCTCAGGGTGAATGACCTAACAGGACAATTAATGTCGAGATATTCAATAATTGGTAAGTATATGCTTTTCCACTGTTGTTCAGGATTATTGTTTGTTTCATTGATAGTGGATGTATCTAAATCTAGAATATATTCTTTGAAATCGTCCAAGTCTAATTTCCTGTATGATCGGCCGGTGTAGTGAGCACTATCAAATATCTCTTTTGGTTTTTTACGACATGCGAATACTGGGTAGTGATCACTGATTAAACAATCACCAATCTCAGCCAGGCTGATTAAATCACAATTAGTCATTATATGATCTATGCAGGTTCCATTGTTATCCTTGGGGCGAGTAATACCTTCTATCAGCCTTTTTAAACCTTTTTCTCTACAAAAATCGAATAATTCAATACAGATATCAGTATTTCTCAATCGAGTATTTATATTCGTATCTCCCATAATCCATAGTTCTGACTCAATATGGTTAATCCCATCTAAGACAGTTCTGAGATCATTAAAGAATTCCATCCAAATTCCTTTAGGCGGACGGTAGACATTTAATATGTATATAGTTTTAAGTTTCGGTCTGTCAATATACAACAACTGAGCCTCTGTGTTTGAGTTCATGATACAGTGTCTGTCTAATTGTACACAGTAAGGGCTCAGTTTGTTTGAGATAAAGGTGACTAAGCCACCAGCTCTATCACTATGTCTGTCCCATCTGAAAGGCTTTTTGTCAGCCCAGTGTATAAGGGAATTGTCCAGGCATGGATTTAGCCAACTTTCTTGGACACATATTATGTCTGCTTCATCAGCATATAACTTAATGTCTGTCATTTTCAACTCTATGCTACGGGCATTTAAACTTATAAAAATAAAGCCCTTGAGACTACTGAATATCTTAGAGGCATTCAAAATAGCCTTCCTTTTCTCAGCTGCTAACAAGAACTGCCTGTTCATGAGCTGCCTCGAGTTTTAGCACTGGAGGCAGGTGGGGGGGTTATAGCTGGGGGCAGTAATCTCAACCTCAGTTATAACCTAGGGAAATTACTGGATGAGTAGGGTGCTCCAAATAAGTAAGATGATCAACACAAAGCATGTAAACAACAGGAAATTTCATGCAACATACAAGAATAACAAAGTTAAGTCACCACCGGGAAGGTAACTGTATAATACAGGAGGTAGGTAATAGGAACAGATGTACAGTCAAAAAGTGACTTAACCACCATATTATAGGGAAATAGCTTATTTCTCCCCATACTGTTCACTAACAAGGTCTGTGTGGTGGTGGTCACTGATAGAAGCGGTTGGATCCTACCTTAGTCGTCTCAGGTTATTTGGAATTGTTATTAATATCAGTATGGTGCCCGGTACTTGTCTTGAAGTGTTTTATTGGTGATTATATGTCGCATTATCAGGACCCGGAGGTGATGACTTCGCGTATCCTGAGGCTCAACATGTAGAGGTAATCCATTGCAATACGATGGCAGCGCTTGGTAAAGCACTCAGCAGCTATGTCAACACAGTGGGTATAATTGGCCAGTGAGTGGTGGTAGGATCGGTTGCCATGGGCACAGGTGTGTAATGTATGATTAGTAGCTAGTGGAGTCCCTGTTGGGGGGTAGCAAACTCCGGGATCTGTTGCTATGCATCACATTACCTAGGTTCCTTGCTATGCTGTTGGTGGTACTCTGGTCAGGGTGACAGCCGTCCCTTAGACGATGATAACGATTTACAAACTGATTACGGTGTGTCACATATCGGTGAATGTAGTGGTCGGCCCTTGGTGTGATCACGTCGGCGGAGGTGTTAATCCCAACTATTGCACTATTTACATTGTGGATAATTTCTTCAAGTGCCTCTTGGTCCTCCTTAACATCATGCCATTTACTCCTGGCTGCTAGGTTTACAGCGTATATACTAGATATTACCACCTGCACCTGTGGAAAAGAGTACCTTATTCGTTGAGCAGCAGCGTTGTAACGCTGTACAAGCATGTTTGTTGCATGCCGGGTGTTTCTGTTTTCTCTCCTCAGCATTGGCTCTCTACGATAATTAAGTTCAGTCAGGTCACAGATGCCAGCGGCGAGATAGATACCATTGACATAGGGATGAGTGTGAAGATATGAAATGGCCTCCTGAGTAACGAGGCGTATGGTGCCTCCTGGTACGGTCCTGACTGACACTACGTCAGGATAAATCGCTGATGCCGTTCTAAGCATGCCACGGGTTCTGGAGTCACCTATTACTGCTGTGTTCAGTTCTAACCTCAGAGCATAGCGTCTTATATCCTCTTGCTGTTGTGGATTGTCATTGTAATGTCGTAATGGAACAGTGAGATTTGCGATGTTTGCACTAGAGCGGTGGTGTCTGAAGTTTATCACCGATCTTATTTGGCGATCCATCATTCAGTTGTGGTATTTCCAGGGGTATCCTGATTGTAACCTGCCGAGTTAAAGAGGAAGTCTCGTATATGACTGCTGTCAGTTGGGTTTTGGTTGGCGGGGGTGCTTATGCTGGTAGGTAGATTGCCGCGCGTGGAGGAGACTTGAGGTGGTGCACTGGTGCAATGTGCAGATTGGGGGTTAGGCACTTGGGTAGGTAGGTTGTTAGATGGTTTGAGGTGTCCCAATGGTCACCAACATCCACCTGATAACTTTAAAAGATCAAAATTGGCCATATATGACTTGGATCCCTGTGTTTCCAAAAAAAGAAAATGGCCGACACACATGGAAAATAATAGAATTCGGTAGTTGATGTGTCCCAATGGCTACTAACATCCACCTGATAACTTTGAAAGATCAATATGGCCTGGATCCCTGTGTTTCTGAAAACCAAGAGGGCCGACACACATCGAAAACAATAGAATTGGGGAGTTGAGGTGTCCTATGGCTACTAACATCAACCTCATAAGTTTGAAAGATCAAAATTGACCATAAAAATTATGTATGACCTGGATCCCTGTGTTTCCAAAAACCAAGATGGCCACCACACATGGAAAACAATAGAATTAGGTAGTTGAGGTGTCCCAATGGTCACTAACATCCATCTGATAACTTTTGAAGATCAAAATTGACCATGTATGGCCTGGATCCCTGTTTCCGAAAACCAAGATGGCGGACACACATGGAAAACAATAGAATTTGGAAGTTGATGTGTCCCAATGACTACTTACATCCACCTGCTAACTTTGAAAGATCAAAGCTGACCACATATTGGCTGGATCCCTATGTTTTGGAAAAACAAAATGGCCAACATACATGGTAAACAATAGAATCAGGTAGTTCAGTTGTCCGAATAGCTACTAATATCCACCTAATAACTTTTAAAGATCAAAATTGACCATATATGGGCTGGATACCTGTGTTTTGGAAAACCAAGATTGCCGGCACATTGAAAACAATAGAATTGGGTAGTTGAGGTGTCCCTATGGCTACTAACATACACCTGATAAAAGATCAAAATTGGTAATATATGACTTGGATCCCTGTGTTTCCGAAAACCAAGATGGCTGACACATGGAAAACAATAGAATTTGGTAGTTGATGTGTCCCAATAGCTAAGGTAATAACATCCACCTGATAACTTTGAAAGATCAAAAATTGACTATATATGGCCTTGATGAGTGAGTGAGTAATAGATGTTTAACGCCATTTCGACAACTAAGGTCATATTCATGGCGAGAATTACATTACACAATTTCACAGGGGAATGTGTCAGTGCCCGCGCATATGTGCACCACACACATCCCGAGGGGATAGGAAAGAGGAGAAATAGACCCTTTTAAGTGGGCTAGGGAGGCCCGCCTTGATCCCTGTGTTTCTGAAAACCAAGATGGCTGACACACATGGAAAACAATAGAATTGGGTAGTTGAGGTGTCCCTATGGCTACTAAGGGAGTGGTCATTATTTATCAACGGGGGGGGGGGGGGTGGTGGGTTTGAGGGGGGGTAAAATTTTCAGACCCCTCCTGAGGGGGGCTAACAAAATTTTGGCCCCTTTTGAGGGGGGGGGGCTAAAAAATTTCACCCTCTTTTTAGCAAAAAAGCCTGCGCTACTACAGATCAAAGAGGGGCGTAAAAACTCTGGCTGGACTGGCTGTGGCTGCATGTTTCAGTGTCACAGTGAGTGAGTGGACTCCTACTAGAGCTACATTCATGCATCATGACGACACATGGACAAGTCTGTCCCACCAATACCCACCCCTATTACGAGGTGATTGGGTGCTGGGTGGTGCAGGGCGGGGGGGGGGGGGGGTCAGACAGCTATACTCTTACCATATTCTATTAACTATAGTCAAAGCACCACTATAGAAAGTAGGCCGAAATACCTGCCTGTTCCCTCAGAGTGTCTACGGAGTATATAGGAAGGTACATCAGTATCATAACGAAGTTGTAAGCTCACAGAGCCATGTATATGTGACTGGACTCCTAATATTGCAATGGATCATGTATCATGCCTATTGGTCGTCATGATACATGAATATAGACCTGGCAAAATGCAGACCCTATGGGTTGATACAAAAACTACAAGAGGTTCGTCATGATGCTTCAATGAAGTGCTGGAGACTGCTCACCAGCATTTCATTGGTGCATCATGACGACTGACATAGCGCACACAGACGATAGTAATCATTTATATTTATGTATATTTAGGGGGTTATAGTAAAGTACTAAGAACGACGACAGGGCAGAGAGCTGCTTTGGTGCATCATGTGCACCTTAGAGGGTTATAGTAAAGTACTAAGAACAATGACAGTCTTGCTTTGGTGCATCATGTGCGCCTTAGAGGGTTATAGTAAAGTACTAAGAACAATGAGAGTCTTGCTTTGGTGCATCATGTGCACCTTAGAGGGTTATAGTAAAGTACTAAGAACAATGAGTCTTGCTTTGGTGCATCATGTGCACCTTAGAGGGTTATAGTAAAGTACTAAGAACGATGATAGTCTTGCTTTGGTGCATCATGTGCACCTTAGAGGGTTATAGTAAAGTACTAAGAACAACGACAGTCTTGCTTTGGTGCATCATGTGCACCTTAGAGGGTTATAGTAAAGTACTAAGAACAACGACAGTCTTGCTTTGGTGCATCATGTGCACCTTTAATAGAGGGTTATAGTAAAGTACTAAGAACAACGACAGTCTTGCTTTGATGCATGTTGTGCACTTTAGAGGGTTATAGTAAAGTACTAAGCTGTGCGGTATTATTTGGATGTGACAACATTTTGCTCACTGAATGTTTTGTTGTCATAGTTGTGTCTATTATATAATTATTATATTTTTTTGCTTTGTTACAATTTGATATATATTGAGGTACCTTATCTTTAAGTAAATTCCTAGGTTTGCATACTGGGGTGGTACTTTTATTAAGGTCAAGTTGGATCCTTACTACGGTACACATATCACATTTAGACAGTTGAGATGACATCTGCTGACTTGTCTTTACTAAAGCCAGTAATCAGTGTTGAGTACAGGATTAAGTAGATGACTGGATATACCCGATAGCCAAAATCAGCTGATAGCCAGTCACGACTAGAGTGTACATAGGTACCGTAATCTCCCGCGTATAAGACGCGCTGCGCGTATAAGACGCACCCCAAACTTAACACATGCATTTTCGCGTATAAGACGCACATTTTACTGCTGAAATTTGTAAGATTAGTACATTTCTATAGAAAAAATACCCCTCGTATAAGACCCACCCCCAACTTGAGAGAAAGCTATAAGACTACCCAGCATTTTGTTTGGCGTAGAGGACGCGTCTTATACGCAGGAGTTTACGGTACTTCTATTGTGTCACATGTATGGGACGCACCACTATATCCAAAGGCGGTCGTTATACACATGACATCAGTAACAATTTAAAGCTGTGAAATATAGCTTGCTTTCTGCCAACAATTATACCTGTTTACAAAGCCTCCTTTTACCTGTTACTCAAGGGTACAATGTACTAGGGGAAATTCTCCATACTACCGTATTCTCCCGCGTAGAAGACGCACTGCGCGTATAGGACGCACCCCAAACTTAGCAGAGGCATTTTCGCGTATAAGACGCACCTCTTAGGTACCAATTTTGTAAATTCAGTACTGTTCTATAGTAAAATTACCCCTCGTATAAGACGCACCCCCAACTTGAAAAAATCCTATAAGACGCACCAGGGATTTGTTTGGCATAGAGCGTCTTATACGCAGGAGTTTACGGTAGTAGTTTGTATTCAGTAACAATACTATTTCAAGTGTTTTACAGTATATAATGAACATTTCTCAAAAAAATGATATAACCATACAGTATCTGATCTCTTCGCTGTGTAGTAATAGAAAATGTACATGTAGAACAAAATATACACATACACACCAACAATATAAAGTTTTAAGATACATGCTTTACTAAATATCAATGATGGAAATCATATTGGCACATTTCCTACTACTTTATCAAAAATAACAATATTATGACGTGCATTTGTACACACTGCTTTCTATGAAATCAGATCGTCAATTCCATCAGATAACTTAGTTGCGACGCAAAAAATATCACATACCTATTGTGCATATTTTCTCACAAAAAAGTATCTGTCCTGCAAAACATTACTGGGTAGTTGCTAAATGCAAAAGAAAAAATCAAAAAAAAAAAAAAAATCAGCTGGTATTTAGTATCACCAAGATCAATATTCTATACTTCACTGAAATTTATATTTTACTGAAATCCCATAAAAATTCACCAGACAGGCAATATGATGGCTAACTATTTGGGTTTATCTCGCTCCAAACTTTTAAATAAAAATCACCAGTCAATCTTTGGGCCTCAAATAGGATAGCTTACAATAGCAGGACAAATCACATCTGACGAGTATCCAAATATAACCTTTGCAAACTCATTTATGTATATGGCGCTATGAGACGGTGCAATGCTCCCTATCATGTTGGTTTCATGTATACCCAGGGAAAGTTGTAAGTCTTGGGCAAGCCCACGTGAGGGTAGTGCTTGAATTCTCCTGTCCAAGAGAAAGGCTTGAGATCTGTGCCCAAAGTGGGTCCATTGATAACAAAGGCCTGGAGCTTCTCTGCCATTGCATAGTCTGCCACCTGGAAAGATAAGAGGCAAATTGAGGATGAACGGATATCTCAGGGAGACCAAATGCCGATATTTCAGTTTAATTTCATCAAAAATTAAAGAAACCAAATCATGGAAAGCATTTGGCTATTTATCACTGACATTCACTGAATAATGCATTTGTATTTTTTCGGTTTTGTAATTTTTTTTCAAAGGCATAAAAAGGCATCGAAGATATTTCATCTAAGATGCTCTTAACTTCACAGACCATTTGACTAAATCAAACTTACTTTGGTGTCATAACATCCCATAGGGCTAGGCCGCGAATCATCAAGATCTCCTCGGCAGCATATCGTGTTACATGGCTGACCATCTGAGTAGGGGTCATGTAGATAATCTACAAAGTACATGGATCTCATTATAGAATATGTCCCTTTTCTGGAGCCCATCTTGATAAGTCTTACTCAGCGAAAAATCATTGTCCATATGAAGTTGAAAATGTAATGGATCCGTCATTAAATTACAAAGAGAAAATTGAAATCCAATTTTGTGAGTCAATGTGGTCAGGGATCTAGTATATCCTACCTCGCATATAAGCCACATATTACACGTGAGGTTTCGCTATGGAAAATATCTGAAGTTAGGGTGTGCTTTTAGGCGAGAACATTCTACATCAAATTGATACTAAACTGGTCCAAATCAAGTCCCAGGTGCATCTTATAGGATTACCGTATTCGTTCTAATAAGTGCACATGTGCGGAAATTTAATTGTTAGATTCTCAAAACATCAATACAAAATTAATTCTAATAAGCGCACCCCCTAAAGCCTAAAAATCGATGTCTTTGCCCACAAATTGCACTGCATTAACATAATTTTAGGTCCCAATAGGTGGGGTGTGCGCTTATTAGAGCATGTGCGCTTATTAGAACGAATACGGTACCTGAAGTTGGGAGTTCGCCTTATATATGAAAGGTGCGCCTTCAATTTATGTGAGGCATAACGAGAAATCGTACACAACATTACACTCATCTTTTCTAGGTAGGGAAATTTGATTCAATTAAAAGACAACATACCATTGTAACGCATGATATTCTGCATAGTCTTCATATCATGAACATTGTCCTGATCCCGACGGAAGATTTTGGCTCGTGGTGCCAGCTGGTAGGAATCTGAGAGACCAAGGCGCTTGACTATTGCAGGATATCCACTCTTGTTGTACACCTCCTCGTAAAATGGCACATTATACGAGGGCCAATATCCTGAAATAAATAATTTACCCTTGTGGAAATCCATTGAATCTTTAAAAAAAATCCTCTCTCCTACCCCTTTTAACAATGGAAGAAAATTATTTTCTATAAATAATGATTTGTCTTATTTTGGGAAATATCTAGTGTATTGTGTCCATTTACAAATGGCATAGACATAGAAGTTTTTCACTTCATTATAGATGACTTATAGGTCAGTAGGTAATGTATAACAGTGTTATACCTGCACGGAGGAGGGTAGTCTGGTCGCCACCCTCTACCAGGGTGGGGATCTGCTCCACAACCCAGAGGGCGCCATCTTCAATAGTGGTCCGCAGCTTGATCCTCTTCAGATCCAGAATCATGTACTGGTTATTATAGGTACCTGGAAATAAGTATAGTTGTGCACTAAGTAAATACAGGACCTGGCCCAGGGAGATGGTGCTTTAGGATACATACCAGCCACGTGTATTTCTGACATTATATAAGCCATATAGGAGGAGCAATATACTTGTGAGGGTGCATTCATTCACTTAAGTATGGAATCAATAATACCGTAATCTCCCGCGTAGAAGGCGCATCCTGCCTATATTAAAGACCCACCTATAGTTTTAGAATATGGTAAAAAAAAAAATAAAAAAATTCATAACTTCTTTTTCTGAATGGATTTTCAAAATCAAAAAGGCTATGTGTAGCTAGGGCCTCCTGGACCTCCCAATGTCATATTATAACAGAGGGGGAGTGTTATATATATATATATAAAAGCTCATGGTGCCCCCCTTGTGGTTCCAGGGAGAACCCCACGTATAAGAAGCGCCTTATACACGGGAGATTACAGGTATGAAATAAATATCAAAGCTTTTCCTTTTATTACAATGGTGTATAAAGCATACCTGAGTTATACCGACTAAAAAGCTTTGTCCACTCCTTCCCTGACCCAGCTATCATATTGGCTACTCTCATCCGATGCCAGGATAGGAGCGATTCCGGTTGGACAAAAGCATACAGCGAGGTGTTAAACACATTGTTAGTGGTCTGTAGCACCACAAGCCTACTACCCAGCAAGTAGAAATCATCTTGCGACTCCAGTATCCCTAGCAGAGAATAAAGAAAGCAGAAAACACTTTCCAGTAACTGTAAACACAGGCCTACCTGAATTGTACCTGCTGAATGATTTTGTCCAGTCACGACCATTACCAGCCAGCATGTTGGTGATTCGCATCCTGTGCCATGCGAGAAGGGAATCGGGGCGTACGCTGTCATACAGCGAAGTATTAAAGACGTTGTTTGTAGTCTGGAGAACCACCATCCCACTACCCAGCATGTAAAAGTCATCCACTCTCCAAAAACCCTATCAAAAATACCAAATACCAACATTAGACAGAAAATAGTAATTTCCCCCATTACAAAAGAAAGAAGAAAAAAACACCCCAAGAATATTTGCATTAACAAAATCCAGTAGATCACCATATATGGTATACTGTTTACCCATATCAGTTTATGAATAACACCTTGAAAAAATTGGGCGTTGTGCATTGAAGCACAGAAGGCTCAGGGTAGGTACCATAAAACCCTCTATCAACCCTGTAGGGTCACAGGAATCAGCACTTGCGAAATATTGACTAATTACTTACAAATAGAGACTATTATCTATACATGTACTGACACCAGTCTGGCATAATTTTCTTACTAAACCCCTTCGACTGCTGGCCCCTGGTGTGCTGGCCCCCCGGACACCTGGCCCCCGGACACCTGCCCCCCTGGACACTTGGCCCCGGACACCTGGCCCCCTGGACACTTGGCCCCCGGACACCTGGCCCCCTGGAGATCTAGCCCCTGGACACCTGGCCCCCTGGAAACCTGCCCCCCTGGACACCTAGCCCCCACAGATCAACATTTTCGCGCGCTTTTTTGAAACAAAACTTGCACCCATAGTAGTATGTCAATGAGACAACCGTCTTATATTCAGACGGTTGTCACCAATCGCGCAAGATTATATAGGAACAAAGAGGGAAAATTTGCTCTCCCGCGGCAGGGGGAGGTAACTCTATGGAGGACTGGATTGGAGGTTGTCTGTTATTGGCAGGGTTATCTTTTTTAAAATCTTAATTTTCTGTGAGAAAACAGCGACTTTAGGGAAATTTTTTTATTGGTATTGAAACTTCATAAAATTGGCAATACACAATATGACTTTCATGATAACAGATGGATAACTTCTATTTTTAAATAATATTTGAAAAAAAAAAATTGTCAATGAGACAACCGTCTTAAATTCAGACGGTTGTCACCAATCGCGCAAGATTATATAGGAACAAAGAGGGAAAATTTGCTCTCCCGCAGCAGGGGGAGGTAAGTCTATGGAGGACTGGATTGGAGGTTGTCTGTTATTGGCAGGGTTATCTTTTTTAAAATCTTAATTTTCTGTGAGAAAACAGCGACTTTAGAGAATTTTTTTTATTGGTATTGAAACTTCATAAAATTGGCAATACACAATATGACTTTCATGATAACAGATGGATAACTTCTATTTTTAAATAATATTTGAAAAAAATATACCGCCGGGTAGGCGCGCCACCGCCTACCCGGCGGTATAGACTCAGGCAGGAGGCCTGAGCCAACTACAGTAGTAGTAAGCTATCTGAAAGTGATGTTACACATACATTGGCCCTCTTTGCATACCCCTTCCAAAACACGCAAGGGCCCTGTTGAATGTGGGGTGCTACTAAGTTAGAAATTAGATAATTTTCTTCTCTCAGGTGGGAATTCTAAGCCCATACCTCTGGACTGGTCTTGAGATCTAATTAAAGATTCAAGATCCCTACTACCTCTTTTGAATGACAGTTCATTAGTTGAGTTCTGATTATAGAAATGAGCACTCAGTTTTTCATACTTGGAAGTCGGAACCTGAATGACCACAACCTTACCTGGATAACTAGAGAACGCAATCTTAGTTGCTGATGTGTTTGGGTCACCAAGGTTAAAATTGTAGTACTTGAAGATCCTGGAGGTCGCAGAGTAGGTGAACCAACTTGAATGCGACATGAAAATATTTTCATATGCACCAAGGACCTACAAAGTAGGAATGTGCCATTTTAATAGTACATACATGATATTTAAACTTCTACTACTTCACATAATATAAGCCACAGATTAGACGCAAATCGGAGGCCTATTGCGCCTAATAGAAACTTCCTTAAGAGCAGGTGCGCCCTATAGGTGGGGAAAAATATACCCGAGATGCTACAGTATGTCAGAAAACTGACAGGGCACAGTGATGCGAGAGCAGGTGATTCACTCTCTTATGCATTCATTGTCATACTTGACAAAAGTCTAAGAAACAAGGATTTGATCAAAGGTGATTTCCCAGATAGATGTAGACTTAGAAATAGCCTGTTAAGTAGGCAAGTCGTTATTTATATAACCATCATATCTCCTGCTGGGACGGGGGAGGGGGTTCAGAACACCTTACCTTGATAAGGGCAGAACAGTGACTGTTTTCTAAGATGTATTGCTTCACTTCGGCATGGGACATTTCATCAAAGTTAGGTCGACCTTCTGGGTCAACAACGTGGATGAGGTCAAGTAGATCACCAGCACCGTTCAACACCTGCACCACCAATAAGCTCAGATCCTGGGAGAAAACATACAAATTTTCAAAGTATAGTGTAGGCTTATTGTTATACTACACACTTACGATTTGCACAAAAGAGCCAATAAGCCGACTCTCCCTAGTATTGGGATTACCAGTACATGGACACATGAACAAATCATGACAATTGATTGAAATGAATTAGAAATACTGATTTTGAAGCTCATTTAGAATTACTCTTTTTTTTCAACTGAAGTCCCATCTGACATAAACGAAACTGGTATTTTTATATGAAGACAAAAAAAATCCTAATGGCTATATTTTGTCTTAAACTTACCCAGTCTGACTTGCCGGCTGCCTTGTATCCTGCATACAAACCATCATACTGGGCGAGGATATAACCAGCATGTGCCCACAGTGGGTCAATTTTGGCATATTTTGCAATCATTCCACGCATCCATTTATCCTGCTGAGTGAAGAAATCCTTCACTTTCTCCACAACATCTTGGTTTTTGCCTTTCAAGAAGAAAGGCGCGATGTTCTGGTAATGAGCCCACATTTGACTGCAATGGAAACCAAGGTGATTCAAGAGACTTCTTTTAAAGTCTGCGACAAAATGTGCGTCATGGTGCATGTAGTTTGTTCCACATCTGACATAGTTAAAAGATACGGTTCAAAAAGTTTTTTTATAGGACATATGAATAGATTACTGGATATAATAAATATGGGCTACGCACAGAAACAAGCATACCAGGTACTAGACAAGACTACTACTAGATACTATCTAAGCTTAAGCTCAGTTTAATTCCCACCTCGCAGTTAGAGTTCCTTCTATGAAGCCGGCAGCAAACATCTTTAGATTGGCGTTTACAATTTGTCCACCTGTATTAATTTCAAGTACTCCCCATCCATTAACTAGAAGACTGTCATTGTAGGTCCCATATGCGGCACCATTCTTATCCAGTTTTCCCGCAACAAAGTTAGGTTTGCCATCCGTCATGTACACTGTACCTGAGAGAAATTCACCTGAAAGGCAGAAAGCAAAAGAAAACATAAAGATGTTTAATGCTTTAACAATAAATTTGGCATACCTTATTTCATGTAGTAAGTTCCCAGGCAGCTTAAAATTGTATTTATGGCCCTTAAGTAGTTGATAATTTAGAAGACTCTAAAATCATAAAAAAATTGGTCCTTTTCTGGTCTGAAAAAAAGCCACTAAAGGGAGATTGGGTGCTGAGGAGATGGGCGCTTATTACATCGAATATGGTACTCCCCTTTTTTTACCTTTATTTCGTAGCAAACTAACCCTTTGTTCTCCCCTGGCACTATATTAAATAAACCCCTTGGTCTCTCCTTCTATTCTACCTTATATGGAACAGCCAAATATAGCAGTAGACCAATACAGGTCTGGGTGTGGCAGCAAACAGGAGATTCCTTTTTAGTTTTTTAAGGTCTGTGTGTGGCATCTAGAAGCAGACTCCTATGTGAGATCTGGGTGTGGCACCGAAAAACAGACTATGTAAGGGAGAGCATGTTACTACAGTGGGTCCATACAGGTGCGTGTATGCATTTCAATTTCTTTATTTCTCTCATAAATAGTTGACCCTTCGGAGCAAACTCCTATTTTTTATCATGTAATTGTCACATTTCAACTTTCCCAACAAGCTCACTATATGTACCGGGTAGTCATAATTTAGAAGTTAATGTTTTTGCTGAAAAGATGATCAAGTGATTATGCCCCCACCCCCACCCTTTAGAATGGTCAAAAGTTTCTATGCCCAACCCCCACCTCAAGGCTCAAGAGGTGTTAGTTTCTGCACACCCCACTCTTCGCAACCCCTCCCTCCCCCGATAATGAATGACTCTCTTACCTGTGTAAAAAGTTGACGTTTGGTTTAAAGTTTATAAGCCTATAATTAATGCAGTAATAAGGGTTGCTTAGGCCACACCAAAAAAAGAAGTTGGTCTACGAATTGTTGTTTTGAAAAAATGGTACGAGCGAGCAAAATTTTTTTTGGCGTCTAATGGATTCCTGGACATTCCTTGCTGGAAAAGGGAGGCGAGCGAAAAAAAAAATTGTATTTAAAACAAAAATCTGACAAACATCACAGAGAAAACTTGTAGAAAGTGAAGCGAACGAAATCCATAGACGAGATTTTTTCAAGGAAAAAAAATTTGTATTTCCGAAAATATGGAGAGGGAAATCCATACACCAACTTATTTTTTTGGTGTGGCCTTAGCTGACGATGAAGGGAATAACAGGAAGGTCGCCATGACCCGCCATCCCTTAAATGCATCAGTTATTCAAACCTTGCTGGGTAAAATGAAAGTATTGTATTCTGGTAGACCAGAAAGCTCCCGGGGGGGGGGGCACTCCCTTTATGATCTAAGGAACCATGTGCGTACAAAAAGTAGAGGGAAAGGAGTACTTTTTTGGGAATTGTGGGCGGGTACGGCCGGCCAATGATATTAAACATGGTTCAAAAGATTAACAAACTAAAAAAAAATATAAAATTTTTTTGGTTATTTCAAGCTCGTAGCATTCGTGAGACTGTGGGCTTTAATTTGATACCAAACATGCCTATATATTGACTTTTGTCACATTTTTCTTGAATTTTGGGTCATTTTACCAAAAATTTCTAAAAAAAAATCTAAAAAAAACTAGGGTCGGGCCAAAAAAATAGGGTAGGTCGGGATACCTGAACACAATTTTTTTTTAGGCCCAGTCACCATGGTTAGCCTTTGATAGGCTGAATTTCTGTCACTGGTGACGAAAGTCAGCCTATCAGTATCAAAGTGCTGACCATGATGATGATATTATAAGGGTTTCCTCCACTTTTAAACTACAGCTTTCCTGAACTCTCACCCAGGACTCTTGCAGATGAACAGCGATGAGAGTTCAACTTCAGCCTCAGGAACTGAGCTACTAGTAGTATTCGTGCGGACGGTAACCACGATGCCTAGCATGTCGCCAGGGTTACGTGTCACATGCAGACGGACTGCGCCATATTGTCCGGGGGACAATTTTGTCTGCCTCAGTGTTGCGAGCAATGTTGAATGTCTAAATTTTCCAAATAAATAACACCCATCATATTGTAATAAACATAGGCCGGCGGCTCGGCGGCGGCCACCGAAGCTCGGTGGCGGGTTCCCGCTGTGGCCGCTAGGTGGGGCGTCGGCGGTGACGTCACAGCCTTGTGACGTCACCGTCGGCGGCCGGGGGCTATAAAACGCGGTGTTCGGTGGTTTTATGGCAGACGCGATCAGACACTCAGGTGGCCTACGTGTAAGCTATCTTAAGGGAGTTCGGTGGCTAGTCCTAGCTCACGAACAGAGTGGCGTCTCTAAGCAAGAATAAGTACAAGTACAAGTATCAGTATAAGCGAGTAACTGATGACCAGTGGCTGTTAGTCCTTAAGGCTCCTAAGCAATAAAACAACAACAACGGCTGTAACTTTATATTCCATTCTTTATATACGGTGTCGACTCTGGTTATTACATTGGTGACAGCGGTGGTTGTTTACATTAACGAACCGGGGTGTACCAGAGTAGAAACACAGGCATGGCAGATAGCGAATTAAAGATGGAGGAGGAGAGGGCAGCCCTGGAGGAGCAGTTAGGGGCGGGTAGGCGAGGAGAACTGATCCAGGTTGTGGATGAGGAGGTTTCTGTTAAAGTTAAAAGGCCGGTGGCTGCGGCGGCCGGCGCCACCGACGCCACCGGAGCAGACAACAGGAAGTGGGTAATGGAGGAGCGACCGGACAGGAGGGCAGAGGAAGCATCGCCTGGGGAGGAAGTGGGAGTAAAGGGTGGCGTGGCTATTCACCGGACACCTCTTGGTGCGGCCGCTAAAGTGGACAGCGAAATGGGCCCGGCTGAGTTCGGTGGCCGGTTCGGTGGGAAGGGCGGCGGTTCGGTGGTTGGCCAGTTCGGTGGCCCGGTGTTCGGTGGAGCGGGGAGTGATACAGAGGGTCACCGGAGAGAGGAGCGGACGCGAGAGTGGGGCCCCGACAGGGCCCACGGGGAGGTCAGAGAGGGCCGCGGGACGATTGGAAGGGAGGGGACAGACCCGTTGGCGGAATGGCTGAGGCAGGGCAGCCCCAGAAGTAGCTCTAGGACGGAGAGTGTGGAGGGGGCCAGGAGCTCCACGCCCCTGGGGATAGAGCAGACACAGGGGATACACCCGGGTAGGCCGGGGCCCGGGGGCGAGGGGGCCACCCGGAAGCCAATTGTGATGCCGGGCAAGTACGACGGGTCGAGCGATCTGGAGGAGTTTCTGTCGCACTTCGACCTCTGCGTCATGGCTAACGGATGGACGGAAAGGGAGTCGGGGACGTTCCTGGGAATAAGCTTGTCGGGGGTCGCCCGGCGGCTGTTGGCGTCGGAACGGCCGGCGGCTCCTGGGGGATATAAGAAGTTGCGGGATGCACTAGTAAATAGATTCCAGCCGAAGAGTCAGGTGGAATCGTATAAGGCTCTGCTCCGCACCCGGGTGCGGAAGCCGGGGGAGGAGTTACAAACCCTCTCGGAAGAGATCCTGCGACTGGTGCGGCTGTCCTACCCCAATGCAGACGCCCAGATGGTAGATGGCATGGCTAAGGATAGGTTTGTCGAATGTCTGGAGGATACGGAGCTCCGACAGTGGATATATCAGGGCGAGATTCCAACTCTTCTACGGGCGGTGGAAAGGGGTATACGGGCGGAAACTTACCTTAAGGAGGAACGGGCGAAGGCGGTGAAGGTCAGGTCCACCACGAAGTCAATGGCGGAAGAGATGGGAGAGCTGCGGGTGGCGGTCACCCAGATGAGGGAGTCCCTGGCCCGATCGGCCCCTGCAACCGCGGAGGGGGAGGGGGCAAGTAGGGGACGGGGCTGCTTCGAGTGCGGGGCGCCGGACCACTTTAAGCGCGACTGCCCTATCTGGAGGAAGCGGGTCGAGGCCGCTCGGAAGAGAGAGGCGACGAAGAAGGCTTCGGAAAACTAGACGGGGTCCCCTCTTCCAGCCGGGAGGAGACCCATGGAGAGAAAAGGAGGAGAGAATGGCTGGGTCGGAAGGAGAAGAAGGGGAACGGCCTGGAGGTCGGAGGGACGTTATGGGGCAAGGACATCCACTTAGTGGTGGACACGGGGGCCACCAGCAACTTGCTCTCCACAGCGTGGTGGAAGGCGGAGGGGTCCCCTGGGGATCTGAGACCGGTGTTAACAGCATTCCATACGGCGGATGGGAAGCCGCTGCCGGTGGAGGGTCGGGTGACGGCGGAGCTGCAGTGCGCAGGCCGCGCGGAAACTACATCATTCGTCGTGGCCGATATATCCACCCCGGGCCTGCTGGGTGCAGACTTCTTGAGGCAGACGCGGGCGACGATCGACATGGCCGGGGAGAGGCTGGTGTGGCCGGAAGAGGAGCACGGGACCCAGCCCTGCCGACTGGTGAGCTCGCGGACGGAATGGGTGAGGGGTCGCACGGAGAGGATCATACAGGCGCGTGTGCCGGAATCGGCCGGACTGACGGACATGCTGGTGGAAGGAGTGGAGAAGGTGGAGATGGCGAGGGGGATTCGGATAGGCAGGGCCCTGGTGACACCCGAGAGGGGGGAGGTGCCGGTCCTGGTCTGCAATCCGGGCCCGAATCCAGTGGTCCTGTATGAGGGGATGCACGTGGCGGTGGCCGAGGCTGTGGGGGAGGAGGAGCTCCGGGGGGAGGAGTGCCGGATGGTGACCGAGGAGGGGCCACGCGAGGGGTCCCGGACGCTTGTACAGCAGTTGTTGGGGGGAACCCAGGTCGAGGATGATCAGGAGTGGATCCAGCTCATTGCCCGGAATAAGGCAGCATTCCAGGAGGGCGATGAGGACCTGGGACATACTGACTTGGTCTCACACACCATAGAGACGGGGGTGGCGGCCCCTATTAAAATGGCTCCCCGACGACTGGCGCCGCATCGACGGGAGGTCGTGGACAAGGAAGTGGAGGAGATGTTGAGAAGGGGCGTCATAGAGCCGGCGACGGGTCCCTGGGCAAGCCCCGTGGTCTTGGTAAAGAAAAAGGATGGGAGGGTGCGGTTTTGCGTGGACTACCGCCGCCTAAACGCGGTGACGGTTAAGGACGCCTACCCACTGCCACGGATAGACGATTCACTGGACTCGATGGCGGGGGCGTGTTGGTTCAGCACGTTGGACTTGGCGTCGGGATACTGGCAGGTGGCTATGGAGGGGGCGGATAAGCCGAAGACGGCGTTTGTGACGCACCGGGGCTTGTTCCAATTCAAAGTAATGCCATTCGGGCTCTGCAACGCGCCCGGGACATTCGAACGCTTGATGGAAGTGGTGATGCGAGGGCTGCAGTGGTCCACCTGTCTCGTATACCTGGACGACATTATCGTGTTCTCGGCCACCCTCGCCGAACACGCCACCCGGCTGGAGACGGTACTAAAGCGGCTACAGGAGGCCGGTCTCAAGGTCAAGGCCAGTAAATGCCAGTTCGTGAGGGAACAGGTCAACTTCCTGGGCCACCGCATCGATAAGACGGGGATCGGGACCGATCCCGAGAAGGTGGCAGCTGTCCGGGAATGGCCCACCCCGGTCTCGGTAACGGATGTCCGGTCCTTCCTGGGGCTGTGTGGCTACTACCGCAGCTTTGTGCCCGGGTTCGCGGCCATCGCACGGCCCCTGTCGGAATTGACCGAAAAGAGCAAAAGATTCCGCTGGGACAGATCCTGTGCAGAGGCCTTCCATTGTCTGAAGGAGAAACTGAGTGAGGCTCCGGTGTTGGCATATCCAAGGGCGGAGGGGCGCCTGCTGCTGGACACGGACGCCAGCGATATGGGGCTAGGCGCCGTCCTTTCGCAGATGCAGGAGGGTCGGGAACGACCGTTGGCCTATGCCAGTAGGACGCTGAGCCGTTGCGAACGCAACTACTGTGTGACGAGGCGGGAATTGCTGGCGGTGGTGTTCGCGGTGAAAAAGTTTCGGCACTACCTGGTTGGGCGGCCGGTCCGGATACGCACAGACCATGCAGCCCTTAAATGGCTGGCGAGCTTCCGGGAACCAGAAGGGCAGGTGGCCCGGTGGCTACAACTCCTGGAGACGTTCGATCACGTGATCGAACACCGCCCCGGGCGGGATCATGGTAACGCGGATGGATTGTCCAGGCGGCCATGCACTCAGTGCGGTATGGAGGGGGAGGGGGGCTCTCCCCTGTTCGACCAACCGGGAGAATGCAGGGCAGTAACGAGGAGGGAGGCGGCCGCAGAGGCGGAGGCTGAGGAGGCCAGCGGGAGGCCCCGGACGGCGGAGGGGGACGGGGAGGAGGAGGGTCCCGTCTTGTCCTCTGCGGAGCACTGGGCGGCAGTACAGAACCAGGACGCCATTCTGGGGAGGGTCCGGCGGTGGGTAGCGAAGAACGCGGGCCCCGCATCGGACGAATTGGCCGGGGAACCCTACGCCGTGCGGGCGCTGGCGGTACAGGTGCCGCGACTGAGGCTAGAGGGAGGGGTGTTGACCCGGGTCTGGTGGGAGCCGGGGGGCCGATCCTTCGGCCAGATAGTCGTCCCGGAGGGAAGGGTGCCGGAGGTGTTGGCGGAAGTGCATGGGGCTCCTCTGAGCAGCCACTTCGGGAGGGTCCGCAGCCTACGACGGTTACAGCAATCCTATTACTGGCCCAGCTACAGACGGGACCTAATACAGTGGCTGGAGACCTGCCCGCAATGCCTCAGCAGGAAGGGGGCCGTGCACCCCCCCCGGTCCATGATGAGACATGTGCCGGTAGCGGCGACGCTGGAAAGAATGGCCATGGACCTGATGGGGCCGTTGCCGAGGACAGGGAGAAAGAACCGGCACATCCTTCTGGTAATGGACTATTTCACGAAGTGGGCGGAGGCTATCCCCTTGCCGGACCAGGAGGCAGAAACAGTCGCCCGGGCCTTCGTTACGGAGGTGGTCTGCCGACTGGGGCCACCGGGAACGATTCATACCGACCAGGGGAGGAATTTTCAAGCTCAGATGTTCCGGGAGGTGCACCGTCTCTTGGGGGTGGCACAGACCCGTACCTGTCCCTACAATCCGAAGTCGGATGGATTGGTGGAGAGGTGCAACCGCACGGTGGAGGCCATGCTCGCCATGACGGTGGACGAGAACCAAGCTGACTGGGATTTACAGCTACCGTTCGTCATGGCCGCTTATCGGTCGTCGGTGCAGGCGTCGACCAACCAGACCCCCAACTTCATGATGATGGGGAGAGAGACGCTGTTACCTGGGAGCCTCATCTACCCCCAGCCGGAAGGGGGCCACCCGGAGGGAGCCGGGGGCGGGGAGGGGTTCGCCGTGGAACTGCAGGTCCGGATGGCGAAGGGCCACGCTTATGCTTTAGAGCATATGGGGGAAGCGGTCCGCCGGCAGGAGAGGAACTATTCCACCCGAGTGAGGGGGGAGGACCTGGCCGTCGGGGACACGGTATACTACCTGCTGCCTAAGAAAGAGGTAGGCAAGTGCCCCAAGTTCATGCGGCCATGGTCGGGCCCCTGGACGATCACCCGGAGTTTGGGGGGGCCGGTTTGGGAGATCAAAAAGGGCCGGAAGCTCCGAGTGGTTCACTATGACTTACTGAAAAAGACCCAGGCCCCGCGGGGGGAACCTGTAGAGGTGGTACGGTGGGCGGGGTCGGCCGCCGGTGGGGAGCGGCCACCGGTGGCGCCCTCTGGAGCGGCCGCAGGGGTAAAGCCACCGGGGCGCCACCTAGTGTGGTCGGCGGAAGGCGGGCCACATCCGGGTGTTACGGCGGTAACCAAGGCGACTCCCGCCGACCACGGGGACACCGGCGACTCGGCGGCTCCCATGGGTGCGGTGACTAGAAGGGGAGGGCGCTTGTGCGCGTCATATTGGCACTGGAACCTCGTAAAAGGGGAGAAAAAGGGCGGGGGTGTCTTACCTGAGAGAGAGGGAATCCGGAGAGAGGCTGGAAGGTGTGGAGTGAGGGTCCCCAGGCCCGGGAAAGCGGATTTCATCCTTCGGCCACCGGCTGGCCACGGTGGGGGGTGGCGCCCTGAAAACGAAGGAAAGGAAATTAGCACTGAGAGAGTGGTGGGGCGGGGGAAATTGACTCAACAAAAGAGGGACTTACCTGCGATCGGTCCGGAGGGAGAGATGAGTGACAAGGTGGTCGCAATTTTTGCGGCCAAGAATCGGCGGTGGGAGGAAAGGCAGAGGCGGGAAATGGAGGTGGCCACGGCCACACCCACCGACCGCCGAACACCAACGGCTGACGCGGAGGCCGCCTGGTGTAGCGATCGGGAACTACACCGCGACCTCGTTAGGACCGCCGACCTAGAAAGACGAGAACGAGGCGCGGCGTGGCCCGAGAGAGACACCGACACCGAATCCGACATCATGAAGAAGTCGTCGGTGCCTCTCCCCTGCTCCATTTGTGGCCGCAAATTTATGCGAAAGGATAGCCTCTCGCGGCATGTGAAGGCTGTCCATGCGGAGAAGGGGCCGGGGTGGAACTGCCCAGGGAAGAAATGCCAGGCGCAGGCGAAAGAGGGTCGGTGGGACGACCTCATGACCCACATGTCAACACAACACCCGGGCCACCCGTGGCTGAGCCTGTCCAAGGCTGATAGGCCACCGCTATGTACCATACGGTATAGGGGGGTCGCCACCGGAGCGGCAGCCACCGCCACCGGGGAGGAGCCATCGCCATCCGAGGAGGGCGCTGGCGCGGACCCCGAAGGGGAGGAGGGCAACGCCTCGGAGACGGCCACCGACCGTGTGGAGGAGGCCGCCGACCACGGGGGGAAGACCACCGAGGAGGCAACCACCGGGGAGAGGGCCACCGAGAGTGGTGGGGACAGCCCGGCGGCCAGCCCCGCCAGCGCTCGAGACTCGCCCAGGCCTCGCTCCCGCAGCAGCACCCGAAGGGCGGCCCGCCTGACCACGGAAAGGACTCCCGTGCCCGCAAGCCCGCGTCGATCGCCCCGGCGGCTGCGCAGTGTGGTCTGCCCGGCTCCGCAGCCGAGAGAGCACAGCCGCTCGCCGCAGAGGGATCGAAAGCGGAAGTCGGAGTCGAGGGGGGCCGCGGAGGCGTGGGACGCCGATCCACCCCGGATCGAGTTGGGGGAGGGAGAAGAGGAGGCAGCCACACCTAGCAAGGTGGCCCGGACGGGAGCCGGGGGCGACCAGGCTCAGGGCTCGACAGGGCAAGGCCGGTCCCGTCACCACTCTGCGGAGGACCGGGAGGCCGCCAGGGTCCTGGTGGAGGAAATGGGGCGGTGCACACCCGTCCAGTCGACCTTGGGCGCGGAAGCGGAGGCCATCCTAGACCAGGTTCTGGACGCCCCCTCCGCCGGGGGTGAGGGCGACCCGCTCCTGCTGCGGTCGCTGCTCCGGAGCGAGGGGGGCGACCCAGCCCCAGCCGGGGTCGGAGAGGGTCTCCTCCGACAGACAGGCCGGATGGCCCAGGAGATGGCGAGGCGGTACCAGCGACAGTTGCTGGCGGAAGCCCTGCAACGTCGGCAGTGGCGGACCCCCGAGGGGGAGGTGGTGTCGCTGGACCGCCCCTCACCTGCCACGGTGGACACAGAAGAGGGGGGGAGCGAATTGGTCGCTGGGGGGTCCCCCCGCCAGGGCCTACCGCCGGAGCAGGTGCGGCGTATCTTACAAACCACGCCGCCCCCCGTTCAGCCCCACACCTCCGACAACAACACCCCGGCTCCGGGGAGCCAACTGGAGGGCCTCATCGCCGCCCGAGTGGTGGACGACAGCCAGGAGGAGGAGGAGCTCGACTGGGAGGAGGAGGAGCCCAGTCCGGGGCCGGTGGCCTACCGTAGCGTGCCCCTGACTACGGACTCTGACGAGGAGGAGGCATCTCCGGGGGAGGCGGTCGACAGGCGGGTAATCACCCTTACTGGGCTGGACCGCGAGGACAGCCCAGCGCCTGAGGCCGAGGCCGAGATCCGCACGGTCACGATGGGGGGCGCGCCGCTACCCGTGGCCGCTAGTCAGGGAGCGGAGGAAAGGGAGAAGAAGGGAGGAGAGGGAGTAAAGGCACCCCGAGATAAGAAGGAGAGAGAGGGGGAGACGGCCACTAAGGACAGGAAGGAGCGGGACAGAAAAGGGAGGGAGGAGGAGAAGGCGAGGAAGGGCAGCAAAGAGAGGGAGAGGAAAGAGAGAGAGGAAGAAAGAGCGGCCAAGGAGAAGAAAGAGAGAGAGAGGAAGGAGAGGGACGAGGAGAAGGCGGCTAGGGAAAAGGAAAGGAGGGAAAAGGAAAAGAGGGAGAGGGAGGAGGAGAGAGCGGCCAGAGAAAAGAGGGATAAAGAAAAGAAAGAAAGAGAGGAGAAGGAGAGAAAGGAGAGAGAGGAGAGAGTTGCGAGGGAAAGGAAGGAGATGGCCGAGAAAAGAGAGAAAGAGGAGAAGGCGACTAGGGAAAAGAAGGAAAGGGAGGAACGAGTGGCTAAGGAAAGGAAGGAGAAGGATGAGAGGGAGAGGAAGGAGAGGGAAGATCGGAGAGAGAGGGAGGAGAGAGCGGCCCACGAGAAGAAGGAGAGAGAGGACCGGGATAGGAGAGAGAGGGAGGAGAGACAGGTTGAGGAAAGGGAGAGGAGGAGACGGGAGGAGAGAAGAGTGGATGAGGAGACGAGGCGAGAGGGCCGGGGGAGTCAGCGGTACGAGGCTGGCCCCCACAGGAACGAGAGCTACGGGGAGTACCGGAGGCGCCGGGAGTACGAGGAAAGGTATGAGGAGGAGAGGGGCCGCCGGGGGGCGGGGCCCAGGAGAGAGGAGTGGCGGGAAGAGTGGGGGGAGAGGATCCCTGGGGTGGAGGTCCCCGGCCTGCCGCGGGCGGAGGAAATGGACCCGCTGGCGGGGAGGCCGCTTTGGATTGGGGATACCTACCAACGAATCCCCTGGCGGCGGGTGGACAACCCCGACAAGCTACAGAAGTGGGCGGTGGGGCTGGCTCCATCCCCGGACTTGGGCGATGAATACACCCCCGTAGGAGGGCGGGCGCACGGGTGGGTGGAGCTGGTGGGCCCATCCCTGTGGCGTACACACTATTACGCGACTACAGTTCAGAGGTACGACCCAGGGATGGGTCAGGGAAGCGTACCCCCACCACCACCTCCACCTCCCCCTCCGGGAGTGGGGCGACCCCCACCGTCGGCTGCAGCGGGCAGACCGCCCACCCAGGCGCCAGGAGCAGTTGCGACGGCCGGGCCCCAGGGTTCGGGCTTTGGTCTACCGCCGCCGTCAGCCCAGGGACAAGGGAGATATGGCCACCAGACCCTCTCACCCTTCGTCCCACCGCTCGCAGGGCCCTCCAGGGCCGCCCCGCAGCCGCCACCACCGCGACCAGCCGAGGCGCCCTTGAGCCGCGACCTAGAGGAGCGGATCCGTCGGATGGTCAGGGAGGAACAGCAGAGGGGGAGCCAGTAGGAGGGAGGAGCGGTTGCCAGGAAGGAGAGTGAGAGACGCGTGGGGGAGGAGGGGACGGGCAGTGGCCGGTGAGCAGGGATGGCAGGGACGTCGGAGGGCGCAGCCGGGAAGCTGAAGGACAGCCGGGAAGGGGGGTGTGAAGGGGGTTAGTAGGGGTAAGGGGAGTACTGGTGGGGGATTGAGTACCTGCCAGGAAACCCAGGCCCTGAACACCCCTGGAAGCCCCCAGGGCATAAGACAAGCAGCATAAGATAAGGGCTGGCGGCCCAGAGAGTCGGGAGGATCCCTGTGGCCAGGACAATGAAGGGACGGCCCCAATTCCTGCAGCGTTTTACCGCGCCCTTCTAGACCGCAGATCTCCGGTGGTCGGATGTATATATATTTCGTTACGTGTATAAATGTAGAGATAAGGTTATCACATGAAAACCAAACATGGTCAGTTTCTTATTAATAACAGTTTATTCCTAGACAGTATGATAATTGATGTCACATGTTGTGCATAAGCAAATTAGGAACAGCCCACTGTTGGTGCTGGTAGTCCAGATTAAGTCATTGTAAATCGTTCACACGCTAGTCGGGTTATTACAATATATAGTTAGGGAGTTAAAGACGGGCGGGCCGCTGTTGGAGCCCATAGGTATTGTAAATAATCATGATAATAAGGGGGGGGTACTCACCTGGTACATACTACGGTAATCATAGGGGTAAAAGAATCTAGGTTAAGCAAAGTAATACGAGTCCTTAGGCTGTACGGCCCGGGTGCCATTGTTGGACACTCGAGTAATGTTTATTATAAATGTTATACCCATAGAATAAAGTAAGGTGGGAGGGATGTAATAAACATAGGCCGGCGGCTCGGCGGCGGCCACCGAAGCTCGGTGGCGGGTTCCCGCTGTGGCCGCTAGGTGGGGCGTCGGCGGTGACGTCACAGCCTTGTGACGTCACCGTCGGCGGCCGGGGGCTATAAAACGCGGTGTTCGGTGGTTTTATGGCAGACGCGATCAGACACTCAGGTGGCCTACGTGTAAGCTATCTTAAGGGAGTTCGGTGGCTAGTCCTAGCTCACGAACAGAGTGGCGTCTCTAAGCAAGAATAAGTACAAGTACAAGTATCAGTATAAGCGAGTAACTGATGACCAGTGGCTGTTAGTCCTTAAGGCTCCTAAGCAATAAAACAACAACAACGGCTGTAACTTTATATTCCATTCTTTATATACGGTGTCGACTCTGGTTATTACAATATTGTCATTAAGCCAGTATGATCTAATGGGAGGGATGATGATGCTGCATTCATAAAAAAGAGATTGGGGCAGTATAACGGCCGTAATATGCATCTAAAAAATGTGCAGGGCTCCAGTGTAGCAATTTTATTATGGTACATAAAGGGGAGCGTAGAGCAGAGAGCACCACTTTGTCCCCGGCATCCGGTGTGCGGACGTCGGACTGTTACCGTAGTTACAGGACTTTTCGTCTCAATGAATTCTAACTAAAAACGCCCCTGGCCTTTGTCTAGCTTGTAGTAGTACTACTGCTAGTACTACTAGTCTAGACTGAGTTTCGTCTGTGTCACGGGTAGGGCTACGAGAGTGGCTATACTATAGACTATACTAGTCTATAGTATAGTAGTTACCGTAATCTCCCGCGTATAAGACGCGTCTTATACGAGGGGTTTTAGTTCTCCTTGGATCCACAAGGGGGACACCAAGACCTTTCTTTTGATATGTTACATGCCATAATTGTCATAATAGGGCATAAGTAGGGACTTGCATAAATTTTTTTAATTGTTTGAAACATTTGATTATGGGCCCTGTCCTGTAGAGCTCATTGCCAGCTTTTCAGATCTGTTTAGATTGTCTTTCTACTGTATATAGTTCCCGAGCAATCTTAATCTAAGATCCAAAATTGATGGACACTCGATCCCCATTGACACAATGGTTAAGCTGATAAGAGGACTGTTATCAAAATGGAATCCAGATACTGAGATAGGGCCAGAATAGACAGAGGAAAGAGGTTTTTTAACATAACTCAGTCAATAATTCATATTTTTGCATGAAATTTTCAGTATATATTATTCAGATATCGTGCCCTTGTTCCTCCATGCCCATTTGACCTGTGACCTACTTATGATTGACCTTTGACCTAATTAACTATGTCACTTTGTTCAAACTATGATAACTACCAGAGGTTTCTCATAATTTGTGTACTTGCCATCAGAATTAACATTTATCCTACTGATAAATGATGATGTATGATATTAAGGTCAACCTCCATGAACCTATAATTGACCTTTGACCTTCAAGGTCAGGCTATGAAGCGAAAACATAGCTAAGTACCTGAACACAATGGACCTGTTGAGATGAGAATCTGTATGCTCCCTAATGTATTATCATTTATCAGAATTCTCATGCATGTTATATATCTTGACCTTAAATTTGACCTTTGACCTGATTATTCCATGCATGACCTAATTAATCACATTGTTTTCTCGCAATTCATAGGAAATTGCAGATATAACACTGAATTTTTGCATGAAGCACCAGCAGCAAGAGGTACATATTTTGATACCTATCAAGTTTGTGTGTATTGACCTTTGACCTAGTAAAATAAGGTCAATTCATAAATAGGTCAACCTAGTTGAAATAAGGCAAGTCGAAATGCGGATTACCAGGGAAAGGTACATTGTAGATAACTTCTTCACTAGGGTCTGGACTAATAAATGTCTTTGTCAAAAGTCAATGTGTTTGTGTACATTGACCTTTGACCTAGAAGTATATGTCCATTTCTGAATAAATCTGACCTAGAAGAGGAGGTCAATTATTACTGTGGGCCAGTATAGTACAGCTTTCATTTTGATACTACCATGTTGAATAGAGGGGCTCCATAGGAGCCACTCAATAATTAATCCCCCGGAAATCGAAGGGGAGACATGCTTTACTAATACACTACAGCATAATAGAATAAATGTAAAAGATAACAGGATTTCCCTTAGATGTGTTTTACACCCCTCAGAAGTGTGAGAGGAGAGGGTGTGAAGGCATCAAAGTGAGCATTTCTCTTAGATGTGTTCACACCCCTCAGAAGTGTGAGTGGGTGTAAAGGTATCATAAGCACCATTTCTTTTAAAACAACATCAAAGGGATGTTAATATATCTATAATATACACATTATCTTATGCCCATAGAATGGCTCAGTCCCTATACTATGCTATAGTCCCAGTGTCTAGGTTGCCTGCACTGAAGCTGCATTGGCAAGGGTAAACTGTTATGGCTGGGGCTTCGTTGGGCTTATTCCTTCAAACTTGAAATTTGCAGGGAATATACTTAGGATATGTAGGAACACAACTATGTAGGTGAACTTTGGCGAACCTTTTTTTTCTCTTAATTTTGGTCATTTTAAAATAAAAAATAAATTCAAAAACCATGACCGTACAGAAATATTCTATGGATATCAAATATACACCTCTCATTGTAATCGCCTAATTCTAAGCTTCAATTTGGTATATTAACTTTTATTCTAGCCCAAATATTAAGCCCTCCAGCCCCTATTATCTGTTGCCTTTACTGTAGCAGCATGGAAAGTTGTTTTGATAACAGTAACGGCGCTACACGCAGCGCGGGCACGGCAGTGGTTTATGCAAGTGCCTAGCATAAGGGGGCCCAGGGGGGTCCAGGGGGCCCAAGCTACACACAGGTTTTTAAATTTTGAAAATTCACTCAGTAGAACCAAAGTTATGAATTTTTCATTTTTTTGAGAATTTTCCAAAACTCTAGGTGCGTCTTATACGCGCACTGCGTCTTATACGCGGGAGATTACGGTACCCCCTTGTCTATGAAACCTCCCCTGCCTCCGACGGCAGTGGACCTAGAGTCTGTCTGTTCGTCTGCTGTTTTCACACACTGACATGAACTTTTCCACCAAATTCTGCCTCCAATTTATGTCACCTTTTCACTTTTCAATATTTTATCTTCGTTTTCTGCTCATCTTACTCACAGTTTGAACAATAATCTAACTTGACTCTAAAGGATAATAATAATTTAGATAGTTTTTCAGGTAAATCTTTGGTTCAAATCCCAACCCACAGATCTCTCTTTACGCTCACTGAGGCAGTCCCATCATGCACCATTGTTGTGAATATAGCGCAACTGAGGGTTCAGCCAAAAGCGAACTTTTCCCATTATAATCACAGCGCCGTAGGCGCTGTTAGTACTACTGGTCTACTGCCTAGGCCCTAGCCCTAGTCCTAGTCTAGGGCCTAGACAAAGGACAGGGGCGTTTTTAGTTTGAACTTTGAATATAACTGTCCCTCATTTTAGCAGCACCTACCTTTTACAAACAGCAAAACAGATGTAAATGCAACAACCCTGGTGAGTAGTGAATGCATTTTCATGTCTTCTCTGCCGTCAAAGACAAAGTGTGAATTTCGGCGAGTTCCTCTTAAGCTGTCTGCTGCCGCGCGTGATTTTTACGGAACTTGTTATCATGTGACCAACTGCGAGTCTGTTTTAGGGCATTTTCGCGTGCCCCGATCCGGTTAGCCCGGTCAACTGGTTGTACCCATCGGGCATACACCACAGCTACACCCCGGATGTATCAGATCAAGTCACCCGGTTAACCAGGTTGGGTCGCGCGAAAGTGCCCTTACTTGAGCATTTTGGCTTTTTAGAAACATTGTTTTTGCATCAATATGGCAGCTTTCTATAGTCTTCCAAGATTTTTGAGTAAAACCAAGGTAAGAACATCGGAATGAAATTTTAGAAGTTGATGCAAGGTGCGCCATATGCGCCCGCAGGTGCGAGATCTCCAATGTTGTTGTTTGGTTGTAACCATGACGTCACATCAGTGAAGTATTTTTCTTGATATTTCGCCCACAGTCTCTCAAAAAATCAAGTTTACTGGAAATGACACGCGGTCTAATATGGTCAAATGAGATGGCATTAATTGCTACATAATCTCTGAGCGGATAGGACAATGGGGAGTGGTAGTAGTAGAAATGTCAAGCCAGTTGACACTCTTGAAGCAGCGCCGTCGGCTTCGACACCGAGTGGGCACGCTGACCGGGTACAGTGGATCGGAGGTCCCGCCACTGGCACTGCCGCCAACGCTACCGAAGTTGGTGCAGACGCCCCGGCGACTCCCTTGAAAGAAATTGACAGGTGAAAAGATCTAATAGTTGTCTGTAGATATAGAGATACAAATAAATCACGAAAATTATTCAAGATATTAAACTTAAAGGGAAATAAAAGAGCATTTAAGGGAGTGGTCATTATTTATCAACGGGGGGGGGGGTGGTGGGTTTGAGAGGGGGGCGTAAAATTTTCAAAACCCTCCCGGGGGGGGCTAAGAAGATTTTGACCCCTCTTGAGGGGGGGCTAAAAAAATTCACTTTTTAGCAAAAAAGCCCGCGCACTACTATAGTCTAGATCAAAGAGGGGTGCGGAAACTCTCCGCGCCAGAGGCGCGGGGGGGGGCGCAAAAGATTTTGACTGCCGTCGAGGGGGGGCGTAAAAAATTTCCACGCATCAGCGCGAAAACCCACCACCCCCCTGTTGATAAATAATGACCACTCCCTAAAAAGCAGTGGCAGTGGTCATTTTTTAACAATGCGCGGGGCCGGGGGTACAGAGATGAGAGTTTAGTTATCTAAGCTAGGGGGAGGATTACATGATGGTACCAAGGAAAGATGATACCAGAACAATGGTACCATGTTTTTAGGAACAATGGTACCATCAAGAAGGAATGATGGTACCATTTCCATATCATGTCCTTGATCATATTTTATGCTAGGCCTGTTTGGCCTACGAGTACACTGTATTAATCTGGGTTCATACCAGAACTAATTTTATGCATCTTTTATTTGTAAATGGCTGTTTCAGCAAATTTCCGTCACCTTTTCTTTTGACATTGTTTTGACAATTTCTACTTCTGTTTCTGTGCTGCCACTGTAAACAATGTAGCAATTTTGTGCCCCTGCTTTGTTACAATGTTAGCAATATTGCCAGAGGAGGGGAAATGTACATTGTAGCAAAAATGTGATCAAATTTTGATTTAGGCCCGAACCTCCATATTACCCTAAAGCAAAACAAAAAAATCTAATTTCCCATAATTTTTTATCATAATTTTTTCCACCCTTTTCCATATCAAGTAATCCTTAAGAAGTAAAAGGGACAGGTGAGACATGTAGGCAGGACATGGTACCATCGTTCCTTTCAAATGGCACCATCGTTCCTCAGGATTGGGAAGTGGTACCATCGTTCCCGTGGTACCGTAAATCCCCGGTCATAAGCCGGCGCCAGTCATAAGCCGGGGGGTGAGTTCAGGGAAATCCTAAAAGCCGGTTTTGGGTTCAAATTTTTACCATTTTCTCTTTATTCTATAGTAAAAAAAACCCAGTCATAAGCCGGGGGGAGACTTTGGGGAAAATTTAGAGGCCGGTTTGGGCCCAAAATAGAAAAAAAAATCCGGCTTATGACCGGGGATTTACGGTACCATCGTTCCTTGGTACCATCATTCCAGAAACCGGGGGGATTGGATGACTTTTTTTTGGTGGGGGCTCACGACCTTCCCTATTGGTCCAGGGTATCCTCTGGGCTATTGGAGCCGGATTTTCAGTCAGATCCACAAATTTGTAATCACCAACTTTAGGGTGTAATCATTCAGTGATATACTGTTAGTTTACACATTTTTTAAAAACCAAAGGAAAGTTTCAAATCTCATCTATCAGACAACATTTTGTCCTTTATGGTGAGTGATGTCTTTCTCTACAAAAAAAAGCTGCTGTACTTACATCATGTTTTTGGGAGCTATACTGACTACAAGTTCTTTAACCATTGGGTCTATGGGTCAGATAGATTTTGGCGATGAAATTAGCACATGGAGTCCTATGGGTAATCACCAAGTGAAACACTTTTTTTTCAGCAGGCAATGTTTACAGTGTCCAAGCTATACACATAACACATTGGGGACTGAGCGATAAACTAAGCATGCTAAGGATAAAGTTTTCTGTGGGGGCTAGGTTTCCAGGGGGCCAGGTTTCCAGGGGGCCAGAGGCTAGGTGTCCAGGGGGCCAGGTGTCCGGGGGCCAAGTGTCCAGGGGGCCAGCACACCAGGGGGCCAGCGGTCCAAGGTGTTTAGTAAGAGAAGATTATGCCAGACTGGTGTCAGTACATGTATAGATAATAGTCTCTATTTGTAAGTAATTAGTCAATATTTCGCAAGTGCTGATTCCTGTGACCCTACAGGGTTGATAGAGCGTTTTATGGTACCTACCCTGAGCCTTCTGTGCTTCAATGCACAACGCCCAATTTTTATATTGGGGGGGGGGGGGGTAGTAGACCCTGGGCCATATGTGATATATATCACACGTTAAATCTTTTCTTTGTAGGGTCGGGTATCATGCCCAGCATCATGCCCGGCATGAACCTAAACATATATTGCGTAGGTCTATGGTTTGGGATACTTGAAGTTGAATAAACAGCGGGATAATACATGTACAACAATTAATCAACTTATCAAGAGAATAAGTACTTGTATGACTCTTTTCAGGCCATCTAGCAACACAAAGAGGCCAAGAAGCGGAAATGTGAAAGAGCCAACACTTGTAAGGGAAGCCGAAACCAGTTATGAAGATGACACAACCACTATTACAACTAAAGCAGCGGAAATAGAAAAGGAAAGGGACAGCCTCAAAATTGAGAATGCCCGGTTGGAAAAAGAGGTAAATTTTACTGCTTTCTAAGAAAACTATAGTGCGATAGGGAAAGTACTATGATATCATGATAAATGATTTAGAAAATTTTATTTTTCTAAGGGCCTGCAGAATGTTTGACAGACCCTGCATACTTTTTGGGCGAGATTACTTTGAACACTTGTCCCCACCTACCCCATGTTGAGCACCTATATATCAATTAAGACTTCATCCTATGCATTTTATATAATGGGAAATTGATAGATATGATGAAGATAAGTGATTTTGGTTTTTAAATGAAGCTTTTATTGCCACGATGACCTTAGTCATTGTGGCTTAAATACGTCAAGTATAGCCAGATCGCTGCCCATTCTAGCCCATTTTCTGACTTGCCCCTGGTCTTCAACCCTTGGCTATTTATAATTTTAGACTTGGTTCTAACTCCTGTCAACCCTAGTCTATGGATTGTTAGTAGTAAACCCATAATCCTATTAATTGGCCTTATGCAAGTCTAGTGGACAACTGCGCATGTGTCAATACCGTCAGAACCCTTCTCTGATACCCATGTTCCACCCTACATAAATTAGTGAATTAACCCTTAAGAACATGATCTCATACACACACGGTTTATTGTCATCATGATGCACCAATGCAGCACTGCCATTAACCCTTTAAGAACAGGATCACATACACACTCTGTTTATTGTCATCATGATGCACCAATGCAGCACTGCTATTAACCTTTTAAGAACAGGATCACATACACACACTGTTTATTGTCATCATGATGCACAAATGAAGCACTGTTATTAACCTTTTAAGAACAGGATCACATACACACACTGTATATTGTCATCATGATGCACCAATGCAGCACTGCTATTAACCCTTTAAGAACAAGATCACATACACACTCTGTTTATTGTCATCATGATGCACGAATGAAGCACTGCTATTAACCCTTTAAGAACAGGATCACATACACACACTGTTGTCATTATGATGCACGAATGAAGCACTGCTATTAACCCTTTAAGAACAGGATCACATACACACACTGTTTGTTGTCATCATGATGCACGAATGAAGCACTGCCATTAACTCTTTAAGAACAGGATCACATACACACACTGTTTGTTGTCATCATGATGCACGAATGCAGCACTCCTATTAACCCTTTAAGAACAGGATCACATACACACACTGTTTATTGTCATTATGATGCACGAATGAAGCACTGCTATTAACCCTTTAAGAACAGGATCACATACACACACTGTTTATTGCCGTTCATTCTTATGAATGAACGGCTATAGGAGGGGACCCATTCTTAAATACAAGCTCTCATAGTGGTGCTTCCTCGCTCTCCATGTATAATCCTGTCATAGGTACAGTATTGAGTATGCCTATACCTGGATTAAAATCTGCAAATCAGTCAAGCATAGAAGTGGTGGTGTTGGTGGACCTGTTATTGTAGACCCTGGGGACAGAGTGGTGGTAGCCCTGGACACCTCAGGCAGAGCCATGGTATATAGTATATATACCCCCCCCACCCACCTCTGAAAAGTGGTGGTGGCTGTGCTCCTGTGGTGGCCCCATACCTGCCTGCCACCACCTCCCCCAGCACCATGTGGTTCTCTTCTGCTGGTGGTGCATTTCTCAGCACCACTGACTATTAACCCACTAAAGGCCACCTACATGTATATTTATGTATACATGTACACATAAGTATGATGCACTTTTTTAGGAGTTTTAAGTGGCGTGGCATTGGATTATTTGGAGTCTTGGGACCGTTTTCCATGTGTGTCGGCCATCTTGGTTTTCGGAAACACAGGGATCCAGCTCATATATGGTCAATTTTGATCTTCAAAAGTTATCAGATGGATATTAGTGACCATTGAAAGACCTCAACTACCCAATTTTATTGTTTGCCATGTGTGTCGGCCATCTTGGTTTTAGGAAACACAGGGATCCAGGCCATATATGGTCAACTTTGATCTTCAAAAATTATCAGATGGATGTTAGTGACCATTGGGAGACCTAAACTAGCCTATTTTATTGTTTTCCATGTTTGTCGGCCATCTTTGTTTTAGAAAACACAGGGATCCAGGCCATATATGTTCAACTTTGATCTTCAAAAATTATCAGATGGGTGTTAGTGACTATTGGGAGACCTCAACTAGCCTATTTTATTGTTTTCCATGTGTGTCGGCCATCTTCGTTTTAGGAAACACAGGGATCCAGGCCATAATTTTGATCTTCAAAAGTTATCAGATGGATGTTAGTGACCATTGGGGGACCTCAACTACCCAATTTTGTTGTTTTCCATGTGTGTCGGCCATCTTGGTTTCAGGAATCACAGGGATCCAGGTCATATATGGTCAATTTTGATCTTCAAAAGTTATGAGATGGATGTTAGTGACCATTGAAAGACCTCAACTACCTAATTCTCTTTTTTTTTTCAATATGTGTCGGCCATCTTGGTTTCAGGAATCACAGGGATCCAGGTCATATATGGTCAATTTTGATCTTCAAAAGTTATGAGATGGATGTTAGTGACCATTGAAAGACCTCAACTACCTAATTCTTTTTTTTTTTCAATATGTGTCGGCCATCTTTGTTTTAGAAAACACAGGGATCCAGGCCATATATGGTCAACTTTGAGCTTCAAAAATTATCAGATGGATGTTAGTGACCATTGGGAGACCTCAACTAGCCTATTTTATTGTTTTCCATGTGTGTCGGCCATCTTTGTTTTAGGAAACACAGGGATCCAGCTCATATATTGTCAATTTTAATCTTCAAAAGTTATCAGATGGATGTTAGTGACCATTGGGACACCTCAACTAGCTAATTTTATTGTTCTCCATATATGTCGGCCATTTTTGTTTTAGGAAACACAGGGATCCAGGCCATATATGGTCAACTTCGATCTTCAAAAGTTATCAGATGGATGTTACCGTAATCTCCCGCGTATAAGGCGCAGCCCGCGTATAAGGCGCACCTAGAGTTTTGGAAAATTCTCAAAAAAATGAAAAATTTATAACTTTGGTTCTAATGAATGAATCTTCAAAATTCAAAAACCAATGGGTAGCTTGGGCCACCTTGGGCCCACCTGGGCCCAATTTTGTCCTATTTTGATCAAGGGGGCATGTAAGATATCAAAAGAAAGGTCTTGGTGTCCCCCTTGTGGATCCAATGAGAACTAAAACCCCCCGTATAAGACGCGCCTTATACGCGGGAGATTACGGTAGTGACCATTGGGACACCTCAAGTACCTAATTTTATTGTTTTCCATGTGTGTCGGCCATCTTGGTTTCTCGGAAACACAGGGATCCAGGTCATATGTGGTCAATTTTGATCTTAAAAAGTTATCAGATGGCTGTTAGTGACCATTGGGACACCTCAACTAGCTAATTTTATTGTTCTCCATATATGTCGGCCATCTTTGTTTTAGGAAACACAGGGATCCAGGCCATATAGCTCAGATAGCCATTATCAGCTGGGGGCCGCCATTAGACCCCGACGGCACTATGACTAACACCTTCAGCCCCCGACTCTGCAGTATATGCCAGGGATGCCTCCCATTGGTCAATAATGCAGTAGCCATGTGTTGATATGGTCAACTTCGATCTTCAAAAGTTATCAGATGGATGTTAGTGACCATTGGGGGACCTTAACTACCCAATTTTGTTGTTTTCCATGTGTGTCGGCCATCTTTGTTTTAGGAAACACAGGGATCCAGGTCATATATGGTCAATTTTGATCTTCAAAAGTTATGGTTAGTGACCATTTGGACACCTCAACTACCCAATTTTATTGTTTTCCATGTGTGTCGGCCATCTTGGTTTTAGGAAACACAGGGATCCAGGTCATATGTGGTCAATTTTGTTCTTCAAAAGTTATCAGATAGATGTTAGTGACCATTGGGACAGCTCAACTACCTAATTCTTTTGTTTTCCTTGTGTGTCGGCCATCTTGGTTTCAGGAATCACAGGGATCCAGGCCATATATGGTCAATTTTGATCTTCAAAAGTTATCAGATGGATGTTAGTGACCATTGGGACACCTCCACTACCTAATTCTTTTGTTTTCCTTGTGTGTCGGCCATCTTGGTTTAAGGAATCACAGGGATCCAGGCCATATATGGTCAATTTTGATCTTCAAAAGTTATCAGATGGATGTTAGTGACCATTGTGACACCACCACCACCAATACCACCACCATACTACTCCCAACCCTCACACACATTCCTTATTTGCATATTTTAATCCAGGCATAGGTTTACTCCATACTATAGCAATGGGGCAGGATTTTACATGGAGAGCGAGGAAGCACAACAATCAGAGCATATATTTAAGTATAGGTCCATTCCAAAGGCCATAGAGTTCATATATAATGATCTTTTTTCCTTGGATCATCATAGGAATATGCACGGCATTACAGCATTGCTGTGTTTACTTTCCTGAAAGTATGTTATAGATTAATAAATTGCAAAACACACAACATCTGAAGGGCTTTTAGATTCCGTATTAAAATAATATTTGTTCTGAAAATTTTGATCTACTATCATATTAAAAATGTTGTAAATCAATTCTATACTTCTTAGAACATGATATGAATATGCACGGCATTACAGCTTTGCTGTGTTTACTTTGCCGAAAATATGGGATAAATTTCTAATCCGGGAAACGCACTGCAATTTAACTGCTTTTAGAATTGATATTAAACTCAGAATTGATCGTCAAATTTAAATATGAAACCCTAATATCTTGATCATAGATGACAGATCCTAAATTGAATCCTCTCAATTGCATCCCTAACACGGGCCTCTTGATCATAGATCTTAGATTCTAAATTTTCAATTGAATCCTTAACATAATCTCCTAACCATGGACCCCTTGTTGTCATCATGATGCACGAATGAAGCACTGTTATTAACCTTTTAAGAACAGGATCAAATACACACACTGTATATTGTCATCATGATGCACCAATGCAGCACCGCTATTAACCCTTTAAGAACAAGATCACATACACACACTGTTTATTGTCATCATGATGCACCAATGCAGCACTGCCATTACCCCTTTAAGAACAGGATCACATACACACTCTGTTTATTGTCATCATGATGCACGGATGAAGCACTGCTATTAACCCTTTAAGAACAAGATCACATACACACACTGTTTATTGTCATCATGATGCACCAATGCAGCACTGCCATTAACCCTTTAAGAACAGGATCACATACACACTCTGTTTATTGTCATCATGATGCACCAATGCAGCACTGCTATTAACCTTTTAAGAACAGGATCACATACACACGCTGTTTATTGTCATCATGATGCACAAATGAAGCACTGTTATTAACCTTTTAAGAACAGGATCACATACACACACTGTATATTGTCATCATGATGCACCAATGCAGCACTGCTATTAACCCTTTAAGAACAAGATCACATACACACTCTGTTTATTGTCATCATGATGCACGAATGAAGCACTGCTATTAACCCTTTAAGAACAGGATCACATACACACACTGTTTATTGTCATTATGATGCACGAATGAAGCACTGCTATTAACCCTTTAAGAACAGGATCACATACACACACTGTTTGTTGTCATCATGATGCACGAATGAAGCACTGCCATTAACTCTTTAAGAACAGGATCACATACACACACTGTTTGTTGTCATCATGATGCACGAATGCAGCACTCCTATTAACCCATTAAGAACAGGATCACATACACACACTGTTTATTGTCATCATGATGCACAAATGCAGCACTGCCATTAACCCTTTAAGAACAGGATCACATACACACACTGTTTATTGTCATCATGATGCACAAATGCAGCACTGCCATTAACCCTTTAAGAACAGGCTCACATACACACTCTGATTATTGTCATCATGATATTGTATTAATCCTGCCATAAAAATAATAACCCTCTACAGGCAACATGATGTTTTATTAATCCTGCCATACAATAAGCCTTTATAGGCAACATGATGTTTTATTATGCCATACAATAACCCTTTATAGGCAACATGATGATTTATTGTTAGTATCATACAATAACCCTCTACAGGCAACATGGTGTTTTATTAATCCTACCATACAATAACCCTTTATAGGCAACAAGATGTTTTATTAATCCTACCATACAATAACCCTTTATAGGCAACATGGAGATTTAATGTTGGTATCATACAATAACCCTCTACAGTCAACATGATGTTTTATTAATCCTACTATACAATAACCCTTTATAGGCAACATGATATCAATGAATGCAGCACTGCTATTAACCCTTTAAGAACGTACAAACTCTGATTATTGTCATCATGATGCACCAATGCAGCACTGGTATTAACCATTTAAGAACAGGATCACATACACACTCTGATTATTGTCATCATGATGCACGAATGCAGCACAGCCATTAACCCTTTAACCCCACTATAGGACTTCTCTATTGGGTATATGGGAATTCTTTTTGACTGGGACTTCTCTGTGATGTATAGAAATTCTCTATGAGACTTCTATATGGGACTGGGACTTCTCTATTGGACATCTTTATAGGATGTATGAGACTTGTCTGGGACTTTTTCATTAGATTTTCATATGGGACTTCTCTTTATGACTGGGACTTCTCTTTGGGGTCTACAGGACTTCTCTTTATGACTGGGACTTCTCTATGGGATCAATATAACTTCTCTGGGACTTCTCCATTAGATTTTTATATGGGACTTTTCTATTGGACTGGGACTTTTCTTTATAACTGGGACTTCTCCATGGGACTTATTTATTGGATCTCTGGACTTCTCTAGGACTGCTCCTTTAGATTTTTCATGGGACTTCCTTTTGGACTAGGACTTCTCTTTATGACTGAGACTTATCTATGGGACTTCTCTGTGGGATCTGTCAGACTTTTCTCTGGGACTGGGACTTCTCTATCAGACATATCTATGGGATCTATGGGACTTCTCTAAGGGATCAATGGGACTGCTCTATAGGACTTGCCTATTATATTCTTATATGCGCCTTCCCTATTGTACTGGGACTTCTCTATGGGTTCTGGGACTTCTTTTAATGACTGGGACTTCTCTATGGGATCTATCAGACTTCTCCATATGACTTCTATATCGGACTTCTCTATGGGATCTATGGGCCTGGGACTTCTCTATCATACTTTTTATGTGATCTATAGGACATCTCTATGGGATCTATGGGACTTCTCTGTAGGACTTCTCTATTAGACTTCTATATGGGACTTCTGTATTGGACTGGGTCTTTTCTATGGGACTGGAATTTTCTATGGGACTTCTCTATTGGAGCTATAGGACTTCTCTCTAGTACCTTTCTATTAGACTTCAATGTGGGATTTTTCTATTGGGCTGGATCTTCTCTAAGGGACTGGGGCTTTTCTATGGGACTTCTCTGTAGGATCTATTGGACTTCTCTATGGAATCTATTGGACCTCTCTATTAGACTTCTAATCAGTTTAAGAAAATCTTAACCTTTTAAGTCAATGTGGCATTACAGCTACGCTGTACCTGTTTTACAGACTCAAACACTACAAACCATTCTTTAAAATCCTTAAAAATCGAACATTAAAATTGTCTCAAAATCCTTAATATTTCTCCCCTCGTGGCAATTTGAATGGATTTCCTTTTAGATTGTTTGATTATAATAAAATGTACCATTATTTACATTCTTGGGGGTAAATCTTGCTTTATATTAAAAGAAACTTGCACAAAATAATCATGTCAGTGATCTAGTCTCCCTTGGATTCATCTTGCTTGATCACAGAATTGGATCCAATTACACTCTTAACTATGGCAGAATTATGGGTCTGATTTGGTACTTTTGACTGGTAATAATTCCGCTTTAAATTGACATAAAGACTTCATTTAAAAACCAAATCCACTTCTTTTCTCAAGATCTATCCATTGCTTATTAGATAAGCTTGATGGGATAAAGTCTTGAAAAACTAGGTAAGTGCCTGTGGCTTATGGGCGAGGATTTTATACTGTAGAACAGTACTAAAATTACAAAATGTCGGTCCCCGCTGTGCCGTATAGGATGCTCCTCAAGTCAGAGTGCGTCTTCTATGCAGTGTGTGCATTATATGCAGGTCTTTACAGTACATGGTAAGAAGTCAAAATATTGGAAAAAAAGAATATTTGTGGCTGAATTGTTTTTAAATTCTGGTTTTATTTATGTAATGGTTTGGGCACGTCGGGTGATCATCCATACAATAACTACAACTGTCGTTCTAAGATAAAATACCAGAGTACTGTAATACATATACCTTACATATAAGGCACGGCTTATATGCAAAGATGGACGCCTACTGCGCCTAGTAGTGCCATCCAAAGTTAGGGGTGCATCTTATACGTGGTCATTTTGATGAGGAATCTAATCTTGATTTAGTCCAAATTAAAAACATAAAAATTCACAAACTGATTCTTCTTTTCCAGATGGGCGAATTGGAAAGCCATAATTTAGATCTAGTAGAACGGATCCAAGTTCTAGAAGAGCAACTTGAGAAGGTTCACGTCGACAAATTGGCTAATGCAACGGTCCCATGTGTAAATACCGTGGCAGCTAAAGATCAATATATAGCCAAGCTGGAGAAAGAAACACAATCAGTTCAAGAGGAAATAGCGAAATTGGTAGGTGCATGCCAGTCATAGAAATCTGAAAATTTTTGATTTCATATTCCGAATTAGCGGATTCCTTAGTGGGCTGACCCCTGCTGAAGCTGATACCTTGCGAGATAAGGACTGATAACAGCGAGCTGATGGGTACCAGGTGTTACATAATGCACCCTGAAAAGTCTGCACTTAATGAAAGGAATTTTCTCATTGGTCATTAATGTATTCCACTAGGTCGGAATAGTCTTAAGTGCAAGAAAATCGTTCCCCGGTGCAATAAGGGTGTATTAAACTGCATCAGGGTAAACTAGGTTAAGGAACCTCCGTGAGCCCCTTCAAGGCGTTTCTACATTGTTTTACCTTGGAAACGACGAAATGAATCTCTGTGGAATTTTCTCAGAATTCCGTTTTTTTTTAAATAGAATCCAGCGCCACAGAGTGCAGATCATCCTAGTCGAAGTTTCATGTTTCACTTAATTATGATGTAGAAATTTAGGTTTCCTTCCCTGGACCAAATATGATAAATATGGTGGTGCCATTTAGATACAATGTTTTTCAAATCCATTGTTTCATAATGTTAAATTTGAATTAGCATACTTGGCCATAGGACAATAATGAGAAAAAATCATATATCACAACAAGGTATACATACACTCTCATATATAACAATATTGATACTTCTATATTTTTGTGTACAGAAATCAAAGTACAAGAAGAAAGTCCGACAAATGAACTCTCAGATGTCAGAGACCAAACACGAATCATCTTTGCATGTCTTTGAGATGAAAGACGAGCTGCAACGTTTAAGACAAGAAAATGAAAAGCTTCAAGGTAAGTCGCATTGTGCAGTTAGAGTCTATTGACAAATCTTTCTGTAGTAGGGATGATCACTATATCCAAGAAATAGAAAAAAATATGCTTCTTTCTCTTTTAAATTTTCTATCATATATCTTTTCATATCTTATGGAACTAAAACGGAGGATGGGATGCAGCTATTAAACACTAACTAACTGCTTTGATATACATTGACACAGAACTATAAATACCATTGTTTGATCACTTTCAGAACAAGTAAACACATCAGACGTTATGAGGGGACAAGGCAGTGTCCCTAACAGGCCTATAACTCCAGGAGGAGACCGTACTGACCTAATTCTTAATCTGTCAGCACAGGTGTCATCCCAAGAAACCAAGATCATGGAGCTCGAACAGAAACTACATGAGCGAGATAAGATGATTGAAGACTTGAAAAGTAACAGGAAACAACGCAGTGGTAGTGGAAAAGGGAATCGGGGTGCTAAAAGCCAGTCTTCTGCTTTCACTACAAAAGGGCAGGAAAATGATGATTGGTCCATTGATGACCAGAGTATAATGTCCACTGCACCTGAGCACAGTGATACAAACTTGCCACCTAGAGGGACTACCAAACTCTCACCGGAACTTTCTGAGATGAAAGCTCTCGCAAGAGAAATGCAACAGGTGCAAAAGAAAATTACAAAAAAGAAGAGTATTTTAAAGAATCGTGTTAAAACCCCAATTGCCCGGGACCAAGTCAGTGCAGTTCCAGACTCGCGCGAATCATCTGGTACCAGTCGTGACTCGGGTGTGGTTTTTCCTGACTTGGAGGCCACTTACTCCAAGACACAATCCAATTGGATGACATCTAGAAATAGAACTGGGGTATTTGACCTTCAAAGTGACATAGGTGATGATTTAGAATTACAGAGTTTCAGTGCCACGCCATCTCTCCCTAGAACATTCCGCACTGCTTCTCCAGAGAGCGTGATCTCAAAATGGTCCGATGAGGAAACTGAACCAGAGAAGGGTGAGGCAAAGTCTGCAATTAGTCTTTCAAGTATCAGAAGGATCTCAGCACCTAAGAAGAAGAAGAAGCATGCCCTTTCAGATCAAGACTTAATGGTAGATAGTTTATTAAAGGATCTTGATGAGCCTATCAAGCAAAATGGACTTTCAAGTCAACTTGACAGCTTCAGTGCCTTATCACATCCTGTCTCTGTCACAGGTCCATAATATCAGTATATCTAGTAATGATCGCATCATCCATATCTAATCGAGAAATCATGTGATATTGGTATAGAAAAGAAATCTAAGGTGAGCCAGCTTTAAAGTCACTCTCAAATCCCGTGAACTTTATACATTCTAAAATCTATATGACTGCAATTAATTATAGAAAATAATGTCTGTGAGGCAAGTGCATGATCAGTAATTACGTACAACCCTTACTGACAGTCCTGAGATATAAAAAAAAGCTTCACGAGCAAAGAGAAATGGTTTTCCTCTATGCATTGGATTAAGCTAGTTGAAATAATACGACATCGTATTCCTGGTAAATAAATACTTATGTCATATGTGATAGCCATCCAGTATTTTTCATTCAGCATAGCATTATGTACATACAAAATAAAATTACCATCAACCTGTTAGGAAAGACCATAAGATGGATAATACTACTTCAATTACAATTATAAATTATTTACATGATGGTGCTGTGATGGTCGTTTTCAAACTCTGTGAGAGTTTCATGTGTTGGAAAGTATTGAAATGTTTGTTAGTAAAAATTGGAAAAGAATTGCACGTGTCATGTTGGTCATCTCTAAAGTAAAGTCATTTAAATAAACGTAGCATACAAATACCTCTAGACGTAGGACCCCCCCCCCATGTCCTATTATGAGGGGGGAGTGTAACATATCAAAAGAAAGGTCTTTGTGTCCCCCTTGCGGATCCAGGTAGAACTAAAACCCCGCATATAAGATGCACCTTATTCGCGGGAGATTACGGTACTACATTTACTGGATAACGGCTTCTTTAACTCAAAAGGTTCTTAGTCTTCCTTTTTGTCCCCTCTGTGGACACCCATATTCATGTATCATATTCAGACAATCATTACTCACTTACATGATACAAAGCCACAAATATACTGCTTGATTCAACGCCATAATTATGTCATCATTTCTAGATACTGTATGTACGTGATACAAAGGAATAATTATATCACTTTTGGGGTACACTAGTACCTATCATCATTTCATATAACTACTTGGTACGACGCCATGATGATATCACCCTTTTCCATGTACTACTCGTTACAAAGCGATAATGATATAACGCTTTCCTACACTACTTGATACAAAGTCAAAAGCAGTCACCCTTCCCATATACTACTTGGTACAAAGCCATAATGATATCACCCTTTCCATAGACTACTTGGTACAAAGCCATAATCATATCACCCTTTCCATAGACTACTTGGTACAAAGCCATGATCAAATCACCCTTTCCATAGACTACTGGGTACAAAGCCATGATCAAATCACCCTTTCCATAGACTACTTGGTACAAAGCCATGATCAAATCACCCTTTTCATAGACTACTCGGTACAAAGCCATGATCAAATGACCCTTTCCATAGACTACTCGGTACAAAGCCATGATCAAATCACCCTTTCCATAGACTACTCGGTACAAAGCCATGATCAAATCACCCTTACCACTTGATACAAAGTCATAATCATTTCACCTTTTCCATATACTACTTGGTACAAAGCCATAATCATATCACCCTTACCACTTGATACAAAACGGGCTTCCCTAGCCCACTTAAAAGGGTCTATATCTCCTCTTTCCTATCCCCTCAGATGTGTGTGGTGCACATACGCGCAGGCACTGACACATTCCTGTGAAATTGTGTAATGTTTTTTTTCTCGCCATGAATATGACCTTAGCTGTCGAAATGGCGTTAATCATCTATTACTCACTCACTCACTTGATACAAAGCCATAATCATTTCACCTTTTCTATATACTACTTGGTACAAAACCGTTATCATATCACCCTTTGTATACTACTTGATACGTAGCCAGAATCGTTTCACCGTTTCCATTATACTACTTGATACAAAGCCATAACCTCCCTTGTATATGGTGATAGCTAAGTGTCAGACACGTTAATTCTTACAGCACACTAGTGGTATAAGTAACGTTATACCACACTTGGGTGGAAAGACAATGGAAAAGCACAGGTAATATATTGCGTATAGCTGTTGTAAGTTGATGCGGTCCACTGAGCACATACACCCTCCCCCATTCCCCAGCTTGTGAATGGTTTTGGGTGGGTAACAAGTGTGGCATAACTCGGTGTTTATCTACCACATAAACCCCTTGTGTTGTGTGCAGGTAGTATGACGGCATCTATTGGTAATGTACCGCTTACAGACAAACTCTCTGGGTTACCAATACTCTTCCTCCTTTGGGCTGTTACTTTGGATCTCAGTAGCTCTGGGGGAGCTTGACTGCCTTGTATGTATGTCAGTCTTTCCATGTTCTTCATCAAAAGTGATATCATACATTATTGTTTCAATGCATTTTCTTTGCGACCATGTTTATTTTGGAACAATATTTTAGTTAAAGGAAAGTAAAACAAGAGAACACCATACTAGTAAGTCATTTTATATTTCACCAGAGCATATTATACAGGAAGTGAGACATCATTGCTATATACGCTATATAAATAGCATCTTTCCCGATAGCTGTAAGCAAAGAATGTAGTGTAAAATTCACCATTACATGTAAAGTGCTATAGATGCTTGCACTTATGCACATGTTTAACTGAGCTTTTAGTTCCTGAATCAGGAGAAATAAACCACAAATGTTTGTAGGTTTTTACTCTATCCATCCCCATTCTTATTCACAAACCTGGAAATACGTCTAGAGGTATTTGGACTTAACTGGAGGCTTAAGTTGAAGGGTACACTCTTCGAGCTGCATTGTCGATGAACTTGTAGGCCTAAGTCACATTGACTTTGATTCTTTTTATCAGATTTACGTAGACGCCTGTCATTTTCCAGGTGACCTTTTTGACTACTACTGCCATATATCGATATTTCATCGCGGACAGTGATGCTAGAAATGATCTCTTTTTTTCCAGAGCTGTGTTCAGAAATGACTAATTCTGGATTGATAGCTTTTTTGTCAGAAGACACAACTCGAGTTTCAACACACATTAAGCTTTTCCGCCTTAAACATGTATCATAGTTAGAATTAGTCAGGGTATCCAGATTTAAGATAGTCTCATCAATACCTTCCTTTTGTGGGATTTGTCCTGCAATAGTTCTCCGACGTCTGCCTGATGGACTCGAATTGTCAATTGATAGGAGATCAGAAAAAGGAGACCTACTTTCAGGAGCTGAATATTTTCTAAATTCTATAGGCCTACTAGGAGAACGATCAGCAACCGACTTTGCCTGGTTCAGACTAATTACCCTGCACGCTCTTGTAGTCTCAGGGCTATCAAATACACTTTCCACACACGTTTTAACTCTTGTGGTATTTGCGTTTTCTATTTTTATCTCCTTTGGTTTCTCATTCAGTTCAGACTCATTTGAATCCCATCGAGAAGGGATTGGATGGCTGCTGTGCCGTCGTGGCATGGCGCTAAAGTTGGAAGCTTTGAATTCTGGCAGATCCTCCGTATCGTCGAAACTCTCTGGGTTACCTATACTTTTCCTCCTTTGGGCTGTAACTTTGGGTTTCAGTAGCTCTGGGGGAGAGTGACTGCTTTTCATCTTAAGCAATGAGCGGAAAGTACTAAATGTTTGAACACGGGACCTTGGCATAGGTGTCACATCATCATCTTCATTTAATCCCTCACCATCACTGCGCCTTCTTAAGGGCGATTTTTCCCCTCGTAGAAGAGAAAGTCTGCGTTTGAATTTATCCCGGAGAGATTCTTTTCGTTTATCACTTATCGTTATGGGTATTGTAGTATTATTTAGCAGCTCATTAAATAAAGTTAGAAAGACCATTTCAACATCACTGTTTGTCTTGGCACTAGCTTCCAACTGTATCACTGATGTCGGAGGATTTCCCCTAAGAAAACTCCTGTCCTGAATATCAAGGTCCGTCTTGTTTGCACATAAACAAACTGGAACTCCCTCTCCTGTGAAAATTGGAAAGAAAATGATTTGTTCAAAGGTGTGGTAATTTTATCATGTGCATCACAGGTTGATAGATAGCATAATATTGTGATAGAGAGTAGGGTGCATCCACATGGAGCACATACACTCTCCAGTGTAACTGAAACGTGATAATCGGTTTCTATATCAATATAAGTCCATTTAATATGAGAACACTTTCAACAGTCGCTAGGTTTAAGGGGGAAAAGCCAATATACTTAATATACAATACTATCTTAAAAAGAAAATCAGTTTTCGGGTCGACCACCTAAAATAATAAGGCCATATTTCTTAGCAAGAGTGAATTTGACTGAAAACTTTGCCCACGCACTGGGCTCTTACGTAAGAAAGAGAATATTTAAGAGACATTTCACATACCCTTTTCTTCTTTGACATGTTTCACAAGCTCAATAGCTTCCTTGAAGGAATCTGTGTCATTAAGGGCATATACAATGATGAATCCACGCCCAGACTGGATGCCTAGTTGCCGCATCGCTGGGAACTCATGGCTTCCAGATGTGTCCAAAATTTCTATGTGAAGTGCTTTGCCGCCTGCCCCAAACAAAGAATATCCATAACTTAAATATGAACAAAATATCTGTATTGAACATGCATTTGGCGATGGGATTTTGTTATGGATTGCAAATAGAAGACATAGCTATCTATTTAGAAATATGTTAATTCGCGGCTATACATATATGAGTATCCGGTCCATCTTGAATACGTTTGGGAATAAGATGAGAGTGAAGAGATGGGAATGGGAAAAAGTGGACCCTGGAGGAGGCCCCGGCAGAGGGGGGGGGGTTAGCCACTCCCTACTTTTTCCTGTAGTTTTGTGTGTGAAGACCACCTCAAATTCGGTACATTAATTTGGAGAAATTCTTACCCCTATAAGGTAATAAAAAAAAAGTTTTTATTTGGTTCCCAAGTTTGCCAAAAAATTGTTTAATGTAAAAAAACAACAAAAAAACGTCAATACATGTACTCAAAAAAAGTTTTTATTTGGTTGAAAATTGGTTGAAAAAAAACAACATTTTTTTGCCAAGTGGGATAGTATGACTAGGGACGTGGTCATACATGTATCAGACTTGATATTAAAGATGCTGATGGTAGGCCCTATAGGCTTATAATGTGCCTGGTTGTTAGTGGTCATTATTTATAGATTTGAAGGAGGTTAATTAGTGCACTGATTATATATATGCACAAAGGTTGTTTATACACTTTATTTTTGACCGGGCCACCTACGAGTCCCGGGACCTAAGCTTATTCATATTGCTTCAAATATTTGCTCAATTAGGACAGGCTCACTATGAACGGCTATGTATATATATGGTACTCAATTAATCTATACAGGTCGTACACCCAACAATAATAATAAACATGTTCTCAAACAGCGACGAACTCTGCACTCTTAAAATGACCCCAGATTACACTGAAAGCCAATTCCTGAAAAGGTCCTCTCTGCAGAGGACTTTAGGTTCTCAATTTGAGGACCAGAATTCGTCAAATTGATGGGTCCTGGGGGCAGTACCAGGTCCTCAAATTGAGAGCCTAAACTCAGGTTGATGACCCAAAGTCGTCAGATTTTGTGAGGAAGCAATGCAGTCAATTAATATGATGGGTCTGGGTGGTCGATTTGATGACTGTAACTTCATTTCTAATTTCCATTTATCATGAGATAGTACATAGGTTAATGTTAGAGTTACCCCCCCCCCACCAATTACCAGACCTTTATTAGGGGTATTGTCATTTTGCTAGGCCCAGTAAATTACATTTGAACAGTTGATGGCCAATCAATGCACCTCTTATTATGCCTTAAGACACACAGAAGATGTTCATGCATGCATATAGCCCATACCTTCCACTAAATTACTTGAGTGAAATATATTTGAAGTATATTTATGTATGCCCTATCCAGAATACATAGAAATGGCTAAGTCCCCGGGGCAGTAAGCCTCGGTTTGGGTACCAACTATAGTACCTACCCCACTGTAGTGGTTGTTGATGTGTCAGGGAGGGGAAAAGGGGGGGGGGACTGTTGACTAGATTACATCCTGAGGTTAGGGGGCTGTTATTACCTATTATAACTTGCATGGGAAGAAAGTAACTTGAATGTTCCATGTAATCACACTATTGATGTGAGTTTCCTGGATATTATTGTCGGGCCTCCCTAGCCCACTTAAAAGGGTCTATTTCTCCTCTTTCCTATCCCCTCAGGAGGTGTGTGGTGCACATATGCGCGGGCACTGACACATTCCTTTGTGAAATGTAGTTCTCACCATGAATATGACCTTAGCTGTCGAAATGGCGTTAAACCTCTATTACTCACTCACTGGATATTATTGTAAAAGAACCATAGTTTACATGGAAGAGGCCCGAAAAAGGAGGAGGGCTGTTGTCAGACTCCTTAAAAAAGAAAGGGGTCTGTAAAATTTAAGCTGCATTTTAAAGTGACTATTCCCCTAGAGACAAAACATAGAATTCGTTAGATTCTGCCTACATTACCTGCTTATCATGTCTGTGAAATGGGCAAAGGGAGGGGGGCTGTACTTTCGCAGTTGGGACCCACAATTAGTGTCAGTGCCCACCCCTAGGGTACATTCAATAAGACTGTACACAGAAAAAAATTATGTTCAAAATCATAGTCAGATGTTAGTCAAAAAGGCTAACTTTCTAATAGTACCTAGTCAAAAGCATGTGCCTAAGTGTCCAAGTTTTTCTTAGTCAAAAACGACTAACCATTAGTCAAGGTGCCCAACTTGCCTTGGCTTACCTGATTGTGATCATTTCCATTAGAACCCCTGAGTCAAGTTACTCTGGGTTTCCCACAAAGAAGCAGGTACATCTGTGGATATTTCACTTATCTAGACTTCCACAGAAAAGGTGTAACTACCTGTCTACCTAGTCTATTTAACAAATCATCAACCTATTTGATATATTTTGTCAAGCTTGATGTTATATTGAATTGCGAAAGCCTCAAATGTATACAGTGCCTAAAAACCACCATAATTTTTGACATCTATCAAACAATTGATGGTACGAAGCCACCAGAAAAATCCTGTTTCAAACCACACTGTCACCTGGTGTGTAAAGGCAACACTATGCCACTATACCTTAGTCAAAGTGACTAAGGGATCTTTGTCAAAGTGACTAAGTGACAGTGGCTAAGATAAGTTAGTTTGCCTGAAACCCCCAGCAGATACCTTGTTCAAGATTGTGCTTGGAGAGAGAAACTGATTTGGGTAGTCAATGTGACTAACATAAACTAGACATTGTTAGTCACACATTAGTCATATGTACTAACTAAGATTATTTGGCCGTTACGGCTAAGTTAAGTTAGACTGACTAACATGGATTTTTTTTCTGTGTAGGACTAGTTGTAGCAAGGGGGGGCTAGCCACAGGGATGGGGGTATAGTAGTGGTTGTAGTAGAGTGCTTCATGCCATATATGGGAAAAGGAGATGAGGAAGGGGGGAGTGACATGCTACAGGGTACATGATATGACATGATTGGTCCTAGGCTATAATGAGATGAGGAGAGCCAATGGGACAGGTGAGGGTATAGAGATTGTAGTTATATATTTGTGTTACATATGAAATAACGTTAGAGTTATACTGGGAGTGGTGTTGTGCGTTATATCTTGCTAGTATACATCGTGGCTATGGATGGATGGGACATGGGAGGTGGCTGTTTTGCGAGGGGACATGGCTGAAAGGGGAATAGGTGGAAGGGAATATGGGTGGAAGGGGACATGAGTGGAAGGGGACATGGGTAGAAGGGACATGGATGGAAGGGGGTCATCAGACATGTGTGCATAGGGACATGGGTTGATATTGGCGGAAGGGGACATGGTTGAAAAGAAAGATATTCAATTTGTTAAAGCTGGCTCCTACAGTTTACTAGATAAACCCTTAGCTTACTTACTACAACTTACTACATAAACCCTTAGCCATCTGTGATGAATATCACACGAAAGCTAGTTCATACTACAGAACTGTGTACATTAAGACATTTTAGACTTACCTGGTAACATGTGAACATGTTTATGCAGATCCTCCAGTGTTGGTGAATAGTTATCCTCATATTCTCCAGTTATGAATCGATTAATGAGAGCTGTCTTGCCCACCTGCCCTGCACCTAACACTACCACCCGATGGACATCGACAGGTGCCATTTCTATCTGCAAATGCAAGAGACTCCACTATACTGTGCTACTCAAATGACACCATAAATAGGTCTATATGATACTTGATATTCTAGGTTTCTTAAACACTTCTATAACCTTTCATCCCACCTGCCCTGCACCTAACACCACCACCTCATGTTTTTTTTGTTATTTTTTTTTTGTTGTGTACCAAAATCCCAAAAGTTACAAATACATTCGTACCAAGTGGACTTGCATTCATTCATGCAATTGAGTTAATAGAATGCTGAGAAAAGGGATCCACTTACCTACAATGAAATAGCACCGCTTCTGCCGAAGGAGTATAGATTGAAAACTGAGCGACAGTGAGCAGCGTCCAGCGTCTCTGGTGAGCAATCTAGGACTGCCACCTGCTCACAGCTTGTGGTATGTTATAAAAGTTACCCCTGCAGCGTCCAGACCACACGCAGCTTCTGCAATGGACATCCCTCCCGGGACACCCCTGCAGTCTTCACGTGGGGTCTACTCCCTGGGGTCTACTGAAGTCTATAAAGAACATTATATAGAACAGCGACTCTGGTGAACCTATAGAATGGGCCTATTCAGCAAAACAGGAGTCAGACCTTTTCTCTCTAAATTGTCTCCTACCATTACAGATTTCATATTCCTGTAGTAAGAAATCATTATTTCATCAGGTGCAACTCTAGCGATCAAAAGGGAAAGGCACGATATCCCTGTACGAAATCCACATTTTTCCCAAAGGAAGAAAATCCACTGTTAAGCTCATCAGCTGAAACGAATACCCCTCCCCCTTTTGAACAAGTAATAGCTAGTGTATGGCATATCAACCTCACCTGTAGAGGAGACTAATTGGGTTTCCAAGATTTATGGAATGTCACCTATGGGCTGTCTCATTAAGCATCTAGGCCCACTAAATCAATTAATGCTACTGGTCATGCTCTTATACGACAATTACATTGATAGATAGTACGTGTAGGGCTCTGTAGCTTTGACTAGATACCCAGTTCAATATTCTCAGAACACACATGGTTCATTTTTGGACAGGTCAGACTCTAATCAGGTAAAATGCATTGACCCTGTGGCCATCCAAAAAATGACGTCATGCCGGTCGGGGGGGGGGGCATGCCTGGCCCCGGGGCTTATGGCCCTAGACCCCTAAATTCGACATGGTGACATGGCCTTTTCTTAAAATCGACATGGTGATATGGCCATTTCTTAAAATTGACATGGGACTTGGCTATGCTACACAGAGAGAAGAAATGAAGTCAACCCTATAGAAATGGTATCAAGAAAGGAGTCAGTGGATCTGGACTCTATAGTGACTCTATTAAAATAGGAGTCCAAGATGACTGACTCTTCTGTTCTCTGTGTGACTACCCTTAAGGAGTCATTGCAGCTTGACTCCTCTAGGAGAGGAGTCCTAGCCTGGTGGACTCCCTTTGTGGAGTCAGACTATATAGAGTCAAACGTGGTTGGGGCGGTGTGTAGGGTAGTTGAAATGGTCAAATTTGGCATGACGGCATTTATGGATGGCCTCCATGACCTTTTTTCAATTCATTTTTTTATGTTTTATTCGGCACTCACACGAAGACATGCATGGTCTGCCTAACTACATATAGACTAGCATTCATCCACCGCCTACTGAAGCATTAGGAGTACATATAGTGCATGGTCTCTCCTAGTGTTGAATCATCAGTAGATTGGTAGATTAGTATAGATGGCCAGGAACAGATAGCTAGCTAGGCCTCCGTACGTAAATCAGGCTCCCTTTCCATATGATAAAGAAAAAGAGCGTCATATTTTTATGAAGTCTTCTTTTATATTAATTGTATTGAAGAGAAATAATCTAAGAACCAGAAAAACACATCTGCTATTATAAGGGCAGGAAGTAGTCACCTATTGTTGCAGTTTATGGCATTACAATAGGTGAATTTATTCCAATGGTATATATAGATAGAACTAAATGACCGTGGTGTACGAGGTGGTCGATCCACCCCTCGGGAGTTGTCTCCCCCAAGGGCGTTAGCCCTTGGGGGAGACAACTCCCGAGGGGTGGATCGTCCACTGAGGACACCAGGGAAGGTTAGTTCTATATTTATTTTATGTTTTTAGAGTGTTAAATTAACTGAAAATTAGCAAAATCCGTTACCGTAGTTCCCCGTACGAGCGCCGGTCCGCCATTTTGAATGTTAACATGCACCCAGAACGAGGCTGCAGTGGTGGATCGGCCGCTGTGGTGGATCGGCACATGTTACGCCACTGGGGGTGTGTGGATCGGCCCTGCAATGCTATCTCTATGGGAAGAAGTTATTCACATAAAATAATATAAGTTACCACACTGTATGAGTTAAGGCTCTACTGTATCCAAATCTTAAAAGGGAAATTATAACCCAGGCCTGGGCAAGAGGGGCAGCCCGTTTTCCCTGTTTCGGCTTATGTTCCTATTAACTTTTTTTTAATTTGATAAACAATAATGACAGTCATTCTCATGATATTCATCAAGATCGCACCTCAGTTATGTGATGGAAAAGCTCCCTGGAGGTGAGAATTATGGCACAAAAATCTCCGACTCCGAGGCAGGGGTGGGCATATCGCAAAGTGCTGGAGCAAACATATGAATTGCTGTAGCAATGCATTTTCAATGAGATTGGTGGGCAAATCACTCTAAAAAATTTCCAGTTACGCCACTGGGGGTGTGTGGATCGGCCCTGCAATGCTATCTCTATGGGAAGAAGTTATTCACATAAAATAATATAAGTTACCACACTGTATGAGTTAAGGCTCTACTGTATCCAAATCTTAAAAGGGAAATTATAACCCAGGCCTGGGCGAGAGGGGCAGCCCGTTTTCCCTGTTTCGGCTGATGTTCCTATTAACTTTTTTTTAATTTGATAAACAATAATGACAGTCATTCTCATGATATTCATCAAGATCGCACCTCAGTTATGTGATGGAAAAGCTCCCTGGAGGTGAGAATTATGGCACAAAAATCTCCGACTCCGAGGCAGGGGTGGGCATATCGCAAAGTGCTGGAGCAAACATATGAATTGCTGTAGCAATGCATTTTCAATGAGATTGGTGGGCAAATCACTCTAAAAAATTTCCAGCTTCTACTTGTCAAAATTGGTGTTTTTTGGGGGTTTGGGGAAGCCAATCCCCCAGCACCCCCCCAACAAAAAAGAGTTTTGTGTTTTATCTCTAAAGGTTATGTTTTATGGGATTTAATGGGAAAATTAATTTGAGGAAATTTTCAGATTCAACCTCAAAACATTAGTGCCGTTTTGGGGGTTTAGGTGTCAAATTGCTGCAAGAAAATTTTTAGATTCTCTGTTCTAAATTGGGGTATTGTAGGCGATGGGGAGTAGGCATTGCTCCGAAACATTTCAGGCTCTACCTCTAGGTAGAATAAGTATTAGGGGAATATACATTAAGAAAATTTCCAGATTTTAACTTAAAACATTGCTGCTTTAGAAGAACAGATTGGCAAATTGGAGGGAGAAAATTTTCAAACTTTACATTTAAAATGAATGGGTTTGCAGCATTTTTGGGGGGCAAATCACTCCAACAAAAACTACAGTCTCTATCTATAGATTGAGGTAAATCAACGGGGTGAGGATGAGTGATCACGATCCTCGCCATCCCTGGTGAACATGTGCTATAACGAGGTGCGTGTTTCATCTAGCGAGGTGAGTGATCACCCGCGTCGCCATCCCTGGTGAGTCTGAGTGATCACCATCCACGCCATCTGAGGTGAGGCCATGTGATCACCACCATTGCTATTCCTGGTGATCTTGTGCTATAGCGACGTCGTGTTCCATCTAGCGACATGTGTGAGCCACTTCACACAGGTTGACGAGGAGTCACGACAATTTGCTGGGATGGTATGGATCTTGATCACCCACACTCACCAGGGATGGCGACACGAGTGATCACTCACCTTACTAGATGAAACGCACACCATGCCATAGCGCATGTTCACCACTGTTGGCGAGGATCGTGATGACTCACACTCACCAGGGATGGCAAGGCGGTTGATCACTCACCTCGCTAGATGAAACGCGCACCACGTCATAGCGCAGGTTCACCATGGATGGCGAGAGTGGTGATCACTCAGACTCACCAGTGATGGTGACGCTGGTGATCACTCACCTTGTTAGATGAAAAGCTTATGATCATCGACATGGGTAATCATGCAGCCTCACATCTGCCAGATCAAAGTATGTTTTGCCAGAGAAGGTATTACCATATGTATCTTCCCTCTAACCACAGACAAGGTGTTCATGTTGATATTTCCCTATGTATTTCTCCTGTAACCAGAGAAAAGGTGTTTATGGATAGTTGCTTTCATTTTAGAGATACCTCTATCTAAATTCAATTGATATTCTCTCTATATAATCTTGTTTGATTCAACTCTGAAGTATTACATGGAAATCAGTGTGAAACAAAGCACATTTGATATGTATGGGACTTATACTTCATGCCCACACTTCCTAGATAGGCTACATATTGAACAGTGGTGCTGTCTCAACAACTTTTGGCAATGGTGGTGATAAGTTGCCACTGTGAGTGAGAGTGAGTGACAGATGATGCAATCCTCAGAGAGCATTGACTTGGAGTGACACAAATTCACGTATTGAGTGAGACCAATGTTGGCAATGGTGGTGATCACGCAGTGAGTGAGAGCCATGTCGCAATGCAGGTGGAAAGTTGCCATTCTGAATGAGAGTTGACAAACAGTGGCACATATTGACGGAGTGCGTGAGATCCATGTTGGCGATGGTGGTGATAAGCTGCCATTCTGAATGAGAGTTGACTGGGAGTGGCGCATAATAACGTAGGGAGTAAGATCCATATTAGCGATGTTGGTGATAAGTCGCCATTCTGAGTGAGAACTGACTGGGAGTGGCACATAATCACACAATGAGTCAGATCCATGTTGGCGATGGTTGGGATAAGCCGCCATTCTGACTGAGAGTTGACAGGCAGTGGCACATACTCACGCAGTGAGTTAGATCCATGTTGGCGATGGTGGTGATAAGTCACCATGATTTGTGAGGGATGACAAGGGGTGGCACATACTCACGCAGTGAGTGAGATCATGTTGGCGACTGTTGTGATAAATTGCCATGCCATGTGAGACTGACACAAAGTGGCGAAAGATGACGCAGTGAGTTATCACTCAGAAAGGAGTTACCATTGATGACCGATCATGGCGACAGATAACGACAATTTGCTGGGATTTGGCATGTATTGTAAAAATCATAACTTTGGTTCTAGTTGGAATATTGACAAATTTCTTTCAGTTTTTGAAAGCCCACATCATCCTCAGTGTCACTGTCGCATTTTCCAAGGTCTCTGTCGCACATTCTTTGCGACATTGCGACAGCTGCCCAGCCCTACCTTGAGGCGAAGGAGGTTTTCTCAGTTAGCATATATGCCTACTCCGACACTAACCAGTAACGGCAGAAAACAGTGACATTTTGATTGTTTTAATCAGCATACTTTCATTTTCAATGCATTTGCTTTGGAAATATGCGGGATTCGAACCTGCAAAGCATTTATATGATATGTGATATTTTTCCCATAGATTGTGTCTGATGTGAAAAGATATTCTCCAAACGTTTGGCTAGTAAATGTTATAATGTTTAGCATGATTGAGTCTTGAATAGGGGTTGTGGGGTTGAGACCCCTCAATGACTGCGCCCTGTTAAAACGATTGCAAATAATTATTACATGTATTTGTAGAATACAATAAAAAATTCATCAGAAGGAAAATGGTTTTGCTGCAAGAGGATTCGAACCAACGTGCTGGTATAAGCTTACCATAGCAGAAAATCTTTGGTTTAACTTTACTTTATTGACTTTGTAGGGGCTCGTAGATCGTGATATAGTGTGAGCGTCTTCCTCGAGAGGGCGTTTCGAGCGGTGTGCCCATCACCGGTAGTCACTAGAGGTCCTCATGACCCCTGGTCTCTGCGGGGTGGTGGCAGCACTGTTCGCCTCGTCCCAGCTCCTACCTGGGGCCGGGGAAGGCGTTAGTCTGGCTCTGACTGTCGACGGAGTTGGACTACCTTTTACCGAGCTTAAGATACCATTAAGCGATACATATCGAGGTAGATGTAAACCATACACCGAAATAAATACGTGCCAGTTGCACTAACCCGAGATCCCTTGTCTGGTCTTAACTTCGAACTATCCACATATATTCGAACCATTACACTGGGGCCATGACCAGTTCTTGCTGTTAGTGCGCGGCCCTAGAGGCCAAACATGTGCACGATGGATCTCGAGATGAAAGTTTGAGTATCTCGGGATCCACATCGAATGACACTGCTCATGCTAACGATACAAACCGAATCCAAATGAAAGGGTACACCTCTATAATTGGACCTAAAGTAGAGAGGGTAGTTCGAAACCTCAAGTCTGAAGAGATGCCCGCTCCAGTCACAAATTCTACATACAGAATAAGTACTGATTCCATAGAACAATTGATACCAATTACGATGATGACTTTAGATGCTCAACGAGCAGCCTCGGCTCGAGCAGAAACAAAAACTGTGGACCCCCGTCGATCCTTAGACGCCGTTAATGTTTCGGTATTCGACATAGAAGGCTCGAGAAAAGTTAATGAGTCGGCAGCCGAATACTTGCGCGAGCAAGCCAAGTTAAGCATCGACGCCATGAACAGAGTCCGCCTGCACCAAGGTTTACCGAGAGTAGAAGACTCTGAGCGAAAAGTCCTGAGACTTAGGAATCTGGAAAAACAATGTGACCAGTATGAAACTGATCAACAACGACTGATGGATAACATCAAGGAACTTGAAGAAAGAACTGAACTGAAAGAACAAATAAATCGAGACCTTGAACGACAGATGCTGAAGCTTTAAAGAAGCCAGACCGGTACGACCCATTCGTAAATGATAATGCTGACGTCCATGTCCGGAACGATGGCGTCTATGACCCCACACATGAATCCAGCCGAGTTGAACCTGAAAAATGCAGAATAAGATTCAGCGTTGCCACTGATTTACCACGTAAAGAGGATGACATCCAGAATGAACCTAACACTCAGTTTGAAAAGGACGGACACTTCAAGTTATCATACGATGACAACTCAGTAGACGAATCCGAACCTTTAGGTACAGGGAACCGAAGTGCAGCAGGGGGCAGTCCACCTAGCACTACCCGAGGCCCGACTACACCCCCTCCAGGGGCTGGTGGTGCCACGGGGGGAACTTCGAGACGTAGATCCCGAAGCAATGTGTTAGAGGATATGCTAAATCAATTGGCTAACACCTCGAACACTGCACATAGTGAAGAGACAATCAGAGAGTGGATTGTCAACTAATGCCAAAAATTGGTACGTACGAATAACGCAGCTTGGCGACAAGCCATCCTGCCAAAGATTTACGAGGGTGTAAAAACCTGGAAAGAATGGTTCTTGAACTTTACTGATGATATGAGGTGCAATGCATGGACTCCCGAAGAGGTACTACCTCACCTGATTCGCTGCCTGAAACATGGCCCAGGCCGGAGAGCTGTTGAAAAGTGGAACGAGGTATACTTTGAGATAGGTACTTTCCAGCAGTTAGTTGAGATTGCCAGCATTTTGCTGTACAACTTAGTGAGTGAAGACCCTTTCATGCTCTTCAAGAAGCGAACACAGAAACCTCAAGAATCATTTCGAGCCTACGGGTACAAGTTGCAATCCCTGTTACAGAGGGCTCGGCCAGGAACCAATCCTTCTGACAAATACTTCCTGAATGACTTGTTGCCACAATTCGTACATGGACTTCGAGATGAAGATCAACAGCAAGCAGCTATAGATGCTTGAAAAGGAAAAAAATTCTACCCTGATGGACCTTTTTGAAGGAATTGAGTGCTGGACGGTAAAGAAGACCCTCATGGCGGGAAAAGTGGAGATGAAAACCTCGAATACCAAGGTTTGTGCGAGTACTAGTACTAGTACGACCCCCATGTCAGGAATACACCAACTGACACACACTGAAACAACCGACAATGATTTCGAGAATTGAAATCGAGGAGGAGGAGGGTAGTATCTCCGCAGTGCAAGTAAAGAAAGATGTGAAGTGCAAGTATATTCCTCGAAGGATATATAACCGTAGCGCTAATGAATCTCGAGGGGAAACAAGACCTACCCCAGATAGTTGAACTACCAAAATGACACGTGTGAGTGTGGAACACCTCCCCCCCCGAACCATCTGTGTGTAACCTTTCTGAAGGGTTTCGGATGGGAGATCGGTGATTCTCAGGAACCGAAGCAGTGTGTTTGAGGATATGCTAAATCAATCGGCTAACACCTCGAACACTGCACATAGTGAAGAGACCATCAGAGAGTGGATTGTCGAAGGATATATAACCGAAGCGCTACCCCAGATAGTCGAACTACCGAAATAGCTGTAAGCCGGCCCCCAAGACAACCCATAGCGAGAGCCCCAACTCCACCTGAGCCTCTGGACATAAAAAAGATGATGGAGGATTTCATGAAAACGTTCGCTGAAACCATGTATACTAGACCTGAACGACGGAGGGTGGATTAGAGCAGGCTATGCTGCTACCGCTGTCAAGAAATGGGGCATTATGCTCATGAGTGCAGAGCCCCAAAGCCCATGCTATCCCGAGTCAATTATGTAGAAGAGAAAGCTGAGGAGGAAAACTAAAGAGGGTCGCATCTGTGGCAAAGGATGTGATCCGTAATCCGAAAATCTGCCAAAATACCACCACTGGTGAATCCGAGCTAGTACGAGAATCAATACCCTCCGGGGGACTGGTATGTGGGAAGGATCCTCTCACCCCAGTCCGAGCTGGGGACTTCGACGGGGTAGGGACAGAGGAAGGTCGGCACCCAGGGGAGTGATCCTGCATCGAAGAAGAGGGAGGTTGGGTTGAAGAGTTAACGCGTGTGAGTGTGGCACACCTCCCCCCCAAACCATCCGTGTGTAACCTTTCTGAAGAGTTTCAGATAGGAGATCGGTGATTCTCAGGAACAACTCTGATTTGCACAGAATTCCTCCCCTCAAGGGGGGAAACGATGGTACATTGCTTTATCGGTGAAGGGGCGGACTGAAGAATTTTTGATTGACACAGGTGCCAGCCATTCGTGTGTCTCGAGAAAATTCCTCAATCTGGTGTCCGGCAACCATGAAACACTACCTGTTGGTGTTAATGCTTGCACGGCCGACGGTAGCCAGATGCAGACTTTTGGTAAGATGTTCATACAGATTGGAATGGGGGGCTATGAGTATGTGATGAGCCCCACCATTGCCTACATAAGTGACGATGGAATAATCGGTTTGGATTTCGCAAGCTTGTATGGCGCTGTGTTGGACCCCCGGTTCGGCAACCATACAACTGTGAAATCCCATGTATATTGAGACATGTATCCTCAGTAGCCACCGTGGTACAGACTGTGAAAATTCCACCTGGAATTTTTGAGGTTTGAAAGTGTTTATTGTCAAATCATGATTATACAAAAGTGGTATCATGACAATAAGATGAAATCCTCGTTCTTTTGTTACACCAAATTTGTTTGCACAGATAATCTGTGTGATGATAAACCAAATTAGAATGAAAGATGAGTGTATACAATCAATAAATAATAAATATTAAATATACACATTACACTATATACTATATACAAAAATAGAACAATTGACCTCAGCAGTGATTACTCCTCATGCTAGTTGGCATTTACATAAAGAGGGAATATAAGGACTGAAATTGATAGATAGATGGCACACTAATCATTGTATTGATAACAGTAGACCAAGACAAGAGACTTTGTATAATATACATTAGCTAGTTGTAATATTGTCAGCCACCATAGGTGCAGTCCAAGCGAACAGCTCCCTAGTGGCCAACTCAGAGGGATAACAATTAACCAACATAAGTGGTAATTAGGGCTCAATTTTAACAATTGCATGCTACTACTTGCTACAGATATGGCTCATTGTAATATTATGTGACACCACAGGTGCAGTCCAAGCGAACTGCTCCCTAGTGGCCGCTTTATCAGGATAACACTTAACCAACATAAGTGGTCTAAAGGTGCCATGTTAAACAATTGCATTGTACTAGTTGCTACAGGTGCAGTCCAATCGAACAGCTCCCTAGCAACAGATATTCAGATATTATAAACTTATATTAATCATCAACTATTATCATCGTCAGGAACTTTGGTCAAATCCTCCACTCCTCTAATACGCATCTTGAACTTGTGTCTGTTTTCAGACGTTTGGATGGTGGCCGAGAGATTGTTCCAGAGAGTGACTCCTCTATACAGGGGCGCATTATTATAACCAAAGTTTCGTGCACGAAACATCTTAAATTGTATTTTAGCCTCAGAGCGTAGTCCTGGTCTCCGTTGGGCTGTGTGGGTTGTGTTTATAGGTATATTCATGTGGTCTCACTTGTGTAGTTACTATCAGCTCGTTCCACTGTTCTCATGTATTGGGAAGACTAACTCCAGTGGTATGATGTTGGCCTAGCCCATTCTTTTAACCAACACCAAGACGCTGATACAAGTCACCATTTATTGTTCACTCGTTATTCACAGTTACAGTTGTTTGGTAATTCCATTCAGGTTGTATAACTTCAACGACATCAGTCTATACACACAAGCAGTTCATGTTCTAACAATCCAGTGCTTCTAGAGAGGTATAGGTGCCATAGAGATCCTGCTTAATCCGTTCTTACATTGGCTAAGTGTAATACTAAATACTAAACAGCTTCATTCTCGTCTACTCCAGGAGTATGTGTTGCTTCCTCGGCAGCTTCCACAATACTGACTCCTCACCTGTCTCTCACTAACCCATTACACCTTCCAGACGCCATGTACTTGGCTCACACGTATTCTTTCTCCCTACAGAATCTACCTGACCAGATCTCGTCGACTCCATCTCCGTCTGCAGCATTCCACAGCTACCATAAACTCTAGCTACCATAAACCCTACACAGGACTCCTATAGCACTCTCTCGTATAGCATACAATAAATACACACATAATACAGCATACAATAAATACCCACATAAATGTACCCTGTTATACCCGTTCATTATAATTATTGGTTATTGATGACAAAACAGGTGCGGGCGCTCCCCTCTTGTGACGCGAGTCACACCAATTGTCAAGCATAAATTATGCTTGAATACATTTTATGTATTGTTTTGTCACTAATACCTGAGGTAATCATCGTTATCATATTATACATTCAAATATTTATTTAGGTACATACATATACACCATACTTATATAATACCATGCATTATTACTATATGCATTTTCCACACTGCATTGGTGACTTATTCTTAGCGCAAACTTGTCCTCTAACATATACTTTATTATTACAATTCTCTCATTCCTTAATTCTCAATTTATTTTTTTTTTTTTCTTTCCTTTGTTATTTATTTTACTCATTCACTCGCCTTTACTAAGCACTTTGTCCCATTCTATGTTTATATATTCTTTTTACTATCCTTACCCGGGCGTCGACACCAGTTACACCCAATCTGGCCAATAAATCTCCTTACATCTGTCAACCCCTTGTTCCAAAACGTTCCCCTCTCTCTACCCTTTGCCCCAAGCATCACTCTAAAACACACTCTAACGCGTCTTGGGTTACACCTAGCAACCTCTTACTTAACTCACGCGTGCACAGCTTGTCAACGAATATATACATCAGAAATCTTTGTACTTGCCACATTACATCGTAGTTAGTGTCTCATTAGTCGGCGTACAATCAAATTACAATTTTCTTTTGACTATATTATCTCACTAATAATACACACTGGCCCTGTTTCCCAGACATTACAGCAATCTATCTGTACATCGTCTCTGTATCGTCTATTCCATCCCTTCGTCTCACGCCAGCTGCACGATATCTTTCTCCCCCCCCTCTTCTCGTCCTGACGCACTCTATGTCAAGTCTCTATCACGATGGCGTCTCATTCATCAATTTCAGCTCTATTCATTCAAGTCCACGTACACCGATGATGGTCCCGTCCTGGACTCTGGACTTCTCAGAGCCACATTCACCGATTCTTTATGACCCTTGTTCACTGAATATGAGACAGCCGTAGCCCCATATGATTCGCCCGGCACTTCTGGTAACTGTCTTGATCTTCTTAACTGAGCCATTGCTCTGGCATGTCCCGTGTCAGATAGCTGATGTGTATTAATCTCCCTGTTCCTTATTGGTGTCCAGCCCGCCGCTGATATCATAGGGATCTCTAATGGTACACCTGTCGCCAGGCCCCCACTATACCTAATCAATCTTGTCATCACCGTAAATCCATAATCACCGTTCAGTATCCCTGCTAATTTCTTCGACACCTTCACAGTGGCCGGCAATGGCAATGGCACTGCGTTTTCCGCCGTTGCCATCTCAGTGGAATATAACACTCGACCCCACTGAACTGTAGCTATATACTTCGGGCACGAGAAGCTTATTGCCATATCTCTAATAAGAGCCTGTTCTGCTGGTCTTTGAAACACCTGGTCTAAAGGCATTAGACTCTCCCCTAATGGTATTATTTCTGTAATTTCCTTAGTTGCCACCTGTAGATACAGTCCATCCACTGGTTGCAGCCTCTTTAGTTGTCGCACCTTCCTTACCAGCAACACTACTACTATCACCAGTACTATCACCACCAATGATAATATAGCTATCGTTGTTTTGTGCTCCGGATCTTCCTCCACATAATCACCTCCGACATCTTCACCATACTTTTCATAGTCCCAAGTTTCTAGGCTCCTTATTCTCATGGGCATTCTTGCTAATATATATGCCATTAATAGTCTCTTTAAACAGAAGTATTGCACCACCATCAAAGTCACAATACCCACCCCTGCAATCATTACTGGTGAATAGTCCCATAATGATTCAGTGGCAAAATGGCCTCCACCACTCATGCCATCCAGATCGGGCAATGCTGATCCGTCTTCCATTGCACTCACCGAATTCTTAAGATTGACAGCTGCTGGTGACTGTTGTATTCTAGCTTTGTGTTTCATTTTGGTCTTCACTAACTTTGGCAACACTTCATCCTGCAGTACCTCTACAGTTTCACCATTTAATACTGCCTTTATCCATGTCAACTTCTTAACACTATTCATTTGTAGTAAGTCATTATTTACAAAGGTCACATTAGTTTCCATGTTCACATGACCACATCCTGCCAAGCTGTAAGGCATCCATGCCCCAGCAGTCATGAACGCGCAGTCACACCCAATGTTCAGTATGGCATAATGATGCATGTTCACTTTAACAGGTGGGCTTGATTGACACATCAATTGACCTTGTATGTCGGGTCCCGATACCAAAGTACGACCCTTTCCCAATGCTATCGCAAATGAAGGGAAACTTGGTTGAACTATGTAGCTGATCTCACATGTTTCTGCTATGGCCGTCTTGTCATTTCTTATCAATGCCGCCATGCACCCTCGTTCAGCTATCTTCCTCATGTGTGGAATATCTGGGCATACTGCTATTGAGTTGCCATGGCAACGCGCCCAATTTACCACTGGCTCCGAGATATAATATCGTCCATTCTTGGAGATGGCTACTTCTGATGGCAATCCCTCTATTCTCGTCCCGTCAGCTTCTTTATTGGCCAGACTTACTGGCACCGGAAACACCTTTACAGAGTACACACAGAATATGTGTTCCTCTGACACCACAGGAATCCGTATCTGCATCTTCACACGACCTTGGTGCTGATATACTCGTACCACACTATTGTCATAGTAATATTCAGGATCAGTAAAAGCGACCCTAAATCGTGGGTATGTAGCCTTCAAATATACTTCAGTGTTGACTATAGCTTCCTTCAAATCCTCTCTAGTGACCAGTTTTGATGATAGTTTTCTTCTTGATGCCAATCTTACCTCAGCTGCCATATCCTTTATCTCAATGAGTTCATTTAATAAGTGTATAATATATCCCCATTTGACCCTTGTCAGCAGGCTTTCATGATTGTATACAATAGATAGTTTATATAATGCCACACTGTGCATAGTTTGAGTCCTTTCCAGCAACTTCCGTCTCTTTAATGATATCTTGGCCATTTCATACAACTGTAACTGTCTATCCGCCAACTCTCCCACTTCCGCCATGACTTCCTCCAAGCCATTGCTAACACTGGTGGCTAATGTTTTAATAACCTCACGCATCTTATAATATGATGTCTTCAGTAATTGAATATCCTTTTCATTTCTGGCTACATCGTCAGCTCTCCCAGTGCCAAAAATATAGTACGACAATTCTCCTATAATATTCAGACCTGGTATACCGGCCCTCTTAGTTCTCTTGACTTCCTGTTGTTCAGGTATATTTTCCATCAGCTTTTCCACTTCCTCTTCTCGGGCTTGTATTAATTTTCTAATAATTTGATTCAACCATTCCTCTTTCTGTTTGATATTGTCACAGGTATCTTCAAATAATAATGTTCTGTTGTGATGTTGAATACCACACATAACCTGCATATTTTTCACACATTGTTCATAAATACTTTCCATTTCCGGTTCTGGTAATCTATCTGGTATACCTAACACAAACACTTGCGATACATGATTGTGCTCAGCCGTGGAAATGCGTCTGCCAGGTTGCAAAATGACACCCAATTTGGCTCTCTCTAAAGTCTCGAAAGTGTGCCTTCCAGCATCAACCACACCCCATAAGGAACCTAAGACACATAGTATAGTTAGCCACGCCATTTTCTTCTTATTACGGCTTCTGGTTACAGTTCGAGTTGGGTTACTACGGCTCCTAACTGATCGCCCCTGGAAGTTTTTATTGGTCTTGAACACTTAATAAGCCCTATCGTGTCAGATAGTTCACCAGTTCATGACCTTTTTACCCCTCCTTGTATATATTTTCCCGTCAATCTGAACACGTGCGCCTTCCCTTCCTGTCTAACTGTACGTCTCTTCCATCTGATAACACCAATTTATTGGATTGGAGTCTTTGTTTCAGCGACTCCTCCTAATGTGCCCTCAATTTTTTTTTTTTACTATAGTTTTCACTATATTTTGTTTTCTTCTTATTTCAATTTCCCATCCTCTTGGTTAGATATCCTCTTTCTGTTTGATATTGTCACAGGTATCTTCAAATAATAATGTTCTGTTGTGATGTTGAATACCACACATAACCTGCATATTTTTCACACATTGTTCATAAATACTTTCCATTTCCGGTTCTGGTAATCTATCTGGTATACCTAACACAAACACTTGCGATACATGATTGTGCTCAGCCGTGGAAATGCGTCTGCCAGGTTGCAAAATGACACCCAATTTGGCTCTCTCTAAAGTCTCGAAAGTGTGCCTTCCAGCATCAACCACACCCCATAAGGAACCTAAGACACATAGTATAGTTAGCCACGCCATTTTCTTCTTATTACGGCTTCTGGTTACAGTTCGAGTTGGGTTACTACGGCTCCTAACTGATCGCCCCTGGAAGTTTTTATTGGTCTTGAACACTTAATAAGCCCTATCGTGTCAGATAGTTCACCAGTTCATGACCTTTTTACCCCTCCTTGTATATATTTTCCCGTCAATCTGAACACGTGCGCCTTCCCTTCCTGTCTAACTGTACGTCTCTTCCATCTGATAACACCAATTTATTGGATTGGAGTCTTTGTTTCAGCGACTCCTCCTAATGTGCCCTCAATTTTTTTTTTTTTACTATAGTTTTCACTATATTTTGTTTTCTTCTTATTTCAATTTCCCATCCTCTTGGTTAGATACCTAGAATTAAATTCTCAGTCGATGCTTGACTTCCCTCTTGTTCGCACTGCAAAATGGCTAGTTACACCAGCGTTTCCATCAATGGTGCTTTGGTCTATCTCCCGGTGGACCGCCTCCAGCCCGGTTTTACCTACGTGGTTGGCTGTAGAGACTTGTCATCTGTGGACACTAATGTCGTTCCGTGCATGTTGATATGTACTGGACCGCGAGGTGCTGCATTGCCTTCACATACTCTTATCAGGGATCATCTACGCTTAGCTTGTCACATGACGGACATGACACTGCGCGTCATTCACCTGGATGGGATGCCCGATCCCAATTACCGCCTGCAATCAACTGCCGCTGCTCCACCTATTCCTGCGCCTGCCTATCGGCCTGCTTATGTCAATATCACACCTCCGACTGTCAACTTGACCACTTCTTTCGTGCCACCCTGGAATCCTACACAGATGTCTCCCCTGGGTGCGCGTCCCATCTATAGCGCCATAGTGCCTGCTACCTCTATCTCAAGTGCGGCGCTCACCTTTACCTCTGATGTCGTAACGACTTCCTCTACAGCCCTTCCTCTAGTTGTGGATACCTCCTTCCAGTATCCACTTCCTGCTTCCTTCGCTGTTCCTTCAACTCCTCGTCCACTACCACCTCAACATCACTCTTCATATGTGGATTACAGCGTGCTTTCTCACACACCTGCTGCTTCCAGTGTTTCATCCTTCCACCACTCACTTTTGCTAGCCACTACTACACCACTGACGTCCAGATCAACTCTATCTTCCAATCCCATTTATTCCACCGCGTCTTCACACCACTTCTCCACCAGCACCACTACTTCCGGTTCACTTCCGACTGCTTCTTCACTATTGATGCCTCAACTTCCCATCCGGACCACTCCAGCCGCAGAAGCCCGCGTCACCTCGGCCCCTAGATTCTCACCTTCCAGCCTGCATACACCCGCGTTGGCTCTGACCTCTTCCACTTCCGGTCAGCTTATCTCGTCTTCCTCCACCTCAGTCTCAACAGCTTCACTTCCACTACTTCCAGTGATGTCGCCCTCTTTCTGGAGTACTCTGGCTTTCTCACCTGAACGTCCACCCTTTTCACCTTTAACCTGTCACTCCAGCACCATGGCCTCTTCCTCAGGGCTGTCTCACAGCTCATCGACAATCATATCCCTCCTAATGTCTTCATCAGCTACCAGTGCGCGACATCATCCATACCAGCTTCCTGCCAGACCACAAACCTCCCAGTCTTCTAATCCTGGCGGTCCTGTCCTTCCTACCTTGAATTCTCCAGCTTCTACCCTCACGCAGAAGTAAGTATATTTCCCTAGTGATTCATACCTTGATTCCTAGAGACGCTCACTTCGTTCTTATAATAAGATACTATACACATATTTTCTTTTAAAATATATGTATAAGCTGACTCTATAAAGTCGCTGAACTCCTCTGATTTGTGAGTAGTGGCGATCACATTCACAGTCCCAGGTATATAACTGATCTCATTAATACACCCATATGGCTGAATTTTATGTGTCCTAATACCTTCTTAGAAAAGAATTTCACTCACAGTTTTTGAATATATATACAGTTATAAACACTGTATGTTATTTCTCAGAGTCTGGGTTTCTTCAATAATTAAACAATTATAGGCTCTGGTTCTTTAACAGAATGCCTTACTTCTGGACAAATATATCCTTTAAACTTAGGTCTCTTAATTATGGACCTTGTTACTGGAGTCATTCTATGTGTGACGCGACTGTGGTCCTGCTGGTTCCGACTAGTGTTTTCATTCACCCTTAGACAACTTATAAGGTGCCCCATAGTGGTTGCCTCCTGTATTGTGATGCACTTCTCTCTCTCTTCTCATATACCTGTTTCATTTACTATCTTCAGTTCTTCTCCCACTTCATCTGCTGATGATGATGATGCCTCTACTCCTACTAGTCCTTAAGATCTCCACTTCAGGTATGTATTTCTAATATATTCTATATTGAATGCATCTTAAATGGATCCGACCCATTACAATTTTCTACAAACTGTGTTAGATGGTTAAGTCTTATCCATAGAATAGGGTGTATCTGAGACTTAATATCTCTACCCTCTCTACAGTGGGCGATGATTCCTTTCCTTCAGTATATGTGACAAAACCTGGGAAAGCATAACATTAGGGGAAAATCCCTTTTTTCAAATTCATGTCTTCAGCTACATTTTGGTACTTTACATGATAACATATTCCAATTAGCTACAGAAATATAAGATCTGAAACATGGGATGCCAGCAACATGCAGAAATTAAGGATAACACTTAACTCAATTGTGTATTGAAATATCATGGTATATTTAATAGAAAATGCCATTATTAGAAAAAATAACAATTCTAAAACATAATCATCCATAATTTTGGCTGTAGAAGAGATAATTCAATTCTGTTTTCAGTTATGAAAACCTTATGGACAGGTCAATAAGATAGGGTAACTCTTTATTCAAAAAGAATAAAATTATGGTTTCCATGGCAACCGAATGTCAACAAACATGCTAAATTTAGGGAAAAACATTCTTTTTGGATTCTAAGTAAGGTCATTTTAGAACGAAAATAGAGTTATGGCTATAGCATAATCTGATTCTTCAGAAAAAGTTACCCTAGACTTGTTTTCACTCAATTTTTACTCTTTTGATCATAGTTCCTTAAATATTATATTTAGAGCATTTCTAGGTATTTCCCTTAAGGTTATGATTTGCCCTGTTTCGTCACATATTATAACTGATCTCCATTAATTCATCTCAACCGCTATGAACCTTCCGTTGTCTATAATCCAGGCTTTTCCACTAGAACTCATGTTTTATAGCTGATCTAAACTGTTGACCATGTTGTCCTGCTGTTGTTATGTCCGCGTAGCATGCTAGTTGTTCTGTCTTGTTAAACTTTTGAGTGCAGTCTGTGCCTATCGCTCGCCGATGTCTGTATAGCTGGAGTTCCTCTCCTACACTGCCACCATTCTTGCTTGTCATTGCATCTTATTTCGTTCTCTACCTGCGCATGTCTGCTCTCTCTCCCCCCCCTTTTTCACCTATAACCAGGCTATTTATATATACATGTTTCAGTATCCAACGCCCCCCCCCCTTTTCGCACGTGTTCATTCTCCCGCTGGCTCTGTTTCTGCGTCATCATTCCCACACGATCTTTTCTGTCTCTTTCTTCCTATACCCCATTCTTTCCACACATCTGGGGTTGCAAATACTGCCATTGTTATTTGTTGTATTTTCCATGCCGTATTTTTACTTTCCTCAGGTAGTTTTCTGACCCAAGTTTTGACTTCACCTTTCATGCCCCACAATAACAATGCCACATATTCCATTTCTCCTAGATCATATATTTTCTTAATTAGATCCATGTCGTAGAAATATTCTTCTATCTTTTCTCCTGGTGCTCCTCTAAATGTAGGTGGCGTTATATTAATACCTGCCATTTTGTACATTTCTTTTACCTCCCACAAAGTTCCCCTAACAGGTATTGTATTCTGCATTCGTACAGCCCGTCTTTTCTTTCCTATCAACTCGTATCCTTACTAATTATATTTATCAAAGTTTTCAGTTGCATCTTCCTCCTCCAGGGTCGTCTCCTTGTCTTTAGCCCTGGATGTTAATACTCCCTGGGTAATATGCTTTCCCTTTTGCTTCAGTTTAAACATTTCCCAAGTTTCATCCCTTTGTCTACACTGCCTGCATCGTATCCCTCTACTAGTCTTGCGATGCCTCCTACACTTTCTTGAGAAAAAGAATGTGTTAGTCACACTCCCTACTCCATATTTAAAGTGATGTTTGTTTACTTGTTCCCTCAAATACCTTGGCAATCTCGCGATGTCCAATTTCAATTTTGATATTTTCTGCATCACTATATCCTGTAGCGTCGCCCCATTGTATCTAAATATCTTTGGCAATGAATATCCAAATCCATATATAGCATCCAGCGCGTCTTCTACTTGTTGTCCTCTATATCTTCCTGCCTTTACTATAGATGGTGGTCTCTTCCCTGTATCCTCACTTGTGGACATCACCGCGCATTTCGGATCATAGTAATATACCCACTCCCCTTCTATAAAAGATACAGGTCGCGCCCGTCCATCCAGTCTGCATCTGAGCTGCTCCTCATACCTAGCAGTATGAGCATTGGCCGCCTCCTGTAATAACTGTATGCTATGATTGGTCCTGATAAACCAATCCCTCTCAGATGGCACTTTAGGCAGTGGCCTTTCTTCAGCAAAGGACATGGCCACCGGATCCCTCCCAAATTGCAATGTGTATGGTGAAAACCCCGTCCTCATACTAATGTTGGAGCGCACCGTCCACAACGCAATAGGTAACAGCTCTGGCCAGTGTTCATGGTCCTCGGTCACATAACATCCTATCGTGTCCTCTAACGATTTATGCAATCTTTCAACCCTGGCATTTCCGGTCGGATTTCTAGAAGACGTAAACCTTTGTTTGGTAGATAGCCTAGCTGTAACCTCACGAAAAACCTGACCCATATATGTGGACCCTCTGTCGCTGCACAGTACTTCCACCTTGCCATACCTACACACAATCTCCCGTAGAAACACCCCAGCTGCCGTGTGCGCAGTCGTGTCTTTAGTACAAAATGCTTCTGGCCATCCCGTCAGAAGATCTATGAAGGTCATGATATATTTATAACCTTCCTTGGACCTCCGCAACGGCCCAACAAAATCTGTCTGTACCACCCGCCACGGGTAATCCGGCGTATCCCATGATCTTGCCTTAGCTCTAAAGTGAGGTGCTCTTTTTCTCAACGCGCACCTTTCACATAGCCTCACGTACCTAGCTATGTCCACCATCATATTTTTCCAATAAAACCGAGCCTGTACCTTTGTATTCAACGCCACTGTTCCCACATGTCCCCCGCACATGATATCATCATGCATAAGATAGAGCACATTGTTCACCATAGCCTTAGGTACCACTATTCTTGGGTTTAAGTCTGCTATAGGTCCGCCCCTTTTCCTAGCTGGTTTTATGTACTTGCATAATAATCCATCCTTCATACCCATGAAATCAGCATTATGTAAAATCCCTCGCGCCTTTTCCTCATCCACCGGCAATTCATCTCCCGCCAAATATCTCATCATCCCCCTGCAGAATCCATCCTTCCACTGTTCCTGAATGAAGGTTTCCCTATCCAATTCCTCCCCCTCAAGTTCCATCATGAGCAACTCACAGCCCACCTCAGGCTCAAATTCCCCCGACTCCTCGCCAGGTGTATCTTGTCCCACTGCCAATGGTACTCTGGATATAAAATCCGGCAAGTAGTGAGTAGCTCCAGGCTCATACTTGATCTCATAGTCAAAGTCAGTCATAGCTAAACCCCATCTAGTCAGTCTCTTGGACGGAGCCTTACTGGCCTGCTGAAGCAAAGGTATCAATGGTTGGTGATCCGTAATTATCGTGATCTTGGCTCCTGTCAGCATGTCCTCAAATTTCTTCAATACTCGTATAACAGCTAGCCCTTCTTTCTCTGTTATAGTGTAGTTTCTCTCAGCCTTGGTAAATGTATACCCATAATATGTCACCGGTCTCAGCAGTCCGTCCCTCTTCACACAGATGGCCGCTCCACACGCGCCATCTGAAGCATCCGTTAGAATATCAAAATGACCTCCGATCTCTGGATGTACCAATAATGGTGTGCTTGCTAATGCTGTCTGTATTTTCTTAAATGACGCCTCACACTCATCCGTCCACTTAAATGGTACCCTGATCTTCAACAAATTATTCAGAGGCATCGACAAAACAGCATAGTTGGGAATAAAACTCCTGTAATAATTACAAAGCCCTAGAAAGGATCTAACTGTATGTTCATTATAAGGTCTGCCAAACTCCTGCACCTTTCTGATCACTTTAGACTGTGTCTGCACTCCTTCAGCATTAATAATGTGTCCCAAAAACTTGATTTCCGCTTTACCCCACTCACACTTTTCCGGCTTGACTGTTAGACCCGCCTTGCCCAGAGCCGCCAATACCCTGCCTACATTAGTAATATGGCTGTTCACATCCGGGTCAAAGATAATGATATCGTCTAGGTAGGCCAAACAAGTACGTGGTATTAAGCCACCCAGCGCTAATGACATAATCTTGGTAAACTGCCATGGGCTCTGCTTCATACCAAACGGCATCCTCGTCCATTGCCAAACCCCCGAGGGTGATTCAAAGGCTGAATATTGCCTGCTGTCATGATGTAAATCGCACTGATGATACCCACTGAGCAAATCCATGGCCGTAAATATTATAGGTTTTCTGTATGCCATATATAAAAACATGCTTCTGGCTGTGGGCATAGGGTACGTATCATCCGCCGTAATGAGATTCAGCATGCGATAGTCTGTGCATAACCTAGCCTTTCCATCCTTCTTCTGCACTACCACCAACGGACTTCTCCAGACACTCTCACTGGGCTCAATAATTCCCAACTTCAATAATTCCCTCACCTGTTCATCAATAATGTCCATTTTCTGAGGAGAATACCTGTATGGTCGTGCCATACACGGACCTTTAGATTCATCGACCCTTATCCTCATCGGAGCTAATGAACAATGACCTAATTCCTTCATAGAAAATGCTATAGTGTCCATATTGACCACCAGCATCTCCCTGAATACCATCTGCTCCTCCAATGTCATCATAGTGTCACCCAAATCAAGGCCCCTGATCTTCTCAATTTTATCCAGCCTTTCCTGCTCACTCAATTTAGAAATACCGTTCCCACTACCACGATCCTGAGGATCCTGCCGTTGTATCGACCCCCCCTCGGGCATCCTGACCGTTCCCTTGCCGTTCTTCATTACATCGTGCCAAAATCTCACGAGCCTCATCCTTCCTATCCCTGCCAACGTTAGCTGTATCAATTACCTCCAGCAAATTAAGTTCTGGTTCACCTATGTCTTCTGCATATGCTATAACCTCGGTTGTATCCACGTACACCTGCCTGTCAGAGAGATTTGCAATTCTCATAAACCATTTCTTCCCCACATAGTTTACCGCACCATCCGCAGCTATTATCGCCAAATTAGATGGCCTCAGCAAGACCGTTCTCCCGGACCTCTCAGCTGTAACATCCCATCCTTTCACCGTCACCAATCTTTCTTCCCATGGGTCCAAAATCGCTGCTACTTCAATTGAGACCGGATCCTCAGTAAAGAGACGCACCTTTCCATCTATAGCTATAATCTGTGCCCTCGCGTCGGTGAGAAAATTACGTCCCAGCACAATATCATAGGCCAGAGAGTCCACCACATTAAAATCATAATATATACAAGCACCGTCCATAAAACACTGTAGTCGCACCGTCTCATAAACTTGTAATGATGTCTTGTCCCCCAGACACACTTTTCCCAATTGAGATGGTTGCCTGTCCCAAATTGCTCTCTCACTTATACTACTTACAACTGTCCGCGCTATAAAACAATCAGACGCGCCCGTGTCCACTAAACATTTATATGTATTATCATCGATGGTACACTGAACCAACCATGGCGCTTTGTCTTTAGAGCCCCCATTTCCCGACCCATCCCCTGATATTAAATTTAATTCTGGGGTAGGAATGAGCCGTTGTGCCCGTTTCCCGGCCTGCGAGCATCATTTCCCTGATCTCGTTGGTCCCTATCCTGCTGAGAGGATGACAACTGATCCCTGTACTTCTTCAAAAACGTGCACTCCTCTGTAGAATGTGTGGTAGAACCATGAATCAAGCAATAAGTTGTTCCTCCTCCTTTCTGACTCCCTCCTGCATCTCCCATCATCCTAGCATATTCCTGTGCTCTCCTCTGACCCTTATCATCACCTTGCTGGCCTTGCCTGCTTCCTCCAGTGTATCTCTGCCCCTGAAACCTGTTATTGAAATATTGAGACGCGTTATACTGATTTCCACCGCGTCCCCCTTGATAATTCTATCCTCGGCCTCCACCGCCTGTACCAAACTGCCTATTCTGACCATATGCTCCCATGCCAGTCCCTCTGCCCGCCTGCGCCTTATACTGTCCCTGTGAATTATCACCCCTTCCAGCATACTGTCCCTGCTGATTCTCCCGTCCATATTCCATCTCTCTGAGTCCCCTCTTATATTCCATAGTGCACATCTCCACCACCGCTTTAGTCTGCTCCCTAGCATATTCCTTAGGATCAAACTGATCTTCTCCACATGCTCCATCCCGAGCCTCCTCAGACTCCAGCATGTGTAGTTGCGCCACTCCCTTGGAGGTCCTTCCTTTTTCCACATTCTCCCAATAAGACGCCAGCCTGAGAGCCTCCTCAAAAGAATCAGCATTGTGTTTCATCAGATCCTTGTCAATGGGCGGAAGCAAACCCCCCACAAAGACTGACAGCTTGATGACATCAGGAATGTCCAACTCATCATATTCCTTTATTTTCAATGCGAAGTCCCAAACCGACTGTCCCTTTTCCTGCTTCAGGCAGTGCAAATCCCTATGTTTCTGCCACAATGGTCTTTTGTCCTCAAAAACCCTCTTTACTATAGCCACCACCTTGTCCAAAGTATCCTTTTCCCCTTCTGGAATACCATCCATCCATTTTGATGACCCCTTCTTCAGTCCCAATTTTGCATATTCAAGATGCTGATCTGGAGACCATCCAAATAGCTTTTGCATTCCATTCAATTCCTTGAAATATCTCCGATAATCCTCCCCAGGCTCCCCCGTAAAGGATGGTAGCTTAACATTCGGACTAGGCGCCATGTCGTCGTCCTCAAAACCAACAATAGGTGCAATATCCTCTTCTATTTGTCCCTCCTCACCCAGGCTTACCAATGAGCCCTCTTCACTATCGTTCCCCTGTATATCAGGCTTAGCACCTCCAGCGACGGAGCCCTCGGCGGCTTCCTCCCAGGCCTCCCTTTCTATCAGTCGTCTTCTTTCTTCGTCCGCTCTCTGAACCCACCAATCCTCCCAGTCACCCGAAACATCAGTCTGAAGGTGGCTATTTAGAACATCATCTAAATGCCCCTCATCTGTAGTACGCCCTGTACTATTGCCTGAGCGGATCTTCGCAGTTACTGGTCTCCAATTTATCGTATCGCTCAAAAACCTCTTCCTTCGTGCCACACGCTCCTGTTCTATCTCCTGCCCCGCGAGCAGCTCCTCCCTATCAATGGCCTGCCGATATATCTGCTCCCGTTCCAATATGGCCCTCCCCTTCTCTATGCTCTGTCGCACCCTAATGTTAGTGTTCTGCAGACCTGTAATAACCTCATCCACCTTTGTTTTACTTACAGACTCCCCTAGACGACTGCCACTTTTATCACCTGTAAAGACCGGTGTACTACAGCCTGTCCGATCTTGTCCAATTCCACCACTCTCATCCTGGCCCACCAAGTCCTTGTCACTTAACTCTCTCCCATTCTCAACAACCACCAAGAAACCAGAGGGCAGCAGTCTTGCGCTCTCCCCTTGTGAACCACCACGGGCCTCCGACCCCCGTTCCTGTATCTCCTCACTGACGCCCTCGCTCCGTCCTGACGCGGCCACCACTGTAGACGCCCCGTCTACTGGATTATCCTCCCCTTGTGCGACCCCTTCATTCTCATGACTACCCTTCGTTCCACTCTCATCCACCTGTTCGTCCTCATTTACTGGCTCAATTAACCCCAATGACGTTGCTATTGCTTCAAAATTCAAATCCACATCACCAATATCCACCACATCCCCTTCAGATGCGCGTCTGACTCGTCCCTGATCCGCTGGACCCTCAAACTCAAGGCACCTAGGAGTAGCCTTGCTAAAATTAATACTGAAGCTCCTAGTAATGGGCGTCGAAAAATACTTATAATTCACCAATCTGTCTCCTGTCGTCCACCCCTTGCAGAGATTATCAGGCCGTCCCCCTGTATCGGCACTTACTGTGTGCTCCTGAACCGCCGCCTGTTGCCCATCACTAGAAATATCAGCCCTGGTCTCCGACTCTGCCGCAGATGACTGATGCTCGTTCTCCACTCCCAATACTGAGAATGGTTCAGAGGTATTGTCCACTACCACTGACCCTGCTGGTTCAGAATCAGCCGCTGTAGACAATTGTATGCCAGACGTCCCCCCAGACTTGGGATCCCTTTGAGACGACGCCCGCTCCTCCCCTGACCAAGCCACGGGAAATCCAATCTCTCTAGACACCTCCTCTCCAGGTAATAGCACCACTTGTGACCTGGGTCCTAATTGCACATGCACATGTGTGCGATCCGATCTAAGAGTGACTCGTGATTGATCAGTTCCCGCTTCACTCACTCCGGATCTTCCGCCCTGACCCTCTGCTACACCACTATGTGCTACTGCCACTTCCCCAGGCAATGTGCGCGCTGCAGGTATGATAGTATAGACTTCCACACCGTCACTACTGTCAGTGTGTTGCGATGCCGCTGAGTCACATCCAGCGTCTGAGCTGTCAGGTATCGGGTACGGCGAGCCGCTCATCAGTACGATAATAAGCCCAACCACTAATTCTCCACCATCTGGGCTGTGTGGGTTGTGTTTATAGGTATATTCATGTGGTCTCACTTGTGTAGTTACTATCAGCTCGTTCCACTGTTCTCATGTATTGGGAAGACTAACTCCAGTGGTATGATGTTGGCCTAGCCCATTCTTTTAACCAACACCAAGACGCTGATACAAGTCACGATTTATTGTTCACTCGTTATTCACAGTTACAGTTGTTTGGTAATTCCATTCAGGTTGTATAACTTCAACGACATCAGTCTATACACACAAGCAGTTCATGTTCTAACAATCCAGTGCTTCTAGAGAGGTATAGGTGCCATAGAGATCCTGCTTAATCCGTTCTTACATTGGCTAAGTGTAATACTAAATACTAAACAGCTTCATTCTCGTCTACTCCAGGAGTATGTGTTGCTTCCTCGGCAGCTTCCACAATACTGACTCCTCACCTGTCTCTCACTAACCCATTACACCTTCCAGACGCCATGTACTTGGCTCACACGTATTCTTTCTCCCTACAGAATCTACCTGACCAGATCTCGTCGACTCCATCTCCGTCTGCAGCATTCCACAGCTACCATAAACTCTAGCTACCATAAACCCTACACAGGACTCCTATAGCACTCTCTCGTATAGCACACAATAAATACACACATAATACAGCATACAATAAATACCCACATAAATGTACCCTGTTATACCCGTTCATTATAATTATTGGTTATTGATGACAAAACACCGTCCTATGTTCTTCGAACAATGCTTTTCGAGGTTCAAACGCTGTCTTCGAACCCAATCCGGAAGTATTATCTAGTTTACAGCTAGATTCTGCCAAACTCCTGTTGAAATGAATAGTGAAGGGGTAGTCCGACCAACAGCCTATGGAGAAAACCAACCCCGAACCTCGGTTCCGGGGTAGTACGGACGCCTGCCACGAGCGGGAAGGGGGGCGCTAGCGAGCCTGGTACTGGAGCGGCACAGTGCAGCGGCGCATGTGCATTGGTCTCCCTTCGCTTGTTGTGACCCCAATATCACTCACAGCACGCGAACCGTCTTACTGAGGTAAGACGTGCCGCTGTTTCTCCGTTCACATATAGTGAAAGAAGCCTATTACCACCAATTACCTTGGACTCTTTTTGTTCTTGAACGAAGGAGGACTAAACCCTAAGCCGTCTGAGCCCGAAATATGGCTCAGTCGGAGGTGGTGGCAACAGCCAATCCTGATGGGCACCCGACCCTACTTCGAGCCCAGGATGAGGCACCCCGAAGTCCAGCAGTTGAGCTAATGGACACCACCGAAATGGAGCCGTCTCTTCCTGATTTGACCCCAGATACCCTGAGCATCCCTAGGGGTGCAGAATTAACCGCTCCGTCAGCGATGGCCTAGTCACCGTTGTTGATGCCATCTGCAAAGACGACCGAATTAGGTCACAGACAGAGTACTCGCTGTTGTATGGCCTAGTTGGGTTCGAGGAGCGCTTACCAAGCGTCCACTCCCCTGAAGTACTCCTACCACAGGGAACATCCCGAGAACGCACCTATGCATTCATGTCTGATTCACAGAAGAATTCTCCTGTGTGAGATGAAGAAGATGCTCTGTTAGCAGACCCCGAGCTCGAGAAAGAAGAGCAACGTATGGCAAACGAGACAGCTCGTGATGGGGACGCTGCTAGCAAGATCCCCGATGCTGCCTCGAGCATGGAAGGTGGAGCTTGTTACTCCACCAAAGTAACCACCGCCAAAGAAATGAGCCTCGAGGAGCTTAATGCTCGACAGGAAGAAATTGATAAAGAGCGCAAAGACCTAATGAAGCGCAAAACGAAGATTAGAAAGGATGTCGAGAAGGCCATGAAAGAGTCTAAAGACAAACCTGAGACTAAAGCCAAGACGAGCCGCCGTAAAAAGAAGGTGGCAGAGGAGGAGGCCGAAGAGAGTGACGACTCTGCAGCCTCGACTTTGTCTCGAAGCACGCGGAGCTGAACCCGAGGTAGCAAGACCACGAAGAAGGAGGACTCTCCCTCTCCCGTTAGGTCTACCAGAACAAGAGCCTCTCGAAAGGTGATCCCTCTACCCCCGAGGCCGTTAGTAGCACTGCAGCCGAGGAGGAAGAGCTCCAGGAGGACCCCAAGGAAGGAAACGGAGACAGAGACCAGCAGCTCGCCGAAATGAGCCGGCAACTGCTGGAAAACATCGACTCCCTGGTGGAACCCCTGAAGGATGCTCCCGACGAATCCAGTTTGAATAAATAGGTCAACGCCCCCACTGGATTCCCCGACTACACCCCGAAGTGCTTTATGGACTGTCAGCGCTATACTGACAGCTACTCGATCCCTCCGGCCACTAATTGCGACGGCGAGAGTGATGATGAAGAATGGATGAAAATCCTAAAGAAGGACTACGGGCCCGCGAAATTTTATCGTGTGTGGGTGGCTTCCCTCGGAGACACGGTAAAGACTCCCAAGTCTTACTATGGCTTCGAGCACCGAACGAAGCTGCAGTATGCCGCTTCAAACTGGGCATCAACCAACCCGACTTGCCCCTTCGAGATCTGTATTAATAATACAGAGACAGAGAAAGTCTGGCCCAGCAAGGACTCGTTCTTCAGACATCTCGTGGAGCACCATATGCACCACGCTCCGGTGTATCGATGCTCTAACGAGAAGAACCAGAACCAAAAGTGCCAGGGACAAAGAACCATGAGGCGGGGGTGCATCGCTGAGCATTTGGCTCAGGTACATGGCCTCATAACCAGTGACGCCCAACTTAAGGCCCTGAAGCTCCACGAGCGCTTAATGTCGAAATGGGATCAAATGACCTCCGAGGAGACACTAATGATCACCCATGAGAACAGACCAACTCTGTCACTCGGTCAAGGGGAAGCAGGATGCCTACTTCCTCAAGAATGTGCGCTCCCATCGATTTGACATGTCACCAGAAATGCACTGGCGTGTCAAAGTTCAGAGAAGGGACCCCGACTCAGTAGACCGGAATGGAAGACCACGACCACACCCTGGCGGTGACCCCCGATCTCGTGACGCCAAGCGACCGAGTTCCGAGTCACAGTCACCAGCCCTGACACCTGAACACAAGAAGAGATCCCCCGATCCTAGCACGATCCTGGGTGTGGCGTCTCGAGACCTCACGAGCATGGAGCATGTCTCGCCTCTAGGCTCGAGCAGCTACCGACCCTCAGCAGGGACATCGACTGGCAATCATCAGACCTGGTTCGAGGGGCGGACCACCCTTTCCCACTCAGACTGGATGAGGGGTGAATTGGAGTCCACCGCACGCTACCAGGGCACACCAGAAGAAGATGCCTTACTCCGTAGGCTTAAGGCATCAAAACCAGACGAGTTCCCCGCACTGTCGGACACCCAGAAACCAGGCCCCGAATCACAGACCCTACTGCCAACAGGGAAACCGAAGCCTATGGGTCCCCCGGCTAGCCCTGCTACCACATCTGCTCGTGGACGGGTTCGACCGGCGGATCCAAAGCGACCAGGTTAGAGGAGCAGCACAGGGGGGCCTCTGGGGTCATTTAATTCGTAAGATTACTGATAGCTATAAGTTGTTTTTTTATGTTGTCCAATGTCTCTGGGTATGGAAAAGTGATGTTTGACCAATGAAAGCTCGTGCAGTCACCGAGAAATCTGCAATTCTTTACAACCATCTTTTGAAATTTTAGCCTCGTTTTTTGAGAGCTAAAATACACATTGGTCTACCTTTTTTGGCATTAATATTCATCTTACAACAATTCCAATGGTAGCTACCCCCCCTAAATTGGACACAATGATCACGCTGCAGCTAACCATGTGTTGCTAGGACAGACGGTTACCTAGCAACAGCTGATTTTAGCTAGCAAAGGACCCTTTCCGAGACAAAGAAAGACTTTTCCTAGGAATGACTTACAGAATGGAGATCATGGCTATTGCTTCTCATTTTGGTAATGAGAAGGTCCATGCCATTGTAGAAAATGCAACATTGTACCAAAACACAGTGTGCTAATCAGGGAATGTAGAAAAAAAATGATATAGCAAGTATGATGAAAACATGCAACTTCAGCATTATCTTCTATTGGAAAAATATTATATACTGGATAATTGTAGTGTGTCTTATATCGTCAAAAACCTCTGAGGCTTTCACTTTACTCCTAGAGTAGCCGATTGACTAGCAACAACAAATTTACTTAGCAACCTATATTGACATGATGCATAATGCATAATGCATATTGCACGTCCATATGAACTAACTACAAGTTACCGGATGAATGAATATATTGTTCTTGGATTATAAGTTCTCTTGAGCTTAAGCTTCGTGGTCTTTAATGAATAATTTATTAGGAACAGGGGTCAATGGTGTTAAATTGTTATATCTTATTTTCTCTTTCTTGGGCTGTCTTCTATGTCTGTATGTCAATGCCCTTGTGTCAATGCCCTTGTGTCTCATGTGCGTGTATAAAATTCTATTGTTTGATGTAATGAATATCAAGTAACAGATGTGATGGTTTATATAGTTAAAATTGTTTTTTTTCCCGCTTTCCCTCATTTTTAACATCTCTTTATGTTAAATAATCTCACCAAACCCTGTCAACAATCTTGTTGTTGATTCATTTGGTCTACCTGGCAACAGAGTATCCATGATACGCTGTGACATCACTGGTCGCTAAGGTATCTAAGCAAAAGAAGGGGGTGCACTATAAATGGGCCCAATCTGATTGGAAGCCCTCATTGAGCGGTAGCTGTTTGAGTTGAACAGATGGTCTAGCTTCGTCATCGATTATATAGTTAAAATTGGAACTAATTGTAATATTGAGATTTATGCTGCAAGCTGGACTTCGATTATCCACATTGTAATTTTGTGAGAAGTTCAAATAAACACTTTTTCAAACCTATGAAAATTGAGAAGTATATTCATAAAAAGACATTTGGATTTGATGAAAACTAAGAATCCATGATCTCAATGTATTTGAAAATAATTCTACCTCAAAATACCCCCCAAAATAGGAAATAATTATATTTAACAATTGTGCAGTTGGTTATTGTTTAGAAAGTACTAGCTTTTGCATAGCAAGTAGCCTACCAACTGACACACAGATGCTCCAGATATGAAAAGATATCCGCCAGGTATTCTAGTGATCACAGTTTTTTTTTTTACTAAATATGTCTATTGCTGGGCAAGAGACATCATGAGTGTATTGTTTGTAAACCAACCACATTCCAAGGACCATGTGATAGCCAAGTTCATGTACATGTGTATATGTAGATACAATGAGATGAGATTCAAATATTAGTCAGCTATATTTGCCTGAAATATATGATCCTATCATAAAATAACCCCATACAAAATAAAAAAAGAAATCACCCAGCAACTCATTTCCTTTTTCTATTTTGGAAAATAATATAAACCATACCTAGCGGCCTACAAATATTCAGATTACTACTATTCTATAGTATGGTACTTTGAGTAATATAATTTGAGCTGCAGCCAGAGCCTGAAATGACCTATAACCCACACCTTATACAGGGGCTTCATACAGTTTCTGCAGACTTAAATACAAAATCAACTGTCACTACTTTGGCTAAACATAACATCAGCAAAGTATCATTGAAAGCAGTTTATGTATCAGGTTGAGGTGACAGGTCAGTCTGTGATTTATGTACATCTCATGTGAGTCTCAGAACACTGATGATATCCTAATATCAACCACAAGGCATATACCTGTCTATACAAAGTCATATCAAATATACAGACTGATTCAAATTACCTACTGATAATGATCAAAGCTCTCCCACCAAAATGGTAAGGCTAAAATCAAATATTGCCCCTGTGTGATGTGACATGCCATCATACAGAACACATAATCACCATCTTGAACTCTCTCATTCTAAAGCATACAAAGAATATCTTGGGTAATCCGAGGCTTGGTAAATACCTTGCTTCCAGTATGTATCTACCTATCAATTAATCCTTTTGAGTGATATTTAGCAACATTATTAGAATACATTAACGACCAAGGATTAGAATTATAGGAACTGTAACAAGAAGGGACTTCTTATGTACCTAATACTACCATAGAATCATGTGTAAATGGCATGGCTTCTACATGAATCCAACCCTTGTCTTGTCATATACAATGTAGGATGTCCCTGTGCCTCGTAGCCTTAGCCTCAAGTCAATTACCTTAGGCCAATGCTTACAGTATTGGTCTGTGACTTTGGGTGTGTGTAGAGGGTGATGAAATTACCTCCTTATGGTCATTCAATACCTTCATATGTCCTTCTTCTCCAATGAAATGCTGGTCAGTCCTTTAGCAAATGCTGCATCAATGTATCATGCCAACCCTTCAAAGTACCTCAGTACCAATTGAGAAGGTGGAGTGTAAAAATGAATATTCAAATGCTAAAGCATATTATGAATGTACATGTGGCAATGCCCTGAAATATATAGGCTATAGTAGTTCCATCACTTCACTTTGAACACATCTGGATAGAATGTTAATTGTTATATGGATGTTTCCATCATGTAGATGATGATCACTGGTGACAGACAGATGGTCTATGTCTTTTTAACTCTTTCCAGTCGGCTAGTGCATTAATGTACTACCAGGTCAAATATAGCTAGTACATTAATGCACTATGAGGAGAGCATTTAAAGTATCTAATAACATTATTCTGGGCCCCATCAATAATTATTTTCAATAAGTAATGCCAGGTATCATGGTATCATATGAAAGGAAACTACATACAGATTACAAATTAGTCATTTTTGTATACATTTTCTCAAACATTGGTTCTATTCCTGAGGTCACCCTTACACCAAGTATCAATATATATTTGCCCGGGACCTCAATCTGCTGTATTTTAGGGACTTTTAACAATGATAGAGCTGGCTGGAAAGAGTTAAGAACATATCTATGGCTTAAAATAAAGTCCTAGCTAATGTCTTGAAACATGACCTTCCAGCAAGGAGAATGGTCACAGGTAGGGTCTTTTAGTTAGTTTGCTAGGCACTTTCTGTTTGTTGGATCATATGGCTTGTACTTATAGCTGAGTCCTACCAGTAAGGCTCTGGAAAGGTCCACTTCTGCCAACAGAAGTGATCTTATTCACCATTGACAGAATGATGATATCAATTGCAAGATCCATGCAATCACAGTTATCTGATGCTGCTAGATTAAGCTAGATTTCCTGAGTAGAACTTCTAGAGAAGGTTTGTGACAGAATAATCATCACACATTATATCTAATTCTGATCAAAATCTATATAATATTATAAATAACATAATTTAGAGTAAAGGCCTTTCAAATATTACACAATTTTGACCACTTTTTGACCCCCCTCCCCCCTTGTAACAATATGGGGCTTCTAATCAATATTCCTAAATTTATTTGATCCTTCTCAATTTAACAAGAATTATAGGATGATCTCTAAAATCACATTAAAAAAGCTTGTAAATTGTCAAATTTAGCCATGTGATGTATTCCTCATTTTTATCATGTAACCCTTGGGCAGACCCCCCCCCCCCCTCTCTCTGTAACAAAGTGTAACAAACTTCATGATCCCCTCCCCTACTGTGTTACGTAATATTTGAATGGCCTCTTAGCAAATTTTTAATTGCTAAGATGTAAACAGGTCTAGCAATAAGGCTTTGGCAGCACAATTTCAGATTTATTTTCTTTACAAATCGATGGGTTCCATAATCATGTTTTCATATCTGAGTAGAGCAGTTGTCTGTTGGTGAGCCACTTGCTAAACAAAAGCTAGCAAGGTTTCACCACTTGCTAAACAAAAGCTAGCAAGGTTTAAGTAAGTGCCAACTTTGTGAGTATTGAACAACTATCTGACACATTTCCTATTACATTAGGGATATTTCTAACAAGATCTACTCAGTTCTGAATAAATTGAGTCCAATGATGGTTAACCTTCTTCACAATAATACATATTTGTCTATGAACAAGCTCCTTTGTATAAGTTGCTATGTAAATTTGTTGCTAAGGAATCACTGCCCCACAAGTAGAATAAAACCTCAGATGTATTCTCATTTCATCATTTTCAGGATATAAGACACACTACAATTGTCTAGTAAAGAATATTTTGCCAATAGAGGATAATGCTGAAGTCGCATGTTTTCATCATACTTGCTATAGGTCTATCTTTTTTTTCTATATTTTCTGATCAGCACACTGTATTTTGGTACAATATTGCATTTTTTTTTACAATTGCATGGAGCTTCTGAATAGCAAAATGAAAAACAGTATCCATGATCTCCATTCTGTAAGTCATTCCTAGGAATGGTCTTTCTTTGTCTCAGAAAGGGTCCGTTGCTAGCTAAAATCAGCTGTTGCTAGGTAACCGCTTGTCCTAGCAACAAATGGTTGGCTCCAATGCGATCGTTAGGTCCAATTTAGGGGGGGTAGGTACCTTTGGAATTGTTGTAAGATGAATATTAGTGCCAGAACAGGGTGATCAATATGTATTTTAGCTCTTAAAAACGAGGCTAAAATTTCAAGAGATGGTTGTATAGAATTGCAGATTTCTCAGTGACTGCACGAACTTTCATTGGTCAAACATCACTTTTTCCATACCCGGAGACATTGGACAACATAAAAAAACAACTTATAGCTATCAGTAATCTTAAGAATTAAACTCCTAAAATATGGCTCTTTTGAAGGACTTGCTGCTCTACTAGGTAGAGAGATGGTGATGAAAGACCCCACTCAACCTCTCACCGAGGTTGGAAGGGGGTGAGGCATCACCATCGACGAGAGTGGGGTGGTAGTCGGTTCGTCTCGACAACCCAGCACTTCCACACCATCCCCGAGTGCTACTGCCACCTCGAGCTCTGCTCAGTGGCTCAGATTCACACATGACCCCTGTTCCGGCGCCTCCAGTATGAGGACCACCAATGTGTTACACTTGGTGAAATCGAACCTCGATCTGGAGGACCCCGACATCTATATTAGGAATCGAACACAGGAGTCCTGTGACATCCAGGCCGACGTCTTTAAGGCGTGGCAAGAGAGGCACATTAGCCAAGCAACTGGATACCTTCGAGGTGTGACCGAAGGCGTGTTCGAATGCCTGCATGAGATACAGCGGCGTGAAATATCCCGGATCTCACAGGACATGCAAGGACAAGCGAGAGACCAACTTCCGGCCTCGCTCCAGCGCAAAAACGAGGCTAAGGCCATGAAGCTGAAATACAAATCCCAACTTCAGGAACTGAGAAGTCAATACGACCATCAGGACGTTCGATTCATGGCAGTGTTCGGCTGCTTCATGAAGGACTGGGACGGCACCCCAGAAAGTGCGTTCGAGAAGCTCCAGTGCAAATTGCAGGAGGCCAGACAGCTCGAGGCGGACATTGAATCTTTTGGGTTCATGAGTGTGTCCACCCCGAAACGCTCTGCTACTGAGTATGGACTTCCAGCCGGACCCGGAAGGGAACCCAAAGCTACCATCACTGCCCCGACTGCCACCACGGTTAGGCCAACCGAACCCTTGAACCCCACCCCTGAACCAACCACTGTGGCTACAGTCTCTGACCCACCCCCAGTGGTCCACAACTTGATAAGTCTGGACTCCGATCCAGAAACCAACTCCGGTGAGATGGTGATGGAGACAGACTTATAGGCCCCGATGAAGGTAATTACAGGTATCAACCCTATGCTTTATAGGGGATCCTCGAATACCCGAACTGTGACCCACCCGCCAAGGATGCCCGGATGGATGCAGACCCAAGAAACCCAATGGACGAATCTACATCTTCCCACCTTGATCAGGGCACATCACACAGCATCGCGGCTTGCCACCGCCAAGTCCATCGTTCGCCGATCTGGATCTGCAGACAAGCAGTGAACAACCCCGAATACATCCCCGAAGTCTATTATTATTGTGCGGCAGTCCCACTACACTAGTGGGCTGCTATAAAGTCATATATTATATATTGTATAGTTAACCACTGTTCCTTCTACCTTACGCATAGTATTAACTCTATTTAAATAACAATCCTAACGTCATCCACTAGGTTCGATCTCATAAAATATGTCTATTTATCACTAGTAAAAAGTTACTTGATGCTATAAACCTACGAGATCTGTTACTCGAAATATTCATAATACTTCTCAGGTATCGAACTGTAAAATTTTTCTTTTCGAGTTATGTAACACAAATCACCATATATAATTACAAACATAGTATGTCATTAATAACATACGTTAACTAAACACTCTATGTACGGATTCGAACATGTTCTTCCGAACTTCTCTCAATCCATCTCCTTTGGTGTTTCATAGTGTATAAATATGTTTAATTTACCAAATATAATTATAAGTGGCCGACTCCTACTACTAAGACGTCACACAAATAACATATTACGTTCTACTTCGAACTCTCGTTCATCACTTCGAGCTCCTTTATTTTAGAATAATGAAATTGTTACACTATTAATACATTTTTAAATACCCCTTTCCTTATTCTGGTGGGGGTAGTGTAGGGGCTCGTAGATCGTGATATAGTGTGAGCGTCTTCCTCAAGAGGGCGTTTCGAGCGGTGCGCCCATCACCGGTAGTCACTAGAGGTCCTCACGACCCCTGGTCTCTGCGGGGTGGCGGCAGCACTGTTCACCTCGTCCCAGCTCCTACCTGGGGCCGGGGAAGGCGTTAGTCTGGCTCTGACTGTCGACGAAGTCGGGCCACCTTTTACCGAGCTTAAGATACCATTAAGCGATACATATCGAGGTAGATGTAAACCATACACCGAAATAAATACGTGCCAGTTGCACTAACCCAAGATCCCTTGTCTGGTCTTAACTTCGAACTATCCAAGACATATATTCGAACCATTACAACTTATTCATATCGAACATAACACGATAACAGTACACACATCTATTTGGTCACATTTGACATGAATCATATATATGTGTAGGGGCTCGTGGAGCGTTATATAAAGTGTTAGCTCCCTATTCGAGAGGGCGGGTCGATCGGTGCGGTTACCACCGGTAGGACCAGAGGTCGCTTCGATCTCTGGCCATTATGGGGTGGTGGCAGCACTAGTCTTCGCTGCTCCAGTCCCTACCTGGGACCGTGTAGGGAGCTCAGTTGGTTTCTGGCTGCGGCCAGGGCAACACCTGGAGAGCACTGAGCTATAATCATAGCACCACTTTGAACATATGTAACTCTGAAATAAACATGTGCCGGTTGCACTAACCCGAGCTAACTTGTCTGGTTTTACTTGATATTGACATATCTTGAACTAAACCGAAGTTATATAAGAACTCAAACCATTACACTGGTGCCGTGACCAGTCTTTGTTTTAGTGCGCGACCCTGGAGGTCGAACCAAACCTTGGGGTTCGACAGTGCTGAGTCCGCTGAATCTGATTTCAGCAACTTAGTGAAGTCGCCACCATTTACGGTTAATACAGGCCGAAGCCTTACTTTTGAAACCGAAAATGATTATACAACATTTGCCGATTCCCTTACAGAAAAGGTAGTTCGAACCCCGTAAGTTGACAACTACCCATATACAAATGACTTTGAATCTGAAGAAATTGGATTTATCAGAACCGACCACTTCGGATCAAAGAACTCGTGGTCCCATCATGATGATAAACACTTCGCTTCGAAGACATGTAGCTACTACTACTAGTACTGCTACAGCAACACCGATCACAGACAGGAAGTCCCTAGAAGGCTTAAGTACATCTATATTTGACATAGGTGGAAGTCAAAGCCAAGGATTAACTGCTAAAGAGTACAACAAGCGATCAACCGAGATGAGATTATGAGACATGACCAACAAAAGAAGTGGGAAAATTCTGAACACAACAATGCGAGAAATATGGAAATGAACAAAAGATCCTATTTTTTACTCTGAACAATCTTGAACAGAATGTAGAAAATAAAGAGGCTAGAAACAGATCTCTGGAAAAAGAGCACCTAGTTATCCAAAAGAAGCTCGAATTAACTAGAGCTGAATTGGAAAACGAGAAACTCAGACTCGAGATCGAATACGAACAATGGGAAGCTGATCAAGAAGATAAACGCAACCAATTGTTAGCTGAAGAAGGTAGGATCAGAGAAAACATCGATCTTCTGAGGACTGAAAATGAAAAGTTCCGAAATGCAATGATTGAAGACAATGAACAACTAATGCTGGAGATAAAAGACAACAATGAAGACTTGTTAACTCACCAGCAGGAGCTGTGCCTACAGATAGCTCAACTTACTAAGAAAAAGAATTCACTAGACTGTTATGTAACAGGTATGGAGAATACAGTGCCACCACCGAAGCTGACCATGAAATGTCATCTAACAAATGACGATAATTCGAACATTGATAATGTTCATATTGATGGTGAGGAAGATTCTTTCCATACCAATACTACCACAACTACACATTGTGACATAGCTGACAATTCTGATCTAGATGAATTCGAGGAACAGAATGAAATACCTTCCGATCAAACCTTTGTCAAAGGTGTGGTACCAATGACAACTTCGACACCAAGCCCTGGTGAGGCAAAGATTACCTGACTTCGACCCATTCATCAATAATAATGCTAGGGTGAACGTTACCAGTGATGGTGTCTATTGACCTGGACTTAAATCTGATAGGGGTGGAGATAAGAAACTGAGATTTAGTGTCGGAGATGTTCCTTTGGGAACCTACACTGATGAGAGTGGATCCTATCAGGGTTCAGACGTAGTTTGTACCAATGAGGACGGATCTTTTGACATCTCGTATGAAGACGACTCCTCTCCTCGTGATCTAGGAGCAGGAAATGATCAGAGCCAAGGTGCCACAGGAGGTACTCCTGGTAATGCTGGGGGAGCTCTGAGGCCCAACAGTGGAATGACAGGTGCTGCTGGGGGACCTTCAGGAAACAGGATCTCGAGCCACCCTTGACTACTTACTGAATCGGTCCTCGAACACTTCCGGGTGTGCTAACAACGAGGAAACGATTCGGGATTGGAGCGTCAGCCAAGTGGGTAAGCTGGTTCGCACTAGCAACGCTGCTCGAAGAGTTGCCATCATTCCTAAGTCCTACGATGGGACTACCACGTGGGAGGAATGGTTTTCGAACTTTACAGATGACATGCGTTGTAACGCATGATCCCCTGAGGAAGCACTGCCACTGTCAGATGTTTGGAGGCCGGACCAGGGAAAATAGCAGTGGTTAAATGGAATGAAGTCTACAATGAATGTGGCACATTCACAGATTTAGTAGAATTTGCAAGTGTACTTCTGTACAACTTGGACCCTATGATGGTTTTCAAGAAACGAACCCAAAAGCCTCACGAGACTTTTAGGGCTTTCGAATTTGAACTGCAGACCTTATTACATAAGGCCCATCCTAATGTTGGTCTGAATGAGGAATACTTCATTAATGACCTACTACCTCAGTTCATACAAGGACTCAGGGAAGAGGAACAGCAACAGGCCGCCCTCGCTGCTTGGAAAGGGAAGAAAGCAGGGCTGACCAACCTCTTTGAAGGAATAGAGGATTTTAATAAAGCTCGAACCTTAATGGTGGGTAAAGTCCCCATGAAGGCAGCTGCCACTGCTATGGCTTCGACAGCTCCGGTCTCCTCCATGTATCAGGCTGATGGGGGTGACTCTGATATCAAGGTGATCGAGATCGAAGAGGAAGATGGAAGCATCTCCGCTGTCCAAGTTAAACGAGACATGAAGAGGAAATATATACCTCGACGAATGTTCAATAAAAAGACTCCTGGTCGGGACATCAGACCCAAGGCTGAGCCCACTCCCACGGAGGGAACGAACTCTCGAGGTCTAAGGTCCTCTTCGATACCTACTTTGACAACATCCAATGCTACTACCTCTGTAGCCACCCCAGCGCAGATGGATGTTACCAAAATTATGAAAGAAATGATCAAAACTTTTACTGAAGCTATGACCATGAGACGGCCTCGACAGAGGGTGGACCTGTCTGGGTTAAGATGCTACAGATGTCAGGAAATGGGCCACTATGCCCATGAATGTACTGCTCCGAAGCCCGTATTCGCCCGTGTTACGGCTGTTCAGGAAGGTGAGGGCGAAGCAGGGAATGAGGAAAACTAGAGGGGGTCACATTAAGGGCAAACGATGTGATCCCTGAAAGGAACTGCCAAAATACCGGAAACAGCAAGATCGAACTATCCAGCGAGCCAATATCTCCCGGGTAAGTGAGATGGATCCTCTCACTCCAGTCGGGGCCGGGAGCTTTGATGTGATGGCGGGTCAGGGGATCCGAAGCCGGAGGGAGAAATCCTGCATCAAAGACGAGGAAGGGTGGGTCAGAGAGCTGGCCCGGGTGAGTGCGACACACCTTCCCCCAGACCATCCATGTGTAGCCTTTTTGAAAGACTTTGGATGGGAGCTTCGTGACTCGGAGGAGCAGGTGCGATTCGCTGAGAATCCTTCCCCACTGGGAGGGAAAAGATGGTACGTTACTGTATCGGTGAAGGAACAGGCCGGGGAATTCTTGATAGATACTGGTGCCAGCCATTCGTGTATCTCCAAGAAGTTCTTCGAACTGATGTCGGGCAAGCCTGATGCACTCCCTGTGGGTGTAAATGCTTGCACGGCGGATGGTAGCCGGATGCAGACTTTTGGTAAAACCTTCATACAGATCGGAATGGGCGGACATGACTTCCTCATGTGCCCCACCATTGCCAAAATAAGCGACGATGGGATAATTGGAGTGGACTTCGCTAGTTTGTATGGCGCGGTGTTGGATCCCCGCCATGGGTTGTTGAAGATTAGGCATCCATACAACTGTGAAATCCGTTGTGTACTAAGACACGTGTCCTCTGTGGCGACCGTGGTACAGACCGTGAAGATTCCTCCAGGAACTACCTACGACGTGTTGTGTTCCTCGAACTCTAAGTTCAGGGGAGCCAATGCGGTGTTCGAACCCAACCCAGAAAGGATGAGTTCTCTAAGATTGGACTGTGTCAACACTTTAGTTGGCAATGGGGCTTGGGCGGTCATTCCCATGACCAACCGAGGCCACGATCTTATTTATTTGCATAAAGATGAACAGGTAGGCAAATGTCCATCAGCGAGTGTATATCCGAAGTCCACTTCGAGAGCGAGGTTGACCTGAAACCAGTGAAGAAACTGACAGACGAACTTGACAAGCTGGTTGACGATTCCTTGTTGACCAGTGCTGATGAGAAAAGAAGGCTTCGAAACCTGTTAGCCAATTACTTCCCCGCCTTTGGTGAGGATGGGGGTCCAGTGGGTAGAACCGATAAAGTTCTACACTGCATCGACACTGTGGATGCGAAACCCTTCAAGATTCCATATCGGAGGCTACCTCTGAAAAAGAAACTCGAAGCAGAAAAGCAGATTCTCAACTAATTGAAGCAGGGGTTATTGTACCTGGTACTAGCCCCTGGTCTAGTCCCGTTTGTATGACTACGAAGAAAGACGGAACCATAAGGTTCTGTGTGTACTACCGAAAAACTTAATGGGTTAACCAAGAAGAATTCTTATCCTTTACCTCGGATTGACGAGACTTTAGACTCCCTTGAGGGGAACAAGTATTTTTGCACCCTGGACTTGCAGTCCGGATACTGGAAGATTGGAATGAAACCCGAAGATATGGAAAAGACGGCTTTTTCGAGCCATATGGGATTATTCCAGTATAATATATTACCCTTTGGGTTATGCAACTCGCCGGCTATGTTCGAAGCCATGATGGAAATCATGCTGAGTGACCTATTATGGGAACGTTGCCTGGTGTACCTTGACGACATAGTCGTGTTTGGGAAAACATTTGAGGATTGTGCCAACAATCTCGAATTGGTATTGAAACGGATTCAAGCCAATGGATTGAAGCTTAAACCTAGGAAGTGTAATTTGTTTAAAACATCCATTACCTACTTAGGAAGAATAATAACACCTGACGGCATTCTTGCTGACCCCGAGAAACTTCAATCAGTTTCAGAATGGGCTAAGCCCGAGAATGCCAGGGAGATCCGTTCTTTCCTGGGCTTCTGCTCGTACTATAGAGACCTTATCCCGAATTACTCCAAAGTGAGCTATCCTTTGCAAATACTTGCGCATTGGACTCCGGGACGGGTTGAAAAACGTTTCCCATGCGGTGACGAACAAGACAAGTCTTTTCAAGCTATAATTTGTTATGCTTGTGCATTCATTTTCATACCACATTCGAGACTACCCCTCCCCAGATGTATGTATCCACACCTTTGAGAACTGGAGACCCTGCATGGAAGAAGCAGCCGTGACAAAATATAAGTATAACCCTGTATTTAGTTTGAAGGTCTATATTTATAAAGGAATGGATACCTGCCCTTATTTGGCACTACCCATGAACAGTCCTAACTCACTGAGCTCTTACTACTATGGACAATGATATGCTAATACAGAACATTTGACATTTATCGCTGATCATATTTATATTCTCAGTACATACCTAATGTTTAGTTATGATAGAATTTCTACTTTAATACATATCATTTTGGTGCTAATATTTAGTAAATTAGTTTAGTTTAGTTTAATATGTTTTCCACCAGCAAATCCACATCAAAAGACTCCTTTCCCGTAGCGGGCTGCTGGACCTTTTTTTCCCACTTATATATACGTGATTCATAATTCACATCAAATGTATTTAGGTATATCATAGATATTCTCTCTCCCTCACAAGGGTATAATCTATAGCTTACTTATCCTATTTATAACACTGGGACAACTAATAAGACACTACTCCTATGTGACTGATACCATCATTTGTCACCCTGTATAATCACTTATATAGAAAATGACTGTCACCAATATACAATTTCAGCTTCCAATCCGGATGTTGAGCTCATCTTATCCAATCCCATATGGGTCCGAGTCATGTCATCTGGCGGTGTGGGTTACATGCAAACCACCAAGGGTAACTCTCAAGGTCAGCTACAGGTCACATTTAAGATAGACAGGCATTTACACAGAGAAAGTAGGTTTGTCATCCTTCTCTATATAGGACATATAACTATTCCTGTCTCCTAATGCCAGGCGACTGGTGGCTGAAGATGTAGCCACCATCAAAGGCCAAAAGTTTGGTTACTTCAACTGTAGAAGTTACTTTGATAAGAAGGCACAAATACAAGAAATGTTGAATACTATAAATGTGGTATGTCTGGGTGAAACTTGGTTGGATGAGGGGCATAGGGACAATGATTTATTATGGGCCAGGAAAAGTTTTCATAGACAAGACAGGATTACTAATACATGGGGAGGGGGACTTCTGACGTATGTCCCCGACACAGTCTTTCCCTACACTACTAAGGTGGAGGAGTGTTCGTTCCAGACAGCTGACATAGAATGCCTTACAGTCAAAATTGATCAGAAAAAGCACAAACGGCAGGTCATAATTAACGTATATAGGCCGCCAAACAGTAATGTAGACACGGTTGACGATGGCCATGTAGAGATTTGGGTGCTGGGAGACACAAATATTGACTTGTTAGACCCGAACCACCCTGACCACTGAAAATTTAGCAGTGATGACAGCAGCTATGGGCCTCCAACAGAAAATTAACAGTTGCACGAGGCCAGAAGGAGACACTTGCCTGGATCATATTATGACAAATTGTATGCATGTTACAGAGGCTCGCGTCCTTCCAGACCTCATGAGCGATCACCTACCTGTTATGACCTTGCACAAAATTACTAGAAATAAACCCCTCATTAGCTCCTTCAAGGGCAGAAGTTATAGGAAGTATGATAAATATCAGCTGTGGGAAGACCTAGTACAGGATGATTGGGGAGAATACTATGCTGAGAAAGACCCACTAAAGCAGTGGGAGATCATTGTGTCAAGGATCACAATATACCTTGATGAGTATTGCCCCCTAAAAGAGATCAGGTACCGAGTAATCCAAAATTAATGGATGACTCAAGAATTAAGGGAAATGATGGCAGACAGGAGAGACCTGCAGGAATACTTGGAAACCAAAAACTTAGACACTCTTAATGAAGCAAAGGTCCTTAGAGTCACAATCAATAGAGGGGTAAAAGCAGCACAGGCAAATGTTGTCCAGACCAAACTGGATGACGCTAAGGATGACCCAGCACTTTTCTGGAGGCATCTAAATGGCATAATAAACCCCAAGGTTAAACAGTCTACAGCAACCTTCATAGACACAAATGGGGATAGGCAGGAGGCTGACAAAGCCAGTGAGTATTGCAACAATTATTTTGCAAGCATCGGTAAAAATCAATAATTACCACTAAATCATCTGCCATACCAAATATGTCCTCCAAAGTTTTAAAGCATGCCTTTGAGGCATTAGCACCTCAACTAGCATCACTATTTAATAACAGCTTCAGACAAGGAATTTTTCCCAAGAGCTGGGCGTCGGCCACAGTAATCCCAATTCCAAAAACTGGAAACTTAAATGAGGTAAGCTAATGGAGAGAGTAGTCCATGCCCATATTACAAAGTTAGCAGAAGACTGGATATCGCCCCAACAGTACGGTTTTGTCAAAAATAAAGGGACACCAGACACAGTTTATGATCTACTAAATTATCTATATGAGGCCAGAGATGAAGGCAAGCTAACCTGTGCTATCTATATAGATTTCAGCAAGGCCTTTGACAGTATACATCACACTCTCCTATTGAAACGGTTAAAAGGCATGGGGATAGGTGGGGCCCTACTAGCCTGGTTAGCGAGTTACCTGGGACACAGAAAGCAAACCACCTTGCTAAATGGCTCAAGGTCAAGTGAAAAGGATGTCTCGTTTGGAGTCCCCCAAGGGTCCATTCTAGGTCCCCTGTTGTTTATATTATATGTAAACCAAGTAGTCTCGATTGTGCATCACTGTAGAGTCATGTTATATGCAGATGACATAGTTATATTGTCCAAAGACCGCGACCCCATACGGATTAAAGAGCATGTACAATCTGACCTTGATAAGATAGTTGGTTGGTGTACCACCAGTGGCCTCACCATTAATGCCAGAAAAACGCAAGTAGTTTGGTATGGTGGAAAAGAGAAAGCCCGTGTTGCAGGGTTACAAAACATTACTATTGGCCGAACCATTCTAGAGTGCCCAACCATGTATAAATACCTAGGTGTCAGAATTGACTCTACTTTGTCCCTAAATGCCCAAATGGCCAATACTAGATCAGTCATTGGGCAGAAATTGTTTATGTTCGGTAAACTGCGTTACTTCATGACAGAGAAGGTTGCGGGTATAGTTTATACAGGGGTGTGAAATACCAAAACCCCTGAAGTGCACTGAACAGCCTTGTAAAGATTTGTAAATAACATCTTTACATTACATTTAAGTTATTCAAATGGTCAAATAGTAATAGTATAACACTTTCTGAACTAAAGGGAGGCCAGAAATTACCTTTTGGATACTAGAATTTATTTATTTGGGATGATGTTATTTTTCTGGTGAGCAGGAAAAAGGCTGAAATCCGCCTTTAGGCTGAGATTTCACACCCCTGTTTATAGACACACCATTTTACCATTTTTTGATTACTGCAGCTTTGTGATTGATGGCGCAAATGCTGATCAAACCACAAAGCTCCAGAGGTTGCAAAACAGGGGGCTTAGAATTGTTACTCCACACCCGGTGGGTTGTTGATAGACTAGACATTAGATGCCAAAAACAACTGGCAATCTTTATGTACAAGCAAGCCACAAAACTGGGCCTAAGGGCCACTGAGACCCAAAGGACCAGAGGTGACGCGAAAATAAAATTCCCCCAGAAGAAACCAAACCTTGAAAAGTTCAAGAAAAGTCCTTATTACAGGGGTGTCAGTGGAACAGAATTGATTCCAGAGCCCAGAAAGCAAAGACTATCGCAGAATTTAAAACCTTATACAGCAAGTATAACCTTGCCTCAGTCTTAATTGGCTAACAGCTAAGAATTGCACCATAAGTCAATGGGCTCCTTTCTTTGTTTTGCTGGGTAATCATTGACTTATAGCCACCCATCAACTCTGGTGATAGACTATGCACCGGTAAGGATACAACTACATTGAAGTAATGCAAACATATTTCATATTTCACTCTGCTTTGAGCTGACCTGACCTTTCTAAAGAGAGCTACAAATGCCCCATAGATGTAGAAAATGCCCACACCGCTGGGAAAATAACTACCATTATCATCACACCTCCACTTCACCTTAACTCATCCAAATATCTCCTATCTCACTGTCTGGATGGCATCAGCAGTGCACACTTTTATCTTTATCCTACCAACCTCCTTCTCCTACTATTCTATATTATTTGAATTCTATCTGCATGACAAAATTATATATTAAATGTAAACTCCAGTAATATACTGTGCCAAGATTTAATTGAGGAAAGAAAGGTTCAGCAGCCACGTAAAATCATGAAAATGATGTGGTGAAGCTGGAACAAAAAAAATAAAAGATTTGTTTGCAAATATGCCAGTGTTGAAATACTCAACCTCGGATGGGCATTTCATCCTCGATACAGATGCCAGCAATGATAGCATAGGGGCGGCCCTGTCTCAGGTCCAAGACGGAGTCGAAGTTCCTATTGCTTTTGCGAATAATACTTTGAATAAAGTGCAGAGAAATTACTGCACCACCAAACGTGAGTTATTGGCTGTGATGGTGTACAATAAAAAATTTCGGCACTTTCTATGGGGTTCCGACTTTACATTGAGAACCGATCACTCATCTCTAAAGTGGCTCCTGAACTTCAAGGACGCCAAAGAGATGATTGGGCGCTGGTTGCCTCATCTATCTGAGTTTGGTTTGGAGCACATTCAAATCCAACATCGAGCAGGCTCGAAGCATGTAAATGCTGACGCCCTGTCTAGAAGACCGATACGGAAGTGTCAGAAAAGTAATTGTGACGATTGTGGGGCACACAACGCTGTGCTGGTGGGGGTTCGAACCCGAGGTAAAACTCGAAGGATCGACCCACTGCCCGATCTCTGTGTGGAAAACGTTGTTGAGTGGTCCCCGGAGACCATCAAACAATTCCAACAGAGTGACCCTGCAATAAAACGAGTTATTCAACTACTTAAGAATGGTAAGAGGCCCGCCATCTCGATCGCAGATCGAGAGATCCGTAAGTTTCTAGCTGAGTGGACCGAGCTAGAAATGATAGATGGGCTGCTTTGTCGTTGGAAGACTTGTCCCACCAAGGACAATATTTTGCAGATAGTGATCCCTATGGCAACGAGACGTGACATCATGTACTTCTGTCATGGCCACAAAACTAGTGGGCATTTTGGGAAGAGGAGGTCGCTCGAACACCTCTCGAGACGCTATTACTGGCCTGGAATGAGCAGTGATATCACCAGATGGGTTATGACATGCCCCAAATGTGGCAAGAATAAGCCCAGGCCCGGTATGGGTAAAATGCCCTTGATGCAAGAACTGTTCTGGGTAAGATTTGCCCGGATAGCCATTGACATCATAAGCAGACTGGAACCCACACCTCGCGGGAACACCTGTATGATGGTAGTTTTGGATTATTACACGAAGTATACTCGTGTATTCCCACTGCCTAACCACAAAGCTGCCACTTGTGCTAGTGCATTTGTCAAAGGATGGGTACTGCACCTGGGTGCACCCTTGATGATGCACAGTGATCAAGGGAGAGAATTCGAGTCAAATTTATGGCAAGAAATGTGTCATTATTTGGCGATATGCAAAACTCGAACTAATCCATACAGACCTCAGTCAGACGGTCAAGTGGAGAGGTTCAATAGAACATTGATTCAAGTCCTGAAGCCCTTGGTAAATTCATGCCAAGATGATTGGGATGAACAATGTGACTTCGTAGTACATGCTTATAATAGTACTGTACATGCCTCAACAAACTGCTCTCCAAACCTGTTAGTGTTTGGAGAGGATATAATTATGCCGGCAGACTTGGTGTATGGTGTAGTTGGGATCAGCCCTGATGCCCCATGCACTGTACTGTTTGTAGAATCATTGAGAGATCACTTCAAGCGAGCTTATGAGCTAGTTCGAATTGAATTAATGAAGAATGCTCGATGGCAGAAAATTGGCTTTGACACCAATTTGAAGCATCGACATTTCAATGTTGGTGATAGGGTATTTCGAATTCACGAACCCCTATCTTCTAAGAAATTGGTCTCGGGATGGGATGGTCCTCACATGGTGACGAAGATCATCTCCGAGTCCACTGTTAATATATTGAGTTTACCAACGGGTAGAACCAATAAATCGAACGTCTGTAGATTACGACGATGGAGAGGTAGGGCGGCAGCCAATGCCGAATGCAAAGAGCTGACAGAGAAATGGAACAGAGAAAAAGACAAGACCCTTACGAAACCAAAGTGTTTACCTCTTCCTTTACCGATTACGCATTTATGCGTAGTTTGGGCCGATTTTTGACACATTTTGAGAGGTCAATAACTTCCTCAAAATCAAATGAATCTCTCTAATTTTTTTCCTCACCATATCTTGAGTTGAGTTCTCCATATAGTCCAAAGAACTAGTCTCCACCTCTTATTGTTTTTATGTGGCAGTCTAGCAAACTTGAGTCAAAATGTTGAATAGCCATAGAAGTTTTCTATAATTAAGTTAAAAAAATCTCAAAAATATTATTTTTTTTAGTGAAAATTGACTTTGTACATTTTTTCATGCTCAACAAAATGGCATTGAAATTTTCAGTTTATGTTGATGCATTATTGACCATTTGGGCTGGTTACCATGGCAACAAATATGCTGAAAATGCTGATTTTCCATAGATTTGGTTTCCATGGATGCTTGGTATGATCTGAAACAAAAAGCGCATAACGAATACTCATCACCACCGAGTATTTCTGCCATGTATCGGAAAGCAAGCAAGACGCCTACTTTACGAGGAATGTGAAATCTCACAGGTTCGACATGACACCTGAAACCCACTGGGAAGTAAAGGTCATGAGGAAGCACAGGGATACCCTCGATAAGAGTGGCAAGGTTAAGCCCCACCCTAGGGTCGACCCTCGCCATAAGGATAAGAAGAGGTCGAAGTCTGAATCGCAGTCACCTGCGCCACTAGAAACATCAGAAAGGAAACGTTCTCCCACCCTCGAGGAGATCATGTCTCAAGTTTTCCCACTGATGCGACAGTCAAATCCCGGTGATTTCCTGACCTGGCTACGCTCAGGAACTGAATATACCTACGCTGATTGGACCCAAGGTCGGATAGACCAACCCCAGGTCCCTCCGACACCAATCGCCGCAGTTTCGAACGTGCACACTATTTGCACAAATAGTGAAAGGAGAGAAGAAAAAGGACGACTTCCCAGCCCTTCAAACAGTCGCGACCCCTGGTAAGGAGTCGCAGGTACTGACCGCTGCATGACTGAAGGCGTTTTTGAATGCCTTCATGAAATACAGCGGAGGGAGACTGAGCAGATCACAACCGAGGATACCGCCAAAGTTGATGAAGACCGCAAGACTGCAGAAAAGAATCTGAGAGATGCTGCTAATACCAAAGGCATGTGTGACCTGAAGCTCCGGAAGCTAAGAGAGGAGATGGACTCCATGGAAGCCAAGTTCATCAGGGCTTTCGGGTGCCTCTTCTCTAAATGGGATGGCACCCCCGAGGCTGCCTTCGAGCTGTTGATGAAGCAGCAGTCTAAGAGCAGACCATCACCATCTAGAGGTCCCAGTGCAGTGGCTGGCTCGTCCGCCTCTGCCACACCCGACATACCTGAAAGCTCAAAGTCTGACCAAGCTTGTGGTATGGAGACTTCAGACAAATAAACGATTAACCACCGATCCAGCCTAGAGATCAGAATCACTTTTCTCTATGTTGGAAATTTGTCACACACAAACACATGCAGCGATGGCCTTGATGACCTGACGGATGAAGACTCGAATCGCATTCGATGATCTCCATCTTGTGTTTCTTAAACCATTATCAGTAGTTTATCAAATGATATCTGTTAGATATATTATAATTATTACCCGTTGTACATAGACATACCAAAGATTTCCTCAAAGAGAGATACAATTTATAAATACTACGAACAATAGACCATGTCAAACAGAAGGAAGAGGACCTCATCCCCACTAAATTAGTGTTGGGTTGATTCTTCTGGTCCTACCTAGCTTCACAATAATATATATGAAACCGTTGGCACATATTTTCAAAATAATGATATAAATGCATACATAGGGAGCCACATGTGGATGATTAAGTATTCCATGTCACACATTGGAATGCTTGCAAAGTTATAATGGTGAAGAAAATAGAAAAATATAATTCATATGATTATTAAATAATAACTACGCGCTATGCACTTGTATACGGGATAAGAGATAGGAGAAATTTCTTAGAATCATCTTTGAATTGTTTTAAGCTTAGAGCGTTTCTCCTTCCCGTAGGTAAAGCATTCCAGCTTAAGGCACCATAGTATTCTACACTGTTAGCATATGACATGCTATTAGAGGTTATAACCTTTAAAGTAGGAGCATCATGTATAATATTAAGTTATTACAGTACACTCAGGAAAAAAATCAATCGTCTATACATAAGTATGGCCAAAGTTTTTTTGTTTTTTTAGAAAAATATACACATACTTTTGTACCACTGTATTTACAACCGAACTATTTTTTATCACCAGGTTACACTTTTACAGAGATTTGTATCATAGTATGAAAGATACAATGTCCTGGTGTATTAACCATATGGGTTTTACAGATCTAATATATGAACACATTTGGTGTTTTATAATATCATATAATAATCACAGATCTGAACCTGTATATTATTAAGCATGCAACTAGGATAACCAAGTTATAGTTTAGATTCGGTTTACAATAAACCTTTTACTAATATAATTATAGTTAATATCAAACATAGGAAACAGTGATACATACAATTTATAACAGAATTTAGTATCCGGATGTTGCTTCGGTCATGAAGTAGATGTGGTAGGTGTGGAGTAATCCGGTAGTGGTCAGCTAACCACGGGATGGACGTGCTAAAGTCTTTAAAAAGATAACACGGTAGTTAATAGGGCAGCTACCCTAATCCTCTAGTAGTGCTAAAGTTCCTCTAGTAGTAACAGTAGTATATCCTGATGGATGAATCCTAAGTTAAAGGCACTCGGGTCAATTAATCCTGAAGTAAATGTTTGTAATTGTCCAAATAGTAGTGGTAAATATGTAGGTATCCCAGAACGTATCTCCAAAGTCTATTGTAGGATTGTATAGTTTCAAGGAGTAAATGAAACGTATACATCTGGGTGTAGATAGAACATCATAAGTAGTAGTACAGGAAGAAGACAGCAACTCCGCATCTCACAGCATCCATCTGCAGCATCCATATCTATTCGGATAATAAAAAGTATCCGAGGCTAGGTCAATAGAATGTATGGAGTTATAAATAATATACTGCATACTCTGTATAAATTCGGGGTTAATGAACTGGTTATATTATAGAACCCCGAAACTCACTAAGCGGAGTACATTCTTATGAATTTGGTATTCAATCGACTGTTCCTCTGAACCTCCTCGTTGACTCGTTTTTCGAGTACATGAACATCCATAGCTGATTGTTCCTTAGCAGCTACGGCTTCTTCTGAGAGTGATTTTATGTCAGCTCGAATCTTTGTTTCCAGGCGTTGCTTTTCAGCATTACTCACTTCCTGGAAACACAGCAGAGTGTCGTTCAGAAGACCCTGGTGGTAATCTGTGGCTCTCTGCTTCAAACATTTCTCCCAGTGAGTGTAGATGGCCTTTTGGACATCCGCTTCCCCCGACGAGATTTTTCAAACCAGACTTCTACCGGACTAGTTTTAATAGCTATGGCATCAGCTGGTTTCCGGATAGCAGCAACAGGTGGTGTAGCACTCGGAGGAAGTGCCTGCATACCTGCTGCAGTGTCTTTAACAGTTCCGGTGTTTGGTTAGCCTACAGCTAGAGATTGACTCTCCGGTCCGGACATAGTCAGGTATGCCTTCTTGTCCACTTTACCCGGATGTTGTGCGGCTGATGCGTAAGATCCGACAGGCACAGGCTGCTTAAAGACAATAGGTGCCTGCGACTGGGTGACGTGCCAGCGGGGATCTGGAGCGATCCTCTTTGTCATTGCTATGACCTTCCGAGCCATTACCGGGTTGTCCCCGGTTTTGATCTCACTGGTTTCTCTCTCTGGCACATTTACCCTCTCGGACAGATTCCTCGCACAATTTCCATAGGCTCTCTTGCATATCTAATTTTCCTCGCCCAGTGGTGAGAACAATCTTCGCTCTAAGCTTAGATTCTTTTGTTTTACTGACCTCACAGAGGACCTGGTCACCTGGTTTGATTTTAGACCAGGCTTCCGCATCCAGCTTATCCACCTCCTGCATAAGCTCCTGGTGAAGTTCCATCACTGGGTGAGATCCAGACCATCTGCATGGGCTGATTTCGGGTGTCTTGCCAGGTCACTACGCCGGTTATAAGTTACCATGGTAGAGCACTTCTTCCCTTTCTTGCCAATCGTCAGATTACAAATGTAAACCGGATGGTGGTGAAAGTGTGTCTCGACGAGATGCCTCTGGAACCGAGCGGAAGTGCTCCAGGTTTTGACAGTCTCATCGCTCGCATCCTGGCAAATGGAGAATGGGCAGGTTTTCTGATGATCGCAATACCATTTCTCAAGTGCCCAGCGGAGCTTACGCTTCTGAGTGTTGGTGTAATACTTATCAGTAGCATTCAGCATAAGCCACAGTTTCCTATATGCTTTGCTCAGATTCGGATCTTCATCAGATAACCGCATCCAGTCCTCATCCTCCGATTCGCCATTTTTATTGACAGATCCGGGACATGCATATAGAGGAGCCTCATCCTTTTTCCTGTATCCATATACACAGTCCTTGAAACAGGTGGGTACCCATTCCTTGAACCCTGACTTTGCATTCTTCCAGCGCTCTGCTTCAGTTTGATTCGATGGAGCTGCGTCATCATCGTATTCAAACGAAGATTCCCCTAGGGAGTCGTTGTCGGATGATTGATTGATTTGTGTTTTACAGCACTTTAGCGGCACTAAGTGGCTATCCTGTGCTTCACAGGTTGATAGGCACTATCAGCGGAAATGGTGGTAAGATTTGTCTATGTGGGGGAAGTAATCATCAGGTTTCAACTAGATGTTATTGTAGAGCCCAAGGGCTTTTACAAGCGTGGTATTGTGCCCTGTAGGGACACTGTTGGCAATCGATGAGGATGTGCTCCACTGTCAGGGGGTTCTGACAGCGGGCACACTTGGGAGGGTTTTCTCTCCCTATTCTGTAACCATGGGTCAGTCTTGTGTGACCTATTCTGAGGCGGCTCATGGTGTACAATGGTGTAAGAGAAATCCATAATGGATAATAATGTGTAACCAGCAGTGCTGACAATGATAAGATATGTAAAGCAATTTAGTAGAAAGGCGAAGAAAAAGGCAGTAAGGCAAGACAAAGTGATTAATGTTTATTGACAGACAAAAGAGTTGATGGCGTGTTCCACAGGAATTAAGGTATAAATTGTCATGTTCAAGTCCATAATGAGATTTGAGACGGAAGGCTTGATGGCTCCAGTCGAGAGATGAAGGAGATAAACTCCCGAAATCCAATCTGAAAATGAAAGAGATAATTAGCTTAGGACCAGTAGAACTGGAGGGATTAATGATGAATAATGGGAAGAAGAATATTAGATTAGGACATAACTACTTTACAAAGTTGAGTAATGAAAAGGGAAATAAATGAGATGATGATGTCATGAGACAAATACATGTCTCTGCGCAGGCGCGCCGGGATAATAATAATACTCGAATAACATATTTGTAGAATTCAGAGTAGGAGACGGAGAGTTCGTTCAGAGGGAGCATGCAGACAGCATTGAAAGTTGGGCACTCATATCTAAGCTAACTGTTAACAGCTAGATACCATTAGATCACAACAGGGAGTAGCCTACACATGTTAAGGAAAGGAGCATTATAGTAGTGGAGATTCAACATGCACTTGTTAGTGGTGACATCCTCACCTTTCACAAGCTGGGTAGATCTGGAAGTTACTCAGACATAAGCAGTTGGGACTTAAACAACACTGCCCGGGAATGATAGTGTTTCAACTTATGAACTTAATACAAAATGGATATAGAAATTAACAGCAGTAATTAACATCGACAGACTCCAGGCCTGGGAAGGGCCTCTCCCTCTCTATGCAGGGATCCTCCCTGTATGGACTTAGCATCCACATTTAAGTTGGGTCATCATAACAACCATTAAGACTCTCCATGTGAGTACACTGCATTGTTTAATTAGGAGTTGAATTGGGCCAAACTTGCCTACTGCCTTGCCTACTGTGTGATAATGCGCGATCTTAGTAATTGGGAGTTATTGCTGATGAGACTTAATATGAAGAAGAGATAGGGTTATTGTGACACCATTGTATGAACTAAAGGATATAACGGAGTGTTGATCATCAAAGGGTGCCGGAGTATTTGATGAACTGTTGTACTCTTGTTGTGCTTGGCGTGTTAGTAGCCGAGGAGGAGAAGCAATAAAAGTCTTCAGTCAGGAGGTATCTCTCACTAGTTTTATTTGAGTAGGATCACTGCACAGCTTGATATGTGTACTGGGCTGAGGTAGTGGCACACTCTACCATTTATAAGGAGCTAGCTCAAACCCCAAAATGCACTTTACTACATCTATATGCAGCGATTAGAAAGCAAGGTCTAAATAACATCAAATTAATAGAGTAAACACACAGTACAATAGTTTTCTCTCCATTTCTAGACTTGCCACTTGCATGGAGTCTTCCTTTTTTTTCGCTAGTATTTAAATTGCTAGCATACTCTACTGCTTTTACAGAATCCGGGAGATGCTTCTTTTTCCGGTTGGAAGATCTCCTGTTTTTGGACAATTCCGATTTACTGCATCCTTCGGGTCCTTTGCCTTAGCTTCAGGTTCCGGATTCCTGGGAGGATCCTTATCCTTTGGCTTGGGGCTGGGACTCGCAGCAGAAGCACCACTGGTAGAAGTCTTGGGGGTACCCAGACTCCTACCAGCCAGTATGGAGATCATACCGGAGGGTATCCGGATAGACTTGCCCAGCCTTGTCAGCTATGCAACCTACTTAGTCTACATCTGTACGGGTCATATTCCATGTGGTCTTGTCAGGCTTCTGATAGACTCCCATGGCAATAGCTCTATTGGTCTGGTACACAACCTTGCGGAATTCCGGATCCACCATCAATCCGCGTTGGTACCATGTCCAATCTGTAAGGGTCTACGCGAATAGGCTCCCCATCACTGGTCACTTGATTCTGTAATTCCGGATGGATATACAGATATCTCCCGTCATATACAGCGAGTAATCGGGAGTTCTCTACATCAATAGGGTCCTTCTTGGTTTTAGAGTCATCAGACTGGGTAGTATCCGAAGGACGACTACACTGCTGTTCTGCAACCGTTTCGGCTGTTCCCGTTGGAGATGCCAGAGGGGAAATAGCGGCTCCTGGGCTGTTCAAATTGAACTCCTCCAGTCTCTTTTCGAATGACTGATCGGCGTGGGGTGTATCAACTTCCATCAGCTTATCCTCCTCCGGTGTTACGGGAGACAATTCCTCAAGGGTGAGGGATTCGGAAGCGGGCGTCAGCTTATCCAGGTTACCTGATTGCTTGGCCGCGGTTACGGATTCCTCAGCCATTGGCCTGAAGGAATCAGATTCGGAAGTATAAGCACTCCTAGCCTGACTTAACGGCGTCAGGAGCCGGTACAACACAGAGTCTTCTCCCTAGGGCCTTGACTCTGTCAGGGTTAACGCCTTTAGTAGTAAATCAGAAAGCGGAGGAAAACCTTGTCCGCCTCCACCTATTACCAAAAACAATATGGCGATGCGCCAGGTTCTGTGACGTCATTTCCATGCTCGAAAGCAGGGTCATGAGAGGTCAGCCGAGACTGGACGCAGTGACGTCACACATCTAACACATGCGGACCGCGAAAATACAAAGAAATGATTGTTTTGATGTTATTATCGCTCATGCTGTCGACTCATCTGGGGATTTGTGTGGAGTTTATGGAAAGTTTAAGCAAATCCACTGGATTATCCGTCCACTACCCACTAGTACATCATACAGCGATTACAAACACACCTTTCTGGTCAGTTGTTAGGCTCTCGCTGAACACATAACACTAAACAGGATTACAGGACATCACACTCGTTGTGTTTACGGGTTAGGTCACTGCAGACGTCTGGGCCAATCTAGGACTGCGATGGACAATTACCCCCTCATCAGGCAATTCCTTTCAGGACCTGACAGTTCAAAGAGCCTGCTCTAGGGATCCTGTAGCCTTCAGGACTCCTTTCCTCTTCTTGCTGTCTACAACTGCCGAGACTTTTTTAACACCACCACGCTTATTCTTAGGTAACACTGGTACTTTCTTTGGCCTGCCCCTTTTCCTTTTGGGTTTTGGGTCAGTTTCCTGGTCAGGATTTGATAATCACCGTACAATCACTGATAACCTGAGTTACAGTGAATGGACCATCCCAACTGGATGCCAGTTTAATATTTCGCAGAGGTTCATGCAACCTCAACACTTTATCTCATCTTTAAGTCAACATCGTCCCTTAAACATTTGACAAAGACTACATGACAAGGTAGTTCAGGGTCCATGCCTACGACTCCAAATACCAAGTCGGCACTAACAGATTGGGGGAACAATTAGTGCTCGAATGTACGGTACTGTTATAAGCATGCGTTACAAAGTGGCATTGCTCATCCCAGTCATCCATATTCTCATTCAGTAGTGATTCGAGAACTTGGATAAGCGTTCTATTGAATCTTTCTACTAAACCGTCGCTCTGAGGACGATACGGATTAGTCCTAGTCTTACAAATAACTAAGTATTCACACATACCTTGCCATAAGGTAGATTCGAATTCTCTGCCTTGATTGCTATATAGCATCAAGGGCACACCAAAAGTCAGCACCCAGCTTTTAACAAAGGCTTCAGCACATGTCACGGCTTTATGATCCGGTAGTGGGAAGACTTTCGTATACTTAGCATAATAGTCACACACTACCATCCTGCAGGTTTTTTCATTAGCAGTTTTATTGAACCCACTAATGATGTCTATACCAACTCTAGCAAATCGTACCCCAAATAGCTCTTGCGAGAGAGGTTATTTGCCCATTCCGGGTCCTGGTTTATTTTTGCAACAATCAGGACAGGTAAGAATCCATCTTAGTAAGTCTTGTGACATTCCGGGCCAGTAATATTTTTTGGATAGGTGTGCTAAAGACCGTTTCTTTCCAAAATGACCACTGGTCCTATGCCTGTGACAATAATACATAATTTCACGTCTCATTACATGTGGAATAACCAATTGCATGATTCTCTCACCATTTTATGGTTTCCATTGACCATTCCAAGATGCTGTCTATCCGGGTTTCGAATGGTATTTGGATCTCGGCTAACACTGCTCTATGTGCTCCACAGTCAGTACAATCCGGATTATCACCGAAATTTCCGAAATGGTATCCGAGACAAGGCATCTGCATTACTATGCTTCACTCCGGGTCTATGCTGAATTTGGCGATGTTCTATTAAAGCCATATTCAGACAGGTGAGATAGCCATCTGCCTAACATTCCTTCAGCACCTCAGAAGTTCAACAACCATCTTAATGAGGAGTGATCCGTCCGTAAGGTAAAATCAGTTCCCCACAAGAAATGTTTAAACTTCTTAGTGTACACTACTACTGCTAACAGTTCGCGTTTAGTTGTGCAGTAGTTACGTTGAGTCCTACTCAAGGTATTACTAGCAAATGCTATTTTGGACCTGTGACAGAGCAGCACCAATGCTTTCATTGCTAGCATCGGTATCCAGTATGAAGTGATCCGTTTCATTCGGATACTGCAATACTGGAGTACTCGTGAACAGATCCTTTAGCTTTTTAAAGGCTTGATCTTGTTCATAACCATAAGGAAATTTTTCCTTGGTACTTCCGGGGGTCCAGTTAGCCAAAATTTGCAAAGGATAACTAACCCTTGAATAATTCAGAATGAATTCCCGGTAAAAGGAACAGAATCCCAAGAATGACCTTACTTCTTTCGGGGTTCTGGGTCTACTCCAATTCGTGACTGATTCGATTTTTCCCGGATCAGCTTTTATTCCTTCATTTGAAATGATATGGCCCAAATAATTCATGGACTGTTTGAACAAATGACATTTCTTAGGTTTTAATTTAAGACCATTAGAAATTATTCGTTCCAAGACCAACTTGAGATTATGAGAGCATTCTTCGAATGATTTTCTCCATATCTGTAGGATTCATTCCTACCTGCCAATATCCGGATTGTAAATCTAAAGTACAAAACCAGCTATTACCACCTAAGGAATCAATGGTCTCATCTATTCTGGGCAATGGATACAAATTCTTTTTCATCACGCCATTCAGCTTCCTGTAATCAATACGGAATCGAATGGTACCATCTTTTTTGGTTACCATGCATACAGGACTACTCCAAGGACTATTAGATGGGATGATCACATCCTGTTCTAACATCTTATTGATTTCCTCTTCTGCGACTCTTTCCTCAGCCAGAGGTAATTGTCGATACGGAATCTTATGGTTCCGCATCTCCTGTATCAATACTATGGAAAACCTTTGTGGTTCGCCCTAAAGGTTCACCAGGTTTAGCAAATGCATTCTGGTATTGCTCTAACAATTCAAGTGAACTTCTTTATGTTCCGGACCCACGAGGAGGGTTTCTTCATACAACGCTTTCAAATCGTCTGAGATATCCTCGGGATCATTGTCATTCGGTAATCTAAGGTTACTACCTGTGACCGTTTCAGAAAGTGTTACACTTCCAAAAACATGCCCCTTCTTTAAATAGATAGGTCTAGTACCCTGGTTCGAAAGCGGTACTACTGTCCAGGATGCGTTAGCAACGATGGTATCCACGGACGTTAATCTGACACTAGATAAGGCTATCACATCCCGTTCTATTACTGCAGCTTGATTCCTCATCGCGGGATCACTTCGTAGAAGTACATCACAAGCTATTCCAGCAGGAATCCGGACAGTTTGTGCCACTGAGGCCATACTGCTTACTTGTGGTAATAAACACCTCACTTTCACAGGATACAGGTATTTCACACTCAGTACTCCAGACTGCGGTTCCAGCATCACTCCGTACAACGATGCGAAATCCAACCCTAATATCCCTTCATCCGATATATCTGCAATGGTTACATCCATGACAAAGTCATGGATGCCATCCATTTGCAGCTTCAAACACGTTCTACCATACGTCCGTATTCTACTGCCATTGGCCGTCTGAGCACTTCCTCCTGATATGGGAGTTTCATGCTCATCCGGTATAAGATCATAGAATTTCTTGGAGACACAAGAGTGGCTTGCTCCTGTATCAACTAGAAATTCTGCAGACCTTCCGTTGACAGTAAGGCAAACATACCACAGTCTTCCTTTTAGTAAGGAAGGCGTATCCGTAACAACAGGAATCTCATTGTCAGCACCAGGAGTCAATCCACATCCTTTCAGGTATTCCAGACAAGGATGACCCGGGGGTAGATAGGTACTACCAATCCTGGCTAACTCGTAGCCGTCTACCTCTTTACCGATACTGGGTTTCCCCGGTGCTTCCTGGGCACATGGTATATCGGGTTCCCCAACCCTCCGGATCTCATTTCCCGATCCGGTGTTGGGCGACTTTGCTTCTATATGGGAGTCTGTATCACGGCTTGTGATACTATGGCAAGTCATGTCACTGCGATCCCCTTGCTTGCCCATCAAGAGACCCCTCTTTAGTTTTCCTCCGTCCATGCCTGGTTTACTCTTGTGTCTCGGACCTATTTTACAATAGCGTTTCTGGCGATTTGAACCGCGCCAGTGTGTTCTCCGTTTTCATCAGACACATAATTATTATCAGAATTGACATCCTGTAACTCTACAGGAGGTATCTGACCCAGTCCGGGAGCCACAAGGGGTGCCTCCGAGTACTGTATGGGGACCGTCCGCAAGGGACTATGGGGTAAACCCACTAATCTCTTTTTTCTGTCATAGCCAACGATGGCCATAAACAGATCGCTGAAGGATGTTTCATCCTTCCACTAATCCCATACTACTTGCTTATGGTCATCATCCCGTAATTCACCAAAGAATTGTGTAAACAACTCTTGCAGATAGCAATCATCATCGTGAGCCCAATTTGGTCGAGCTTTAGACAATAAATCTTGTGGTTCTAAACCGAAAACCTTGTGGGATTCCTTTGGTTTCTGAGTCCTTTTCTTAAAAGTGACCCAGGAATCCTCTCTTACAATAGAGCCGAATAGATAGGCGGCACACTCGACCAGTTGGTCGTATGTACCGTATATTCCATAGGCAGTTCTCCATTGATTCAGATCTACCTTTCCACCCTTACTTAACCAGCAAATGAGGTAAGGCAAGGCCTCTTCTTTAGTCCAACCAGTACAGTTGACTTCATCCACGAAGGCTTGATATCGGTCCTTCCATGGCTCATTCGGGTCAAAAGGAGGAGGAATCCTAGCGCTTCTCCTTGCAGGATTAGCGCAGCCTCGAAGCCTATCAGCTTCTCGCATGCTGCAATCCATTATCTCCATGCCATCGACACCCTTCCGATAGCAGTCAATACCCAAGTTTTGGATGCATTGACTCCTGTCGAATATACTTTGCATTGTAACAGGCATAGAGGCTCTACAATTAGGTTTTCTACCATCCCCTCCTGATCCGGAATTTCCGAATCCTGATCCTCCCGGCAGTCCACCTGGGGGTCGATTGCCACCTGCTCCAGAGGCTCCACCCGCAGATCCTCCAGGTCCACCAGCATAGCTGGTAGATCCGTAACCATACGGTTGATAACCAGTATAATTAGGACGATAACCATTTTGGTTTTGTCCTTGGTTATACCCATTCCCTGAATAAGATGATCCTCCCCCGGATCCTCCATAATGTGGGCTTGAATAATAGCCATTTTGACCATTTCGGATATTAGTTCGTCCGGAACTTCCAGATCGGCCTTGGCCACTGGGTACTGATTGTGGAATGTAAGTACTTTGTGTCACATTCCCCCTCGGACCCGTTATCCCAACCTGGGATAAAGGTACAGGTTGAGAAGCTATCCCTGGTTGGGACAGTACAGCGTACTGATTAGGTACCTGTGCTCGCATGACATTCGGACCGGGAGCTGGATAAGGGAATCTGGGTCCAGCCGGAGTACTATGTCCAGGTTGCACATAATAAGAGGGAGGTGTCAGCAAACCTCTTACCGGAGCCACTGCTTTGGATTCATACTCCTTCTGGAATGATTGTTGCATTTCATGTAGTTTGCTTCTTTCGGTCTGTAGATCATTCATATAGGTGTTCTTCTTCAGTTTGAATTCTTCTCTTAATTCGAGAAGTTTGTGTTCAAGTTGTTCTTTTTCTGTAGCAACTTCATCTTTCGCCTTAGATAAAACATTTAGTGTTTCGTTTAAGGTGACATAGGTGTTACCCTTCTGGTAGGCATAGGAGCCTGATGTTCCGCGTTAGTGCTACCACCAGCCTTGAACATCGAATTACATAATTCCCCTGCGAGTGAATTATTCTCTATCCGTCTCTGTATGGATTGTTCTCTCCTAACAGAATCTGGAATATTTTCCTCACTTTCTATTTGGTAGTGAGGACCGGATTGTCTACAGGTTGAATATCCATCATCCTGGAGATTCAAATGGGTCTGTACCATAAGGGTACCATTTCCATTTTCTTGGACAATTTTTTGTCCATCAGGGTTAGTCTGATCGAGATCATCTAACCCATGTATAAGCCGTTCGGACGTTATAGTCTGGGCTATACACGCCAGAATTAACTGGTCACTGCACCAATGTAGTGCTTTAGGTTTCTTACCAGCTAGGTTTGAGTCTTGTTATTCGAAAGAAAGATGAAGACAGTATTCCGAGTGTATGCCAACGGTTTATTATGTACACATTTCGGTTACCCTGTGATCAATAATTAGGGAAACATGTCGTGACATGTAGCATGGCCTCTGACGTAGCAGGTGAGCGCAGGGCTCTTATAGGGATACCCCTGGTTTGTCGCCAGGTGTCCCATGGACCCGGATAGGTGCTGCCACCTATCCTAAACCTCAGGAACACCAGGCAACAGGTCTCACCCGTCACGTCAGACGGCACCAGATATTAAGCTAATAGATCATGGATATCGGTGCCCTAGGGCCATGCAGCGGCAAGGGTATATATATACAGCATGTATGGCCCTAGGACACCGATATCCATGATCTATTGCGTTTATACCACTAATTTCTCCATTTTGTATTAATTTCTTACCTGATATCCACAGAATATAGCCACGAGAAGACATTTTGTAAGTGCAAGCGATATGGCCCGGGTCGTTCTGTGCGAAGCCATTAATTTTGTTCCTTGACCTATATCTACATCCGGGCCACTGACACACTTTCGTTGGACAAGGAGGCGGGTGGAAATGGCCGGACCGTGACCTGCTTATGATGGAAAAATCATCGGATTCTTATTTATATTGAACAAAATGGAGAAAATTAGCATGCATTCCTCATCTATGGATCAAATACTTCTTGGGATTTTGATATTATAACATGACAAGGTTGGAATCAAGACGAAAACTGAGTGCAAACATAGGACTAGGACCCCAGGTTAGAACTTATTTACTTTCGCATTGGGTTTCATCACCGTACAGTGTGGCGCTATGGCTAAGGCTTCCTCCTACCTCCACTGCGGCCGGGGTTCAATTCTCCTACGAGTTGGCGCGATTTTTCACATTGAAATGATGGCCAGATTGACTTTGTATGTCTGCCACACGTTTCCCAAAATATTTTAAGTCCAACTTGACCCCGAAAAAGTATATACCAAAAATTTCAAAAATGCACATGGGTAGTATATACCTATATATAATGCATGACTGATATGCACATATCAGCACAGGAAGTGTCAGAATCGTGGTATAATACTATATATACCTCTACAATAGGGAGAGGTCACTGTTTTAAGATGGGTTCATCTGCTCAGTGAGAAACTCATGTGGACGACGACATGGCCGGAACAACAGTTGTTTTAATAACGGAAATGCGGAAGTACCGTTACAACGTTAGTTACAGTAGTATCTACTTTTAACACCATGCGGCAGCACTGCGCGGTAGACGCGACTGACGCGGATCTCGCAACATCTCCCCCTTTAAGATAATAATGTTATTGTCTGGATAAACTGTCCTTGAATCTCTTAAAGAAAGATATACTTTGATAGCACCAGTATAGTCTATGATAAACATGAAAATGACTGTTGGTAAAGTCTCTGTAATAAATGTTTATGAATACCGTCAGGATATTGGCAATGATATGACTGTTTAATAATAACTCATTTGACTTGGCAAGTGTTCTTGGTAAAAGTCTATATCTGGATGTATAAAAAATATCAATATTGTAGCGGAGAGGCTTGTCCGCCGAATGACTGCCACGCAGTCATTCGGGGAAAGTGTCAACGCTCGGGAGTGGTCCGCCGAAACTCTGCACGAGAGGCAGCGTCTCGGTGGAGACGTGTATATAAAGTGCGACTAGTTCCACCGGAGGTCAGATCCAGCTGACAGCCCGAGGTGAACAGTCAAGCAGCTAGCTCCCGGAGGAGGTTGCAGACGACATTTCTACCAGCAGATGGCATTTAGATGGTGTGGCCAAGGAGTGCCAGGGCAATAAACCAAGCGAGTTAATTTTACTTGACGGGTTGTGTTCTTCGATCATTCATAATACGAACGGGCGCTACATTGGTGACAGCGGTGTTCTTAATACTTTTCTACGAACCTGCGTCCGGTGAGATCGAAGAATGGCTGAGGGAGGATCTGGAGAAAAGAAAATGGAGTTGAGGTCTGCGGTAAAGAAAGACGAGAATCGGGAAAAAGGGGCGGAGGGTGGACCACAGGGGTTGAGAGGCCGCCAGAGAAAACCGGAGATGGCGTTGGGGCGGCCTCCCATGATCGGTGGAACCCCTGCGACAGAAGGACGAGCTGCAGAGGGGTGGGATTGGGATGAGAGAACACCCCTGGTGCAACCTCAACTGCCTGAGGGAGAGGAAGAAAGGGCTCAGGAGGTGGAGGAGGAAGCTAGAGAGGCTGAAGGGGGAGAGATCTACTTACCTGAATTACCTGAGGACGCTGAGGGCGATACTGAGGAGGACGAAGAAGTAGAGTTCAAGGAATGCCCGGTGGACGAGGGCAGAGAGGTAAACGGGAGACAACCGGAGGCGGGTCAGGGAGGTCGGGCACGAAGAGAGCCCCCCGAACAGATAAAAGTGGAAAGGAGAGAGGGATTAAGAAGGCGCCTGATTCCCCGACGGAGGGGCTGGACGTCTCCGGTGGAGGAGGGAGAGATAGGAGAAGGAGAAGGTGTCGTCGCCGGTAGAGGTGGGAGGAGGAAGATCAGAGTAGGAGGAGGAGGAGATGAGTGTGGACCAGCCGGGGGGCGGAAGCCAATTATTAAACCTACCAAATTTGATGGGACTGGTGATTTGGCGGACTACTTCAACCATTTTGATTTGTGCGTAAGGGTTAATGGGTGGACACCCGAGGAGGCCGGAATGTTTCTTGGGTTGAGCCTAACAGGACCGGCCCGGCGATTGCTTACAGGGGTTAAACCAGCTACGGCGGAAGGGTATCAGCAGCTGAGGGAGGCCTTGGAACTCAGGTTCGAACCGCCTAATCAGATGGAAACTTACAAAGCGCTCCTCCGAACCAGGGAGTGTAAGCCGGGGGAAACGTTACAGGCTCTGCAAGAGGAACTTACAAAATACACACGGCTAGCTTACCCCGACGCCGATGCAAAGACGGTGGACGCACTGGTTCTGGACCGCTTCCTGTCCACTTTGGGAGACAGTCAGCTTAGGCAGTGGGTATATCAGACGCAGCCCAAGGACCTGCAGGTGGCTGTTATGACAGCAATAGGGGCGGAGGCCTATCTGAAGACCATCAACCGGGAAGGGGTAGACAAGTTCAAAGTGAGAGCCGCCGACGCCTCCCTCACCGAGAAGATGACAACTTATTGCACCAAGATGGACGAGATGGCCGCCATGGTGAAGGAGCTGAGCCAGAAGGTAGATGCAGGGTCCCAGGCGACCACCAGGAGGCGAACAGGCTGCTTCCAGTGTGGGCAGGAGGGCCATTTTAAGAGGGAGTGCCCCCAACTGAAGAAGGGGGGAGACGCCGAGAAGAAAGTGGACTCAGCTCCGCCAAGCGCTTCCCGCCCGGCGGAAAACTAGAATCGACCCTGACCAGCGGCCTTGTTAGGGTTGAAAAGAAATGGCCGGACGAGAGGGTGCAGGGGAGACAGGAAAAAGGGGGTAACGGGATAATAGTGGCTGGGAAGATAGGCGGAAAGGAGGTACAGCTGTTGGTGGATACTGGGTCGTCCCTTAACCTGTTGTCAGTGGACTGGTGGAGACGGGCAGGGGGATACCCCTATTTGGATCCCGCCGAAAGTGACATCTTTAACGCCGACGGCAGGCCCATGGCGGTGCGGGGTAAGTTCACTGGAAGCTTTCAACTGGGGTCTACAATCACGACTACCACGTTTACAGTAGCAGAGATTGGCAATGAGGCCATCTTGGGAGCTTCCTTCCTGAGGGACCACCGTATCAAGGTGGATATGGCGGAAGCATCGGTGGCGTGGCCGGGGGGGACTCGAATCCAGAAGGGCTGGTCCGGAGGATCCTGTGTGCCAGAGCAGCGGTGGTAGCCGGCGGGCGGGAAGCGCTGGTGGAGGGCCAGGTCTTAGGGGATTGGCCTGAAGGGCAGGAAGGGATGGTGGAAAAGGCGGAATCGGTGGGAAGGAGTAGCCTGTTCCTGGTGGGGCGAGGGCTAATAGTCCCAGAGGAAGGGCAAGTATGTGTGCGGGTTTTGAACCCGGGAGGGGAAGCCTTGACAATCCACCACGCCGAAACGCTGGGAACCCTGACTTCGGTGGAGGCTGGCGAAGGGGGGATCGGCGGAAGGTGTCGTGTGGTGGGAAGGCAGGAACTGACGGCGGAAGGGAGGAAGGTGGTGGCTGAGCTGGTGGACGGGACTGAGGCGCACAGGAGGAGGGCATTGGCCACTTTGCTCAGGAGCAGGATCAACGCATTCCAGCTGGGGCCGGAGGACAGGGGCCATACTACTCTGGCTCAACACCACATCAACACGGGGGGCACAGCTTCCCTGAAACAGCCGCCGAGGCGTCTGGCACCTCACAGGCGTCAGGTGGTAGACGAGGAAGTGGATAAGATGCTGGAAGCGGGGGTAATCGAGCCGGCGGTGGGGCCCTGGGCATCCCCCATTGTACTAGTAAAAAAAAAGGACAGTACAACGAGGTTCTGCGTTGATTATCGGCGGCTAAATGCTGTCACTATCAAGGATGCCTACCCGCTGCCTCGGGTAGAGGATTGCCTCGACACCATGGCCGGGGCTGCCTGGTTTTCCTCCCTGGACTTAGCTAGTGGCTACTAGCAGTTGGACATAGCCGCCGAGGACAGGGAGAAGACTGCATTTGCCACCCACCGGGGATTGTTTCAGTTCCGCCGTATGCCCTTTGGGTTATGCAATGCACCCGGGCCATTTGAAAGAGTCATGGAGGTGGTGATGCGGGGCCTGCAGTGGGAGACCTGCCTAGTATATCTGGATGACGTCGTAGTTTTCGCATCTACCTTTGAAGAGCACCTTCACCGGCTGGAGGAGGTGTTAGACAGGCTTATCCAGGCGGGGCTTAAGATCAAACCAAGCAAGTGCCAATTGGCCAGAAGGAGAGTGATGTTCCTGGCGCATATGGTGAGTGAGGAGGGGATAGCCACCGACCCAGCCAAAGTAGAGGCGGTGGAGGGGTGGCCCACCCCTCAGAATATCACCGAAGTGCGCAGTTTCCTGGGGTTAGCCGGGTACTACCGAAATTTTGTCAAAGATTTCTCAGCAGTAGCCAAGCCCCTGTCTAGCCTGGCAGAGAAGGGAAGGAAGTTTGAATGGGACCGAGACTGCCAGCTGGCCTTCGAGTATCTGAAGCAGGAGCTTATTAGAGCCCCCATCCTAGCCTTTCCTCGGCCGGAGGGGGAACTGAGACTGGACACCGACGCCAGTGACACCGGACTGGGGGCAGTCCTGTCACAAGAGCAGGAGGGGCACGAAAGGGTCTTGGCTTATGCTAGCCGCACCCTAAATAAAGTGGAGCGGAATTACTGTGTGACCAGAAGGGAGCTGCTGGCCATTGTCTTTGCTCTGAAGAAGTTCAGGCATTATTTGATAGGACGGCCTACGAGAGTAAGGACAGACCATGCGTCCCTCCGGTGGTTAATGGGGTTTAAGGAACCTGAGGGGCAAATCGCTCGGTGGCTGCAAGTGATGGACACCTACGACCTAAGGATAGAGCATAGGGCGGGGAAGCTTCACGGGAATGCTGACGGCTTATCTCGTAGGCCGTGCAGACAGTGTGGGAGAGAGGAGGCAGGAATGGAAGTGTGCAGAGTGATCACTCGTGCTCAGGGGCGGAGGAGGGAAGCACCCCCAGAAACAGTAGGGGAGATCTCGCCGGAGGCTTCGGCGGAGTCCCCCTCGCCGGCTGAGACTGGGAAAGGGAGCAAGCAGCTGACCCAATCCTGCAGCAAGTGAAGAAGTGGATAGAAGGGGAGGAGGTGGACCCGGCGGAACTGGGAGGGGCTGGCTACGAACTGAAGGCGTGGGCAGCCCAGAGAGACCTGCTGGGGGAGGTTAACGGTATCTTGGGCCGGTGGTGGGTGGAGCCGGCGGGGCAGTCAAGGTTCCAGGTAGCTGTCCCCCGAGCTATGAGGGAGGAGGTCCTCCGACAGGTGCATGGCTCAAGCTTGGGGGGGCATCTGGGGCGGAACAGAACCATCCGGCGTCTTCAGGATAGCTACTACTGGCCCGAGTTTCGGCGGGATGCCACTTGGTGGTGCGCCAGGTGTGAACCCTGTGTGAGAAGGAAGTCGGCCAGGCCACCCCACCGAGCACCCATGGGGCATGTGGCGGTAGGTCTGCCTATGGAGAGGGTAGCCATGGACATCATGGGCCCCCTACCAGTGACTAGGGAAGGGAACAAGTATATTATGGTGATTGCCGATTATTTTACCAAGTGGACAGAGGCGTATGCCATGAGGGATCAGCAGGCAGAAACGGTGGCTAGAGTCTTCGTGGAGGAGTTTGTGTGCCACCTGGGACCCCCGGGGACGGTCCACAACGATCAGGGCAGTAATTTCCAGTCGGCGGTGTTCCAGGAGGTCCTAGGGTTGTTGGAAGTTAGCCAGACTAGGACATGTGCCTTCCGCCCCCAGAGTGATGGGATGGTGGAGAGGGCTAACCAAACCATAGAGATGCTGTTGGCCACCACGGTGGCCAAGGACCAGAGGGACTTCCAGGGAGCTCGGCGGGGGCCCCGCCGGATAGAGTAGAGCCAAGGGGGTGGTAGTCTCTCGGCCCATCATCATCATATTGGGTGTTATGTTAGTAGAGGAGTGAGCAGAGGCTCTGTATGCTGCCATTACATAGGGCAATTTCCTGTCCCAGGATATGTGGCGGAACTGCAGGTGCAGATGGCCCAAACCTTTCACTATGCTCGAGAAGTGCTGGGTCGGGCCGTAGAGAGGCAGAGGCACGACGATGTGAGGGCAGGGGCAGGGGCAGTGAACATAGTGGAAGGGGACACAGTCTTCTACTACCACCCACTCAAGATTAAGGGCGTCTCTCCAAAGCTTCAGTCATACTGGACGGGCCCCTGGACGGTGGTCCAGGTTCGGGGGAAGGTGTTGTTCACCATACGGAAGGGGCGCCGTGTGAAAGTAGTACACTTCGACTCTATCAAGAAGGTACCACCAGAGAGAGACCTCGGCGGAGGGCGGGAGTTGCCAGGGGGAGAGGGGAACGCCATGATACGAGCGGTGACGCAGAGCAGGCCAGCAGACGGTAGCGTGATGAGTAACTCAATGGAGCCCCGAAAACCTCCCAAACGGTGGGATGCCGACTTGCCGAAGATTCCACTGGGTGGGCCACTCCTGCCTAGCTGGGATATTCCTGATGGGTTATCTGAAAAAGAAACTAAAGACCTGCGTGAGAAAAGAAGGCTGGAAATCAAAGAAAATGGTGAGAGAATGGATGAATATGATCGGCTTCGGCGGGAACGGAGGACGGCACCGGTGTATCTGAAAATGCAAGAGGACTGGAGAAAGCAGCGGCGAGCCTGGAATAGATGGAAACAGGAATTAATATGGGCGCAAAATGAAAATGAAGCTAATCAAAGAGTAGAAGAGAGGAACGCGGGGGTGCCGGAGGAGAGGAAGGCAATCACTCGAGAGGAGGAGAGAAGGTGGAGAGGAATGGTCTCCATGCGCTTCATCATGACCTCAAAGAGGAAGACCTTCCTACAAAGCATCACCCGACGTACATCTCAAACTGGTCTCCGCCTCTCCGGGGCCCAGGAAGGGTGGCCGCCGGTCACCAGCCTAAGGCCCCCCAGGGCGATAATAGGGGAGGACCCGCCGGGACCCAGCGCTCGCGGTGACATCATGACGACGGTTGACGGCAAGATGGCGGCAACAAACGACACGCGGTTGGTGGTGCCAAGAAGCCAGCAAACTTCTTCTAAGAAAACTAGATCCCCGAGCAAAGAAGGAGGGGAGAGACGACGACACGGGAGCCCGGGCGGGTCCCACAGCCGGGAGAGGACGGAGAGAGGCGCCAGAGAGGTGAAATCGGTGGTGGTAGCCAGGGAAGGGGAGAGACGGCGGAGCCGTTCGGTGGAGAGGAGGCGCCATGGTAGAAGTCAGGCTAGATCCAGGGGTCAGTCACCTCGGCCAATAGGGAGAACGCCACATAAACGGGAGACAGGTGGCCAGCCAATAAAAAAGAAGTATAGAAGGGAGGAGGGGCGCTCCCACGAGCGGAGACCGCCTGACACAGGGTTCCCACGCCACCGAAGTGGGGAGGGGAATACCCAGGCGACTTTCCCAGGGCCCGCCGAGCTCGCCGAAAGAAACCAACCAATCAGGGCAAAGGGGGACACGGGAGGAGGCGGGACGTCTCGGGGCCGGGGAGGTATAAAGGAAGGGCGAGGTGCTCAGTCAACTCAGAATCCGACAGAGAAGCAAGCACCTAATCTACGACGAGAAATTATCCACTACGCCGACTTGGAGGTCTTCACGGCCAGCATGCCACGACAGGCCAAGTCCAAGGGGGAGGGAGCCGGAGACACTCCGGAGTTCGCCTGCCAGATGTGCGCTGACAGGGGAATAGTAAAAGTATTTGCAAGAAAGGACACCCTGGAGCGACATGTGGAGGGCCACGCCGGAGCGGGGCTTGGGCACCGCTGCCCACTGTATCCAGAGTGCTCCCACCAAGTTCGCAAGAAGAGGGAGGGCGACCTCCGGGGGCATATAAGATCTGTACATAAAGAGTATGACGCGGACGAATGGCAGCCGGGGGAGCCGGTGATGCTGGAGTTCCCCGACGTAGGAAGCACCAGAGGACAAGGAAGTAAGCCCCGAAAACAGCTAACCCCACAGAAGGTGTTGCAGGGGGGTAGCCCCTTCAGTGACTTAAGCTCCCCAGGAATACAGCTGGGGGAAGGCGACACTCCTGGCAGTTACACTATGTCTGCACACATGTTGGAGCAGATGTTAATCCAGATATCACCTGAGAAGAAGCAAGAGGAGGCAAAGTCGAAGAGCTCTCCGGCGGGCCCACCTAGCGCTGGCACCCGCTCATCAGGGAAGAGGAAGAACCCCAGTGACTCGGCAAGGGGTAAAAGTTAGAAGAATAGAGTAAAAAAGGATATCAAAGGGGGCAAGGGGAAGTCCTCGGCGGCAGCAGCGTCAGCTCTGGCTTCTCCGGAGAGGGAGTGCAGCGGGGGGAGGCGGGGTGAGCAGCCGCCACCGGGCCCACCTGAGTCTTCGGGGGGGATAGTGGGGAGTCGGACTAAACCAGCTGTACGCACCAGCACCGCCGAAGTGAGGACTAAAATAGACGAGGAAAAAGCTAAGATAGCAGACCTGTGTGCCAAGTACGGCAAGAAGGGGGAAACACCTAATCAAATGATGATAAGACTCAAGAGACTGTTCCCGGGGGCGGAGGTGGACTATGATTTAGTGGATCCGGGGTTTGAGGAGGAACTCAAGTCTTACGAGGAGGAGGTGTTGGGGGAGGGACCTAAGGAGGAAGTCGGAGGAAGCGGGGAAAAAGGGGGTCCAGTGGGGGTCCAGGGCACTGAACTCACATTGTATGGACTGGACACTTCGGTGAATGTCTCTGAGGCTACAGACGTGTCACTAAACAGATCTCTTAATCTGGACGATGCCCTTGCTATGGTGAAAACTCCTTCGGCGGATACTTCGGCGGGGTCGGTGAAGGGGAAGGAATTGGGGGATTCTGCAGTACCCGCCGAGTCAGGGTCGGCAGCGCAAGGGGCGGTGGAGGAGGGGGTGCTCTCTACCTTATCTCCCACTGAACTGGCCGGGATTGATATTCAGACGCAGCAGCTGAAGAAACAGTTGGAGGCGCTAGAAAAGAAAAGGGCAGCTGAAGCCAAGAGAATAGAGGCAGAGGCAGAGGAGAAAAGGAAGAAAGCCCAAGAGGCAGAGCAGAAAAAGCAGCGAGATGAGGAGAGGAAGCAGCGGGAAGAGATATACGATATACGACAGGGTGGTCGGGGAGCAGCCTGGACCGAGTACACGGCCGGAGAAACGGGAGACGTTCGGCGGGGAAGGGCCGGAGCGGTTGTCGGGGAGGCAGTAAGACCGAAGTACACGGTCGGAGAAGGGAGGAGTTCGGCGGGAGCTGAGAGGAGGGAGAAGGACAAGGGGGAACCCAGGGCCGAGTACACGGCTGGAGAGAAGGAAGGAAAAAAGGGGGGGTCTTTTTGGTCGAAACGTTTACCAAATCGAACCTGTTGCCAAATGAAAACTTACCTGGGTGTCCTGTCTTCCAGTTCGGTGGAGCGCAGTCCGGAGGGAGGTCGGTGTAGCGCAGTCCGGAGGGAGGTCGGTGGAGGCAGTCCGGAGAGGTGTCGCTGCAGCACAACCGGGGCGGTGGAAGTGGACCCGGGGAAGAAGCAGACGGCCTTAAGCCTTAGGGGCCCAGAATTACTGGCGATATATTGCGATTGATCATTTGTAAATAATAACAACGATGTGTATGTAATATAACGACATTTTATTATTATTCTCTCTCAGTGACGCTGTAGTTAACATAGGGACGTAGTTCTCCGTCCAGGGTATTAGTTTTTACACCCCCCAGAGTTTTAAATTAGCTGGGAGGAGTGTAGCGAAGAGGCTTGTCCGCCGAATGACTGCCACGCAGTCATTCGGGGAAAGTCTCAACGCTCGGAAGTGGTCCGCCGAAACGCTGCACGAGAGGCAGCGTCTCGGTGGAGACGTGTACATAAAGTGCGACTAGTTCCACCGGAGGTTAGATCCAGCCGACAGCCCGAGGTGAACAGTCAAGCAGCTAGCTCCCGGAGGAGGTTGCAGACGACATTTCTACCAGCAGATGGCATTTAGATGGTGTGGCCAAGGAGTGCCAGGGCAATAAACCAAGCGAGTTAATTTTACTTGACGGGTTGTGTTCTTCGATCATTCATAATACGAATGGGCGCTACAATATGAATAAGCTAAACTAAACTCGAGGGGAGCGGTCTCCAGTACGTCACCCTCTAACCTATCTTTACCATAGGTTCCCCTAGACTGACTCAATTAGACGAGTAGGCTTTTTGGTAGCCCGGTTTGAGCGACGAGGCTCATCTGGTGTCTTAGGTGGTGAAGACACAGGGCTGTTTGCGACTGGCGGTCGCTCAGTCATGATAGCAGGTGGTGGTATGGCACTGCCTGACGGTAGGACTGTGGCAGTGGCAATAGGAGGCATCTCCCTTAGGTGTCGGCAGTTTCTCCGTTGGGCACCTGACTTGGTCTCGATGTTATACGACCTTGGAGTGTCGGCTTCTCCTTGAATGATGCCCTTCTCCGTCCAGCCCTTCTGGGAATCTGTCTTGACCAGGACAGGTTGACCTGGGACAAGCGGCTGGAGTGGCTTAGCACCATGATGCTGGTTGTATGACCTAGAGGTGGAGGATTTGTACCTCTGGTCCCTAGCGAGGATCGTTTCACGGCTAGGCCATACGGGCTCCAGAGTAGCTGATGGTACTGGAAGGGTCGTACATAGGTGTCTACCCATCATAAGCTGGGACGGGCTGGCACCTGTAGCTGCTATAGGGGTGTCTCTGTATACTAACAAAGCGAGCCATGGGTCTTTCTGACTCAGCATTTGTTAAGCTGTGTAGACAGCTCTTTCTGCCTCCCCGTTCGAATTCAGCAGGTATGGACTAGAGGTAATGTGATTAAACACATACTTTGCCGAAAATTCGGCGAATTCGGCTGACGAAAACTGCGGACCGTTGTCGGATACTATTTCTAGTGGCACACCGAAACGGGCGACAGCGTCCTTCATATGTCCAGTGACGGCTGTGGTGGTGGTAGACGTTAAGGCGAGGACCTCTATCCACCTGGAGTCACACATGACTAGATAGTCCTTCCCTTTGAAGACAAATAGATCTACTCTGACTCGCAACCAAGGCCCTTGTGGCAATGGTGTAGACATGAGCGGCTCGCGCTTCTGTGTCGGCTTGTGCTCAGTGCAGTGGCTGCACATGCTAACTATTCTCTTGATGTCATTAGTGATTCCAGGCCACCAAACACCGAGACGTGCTCTCTCGAGGCATTTGGTGATTCCTTGGTGACCGTCGTGGACTCGAGCAAGTATTTCCGGCCTCATGGAAGTTTGAATGACTATCCTTGAGGCGAACACAAGTAGTCCATCTGTGACTGACAGTGATGCACGATGTGCATACAGGCTCTTGAGGTTGTCTGGGACATTCTTCTCGTATTTCGGCCACCCTGTCAGCGTGTAGACGATAGCTGACTGGAGGACCGGGCTCCTCCTTCTTGGCATCTGATGCAGGAAGGGTTGACTCGACCGACTGGACGTGCATTTCTACATCCTCGACTGTTGAGGACAGGGTCGAAACAAGTGGACTCCGCGAGAGTGCGTCTGAGATTAGCATCTCTTTACCCGGGACATGCTTGGCATTGATGTTGTACCTCATCAACCTCATGAGTAGTCTCTGACATCTCAGAGGCACTTCGTCAAGGTCTTTGGTGTTGATGAGTGGCACAAGCGGCTTATGATCCGTGAGGACCGTGACATTTCCATGTCCGCGGATGTATCAGTCGAATTTCTCGCACGCCCAGACGCTGGCCAGACACTCCTTCTCGATCTGGGCGTATCTCTTCTCACTGGTGGTCAGTGTCCGAGAGCAGTAGGCAATTGGTTTCAACGCTCTGCCATGCTCTTGTAGGAGGACTCCTCCTAGGCCATAAGAGCTGGCATTGGCACTGACGATGACTGGTTTGGTGACATCATAGTACGACAGAACAGGCGTTGAAGCGATCAGCTGTTTTGTCGCACGGAAGGCTTCTACCTGCGCTGCATCCCAGGTCCACTCTCGGTCTGACTTCAGTAAATCATTCAGTGGACCGGTGACTGAGTTCAGGTGGGGCAGGTATGATCCGAGGTAGTGCACCATTCCCATGAACTGACGTAGCAGGGTGACAGATGTAGGTGGCGGCATCTGGTTTATGGCTTGGACTTTATCGGGGTCTGCCCGAATGCCATCTTGACTGAAGACGTGCCCAAGGAACTTGAGCTCCTTCTTCTTATATGAGCATTTGTCATGGTTTAACTTAAGACCGACACGATCGAGTGTTCTGACGACTTTGGACAGGCGATCGTCATGCTCAGCGTCGTCCTTCCCATATACAAGGATGTCATCCATGTAAATGAAGACTCCATCTAACCCCTCCAGGGCTTCGAGCATCTTCCGCATGAAGATCTCGGGGGCTGAAGTGATGCCAAATGGCAGGCGTCGGAAGCAGTAGCGACCGAACGGAGTGATGAAAGTAGTCAGCTCTTGACTCCATTCGTCTAGCGGGATCTGGTAGAATCCGCTTGCTGCGTCGAGGCATGAAAACCTTGCAGCGCCTGTGAGTCTAGAAGTTAGATCATCCAAGGTCGGCAGGACGAAGCGTTCTCGTTGGACGTTGACATTCAGCTTCTTCAGGTCTACGCAGAGGCGGACCTTGCCGGACTTCTTCAGGACTGGTACCATGGGAGCACACCATGGTGTTGGCTTGGTGATCTTCCTTACTATGCCTAAAGACGTTAGGCGCTTTATCTCCTCCCTCACCTTCTCGACCAAGGGAAAGGGGATACGTCTGGCGACGTTGACGGCGACTGGCTGGGCATTGTCCCGAAGTACGATCTTGACTGGATCTTTTTCGAGGCATCCGATGTCCTGACTGACGGCTTGGATGCGCATGACTAAGTTCATGCGATGGGCGACTCCTCGTCCTAGGAGACTCTCGCCGGATCCGTCCACGACCAGGACACGGAAGTTGTACTTCTGGCCCTTGTAGACGGTGTTGGCGATGAACTGTCCTCGACAACTGAGTGGACCCCCCGGGCTTGACAATTTGACTTTGACGTCTTTTAGGGGCGGTCGCAGCTTCACTTTGAGGTAGTTCAAATAAGACATGATGGAGACGTCTGCACCCGTGTCTATCTTGAACGTCTCGGATGACATTCCGAGGTCTAGTGTGACTTTCCAGGCTGAGCCACTGTCGTCGCAGTCTATGGCACCGATGAAGTTGTCAAAGTTCACCGCACCACAAAACTGGGCTTCTCCCTCGGTATCGTCGTAGACTTCTCTGACGCTCTTATTACGACACATTGAGGCAAAGTGTCCAACTTTCTGGCAGGACTTGCACATTTTCCCGATCGCAGGGCAGGCGTTGGGCCCTGGCGACCTGTGCACGTATCCACAATTTGGGCACTTCTGCTTCGACTGACCCCTTGCTCCTGACTTAGAGTTTGACTGGTTAGACTGACTCGACTGACTTTTTGTATCCCTGGCTTCTATTGTGGACGGCATTGACTGACGTGTCTTCTTTCTGGGTCGACTCCACAAGCTCCTTGTGTCGCGCTTTATCGGTAGCTGTCGCAAGTGTCAAGGTGTCTTGCTCCATCTGCAATTCGCGAGATAGCTCCTTGTCTAACATTCCGGCGATTAAACGATCGCGGATGTGTTCGTCTTCCTTCTCCTCGAAGTTACAGTGCTCTGCAAGCTCATGCAGATTTCTTATGAAGCATTCGACTGACTCGCCTTGTTTCTGCGAGCGCTGGTAGAATTTTGTTCGCTCGTGGATGGTGTTCTTCCGCGGGACAAAATAGTCATCAAATTTCTTCAAAACCGTTTCGAAATCGTCTTTTGGATCGACCGGATCGGGCTCGTCGTCTGTGGGCTCGGGGCGTGCGGCAAACTTAAAAGACTTGTAGATATGTTCAGCCTGGCGGCCCATAGTATATACCAGGGCTGAAACTTGCATGTCCGGCTCCTCATCAGGGATCTTCTCGAGAATAAAATAACGAGAAAACCTGGTTTTCCAATCCGGCCAGGATGCTGGTTTAGTAAAGTCGAATGGCTCTGGCGGCTGATATTTCGGCTTTTTTTTTTTTTTTTTTTTCAAACTTAGACTATTTCCTTGACTTGACTTAAACTTGGTTATTATTTCTAAATTGTTCCTTGGCTGACTGTAGTGTAGACCAGATTACACTGTTGACATAGTGACATAGACTGATTTGTGTTTGAAGGGCTACTGGACTGGCAAATCAGAGTAGGGCTTGGAATTGTCAGTCACAGACACTTTTGAAACTGACTAAACACAAGCTGACATTGACTTGACTAGGTAGGATGATCTGACTTGTAGACTTGACTTAACTGACTTGACTTGACTAGTAATACTTTAGATCTACTCCTACCTTGAGGTTAAAATTGTCACATGGTTTTTCATTGGAGAGGTCTCACAGACATCTGGAAAAAATCTCCTGACAAACCTGCCATCCACCTTCAAAACTTCACTCTAGTTGCTCACTGACATTTTGGGCTTCATCTCAACAAAGATGGGCTTCAGATGACCACTTCTGACACCATGTTTTAAGATGGGTTCATCTGCTCAGTGAGAAACTCATGTGGACGACGACATGGCCGGAACAACAGTTGTTCCACAACTTAACCAATACGGCAGGCGAGCGATTGGTCGGCGACGATGTAGGATGTTCCCGTAGTTGGCTATGTGCTCTTATGAGAAAAACAGTGTGGAACCAGCGAAACACACCCAGGGCAAACTGCAACATCATGCAAGTGCTGTCGCAGAACACAATGCCTAGCTGATAGCTGTAAGAAAATGCAATATTGCATGGCCTGAGACTGAACTGTCCCAAGTTGAACAATTTAGTGTCATCTCATTTGTTGCCTCTCTGTCTACTTGTAGTAGGCTTTGCTGAAGCCTACTACAAGTAGCCTTCCCATGCTAACCAATCAGACTGTCATCTGAACTCTCTTAAGGATGGGGAAGGGTGTGCACATGATAAGCAGGATGGGGGAGGGTGTGTGCAAGATACGCAGGATGGGGAAGGGTGTGCACATTATATACAGGGTGGGGGAGGGTTTATGCATGATACGCAGGATAGGGGAGGGTGTGTGCCAGTCCGAGAGAGGGGTATGAATGATGCAGAGGGTGGGGGAGGGTTTATGCATGATACGCAGGATGGGGGAGGGTGTGCACATTATATGCAGGGTGGGGGAGGGTTTATGCATGATACGCAGGATGGGGGAGGATGTGCGCATGATACACAGGATGGGGGAGGGTGTACACATTATATGCAGGGTGGGGGAGGGTATGTGCATGATACGCAGTGTGGGGGCAGGGTGTGTACATAATACGCAGGATGGGGGAGGGTGTGCGCAAGATACGCAGGGTGGGGGGAGGGTGTGCGCATCATACGCAGGATGGGGGAGGGTGTGCGCAAGATACACAGGATGGGGGAGGGTGTACACATTATACGCAGGATGAGGGAGGGTATGCGCATGATACGCAGGATGGGGGAGGATGTGCGCAAGATACACAGGGTGGGGGTAGGGTTTGCACATGATACGCAGGATGGGGGAGGGTGTGCACAAGATATGCAGGGTAGGGGGGTGGTGTGCGCATGATACGCAGGATGGGGGGAGGGTGTGCGCAAGATATGCAGGGTGGGGGAGGGTGTTTGCATGATACGCAGGATGGGGGAGGGTGTGCGCAAGATATGCAGGGTGGGGGAGGGTGTGCACATGATACGCAGGATGGGGGAGGGTGTGCGCAAGATACGCAGGGTGGGGGAGGGTGTGTGCATGATACGCAGGATGGGGGGAGGGTGTGCACAAGATATGCAGGGTGGGGGAGGGTGTGCGCAAGATACGCAGGATGGGGGGAGGGTCCCTAACATTTATACATGGGCCGTTTACACTATCCCAGCGCCGAAGGCGCTGGTTTTAATAACGGCAATGCGGAAGTACCGTTACAATGTTAGTTACAGTAGTATCTACTTTTAACACCATGCGGCAGCACTGCGCGGTAGACGCGGATCTCGCAACAGTCACTATAGCCTCTTTTTTAAAGAAAATTCTCATTCCCACTGCCTGCTATTCCCAAGCGCACCATGTCAGTTGTGCTTCTTCCATTCTATTTGGTCCCATGCGTATCTGATAATGGATTTTTTTTTTAAATCCACTTCTTCAATACTTCAAAAGAAAGTTGTTGTTTTTTTTCACTTTGAAATATGGTTGCTGATTTGTTGTCGTGGAGTGAATGAGTCCCATATTGTCCCACTTTACTTGTAGCAAGTGTCCCACTTTACCAAACACAACAAAATTTGGAGGTATTATTTCAAAGACGAGCACCCTTAAACAAGCCCAACCCCTGTAATATGTTCAGATATTTCATGATTTATCATTTTTGTCAATGTAGAGGAGGTAATTCTGAACAAATTTAATAAATTTGATTTTCAAAAAAGATCATCCTACATATTTGCATGGTCCACTTTGTCTGAATCAACCCTAAGCTTTGCTCAAGATAAAGACCTCTTCCACTCGGCGAAAAACCTTTTAAAACGTTTTTTTAACCAATTTGCAACCAACTAAACCAATAAAAACGTTATTTTTCTAACGTAAAAACAAACAAAAAACGTTTTTATACTTTAAGTGGGCTCTGATGCTGGATGTGTATTGGAGCTAGGCTACACCTATGAATAACTTACCCTGGAAACAAGGAACGACTTTTCACCACTTTGACACGAGTAAATTGGGTGAAAATTTGGTTCAGCAGAAATTCTTGTGAAATCTTGTGAATTTCACGAGTTCTTCACATTTCATTGTCAGATGCATGTAGGCCTACATGTGAAAGTCATGTGAAATTCACATGAAATCGCATGAATTTCATGTGACTGCTGAATTTCACGTGAATTGCTGCTCACAAATTCACGTGAATTCACGTGATCAATAATGTGAATTACACCAAATTTTCTTGTGAAATCACATGAATTTTACGTGAATTCACAAGAAATTGTTTCTAGGGTAGGGAGTGATCATTTTTTAACAACGGGGGGGGGGGCTGGTGGGTTTGTGTGCGGGTGCATGAAAAAAATGTCGACCCCCGTCAAGGAGGTACAATTTTTTTGACCCCTCCCATAAGGGACAAAAATCACGCGTGAACATCCCCTTTTAGCCTATAGTACCACGCTGGGTTTTCCACTGAAAACACATGAAATTATTTTGACCCCCCCATCAGACGTGTTGAAAAAATTCTGACCCCCTCAAACCCACCAGCCGCCCCCCCCCCGTTGTTAAAAAATGATCACTCCCTTATAATATATAAAGATCTCTCTGGTGTTGGGTGTAGGCCAAGGTCATACCATCGCATATGCTGCAAGGGTATAGGGTGTAGAACATGTTCCCCCCCCCTGTTGTTAAAAAATGATCACTCCCTTATTGACATGGACATGGAGGAGTAAAAAGTTAGTGACATGAGACATGGTCTTATTTTGAACATGTGACATGAGGCTTAGTGACAAAGACATGGGAAAATAGAAATTTAATTCCATGTGACATTGCCTTTTCTTTAAATCGACATGTGACATGGGGACCCCCCATCTAGACCCCCAGAGGGGGTCAGAATTTTTTCAAGCACTTGACCGGGGGGGGGTCAGAATTTTGTACTACCATCTTCTCGCAAACCCACCGACCCCCGCCCTCTTGTTGAAAAATGGTCATGACCTTAGGGACTAGAATTATTAGGTAGTGCATGGGTGGTGCATTTGAGGGGGGGGCGTAAAATTTTTAGTGGCCTCCCGAGGGGGAGTGTAAAAAATGTTGTCCCATCTTGAGGGGGCGGGGGCGGCTGCGATGTACAAAGCAGTCATTGTACATCAAGGGTGTAGAAAACTGATCTTCTACATCCCAGATGTACAAAGCAGTGCTTGTACATCTAGGGTGTAGAACATGTTCCTTCTGCATCCCAGATGTACAGAGCCATGTCCATTGTCGATTCTAAGAAATGGTTCTTGTCCCTTGTCTCTCAGCCCTATGTCCATTGTCAATTTTAAGAAGTGGCCTTGTCCCTTGTCTCTAAGCCCATGTCCCTTGTCGATTTTAAGAAAGGTGCCTTGTCCCTTGTCTCTCAACCCTGTGTCCCTTGTCGATTTTAAGAAGTGGTCTTGTCCCCTTGTCGATTTTACCAGTCTGGGGCCCTACTTTGGTATATTGAGGCTTGTCTCACCACGAAATATTGCCAGATTTCACAATATTGTATCTGAATTTTCCCCCACCAAGGCGTCAGCTTCTTATCAATATAGTTCATTCGGGGCAAAGTAGTAGAAATTCCCCAAGGTCTCCCGGTTTTGGACCCTAAAATGTTGGCATGTATGGATGTACAAAGCAGTGATTGTACATCTAAGGTGTAGAAGATGGGCGGTGAGGCGGCCGCAGAGTGAGGCAGCAGGCCGCCGCTGATTGGCTAGGCAGAGTACATCTAGGATGGACTACTAATGGGCGAGCAGGAGTCCATCCTGGATGCAGTGAAAGCTGAACATCGGCCCCGCTGCCAACTGCGTCCGCGTCCGTCGGTCGTCCGTCACAGAACGGCGGATAACAGGGTTAACTTACAGAATGAAGAAGCGCAGCGGTGACGCGACAGCTTTCCGGTACAAGCTAGAGAGTCCTAAGAAGATGCCACTTATATAATCACTGCAGAGCCTCTGGCGCCCCTGCTGCCCTCTGTAGTTGAGTCTGGAACTAAGCCAGGGGGGCCACTCCAAACATTTATGAGCAGGCTGTATTGCGTGAGTCACAGTGTTTAAGCACAGACAATGTTTAAGCACAGACAATTTAGCTACAGCCCCGAAGGCGAATGGTAGGCCTGGATAGACTTGCACATTGCCACATCTAAACTAAGGAAGGCCTACAGGCTACACAGAACAGTTATAGTTTGAAAATTCACAGTAAACCATTGTTTAAGTATAGGAAAATGGCATGGAAAGACATGCAGCTTGCTGAATGGTATGGGCAAATTGTTGATTCCTGATTTAGGTTTGTTTAATTGCAAAACAGCATAGAAAAACTAAGAAAGGCCTACACAGACTTGTTATTTGCTAAACGGCAAGGAAAGACATGTGGCTTGCTGAATTGCAAATTATTAATTCCTGATTTACGTTTGTTTAAAGGCAAATTGGTCACATTGTCCCGACCCTCCCATATGATTTTTTTGGACAACGGACCCATTGGACCCCCCACCAGAGATAGAAGCCTAGACCTACCATATAGATCTATCTATATGGGGGAAACTTCGTAGGCTCATATAGACGTAAGTAGGTCACCTCACCCAAAGCGGGTCAAAAATGTTCAAACACTTTGTCACAAACCTCACAGATGATTTATTCGGACACCGGACCCATTGGACCCCCCAGCCAGAGATAGAAGCCTAGACCTACCATAGATCTATTTATGTGGAGGAAACTTTGTAGGCTCATATAGACGTAAGTAGGTCACCTCACCGAAAGCGAGTCAAAAATGTTCAAACACATTGCCCCAACCCTCCCAGATGATTTTTGGGACAACGGACCCATTGGACCCCCCAGCCAGAAATACAAACCTACACCTACCATAGCTCTATCTATGGAGCGAAAACTTCATAGGCTCATATAAACGTAGGTAGGTCACCTCACCCAAAGTGGGTCAAAAATGTTCAGACACATTGCCCCAACCCCCCCCCAGCTGATTTTTTTGGACACCGGACCCATTGGACCCCCCAGCCAGAGATAGAAGCCTAGACCTACCATAGATCTATTCATGTGGGGAAACTTCGTAGGCTCATATAGATGTAAGTAGGTCACCTCTACGAAAGCGAGTCAAAAATGTTCAGACACATTGCCCCAACCCCCCCAGCTAATTTTTTGGACAATGGACCCATTGGACCCCCCAGCCAGAAATACAAACCTACACCTACCATAGCTCTATCTATGGAGCGAAAACTTCATAGGCTTATATAGATCTAAGTAGGTCACCTCACCCAAAGCGGGTCAAAAATGTTCAAACACTTTGTCCCAACCCTCACAGATGATTTTTTTGGACACTGGACCCATTGGACCCTCCAGCCAGAGATAGAAGCCTAGACCTACCATAGATCTATCTATGTGGGGGAAACTTCGTAGGCTCATATAGACGTAAGTAGGTCACCTCACCCAAAGCGAGTCAAAAATGTTCAGACACATTACCCCAACCCCCCCAGCTGATTTTTTCGGACACCGGACCCATTGGACCCCCCAGCCAGAAATACAAACCTACACCTACCATAGCTCTATCTATGGAGCGAAAACTTTGTAGGCTCATATAAACGTAGGTAGGTCACCTCACCCAAAGCGGGTCAGAAATGTTTTTTTTTAGATTGACTTAGCCCCTCCTATCTGATTTTTTCCCACACCGGTTCTGTAGGACACCTCACCCAGTGATAGAAGCCTACACATACAATAGATCTACCTATGGAGAGAAAACTTTGTAGGCTCACATACACGGAAGTAGGTCACCTCACCCAAACCGTGTCAGAAAAGGTTTGTATACATTGTCTTAACCCCTGCCATCTGGTTTTTTCCCACACCAGTTCTGTAGGACACCTCACCCAGTGATAGAAGCCTAGACATACCATAGGTCTACCTATGGAGAGAAAACTTCATAGGCTCATATACACGGAAGTAGGTCACCTCACCCAAACTGGGTCAGAAATGTTTGGAAACATTGGCCCGGGCCCCCCATAGAGATTTTCCCCACACCGGTTTTGTCGGACCCCTCACCCAGTGACAGAAGCCTACACATACAATAGATCTACCTATGGAGAGAAAACTTCGTAGGCTCACATACACGGAAGTAGGTCACCTCACCCAAACCGTGTCAGAAATGTTTGTATACATAGTCTTAACCCCTGCCATCTGTTTTTTTCCCACACCAGTTCTGTAGGACACCTCACCCAGTGATAGAAGCCTAGACATACCATAGGTCTACCTATGGAGAGAAAACTTCGTAGGCTCATATATATGGAAGTAGGTCACCTCACCCAAAGCAGGTCAAAAATGTTTGTATACATAGTCTTAACCCCTTCCATCTGGTTTTTTCCCACACCAGTTCTGTAGGACACCTCACCCAGTGATAGAAGCCTAGACCTACAATAGATTTACCTATGGAGGGAAAACTTCGTAGGCTCACATACACGGAAGTAGGTCACCTCACCCAAACTGTGTCAGAAATGTTTGGAAACATTGGCCCGGCCCCCCCCATGGAGATTTTCCCCACACCGGTTTTGTCGGACCCCTTACCCTGTGATAGAAGCCTACACATACAATAGATCTACCTACGGAGAGAAAACTTCGTAGGGTCACATACACGGAAGTAGGTCACCTCACCCAAACCAGGTCAGAAATGTTCGGATACATTGCCCCAACCTAGAAATCTAAGTATACATTGCCCCGACCCCCATGTGGTTTTTTCCCCACACCAGTTCTGTAGGACACCTCACCCAGCCTAGACCTACCATAGATTTACCTATGGAGGGTAAACTTTGTAGGCTCATATACACATAAGTAGGTCACCTCACCCAAACCGGGTCAGAAATGTTTGTATATATTGCCCCAACCCTCCCATGTGGATTTTTCCCACACCCGTTCCGTCAGACCCCTCACCCAGTGATAGTAGCCTACACATACAATAGATCTACCTATGGAGAGAAAACTCTGTAGGATCACATACACGGAAGTAGGTCACCTCACCCAAACCGGATCAGAAATGATGGATACATTGCCCCGACCCCCCCATATGGATTTTCCCCACACCAGTTCCGTCGGACACCTCACCCAGTGATAGAAGCCTAGAACTACCATAGATTTACTTATGAAGGGAAAACTTTGTAGGCTCATATACACGGAAGTAGGTCACCTCACCCAAACTGGGTCAAAAATATTCGGACAAATTGTCATGCCTTCATGGATGATATTTTAATTCAAAACAGCCAATGAGATTTTTTTTATATACTCTTTATTAGACACAAATCAATGCATTTTCTTTCCATCAGTTTGTTATCTGATTTGTCTCATCGTTTCCTACCTGAAATTATTTATCAAACATGCAACCTTTTTATAATCATCACTTCATTATACAAGGGTAATCCTAATATACCTCAATAGTTTGAATAAACCATATTTCTACTATTATCAAAACATTCAATATTCAATGTGATTACTATGTATTAAAACCTTGTCATAGAATGTCTGTATTCACCTTAAACCCTTTCTTACAATCTAGGCTACAACTCATACATATAATTGTTTACAATTTAAGCTACACCTCATACACATAATTATAAAGTCTACAATCTTGTAATCCATCCATTTTAGTGAATATGCTATAAAGCATTAAATCATTCATAAATCATATAGTATCTGTGTATTTCAGCAATCAATATTCACATTTATTTTTATGTGTTGAAACCCTGTCATTGAATGTCTGCATTCATCTTAAACCCTTTCTTACAATCTAGGCTACATACATATCATTGTAAATTCTCAAAATCAGACTGAAATCCTACAGTATTTGTACCTTTCCAACAATTATCTCACATTGACCTTCTCATTCACCTTCAATTATTATACTAATTCCCTATCAATCCCTATATAAGTTTTTACATATTAAAAGTTGTTCAAGCACTCATCCAAACATTATTTTCTAGCCTATGGCATCCCATTTCAGGTTAATTTAATTGGCCAGCAATTACAAAAAGTTTTCATTTCCCTCTACATGTAGGGTATTAAGATAAAATCTGGTATCCACAAAAGTATCAAGTAATGCCATCTTCCTGGAATAAATTTCTTTTCAATTCTGTATTTGTCCAATCGAGCACTCCTTACAGAAACTCCTATTCATCTATACCAGTGCCAAATGTCATTCTTCGATTTATGGTCAAAGGTATAGTCACTGGCTCCATGATCTCCTTTCTTGCAAAGTTGTTATTTACATACCTCCTGGCTAGTAACATTGTGCTTACAAATAGAAGCAAGTTAATCACATTAAGTATTGTACAGCTGGGAAGTAGTCATGTAACTTCAAGTGCATATTTCTCCCACTGCCATGCCACTGTTGCATTGTGATCAATGGAACAGTGACCCTGTGGTGGACCTTGATCTCATGATGATACACAGGATCCATAACTTCATGAGGCCAAGAGAAATTGATTGATGGTATCTTTAGGTGAGTGGTGTTAGCTAGCATAACTTTCGGAAAACCAAGATCAACACCTTTAATGCTCCAGTCAGCTGTCTCAAATACACATAAATTGCTCAGAGTGAGGCGATGGATTCCCTTAATCATGAACTGTTTTGCTTTAGTACCAGGACATCTTTTGATCATAGTTGTTGGTTTTAGGGCCACCACTGTAATTAAGGATACATCAATTGGAGATCTAAAGACTAGAGACCCTTCTTTTGGACGTTTAGAAATAGTAACATTGCAACTTTTGCTGACGTTACTTAGTATCAAATGTGCTTCACACAGTTCATGCTTTCTATCTATGTCTGGAAAGCAAACTACTGGATCCGAACCAGTGCAAATATTAATTCGGGAGAAATGCCTTTCCACTTTCAGTGGATACTGCTGCATCAGAGTGTCCGTTGAATACCCTTGTATAATTATTCCCGAATGCCACAGGGAAGTATTCTAGTTTGTATTGCAAATACTGTTCATTTGATACACCAGGTATTTGTACTCTGAAAGCTAGTTCACTCGATTCCTTTTCCCATAGCAGAGTCACTGGGACATATTGATAATACCACTTTTCTTTCAGTGGCACATGGCCCTGTTCAGTCATATATACATGTTATTTGTTGTGATTCTTCTGCGAGAGGTAAATAATGCTCAATCATTTATTTATTCACAATATTGCCTGATGAAGATACTTCAATAGTATCAAAACGTTGCCTACAATGAACTATTTCCTCCATCATCTAGATGTGAATGAAACCCAAAATAAAATTCAACAATTTCAATTATAACTTCTATCTATGGCTGGGGGTCCAATGGGTCCGGGGTCAGATAAAATCACCTGGGGGGGTGAGGACAATATATCCGAAATATTTTTTACCCTGTTTGGGTGAGGTGACCTACTTCCCTGAAAAGTCGGCACTGAATGAAGGAATTTTCTCATTGGTCAATATTGTATCCCGCTAGGTTCCTATATAGCTGCGAGGGATAGCAATCTATCTCTAGCTGGGGGGTCCAATGGGTCCGGGGTCGGACAAAATCACCTGGGGGGGTGAGGACAATGTATCCGAATATTTTTGACCCAGTCTGGGTGAGGTGACCTACTTCCGTGTATATGAGCCTACAAAGTTTTCTCTCCATAGGTATATAGCTGGGAGGGCTAGCAATCTATCTATGGCTGGGGGTCCAATGGGTCCAGGGTCGGATAAAATCACCTGGGGGGGGGTGAGGACAATGTATCTGAATATTTTTGACCCAGTCTGGGTGAAGTGACCTACTTAAGTCTATATGAGCCTACAAAGTTTTCTCTCCATAGGTAGATCTATTGAAGGTCTAGGCTTCTATATCTGGTTGGGGGGTCCACCTGGGAGGGTCAGGACAATGTATCCGAATATTTTTGACCCAGTCTGGGTGAGGTGACCTACTTCCGTGTATATGAGCCTACAAAGTTTTCTCTCCATAGGTATATAGCTGGGAGGGGTAGCAATCTATCTATGGCTGGGGGTCCAATGGGTCCAGGGTCGGATAAAATCACCTGGGGGGGGGGGTGAAGACAATGTATCTGAATATTTTTGACCCAGTCTGGGTGAAGTGACCTACTTAAGTCTATATGAGCCTACAAAGTTTTCTCTCCATAGGTAGATCTATTGAAGGTCTAGGCTTCTATATCTGGTTGGGGGGTCCACCTGGGAGGGTCAGGACAATGTATCCGAATATTTTTGACCCAGTCTGGGTGAGGTGACCTACTTCCGTGTATATGAGCCTACGAATTTTTCTCTCCATAGGTATATAGCTGCGAGGGATAGCAATCTATCTCTAGCTGGGGGGTCCAATGGGTCCGGGGTCGGACAAAATCACCTGGGGGGGTGAGGACAATGTATCTGAATATTTTTGACCCAGTCTGGGTGAGGTGACCTACTTCCGTGTATATGAGCCTACGAAGTTTTCTCTCCATAGGTATATAGCTGCGAGGGATAGCAATCTATCTCTGGCTGGGGGGTCCAATGGGTCCGGGTCGGATAAAATCACCTGGGGGGGGTGAGGACAATGTATCTGAATATTTTTGACCCAGTCTGGGTGAAGTGACCTACATAAGTCTATATGAGCCTACAAAGTTTTCTCTCCATAGGTAGATCTATTGAAGGTCTAGGCTTCTATGTCTGGTTGGGGGTCCAATGGGTCCGGGGTCGGACAAAATCACATGGGTGGATGAGGACCATATATCAGAATATTTTTGACCAGGTTTGGGTGAGGTGGCCTACTTCCGTGTATATGAGCCTACGAAGTTTTCTCTCCATAGGTAGATTTATTGAAGGTCTAGGCTTCTATCTATGGCTGGGGGTCCAATGGGTCCGGGGTAGGATAAAATCACCTGGGGGGGTGAGGACAATATATCAGAATATTTTTTACCCAGTTTGGGTGAGGTGACCTTCTTCCATGTATATGAGCCTACGAAGTTTTCTCTCCATATATACCTGGGCGGGGTAGCAATCTATCTCAGGCTGGGGGGTCCAATGGGTCCGGGGTCGGACAAAATCACATAGGTGGATGAGGACCATATATCAGAATATTTTTGACCAGGTTTGGGTGAGGTGACCTACTTCCGTGTATATGAGCCTACGAAGTTTTCTCTCCATAGGTAGATCTATTGAAGGTCTAGGCTTCTATCTATGGCTGGGGGTCCAATGGGTCCGGGGTCGGACAAAATCACCTGGGGGGGGGTGAGGACAATGTATCTGAATATTTTTGACCCAGTCTGGGTGAGGTGACCTACTTCCGTGTATATGAGCCTACAAAGTTTTCTCTCCATAGGTATATAGCTGCGAGGGATAGCAATCTATCTCTGCCTGGGGGGTCCAATGGGTCCGGGGTCGGATAAAATCACCTGGGGGGATCAGGACAATGTATCTGAATATTTTTGACCCAGTCTGGGTGAAGTGACCTACATAAGTCTATATGAGCCTACAAAGTTTTCTCTCCATAGGTATATCTAGGGTAGGTCTATAGGCTTCTATGTCTGGTTTGGGGTACCAATGGTAGGTTGATCTAGACATCTATCTATCTATCTATCTATCGCTGGGGGGTCCAATGGGTCCGGTGTCCGAAAAAAAAATCACCTGAAGGGGTCGGGGCAATGTTGACGAATACTTTTGACCTACCGCACTAGATCTATAGCAGCGCTCAGAAAAAGGAAGGAAAATTTTCTACCCCCACCCAAAGAGGGACCTAAATTTTTCATCCAATTTTCATGCCCCCCCCCCTCAGGAGCGGTCTGAAAATTTTATTCCCGCCTCCCTCAACCCTCCCCCCCACTCCGTTGATAAAAAATTAACACTCCCTAATACATACTGTAGGCCTACTAACATGCATGACCATTCATGTCAATGCTTTCCAAATACTTCCCCTTTTTGCAAAAACATAGACTTTCCAATTGTGAAACAACTGAATTTCTATACACCCAATACCCCCTGTTGGTACCGAGGGTACAGGTACGTCTGTATTACGCAGATAGTCCCTGAAGTTCACCATTTTAAGTTGGGAGTGACCCCCCTGTGTATTGGTTCCCAGCTGAGCCACCGTGCGCGCCACTGCAGCGCAACTTCGTTACACCGGAAGCCCTCGTACACGCGTGGGACGTGATTCAGGGTGCCAGTGTACAACTTCGTAGGACTCAATAGACGACGCATAGACGACAGCGGTTATGTCTTCTGAGGATAAACGCTCGGGAAGGCGGCAAAAGGTGATGAGAAGACTGTAACCGTCCGCCCACTCACTGGATCCTATGACTCTCCGGTACCAGCTTGTAGGTCATTTACATATCACTTGCATGCACTTTTTGATATTACTCCGCCGCATGATATTTGGCTAAAACTAGTGCTGTGAGTGACAACAAAAGTTCTCGGGCCTTCTAGAGCATCATGTCTGGAAGAGGGGCGATTAGACTAGTGTTGACAGGCTACAACTCTGGTGAGTATAACTTGACTTGACCCTTAGAATTTAAAAGGAGTACATCGCCCCTTCCGTTCTGGCCTCGGCGCCGATCGTTCCCCACCTGGAAACTGACAAAATTTTGTCTCTCATGTCGACATATAATTTGTTATGACCTCAAATCATGTCCAAATGATACATATTGGACATCAAATGAAAGCTTGAACTGTCAGGATTCTCAAAATCAACTTCATTTACTGATATCTCTATTAGTAAACGTGTAGGAGACGAAAAACCGCTACGCAAATTAGCGGAAATGAATGAAACGCTACTCCGTAGACACTCTGACTCAGTAGCCTACTGAGTAGGTATGTGAACGTCGGCACCACTACGAGCATGGATGTGTGTCACTACATTCGGTTACTGGAACGATGATCCCAAGGAACGATGATCCCACGGGAACGATGATCCCATTTTCTCCTCCCCAGGAACGATGATCCCATCTTAAGGAACCATGATCCCACATTAGAATACCTCTCATTGCTTATATTTACTGACCCATCTGCACTAGTATTCCATGATTTGTTGGTGATTTATGCATGGAAATTGATAGAAATGATGAATAATAATGATTAAATGCCCAGAAATGTCTGAAAAGGATTTTTTCCACACTGCAGGCTACTTCTCCAGGCTATTTACATACCCTACACATAATAGGCACAGTAATATCCAATTTTTAATGATTTATTGGTGATTTATACATAGAAATAGATAGAAAAATTTTGAATATGACTAAAATGCAAAAAAAAAAAAAAAAAAAAAATGTCCGAAATTGTCTGTACCTATAGAACTAGATCTATCATTGGAGTGATTTTTTTTCGTAATTATTTTACATAGAAGTAATTATTTTGTATATATTTATTTTTTACTTATATTTCTTTTGATTATTGGGGATACATATCATTTACATGGATTAATCATAGGGTTTCATGGATTAACAGACAAACTGTGAGTACTGTACCTACACACATTGTGACATTAGCATATTGTCACTCTCAAATTCTTCCTAGATTTCAGGGAAAACTCTTCATCTAAATACCACTTTGTCAATTACATGTTCAGAGATAAGATACAAACACAATATAGCCATATTTGAAAAGTGGGGCCATCATTTCGTTAAGATGGGATCATGGTTCCTCAAAAGCTGGGATCATCGTTCTGGGATCATCGTTCCTTGGGATCATCGTTCATGTATTCCTACATTCTGTGACGCTTTTAGGGGGTGTACATAGGCACAGTCACAAAATTTTCAAATACATTAGATGTGTAAACTGATGTTATGGCTGGATAGATCTAATTGAAATAGTAGTTAATAATTTCTTTACAACGAATCCTCTTACAACGAATTTTCGTTTTACAACAAATTCTATAGTAAATAAGTACCTTTACAGCGAACTTTACTTTGCCTGAAATCGTTTACAACGAATTTTTTGGGGCTTACACTGTAGATTACCTGGCCTTACAATGACTTCAAAGGAAGATATAGGTCGAATCAGAGATTTCCCTATACTTTCAATGCTGAAGGAGGCCTCTGTCGACCAAAAGTAAAATGGCTATAAAAAATGAACCCCTTCATATTTCTTAATGGTAGTATGATGAGAAACAAGTAAAATACCTCAAGTTTATGATGTATTAACCTCAGTGCTGAGAATTAGTCCTAACTAGTTTAAACAAGAAATGCAGTTGTGACTGCGTAAAAAAACGCCTCCCGCCGTTAATGTCGGTATACCAATGTTTGATGACATGTCTCATAAAAGCAGACATAAAGAAGATTTCACAATTATCAATTTCTCTATTCAGTAATTTTGTATTGTGAGACCTTATCACATGGGTAAAATGCAATCATCATAGCGCACTCCCGTACCGCTTCGCGGTACCGCCGCTATGCGGCGTGGGAGGCGCTAAAAAAATTTGTATATTAAGTCTTCCATTCAGTCCTTCTGTCTACCGGTACAGCCCCGTAGACTTATCATTACGTGAACAAAGCTAAAACTAAATAATTTCTCCTGACCTTCATATTTAGAATTTCTTGATGGGACCAACGTCATAAATTAGTTTAATGTCTCCACTTTTTAGCCTCCTAAGCATTTTTAAGGGGGTGAAGCCTAAATGGGTAAAACAAAATAGAAAGCATTTTGATGTATGGCCCTATCAGAGATTGCCCTATACTTTCAATGCCAAAATAGGCCCATGTCGACCAAAACTAAAAGGCTAATAAAAAATGAACCCCTGGATATTTTTCAATGGGAGTATGATGGTAAATAAGTAAAATGACTGAAGTTTACTGTGTACTAGGCTCAGTGCTGAAAATTAGGCCTAACCCCCCCTCCCCCAGGGTTCTCCACAGGATGAAAAAGCATACAGGTAACTTTCGAACACAAGCGCTGTGTGGATCATAGCGGTAGAACATGGGCCTGTCTCATGGGAGAATTTTGAAAAATTATATTGTAAATGGACTAAAGATTGGATTCTTTTGGAATTTTTAGATAAAATTTTACTTTTTCATGCCTAACTTCTGTTCTAATTGGCCGATTTGCAAAATTCAAAAAAGTATAGAAAGCTTATAGTCCCCTGAGAAGCACAGAGGCAGTGCTTTTCAGCTAAACCACACGGGCGGCACTGAAAAGCACACGGGAGCCCCGCCCGTGTACTCCCTATGTGTGGAGAACCCTGTCCCCATATCAAAAATTATTCTGTAGGTGCGCCTTATAGCTGTTTCCCTCTATATTTTATAGTATAATTAGCTGAACAAAGCTAAAACTCAAGCATTTATCCTGCCCTTTTATATTTCAAATTTTGTAATGAAATCTGAGTATGTGTATATACAATATGTCTACTTTGTCCCTAACAAAGGTGGGGAAATTTAGGAAGCCCTAAATATGTAAAATCTAAAAAAAGCAAATTGATGTCTGGCCACACCAGTCATTTCTATATACTTTTAATGCTAAAGTAGGCCCATGTCGACCAAAACTGATTCTGCCTGTTGGATAGGGTCAGTCACGGTCTGGTGATCACATGATGTCAGGTCACGTGACTAGCAAACATTCAAGTTGCTGGAAACAACTCCCTAAAAACCCCTACTGCACAGTGTGAGTGTTTGCTGTCAAAATGTTTTTTCTCTTATATTTTAAGGTCTAATCAGCCTAGAAATAAAACCCAATACAGAATATAGTACTAAATTGTCCATAGTTTCATACTTATAATGAGGTAGGATAATTGGAAATTGGTGTAAATTGCTCTGAAACATGTTGAGGGATTGCATTTTTGCATGGGCTCTGTCAGAATTCGATCATAGGTGTCTATTTTTCACCTCAGATATTTTGGGCTTTGAATCAGACTAGAAATAAAACACAATATAGAATCGGGTAGGTCATTGTCCGTAGTTTCATAAGATCATATTTACAATGAGGTGGGATAATTGGAACTTGGCTTAAATTACTCGGAAACATGTTTGTGATGGCGTTTTGTGCTTGGGGCTAGCCCTGTCAGAACTAGATTATAGATGTTCTTCCCCGTCTGGGTTCCTCGTACAACCACCTAACCCTCCCTGCCTTAGCCTAACCCTTAGACCCACTGAACCCTCCTGGTGTAACTCATACACCCACCAAGCCCTCCCCGTAACCCATACACCCACTGAACCCTCCCCGCCTAACCCGAACATCCACCGAACCCTCCCTGCCTAACCCGAACATCCACCAAACCCTCCCCCCCTAACCCGAACATCCACCGAACCCTCCCCGCCTTACCCGTACATCCACCAAACCCTCCCCTGCCTAACCGGAGGCGCGCAGAATTTTCGCGCCCTCTCTTTGAGATATAGTAGCGCGCAGGCTTTTTTGGTCAAAAGGGGAAATTTTTTTAGCCCCCCCTGAAGAGGGGTCAAAATTATGTTAGTAGTTATTCACTATTTGTCAGCAATTAGTCAATACATGGTAGTGGTTACTTACATTTTATCAGCATTTAGTCAATATATGTTAGTAACTGCTCACTTTTTGTCAGCAATTAGTCTAAATGTCAGTAATTGCTCACTATTTGTCAGCAATCATTCAATATGTAGAGGTACGTATTGTTTAACCATAGAGTTGGGTACCGTCTGGCGTGGCGGGTGAGTCGAGTCATCGGACGTTCCTCAGGTTCCGGATAGGTGGCAGCACCGATCCGGGTCTGTGGGGACATCTGACGACGAACACCTGGGTCCTTATATAAAGCCCAGGGCTCAGCCGCTACGTCAGAGGCCCTTCTGGCCTCCGCAGAATGTAGATCACCATTAATCATTATTAGCTGCCCCTTCTATACTATCCGGCAGCTGTGAGTGTGCATTAATTAATAAATCTAACCGTTGGCATACACTTGAAACACTGTCTTACTCTTTCTTTCCGAATCGTAAGACCCGAACCCCCAGGTCCGTAAGGCCACAACCCCTTACACTGGTGCCGTGACCAGTTAATTCTGGTGTATAGCCCGGACGTTATAACGTCCGAACGGCTAGTACATGGGTTAGATAGCCTCGGGGAAGCTAACCCAGCAGGGCAATTGGTTGCCCAGGAGAATGGCAATGGATCATTAGTGCTCCAAACCCATTCGAACTCCCAAGATGCGGAATCTGCATCTTGGAGAGATCCCGAACCCTACTATAATGATAGTGAGGAAAATCTACCAGACTCTGTATGACGTGAACAGTCCATACAGAGACAGGGTAACTTAATAGGCCAACAATCACTTGTTGACGAGTTAACTAATTCGATGTTCGAAGTTGGTGGTAGTACTAATCCAGAACATCCGGCACCAATGCCAAAAAGGGTAACATTCGGAGAACTACCTTATAGATTACCCAGACCCGGACTACCAATATTAGATTATAGCGCTATAGATGGCGACTTAACCTATGCGGTACCGGAAGGTGAGGAATTTAAACAACCGGATGTCCTGTTGTTAAATGAAACATATGTAACTTTGAACGAAAACCTAAATACCTTGGTCAAAGCTAAAGACGAAGTATTCCATGAAAAACTTCAGCTGGAAGAGGACCTGACTGGCATGCGAAGTGAATTCGAAGCCAGAAGGAGTGAGTACATGAAGGAACTCGAAAATGAAGAACTAAAACTTCAGGAAATGAGAAAGTCATTCAATAAAGAATATGACAATAGACACATTCGTATCCAAACATACATAGATACGAACGATCAACTAAGTCTTGATAAGGCAAAATTCGAATCCGAAATATGCCATTATCAGAGCGAGTTAGAGAAATTGAAAGTTCAGTGTAGTAAACAAGCTGAAGACAATGAAACCATCCGGGTAGGCATTATAGCTTACAATAAACAACTGGAGGAAGATAGACAGAAACTCACGAATTAGCTTCAGGAATTGCAGACTACTGCAATAACCTTAGACAAATACGTAGAAGCCGCCCAACTGACTATAGGTACTATAGATCCAGCTGTGGTGTCGACAATGTTGGGGAAAACATCCAAGGATGCAACTCCAATTAGATACAACCCATTCGTAGACGACGGGGCTGATAAGAATATATTATCCGGAATCTATAAGAAAACGGATAATACCGCAGGTAATGGAAACGCACCTACACCAGCAACTCCTGTGCTGGATACAATAGGTCCGGCACCACCAATACCAGATTTGAGTCATAAAATTAAAGCGACTCACGATAGTGCTACTGGAGCTAATAATAATACACCCGTAGCACAACCGAGAGTACCGGGACCACCGAGACATATGTTAACACCACCTTCATATTTCTCCCAACCCGGCCACAGTACACCAGCAGGTCCAAGATTAGCGAACCCACCTTCGGGTCAAGGTAATGGTCCTAATGATGGACGTTTTCCAAGACCAAACCCGCCACAAAACAATGTTAACGGCGGTACGTACCAACCAAGAACAACTTCCTATGGATATAGATATAATTATAATCCGGCAGGAAGTAGTAATTACCAAAATGGTAATAACTATAATCAGGGATGGAATCAAAATAATTCTTACCCTAGGTATGCATCTTCTGGAACAGCTGGAAATGCCGGTTACAGTGGTGGATGCCCCAGCGGTTCATCCGGACACTATCCTAACAACGGTCCACCAGGAGAGAACCCTCCAGGCGGCCCAGGAGGATCCGGATCCGGAGGAGATGGCAGGAAGCCAAACAGAAGAACTTCTATGCCTGCAGGGATGCAAACCATCTTTGATAGAAGCCAATGTATTCAAAACCTTGGCATTGACTGCTACCGAAAGGGAGCAGATGGCATGGAAGTCATGAACTGGAGCATGCAAGAAGCAGACAGACTACGCGGATGTAATAATCCGGCACGTAGACAGGCACGGATACCCCCTCCATATGATTCCAATGATCCATGGAAGGATAGGTATCAAGCTTTTGTCGACGAAGTCAATTGTAGTGGCTGGACAAAAGAAAAAGCTCTGCCGTATTTGATCTGTTGGTTGAATAAAGGTGGAAAAGTAGCCCTCAACCAATGGAGAGCAGCATACGGAATATACGGCACCTATGATCAATTGGTCGAATGTGCCGCATACCTATTCGGATCAATCGTTAGAGAAGATCCATGGGTAAGCTTCAAGAAAAGGACACAGAAACCTAAAGAATCTCACAAGGTCTTTGGTTTGGAGCTACAGGACTTGCTATCAAAAGCGCGTCCGAATTGGGCTCATGACGATGACTGCTATCTATAGGAGTTGTTTATACAATTCTACAATGGATTGCGGGATCCAGATCACAAACAAGTAGTTTGGGATTCTTGGAAGGATGACACTTCCTTCAGTGACCTGTTCATATCAATTGATGGACATGACATGAAGAAACGATTGGTAGGTCTAGGACCTAACCCGGTAAGAGCAGCTCCGTTTCAATACGGAGGTACACCTGCTCCGATATATGAAACTTCCCAGTTAGCCCCGGTCGATTCGCATGAGGCTGATGAGGAGGATGAATATGTCTCCGATGAAAACGGAGAATATATTGGATCAGTCCAGGTAGCTGGAAAGTATTACCGACAGAAGCGGTATAGGAAGGTACATTCGAGAGGGAGGGGAGGATCCGTTGCTGGTAAAACAGCTTCCGGACCGACTCAATCTGGCAATGTAACCTCTACGGCGAAGCCAACTGTGGCAGCCACTGTTGCTCCGACTAATATGATCGAAACATTAATAGCCGGATTAACAGAAGCTCTAAAGAGACCGAGAGTTGATAAATCTCAAAGGAGATGTTTCAGATGCCAGAAACTGGGGCATTACGCTCCCGAATGTATGGCTGAGAAACCTGTCCCTCCTAGACAGGAGGGTGTCTCTGGAATAAGTACAGAGGAAAACTAAGGAGGGGTCTCCCGATGGGCAAAGAAGGGGATCCCAGTGACAAATCTTGCCATGATATCACCATCCGTGATGATAGTTCGCATGTAGTAGCAAACTCGCCTAGCACCGAGGTGGTTGTAGACACCCGGAAGGTTAGGGAAGCTGATATAACAGGTGCCACGGGAGCACAGGGGAAACCCAATATCAGTAACGAGGCAGGCGGCTATGAACTAGCCAGGCTTGGTAGTGCCCACCTGCCCCCGGGTCATCCTTGTCTGGAATACCTGAAAGGATGTGGATCGACTCCTGGTGTGAACAATGACGCTCCAATCATCACGGATATGCCCTCTGTTTTAAACGGAAGGCGGTGGTATGTTTGCCTTACTGTTAACGGAAGATCTGCCGAATTTCTCATGGATACGGGAGCTAGCCACTCCTGTATCTCCAAGAGGTTCTATGATCTTATACCGGATGAACATGATACTCTCAAATCGGGAGGAAGTGCTCAGACGGCCGATGGCAGTACCTTGCAGACGTATGGTAGAACTTGTGTGAAGCTACAATTGGATGGAGTACATGACTATGTCATGAGCGCCACCGTTGCGGATATAGCAGATGAGGGGATACTCGGGTTGGATTTCGCATCCCTGTATGGAGTTGTGTTGGAACCCCAATCAGGAGTGTTGAGTGTGAAATACCCGTATCCTGTAAAGGTTAGATGTGTACTGAGACAAGTGAGCAGTATGGCTAGTGTGGCACACACTGTGCGAATCCCTTCGGGAGTAGCCTGTGATGTGCTAGTAAGAAGTGATCCTGCAATGCGCAATAAGCCTGCAGTGATAGAACCGGATGTAGCTACTCTGTCAAGTATCGGATTAATATCTGCAGACACTATTGTAGCAAATGCGTCCTGGTCGGTAGTACCTGTCTCCAATACTGGAAACAGTACTATCTACTTGAAAAAGGGACAAGTTTTTGGAAACGTGACCCTTTCGGAAACTGTAACGGATAGTAAGTTAAACTTACAAAAGGTAAAAGGAAATGATGAAATTTTGGAAGACTTACTCAAGTTGTATGAAGAAACTTCATTAGAAGATCCGGAACACTGGAAAGAGTTCTATGATTTGCTCTGTCAGTATAGGACTGCCTTTGCCAAACCTGGTGAGAAACTAGGTACGACAAATAAGGTAGTACATAAAATAGATACTGGAGATGCGGAACCCTTTAAAATACCGTATAGACGGTTACCTTTAGCGAAAAAGAGAGTAGCTGAAGAGGAAATAAACAAGATGTTGGAACAGGATGTAATAGTCCCTTCCAATAGTCCATGGAGTAGTCCTGTGTGTATGGTAACAAAGAAAGACGGTACTATCCGCTTTTGCATAGACTACAGGAAGTTGAATGGAGTAACGAAAAAGAATTCGTATCCATTACCGAGAATAGACGAAACCATTGACTCCTTAGGAGGAAACAGTTGGTTTTGTACCCTAGACTTGCAATCAGGTTACTGGCAAGTGGGGATGAATCCTTCAGATATGGAGAAAACTGCATTTTCGAGTCATATTGGGCTATTCCAATATAACGTAATGCCATTTGGTTTGTGCAATGCACCAGCAACATTTGAAGCAATGATGGAAACAATCCTAAGTGATTTATTGTGGAAAAGATGTCTTGTATACCTTGACGATGTCATAGTCTTCGGAAAAACATTCGAAGAGTGTTCTAATAACCTAAAAATGGTACTAGAACGTATTATCTCTAATGGTCTCAAATTGAAACCTAAGAAATGCCACATGTTTAGAAAGTCCATAAATTATTTGGGCCGCATCATTAGTGATGAAGGAATAAAAGCTGATCCGGAGAAAATCGAATCAGTTACGAATTGGAATAGACCTAAAACACCCAAAGAAGTGAGGTCCTTTTTAGGATTCTGTTCCTATTATAGGGAATTTATTCCGAATTATTCTAGAGTCAGTTATCCATTACAAGCAATAGCTAACTGGACTCCAGGAAGTACCAAGGAAAAATTTCCTTGGACGCATGAACAGGAATCTGCTTTTCAAAAGCTAAAAGACCTGTTCACGAGTACTCCGGTATTACAATATCCGAATGAAACGGATCATTTCATACTGGATACTGATGCTAGTAATGATAGCATTGGTGCAGCTCTCTCGCAAGTCCAAAATGGGAGAGAGGTACCTATTGCCTTTGCCAGCAATACACTGAGCAAAACTCAGCCCAATTACTGCACAACCAAAAGAGAGTTGTTAGCAGTAGTCGTATATACCAAGAAGTTCAAACATTTTCTATGGGGAACGAACTTTACATTACGTACGGATCACTCCTCTTTAAGATGGCTACTGAACTTCCGAGATGCTGAAGGAATGTTAGGCCGATGGTTAGCCCATCTATCAGAATATGGGCTTGAACATCACCAGATTCAGCATAGACCTGGAGTGAAGCATTTAAATGCTGATGCTTTGTCTCGAATACCAATCCGGAAATGTGATAATCCGGATTGTACTGATTGTGGAGCTCATAGGGCAGTGTTAGCAGGGATTCGAAGACCATTCGAACCCCTAGTTGCCAGTATACTGGATTGGTCTATGGATCACATACGACGTTTCCAGGAAGCTGACTCGATAACTGCGCAGCTACTGCAATTAGTACCAAAGGGTATACGTCCAGTTAGACCTGAGGTCTCTCTGGAAAATCGAGAAATGAGAAGGTTTCTTGCTCAATGGACCGAGCTTGAAGTCCGGAAAGGCGTGTTATACCGTTGGAAGCCATGTAATAATGGTGAGAAAATCATGCAAGTGGTGATACCACATACCATGAGACATGACATTATGTACTTCTGTCATGGACATCGGACCAGTGGTCATTTCGGAAGGAAACGCTCGTTGGCACGACTTTCCAAAAAATACTACTGGCCTGGCATGACAAGAGACTTGCAAAGATGGGTAATCACCTGTCCGGATTGTTGTAAAAACAAATCCGGACCCGGGATGGGCAAACTTCCCCTATCCCAAGAACTTTTCGGAGTTAGATTCGCAAGAATCGGGGTAGATATCATTAGTGGATTGAATACAACCGCTAATGATAATACCTGTATGATGGTAGTGTGTGATTATTACACAAAATACACTAAAGTATTTCCACTACCGGACCACAAAGCAGTTACTTGTGCCGAAGCCTTTGTAAAAGGTTGGGTACTAAGTTTCGGTGTACCATTAATGCTACACAGTGACCAAGGCAGAGAATTCGAATCAAATCTCTGGCAGGGTATGTGCGAATACTTAGCTATTTGTAAGACTAGAACCAACCCGTATAGGCCACAAAGCGACGGATTGGTAGAAAGGTTCAATAGAACTCTTATCCAAGTTCTAAAGTCACTCGTCAATGAACATATGGACGACTGGGATGAGCAATGTCATTTTGTGACACATGCTTATAACAGTACGGTACATTCAAGTACAAATTGTACTCCGAACCTTTTAGTATTCGGAGAGGATCTGATAATGCCTGCCGACTTAGTATTTGGAGTCGTAGGGATGGACCCGGAACTACCTTGCCATGTAGTTTTTGTGGAATGTTTAAGAGACAGATTTAAAAAAGCATATGAGTCTGTCCGAATTGATTTGGAGAAAAGTGCCAAATGGCAGAAAGCTGGATATGATACCGATCTAAAGCATCGGAAATTCCAATCCGGAGACAGAGTTCTCAGATTACATGAACCACTTAGACACATAAAATTAGCGTCTAATTGGGATGGTCCCTTCACGGTAACACAAGTTATCAGTGATTGTACCGTAGTTATTAAATCTGACCTTGGTCGACTTTATAAGTCAAATGTGGCTAGATTAAGGAAATGGTCTGGGAGGGAGACCTCCACAGAAATGTATGGTGAAGGTTCCGGAAAGATCCTGAACCAGAATCGTATAATAGACCAGGTAAAGAACACTACAGTGAAGTGAGGCCGTGGTAGGCCTAAGAAGTGTTCCGAATCAGTGGCACCCACGCCAACACCGATTAAGCGTGGGGGAGTTAAAAAAGTCTCGGCAGGTGAAGACAAAAAGAAGAGGAAAGGTGTCTCGAAGGCTAAGAAACACCTAGAAAAGGCTCTTCAGACTGTCAGGTCCGATAAAGAACTATCCGAGAAGGGGAGATACGTTCGTCGCAGCCCTCGAATTGCCCAGAGGACTGCAGTGACCTAACCTGTATACACAACGGGTGTAATGTTTACATTTAGAGGAACGGATGACAACTGACCCGAAAGGCTTATTTGTCGCCGCCGCATGATGTACCAATGGGTAGTGGACGGATAATCTGGTGGATTTGCTTAAGCTTTCCATAATCTCCACTTAAATCCCCAGACGAGTCATCGGCGTGAGCGATAATTACCTAAAAACAATCAGTTTGTTGATGTTCCACTTGTAGCACGTGCGTTTCCGCATGACATCACCGTGTCCAGTCTCGACTGACCTCTCGTGACTTCGCGAGCCGCGGGGAAATGACGTCACGAAAGCTGGCCTGTCGCCATATTGTTTTTTGGTAACGTCCAAGACGGTCGAGCTCGCTCCCTTCTTGGATTTTACCGGCTAGCAAACTCCTCGCTGCTCCTTCAGAGTCTGTCTCCTGGTAGGCAGACTCCGTCTGTGTCGGCCCCGGCGCCGTAAAAGCCGGAAAAAGGAGTAGTTTACTCCCGTGAGTGATTCCCCAGTCATGGCTGAGGAATCCGTAGCTGCAGCCAAGCTATCCGGTGACCCGGATAAGCTGACTCCGTCCGCAGAAGCTTTTCCGGAAGCTTTGTCACCTGTTACACAGGAAGAGAGCGAGATGATGGACGTGGAGGAACCCACGGATCGCTCGTTCGAGGAGAAGCTGGCCTCATTCTCACTGAATGAGCCAGAGAAACTGTTGTCTCCACTCCCACCCGAGGGATCCGGAGGGGCTACGAGTGTTGAACCCGCAGCAACTGGGTCCAAGACCGCACAGGTCGACGGACCGAAGGACCAGTGGAAGCCAGCAGTGGCTGACCCGTTCCCTGCAGAGTATGATGGTCGCTACCTGTACGTCCACCCGGAACTACAGGCACAAGTGACCTATGCTGACGGTACACCAGTTAGGTTGGATCTGAAGGTGAGGATAGCTATCGAGGGCGTCATGGTCCCCGAACAGCTGGATAGGACGCCTCCCGAATGGCTCCGAGACTGGCCGTGGTTCCAACGGGGACTCATGGTGGACGCTGCTTTCCGCGAAGTAGTGTACGAAGCCAACAGAGCTTTCCTGCTCGGAGGATATCCGAAGCCGGATAAGACTCTGTGGAACGTCAAGGCGACGAACATTGATTGGGTAGGCTGCGTCTCGGAACCCGAGGGGCAGACTTACCCACGTCCTTGTGCCACCCGGCCCCAGTACCGGACCACGAAGGAGTTTCGGGAAGCCGCTGCCAACTTTGAACAGTGGGACGATGGTTATTACATAACCGAGCAGGAGTTAGTGGATGTCCAAAACAATTCACTAACAGGTATGAACCGAAGTGCAGCCCTTCGGACGGTTCTCGTCCGCCGAATGACTGCAGAACAGGAGGCCCGGGAAGAGGCTAAGAGGGCAGCGGAAGTACCCGCACCTCCTATCCCCGACCTGAAGCTTGCCACCCGAAGCACAGCCGGTTCTGCATCAAGCTCCGGCAGTACTACCACCCCGGTAGAAGCCTCGACCTCCAGCACATCCGGAACCCAGGAACCGGAGGAAGACTGGAAGGTCAGTAAGAACAGGAGGTCCGCTGCTCGGAAGCTCAAGAATCTACCGGATTCTGCTAGAGCCGAGCCGAAAGCCAGCACCTCAGCCACTGGTAGTACTGCCATGGAGGTTGAGTCGTCAGACGAGGAGTCGGTGCACGAATCCTCGGTTGAGTATGATGAGAAGGCCACTCCATCAACTCAAACTGAGGCTGAGCGATGGGCTAACGCCAAATCCGGATTCAAAACCCGGATTCCGACGTGTTTCTCCGACTGTGCCTACGGAGTAAAAAAGGACGGCTCTACCCTATATGCCTGCCCGGACTCACTTAATAAAAATAATGAGTCAGATGATGAAGATTGGATGCGTCTTTCGGACGAGGACCCCAATCCGAGCAAAGCCTATCGAAAGATGTGGCTTATGCTAAACCACACCGAAGGGTATTACACTTATACCCAGAGGAGAAAGCTGCGTTGGGCTCTTGAGAAGTGGTACGGTGACGACCAGAAGTCCTGTCCCTTCTCTATCTGCCAGGACGAAGTGATGTCTCGGTCCGGACCTGGAGTACTCCAGCCCGGTTCCAAAGGCATCTGGTAGAGGCCCACTTCCACCATCACCCGGTTTACATTTGTGATCCGAGTTATGGTAAGAAGGGCAAGAAGTGCACTACGAAGGTTCAATATAGCCGACGTAGCGATCTGGCGAGGCACCAGAAGAAATGCCACGCAGAAGGTTTGGATAGGGCCCGAAAGCATATCATGGAGCTTCATCAGGAACTCATGAAGGAGTTCGACAGTCTGAGCGAGGATGCTTGGTCTAAGATCCGACCAGGGGACCAAGTCCTCTGCGAGGTTCCGAAGACCAAGGATTCGAAACTCCGCGCAAAGATAGTCCTGACTCCTGGAAAGGGTAAGCTGGACATGCACGAGTCTCTCTGGCAGAAATGCGAGGAATCCGGCAAGGAAGGAAAGAGAGCTCGTGAAAGGAGCAGAAGGGATCAGAACCGTGGTGGTAACGGTAATGGTCAGACCACCACTGCCAAAGTCAGAGCAGATGACCGCTCCAGGTCTCCTCTGGCTCGGCACCCCCATGAGCAGGTTCAGGGCACTCCTCAAGAAACCCGAACCTGCCGGATACGCTGGCGCAGTATCAAAGCCTAGGAAAGTTAACCCCCGCAACTTTCCGTCCTTGACCCAGGGACCTGGACCTGAGAGCCAGACCTTGGTCGTTGGAAAGGGTGGTCGACTTGTTCCCAAGAAGACCTCAGCACCTGCTGCCGCCGGATCCGCATCCGCTCCAGTTCCAGTTAACTTCACCCCGGAGCAGTTAAATCTTTATCTGCAGATGGGGCTGAAGCAGAACCAGCCTCCAACCTACTGTATGCCAACAGCAGGCGTGTCCGGAAGTCCAACACCCGGAAGTGGTCCTCAGGCCGCATCGACTCCCCCCAAGGCTGTCGCTGCACCAGTGAAACCAAAAGACGCCATTACCATTAAAACCGGTAATGCGGAAGTTTGGTTCGAGAAGTCTCGCCAGGGGGAAGCAGATGTCCAGAAGGCCATCTACACCCACTGGGAGAAATGTGTCCGTGAGAAGGCAACAGAATTCCATCAGGGTCTTCTTAATGATACCCTGTTGTGCATGAAGGAGGTTGCGGATGCTGAAAAGCAGCGCCTCGAGACCCTCATTCGGGACGATGTAAAGTCCCAGGAGGAGGCTGCCGCAGCTGCCCAAGAAGAGGCAGCGAAGGACGTACACGTCTTGGAGAAACGTGTCAAAGAGGAAATTACCCGGAATACCAACTTGAACACCAAGTTCATGAGGGTATTCGGAGTCGATCTCGACGAGTGGGACGGCACTCCCGAGTCGGCTCTAGCTCTTCTTAAGAAGAAGCATGCGAAGAAATCCGCCTAAGCATGCTACGGGTTATTTTCTAAAAATGTAACAGTTTCCTGCTGCTATAGGTGCAGTACCAATGTAGCAGCTTTCCCGCATACCATACGCTGACCTGTTGACTTCTTCTCTGCCTTCTCTCTACAGTGTACCTGACAGTGTACACTACTATTGCAACATAGGAATGATCAGTCCCTAACTTTTGGCTGAGTTTGTTGACGTTTGCAACATGTTTTTTGTTGACTGGTGCCACACTCTCACTCACTGATGACATTGACACTTCAGTTTCATTCAATCTCTAACCCTCATTATAGACACATTAGATGGAGCCAGCTTGGGCTTTTTTACGAAACTAAAAGCTCCTGCTAACTTTTAAAAAAAAACATGACGAGGGGGGGTCAAAACTGAGTTTGTTGATGTTTTTCGGCCGACTTTTCGGCAGATTTTCAGTGACACTGACAGTGAATTCGCCACACTAACAACAGTTTGACAGGGACAGTTAATTCGCCAATGGCAATAGGCCTACTAAGGGGCTGTCCATAAATTACGTCGCACTGGATGGGGGGGTCAAAAATGGTCAAAAAAAGCATGACGTCATTTGTACACAGCCCCGTCAGCTGGCGGAGGGTGTCAGAGTTACACAGAGCTTGCGGAGGGTGTCAGGGTTACAAGCAGAGCTGGCGGAGGGTGTCAGGGTTACACATAGAACTGGCGGAGGTTGTTGGGGTTACATGCGGGGCTGGTGGAGGATGTCGGAGTTACACATAGCTGACGGAGGGTGTTGGGGTTACACACAGAGCTGGCGAAGGGTGTCAGGGTTACACACAGCTTGCGGAGGGTGTCAGGGTTACATGCAGAGCTGGCGGGTGGTGTCAGGGTTACACGCATAGCTGGAGGAGGGTGTCTGGGTTACACGCAGAGCTGGAGGAGGGTGTCGGGGTTACACCAGAGCTGGAGGAGGGTGTCGGGGTTACATGCAGAGCTGGCGGGGGTTGTCAGGGTTACATGCAGGATTTAGGATCTTAATCAGGGCTTATGGTTTTATTAAAGTACCATGCACGCTTTTTAGTTAAGGGAATTGTCATTTTTTAAGGGGGGTGGTGGGTTGGTTAGGGACAAAAAAATTTAGTGGGGGACAAAGAAATTTCGCCCCTTTTGAGTGAAAATCCCCACTAAAGAATAAAAGGGAGGGACGGAAAAATTTCAGACCCCTCGGAAGGGGGAGGGGGAAACAAATTTCACTCTTTCTTAGTGAAATAGCCTGCGCATTGCTATAGCATGAAGGGGGAGGGGCAAAAATTACTGACCCCTCTGAGGGGGAGGGTCAAAAACATTTGGACGTGCCTGCCTGAAAATCCACCACCCCTTCCCTGTTATTAAAAAATAACCAAACCCTTAAACCTTATGTGGGCGTTTACACTAGTGCCACAACTTAACAGGCCAGCGATTGGTCAGCATTAATGTTAGGATGTTCCCGTAGTTGGCTATGTGGTCTTATGAGAAAACGCAGTTGTGGAACCAGCGAAACACACCCAGGGCAAACTGCAACATCATGCAAGTGCTGTCGTTGAACGCAATGCCTAACTGATAGCTGTCAGAAACTGCAATATTGTATGGCCTGAGACTGAATGTTCCCAAGTTGAACATGTCAATAAAGAACCCCCTAACAACTATAAATGTTGTTTCAAGATTGACCCAATATTGAAACAACATTAAATCAAGATAGAAATACAAACATTCAATCAGTGCTGATGGTTAGATGTTGAATCACAGTTGATTTTGATTATGTTGTGTCAACTTTCAAATTCAACTTTATTTCAACCCTGTATCAACTGTTGATATGCAAGTATTGTTTCAACCCTGAATCAGTGTTGATGTGCCCAGTTGGGGAACCTTAAAGTCAGGGTGTGGCTATTACATGGTTTTTATGGTAGTCAGTATTATAGTGGGGACCTTCATGTGAGGGCATGAAGGAGCAGAATAACTTCATTGGGAGTCCACAAGGAGAAATCTCCTTCCATACTAACAGTGGGCATACCAGATTCGTAAAAGGCGACAAACTTGGGGTTTCTTGTGTCTTGGGGTGAGCATGTGGGCAGCTGGTGTCCATATGCGCGGGTCTGGGCTTACATGCTTGTCTTTTGCCATGGGATTCCCCCTCAGTGAACCACGTCTGAGTGATCAAAGGCCGTGGTTTGTCTGGCCCTGCCTATGGGACCAGGCAAATAAAAGAACACTTGCTATCCTTCGAAAAGAGTAGGGGAATGAAGCCCCGGTAGCGGTTTTCCCCCTCGACCCTCCTCATAGATTCGGTCATTCATCTCATAGATTCGGTCATTCATAGATTCGGTCACTGCTGTGTCGGGCAAGCAGCATATAAATACCTGTCCAAAAAGAAAAGAAAGGACTTAATGTCCGAGAAACCTTGAATGTCTGAGTTCCTCGATGGCCCCCGGACGTAAAACTAAACAAACAAACAAACAAACAAACTCGGTCAGAATTTGTCCATGACACTATTTGTCACTGTTAATCAATTGACAGTTTTGCCTCATCATAAATTTCTTCACAAGTGAATTTGACTGATCCTGTTCTGTTTGTTATTGGATTATTTTCCTTTTGGGCAAAAAGCCAATGCACAACAACTGTTCTAATTTAGATCTGTACTTTTTCCAGATTCTCTGTGAAGTCTGTTGCTATTGCAACTAGTGCAACAGTTACAACTACACCTAGGGACTACTGTCACGACACAACCCACTATGTTTACTTCTATGACTTCAACGGGACAGGCACTTGCAGATCCAGCTGAATCAGCCAGCTACCTGGATAAAGCTTACTGGACTGCAACAGTAGTTTACCAGGGAGTAGCAACAGATGCAACAACAAGCAAAGTTTTGCTTTACAACAGTCGCAGCAGGCCTTTTGGACAGCTTCCTGCACAGTTCCCTTCCCAACAACAGTTGCCTGAGGCCATGGTGTCTTACAGATAACAGCTGCCTGAGGCCAGCCTAAATGATATCACCAACCAAATCAAGGTCAGAATGGTATGAATTTTGACCCCTATGGGCCTATGTCTATGGTCATCCCAACTGTCATCTGCCTGCTGATAATGAGCCTGATCAGGAAGAGGAGAACACTTGCAATCCTTCGAGAAGAGTAGGGGAATGAATCGCCAGTAGTGGTTATCCCCCTCACCACTCTTCATAGATTCGATCATTCATGTTATAGATTTGGTCATCCATAGATGCGCTCACTGCTGTGTCGGCAAGCAGCATATGAATACCTGTCTACCCTTTTGGACAAGCAGACAAAAAGCTTTTAATTATCTGTCCAAACAGAAAAAATGACTTTTCCCAGAACCACAGTAACTCTACTAACTTATTAGTATTATTAGTGGGGGTAAAATCAACCAAACCAAATCAATCAAGAAACCTTAAGGGCATATAATATGCAGCCATGGAGCCATGGGGGTGTTTGCAAAAGTAAGAAAGGGTCATGCAGGGGAGTGGAAGAGGTCACACATGAAGGCACTAACAGTGTCTGAGTGTAAGGTTTCAGAAAGGTATATGTATAGACCTGGTCGTGAGTGGTAGAGAAAAACATTATTCTTCAAAGACAAATGCAAGTATGTAAGGTGTTTGGTACCCAGGTTCGATTCCTGGCATGGCCTATTCAAATTTATGCTGGTGCAAAAGTGGACATATTGGCCATTGGTCCCACCAAACACCTAGATACTTTGTGATTACAGAATAAAAACATCCCAATGAAGTTGACACACTCGGAGAGAATCATGGTGTAGAGTTATAGTGGGGGTGATGTACGTTGTTATGGGTGGTGTACTGTAAATTCTCTCATACTAGCTGCATCTCTCGTATAAACCACACCCTGAGTTAGTGGGTGAGCTATAAGCGACATTCAGGACCTGTAAATTGATATTTTAGTACTTTTCTATAGTGTCAAATACCCTCATATAAGCTGCACCCTGACTGGGCTGTTACTATAAGCCTATTTTATATTTGGGTTCTGGTATAATCCGCGGCTTATACAAGAGAATTTATGGTAGGTGAGTGGTAGGTGTCCTACAGGTAAGTAGGGGTTGTGTAAGAGAGTGGTAAGTGTTTGACTGGTAAATAGCGTTGATGTAGGGTGTGGAAGAGAATACACATGTAGGCACTGTTGGTGTCCATAGGTGATATGTTTTATACAGGTAAATTCAGCTGTGAGTGATTAGTTTTCTTTAATAATGATTACAAATATTTTAGGTGATAGTATCCAGGTTCGATTCCTGGCATGGCCTATTCAATTCTATGTTGGTGCAAAAGTGGACAGATTGGCCATTGGTCCCGCTAAACACCTAGATACTTTGTGATTGCTCTATATAGGAAATTGGATTTGTAGATTGCCGGTTATAAACTATTGATTTAACACTGGTTTGCTTTGGTTGATTTTACCTCTACTAAGTGTACTTGAAAGTTAGCTGAGTTACTGTGGTTCTCAGACATTATGTCCTTTCTTTTCTGTTTGGACTAGTATTTCAAAGCTGCTTGTCCAGACAGCTAGATGACCGCATCTATGAGATGAATGATCGAATCTATGAAGAGGGAGCAAAGGGTTGTGTAAGAGTAAAAGTTGGTGTCCTACAGATAGGAGGGGTGATGTAGATGAGTGGTAGGTGTCCTACAGGTAAGCAGGGGATGTGTGAGAAGTAGGTGTCCTACAGATAGGATGGGTGGTGTAGGTGAGTGGTAGATGTCATACAGGTAAGCAGGGGTTGTGTGATAAGTAGGTGTCCTACAGATAGGATGGGTGGTGTAGGTGAGTGGTAGATGTCCTACAGGTAAGCAGGGGTTGTGTGATAAGTAGGTGTCCTACAGATAGGATGGGTGGTGTAGGTGTCATACAGGTAGGCACCATGATCTACCAAAAATCATGCATCCATCGCAATTTGTTAAATCCACACATTCCTACTGTAAGTTGATGTCTACCTTGACCCATGCCCTGACATATTGTATGATAGCCGCAGGCCTTATTTTCATCTTCCATCGCTCAATACCTTAGCCAGGCACCATGATCTACCAAGAAATGAGAGTAGAAAAGGAATTAATGCATCCATCTCAACTAGTTGACATGCACTTATTCATTCCTTTCTCAATTCAATGTACACCCAGAGACCTACCCATACACATTGTATGATAGCCGCAGGCCTTATTTTGCTCAATATCTTCCTTTGCTCAATACGTCAGCCGGGCACCATGATCTACCAAGAAATGAAAGTAGAAAAGGATATCCTGCATCCATCGCAATTTGTCGACATGTATGGATCCACTCATTCCTACTGTAAGTCGATGTCTACCTTGACCAATGCCCTGACATATTGTATGATAGCCGCAGGCCTTATTTTCATCTTCCATCACTCAATCTGTTAGCGGGGCACCATGATCTATGAAAAAATCAGTCGAAAAATAGGTCATGCATCCATCTCAATTTGTTGACATGTACCCAATCATTCCTACTGTAAGTCAATATCTACCTTGACCGATACCCATGACATAATGTATGACAGCCGCAGGCCTTATTTTCATCTTCTATTGCTCAATATGTTTGTCGGGCATCATGATCTACCAAATAGTAAGGATAGAAAAAGAAATCATGCATTCATCTCAACTTGTCAACTTGTACCCACTTATTCCTGCAGTAATTCCATGTCTACCCGACCATTGCCCTGACACATGGTATGATAGCCGCACAAGATTCATCATCTTCCCATTACTTAATACGTTAGCCGGACACCATGATCTACCAGAGTGTAAGAGTAGAAAAAGGAATCATGCATCCAGCTCAACTTGTGAACTTGTACCTATTCATTCCTGCAATAATTCAATGTCTACCCCAACCATTGAGATGGATTTTCGGGTGCTCGGTCAATGAATTAGGCAATAGAATGTGTATATCTGAATTGTGGTATCAATGCGGTGGGATATGGCTATCTTCAAAATAGACAAAGGATTTCTATGGCAGAAGTGAGGTACACCTCAGAATTGGACCATGAATGCAAAATTCTTCTTATGTTGGATACAATAGACAATTTCTGGGTGCTCGGTCAATGAATTAGGCAATAGAATGTGTGCATCTGAATTGCAGTATTGATGCAGTGAGATATGGCTATCTTCAGTATAGACATAGGATTGCTATGGGAGTAGGGAGGTACACCTCAGAATTGGACCATGAATGCAAAATTATTCTTTCATTGGCCACAATAGGCAATTTCAGGGTGCTCGGTCAATGAATTAGGCAATAGAAAGTGTGTATCTGAATTGCTGTATCAATGCAGTGGGATATGACTATCTTTGGTAGAGAGATAGGATTTCTATGGGAGTAGGGAGGTACACCTCAGGATTGGACGATGAGGGCAAATTTCCTTTTTCTTTAGCTACAACAGGCAATTTCAGGGTGCTCGCTCAATGAATTAGGCAATAGAATGTGTATACCGGAATTGCGATATCGATGCGGTTGGATATGCCTATCTTTGGTAGAGACATAGGATTTCTAGGGGAGAAGGGAGGTACACCTAAGGGTTGGACCATGAATGCAAAATTCCTTTTTCTTCAGCTACAATAATGTAGCGACAGCGCTATGCTGTTGCGGGGATCGGCGGGGAAGGCTGGTACGTCCCCGCACCACTAGGGGGCGCGCCGTTGCAGCGCCTATATATTGCGCTGCGGGGCGGCCGCGAGTCAGTCTATCTCTGTGTTTGGTCGAGTGCAGACTGCCAGCCCTCCCCGCAGAGCCTGACTGAAGGAACGACGAAGGGTTATTGCATAACATACCAGCTCTTGGCCTCAGGTGCCCTTGTTGTACTGTTTGGTTCATAATATACGGGTTATTCCCACAACCATACGTGGCTAGTCCACCCAACACTCCCCGCCTAACCCAAACATCCACCCAACACTCCCCGCCTAACCCGAACATCCACCCAACACTCTCCACCTAACCAGAACATCCCCCGTCTACTTTGGCAGTATTGATGTCAAAGTGTTTTCTTCTAGTACCGGGTATTTGGGGTTTAAATAGACCTAGAAATAAAAGTCAATAGTGTATCTTGTAGGGCATTGTCTGAAGATGCCAAAAAAATATGGTCTCAGTGTCATAGGATTAAGGAGAAATGACGTAGAATGCTGTCAAAAAGTCGCGAAAATGCATTTTTGTTTCCTCTGGCCGTAGATTTTGGCAGTATTGTTGTCAAAGTGTTTACTGGTATGTCAACGAACCGTTACAAGTCGATGTTGTAATTAACACTGAATCCAGAGAAGTTCTTTGATCCTTGTTTATTGCATGATGACAGAGTGTACATATAGGTGATAACAATGATACACTTGCCAGCGTGCAGGCTCTGGCCCTAAGCTCCTAGCTCAACCTGTCGTAGGTCCTAGATACTAGGGAGGTTGTATGTGGTATAATGTAAGTAGGAAAAGATGAGCTTAGAATAGATGATTGGGAGCTGCTCACCAGGTCTTAAATACTATGGTGAGCAGCTCACAGGGTGATAAAATGTCCTGGTAGGAACAGGTCAGATCTGGTTGGGTCTGACCAGATCCGACGCGTCACCATACCCGGTAATGATTCTATTTATGGATGGACCAATCAGGATGAAGGGAGGTTGTGGAATTTCCCTGCATCCTAGAAACGCGTCCACAGGTATGTCGGTATGTTGTGATACTCCCAGTGAGTCAGTGCCCAGAAATAGGATGGGTCCTGCTCTCACAACATCCTGGTATGGGTGATGTAAGAGCAGCTCACTGTACACACTGGGGGGGGGGATTGAGCTGTGAGCTTGTGAGCAGGTCCTGAGCGTATATGGCGAAGTATTTGATAAATGTGTGAAATAATGAATAATACCCAGAATCGTCCATTGACAGGTACTTCTATTTAGATTTTGCATGGATATAATCCTATCTTACCCGTACATCCATCCGACCCTCCCCGTCTAACCCCGACATCCATCCAACCCTCCCACCCGGTAGGCCTACACCCACCGAACACTCCCCACCTAACCTGAACATCCACCCAACACTCTCCGCCTAACCCCACCATCCACCCAACACTCCCCGCCTAACCCCAACATCCACCCAACACTCCCCGCCTAACCCCAACATCCACCCAACACTCCCCGCCTAACCCCACCATCCACCCAACACTCCCCGCCTAACCCGAACATCCACCCAACACTCCCCGCCTAACCCGAACATCCACCAAACACTCTCCGCCTAACCCGAACATCCACTCAACACTCTCCGCCTAACCCGAACATCGACCGAACACTCCCTGCCTAACCCAAACATCCACCCAACACTCCCCGCCTAACCCCAACATCCACCCAACACTCCCCGTCTAACCCCAACATCCACCCAACAAGAATTGATTCAAGAGTTAAGGGGAGGGGGACATAAAAAAATCAGACCTCTCCTGATCTGCCGGCTGGATCAGGATGATTGGGGTCTAAAAAAATTTGAAGCTTCTAAGGGAGTGATCATTATCTAACAACTTAGTGACGAAAATCGCGCGCAAACATACCCTTTTAATAGTAAATGCACAAGGTTTTCCACTGAAAACAGGTGAAATTATTTTGACCCCCCCCATCAGATGGGTTGAAAAAATTTTACCTTTGGGGACTGGTGGGTTTGAGGGGCGTGTAAAAAATCCAGACCCCTCCCAAGGGGGGCTAACAAAAATTTGACCACTCTTGAGGGAGGGACTAAAAAAATATACCCTCTTTTTAGCAAAAAAGCCAGTGCGCAACTATAGATCAAAGAGGGGCGCGAAAATTCTCCGCGCCTCTGGTGCGGGGGGCACAACAATTTTTTACTGCTGTCGAGGGGGGTAGTAAAAAATATCTGCGCATCCGCGCAAAAACCCACCGCCCCCCTGTTGATAAATAATGACCACTTCCTTAAGGTGTCACCACCCCAAAAGCCTTGTGGCCATCCAAAAATCACATATCTTCCACCTTTGACCTGATATTAAAAATACTTAAAATTCTCACAGTGCTTAGCAACCTACACCAAATTTTAGCTTATGAAATGGAGAAAAAAATATGATGGGTCCACATAAACATAGTCAGGCTAGATTTTACTCAAATTGCCATGGTAACCAGGTAGTGATTTTTGCATAGTGAGGCCTGATCAGCGCATGAATACACATCAGGACCCCTTCACCCCCATAAACTTCCACTGAATTTATGTTTTGAACAAAAAATATTCACGGACTATTGAAACACTCCTACTCATCATTCTGATACCAAATAACAAATGGGTTTGGCCCCTCTTTCCCTCCCTTTGGGGCCAAATTTCCCAAAATAACTAAGTTCAGAAGGGACTATTCGGCCAGTAAACCCGGAAGTGGTCCAACTTAGGGAAGTGACACCATAAACAGACCCTGCCAACTCTTCCAACATCAGTCCTTCCACACTGCCCATGGGGGATTCATGAGAGGCGGTCGGGGCTCTACACTGTAGCTGTAAATGTCCAGTACTTGGAGCCACAGGGCCACCTGAACCTAAGGCTCCTTAAATGCCTTAACCCATTTCAAGGCGGCATGGTTGGTCCTTATCTGCACATGCCTACCAAGTAAATAGTGCCAGAAGTGCTTCAGTCTGAAGATGATGGCCAAGAGCTCCCGCCAGGTGACATTATAGTTGCATTCCAGTTTGGTGAGGGTTATGCTGGCTTATGACAGCACCACTTCCCTCTCGCTCTGCCGCTGGGACAGGAAGGCCTCCAGCCCGGTATTCGAGGCATCAGTATCTAACAAGATCCGTCCCTCCTCCTGGGGAATTCCTAGTAAAACTCCCTAGGTCACTCACACACTGCTACCAGCCTCCCAGATCACTCGCAACCTCCTGCTGGCCTTCCTAGGATGCTCTCACACTGTCGCCGTAGTCCCTAGATCACTACCAGCCTCCCAGCTCACTCGCAACCTCCTGCTGGCCTTCCTAGGATGCTCGCAAACTGCCCCTAGATCACTGGCAACCTCACACCAGACCCCCTAGATCACTCACACATTGCCGCCGAAACCCCTGGATCACTCGCATCCTCCCACCAAACACCCTAGGCCACTCGCAACCTCCCACTAGACCCCCTAGGATGCTCGCATACTGCTACCTGCCCCAAATCACTCGCAACCTCCTGCTGGCCACCCTAGGACACTGCTGTGTAGTTCCTAGACCACTTGCAACCTTCCAGGAGACCCTGTAGATCACTTGGGATATCCCACCTGACGCCCTAGGTCACTTGCATACTGCCGGCAGACCCCCAGGTCACTCGCAACCCTTGTCATGTTTTTGGTCAATTTTGCAATGCTGAAGGTATATGGAAAATTAATTCTGTCATGCCAGGCCTAACCCCCCTGCCCCCCTCTTGCATGACGTTATTTGTACACAGCCCCAGTGATGCAGTGGGTATGGGGACAGTGGGGAGGGGGGGTCAAAAATGGTCCAAAAAAAGCATGACGTCATTTGTACACAGCCCCTCTCGCACGCTACCGCTGGCCCCCCTAGATCACTTGCAACCTGCTGCTGCCCCCCCCCAGGACAATCGCACACTGCCGCCAACCCCCCTAGGATACTTGCACACTGCTGCTGGTCCCCCTAGATTACACACCCACTGCTGCCACACCCCCTAGATCACTCTCAACCTGCCGCAGGCACCCATAGACTATTCACAACCTCCTACTACCGCACCCGTAGGACAATCCCAACCTGCCCCAAGACCCCCTAGGTCACTCTCAATCTGCCACTGGTCCTCCTAGATCACTCGCGCATTGCCGCTGGCCCCCCTAGATCATGTGCATACTGCCCAAGACCTCTCAGATCACCTGCAACCTCCCAGTAGACTCCCTAGGTCATTGAGTGACCTATTGAGTCTGGCGGCATGTTGTGAGTGACCTAGGGTTTCTGGTGTGAGGTTGTGAGTGATCTAGGGGGTCCATTTGGGGGCTGCAAGTGAACTAGAGGGTAGAACTAGGGGGTTCAAGTGATCTAGGGGGTGCAGCGGCAGTGTGCGAGTGATCTAGGGGGTCCGGTTGGAGGTTGTGGGTGACCTTAAGGGTCCATTTGGAGGCTACAAGTGAACTAGAGGCTAGAGTGGCAATGTGCAAGTGAACTAAGGGGGTCTGGTGGGAGGTTCCTATAGTGATCTAGGGGGTACAATGGCAGTGTGTGAGCATCCTAGGAGTCTGGTTGGAGGTTGCAGTAACCTAGGGTGTCGGCAAGGATTGTATCTAAACCTCTTGGTGTCAGGTGGAAGGTTGTGGGTGAGCTAGGGGATTTGGGGGCAGTGTGGAAGTGATCTAGGAGGGCCGGTGGCTGTGTTTGAGTGAACTTGGTGGGCCAACAGCAGTATGCGAGTAACTTGGGGGGCTGGGGGTAATGTTTGAGTGAAGCAGTGGGTATAGGGACAGCGTGTGAGTGATCTAGGTGGTATGGATAAAGTGTGCGAGTGCCCTGCCATGTACCTATGAACCTCCCTGATCACCAAAACCAGTAGTGACCGAGCACCCTGAAATTGCCCATTGAAGTTAGTGAAAGAAGAATTTTGCATTCATGGTCCAATCTGTAGGTATACCTCCTTACTGCCATAGCAATCCTATGTCTATACCAGAGATACCCATATCCCACTGCATCGATACCGCAATTCAGTTATGCACATGCTATTGCCTAATTCATCGACTGAGCACCCTGAAATTGCCCATTGTAGCTAGTGAAAGAAGAATTTTGCATTCATGGTCCAATCCTTAGTTGTAGCTCCCTTCTCACATAGAAACCCTATGTCCATACTGAAGGCAGCCATATCCCACTGAGTTATAGGGAATCGTGAAGAGCGACAAATCGATCGCTATTGTTTAGGGAATTACAATAGTAATCCTGGAAATAATATAAAGATACGGGGGTTCCTTCACGCTGTCTATACACCAGCAGCATACAAGAATGGTTACCGTATAAGGCATAATGGTTGTTATATAAGATCTAATCTAGAGGTAGAAAACTTTTGAATGCGACATGTCACCGGGAACAAGCAAAAGGTGTATTATAATGTGGCTATAAGTTCCCAGTTGCATGCTATAATGTCACTATAAGTCCCAAGTCACATAGAGTCCAAAGTGGGCGCGATGTGTTATAGCCCTATAGGATACAGGAGGTGGCTGTGGGGGCTGAGTCACTGTTTTGGACGGGAGCCAAGTAGTTCCTGGGGGTCCCGGTGGCCACAGTGGAGGTGAAGTCCCTATAAGTGGGTATGTGTGTGTGTGTGTCCTCTGGTATGGCAGTCAATGGCCACAGGGTGTCGAGTGACCAAAGACCAAAACCACCGGTGGTCTGGTAGTATAAAAGGCTGGCACTGCAGAAGTGGGGTGCAGACTGTGTACCAAAGGAAGGGATTCACGGTCTGTCCTGGAATTAGAGGGGAAGAAATTTATATTTGGCAGCTCACAAATAGATATCTGGCAGTTGACAGCCAGAATTCAATTGAAGTTCTGAATAGTATTTACTGGAGCTTGGCCACTGTTTTGGAGTACGTTCTGGGTCCACAACTTTATTCAATTGAGGATTATACTTATATTCCATTGAGTCTTGACTTCATTTGATGAGGTTTTAACTTGTTCAATTGAGAATCTCAAACACACCAACTGAGAGATCTGCTTATAACATACATAGAGGAGACACACACATCTGAAGGACTTAGATCTGTTCAGCTTTCATTGGTTCTCACTACACATTATTGTATTCTCAATGCTCACTTGAAACATCTCGCCATGGAGTTATTGATTTGATTTAAGGTTATGCCCTATTGGAGTTCTAAGGCCTCAATGTCTTATGATTGTGATATTTACTGGCGATTATTGATTTAAACTGGAGTTATGCCATAATGGGCTTCAGAAGTTCCTGTTATTCATGATGACATGTGAGGACCGATATTCATCGAAAGTTAATGTTATTCTTGATGCCGTGTGGATATTAATATTTGGGTTCATGTCATTCATAATGACATGTGGAAATCGATATTTGTAAAAGAGTTTGTAACTGAGGGCCTGCGCGCCTCCGTACCTGTGATGGAAAGTATTTTCACCCCGGATTGGGTGTATGAGGTCATTTATGAAATGTGGTGCAATTACTACTTGATGATTTTAGAAATGGACAATGCGGAATTGGAATTGATCATCGATCTGATTTGATTGAAATCCTTCCTGTTTTTAAAAGGCGTATGTTTTAGGACTTCCAAATTGTTGAACTGTAATGGACTTAGAATTGGCACACTTTATTCTATTCAATAAAAACCCTCGGAGATGAAGTACCCAATTGTGTTTTCTTTCCATGTGGGCATAGGAATTTAGACACAAAGCTCTACCCTTGATGCTAGCTCTAGATTATTCCCCAAGAACATAATAACACCGCGAGTGGAGATGGATTGGTGGAGAAATTTAAGCCGCGAAGTGGAGATTGGAGTGAGGTGAAAATTTAACTGGTGGAAATCCCGAGTTCGATCGTGGTGTTATAAGCTACCCCATTTGGGACATGCGAGTAAAAACCCCATTGTAAAGATTTACCCATTTTGAGGGTATATTATACTTCTGGACTAACCCCTTCCAAATTATTCAAAAAGAACACCACTTTCCCTCCAGTCTCCTCATTAGAACTATAACAAGGCAGCTCCCCACAAGCAAAATAGAAACCCCACCGTACCTCACCCCTCCGCCCCCCATAGCCCACCACCGCATAGATACCGCAATTCAGATATACACATTCTATTGCCTGATCCTATGTCTATACCAGAGATACCCATATCCCACCGCATAGATACCGCAATTCAGATATACACATTCTATTGCCTAATTCATTGACCGAGCACCCTGAATTTACCTGTTGTAGCTAAGGAAAGAAGAATTTTGCATTCATGGTCCAGGTTCATTTGGGACAGATATTTAAAAGCTATTTGTCCTAAACAGCTATTTATAATGCTGCTTACCTGACACAGCGGTGAGGAGGGTCGAGGGGGAAACTGCTATTGGGGCTTCAGATAATTTCAGGGTGCTCGGTCAATGAATTAGGCAATAGAATGTGTATAACTGAAATCCAGTATCGATGAATGCAAAATTCTTCTTATTTTTGCTGCAATAGGTAATTTTAGGGTGCTCGGTCAATGAATTAGCCAGTAGCACATGCATAACTGAATTGCGCTATCGATGCAGTGGGATATGGCTATCTATGGTATAGCCATAGGATTGCTATGGGAGTAGGGAGCTACAACTAAGGACTGGACCATGAATGCAAAATTCTTCTTTCATTAGCTACAATGGGCAATTTCAGGGTGCTCGGTCAATGAATTAGGCAATAGAATGTGTATATCTGAATTGCGGTATCAATGCCATGGGATATGGCTGTCTTCAGTATAGACATAGGATTTCTATGGGAGAAGGGAGCTACAACTAAGGATTGGACCATGAATGCAAAATTCTTCTTTCTTTGGCTGTAATAGGCAATTTTAGGGTGCTCGGTCAATGAATTAGGCAATAGCACGTGCATAACTGAATTGCGGTATCGATGCAGTGGGATATGGGTTTCTCTGGTATAGACATAGGATTGCTATGGCAGTAAGGAGGTATACCTACAGATTGGACCATGAATGCAAAATTCCTCTCTCTTTGGCTACTATAGTCAACTTTAGGGTGCGCGGTCAATGAATTTGGCAGTAGAATGTGTATATCTGAATTGCGGTATCGAGGCAGTGGGATATGGCTATCTCGGGTATAGCCATAGGATTGCTATGGGAGTAGGGAGGTGTATCTACGGATTGGACCATGAATGCAAAATTCTTCTTTCGTTAGCTACTATAGTCAACTTTAGGGTGCTCGGTCAATGAATTAGGCAATAGAATGTGTATATCTGAATTGCGGTATCGATGTGGTGGGATATGGCTGCCTTCAGTATGGACATAGGGTTTCTATGGGAGAAGGGAGCTACAACTAAGGTTTGGACAACTTCCAGGAGCCAGCTTTTCAGCCCACCAGCAGCCACCACTCTGTGCTATATGGTGTCTTTTCATTTCACTGCCATTGGAGGACTTCATATTATCAGGCAGTGCAGTAAGTCATCGATATACGCCATTATAACCCTGGTTATCAAGGAAACCCGATATTTCACTCCACTTTATTCCCACAAGTTCACAGGCTCTTTACATGGATATTATCTTTAGTATCAATACATTCATGGGCCTTTTGCCCCATCGTTGTGGGCCTTTTACCCCAGCCTTTCGACATGCGGGGTAAAATGCTCAGCCTTTTGTCAAACATTCCATCAGAATATTCCTGCGGCAGGTTGGGAGTGATCTAGGGGGACCAGCAGCAGTGTGCGAGTATCCTAGGGGGGCCGGCGGCAGTGTGCGATTGTCCTGGGGGGGGGGGGGGCGGCAGCAGGTTGCAAGTGATCTAGGGGGGCCAGCGGCAGTGTGCAAGAGGGGCTGTGTACAAATGACGTCATGCTTTTTTTGGACCATTTTTGACCATGATTTGTACACAGCCCCAGTGATGCATTGGGTATGAAGACAGTGTGCGAGTGACCTGGGGGTCTGCCAGCAGTATGCAAGTGACCTAGGGGGTCAGGTGGGATATCCCAAGTGATCTACAAGGTCTGGTGGAAGGTTGCAAGTGGTCTAGGAGCTACACAGCAGTGTCCTAGGCTGGCGAGCAGGAGGTTGTGAGGGATCCTGATGTGTATTCATGCGCTGATAAGGCCTCACTATGCAAAAATCACTACCTGGTTACCATGGCAATTTGCACAAAATCTAGCCTGACTATGTTTATGTGGACCTATCTTATTTTTTTCTCCATTTCATAAGCTAAAATATGGTGTAGGTTGCTAAGCACTGTGAGAATTTTAAGTATTTTTAATATCAGGTCAAAGGTGGAAGACATCTGATTTTTGGATGGCCACAAGGCTTTTAGGGTGGTGACACCTTAAGGGAGTGGTCATTATTTATCAACAGGGGGCGGTGGGTTTTTGCGCTGATGCGCAGAAATTGTTTACTACCCCCCCCTCGATGGCAGTCAAAATTTTTTGGGCCCCCCACACCAGAGGCGCGGTGATCTAGGGGGACCAGCAGCAGTGTGCGAGTATCCTAGGGGGGCCGGCGGCAGTGTGCGATTGTCCTGGGGGGGGGCGGCAGCAGGTTGCAAGTGATCTAGGGGGGCCAGCGGCAGTGTGCAAGAGGGGCTGTGTACAAATGACGTCATGCTTTTTTTGGACCATTTTTGACCATTATTTGTACACAGCCCCAGTGATGCAGTGGGTATGAAGACAGTGTGCGAGTGACCTGGGGGTCTGTCAGCAGTATGCAAGTGACCTAGGGGGTCAGGTGGGATATCCCAAGTGATCTACAAGGTCTGGTGGAAGGTTGCAAGTGGTCTAGGAGCTACACAGCAGTGTCCTAGGCTGGCGAGCAGGAGGTTGTGAGGGATTTGGGGCAGGCAGCAGTGTGCGAGCATCCTAGGGGGTCCAGTGGGAGGTTGCGAGTGATCTAGGGGGGCCAGCGGCAGTGTGCAAGAGGGGCTGTGTACAAATGACGTCATGCTTTTTTTGGACCATTTTTGACCATTATTTGTACACAGCCCCAGTGATGCAGTGGGTATGAAGACAGTGTGCGAGTGACCTGGGGGTCTGCCAGCAGTATGCAAGCGACCTACGGGGTCAGGTGGGATATCCCAAGTGATCTACAAGGTCTGGTGGAAGGTTGCAAGTGGTCTAGGAGCTACACAGCAGTGTCCTAGGCTGGCGAGCAGGAGGTTGTGAGGGATTTGGGGCAGGCAGCAGTGTGCGAGCATCCTAGGGGGTCCAGTGGGAGGTTGCGAGTGATCTAGGGGGGCCAGCGGCAGTGTGCAAGAGGGGCTGTGTACAAATGACGTCATGCTTTTTTTTGACCATTTTTGACCATTATTTGTACACAGCCCCAGTGATGCAGTGGGTATGAAGACAGTGTGCGAGTGACCTGGGGGTCTGCCAGCAGTATGCAAGCGACCTACGGGGTCAGGTGGGATACCCCAAGTGATCTACAAGGTCTGGTGGAAGGTTGCAAGTGGTCTAGGAGCTACACAGCAGTGTCCTAGGCTGGCGAGCAGGAGGTTGTGAGGGATTTGGGGCAGGCAGCAGTGTGCGAGCATCCTAGGGGGTCCAGTGGGAGGTTGCGAGTGATCTAGGGGGGCCAGCGGCAGTGTGCAAGAGGGGCTGTGTACAAATGACGTCATGCTTTTTTTGGACCATTTTTGACCATTATTTGTACACAGCCCCAGTGATGCAGTGGGTATGAAGACAGTGTGCGAGTGACCTGGGGGTCTGCCAGCAGTATGCAAGTGACCTAGGGGGTCAGGTGGGATATCCCAAGTGATCTACAAGGTCTGGTGGAAGGTTGCAAGTGGTCTAGGAGCTACACAGCAGTGTCCTAGGCTGGCGAGCAGGAGGTTGTGAGGGATTTGGGGCAGGCAGCAGTGTGCGAGCATCCTAGGGGGTCCAGTGGGAGGTTGCGAGTGATCTAGGGGGGCCAGCGGCAGTGTGCAAGAGGGGCTGTGTACAAATGACGTCATGCTTTTTTTTGACCATTTTTGACCATTATTTGTACACAGCCCCAGTGATGCAGTGGGTATGAAGACAGTGTGCGAGTGACCTGGGGGTCTGCCAGCAGTATGCAAGCGACCTACGGGGTCAGGTGGGATATCCCAAGTGATCTACAAGGTCTGGTGGAAGGTTGCAAGTGGTCTAGGAGCTACACAGCAGTGTCCTAGGCTGGCGAGCAGGAGGTTGTGAGGGATTTGGGGCAGGCAGCAGTGTGCGAGCATCCTAGGGGGTCCAGTGGGAGGTTGCGAGTGATCTAGGGGGGCCAGCGGCAGTGTGCAAGAGGGGCTGTGTACAAATGACGTCATGCTTTTTTTGGACCATTTTTGACCATTATTTGTACACAGCCCCAGTGATGCAGTGGGTATGAAGACAGTGTGCGAGTGACCTGGGGGTCTGCCAGCAGTATGCAAGTGACCTAGGGGGTCAGGTGGGATATCCCAAGTGATCTACAAGGTCTGGTGGAAGGTTGCAAGTGGTCTAGGAGCTACACAGCAGTGTCCTAGGCTGGCGAGCAGGAGGTTGTGAGGGATTTGGGGCAGGCAGCAGTGTGCGAGCATCCTAGGGGGTCCAGTGGGAGGTTGCGAGTGACCTAGGGTGTTTGGTGGGAGGATGCGAGTGATCCAGGGGGTTCAGCGGCAATGTGTGAGTGATCTAGGGGGTCTGGTGTGAGGTTGCCAGTGATCCTGGGGCTACGGCGACAGTGTGCGAGCATCCTAGGGAAGCCAGCAGGAGGTTGCGAGTGATCTGGGAGGCTGGTAGCAGTGTGTGAGTGACCTAGGGAGTGATACTAGGAATTCCCCAGGAAGAGGGACGGATCTTGTTAGATACTGATGCCTTGGATACCGGGTTGTAGGCTTTTCTGTCCCAGCGGCAGAGCGAGAGAGAAGTGGTGCTGTCGTAAGCCAGCATAACCCTCACCAAACTGGAATGCAACTATTATGTCACCTGGTGGGAGCTCTCGGTCATCATCTTCGGATTGAAGCGCTTCTGGCACTATTTACTTGGTAGGCATGTGCAGATAAGGACCAACCATCCAGCCTTGAAATGGGTTAAGGGATTTGAGGAGCCTTAGGTTCAGGTGGCCCTGTGGCTCCAAGTACTGGACATGTACGACTACAGTGTAGGCCACCGACCGCCTCTCACGAATCCCCCATGGGCAGTGTGGAAGGACTGATGTTGGAAGAGTTGGCAGGGTCTGTTTATGGTGTCACCACCCTAAATCAGACCACTTCCGGGATTACTGGCCGAATAGTTCCTTCTGAACTTAGTTATTTCGAGGAATTTGGCCCCAAGGGGAGAGAAAGAGGGGCCAAACCCATTGTTATTTGGTATCAGAATGATGAGTAGGAGTGTTTCAATAGTCTCAGAATATTTTTTGTTTAAAACATAAATTCAGTGGAAGTTTATGGGGGTGAAGGGGTCCTGATGTGTATTCATGCGCTGATAAGGCCTCACTATGCAAAAATCACTACCTGGTTACCATGGCAATTTGCACAAAATCTAGCCTGACTATGTTTATGTGGACCTATCTTATTTTTTTCTCCATTTCATAAGCTAAAATATGGTGTAGGTTGCTAAGCACTGTGAGAATTTTAAGTATTTTTAATATCAGGTCAAAGGTGGAAGACATCTGATTTTTGGATGGCCACAAGGCTTTTAGGGTGGTGACACCTTAAGGGAGTGGTCATTATTTATCAACAGGGGGCGGTGGGTTTTTGCGCTGATGCGCAGAAATTGTTTACTACCCCCCCCTCGATGGCAGTCAAAATTTTTTGGGCCCCCCACACCAGAGGCGCGGAAAATTTTTGTGCCCCTCTTTGATCTAAAGTTGTGCGCTGGCTTTTTTGCTAAAAAGGGGGTATATTTTTTTATTCCCCCCCTCAAGAGTGGTCAAATTTTTTTTCGCCCCCCCTCTGGAGGGGTCTGAATTTTTTACGCCCCCCTCAAATCCCCAAGTAGAATTTTTTCAACCCCTCTGATGGGGGGGGGGGTCAAAATAATTTCACCTGTTTTCAGTGGAAAACCTTGCGCATTTACTATTAAAAGGGCATGTTTGCGCACGATTTTCGTCACTAAGTTTTTAGATAATGATCACTCCCTTAGAACCTTCAATTTTTTTTAGACCCCCATCAGCCTGATCCAGCCTGCAGATCAGGAGGGGTCTAAATTTTTTATGTCCCCCTCCCCTTAACTCTTGAATCGATTCTTGTTTGGTGGATGTTCGGGTTAGGCGGAGAGTGTTCGCTGGATGTTCGGGTTAGGCGGAGAATGTATAGTGGATGTTCAGGTTAGGCGGAGAATGTATAGTGGATGTTCAGGTTAGGCGGGGAGTGTTGGGTGGATGTTCGGGTTAGGCAGGGAGTGTTGGGTGGATGTTCGGGTTAGGCGGGGAGTGTTGGGTGGATTTTCGGGTTAGGCAGGGAGTGTTGGGTGGATGTTCGGGTTAGGGAGTGGTCATTTATTATCAACAGGCTGGGGTAGTGGGTTTGAGGGGGGGGCTAAAAAAATGTTGAGCCCTCTTGAGGGGGGGGCTAAAATAATTTACCCTCTTTTTAGCAAAAAAGCCAGCACGCTACTATAGATCAAAGAGGGGGCGCGAAAACTCTTCGCAAAATTTTTTTACTGCCGTCGAGGGGGGGCGTAAAAAATTTTCGCGCGTCTGCGCGAAAACCCACCACCCCCCCTATTGATAAATAATGACCACTCCCTTAGGCGGGGAGTGTTGGGTGGATGTTCGGTTTAGGGAGTGATCATTTTTTAACAACAGGGGGGGGGGCCGGTGGGTTTGAGGGGGGGGTCAGAATTTTTTCAATACCTCTGATGGGGGGGTCAAAATAATTTCACCTGTTTTCAGTGGAAAACCCCGCGCGTTACTATAGGCTAAAAGGGGACGTTCGCGCACGATTTTTGTCCCTCATGGAGGGGGTCGAAAAAATTTTACCCCCTCGAGAGGGGGGGGTCGAAATTTTTTCCGCGCGTCCGCGCGTAAACCCACCAGCCCCCCCCCCCCCCCGTTGTTAAAAAATGATCACTCCCTTAGGCGGGGAGTGTTGGGTGGATGTTCGGGTTAGGCGGGAAGTGTTGGGTGGATGTTCGGGTGAGGCGGGAAGTGTTGGGTGGATGTTCGGGTTAGGCGGAGAGTGTTGGGTGGATGTTCGGGTTAGGAGGAGAGTGTTGGGTGGATGTTCGGGTTAGGCGGGGAGTGTTGGGTGGATGTTCGGTTTAGGCGGGGAGTGTTGGGTGGATGTTGGGGTGAGGCGGGAAGTGTTGGGTGGATGTTGGGGTTAGGCGGGGAGTGTTGGGTGGATGTTCGGGTTAGACGGGGAGGGTCGAATGGATGTACGGGTAAGATAGGATTATATCCATGCAAAATCTAAATAGAAGTACGGTACCGGTAAACACTTGACAGCAATACTGCAAAAATCTATGGCCAGAGGTAACAAAAATGCATTTCCGCGACTTTTTGACAACATTCTACGTCATTTCCCCTTAATCCTATGACATTGAGACCATATTTTTTTGCATCTTCAGACAATTCCCTACAAGATACACTATTGACTTTTATCTCTAGGCCTATTTAAACCCTAAATACTAGAAGAACACACTTTGACATCAATAGCCTACTGAATTATAGGGCCTACAGCCAAAGCTATGGTCAGAGGAAACAAAAACGCATTTCTGCGACTTTTTGACAGCATTCTACTCCATTTCCCCTTCATTTTCAGACAATTCCCTACAAGATACACTAGTGACTTTTATTTCTAGGCCTATTAGGACAAAAGAGTAATCTTTTCCCGTTATTTTGGTACCAGTGTGACATTGGTGTGCACAGTAGAACCGTCAGAATCGGGAAGAGGGTGGAGGAACTACATCATACCGTTGCACGACCGAAGTGCCGCTCAGTATACTTCCGTGAATCAGCGTTCATCCCCAAAAGAGATTTGGGACGACAGCCAAATTTCCCGCCGCCATCTAACGAGGAAACGAAGAACTAGATCATTCTTCGCTTGTTCCTGCATATCCAAAGTGGTAGTTAGACACAAGCAGTCGCAGCATGTGCAATCTGAAAATGCCTTGCCGTTTGAACGTAAAAATATCGAGTGAACTACACAGGTAGGAATCCACGCATGTTAGTTGTAAGTATAACTAATACACTGAACTATTAACAATGAAGAAAATGTTTGCTGACTCTTGTTTGATCCGACAAAGTCCCCATTTAGAGGCTCAAATATGTGTCATGGCACTCCCACTCCACTGTGTCCCAGTTTGTTTATCTGCCTGGTCAAGTGGCAGTGGTCGGCAGAGCAGTTGGTCTGCTTCAAGTAGTTGCCAGGGTTTTCGGCCTACTTCTCTATATATTGAAGCTCTCAACTCGAGACAAAAATGCTTTATTGATCATTGACGTCATATCACCTGACCCTCCTGCCCTGTTGGAGATCCTGGGCCTGGAAGCCACTGTCAACCACCCTACTACTATCTCCATGCCATAGGTAAAATAGCCCCGGGAAAATAGCCCAGGTCTCTCCTTTATGTCATGGCTGATACGAACGTCACTATAGATTAGTACTAGAACTGCCGTATTCAATGGGGGGCATTGAATACAATGTGGCTGTATTCAATGGGTGTCCGCCATCTTGGATTTTTAACAGATCTGGGCAGTTTTTCTTTATTTAAAAGCAAAATAACCCCCTAGGCCATGACATAAATGCAAATGTCAACTCACATGGGATATTTTTGCATCGTATTCACCTCGGTGAGGCCTGTCCGCATTCAACTCAGCCTATAAGGCTTCGTTGAATACGGACAGCCTCACCTTGGTGAATACGATGCAAAAATATCCCATGCTCGTTGACATTTGCTTATGTATTCCATAGATTCAAAATTCAAGATGGCTTTATTGACTAATGTACAGGTACACTTATGTCAGCACCAGGTTTTCATTTACAATGTTGTAGACAGATTTTATATATGAGTATATACAGTTCACAGCCCCTGGCCTTTTAGATGATTTTCAATATGGGGCCACTGCTAGTATTTGAGAAAGTTTCCTAGTGTCATCGTGTCTTATATGCACTGACCTTTATGTCTATACAACAGGTGTAGTCCCTTGTTTTTCAATAATCCAGTTCAAATTCCAGCTGCATTAGACCAACTGAGCAAGTGGGTCCTTCTACAAAAAAAACCATGTCAAATATGGGCAGGTACCCTAGGCTAGGGCAGGTGGATGCCGAACCCTAGGGAGTGGTCATTATTTATCAACAGAGGGTGTGGTGGGTTTTCGCGCGGATGCGCGGAAATTGTTTATGCCCCCCCCTTGACGGGAGTCAAAATTTTTTGCGCCCCCCCCCCCCTCGACAGGAGTCAAAAATTTTTTGCGCCCCCGCGCCAGAGGCGCGGAGAGTTTTCGTGCCCCTCTTTGATCTGTAGTAGCGCGTGGGCTTTTTTGCTAAAAAGAGGGTGAATTTTTTTAGCCCCCCCCTCAAGAGGGGTCAAATTTTTTTTAGCCCCCCCTCGGGAGGGGTCTGAAAATTTTACGCCCCCCCCTCAAACCCACCACCCCCCCTGTTGATAATGACCACTCCCTAAAATAGTTACAATTCTTTCCGAGTACCTGAGTGCTCGAATTTCCCATTGCACTTTTAGAGGTACCCTTCCAGCATCTGTATATACTGCAGCTGTTGTTCTCTGCTTTCTTACATTCAACATAGATTTTAAGTACCTTAGGTGTATTGATTCTAGTTTCCCCACCTTATTAGACCCGAGGTCGCATTCTTCTATACACATTTTCGCCGAAGGTTTTTGCAGAAAAGGGTAAAAAGACCTTGAGTTGACCATTGTAAATTGCCTTAGAGTGAGTAAGAAATTTGCAATGCTATTTTATACATATTGATGTTAAATTGACCATGAAAAAGAACTAAGGACTAACCTGGAAATCACAATGGTAGATTATACATATTACCATGGAAAAAATTGGAAATCGTATAGGTATTGTATAGTGTTGGTCAATTTATGGTAGGTCTACCCACAGCCTTTTAGCCTGTCTTTCTTGATAAACAATTTCGTTCCGGTCTGTTGATTGTCAAGTCCAGTCAGGCCATCTAGCAGTAATGTGTTAGGCTCTTCCTGTTCCTCATGGTCATGGTACAGACTGTGTAGTAGGAACAGCATTGTTTTTGCACAAAGGCTTCAAAATGACTTAATTTTGAAAAATGAACCTACAAAATGACTTTTATTTTGAAAAATGAACCTACTGATGTGTTGGTCATGCCATATAGGCAAGACCTTTGTCTACTCAATGATGGCCGCCCAACCTATTAAAGTGCCCCTTCCAAGACCTGGACGCACATAGATATCACCCTATGTTCACCCTCCTTATTCACAGACTTTTCCTGGGATACAGCAGATGACATTCACGATAGTGACCACTGCCCAATCCTTATAAATGACGACCACCAAGGCCCCCTAAGCAAGATCCCGAGGTGGAAACTATACAAGGCAGATTGGGAGACATTTAAGAACCTCTGCAGTGAAGAGCTTAATCTGGACCACTTCCTGCGGGAACCTAAAGCGCAAGATCAACAAGTACATATATAACAAATGGCAAACATCATGGGACGCAGAGGTGGGAAACGATCCAAACAAAGGTCAACATGACCAAACCCTGCAAGTCTAGAAATGAAGAGAAAACTATGAGCCGCCTCAGAATAGGTCACACAAGACTGACCCATGGGTACAGAATAGGGAGAGAAAACCCTCCCAAGTGTGCCCGCTGTCAGAACCCCCTGACAGTGGAGCACATCCTCATCGATTGCCAACAGTGTCCCTACAGGGCACAATACCTCGCTTGTACAAGCTTGAAAGAACTATTCGAGAAACACAAACCAGAAGAAATATTGGAATTTATAAAAGCCCTTGGGCTCTACAATAACATCTAGTTGAAACATGATGATTACTTCCCCCACATAGACAAATCATACCACTACGAGAGAAACTCTCCCTTGAATATGCTATCCGGATTGCCACAAATCCTGACAACCCAGCCGCAGAATTGTTGACAAACCCCAAGCACAAGGCAAAATATGAAGCAAGGAAGAACCAATACATTGCACCCCTTCGGGTGAGGGTATCCCACCTATTAGAAGAAGCGGGAATGTCTCTGGATAATGTACTTAATGTAGAGTACCCGGAAATGCCCCCATGGACATATCACAAACCGGAGGTCAGAATGGACCTTACCGCGCTTAAGAAAGGGGTAACATCTAGCACCACATATCAAGCAGCATTCAATGAACTGCGTGATAGTTACAGAGATCACGTACCAATCTACACCGACGGATCACATATGGCAGACAAAACAGCATCTGCAGCCGTTCTAGGACCCCATGCCTTCAAAGAACGCCTGCCAGACGAAGCCTCCATCTACACAGCAGAGCTACATGCGTTATACCTAGCACAAGATCACATTGAGACATCAGAAGGCAACAACTGCCTGATTGTATCTGACTCCAAATCATCACTGTCAGCAATGCAGCATAGCAAGTGGACACACCCTCTCGTGAAAAGAGTGTTGGAACGACACAATAGTCTTGCTCTAGCTGGAGTTAGTTAGTTAGTTAGTCTAGCTGGAAAGAAGATAGCGTATGCTTGGGTACCAGGCCATGATGGATTCCATGGCAATGACCTAGCAGACGTTGCTGCCAAGGATGCAACAAATCAAGTTCCAATAGATATGCCTCTACCATCAGAGGACCTCAAACGGAAAATCAGGAAATACATCCACCAAAAGTGGCAAGAGTCATGGGACGCTGAAAGAGACAATAAACTCTACAAAATACAGCCCAAGATAGGCACAACCAAGAAAGCCAAATGCAAGAGCAGAAGAGAAGAAATTGTCATGAACAGACTAAGAATAGGCCACACCAGACTAACGCATTCACACCTGATGAAGAGAGAACCCAGACCGCTTTGCAACAGGTGTCAGAAACACCTGACGGTGGAACATTTCCTTGTGGAATGTAGCCAGTGCCCCATCAGGGCACAATACCATCAATGTACAACACTGAAAGAGTTATTTGATACCTGCAGACCGGATACAATACTTGCATATGTCAAGAACCTGGGATACTACAGTCAAATTTAAACAGTAGAAACTTTCTTCCATAAAACCTTTAGGCACAAATAGCCATCACCAGTAGCTGACGTGCCGTAAAACACTAACTAACTAACTAACCACTATTTCTGCTGATAGTGCCTATCAACCTGTGAAGCACAGGATAGCCACTTAGTGCCGCTAAAGTGCTGTAAAACACAAATCAATTTAATTGAAAATGTTGACATCATTCTGTGTTTTAAATTGTGTTTTAATGTGTGTTTTTATGGTACATGTATTGAGTTAAGGGATATAACAGGTTAGTGTATAATATTAGCCATAGGGACACCTCAACTACCCAATTCTATTGTTTTCCATGTCTGTCGGCCATCTTGGTTTTGGGAAACACAGGGATCCAGCCCATATATGGTGAATTTTGATCTTCAAAAGTTATCAGATGGATGTTAGTGACCATAGGGACACCTCAACTACCCAATTCTATTGTTTTCCATGTGTGTCGGCCATCTTGGTTTTCGGAAAAACAGGGATCCATGCCATATATGGTGAATTTTGATCTTCAAAAGTAATCAGATCGATGTTGGTGAAATGGGCATTGATTCATTGGTGCATCATGCTTTGCCTGTCAAAATGCACTCTATCTGAGCAAACATCAAGAATATGGATCAGAAAATGTAAAAAATGGAATCAGCATGGTTGAAAACCTTGAAATTGATACATTACATGTTGAAATCTGTCAATAAGCAGCCAAGGAATAGGCATTGATTCATTTGTGTATCATGCCTTGACTGGCATGATGTACCATCGTGTACCATGATGTACCATCATGCACCGTGATGTACCATCATATACCACCATGTACTGTCATGTACCACGATGTACCATCATGTATCGTCATGATGTACTGTGATGTACCATCATATACCACAATGTACTGTCATGTACCACAATGTACCGTCATGTACCATCATGTATTGTCATGATGTACCATAGTGTACCGTGATGTACTGTCATGTACCATGATGTACTTTCATGTACCATGATGTACCGTCATGTACAATTATGTACCGTCATGTACCACAATGTACGATGATGTACCATCATGTATTATGATATACCATCATGTATTATGATATACCATCATGTACCGTCATGTACCTGATGTACCGTCATGTACTGTGATGTACCATGATGTACCATCATGCACCATGATGTACCGTCATATACCATGATGTAGCATAAATTAGTTAAAATATGTCAGTAATAATGCAGAATTTGTCAGAAGTTAGTCAAAATATTTCAATAATATGCACTTTTTGTTAGCAATTAGTCAATATGTCAGTTATTACTCACTATTTGTGAGCAGTTTGTTAATATGTCAGTAATTACTCACTATTTGTCAATATCTGATTGAATATTGAAAATTGCATTGAAAATTGCATTAAAAACTCAGGTCTTTTAGTCTTAGACCTAACCTGCTCCATCTTTTCCCTTCGTCAGGCGGCCCCATATTTCACAACCGTAGTCCAGGCAGGGCCTTATCTGGCTGTCAAATAACTTGAGCGCCATTCTGGGATCTGGTTTTCCAATATGTTGATAGCAACATTCAATCCGGGGTGATTGATAAGCAGCTTTTCTACCCTTGTCATAAAGCTGATCATATGCATCAAAGAAGATGTCTTTATGACTGCCTGTTAGTATAAACCCTAAGTACTTATAATTGGCCCAGGGTATCCCCTGGGCTATTGGAGCCGGGTTTTCAGTCAGATCCACAAATTTGTAATTACCAACTTTAGGGTGTTATCATTCAGTGATATACTGTTAGTTTACACATTTTTCAAAAGCCAAAGGAAAGTTTCAAATCTCATCTATCAGACAACATTTTGTCCTTTATGGTGAGTGATGTCTTTCTCTACTAAAAAAGCTGCTGTACTTACGTCATGTTTTTGGGAGCTATACTGACTACAAGTTCTTTAACCATTGGGTCAATGGGTCAGATAGATTTTGGCGATGAAATTAGCACATGGAGTCCTATGGGTAATCACCAAGTGAGACACTTTTTTTCAGCAGGCAATGTTTACATTGTCCAAGCTATACACATAACACATTGGGGACTGAGCGATAAACTAAGCATGCTAAGGATAAAGTTTTCTGTGGGGGCTAGGTGTCCAGGGGGCCAGGTTTCCAGGGGGCCAGGTGTCCAGGGGCTAGGTCTCCAGGGGGCCAGGTGTCCAGGGGGCCAGATGTCCAGGGGCCAGGTGTCCGGGGGCCAGGTGTCCGGGGGGCCAGCACACCAGGGGGCCAGCGGTTCAAGGAGTTTAGTAAGAGAAGATTATGTCAGTACATGTATAGATAATAGTCTCTATTTGTAAGTAATTACCGTAAACTCCCGCATATAAGACGCGTCCTCTACGCCAAACAAATGCCTTGTGCGTCTTATAGGATCTCTTCAAGTTGGGGGTGCGTCTTATACGAGGGGTAATTTTACTATAGAAATGTACTTATCTTACAAATTCCATCCTTAAAATGTGCGTCTTATATGCGAAAATGCCTCTGCTGAGTTTGGGTTGCGTCCTATGCGCGCAGCGCGTCTTCTACGCAGGAGAATACGATAGTCAATATTTCTCGCAAGTGCTGATTCCTGTGACCCTACAGGGTTGATAGAGGGTTTTATGGTACCTACCCTGAGCCTTCTGTGCTTCAATGCACAACGCCCAATTTTTATATTGGGGGGGTAGTAGACCCTAGGCCATATGTGATATATATCACATGTTAAATCTTTTTCTACTCTTGCTAGTTGTGTTTTACCACACTTAATTAAAGGTATTATTAGCATTCTTCTTTTTGTGATTAAATATCATGATATTTGACTTATTTATATTTACTAGTAAGTAACATTTTCTACAATACTGAAACAAATTGTCTAGCTGGTTCTGCAGACCCTTAGCTGAGGTGGACATTATAACCAAGTCATCTGCATATAGCAGATAAGCAACACTCATACCGCAAACATCAATACCAAGGTTAGGGTCAAGATGTTCACCAATATCTGAGAGAAAAGCATTGAATAATTTAGGACTGAGAATTCCGCCTTGTAACACACCGTATAAACTATCTATATTCTCACTTAATCTAGAGTTGACCCATACCTTAGAGTGAGACTTCTTGTAGAGATTCATTAAGACTTTGAGTGCTTTCTCTTTTACCTGTCCAGAAATCAACTTATAGAATAATGCCTGCCTCTTAATATAATCAAATGCCTTAGTAAAGTCAATAAAACAGCAGAAGAGAGATTTACCTTCAGCCTGAACCATTTTCACAGCAGTATATAGTATAAATACATTGTCTGTTGTCCTACCTTTATCTACAAACCCGTTCTGAAGAGGGTCATTCTGACTCAGCATATCATTATTGAGTTTCATTCTGTTATTAATAATTATTTCAAAAAAATTGCAGGTACTGTTCATAATGGTAATTTTCCTATAGTTATCAGGGTCGCTTGTATCACCTTTCTTGTGTAGGGAGCTTATTATTCCTTCTGCCCATCTCTCTGGAAATTCAGCAGTATCCTATATATATGCAGTTAAACATGATTTGAATCACCTCAGCAAAAACCTTCCCTCCTTGTTTTAAGTATTCAGCAGGTATACCATCTGTTCCTGTTATTTTATTTTTTAGCAAGAGCATTGCATCTTTTATCTCTTCTATAGTGATAGGGGAGTCTAACAAGGATTGTATTAATGCATCTATATCCTCTGAACCATAGCTAAATTCAACTCTATTTCTTTCATATTATCATAATCAAAATAGTCAATAAGTGGAGGAGTTGGGGTAAGCAGCCAGACATATTATATGATCTCTAAGTTGTTTACACTCTTTGCTTCAAGATTCTCCTTGTATAATTCTTTTTTTCATCCCATTCCATTTATATACCATATACTGCTCAGTTTTGTATTGACTAGTATCATAGTTAAGATTAGCACCTCTTAGTGTAAAGATTAATGTCTTGTCAGAATCCGGTAGCAGGTCGCCCATTTTCATATTTTTACATATACCAACATAGCTTGCCTTACATAGCAAGTTATCAACCACACTCTGCCCATTTGCAGTATAACATGTAAATCTACCTGTGTTATCTATATCTCCTAATCTGCCATTAAGTACTACTACCGTAAACTCCCGTGTATAAGACACGTCCTCTACGCCAAACAAATGCCTTGTGCGTCTTATAGGATGTACTGAAATTGGGGGTGCGTCTTATACGAGGGGTAATTTTACTATAGAACGGTACTGGATTGACAAAAATCACCCTTAAAATGTGCGTCTTATACACGAAAATGCTTCTGCTGAGTATGGGGTGCGTCCTATACGCGCAACGCGTCTTCTGCGCGGGAGATTACGGTAGGTCTGTATCTTTACACAATTGGATCAGCTCCTTACCATTGTTATTTACAGTTTGATCATCAGACTTTCTTACGGTTGGTAAAGTACCCATGACTAGTGTAAGTGAGTCTGCACTGAGCTTATTAACAGATAAAGTGCTTGCATATAAGTCACCACAAAACAATAAATCAATATCTTTATGCCCCATTTCACCAATCTGCTCACATATAATGTCAAAGTAGTTATCATTTTCAGCTGTATATGTGGATCGTTCTGGTGGTATATATATAGCACCTATCACAACATCTCGTACAAAACCAAAGTATTTAGAGTTAAGATGGATCCATATAAAAAATCAGTTACAGCTTCGAGTTGTATAGCACCTTCAATTTCTTTAGAGATAAAAACCCCTAAACCACCAGAAACCCTTCTGGCATTTGGATGTCTCTGCTTGCGGTTAACCTGGAAATGCATGGTTGAAAATCCTTGTTTTACCAACTTTCACTCAATATTATGATCTCGTGACTAGATATGGTAGACTGAATATGAGGGTAGGTGAGTTTGTCCCCCAGACCATGGATGTTCCAGTATACTTTTGTTATATCCTTGCTAAGGGTACTCCCCATGGGGTATGCATGCCTCCTGTCCTATTTATTAGGGAAGGCAAGGCGTGCAAGCCGCTCACAGAGGGATTGTTTGGCATGCCAGATGAGATGGATTTTGTCCTGTAAGGCCAGGTCACTATTGTCAATGAGGCAGCTCTTAGGGTCTTTTGTGAGACAATGTTTAATGTATGCCTCTAGGTGTGCTCGTTCTGTGTCCAACTTGAAATTGTGATATTTTGGAAGGCCAGATATCATGATATGTGCGCTGGGGAAGGCTTGTCTCACATTCTCTGGGGAAGGCTTGTCTCACATTATCTATAGAATTGAAAAGTCTAGGTTAGGTAGTTGTTTGTGTACATCAATATCCAAGGCATGAAAGACCACATACTTAGGTTTGCTTTTCGTGGTGCTGACTGCATCTGCAGGAACCTTCTCCTCCATCGATCTAACTATGAGTGACGCTTCTATCTTTGCTGACTTTGACTGGAGGGTGCATCATGACCTCTGTGGGAGTGATCACTTTCCCATCATCATGCAGACTATGAAGAAGAACTCTGACATTGACCTCCCTCCGAGATGGAACATCTCGAGAGCGGACTGGGAGGACTACCAAGAGAAATGCAAGCAATCTTTTCGATCATGGCCACTCATCAAAGAAAAGGAGGATCATCCTGCCGAGTACTTTGCAAACACCCTCAGGGAAGTGAGTGTCATGTGCATTGGTAAGTCTTCCATCACAAAAAAGAGACAAAAATGCCCTTGGTTCAATGAGCAATGCTATGAGGCAAGGAGAGAACGAAGAAAGACATATCGCAAGTTCAGCAAGACCATCACAACTGAAAACTTGTATAAGTACTTGAATGCAAGGGCCAACACCAAACAAACATTCAAGAAAGAGAAACGGCAATCCTTCCGTAGGTATGTGGGTTCACTATGGAAATCCACTCCCCTGCGTAAGGTGTTCCAAGAAGTAAGAAAGCTCAATGGAAACCCTCCTCCAACTGTGCACCACCTGCAAAAAGGAGCACAGAAAGCTGAGTCTAGCAAAGAGATCTCAGACACCCTGGCAGAACATTTCAGTCAGGTGTCTTCGAGCAACAATTGCTCAGAGAAGTTCCTTGAGCACAAAACCAGAAGAGAAAGGAAGAAACTCAACTTTACCTCCAACAACAAGGAAAGCTACAACAAGCCTTTCACCATGGAGGAGTTGAAATATGCCCTTGGCCAGGCTAAAGATTCTTGTCCTGGACCAGATGACATCCACTACCAGATGCTAAAACATCTACCTGAGGAAACCCTGGAGCTTCTTCTAGACATGTACAATGACATCTGGAAGACAGAAAAATTCCCACCTTCTTGGTCAGAGGCCACAGTGGTTCCAATTCCCAAACCAGGGAAAAACCCAACTCTGGCCTCAAGCTATCGGCCCATAGCCATGACCAGTTGTCTGGCAAAGACCATGGAAAGGTTGGTGAACAACAGACTTGTCTACTTCCTCGAATCCAAGGGGAAGCTTACAATCCACCAATCAGGATTCCGTCGAGGACGCAGCACGACAGACCACCTAGTGAGCCTGGAGAGCTGGATCCGAGATGGGTTCGCTAACAAAGAACATGTGGTTGGGATCTTCTTCGATCTGGAGAAGGCCTATGATACCACATGGAGGCATGGAATAATGCAAGACATCCATGAGATTGGATTAAAGGGCAGACTAACAGGGTTCATTCAGAACTTCCTGTCGGACAGGACTTTCAATGTACGACTGGGGTCGGTTCTGTCAGAGAAAGTGGATCAGGAAATGGGTGTTCCCCAAGGCTGCATCCTCTCTGTGACCCTGTTCTGCATTAAGATCAACAGCATAACGAAACAACTTCAAGATGATGTGCAGTGCTGCCTGTATGTAGATGATTTCGTCATCTGCTACAAAGGAAGACACATGCCCACAATAGAACGCCGCCTCCAGCAGACACTGACTAAGCTGGAGAAATGGAGTCAAATGAACGGGTTCAAGTTCTCGGAGAGCAAGACCTGTGCTGTGCATTTCTGTCGCAGACGGGGATGCAAGGAAGAACCTCACCTCACCCTCCATGAGAAACGACTAACAGTCGAGAAGGAAATAAAGTTCCTCGGACTGGTATTTGACCGGATCTTGTCTTTCAGGCCCCATGTCGAATACCTCCGAAGAAAATGCCAAAAAGCAATGAACCTGTTAAAGGTCCTCAGTCATCCAGACTGGGGATGTGACAAAGAAACACTTCTAACCTTGTACAAGATGTATATTCAGTCACGTCTGGACTATGGGTCAATGGTCTATGCCTCTGCCCCAAAGTCCTACCTGGACGGACTAAAGCCCATTCAGAATCAGGGACTCCGTCTATGTCTTGGGGCATTTCGGACAACATCTGCATCCAGCCTCCATGTGGAAGCAGGGATCCCACCACTGGACCTGCGCAGGGAGAAGCTCACACTACAGTATGCAATACGTGTGCGGGCTAACCCGACCAATCCAGCTCACAAGTTGATCTTCAACAACAAAAACATCTACAGAGAAAAACCAAATGTCGTCAAACCGATGGCAGTGAGAACAAGAGCACTGTTCCGGGAGGCTGGGATTCCTATGAAACGGATTGCGACAGATGAACCTGCAAAGACCCCTCCATGGGAGCAGGAGACACCAAAGGTGACCCTCGACCTTGATAAGAACAAGAAAGCCAAAACACCTGATCATGTATATGAGAAAGAATACAGAGCACTCAGGAACAAGTACAGTGACCACAAAGCGATCTTCACTGATGGTTCCAAAGATGGTAATAGAGTCGGATTTGCCGTCCACACCCGCTTTGGGAACCTGAAGAAAGCGCTTCACAAACAAAGTAGTATCTTCACCGCTGAAGGAAATGCTCTGTTACAAGCTTTAAATTGGACCAAGGTCTCAACGATGAAGAACTTTGTCATCTTCTCAGACTCGCACCCATGTCTGGAAGCCACACGTGACCTATATCCAAAAAACGCTATAATCCGAGCCATCCGGGAAGCATACACAGAGAACAAAACAAAAAGCAAAGATGTGGTTATGTGTTGGGTACCTAGCCACATAGGAATTGAAGGAAATGAGGCTGCAGACACTGCTGCCAAAAATGCTCTGAGGAGGCCCGTAGGGGCTGACCAGATGCCATACACAGATTTCCTACCCATGGCTAAAGTCCATGTTCAGGATAAGTGGCAGCGCAGATGGAACGCTGCAAATGCCAACAAGCTGCGAACCATCCGACCAACGGTCGGCAAAAGATACATAGAGGACAACCTGACAAGACCAGAACAGGTGAAACTGACCCGTCTTAGGACTGGTCACACCAAACTGACACACAGTCACCTTCTGAAAGGTGAAGTGGCACCTGTATGTCTGGCATGCAACACTCAGCTGAGTGTGGAACATCTCATGCTACATTGTCAGGCAACCAAGAGAAGCAGGAAGAAATTCCTGAAAAATCCAACGACAATAAACAGTGTTTTCCACAGCACTGGAAACAAGGAGATTCTTGATTTCCTGCGGGAAGCCAAGCTCTTTGACAAAATATAAAAAACAAGGAAGCCTGATCCTATCAGGCAATGCCCTATAAGTAAATAGGGAAAAACAGAAAAGAAATGAAACATAGTCTCTCTGCTAAATTTTAACTACTATTAGCGGAGGTTAAATCAACCAAACCAAACCAAACCAAACCATCGATGTTGGGCCTGGCATGACAACACTTGTTGCAGAGAGCCCTTTGTGTACTAGGAGGCCAGCCATGCCTCCTGCATTACTATTACCAATTATAAGGTAGTCTGGCATTATCTCTTCGTTTCTTACACTGGTTACTTAATCATCTGATGCTACGTCCCGTGATGCACCCTGACGGACATCTTGTCCTCTAGTAGGACCACTCTTGTTAGTCTGTTGAGATTCCTTTGTTACTGTCTTCTGGATGTCCATCCAAAGTTGGCCTATCATATTCTCTCCCCACCATTCCTCTGGGTGTATGCGGTTAGTGTCATCCTCCTCATGACCTGAACCCCAGAAGTCATCGCATACCGCCTCAACCAGTATTGTATCCTTGTATCTGGTGATTGCCCTGACCTCGGAGCATTCTCTGGCCTGTTCCAGAAAGCTAGTGGGCTAGTATGGTAAGTATGTGGTCTTTGAGTTTCCACTTCCCTTGTTGTCTGGTGATATTCTTGGCCTCTCAGTATATAGTTTGATACCGGGTACTGATACTATAGCGATGATACTACATTGAAGTTGAATTCAACATTAATTTATTCCATGGTAAATATGTTTAGATACTGCGGGCACATGAAGATAACATTACAATGCTGTATTACACAGGGACCGTGTAATATGTATGGAGTGTATTATACTGCCGCAAGCAAATTCATGGGAACCAGCAGAGAAATTGAGACGCTTTGATTGATCAAGAGGTGGTAAAGTGACTTGCTAAGGCGGGTAGGTCTTAGCATGCTAGACGCCCTTTAAGAGCTGTTAGCGTAAAGGCGACTGCAGATGGCCGTTTCAGTCAGCCAATTGTATCTCCTCTTTCCTATCCCCTCGGATGTGTATGGTGCACATATGCGTGGGCACTGACATATTCCTCTGTGAAATTGTGTAATGTCGTTCTTGCCATGAATATGACTTTAGCTGTCGAAATGGCGTTAAACATCTATTACTCACTCACTCAATGACAATGACAATGATCAACATGGGCTTACCCCATCGTGGGTTTGAATCCCATCCACAGGAAAACTGCTACGTTTCACCTGCCTATTTGTACTTAATAAATTCTTGAAAATCACAAAATGGGTGTCAGAGCAGCAGCTGCCCCCATATAATGCATAAGTAGTGATACCATAGGGTAGAACCACATTATCTTTTATTGTGGACATATGTGTTTATATGTCATTATGTGAATCTATGATTTAGAAGAACATGGTAACATTGTTTTATGCCACAGGACCTCTCACCCTTAACGTGTCCTCAGGGAACATAGGTGAGGTTTAAATATTTAATAAAAAAATATCAAACCCCTCCCCCTTGTTGATAAATAATGACCACTCCTTTATCTGATTAACAGTTCTTACAATGCCCAAAATAGAATTACGTCCATATTGTCAGGGAATATCCTTCCTAGGTCTCATCTTTTGTTTACAAAAGAAACTAAGCTGGTACGTCATTCTTGTTATGGGCCTTTTTTTTTTGGGGGGGGGGGGATTTGATTGTTTTGGCAATTTGATTTTTTATGACCATGCATATCAAATTTGCGTCGTGTAGGCGCGAAAATTTACAGCCAACCAAAACAATTCTCCAAACTAAAAACTGCTTTAAGTCACAGTACATACTTACATGCTGAGTTGACTCTGATATGCATACTTGTTAAGTATTCGTTGCACGCGATCATTCTATGAAATACCTTGTACTGAAATGATAGCAGTTTTGTTTCTCTAGTAACATTTTGTGGACATGAATATAAGATTCTCCACAAATTGACGCAGAAGGTGGGTAACTCACGGCAACCAAGTCCCATTGACTTTGTGCTGTCTGCATGCTGCCTCTGCGTGCTGCGTCCGCCTGTATCTGCCACATCATGCTGCTGCGCTGTGCAGCAATTTGAAAAATAAAAGGAAAAAATGTGAAATGTTTCTCAAATTTTCTTCATATCAACCATTAATCACAGAAACATGAAGCCTCACACGTGTAAAGAACTTTTATACAAGATAATTAGAAAAAAATATTCTTTTTGTCCTCTGGTATGGCATTCTGGATAAAAGAGTAATGTCTTGGGAATGATTGGAAATAATTTGGCATAATTTTTGCCTAAAAACAGTTTTCATTGTGCATAGAATTTTTCTAAACTTTCTCAGAAAATACCTTACATAAATACTTTTCATATGAAAACAATTTTGACATATGGTCCCATGCATGTTTTTAGGGTTTGGGACCCTTGAAATAAAAAAGTACTCCAAAAATGAACAAAATCTCATATTTGGAGCATTGCATTATGGGTAAAATGGGAACAATTGAAATATAAATGGTTTCTACTTAGACCCTTGGATATTCTTAGCATTCTAATCACTTCTACGATTTTGTTAAGAACATTTGACAGTTATAGATATGAGCCATAAGAGAAATTCGGAAAAATCTAAATCAAATCTAAATGTAAATATGCACACAATTCAAAGTGTCATAAAATGCTCAATTCTTATTCAAATTACCTGAGATTAAGTCCCAAGGATTTGGCTTTAAGTCCTGGGAAGATGTAATCAAGGTTAGATACTGAGGTACCATAGACAACATTACAGGGCAATATTTCACGGCACCTGTGAAATACGTAGGGTGCATATTTCATGCACAGTCAAGAGACCTTCTGACGACATCATATCTTCAAAATGGTGATGTAAACAAGCCTTATGGCGAGTGTAGGCCTTGACCAGTATATAAGGAAGGGCAAACATAGTCCTTGGTTGATAACTGATAATTATTGTTACGTGAACACCGTGAAAACTGTAGAGAGATGATGAATTTCTAAAATACACAGCAGTCACAATTTCCATCAAATATATAGAAAATAAACAAATAATCGTCTTTATGCTTACACAAATCTGTCTTTAGTCCAATAACTAGAAAACAAACTTGCTCAGAAATATTCATAGAAAATGTCAAATATTCTCTCAAATATTCAGCTTGAAATACCAATTATCTGTCGTAGAAATATAGTAATATTTCCCAAACCTAAGCTTATCATGTTGCACAGCGACTAAGAATACCACATAACCTTTGGACTTGTTTTCTCGTCGCCCGGCAGCGACCAGCGAATAAAAGTAATTCTAGGTGTAAATTAGCAATTTTGTCTTTGGGGAGTCTGAGCTGCATAGTGGTAGAATCCAGCTCTATTACTAGGAAGGTTTGGACCGTGTTGGGGGATGTCACCTTGTCATATGAGATATAGAAACCCAATGATCTTAAAATTCTGTGTAAGAACAATTGAGCATCTCTGCAACTATCAAACATATCACCCATAACAAGAAAATCATCTAGATAATTTATACAAAAATAACCACTTGCGTTGACAAATCTGGCATCTGCATCCGTGATAGAATTGAAAATGTACGGGGCGGCCAAAGCTTAGAAAATTGTCCTGGATGAACCTATCGTTTCCATCCGTTTCCCATACTAGGCCTTGATTAGATCTGTCACTGGGCCTTATAATAACTGTACAATAAGCTGAGGTAATGTAAGTGACCCCAAAATAGCAATTCTCATACATGGCATCAGAAACAGTGTCAATAGAGTTATAGCTAAAGCTCCGAAAAGTCTGTGTCATGAAGCTGTTGATGGAAAGGCCCTCTGGCCTACTCGCATCTGTAATAAGTCTATATTTACCTGATGCCTTCAGAACCACACCTAAAGCGTGCACACAATGTGGTCTTTGGTTCACTGCCGTAAGTTTACCAGAAACTAACTCCTGTCTGATAATACAGTCGATTTCACTAAAAGCTTCAACAGTAGCTGAGCTATAGTTCTCAGTGAAATAACCATCAATTTGAGAACCAGGGTCTACAAGTTTGAAACTATGACTAATTTCGTCTAACAAGTAGTGTGCATTGGCATCCAAGATACCTGTACCGAACACATTATTAACACCGTCTGCTAACATTGTACGCCAACCACACAAATTAAACTGTGAGCGGATCCCGCAGATATAATGAACACTATTTACATTCCACAAAGGTATGTAATTGCTATAAATATCTAGCAAGTCATGAAGACTTGAACTGCAACATAACTGATCGAATGAATCTGGGAAAAATTCACTCAGAGATTTGTGATATTCCCCCGGGATGACATATGGGTCATACCCAACCATAATGGATGGTACGCAAACTGGACATTCAATTCTGACTTTGCTGGTCCCTATCTAACTTACAATCCTTACCCTTATGCTGACAGTGGATACATGTGTTTTCTACGACAGTCGTTGTAGTCGCAAGTAGTAAAGTTCCACTTTAGACACTCAGCGGTATATTCTTGCTTGTCATTGTCTGACCTGTCTACAGTTGCTCTATTCCTGTGCTTATGGCGCTTACCCTGATTGTCTGTAGAGGAATTTTGATTGGAAGATAAGCCTTTAGCTGCTAGCATATGTTCAGCGCTGAGATGGGTCTCAATAGCCCCTTTATCACCCCCTTCGAAATTGAGAAGTCTGCCATCAATAACCTTATCTACAATCAAGTGATCGTATATAGCAAGTTGGGTAGCTTCGAAGGCATCGCTTTGACCTTTAAGGGTAACAAAACTCATATGAGCGCCATAACCTTCAATAGAAATATTTGCAAATTCTGCCACATTTAGAGATTCAGCTTTCTCAATGCACTCCCCCTGTGGAGTGGGGACCTTCATGTGAGGGCATGGAGGAGCAGAATAACTTCATTGGGAGTCCACGAAGGAGGAATTCTCCTTCTGAATATTCTACCAGTGGGCATACCAGATTCGTAAAAGGCGACAAACTTGGGGTTTCTTGTAGCTTGGGGTGAACATGAAGGCAGCTGGTGTCCATATGTGTGGGCCCGGGCATACATGCTTGCCTTTTGCCCTGGGATTCCCCCTCAGTGAACCACGTCTGAGGGATCAAAGGCCGTGGTTTGTCTGACCCTGTCTATGGGACCAGACAAATAAAAGAACACTTGCTATCCTTTGAAAAGAGTAGGGGAATGAAGCCCCGGTAGCGGTCTTCCCCCTCAACCCTCCTCATAGATGCGGTTATTCATCTCATAGAGTCAGTCATTCATAGATTCGGTCACTGCAGTGAGAAAACTATGAGCCGCCTCAGAATAGGTCACACAAGACTGACCCATGGTTACAGAATAGGGAGAGAAAACCCTCCCAAGTGTGCCCGCTGTCAGGACCCCCGAGCAGTGTCTCACTGCTACGAGCCGTGTCCCACTGCTACAAGCAGACTCCCACGCACGCGCACACTCACACTCACACGCACACACACACGCAAATTAAGTTTGAGAAAAGAATGGACTAAATGTCTGATAACCAATGAGGCAGTCCCATGAGGCCTACGGCCTTAGGACATTAAACAAATCAATCAATCAATCAGAACCCCCTGACAGTGGAGCACATCCTCATCGATTGCCAACAGTGTCCCTACAGGGCACAATACCACGCTTGTACAAGCTTGAAAGAACTATTCGATTGAAAACATTGCTACACCATCCTAACTCTCTGCATTGAATGTCTGAGTTTCCTCGATGGCCCCCGGACGTAAAACTAAACAAACAAACAAACAAATAACTCTCTGCACACAGCTACCGCTCTGATTCAAACCAATCAGATTGATCTGTTTTATAGTGCCCCCACTCTTTGCCATGGCAACGTGATGTCATACGGTAACATGGTTACTATGTAACATGGAAACCCATGATGATCAACAAAAGTTTGTTTAATCAGGTTGGGCTAAGTTCCAGACTGTATGTGTGTTTGGAATTGAGGGAAGCGGTTTCATCATGTGAATCCTCAGGCTGTTTAAAGAGTCTAAAAATGAATAAACTGAACTGTGTCAGAAAATTATTTTAAAACTGGCGGTGTCTCCACTGGGGGAAGTGGAAATCTTATTAAAAATTAGAGAATTTCTGAGTAGACCCAGAATGGCACTCCTAGATTTATTTATATGTGTCCAGGTAGGTCCTAGACTTAGATATAGCGCGACCCACTCCCTGCCACTGTACTCGGGTACAGTTGTTAGTAGGATAGGGGGTGTAACTTACAGAATTAATTTTTATGGGGGTTAAAAATTAATTAGGGGCAAATGGGCTCCAGTAAAGGGGCCAATTGGGGGATTTGATACCAGCTGGGGCCTGCTCAAATTTTAAACGAATAGTTGGGGTGACTAGGCTAGGTTTTATTCTAAAAATTTGCTTTACGTGACTAGGACAAGCAAAGTCACCCCCCGCGTGAGCTGGGGATGTCAACAGAATTTTGGAGCGTCCATCACATTCAATCCCACAGGTGAGATTGTATGGAGGCGGTGGATCCAATTCATTTCAATTAGATCCCTCAAATATTTTGATTTACGTCCGCGTGGTGGGGCATAGACAAAATCTAACACGTGGAGCTCCAAGGGTAGAGTCTCCACTTTCTTCGGGTCTCCATGTCCCGGAATGTTGCAATGTCTGGCAATTTCATGATCCAGGTCATTACTGCAGATCCTCCCAAAGTGTACTCCTATACGTGTTTTCAGAGGGCCTAAGGTTTGTCCAACATATTGAATGTTGCACTTTGTGCAAGTGATACAGTAGATAAGGTTGGAGCTGGAGCAACACACATTGTATCTACTGATATACTCGCGTCCAGTAACCGAGCATTTGACTCTTCCACTGGTATTGAGTTTGGGGCAGTACCTACAGGATTTAGGACGGAGGCACCTGTTGGTATTAGGCTCTGGAGTTGGTTGAGGCTCCAGAGGTCTAATTTTGGCCCTTACCAGCATATCCTTTATACTTTTAGGTTTTCTAAAGGAGCCGATAAGTGGGACTCTGTGTATGTTTCGGGTCGTACATGATTTTCCCAATTTATCCCAATTACCTGAGACCAATTTTTTCAGCCCTCTGAAGCCAGGGTTGTAGGTGGTGCACAGGATGTTGGGCATTTCTTCTCGTTTTTTTTGGTTTAGGGGCCAAAAGTTCAGATCTGTCGAGGTTGAATGCCTTCAGGAAGGCCTCACCTAAGAGGGGGATGGGGTATCCTCGTTGGGCAAAGTTTAGCCCTTTGACGATACAGTGCTTAACAAATTCGTTTTTGTCAGAGCATATCCTTCTCAGCCTCAAGAACTGGCCGTAGGGGATTCCCCTAAGGCTGTGTCTGGGGTGGGCTGAGTCCCAATGTAGATAAGTGTTAACGTCTGTGGGCTTGGTATACAATGTGGTTTGTATATCTCCCTCAGGTGTTAACGATATCAATGTGTCAAGGAAACTTACAACCTCGGTTAAAGTCTCCCCGGTGAACTTAATAGTGTCATGGACTCTATTTAGGTGTTTATAGAATTTGTCCAGTTCTTCCTGCCCATGTGGCCAGAAGAACAGGATGTCGTCTATAAAGCGCAGCCACAAAGTGGGTTGTTTACAATAGGTGTAAACATGTTGTTCCTCAATGTCTGCCATGAAAATATTGGCATATGTGGGTGCCACTCGGGTGCCCATAGCTGTGCCCCGACCTGCAAGTAATGTTTACCATTGAAGTCAAAGTTATTTTTAGTCAGGACTAAGAGTAACAATCTAATGACATCCGTGGTACTTAACTCACCTTTAGGGGTTTGGAAACCCCTATGTCGCTGGAGGAATTTGTAGGAAGCATGGCAACCTTCAAAATTTGGAATATTGGTATAGAGGGCTGTGACGTCCAGTGTACCAATGATTGTCCCAGGGGGCAATCTACCCAAAGACTTGAGGTTATTTAAAAGGTCAGTGGTGTCCTTCAAATAAGAGGGTATCGTAGGTAGAATGGGCCTAAGGTATTTGTCCACAATAGCAGAAATTTTCTCCGTGGGAGAGCCATTGGCTGACACAATGAGTCTCCCCAGCGGAGGTGTAACCCCTTTATGAATTTTTGGAAGAAGATACAATTCAGATGTTCTTGGTTCCTCAGTAAGGGCTTTGCATAGGAAGCTCTTAGTGATTTTACCATCAGATTCTTATTGTCTTAGTTCTTTGCTGATAAGATCATTGAATTCAGTAGTGAGGTCCTCTTTGGCTGCTCGTCTAGAGGCACGTGCTTCCTTAGCAGCAGTATGGCGATTTTTAATTTTAAGGGCATCAAAAAAGGCTCTAATTTTCAGTTTTTGATGGAATTATCAAGATCTTTCCTTAGTTCCACCATGGAGGGTTCTCCGGGGGTGGGGCAGAACTTTATACCTAATTCTAAGACTCTGTGTTCATCAGGAGTAAGTATATGCTTGGATAGGTTAACAAGAAAAAAAAAATTGAAAGAACTATTCGAGAAAAACACAAACCAGAAGAAATATTGGGATATATAAAAGCCCTCGGGCTCTACAATAACATCTAGTTGAAACCTGATGATTACTTCCCCCACATAGAAAAATCATACCACCATCTCCGCTGATAGTGCCTATCAATCTGTGAAGCACAGGATAGCCACTTAGTGCCGCTAAAGTGCTGCAAAACACAAATCAATCAATCAATCGGGCAAGCAGCATATAAATAAATTCCTGTCTAGCTGTTTGGACAAGCAGCTTTTAAAAACCTGTCCAAAAAGAAAAGAAAGGACTTGATGTCCGGAACCACAGAAATGTCTGCTAACTTTTAAGTACTATTAGTGGACTTATAATCAACCAAACGAAACCAAATCTCAATGCACTTATTCACCTCATGCATACCATGTACCAATTCATTAAATGTCATGTCAGTGAAATTTTTGTCCTGCTCAATGTGAAAGTCAGGCCGAAGCCAATTAGATGACCTTTTACGCTTGACTGATTCAGCCATTAACCAAGCAACCAATCTGTACCTTGCTGAGGGCCTTGTGGGGTGCACAGATTGCCAAAATCCCCCGTGACACCCATGGCTGTAGCTGAAAGGCCTGCCATATTCAGGCCAGCTTGCAGTGTGTGGTGTGAAGTGATGGGTTTAGGCCCACTGCTGGGGCGTGATGGAGCTGTTTGCTGCTGCTGTTGCATTGGGGGTACATAAGGAGTCCCATCTACATAGTGTAACTGGGGAGTCTGAGGTTGTTGTGACTGTTGCTGAACAGCACCCTGGTCTGTAGGCCATTGTGGGTGTGGGTAGGATTGAGCATTCTCCCTCTGTGCAGCCCAGCGGTCGATTACCAGACAGCAAGCTTGCCCCCAAACCCAGGCTGCCACCCTTCATAGCCCTAAAGGCCAGGAACTGTTTGTAATCCTCATACTCAGACATACCTGTGTGCAACTTTAATGAATGACTGGTGACCTTCGATGATTTCTCAGTCTCCTCCGTGGTTCTTGCATCTAGCTCCACAGTTTTTGCGTCCTGAGTACGAGTGGGGATGTTGAAGAAATCTTGCAAATCTGCTTGTATTGCCGCAGGTACGGCGAAAACGGAAGGCCCTCGCCCCCATTTTGTCTGTTGATGCCAGCCGAGATGCGGCCGGGTGACACGTTCGTAAATCCATCATTTCGGCTAGCCTGCATGCATTGTCAGCTCCATAGGCGCCTTGTGTACTGATCTCAAAATTTTCCGAACGCACCCGTCATCTGCTGACCGTTTGCTCCTCCCCCGACAGCCAAGCCGAGGCTGGAGGTAGCGTTAGTAAATCCTCCACCTCAGCTAGTCTGCCCGTCATTATCGGCTCTACAGGCGCCTTGCGTACCGCGACCGGAGTTTCCGAACGCATCTGCAGTGTGCTGCTAGTGCCTTCCCCCTGGGAACCGGGTCCCTGCTATGTAGGTGGGCCTCCCTGGCTGCCGTGGCCGTCTGCACTCCTCAATGATGTCTTCATTTTCTAAGTTGATGGCCGCTAATCCGGCTTCCAGATCTAAAATGTCCTGTTTTCTTTTAAGCAGTAATTGTTTTTCCTCTGCCAGTTTAATCTGCCTATGAATGGCTTTCTCCCTGGCTGCCATGTCATCCTCCAAGGGAGCCCCCACCTGTTGTTGTGTGCCTCCAGTGGCTTGGTCACTCCCACCCAGGTTGGCCATGTTGGATTCAGTGATGTGGGATTCCTTATAGAAAACCACAGTCACCCTGAGAGTTCTTCCTGTAGTGAGGGCTAGGCCCATTACACTGTGGGCACCTGCTGATGTTCCCATGATAACTTTGTCCACAACTGGATTTTGTACACTGCACCATTGTGCACAAAAGAAACTGACTGACACATTGGTTAATACATGATAAACAGTCTGTTTCTGTCTGTAATGTAAATGATATCGAACAGACTGACTTTCTGTCCAGGATTTAGTGGTGGCAACTCTCTAGTTCCTCTGTCATAGTAGGCTTTGGTCTTATCCTGCTTCTGCTGCATTCTCTCTTTAACAGAGACACTTCTGCCTTCGCTACGGAATGGAAGATTGGTGGGCAACTTCCTGTTCATCAGGAGTTCACCTGGTGACGGAATGACATTGTCAATGGGTGTAGCTCTGATGTTTAGCAAGACCTTCTGGATGTTTTGTCCAGATTTCATAGCTAATTTCCGGATGGGCTTTATCCATGTGATCTGACGCTCTATGAATCCATTGGATCTGGGATACTCTGGCGATGATGTTATATGCTGGATGTCCCATTCCTTTATGAATTGCTGAAATGCTTCTCCAATGTACTGGGGTCCATTGTCAGATCTTATGATGTTTGGCTTACCAAACATAACAAAAAGTCCCTCTACATAGTTCTTGAGAGCTGTAGATGTGGTCAGGCTTCCCCAGCCCACTTAAAAGGGTCTATATCTCCCTCTTTCCTATCCCCTCGGGATGTGTGTGTCGCACATATGCGTGGGTACTGACACATTCCTCTGTGAAATTGTGTAATGTAGTTCTCGCCATGAATATGACCTTACGGGCTTCCCTAGCCCACTTAAAAGGGTCTATATCTCCTCTTTCCTATCCCCTCAGGATGTGTGTGGTGCACATATGCGCGGGCACTGACACATTCCTCTGTTAAATTATCAACCTGTGAAGCACGGGATAGCCACTTAGTGCCGCTAAAGTGCTGTAAAACACAAATCAATCAATGAATATGACCTTAGCTGTCGAAATGGTGTTAAACATCTATTACTCATTCACTCACTGTAGATGTGGTAGATGTAAGTTCTCTCACAAATGGGAACTTTGAATAATAATCTGACACGATGTATGATTTCCCCTTTATCTCAAAGCTATCAGTTCCAATAACCTCCCGTGGTCCGTTGGGAATTTGCTTTGGCAGCAGATGTTCCTTTTATACCAGGCCAGTAGACAGTGTCTCTTGCTAACAGTCGTTTTTTTTTCTGTCCCTGGTGTCCTGTTTGTAGTTGTTGCAATATATCTGAGTGCTTTGTCTCAGGGATGACAACCTCTTTCCCTTTGAAGATCACTCCGTCCTCAATACCTAGGGTGTCTCTGAAGTTCCAGTGCTGCCGTAGATCAGTCGGTAGGTCTTTCTGGCTGTCTGGCCATCCAGTGTAGAAAACTTCAGAGAGTGCATTCAGCACTGGACACTTTCTTGTCTCAGTTTGCAGACGTAGCTGTTTTTCCACACTGAAATGAATCAGATCAAGTGTGATATCATCAACCCGAACGTCCAGTGTTATATAGCCTGTGTCATCAGGAGCAGGCAACCGGGATAGGGTATCACATATGACCATCTGATTGCCTGGCTGATACATCACTGTGTAATCATAGCCCTGTAACTTCAACAACATTCGTTGACACCTTCAGACTGGAAGGTGCCAGGTGGAGGTACTGTGAGACCTGTTTTCATTGTTAGCAGATGATTGGGTATCAAAGGACTTTGTCCACACGGGTCATCCAGATTCTCCCCCCTGAGTGGCCTGCTACTCACAATCACCAAGGCCTCATAGAAGAATGTGTGGAGACATGCACTGTCTAGTCTTCCATTGTGCTTGGAGAGTATTCCTGTGAGAACGCTTCTCATGTTCTGATTGGCGCTCCCACCCATATGGCTGGCACTGGGGACATTCAAGATGAAGTTGCAGTCATGGTCTTTCAGAAAAGGTCTTACTGTTCCGTTGCTTATTTCCTTGTAGGCCTTCCTCAGCTCATTTTCCGCCATAATGAAATTGGTTCCGCGGTCAGAGTGCAACTGCCTAACCTTGCCTTAAAGTGCAATGAAGCACCTGAACCCATTGATGAAGGCATCTGTTGACATGTTGTCCAACATTTCAGCATGGACTGCAGGAGATGCCATGCACGTGAAGAGCAGCCCATATTTTGGCACCCTTATTTTACATCTCTTTTTTTCCTTCTTTGACTATGAATTGCCCAAAACAATCAAAACCACAGTGTGTAGATTCTGTAAATGGTGGTGAGGGCTCCAGTCTTTCTTTTGGCAGATCAGCCTTCTTCGGAGTTTGTGTTTGGCCATGTTTCTTTCGGCTCTGAACACATGTATGGATATGGGATGCTACTGCGGGACCAAGCCCCACAATCCAAAATCCATATTAATGAATCTTGTTCATGGTCATGCCCTTACCCTGGTGAGCCACTTTCTCCCGAAAGTGTTTCACCATAAAGTGGGTCACATGACCAGTCTTTGGAAGTATTACCATGTGCATCACACTGTGGTTGAGGGAGCATGATTTAGAAAGCCTTCCACCAACTCTCAGAATTTCTTCATCGCAGAAGGGGTTCAATCTGAGGCATCCTCTGTCAATTCCACTCTTTACAGTCTTAATTTCATCAGGGAAGGCTTGCTTGTGTGCACGCTTCACTATAATTCTTTCTGCCCTTTATCTTCTTTCGATATTTGTCTGTCTGACATCACTGTCTTTGGATCTCCTTCTTTCCAGGTAGTTCCGAAATGTTGTCACTCCAGTCACAGATCAGAGAAGTGGTCTATCTGTTTGAGCAGTAACCCTTCCTTGGATTTTATGCACAGGCACAGGGGCATCTGGCAAAATGAGAGGTTCTACCTCTTCAGTGGGTAGACCTGGTTCCCAGAAGAGTGGGGGTCCTGAAAACCAATTAGAGGCAATCAGTTCGGACACACTCAGCAGAGGCGTGGGAAGCAGTTTCAGAGTGGGAGGGACCAGGGGGGTTTTCTGCAATTTTTTACCTCCCTTTGCTTGACCTTTTAGGTTTGACCTTTTGAGGAGTTGGCCAAAAGTGGGGGGGACATGTCCCCCCTGCTTTCCACGCCCATGCTCAGGCCCCCCGATAGCATGGACTAAATCGGGCTTCCCTAGCCCACTTAAAAGGGTCTATTTCTCCTCTTTCCTATCCCCTTGGGATGTGTGTGGTGCACATATGCGCGGGCACTGACACATTCCCCTGTGAAATTGTGTAATGTAGTTCTCGCCATGAATATGACCTTAGCTGTCGAAATGGTGTTAAACATCTGTTACTCACTCACTTACTCAGCATGGACTAAATGTCTAAAAGAATGGACTAAATGTCTGATAACCAATGATGCAGTCCCATGAGGTCCTTCGGGTCTTAGGACTTTAAACAAATCAGTCAATCAATCAACCCGCAAAATCAGCCTCTGTAATCTTTATGGTTTTCAAGGGCTGCAAGATTTCTTTGACGGTTGTTTTGTCAACAAACAGTACCTCTTCATATTTTGATTTCCCACAGAGTGGGTGGAAACGATCCTCAGCTTTCTTCACCAAACGGTGAGCCGCGCCTATTGCATTACCTTCTTCTAAGACACTGGTGCACCAACGACACTCCACTCAAGGTGGGTCTGAAGGGCAAATGGTTCATTCCCTTCTTTGGTGATGTAATTTCTTGGAGCCAAGGCTATAGGGCAGTTGTACCGCAGTAGCAACCCAACGTCACACTCCTGGTTTGGGACCATCAAGTGTGCTATCCTTCTAAGGGGGGGGGGCCACTTCCTAGCCGTAGCCAGAGTTGGTATGTGTGATCTATCGGTGGAAAAGAAGTCCCTGGAGTAGGTAGTTGGGAGGATTATAGCCTTGTGGTGAGTCATAACCTCTGACCCGTAGACCTTCTACCCTCATGCAACATATTGTGTCACTGTATGAGGAGAGGGTTGAAAGATGTAATCTCCCAGCTGTTGAAGGGGCCTCCAGAGCATCTAGTGTTTCCTCCAGTATGAACGTGGTGTTGGATTGTGTGTCCAAAAGAGCATACACAAGCTGCTCCTTCTGTGGATTCTCATTTCACTGACACCCACACTGGTACAATCATGGATGTCTTATCCCTTACACCCGCCTTGATCTTGTTGCAGACTGCTTCGGTGTCTCGGTTTGAATCTTTCCCCCTCTCTCCGATTCCACTTTCTCGGGTTCTTTCTTTTCTTTTTCTGGAGGCTTGTCACTGTGCAGACATTTCGGATGGTGTTTCTGGCACACCTTACATGTTTTCCGCTGTCTGCATGTCTTCGACATATGACCCTGTTCCAGACAGCCAAAACAGATTCCCTTTGTGTGGATGAGGTGAAGTCTCTCATCAACGTGTGGATGAGCTGAAGTCTCTCATCAACAGTTTTGGCAGCAAATGTCCTGCAATCTGCTAGGACATGGCCACTTCTTATGCAATTGAGACATGATTCTCTTTTGCCTTGTCTTTCTTCTTGCTTCTCAGAAGCCAGAGTTCAAGCTAATGGACTGTCTTCTTTTCTTTTCTTGGTGGATGCGGCCTTTAGTTTTGCATTGGTATAGAACCACGACTGTCCGGCCGGTGTCAGGATAATGGACCGGTCAGATGATGTGTCAACAGTCTGCAGCACAGCATCTGGGTGAGGCAGCACGATAAAGAGGGGCCTTGAGCCACGAGCAGTGTCTCACTGCTACGAGCCGTGTCCCACTGGTACAAGCAGACTCCCAAACACATGCACGCGCACACTCACATTCACGTGCACACACACGCGCAAATTAAGTTTGAGAAAAGAATGGACTAAATGTCTGATAACCAATGAGGCAATCCCATGAGGCCTACGGCCTTAGGACGTTAAACAAATCAATCAATCAATCAATGCCTTGGATCCTTCAGTGTCTCTTGAAGACACCAGAGACGTAACCGGATCATAGACGATGGTCGCCCTCTCTTTGATGAAGACTGGGAAAAGGATGGGTAGGTACCATCCTGTTTCTTGATCTTTGCTACTCGAGTGGCTCAGGACTCAGTGACTCTGCAGTATTTTCCTATGTTCGCCATTGTTGTTCAATATTTCAGGACCCTTCATTTCCAGCATCGCAACGCGACACTGGATCAGGAAATCCGACATTGTCTTAAAGCCGGGCCATCTTTACCCTGAATCTCCAGTTTGTCACAGAATGCCTCAGTTACAGTGAAGGGATCGCTGTATCTTTTGGCGAGGAGGGCTCTCGCTTCCTCATAGGTGGACCCACTCTTCAGCAGGAAGTAGCTACTTATGGCTTCCTTTGCTGGCCCACTTACACTTGAAGGCGATAGTCCAATTGTGGTACTTCAGGGGATCTCCATGAAAGATGGTAGGCTCTGGTACGAGTAGCCGACTCAAACTTACTGACACGGTGAATGCCTCAGCCAATGCAGCTGTCATTTGCAGGCCGTGATGTCTGCGAAGATGACTTTTTTGCTACATCTTCTCTGCTCCTATGGTAAGCCGTCCTTGGCGAGAAAAGTCCAGAGTGTTGGTTGTCTTCTTCATTGTATACTTTGACCTTTGCTTTCTCAATCAGTAGAAGCTTCTCAATCCTACGTTGCTCCAGATGCCTCTTCTTTTTGTCTACCTCTAAATGGATTTTTTGCAGTTCTTCTGCTTCAGCTTCTTTCTTCTGTTCCAGTTTGATCCTTCTAGCTACTGCATTTGCCTCTGCCTCTGCGCTTTGATGAAGTCCTAGACTGCCCCGACCTATGTTAGGATCAGTGGGACGAGCGATAGGACGAGCAGTGCAATGTGTGATGTGCCAACCATGTATGATTACTCTTTGTCGCCGCTTTCCCGTCTGAGGTCTATCGCTGCAGTCAGCACGTCTTTATCTGACCGATCGATGGCTGTCCGGATTTCCTGATCCGGTGCTGGTCCAAGCTCCTATATCTTGTCACATGCACACAGTACTGCATCATACCCTTCCGCAAAGGTGGTTCTCGTTTCTTGAAGGAGTGCTTCTGTGCAGTACCCCTTGAGAGTGGTCTCTCTAGCACCAATTTGGGAGGTGATTCGTCATCTTGAGGTTCCTCATCATCTTCTGACTTACCTTCAGCAGGTGCACCATCTTGGGGTTCACTAGTGTGTTCTGACTCACCTGTTCTTGAAGGAACCTTTTTGGCTTATTTTGGCCGATTTTTTAACCCTGTAGTTTCCCCAAAAATTGATGGACTCTCACGACTTTTGGAGGCAGGGATCTATGGCATATTTCCTCTGAGAAAAGTAAAGCACTTGTCCATGGATCGATTTCCCTAGAAATAGGACGTTTAACAAATCAATCAACCTAGAAATGGTTCTCAGTTGAACATGGATGGGTTGAAGCTTATGGACAACCTCATTTTGACAATATTAAGTGGGAGAATTTGAAAAAAATGAAAATAATTTATAGTTTTTTTGTGTGAAAATCAACTTAAGTCAAATTTTCATGCTAAAAATATTGGGGGGGACCGTGGGGGAATTCAGTATGTATTTTGAAGCATTATGAGTATTTTTCCTTTTTCCATGGCAACAAAGCAACTAGAAATAGCAAAATTGTGGTCTTTTGGTTTCCATGGCATCAGAAAAGAATGTTTTCCTCTGCAGCAATGTCTGATGATTATCCAGATAGAAATTTGAAGTACCTAGAATATGTAATTTATTTCAAATTGATATCTTCAATTCAGGCTGACAAAATTCATTTTAAAGATTGATAATCTTACATCACGTTTACATCTTCATGCCATATTAGATATCTCATATCTCCCTTATCAGGGCAAATACGGATATCTCGAAAATCTCCTATTCTGTTGATTAGGCACAGTTTATTAAAGGTGGTCATAGACTTCTTCTTGGAATATCTGCAAATTCTTTCAGCTTTTGAAACCTTGTGTCATCCTCGAAATGATTAATTTCAATGCAATCTGAATCAATATGTAAAAACTTTGGTTTTTGAAGAGCTATCTTTGTTGGGAGCGTGGCAAAGGAAGATTTAAACTTAAAGCAATTCAAGTTGGACTTTTTAACAGTTCTCTTATGTGCTGTGTTTTTGAGTCAATACCTAAAGCAAGGTTTCTTTGTGCAGGAATAATCAAAATAGGGACAAGTGTCTGTGTGTGATTTCTTTATAGTCCTTGTGACCATATCATCCATTTATTTGGATGTTCCATAATCAACATTAACACCTTGCATTCAGCATTTGCTGTCTTCTTACCCAGTCTTTATCAATCCTGACTATCTTAGATTCTTGCAGTTATTGCTCAAGACGTCTTTCTTGTTACTGCTCCTTTGGTCTTGCTTCATTGGGTTCAGGGTGTCACTTGTAGCGGATCACTCAGGGGCTCGCCTGTTCATCTGGCATGGAGGCATCATCGTCCGACTGCGACCGGGTCCATGTGAGTGTGGCATAAAGATCAACTCCAAGGGATAGAAAAAGACCATAGTGAACACCTGGCAGTGTACACAGATGGTTCTAAGGAGGGTGACAAAGTAGGCTATGGAGTACACACGCCATATGGCAACCTGAAAAGAGGCCTCCATCCCAAAGCCAGCATTTTCACGGCAGAGGCTAGCGCCTTGCTACATGCTCTAGAATATGCCAGGATATCAACTCACCAGAAATTCATTGCTCTGTCAGACTCTGTCAGACCAGAGGCGGATCCACCCGTCCAGGAGCTCCCTTCTGGAGACCTGTCTTCCACCGAGGTGGAGCCTGCAGAATCCAGCTCTGAGGGTGAGGAAGAACCCCGTTCTCCTGACAAGGAAGCGGAATCTTCACCTTCCACTTCCACCGCGGGGGTGGTGGATACTCCGGCCTCCCAGAGAGTTGCACTGGAGGATGAGATGGGGAATAACACCATTCTCTCCTCCGAAAAAGCAGACTCTGAGGTGACTGGAGGGAAGGCTCCTCACTTCAAGATAGACCGGACCTGGGACCTTGACAGTCCTGTGTCCTCGAGGTCTAGGAGCAAGGCAAGGGCCAAAAGCTGTGCTATGGCCTCTGATAGACACACCTAACCCCAATATGGCGAACGTTAGGTGTAATATAATCCAATGGAACTGTAGAGGAATCAGAGCAAACAGAGCAGAACTGCCCATCTTGGTGGCAGACCTCAACCCAGTTGCTCTGAGCCTCCAGGAGTTGAAAGTGACCATACCAGGTCAAATACCTAGACTTGCAAATTACAAGAGCTACAACAAAATCCCAGATCCCAACCAGGCATCAGGAGGAGTAGCTCTCATGATAAACAAGTCATACCCCCAAACCGAAATAAGACTAAATACGGATCTACAGGCAGTTGCAGCCCGAGTGACGATCAACACCTCTGTCACACTGTGCTCTCTCTATCTACCACCTAATGAGAGAGTCACGTACGAGCAACTAACATCGCTGGTGGAACAACTGCCTCCCCAATACATTCTGCTTGGTGACTTCAATGCTCACAGCACAATTTGGGGTTCACACCGCACAAACAGAAGAGGTCGGACTATTGAGAATCTTCTCGATAAAAAGTCACTATGTTTACTCAACACAGGGACTCCAACCTTTCTCTGTAGATCAGGCAGAAAATCAGCCTTAGACCTTACAATCTGTCATCCAGATATCGATGGTGACTATAACTGGAGAGTGCATGCAGACCCCCTGGGAAGCGACCACTTTTCGGTGATACTCAGCACCATCAAGGCAAACTCTCATGAAGACCAACCAGAACGTTGGAAGACTTATAAGGCGGATTGGGAGCAATTCCAGGACACCTGTAGTAGGTCCTTCTTACCCAGTCCCATGAGGCCTACGGCCTTAGGACGTTAAACAAATCAATCAATCAATCATTACCCTGGGAACTGGTCAAAGAGAAAAACGACCCGACACAGTACTTCACAGAAACCCTCAGGGAGGTGAGTGCTATGTGCATCCCGAAAACCTCCAAACAACCTCGTGCCAAACCGGCGTACTGGTTTAACGATGAGTGCCGCGAGTCACGAAGACTCAGAAGGAAGGCACTGAGGAAGTTTGAGAGCAACATGAACTTGGGAAATATGCTAGCATATTACCAAGAACAAGCCAGAACCAAACTGGTGTACAACAACGTGAAGCGTGAGTCATTCCGTGAGTATGTCAACACTATCGACACCTCCACCCCCCTGAAAAGGGTATATCAAAAGGTGAAGAAGCTCAATGGAAAACCGACTCCCGCAGCAACCCACATCAAGGTTGGTGATGAGACTTTGGAGACGACACAAGAGATTGTGGATTCTCTTGCTGATCACTTCAGCAAAGTCTCGTCCAGTGCCAACTACCGAGAGGAATTCCGCCAACATAAAGAAAGGGAGGAGATGAACCCATTACACCTGCACTCTGACAACATGGAAGCATACAGGCCATAGTGCTTCCATTCCCAAAACCAAGCAAAGACTTGTCAAACCCAAAGAACTATAGACCCATAGCTCTAACGAGCTGCATCTGCAAAACCCTGGAAAGAATGGTAAACACCAGACTGGTCTGGTACCTAGAAAAGAAAAAGATCCTTAAGACAGAGCAATGTGGCTTCAGAAAGGGTCGCTCGACACAGGATGCCCTAACTACCCTCGAGACCTATGTACGAGATGCCTTTATAAATAAGGAGCAAGTGGTAGCAGTCTTCTTTGATCTGGAGAAGGCATATGATACCACCTGGCAATATGGTATCCTTAAGGACCTCAAAAATGCAGACCTGAAAGGTCGGCTCCCTGATTTCATCAACCAATACCTATCAAACCGTTGCTTCAGGATCAGAGTAAACAACATCCACTCTGATGTCTTCAATCAGGAGTCTGGAGTTCCACAGGGAGGCATTCTCTCAGTGACCCTATTTCTATTGAAGATCAACAACATCGTCTCTAAACTGGAACTGAAGCCAGAGATAGGCCGAACATTATATGTTGATGATTTCTTCATGTGTTTCCGTGGCAAGAGCCTGAGAACCATTGAACGACACCTCCAACTTGCCATAGATGAAACAGTGAAGTGGGCAGACCAAAATGGCTTCCGATTTTCTCTAGACAAGACATCAGTTATGCACTTCCACTACCGCACTACAACAGACAGACAACCAAATATTGAAATCAACAACAAACGTATTTCTGTAGTGGAAAATACCAAATTCCTTGGGCTAGTCATAGATTGCAAACTTATCTTTGATAAACATATTAAGTACCTCAAGGATAAATGTAACAAAGCTTTCAACCTACTGAAAAAAGTGGCACATCCATGCTGGGGTGGAGACCAGGACACACTCCTCAAACTATATAGAGTTTGCAAGTCGCTGCTAGAGAACTACCCTTAGCCCTTAGACGAGAGAAACTCTCCCTTGAATATGCTATCCGGATTGCCACAAATCCTAACAACCCAGCCGCAGCATTGTTGACAAACCCCAAGCACAAGGCAAAATATGAAGCAAAGAAGAACCAATACATTGCACCCCTTCGGGTGAGGGTATCCCACCTATTAGAAGAAGCAGGAATGTCTCTGGATAATGTACTTAATGTAGAGTACCCGGAAATGCCCCCATGGACATATCACAAACCAGAGGTCAGAATGGACCTTACCGCGCTTAAGAAAGGGGTAACATCTAGCACCACATATCAAGCAGCATTCAATGAACTGCGTGATAGTTACAGAGATCACGTACCAATCTACACCGACGGATCACATATGGCAGACAAAACAGCATCTGCAGCCATTCTAGGACCCCATGCCTTCAAAGAACGCCTGCCAGACGAAGCCTCCATCTACACAGCAGAGCTACATGCGTTATACCTAGCACAAGATCACATTGAGACATCAGAAGGCAACAACTACCTGATTGTATCTGACTCCAAATCATCACTGTCAGCAATGCAGCATAGCAAGTGGACACACCCTCTCGTGAAAAGAGTGTTGGAACGACACAATAGTCTTGCTCTAGCTGGAAAGAAGATAGCGTATGCTTGGGTACCAGGCCATGAAGGAATCCATGCAAGAGCAGAAGAGAAGAAATTGTCATGAACAGACTAAGAATAGGCCACACCAGACTAACGCATTCACACCTCATGAAGAGAGAACCCAGACCGCTTTGCAACAGGTGTCAAAAACACCTGACGGTGGAACATTTCCTTGTGGAATGTAGCCAGTGCCCCATCAGGGCACAATACCATCAATGTACAACACTGAAAGAGTTATTTGATACCTGCAGACCGGATACAATACTTGCATATGTCAAGAACCTGGGATACTACAGTCAAATTTAAACAGTAGAAACTTTCTTCCATAAAACCTTTAGGCACAAATAGCCATCACCAGTAGCTGACGTGCCGTAAAACACTAACTAACTAACTAACTAGCATACAACAAGCTGTTCACAATGGCTGAGTTACACCATGCTCTCGAGCAGGCAAAAGACTCATCTCCAGGCCCTGATGAGATTCATTACCAGATGTTAAAGCATCTGCCAGAGCACCAACTGAGTTTGCTCCTAGAAATCTTTAACAACACCTGGACCACCGGTCAATACCCATCATCCTTGTCGGAGGCCTTAGTTGTACCGATTCCAAAACCTGGAAAGGATCCATCTATGCCCTCGAGCTACAGACCCATTGCTATGACCAGCTGTCTGGCCAAGACAATGGAAAGGATGGTCAACAACAGACTGGTATGGTACCTGGAGTCGAATGATCTTCTAACCCAGTACCAGTCTGGATTCAGAAAAGGTCGCAGTACAACTGACCACCTAGTCCGTCTCGAGAGTTTTATCCGGAAAGGATTCGCCAACAAAGAACATGTTGTTGCTGTATTTTTTGACCTTGAAAAGGCTTACGACACAACATGGAAATTTGGCATTCTCCAAGACATGGAAAAAATGGGACTGCGAGGCAGACTGCCACAATTCGTGGAAGGCTTCCTCGCAAACAGAACATTTAATGTCCGACTTGGTGCCACACACTCCAAGAGAGTTGACCAAGAAACTGGAGTCCCCCAGGGCTGCGTCCTCTCAGTGACCCTTTTCGGCATTAAAATCAACGAAATAGCGAAAACCCTTGCCCACAATGTTGAGTGCTGCCTCTAGGTGGATGACTTTGTCATCTGCTATCGGGGCACCTCCATGGCAACGGTCGAAAGAAGATTACAGCAAACCCTTTACCACCTAGAGACTTGGAGCCTGGAAAATGGCTTCAAATTCTCTGAAACAAAAACATCCTGTGTGGACTTCTGTCGTAGACGAGGATGCAAGGAAGCTCCTGCCCTCACACTGCACGGGAACGCATTAAAGGTAGAAAAGGAGGTCAAATTCCTTGGACTCGTGTTTGATAGCATTCTCGCTTTCAAACCCCATATCGAATACCTCCGGAAGAAATGCCAGAAGGCCATGAACCTCCTGAAGATGCTTTCCCACTCAGACTGGGGAGCGGACCGGGAGATTCTGCTGACTCTGTTTCGGACGTATATCCAGTCTCGCCTGGACTATGGATCGGTGGTGTATGCATCACCTGCAAGGTCCTACTTGGATTGGCTAAAACCCACATGTCAGCAATGTCAAGTACCTCTGACTATGGAACACCTGGTGCTCTCATGTCAGGCAACAAAGAGGAGTAGGGACAAGCATCTTCATGGTTTGTCCATGAACAGTGTCTTTACCAGCACTGGTAAGAAAGAACTTCTGACCTTCCTCAGGGAAGTGAAGATGTTCGAGAAGCTCTGAAGCGGGGGGGAAACACCTCCCCTCAAGTATCTGTCAGGTGGGCTGGGGGAATGATCCTCCGGCCCGGCTGGAAGAGTAATCTTGCAGCCAGGTTGGAAAGTGGCTCTCTATGCTCGTCAGTCCGTGGTAAGCTGACCCGATTGGTATAGAACCACGACTGTCCGGCCGGTGTCAGGATAATGGACCGGTCAGATGATGTGTCAACAGTCTGCGGCACAGCGTCTGGGTGAGGCAGCACGATAAAGAGGGGCCTTGAGCCACGAGCAGTGTCTCACTGCTACGAGCCGTGTCCCACTGCTACAAGCAGACTCCCAAACACACGCACGCGCACACTTGCACGCATACACACGCGCAAATTAAGTTTGAGAAAAGAATGGACTAAATGTCTGATAACCAATGAGGCAGTCCCATGAGGCCTACGGCCTTAGGACGTTAAACAAATCAATCAATCAATCAATCAATCAAGCTAAAACCTATCCAAAACCAGGGCCTACGGCTCTGCATGAGAGCATTCCGATCGTCACCGGCAAGTAGTCTCTGCGTTGAGGCAGGGGTTCCACCACTGGATCTGCGACGAATCAAGCTGTCCCTGCAATACGCCATCAGAGTCAAGGCAAATGAGAGAAACCCCATCCACGATACCATCTTCTACGAGGACCACAGTGTCTTTCGTAGAAACAAGAACGTGGCAAAGCCTTTCTCAGTAAGGGTGAGAACCCTGATCAGAGAGGCCCGAATTCCCATCACAAAGGTCATGAAGGAAGGACCTGCCAAGTCCCCTCCTTGGGAACAGGCAGAAGCCAAGATCCTTTTTGACCTGAGCAAACACAAGAAAAGCGAAACTGAAAACAAGGTGTACTTGGAGAAATTGGCAGAAGTCTGCCATCACCATCAAATGTATACTGAGGTGTACACTGATGGCTCCAAGGACGGAAACCGAGTAGGCTTTGCGGCTTGTACACCCTTCGGAGTACGGAAAGGAGCACTACATGGAAGGAGCAGCATCTTCACTGCAGAAGCGCATGCCCTCCTAAGTGCACTGGAGTGGATGAAGGTGTCTACGCGCAATGCCTTCATCATATTCTCTGACTCGAAGTCATGCCTGCAAACTCTATGCCAGCATGACCCACGAAACCCAGTGGTGCAGCAGATGAAACAATCTATCTCGCACCTGACTCAGGCCCAGAAAGAGGTCACCCTCTGTTGGCTCCCCAGCCACATTGGGATAGAGGGGAACGAAGCTGCAGACCATGCAGCTAAGAAAGCCCTGAGCCGGGAACCCGGCTTGGCTCCCATCCCCTCTTCAGACCTGCTCCCTATGGCCAAGGAGTTCATAAAAAAAGAGTGGCAGAAAAGATGGAGTTCTGACCACAATAACAAGCTCAGAGCCATCGAACCTTCGATTGGCAAAGAGCATGACCACACTGGCCTGACCAGGAGGGAATCGACAAGACTGACCCGTCTTCGGATAGGTCACTCTCTGCTGACTCACGGACACCTCATGAAGGGTGAAAACCAACCCACATGTCAGCAATGTCAAGTACCTCTGACTATGGAACACCTGGTGCTCTCATGTCAGGCAACAAAGAGGAGTAGGGACAAGCATCTTCATGGTTTGTCCATGAACAGTGTCTTTACCAGCACTGGTAAGAAAGAACTTCTCACCTTCCTCAGGGAAGTGAAGATGTTCGAGAAGCTCTGAAGCGGGGGGGAAACACCTCCCCTCAAGTATCTGTCAGGTGGGCTGGGGGAATGATCCTCCGGCCTGGCTGGAAGAGTAATCTTGCAGCCAGGTTGGAAAGTGGCTCTCTATGCTCGTCAGTCCGTGGTAAGCTGACCCGATTGGTATAGAACCACGACTGTCCGGCCGGTGTCAGGATAATGGACCGGTCAGATGATGTGTCAACAGTCTGCGGCACAGCGTCTGGGTGAGGCAGCACGATAAAGAGGGGCCTTGAGCCACGAGCAGTGTCTCACTGCTACGAGCCGTGTCCCACTGCTACAAGCAGACTCCCAAACACACGCACGCGCACACTCGCACGCACACACACGCGCAAATTAAGTTTGAGAAAAGAATGGACTAAATGTCTGATAACCAATGAGGCAGTCCCATGAGGCCTACGGCCTTAGGACGTTAAACAAATCAATCAATCAATCAATCTGTCAGACTCCAAGTCATGCCTTCAAGCAATGAACCAGTATGAACCAAACAATCCTTTGATACAAGACATCAGGGACAAAACCAACAACCTTGAGAAAGCAAAGAAAGAAGTGGTTTTCTGCTGGCTGCCAAGCCATGTTGGCATAGACGGAAACGAGGCAGCAGATGAAGCAGCAAAGTCAGCACTGAAACTGACACCTCGAGAAGTGCCAATCCCACACATGGACCTGACATCAACAATCAAGAATTATTTGAAACTGAAATGGCAAGCTGACTGGAACAAGCAGCATTAGAACAAGCTACACTCCATTCAGCCTCAACTGAAAGGAAAGGGTGAAAAAAGAAAACTATCCAGATCAGACAAAGTGAAACTAACACGTCTATGAATTGGCCACACAAGGCTTACACACGAACACCATCTGAAACGTGAAGCCCAACCAATGTGCCAACAATGCAAGACTGAACTCACAGTTAAGCATATCTTGCCCAACTGTTGAAGGACTGCAAGCAACAGAAGAAAATATCTTAAAAATGCAACAACACTGAAAGCTGTCTTTTTTTCTTTTCTTTTTTTTTTTTTTTTTTTAATTTTAAGTGTTTTATTAAGGTTCACAGAAATTATGCAAAAACATAACCTGTCTCCGAGCTCGGCGAAGCCGTTATGATGCTCGGGCCTTCTTTATAGGTGACTTATTCAATCTATTTAATAATCAGTGTAATGGCACACAATGTTACATGTCACATAGAGACCACTCATAGTTATATCTGCACAATGTAATATAACACATAATGAGATGGGGATGAATGATGAGTTCAGAGTTCATGTAATGGTGTAGTTTACACGGTACAAATAGTTCATATAATGGTGTAGATTACACGATACCAATGTATAATACAAACAGTCTGTTTCATTTTAATGCACCACACACATCTGTCATTAACCAGGTATACATGGAAGATTCATAGCTGTCATAAGAGGACCCAGCACGCAATCATAGTTTATCATACAATTCAAAAAGAGTGTGTATACTAGACAAGTATGGTATATTTATCATTGATGTAACATTTAGGATAATCTCTTTTAATTTCTTCTTTAAATACCTCTTTTTCCTTAATCAGTGTATACTTTATCTTTAGCTTATTCCATCTTCTAATGGCCTCCTGATGGAAACTCTTATATACAACCGGATTCCTGGATATCCTTTGAATGTATCTCAGGCCTAATTGCTGTCTAGTATTCCTGGGTCTAACATCAATAACATTTGGTTGATTTTGAATACTATATGCATAAATTAAAAGATGTGTGTCACGTCTATCTTCTAATTTCTTACATTTACTCATATCACGAAGCTCATTAGTAGTGTATTAGTAGTGTGTCTTCAACACAATAGAAACAAAAGAACTCCTGAACTTCCTCAAAGAATCAAACTTATATAAGTACATATAGATCATATATACATATAATTTATAAAAAAAAAAAAGGCTGGTCGGTCGGTGTCAGGATAATGTGACCAACCTGGTGCTGTGTCTACAGTTTGCGACATGTTACCTGCGTGAGGCAGCACGATAAAGAGGGGCCTTGAGCCACGAGTGGTATTTCACCGCTACATAATGTACGAGCCGTGTCCCACTGCTACAAGCAGACTCATAAATATATGCACGCGCGTACACACACCCACCCACTCATATGCGCAAACCCGAGGTAGGCCCGCAGCCTACCATTACTATTGAATAGTTTGAAACTCTTGAATGTCTGAGTTCCTCGATGGCCCCCGGACGTAAAAATAAACAAACAAACAAACAAATCGCACTGTGTCAACCGACTACATGCCTCTTCCGTCATCAGTCCCACGAGGTACTACGGGCCTTAGGACGTTAAACAAATCAATTAATCAAGTCTCAAGGTTCAGGTTTTCACTGTAGGCCTTCACCAGTATATAAGGAAGGGCAAACATAGTTTTTGGTTGAAAACAGTAAAGTTGAGTACTTACATAGTCTGATTGGCCAAACCCTTTTTTTCAATACTGGTATGCATCATGGTTGGCTTGGCATGTTTTGAAATGCCCATTTTACACTGATACACTGACCACCATACATCAAAAACATAGTCAAATAAGTCTTAAATTTTTCATCTCTTAGATTCTTACCTTGCCGCACCTTTATACAGGTCTTGGCAGGGGGATTCTTTCGGATAATTCTCTCATATTATTTGGTTCTTCCTGTGGCTCTCTCCAACATGAACATACAAAAAATAGGGTGCATTAGGACAGGGACTATCTTGTGTGGAGTACCGTAATCTCCCGCGTACAAGGCGCACCTCCCGTATAAGATGCACCTATAGTTTTAGAATATGGTAAAAAAATCATAACTTTTGTTCTACTGAATGGATTTTGAAAAATAAAGAAGCTATGGATAGCTAAGGCATTCCGGATCCTCCTCAACCCCACTAAGTCATATCAAAAGAAAGGTCTTGGTGTCCCCCTTACAGATCCAGGGAGAACTAAAACCGCACATATAAGACGCACCTTGTACGCTAGAGATTACGGTAATTCATGAGATTGAGGACAGGCCCCCCAACAGCACCAAGTGGCAGCTACCAGAACTACTTCTGGGTTCTTCTGGCTGTCTCCACAGCAGGTTATGCACGTCTGTTGTCGTCGATTCTTTTGTATGTAAGTTAATTCAGATAATATAATCATGAAATAAATGCAAAGGAGCACTCATGGGAAGAATCTCCCAGTGTTTTATCGCACTTGCAGGGCGATAATACTCGGAGATTATCTCCACTCGTGAACCTTTGCCCATGATGCTTCCTGATGTTTGTCCATGGCTGACCCATACATTGCACCTGTATCATCGGTCCTCATATTATATGATCTGTCATTCAAGACATATTGAATCCTGCCTGGTGTCCAAGACCTTCCACCGTCTATAGGATACTAGTATATCCTTTCTGGCTCCCCTTTCTGGAGTCTGGTCATGTCTTTAGCAGATTTGTCAGTTTTACCTGTTTTACCAGACATATCTGCCAGATGCTTCTAAGCACAGAACTTACAATTTTATTTCGGAAACTTCTTATCACCCCTCTTGGACTCCTTAGTCTGGACATCAAACTCTCTACATGTGTCCTCGGGCTTCCCTAGCCCACTTAAAAGGGTCTATATCTCCTCTTTCCTATCACCTCAGGATGTGTGTGGTGCACATATGCGCGGGCACTGACACATTCCTCTGTTAAATTATCAACCTGTGAAGCACGGGATAGCCACTTAGTGCCGCTAAAGTGCTGTAAAACACAAATCAATCAATCATACATGTGTCCTGTTTGTGTATTACATTGACCTTTAACACTACCCTCTCTTGTTCTATTTCTTTACTGTTTAGGCCCAAAAACGGTGTTTCAGGTAACATGAAATATTTTAACTACAACAAAGACACACAACGACTCGTGGTAACTCACGACAACTTGTGGAAGACTAGATTGACGCAAAAGTAGCCAATAAATGTATGATTTCTTTAAAGATGAAGAAAAACGATGACCTGAAACAATTTAGCAGTTTACTCGTAGACCGTGTACATGTGAATTGTCTATTGCAACGTAGCTTTGTTTGCACTGAGTAGTTTTGTCGAGTGTGCCAGTAGCCTCAAAAATCACAGAGATCTCCAAAATTACAATTAACAGCAAGATCATGTATATCAGTGACAAGGTTGTCAAATGGAGAATAGTACTTTAGGCTCCAGAATTTATGAAAAGAGACAACCTCATGCTCTTAGGGGTTACAATATTTCTCCAGCTTTTTGAGAACAACTTTTTCTTACCCCCAATCTCTATCCATGTAAACCAGTCAAACATTTTCATTTCATCTGGTCCTGCACGTGACATAAGTATTGCCACCTGAGTTTCCTGAGGCACAGTGTCAGCATCATGTCTATTTGCAGAGAAGTGAATATCAAATTACAAGATGTAATATTAAGTGGTGTAGGAGGCAGATACATTCCAACAATGGTAACAGTAGTAAATAGATCAAGTTCACAGACAACAATACAAAGTTCACAGAAATAACACTGCAGACCATGGAGGAGTTGAAATATGCCCTTGGCCAGGCTAAAGATTCTTGTCCTGGACCAGATGACATCCACTACCAGATGCTAAAAAATCTACCTGAGGAAACCCTGGAGCTTCTTCTAGACGTGTACAATGACATCTGGAAAACAGAAAAATTCCCACCTTCTTGGTCAGAGGCCACAGTGGTTCCAATTCCCAAACCAGGGAAAAACCCAACTCTGGCCTCAAGCTATCGGCCCATAGCCATGACCAGTTGTCTGGCAAAGACCATGGAAAGGTTGGTGAACAACAGACTTGTCTACTTCCTCGAATCCAAGGGGAAGCTTACAATCCACCAATCAGGATTCCGTCGAGGACGCAGCACGACAGACCACCTAGTGAGCCTGGAAAGCTGGATCCGAGATGGGTTCGCTAACAAAGAACATGTGGTTGGGATCTTCTTCGATCTGGAGAAGGCCTATGATACCACATGGAGGCATGGAATAATGCAAGACATCCATGAGATTGGATTAAAGGGCAGACTAACAGGGTTCATTCAGAACTTCCTCTCGGACAGGACTTTCAATGTACGACTGGGGTCGGTTCTGTCAGAGAAAGTGGATCAGGAAATGGGTGTTCCCCAAGGCTGCATCCTCTCTGTGACCCTGTTCTGCATTAAGATCAACAGCATAACGAAACAACTTCAAGATGATGTGCAGTGCTGCCTGTATGTAGATGATTTCGTCATCTGCTACAAAGGAAGACACATGCCCACAATAGAACGCCGCCTCTAGCAGACACTGACTAAGCTGGAGAAATGGAGTCAAATGAACGGGTTCAAGTTCTCGGAGAGCAAGACCTGTGCTGTGCATTTCTGTCGCAGACGGGGATGCAAGGAAGAACCTCACCTCACCCTCCATGAGAAACGACTAACAGTCGAGAAGGAAATAAAGTTCCTCGGACTGGTATTTGACCGGATCCTGTCTTTCAGGCCCCATGTCGAATACCTCCGAAGAAAATGCCAAAAGGCAATGAACCTGTTAAAGGTCCTCAGTCATCCAGACTGGGGATGTGACAAAGAAACACTTCTAACCTTGTACGAGTACCCGGAAATGCCCCCATGGACATATCACAAACCAGAGGTCAGAATGGACCTTACCGCGCTTAAGAAAGGGGTAACATCTAGCACCACATATCAAGCAGCATTCAATGAACTGCGTGATAGTTACAGAGATCACGTACCAATCTACACCGACGGATCACATATGGCAGACAAAACAGCATCTGCAGCCGTTCTAGGACCCCATGCCTTCAAAGAACGCCTGCCAGACGAAGCCTCCATCTACACAGCAGAGCTACATGCGTTATACCTAGCACAAGATCACATTGAGACATCAGAAGGCAACAACTACCTGATTGTATCTGACTCCAAATCATCACTGTCAGCAATGCAGCATAGCAAGTGGACACACCCTCTCGTGAAAAGAGTGTTGGAACGACACAATAGTCTTGCTCTAGCTGGAAAGAAGATAGCGTATGCTTGGGTACCAGGCCATGAAGGAATCCATGGCAATGACCTAGCAGACGTTGCTGCCAAGGATGCAACAAATCAAGTTCCAATAGATATGCCTCTACCATCAGAGGACCTCAAACGGAAAATCAGGAAATACATCCACCAAAAGTGGCAAGAGTCATGGGACGCTGAAAGAGACAATAAACTCTACAAAATACAGCCCAAGATAAGCACAACCAAGAAAGCCAAATGCAAGAGCAGAAGAGAAGAAATTGTCATGAACAGACTAAGAATAGGCCACACCAGACTAACGCATTCACACCTCATGAAGAGAGAACCCAGACCGCTTTGCAACAGGTGTCAAAAACACCTGACGGTGGAACATTTCCTTGTGGAATGTAGCCAGTGCCCCATCAGGGCACAATACCATCAATGTACAACACTGAAAGAGTTATTTGATACCTGCAGACCGGATACAATACTTGCATATGTCAAGAACCTGGGATACTACAGTCAAATTTAAACAGTAGAAACTTTCTTCCATAAAACCTTTAGGCACAAATAGCCATCACCAGTAGCTGACGTGCCGTAAAACACTAACTAACTAACTAACAAACCTCTGAGCTGGGAACCCGGCTTGGCTTCCATCCCCTCTTCAGACCTGCTCCCTATGGCCAAGGAGTTCATCAAGAAAGAGTGGCCTGAGCAAACACAAGAAAAACGAAACTGAAAACAAGGTGTACTTGGAGAAATTGGCAGAAGTCTGCCATCGCCATCAAAGGTATACTGAGGTGTACACTGATGGCTCTAAGGACAGAAACCGAGTAGGCTTTGCGGCTTGTACACCCTTCGGAGTACGGAAAGGAGCACTACATGGAAGGAGCAGCATCTTCACTGCAGAAGCTCATCGGGCTTCCCTAGCCCACTTAAAAGGGTCTATTTCTCCTCTTTCCTATCCCCTCGGGATGTGTGTGGTGCACATATGCGCGGGCACTGACACATTCCCCTGTGAAATTGTGTAATGTAGTTCTCGCCATGAATATGACCTTAGCTGTCGAAATGGTGTTAAACAACTATTACTCACTCACTCACTGCAGAAGCCCTAAGTGCACTGGAGTGGATGAAGGTGTCTACGCGCAATGCCTTCAACATATTCTCTGACTCGAAGGCATGCCTGCAAACTCTATGCCAGCATTACCCATGAAACCCAGTGGTGCAGCAGATGAAACAAACTATCTCGCACCTGACTCAGGCCCAGAAAGAGGTCACCCTCTGTTGGCTCCCCAGCCACATTGGGATAGAGGGGAACGAAGCTGCAGACCATGCAGCTAAGAAAGCCCTGAGCCGGGAACCCGGCTTGGCTCCCATCCCCTCTTCAGACCTGCTACCTATGGCCAAGGAGTTAATCAAGAAAGAGTGGCAGAAAAAATGAAGTTCTGACCACAACAACAAGCTCAGAGCCATCGAACCTTCGATTGGCAAAGAGCATGACCACACTGGCCTGACCAGGAGGGAATCGACAAGACTGACCCGTCTTCGGATAGGTCACTCACTGCTGACTCAAAGACACCTCATGAAGGGTGAAGACCAACTCGCATGTCAGCGATGTCAAGTACCTCTGGGCTTCCCTAGCCCACTTAAAAGGGTTTATATTTCTTCTTTCCTATCCCCTCAGGATGTGTGTGGTGCACATATGCACAGGCACTGACACATTCCTCTGTGAAATTGTGTAATGTCGTTTTCGCCATGAATATGACCTTAGATGTAGAAATGGCGTTAATTAAACATCTATTACTCACTCACTCAAGTACCTCTGACAATGGAACACCTGATGCTCTCATGTCGGGCAACAAAGAGGAGTAGGGACAAGCACCTTCATGGTTTGTCCATGAACAGTGTGTTTACCAGCACTGTTAAGAAAGAACTTCGGACCTTCCTCAGGGAAGTGAAGATGTTTGAGAAGCTCTGAAGCGGGGAGGAAACACCTCCCCTCAAGTATCGGTCAGGTGGGCTGGGGGAATGATCCTGCAGCCTGGCTGGAAGAGTAATCTTGCAGCTAGGTTGGACAGTGGCTCTCTATATTCGTCAGTCCGTGGTAAGCTGGCCCGATTGGTATAGAACCATGACTGTCCGGCCGGTGTCAGGATAATGCACCGGTCAGATGATGTGTCAACAGTCTGCCGCACAGCATCTGGGTGAGGCAGCACTATAAAGAGGGGCCTTGAGCCATGAGCAGTGTCTCACTGCTACGAGCCGTGTCCCACTGCTACAAGCAGACTCCCAAACACATGTACGCGCACACTCACATTCACATGCACACACATGCGCAAATTAAGTTTGAGAAAAGAATGGACTAAATGTCTGATAACCAATGAGGCAGTCCCATGAGGCCTACGGCCTTGGGATGTTAAACAAATCAATCAATCAATCAATCAATCCCCTTTTGTAGAAATGCATATGCCTGCATATTTATCTGGTGTAAGTTTATGTGCTGGGGCTTTTATGAAGTCATGATCTGGCAGTCCCACATGCACTAGTAATGGGCTTACTCGCTGCAGTTATCCCAATGGGCACCTTAGCCTTTACACCCTGACTTATAAATGTGACCTCCTCCGATCCTAGAATTGAAGCGATTTCTTCAATATGATTGATTGTTACCTAACAAAAGGCACCATCTTAGTACTGATGATGGTCATTATTACCTGACCGAAGAAGTTTAACAGGTGCTGTTTTTACATGGCGCTTCCCTTCTTTTGATTTGGAGTATCTTGGTATGAGTCTCAGATATGTAGGGATTCAAGGAAATGAACAAGCAGACTCAGCTGCCAAGGATGCCCTGGGCCAGGCAGTAGTAGAAATGCCACTTCCATCAAACGACCTGAAGCGCAAAATCAACAAGTACATATATAACAAATGGCAAACATCATGGGACGCAGAGGTGGGAAACCAACTCCAAAAGATCCAAACAAAGGTCAACATGACCAAACCCTACAATTGCAAGTCTAGATATGAAGAGAAAACTATGAGCCGCCTCAGAATAGGTCACACAAGACTGACCCATGGTTACAGAATAGGGAGAGAAAACCCTCCCAAGTGTGCCCGCTGTCAGAACCCCCTGACAGTGGAGCACATCCTCATCGATTGCCACGGGCTTCCCTAGCCACTTAAAAGGGTCTATATCTCCTATCCCTCTTTCCTATCCCCTCAGGATGTGTGTGGTGCACATATGCGCGGGCACTGACACATTCCTCTGTTAAATTATCAACCTGTGAAGCACGGGATAGCCACTTAGTGCCGCTAAAGTGCTGTAAAACACAAATCAATCAATCAATCATCGATTGCCAACAGTGTCCCTACAGGGCACAATACCACACTTGTACAAGCTTGAAAGAACTATTCGAGAAACACAAACCAGAAGAAATTTTGGGATATATAAAAGCCCTTGGACTCTACAATAACATCTAGTTGAAACCTGATGATTACTTCCCCCACTCCCCCTGTGGAGTGGGGACCTTCATGTGAGGGCATGGAGGAGCAGAATAACTTCATTGGGAGTCCACAAGGAGATATTTCCTTCCATACTGACAGTGGGTATACCAGATTCGTAAAAGGCGACAAAGCTGGGGTTTCTTGTGGCTTGGGGTGAGCATGTGGGCAGCTGGTGTCCATATGCGCGGGCCCGGGTCTACATGCTTGTCTTTTGCCATGGGATTCCCCTCAGTGAACCATGTCTGAGTGATCAAAGGCCGTGGTTTGTCTGGCCCTGCCTATGGGACCAGGCAAATAAAAGAACACTTGCTATCTTTCGAGAAGAGTAGGGGAATGAAGCCCCGGTAGCGTTTTTCCCCCTCACTGCTCCTCATAGATTCGGTCATTCATCTCATAGATTCGGTCATTCATAGATTCGGTCACTGCTGTGTCGGGCAAGCAGCATATAAATACCTGTCCAAAAAGAAAAGAAAGGAATGTCCAAGAACCCTTGAATGTCTGAGTTCCTCGATGGCCCCCGGACGTAAAACTAATCAAACAAACAAAATACTTCCCCCACATAGACAAATCATACCACCATTTCCGCTGATAGTGCCTATCAACCTGTGAAGCACAGGATAGCCACTGCTGTAAAACACAAATCAAACAAACAAACATGAGTCTCAGATAAACCCTACTCCTTGAGATACCGTAACCAATTAAGTTTAGCTCAACGGTGAGCTCACTCAATGTTTTAATTGAGTAGGTTTTCTCTGTTCTCCTTCTATTGTCAGCCCCTGAACCATGTAGTGCCAGGTTCTTTATCACATCTAAAAGTTCTGGATGATCTTCCTCTAGGCTAGGCCTACCCACAGATTCATGGATCTTTAATTTGGCTCTCAAACCAGGATATTCATTACATACTTCATCCAATTTTCGTTTTCTTGATTCCCTGAGCTTTTTCTGATTTCTTGCATTTCTTTCAAGTTCTTTTGGGTGAGACTTTTCCTTCTTTAGTGCCTTAGCTTGGCTCAAGATAATTTTCCTTTCCTCCCTAGTTATGGTTCCTAGAGACCTTTTCCCATACAGGGTATTTAATTCTGCCTCGATTTCAGCAATTATCTTCTTTGATCTTTCCTGTGCAGGAGTGAAACTGAAGATTTAGAGGTTTTGACATATGTGCTGTCACTTGGCAAAGAAGTGGCTTCTACACCTGGCACTTTATGATTCCTCAGTCCAGTATCAGCTTCTGTCTTCAGGTTTTCACTTTGATTTCCAGTTGGGAGCTCAAATGGTAAAATAGAGGATCCTTATGAGCGGTTTCCAGTATAAAATATAGAATGTCAGCATTCAATATGGGAATAAAACTTATATACATGGATGCAATCTATTTACAAGGCTTTGCAGTAGAATGTGTGCATTGTAGCCCATCTATGATAATAAGGCCACTGCTTCATAATTACAATATTATCAAATCTTAGTTATTCAGTGTATATACATATAGTCACCTTTGACCAAAATGTGAGCAAAGTACCCTTCTTTGATAGAGCAAGCCTCTTCCACTCTTGGATCTTTTTTCTTCACAAACTCCCTGGAGGTCCTTCTCTTTTTTCAGATTTGTCCAAATAGCAGAAACATCAAGCTGAACTTGCTTTCCATTCTTCTGGGGGGATGCTTCCTTGTAGCTTGAAAAAAGGCTTGAAAAAAACCTATTGTAGAGTCCATGGTGATCGCTAGGTACTACCCAGTAATGCCTTTATGAATGAAGTAACAATAACCGATTTTTACAGAGTGACCAAAAGGAAAAGAGAATTGAAAAAGAGAATAAAAATGTGACCCAACCGGCTTGCCATAGTTGAAAAAAAAGTTCATAAATTTTACTTGAACATGATGATAGAAAATTGTTTAATTACTTAAAAAAATTGGGTGCAAATGGCCTGCCATAATTAAGAACTAATGAAATAGGTCAATTACTTAGGCCATGTGATGTGTGATGATTGCACAATAGTATCTAAAATGGGCTAATTACTGAACAGTCTTGCTGGCTTACATAACATTTTATATACCCATGGGTTCTATAGTGTTTGATATACATGTTTGAACACTGTTAGAGCAGTATAAATCAGATAAAGCACCTTAATTTCGGAGTGAGATGAGATGTGTTGCTCTCCGATCAGCTGACCTTGTGCCTTAGATCCCAAACCTATCACTATGGCATGCCATTTGAGCAACAACTGTTATCTCATGGAAACTTCATGGATGATTGATGTGCTCGATGGATTAATGCATGATAATGCAAGTACATTGATAATTATACAATTGGCTCTGAAAAAACCCAGTTATGTCACTGACCCCCTTACACCCCCCGACTCCCATGTCACTGGTAGCCAAAGACCCCCCCCCCCTCGGCCCCCTCAGCAGTGATGTAATTGTTGAACGCTCTCTTGACAACACTTCATCTCTGAGGACTCTCTGACCTGTCTTGGGTCATCCACTTTTTTTTCCAACACACCTTACATCATCAATATTTTGTATGGAGATGTGGAGCATTGAGCAAGTTCCTTACTTCTTGAAGCAGCTTGGTGTCCTTTTATTCTGGAATATTATCAACGACAATGTTTCTTACCAGGTGAAAGGTTTCTTACCTTTGAACGCTTCAAATGGGGCCATCTTGACCCTGTCATTGTAACATATATTTCTGATGTACACACTACACTTGATCTGATTTTTGACCAATCGATTTTGGAAACTTTCAGTAGTAAACACCCCCATTGTCGGGACGAATACATTTCACCTTACCAAATGGAGCACAGTCAGCAAGGGACTTCTCTTTCACTGTTATGGAGTCGCTTTTCTGCTTCAGAAAATAACCGTCTCTTGCTGTAGGGTCATTTGGGCCTACGAGATCACAATATATACAACATCAAGTGGGACTTCTGCCCGCTCATCGGGGTCATGATTTCTGAACTGTGACATTTTACCTTTTACACAGTTATTACAATTTAAACTTACTCTTATTGGTGATTTTCATACCATCAACAACTGACTCGAGTTTCATGCAATTTCTTACACATTACAGCGAGTAAGGGTTTTATGCCACTCTTCCACTGTGTGGGATCAAATACTAGATTTACCTGTTTTGTTAAGAAAATACAATCTACCTTGTTTTCCTCTTTAAAACCGAGTACAATCTGGAGCATTTAATTCAGCTGAATCAGGACTGAACTTAATACATGTACCTTTTTCAGTTGCTGCTTGCATTCTCTAAATGATTTTTGGGGGCTTCCCTAGCCCACTTAAAAGGGTCTATTTCTCTTCTTTCCTATCCCCTCGGATGTGTGTGGTGAACATATGTGCGGGCATTGACACATTCTTCTGTGATATTGTGTAATGTAGTTCTCGCCATGAATATGACCTTAGCTGTCGAAATGGCATTAAACATCTATTACTCACTCACTCACTCACTCACTAAAAGAATGTTGTGTGGCATACCTTTACTGTCCTCAACTAGTACAGTGGCTGTACCTTTACCTGCCACAACCCCATTTGTCCGGCTGCCATCCGCTAACTCTATGTTGTGCTTGTCTGCAATGAAACTTTAATCAAATATTACAAACTTGGATTTCTCGAGAACAATATGGGTAGTTGCACCACAATTTTGAAATTATTCGAGACTTACCTGTAAGTTGAGGTATAATTAAGATCATACCGAGGGAACCTAGCGGTTTAGGGAATATACGAGAGGTGGGTTCGCGCATGCGCAGTCAGTCCTTAAGAGCCTGTTGGGGGATGAAAGCCTACAACTGATAAAATGTATACTGGGATGTGTAGGCCATATCCCCCTGATTATATTCATTATTATAAATAATGTTTACTTGACGAGTTTACAAGTAAGTAGAGGGAGGGTGGGTAGGGCGTATATTCCCTGAACCGCTAGGTTCCCTCGGTATAATCTTAATTATACCTCAACTTACAGGTAAGTCTCGAATAATTTCAAAATTATCCCTCGGAAAACTAAGCGTTTCCGGAAACCTACGAGAGTTTCAGAGCAATTGAATCCCCCAACAGAAACCCAAACACAATCTTTTTAGTATCAAATCTATATTTAACACAAGGTGTGGCTTAAAAGAAGTGGTATAAGTAGTTTCTGAGTCTCTAGAACAGTCACTGTTCGAGGAGCGCATTCCCCCCTACCACGTCCTAGATTGGTTTGTGGTAGTACTTCGCGAAAGACTCCGCCTGCCTCCAACCCGCTCTCCTCATGAGGGTGTTGAGGTTTCCTCCCACTTTAAGGATGCCTGAGGCAGAGGCCCCTCTGGTGGAGTGGAGCTTGTATTGGTTGACATCAATACCCGCCTTTTTAAGCACGACCGTGACCCAACGGCTGAGTGTATCGCGGGAGATACCGCGGTGGGGTGAGATCCAGCTGACCAGGAGGTTTTTCTCGCACTTCCTTTTGTTTTGGGTGCATTTCAGGTACTCTTCTAGGCACCTGACAACGCACACCCTAGGGTTCTGGTCGAACTTCCTCAGGACTATCGTGTTGAGGGGGTCCCCCAACCTGTTAGACTTTAGGAGCCTTGTCATCTTGAATACCACCTTGTCTCCCATTTTCAGACCTTGGATGGAAAGGTTGACGATGGTCTGGCCTCTTTGTGATGTGACTAAGAGGAGCAAAGTGGCCAGTTTCATGGAGAGCTCCCTGAGTGCGATGGTGCCATTGTCCCACGTCTGTAGGAGGTCTAGAACCCTCCTCACATCCCAGAACTCCTGGTATCTAGGGGCTGGTGGATTCATCTCATAAGCCCCCTTCAGAAGCAGCTTTACGTAGGGGTGCTGGCCAACTGATTGGCCTTGGAAGTCGCCCAGAATGGCCGAGAGCATACAACGCGCAGCGTTTAGCACGGTATAGCCATTCTTGTCTTTGGCCAGTTTCGCCAGGAACTTGCACACTTGTTGGAACGACGGTTGGAGAATTTGTGTGTCAGTGTCAGCACAGAAGGCGTACCACTTACGAAGGTATGTGTTGTACGTCTTCCGTGTGGCGGGCCTACGGACTTGTGTGATAAGTTTGATGGCGTGGCCGTCAAATCCCTGGCGAGATAGCTCTGCTTTTAGAATGTCCAAAATGCCAAGAGCGGGGTCGCAGACAGTCGCTCTTTGTTGGCCGGCTTCCCCGGATGACAGAGGTTGCCCTTGGCCTTCCTGAACCTGAGCATTCGCCACCCGGACCGCTGTAGTCCACCGTACCAGGGCTGTCCCGGCCAGTCTGGTGTTATCAGGATGGCTCTCACCCGCTCCAGCCGGATCCGCTGTATCACGGGCCCCAAGAGGCTGAAAGGAGGAAAAATGTACATATAGTTATTCCTCCAAGTTATTGACATAGCGTCAATTTCCCAGGCGCCTGGTTGAGGCCCCCAGGAGACAAAAGTTTCTAACTTTTTGTTTGCTCGAGAAGCGAAGAGATCTATTTCAGGCTTGCTAAAGATATTACACACCTTTTTGAAAATCTTTTCACTTAGTTCCCACTCTAGGTCATGCGAGAAGTGTCTAGATAGGTACTCAGCCAGGACGTTGTCCTTCCCCGGGATGTGGTTTATTGTTAGCCAAATGTCCTGATCTTCACACCATTCCCAAATTTCTTTGGCTATCTTATTGCATGCTTCAGACTTAACCCCACCCATTTTTCTGACATAAGCCAGTGATGTAGTGTTGTCAGTTCTGATTTTCACATTGACCCCGTTCTCTGTGACCAGTGCGTCGAGGCCTAATTTTATGGCTGTTAGCTGCTCATGAATGTTACTGTGGAGGTCTACCTCCTCCTTCCAAATACCTTTGGTGGAAGTGGCGCCCCACCCTGTACCAGAGGCATCTGTTATGATTTCAAAATCTGCCCCCTCATTTCGAATGCGCTTGGAAGCTGTGGGGAGGTGTTCCAGCCACCAACTGATATCCTCTAAACCGTCCTCACCAATAACCATGGGTGAATCGAAGTTTCCCTTGTGCCTTTCAAGGGCAAGGTTCTTTTCTCTTTCTAGACCCTTTATACGTGCCGGGCCATATTGGACCCCCGGCGAGAGAGAAGTCATGAGGCCCACAATCCCTGCTATGTCCCTGATCGTGTAGGGGTCATCAGTATTGGCTATGTTCCAGATAGCCATGTTGAATTTTTCAACCTTCTCTTTAGTGGGCCGGACTGTCATAGTGACGGAGTCTAGGTGGAACCCTAGGAAAATTAGACTGCATAGGCGCAAAAACTGACTTTTCTGTATGCACTACGAACCCCAACCTATCTAGTTCTTGGGCTAGTTTGTCGGTCGTCTCCCTGCATTGTGCCTTTGTTTCCTCCCAGTATGAAAGAATCATCTATGTACTGGAAACACTCATGTCCCATCTCCCTTAGATTGGAGAACACTGGGGTAAGAATCTTAGTGAATATGTGAGGGGCACAAGCTAGCCCATTGGGCATAGCTTGGAATTCATAGAGGTTATCTTTCCAAAGGAATCTGAGGAATTTCCTGTCTTCATCTCTGACTAATACAGAGTAATAAGCATCTTTAAGGTCAATGGACGACATGTAACAGTTGGGTCTCATCATCTCTATCGCTGTATTCAGGCTGGTCATTTTAAAATGTTCATACTGAACTGACTCGTTCATTTTCGAGAGATTTAAAATGAGCCTAAAGTCACCATTTGGTTTTGGCCTGACAAAGACATTTGAGATGAATTGACCGTCTGTCGGTTCGACCATTTTCACTACCCCTTCGTCCAGCAGCTTGGCAATTTCTTTGTCAACATGGACCCCCTTATCAGGGAAGGGCATTCTGTCCTGACAGGGTATGAGGTCTTCGAACGGTATGGAAATCCCTTTCACCATGCCCAGTACCCAGGGGTCTCTAGTTATTCCCATCCACTGGGTGACATATCTAGATATGCTCCCAGCTACAAAGTTTTTAGCAGTGTGAATAAACTTAGGGGACTTGCCTGCTCCTCCAAGGGCCCTATTTCTGAAAACCCGGCTTCTTTCCGGCTGCTGCAGCGGGTGGGACCGGGGGACAAGGGTTGCGCGAGGTGCTGAACCGCGGTACTGTGTTGTAGCCCATCTGCGGGAAGACTACGGGCATTCGAGGAAAGTTCATCCCCTGCATGGCCATGGCCATTTGAGTGTTGTTAGGCCGTTTTGGTGGGTACGGCCGTCGTTGCTGCGGCTTCGGTGCGGGCTTGGCCTTCCCGGGGGCGGTCTTCGGCTGGGACTTTTCCAGCTTCTCCGCCATCTTATGGGCTGCATCCACTTCCTTGATGGCCTCCTCAAGGTTACCCCCGTGCAGGTATTTGGGATCGTTGCCTGCCTTCTTCAGGAGGTGTTCCCCATACTTGGGCATGATGACCGGCTTGAGGAGATCCTTTCGGCGAGCCGTGATAGTGTTGATCGTGCTGACGATCAGCTGCATGCCATCTATGAATGAATCTCTGCAGTCATCCAACTTAGAGTCTGATTGTCACTGGCTACCTTAGCAGAGTCCTTTTTCCTACACTAATTTGTGTAATGAGTTTTGTTTTTACAGTTATTGTACCACTTGTTATCCTGTTTTGTTTTTGTTTTTGCACTCAAAAGACTTATGTCCTGGTTTTTCACATGCACAACATTTAAATCTATGTTTGCTGAGGCTGTCACTCTTCCTGGCATCCAACACAGTTTTCATCTTATCACAAGTCCTGTTTAGAGTGCAACTCTGTGTCACCGGACCTGTACCTTTCTGTTTCCTCAAAATTCCTCAATGCCACTTAGTCACTAAGCCTAGAGTCACCCTTTTGGTGATACAGTCATCGTTAGGGAAATAACCCTGGGCTTACTTTTGCCTTTGTAATGGTCTCTGAGAATTTTAAGAGCTTCCCTGCCATAATCCTTAGCATCTCTAATGATGAGGGATAAGCTCCTATCCTCCAAAAACTGCACAATTTTAGCATAGGCCTCAGTCTTTTTGTCTGCAGCTGTTATACTATTTCCAACAATAAATCACCTTGATCCTTGGCATCTAGGAAACCAGCTAGGTCCCCCTCAACTCCCATGTTCTTAGCTGTCAGACCTGCAGAGGCCACGCTTGTTTGAATGGTAGCTGAAGGGGGAACTGGGGTGGTGTGATCCTTTCTTGTTGTTGCTTGCTGGTAGGTAGAGGCCCAGTGTAGGGGGTACCATCCAGGTAGTACAACTGTGGTTGCCCCTGTGCTGCCATGTTTATACCTGAACTCCCCTCTAGAGGCCTGTTGGCTTTGATTGAGCAGCTTGAGCTGTTTTTCAGCTAAAAACTGCTTGAATTCATCCTGTAAACTTGCTGTCTCAGTGAGGCAGGAAGTGCCGCCATATTGGAATGCTTTCTGGTTCGCACTCCTATCCATGAAAACGTTCTTTTTACGATCCAAATTTGGAACCTTTCAACCCAAAATAAAACGTTTCATCGAAAACCACCCTATAGCAATTTTAGGCCTATTTTTCCTAATTCTAGCCCATAGTGGTCCCCCCTGGTGGCTAAATTAGGAACTAAATCCCACAGGAACCCATATTTCTGCTTGCTGGCTCACATATGTGTGTAGTGCTTGGTTATTTTTCAGTACTGTCATGTTGCTTCAGTTGCAGAATCTGCCTCCAGTAGTGATCAACACGTTGCTTTTCCTCATAAATTGGTACATCATGATCTAATAGGTACACCTTCCACTCATCATGGACTCATCATGGACATAAAGCTGGGGTTATATCTTCCTTGCTTGGTTCTGTACTGATGTGACTGTCTTGCCCACATTTCTCTTCAATGGTACACCTCAAATGTATACTGAGGTGTACACTGATGGCTCCAAGGACGGAAACCGAGTAGGCTTTGCGGCTTGTACACCGTTCGGAGTCCGGAAAGGAGCACTACATGGAAGGAGCAGCATCTTGAATGGATGTGTGTGGTGCACATATGCGCGGGCACTGACACATTCCTCTGTTAAATTATCAACCTGTGAAGCACGGGATAGCCACTTAGTGCCGCTAAAGTGCTGTAAAACACAAATCAATCAATCAATCAAAGGGATCTCGGGTTAGTGCAACTGGCACGTATTTATTTCGGTGTATGGTTTACATCTACCTCGGTATGTATTGCTTAACAGTATCTTAAGCTTGGGAAAAAGTGGTCCGACTCCGTCGACAGCTAGAGCCAGAATAACGCCTTCCCCGGCCCCAGGTAGGAGCTGGGACGAGGCGAACAGTGCTGCCACCACCCCGCAGAGACCAGGGGTCGTGGAGACCTCTAGTGACTACCGGTGATGGGCGCACCTCTCGAAACGCCCTCTCGAGGAAGACGCTCACACTATATCACGATCTACGAGCCCCTACAATCTCATAGATTCGGTCATTCATCTCATAGATTCGGTCATTCATAGATTCTGTCACTGCTGTGTCGGGCAAGCAGCATATAAATACCTGTCCAAACAGAAAAGAAAAGACTTAATGTCCGAGAACACTTGAATGTCTGAGTTACTTGATGGCCCATGGACGTAAAACTAAACAAACAAACAAACAAGCCCACTTAAAAGGGTCTATATCTCCTTTTTCCTATCCCTCAGGATGTGTGTGGTGCACATATGCGTGGGGGCTTCCCTAGCCCACTTAAAAGGGTCTATATCTCCTCTGGGCTTCCCTAGCCCACTTAAAAGGGTCTATTTCTCCTCTTTCCTATCCCCTCGGATGTGTGTGGTGCACATATGCGCGGGCACCCACACATTCCTCTGTGAAATTGTAATGTACTTCTTGCCATGAATATGACCTTAGCTGTCGAAATGGCATTAAACAACCATTACTCACTCACTTACTCCCTCACTATATCTCCTCTTTCCTATCCCCCTCAGGCTGTGTGTGGTGCACATATGCGTGGGCACTGACACATTCCTGTTAAATTGTGTAATGTAGTTCTCGCCATGAATATGACCTTAGCTGTCGAAATGGCATTAAACCTCTATTACTCACTCACTCACATATGCGCGGGCACTGACACATTCCTCTGTGAAATTGTGTAATGTAGTTCTTGCCATGAATATGACCTCAGCTGTGGAAATGGTGTTAAACATCTATTACTTACTCACTCTTCAATGGTTTCAAGCAAGTTAGCTCTTGCAATAGGGTATTTGCAAGTGGCAAGTTATTCTGCAGATATTGTTTTCCCCCTGTGGAGGGGACCTTCATGTGAGGGCATGGAGGAGCAGAATAACTTCATTGGGAGTCCACGAAGGAGAAATTCTTCCATTCTACCAGCTGGCATACCAGTAAGTAAAAGGCGACAAACTTGGGGTTTCGTGTGGCTTGGGGTGAGCATGTGGGCAGCTGGTGTCCATATGCGCAGGCCTGGTCTACATGCTTGTCTTTTGCCATGAGAGTCCCCCTCAGTGAACCACGTCTGAGTGATCAAAGGCCGTGGTTTGTCTGGCCCTGCCTATGGGACCAGGCAAATAAAAGAACACTTGCTATCCTTCGAAAAGGGGAATGAAGCCCCAATAGTGGTTTCCCCCCTCCTCATAGATGTGGTCATTCTGAGTTAGGGGGAGTTGTGGGAAAATGGTTATTGGGGAGATAAAAAGAATATGAAAGGTAAGGCGGGACAATAGTAAAGATATTTTATTTAAGACAGCGGGTCGTATTAAAAGTATACAAATAACGTTGCCATATTGGGCTAAAACATGGGGGAATGATATTTGTATGTAAGGATTCGGTTCTAACCAGAGCCAGTAGAAGGGCTCGAAAAGTAACCAAAAACAAGTGGGAAATAACATTTAGTAGGGGATCAGAGTCCATGGTTGACTCATAGAGAGCCAATATATATAAATAAGACCATGTTCCAGGGTGGAGTCCAAAGTGCAATCAGATGTCTACCACCATGGAGTGATTAGTTATGAGTAAGCAGAGTACACTCCTATAAGGTATTCCATATCATCGGGGAAGCAAAGTCCAGGAGGTGTCGGGTGAAAGTAGCCGGTGTGGGGTGAGAATATAAAGCAGGTGCAGGGCCAGGAAGGGCGTGAATTGTCAACAAGTAGCTGGAAGCACAGTCCATCCTGGAATTAAGGGGAACATTGTATAGTCGTCAGCTCACAAGGAGAAATTATATATTCTGAAAAGGAAATTATTCATCGAAACATGGTGAATTGAGATAGTCTCCGGGGACTTAAGAACTCAAAGGGAATTAGATAGTTCTACCTACCCTCTGCCTAGCCAGTACCACCCTGATTGAAATACAGATACTTACATCGCATTGGATGTTATAGATTGCTCTTCCTCACTCAGCCATGAATACCTATTAGAAGTTCTTTATTTGGATTATTCAATGAAGTTATGAAAGTTTACAAAAACAATATGGTTAAGGTTTGAAGATCCAGTGAAGGATTTATTTGTGAAGTTTAGATGTAAATGAGAAGTGATGAGAAATGTCGACCTGTGAAAATTTAGCAATAATCTAAGATTGGTGAATGAAATGTATTCTTTTCGTATTGGGCTTTGAGATTCAGACACAAGCCTTTACCACTCGACGTAGTGAATTCCCCATATAATATAGTAAATTAGTTAAAGTATGGTGGATAACTCGAAGTTATTATTGGTTTATTGAGTTATGGTGGAGATTCATACTTAGCAGCTTAATTACTGCACATACCTATACCTCAAACCCTTCCACCCTCCTATAGCCCAATTCATCTCATAGATTCGGTCATTCATAGATTCGGTCACTGCTGTGTCGGGCAAGCAGCATATAAATACCTGTCTAGCTGTCTGGACAAGCAGCTTTGAAACACCTGTCCAAACAGAAACGATAGGACTTAATGTCCGCAAACCACAGAAACTCTGCTAACTTTTAAGTACTATTAGCGGAGGTTAAATCAACCAAACCAAACCAAATCCCCCTCACCCCTCCTCATAGATGCGGTCATTCATCTCATAGATTTGGTCATCCATAGATGCGGTCACTGCTGTGTCGGGCAAGCAGCATATAAATACCTGTCCTAAGAGAAAAGAAAGGACATCATGTCATAAATTAAATATCTGAGTTCCTCGACGGCCCCCGGACTTAAAACTAAACATACAAACAAACAAAGCAGATATCGTGTGGTGGTGGTGAAGAAGTCTGGGAGCTGCAGTGACACAAGCTTGTCTGGGAGAAGTCTGGGAGCTGCAGTGACACCAGCTTCTTCTCTCCATCGTTCATCATGTCTGAGTTCCTTGATGGCCCCCGGACGTAAAACTAAACAAACAAACAAACAAACAAACCATCGTTCATCTTTGACATGACCTGTGTTTGTAGCTACACGATTTTGGTTCAATCTTTCCATCTTTACCCAACTTCGTCACAAAGGCAAGGATGGCATCTAACTGTTCAAGAAGACACTCTATTGTAGGACCAAGATTAAGCCAACATACTTTTTTGAGTTGCTGGAATACATTCAGTGATACACCAAGATCTGTCTGAATCTCTTTGAAGTCCTTGCTCTTCTTACTACACTATATTGGAAGAGCTGGTGCAGATGGAGACCGAACTGTCTCAACTTGTTTCCCAGCCTTCTCTAGCCCTTTCCCAAAATGTCATTATGGATACAGCTTCCTGTGTCCACAAATCTGGGAAACTCTAGATGTTCTTCAACTATTGATTACTGTAGTGAGGCAAATTGATTTCTGTTCACTTGTACTTTCTTCTGAGCTGTCGTTGTTTCATCTAAATGTAAAGAAAATGGCAAGTTTGAATTTCTTACTTCTTTGATTATTTCAGACATGTAGCATGGACCCATAGCATCCCCTATGATATATGAGACACACTGAAAATAAATCTATAAGCAACTGTGATATTCAGGAACATGGCCCTCAACATGGCCCTCAACATGTGACTGTCTGGGGACTAGGGACAGCCACTAGTCACTCCATAGGAATTTGTGGAGTGGCTCACATTGAATTAAGGAGTTGGGCCATAGCTTTTGAATGGATCTGATAGTTTAAAGCATGCCTAGTAGGGCACACACCAATTAGAGATAGAGGGGCCCGATGCCTCAAGCAGTGTCTCAATGCTACAAGCCATGTCCCGCTGCTACAAGCAGACTCCCAAACACATGCATGCGCACACCCACATTCACTGACTCAATAACTTTGAGAAGTTGAACGAATGGCCGAGACATTCTTGGTTGGCAGATAATCATTGTTAACCTTCGGGTCACAGTCTTTGGCATTAGCATTGGGTAACAGACATTGAATGGTTGCTGCCAGGCCAGCATTCATGGTAGCAGATTTTTTGGTCCATGCTCTTTGCTTAGAATTTCTCTTGCTTTTTCAGCAAACAGTCGACTCTTTTCACCATCAAAAAGTGTCCTTAGTGTCTTCTGTGTCTTCTTCATGCGTAAAGTCGTCATCAGAAGACTCCACTTTTTCTTCTTTTTTGGATGTTTCTCAGTCTCTTCACAGTTTTAGTCAATTGATACACTTTAATGTACTCTTCAATGATCTGTTGTTGCCTATGGAACAACAAGTTAATTGTTACTCGATTAATTTTATATTAGAAGCCAAGCCTTTATGATAGAACAAGTCTGCTGCCACTCCTGACGAAGGTCGTTCTATGAATTCATCCCTTTCATAGGCGTGACTATCTCTCCTGTGCTTCTCACAAGTGACAAAATTGGTCACTGTCCCTTGATATACTAGGCCACCATACTGATGAGCTTGTGTTACCTCTAGTCTTAATGAGTGATGACTATCATGCAGCTGGAATGAGTTGCTTACGGTTTAGTAGTAACCCTTCATGTAGAGAGATTTTCAGTCCAGTGCTTCACAAGTGGATCAGATATGTCACATTTAGCCTTTGGCCATCCATGTTCCGCATGGTGCATAACAACATTCAATGTCTCATCCTCTTTAAGTGCCTGGCACATCTCATCCAGATGCTTATCTGATGCTGGAAGCCATATTATGATTGCATTCAGATATGACTCAACTTCATGTTGAAGATCCACTGCTTGCAGATAATTTCCTGATTCTCAATGTGGTTCCCAAAAAAAGAGCATCTGTGTTGGTTAGGAGCTTTCGTGGCACAGGGCTGGTTGTGAAGTCAAACCTCATCAGTCTGAATCGTTGGATTCTGATTGGTAGTTTATCGATCAGTTTGGTTAAGAATAATGGCATTAATGGCTTATGGTCAGTTTCAACATGAATGTTGATGTCAATAAGGAGATTGCTCCAGTATGGTCACCAAAGCTTCTTTCTTGATTTGAGCATATCTGCACTCGGTCTTTGTAATTGATCTACTGGCATAAGCAACTGCCTTGAGATTCCCGTCTTTCTCTCTTTGTCTGATCATGGCCTCTACACTATAACTAATTGTATCTGCTTTCTCTTGGTCGTATAAAGCAAGGGCCTCGTCAGAAGCTAGGATTTGCTTCAGTTTGTTGAATGCTGCTTATTGTAGGAGAGTCGTTGTCTATTCCGAATCCTTCTTAAGGAGATCTCTGGTTCTCTGCAAGATTCTCTAGGAGCTTCATTAGCTGATTGACCATGCTGACTAATCTTCAGACATCTGCCATGTTACCTGCTTGAGGCAGCACGATAAAGAGGGGCCTTGAGCCACGAGTGGTGTTTCACCACTACGAGCCGTGTCCCACTGCTACATGCAGACTCATAAATATTTGCACACGCGCACACACACCCATGCACTCATATGCACAAACCCAAGGTAGGCCCGCAGCCTACCATTACTATTGAATAGTTTAAAATTTTTGAATGTCTGAGTTCCTCGATAGCCCCCGGATGTAAAACTAAACAAACAAACAAACAAACAAACAAAAATCTGCCATGTCTTTGGGCTGATATATGTCAGTGATTGCTTTGACCCTTGCTGTAATTCTGTTGTAAATATCATCGTGTACATATACCACCAAAATTCTCTGCATTATTCCTCTCAAAGTGGAATCTTATACCTTATGGAGTATCTAATAAAAGTCTAAAGTGACAGCAAATCATGGTACTGATAAGCATCAGAAGGCATATTCCCTGACATTTAGGACTACAAAAAATATGCAGAATTAGTGATTTATCATTTTGTGAGTGACAATTACAGTGATACATGACCACATGGGTGGGATTTAGTTTCCCGGGGATGAATATTTGAGACCCATGTACATGCCTTATTGCTTCTACATACATCTATGTCTCCTTCCTTTTGCCATAGAACATGTAATTCTAAAGTCAGTTTCTGAAATTGAATTGAATAACAGTGAGACCTGTATACCAGTTCTGAGTGCAAACTCAATTACAGTGATATCAGTGAAAAGTGCAGATGTCTTTCACATAAAAATGATTGTATTCAGGAGTCCATGTGGCTTACCCTATAGAAATATCTGTGCCTTAAGCAAATGTTTATGCAATATGAGCTCCTAAAACAACCTGACAAGATTGGAAAAGGTGAAACTGACCCGTCTTAGGACTGGTCACGCCAAACTGATACACAGTCACCTTCTGAAAGGTGAAGTGGCACCTGTTTGTCAGGCATGCAACACTCAGCTGATTGTGGAATATCTCATGCTACATTGTCAGGCAACCAAGAGAAGCAGGAAGAAATTACTGAAAAATCCAACGACAATGAACAGTGTTTTCCACAGCACTGGAAACAAGGAGATTCTTGATTTTTACTATTAAATCAACCAAACCAAACCAGACCATCTTGATTTCCTGCGGAAAGCCAAGCTCTTTGACAAAATATAAATAACAAGGAAGCCTGATCCTATCAGGCAATGCCCTATAAGTAAATAGGGAAAAACAGAAAAGAAATAAAACATAGTTTCTCTGCTAAATTTTGACTACTATTAGCAGAGGTTAAATCAACCAAACCAAACCAAACCTCCTGTTATACGAGATCACACCCCATCAATTTATTTATAAACTGACCTGCTGCCGTCTTGAAATGCCATAATTCGAATTACAGTGATCTGTTTTGTCACCTGACCAAGGAAATGGAGGTTGTTTGAGGTGAAGACCCACTTGTATATCCTCGTTTAAAGTGTTTCTGCTGTCTTCCAGTCGCTTCAGCACTTTAGTCAGATGTTCATTATCATAATTTATGCTCTTTGCCTTTGTCTTTGCCAATCAGGAGAATGTCATCCATATGACACAACACACCTTGTAGGCCTGTCAGTTTGTTGTAGCTTTTGGAATGGCTCAGGTGCAGATGAGATTGCATAAGATAGTTACCTAAACATATATCTACCAAACGGTGTTATGAATGTTGTCCTTCCTCTGACCTACCCTGTATCTTGCGTTCCATGCGTCTGAGTCGCACTGTGACTATCTCCATAGATGGAACTTTATTGAGAGATTTAAATGCATTTGTTAACATATCAAATGTGTCAGGCAAACTTGCTAACATATGGATCACACAATCTTTGAGTTTATCACCAACTATTGAAATTTTGTTGAAAATCTGTCATGTCTCGAATGTGCTCATCAATCGGATGCAGATGTCGTCTGCATACTTTGGTCAGATGGTGGTGCCTTATGCAGGTGGTATACAGTACACATGGTCTTAAACTGCTGATGGTATGTCCTTGTTCTGGATCGTGTTGGTTAGATTTGTCTGGATGGCATGGTCAGTCTCCGGTTGTTTTCGAAGAGTCTTGGCCAGGTATAAGGTGAATAATATTGGACTTAGACAGTCGCCCTGCGGTACGCCCATCTTCGTCTTGAAGGGTGCAGATGTTGCTTTCCCGACCCTAACCATCAGTTTTACGTCTTCTACTAGGAGTTTAATGAGGTGGTGCTCTGCCTGATTTTGGATGGTCATCAGGTGTTGTATCAGGTAGTTTTTTTCTGACCGTGTCAAAGGCTTTGCTCATATCCATTACAGTAATGAATGCTTTGTAGTTCTTTGATGTGATGGCCTTTTCCGCGAGCAATTTATATGTGAATGTTCTGTGGTGCCTCTCCCTGTCCTGTATGCCGCTTGTTCGATCGGGATGTTCTCATTGATTTTACCTCCTATCCTACGTATGAGGCATATGGCTAAGATCTTTCATAGCATGGATAGAAGTATAATTTAGGTCTTAGGTTAGGTTGGCAAGTGGGCCTTGTGCCTTCCCTGGTTTTTGCAGAGGTGTTAATACTCCTTCCTTGATCTTGTTTCATTTAGGATTTCTGCTGGTGTCTCGGTGCCTGCATTCTTAAGTTGTTCCGCTTTTATCTCATCTCCGCCTGGGCTCTAGTTGTTTTTCAGGGATTTGATTGCCTTTTTTACTTCATTCGCTGTGAAAGGTGATATCTGTTTTGGTGGTATTTTGCGTATATCCTGTATGTCTTTCTCGCTGAAGGTGTTCTTGAAGTGTGGCGATGATGAGGTGTGCTTGTTCTACCGGGTCTGATGTTAAGCCCTCTTTTCCTTGGATGAGGAGTGTTTTTTTTCCTTTTCATTATTTACAATTAACTCTACTGCTTTAAACATCCTTTATGAGTCTTCTCCGGAATTTTCAGTCTCCTACTTGTTCGATCAGCTTTTGGTGTTTTTCTTCTTCTAGGCATTCGTGAATTCTGTTAAGTTTCCTGTTTCTGGACTTCCTGATGTCTGCTCTTTTTGTTGGATTTTTTCGATGTCAGCTGGGCTTCCCTAGCCCACTTAAAAGGGTCTATATCAATCAATCAATCATATATCTCCTCTTTCCTATCCCTTCGGATGTGTGTGGTGAACATATGCGCAGGCACTGACACATTTCTCTGTGAAATTGTGTAATGTTGTTCTCACCATGAATATGACCTTAGCTGTCGAAATGGCGTTAAACATCTATTACTCACTCGATGTCAGCTTGTTGTATAGAGCTTTCTGTCCTTCTGGTTGCATTTTTACTTCTTCATTGTTACTTTTTCTTTGTAGCCTAGCATTGTTTCTGCTGCTGTCTTGTTGGCGTGCTTGATAATGTTCCATCTGTCTTATGGGGTGGGTTGTTGATTTTCATCTTTACTGTTTTTCATGATTTTGTTGACTTCTTCTGCATATTTTCTCCTTGTGTCTTGGTTCCAAGGTTTCTCAAAGTCGATGGTTTTTGATGGCCTTCCCCCCCCCCCTCTGTGGACTGGGGACCTTCATGTGAGGGCATGGAGGAGCAGAATAACTTCATTGGGAGTCCACGAAGGAATTCTCCTTCCATTCTACCAGTGGGCATACCAGATTTGTAAAAGGCGACAAACTTGGGGTTTCTTGTGGCTTGGGGTGAGCATGTACTGTAGGCAGCTGGTGTCCATATGCGCGGGCCCGGGCCTGCATGCTTGTCTTTTGCCATGGGATTCCCCCTCAGTGAACCACGTCTGAGTGATCAAGTCTGGCCCTGCCTATGGGACCAGGCAAATAAAAGAACACTTGCTATCCTTCGAGAAGAGTAGGGGAATGAAGCCCCGGTAGCGGTTTTCCTCCTCACCCCTCCTCATAGATGCGGTCATTCATCTCTTAGATTTGGTCATTCATAGATTCGGTCACTGCTGTGTCGGGCAAGCAGCATATAAATACCTGTCTAGCTGTTTGGACAAGCAGCTTTTAAAAACCTGCCCAAAAAGAAAAGAAAGGACTTGATGTCCGCGAACCACAGAAATGTCTGCTAACTTTTAAGTACAATTAGTGGATGTAAAATCAACCAAACCAAACCAAACCAAATGATGGCTTTTTGTTTCTGTAGATTGGTGTCGTAAGGTTGATGTCCACGATGACAGGCCTGTGATCTGATTTTAGTGTATAGTTGTGCGGTATGATCGGCTGTTGGTAACTTGTCTCACATTCTTCTTTCTTATTAGGATGTAGTTGTGAGAGAGATTTATTATTGAACAAAAGCTGCATTGACTTCTGAGCATGCTCAGCCTGTTACCAACAGGTTCTGATGTAGTAAAAGTAATATAACTGTACCACTAATGGGAGTTACAATACTGAGTCAATAGTTCAAAGTATGACCACCAGGGGACAACACTGTTTAGACAGCCTTCTCATAGTTAGGCCTATATGTAAGAAACGTTATATTCAACCAGGGAGGACAGTATACTGTATATTCATAATTCAACAGTTACATCTGTCTTTGATATTTTTCATGATTTTTCCAACTTCTTCTGTGTATTTGTTTCGTCGCTTCTCTTTTGGCTTTTTGCTTCTGTAGATGTGTGTTGTGAGGTTGACGTCCATGGAGCCAGGCCTGTGGTCTGATGTTAGGGTGTTGTTGTGCAGATATGATCAACTGTTTCTGACTTGTCTCATGTTCTTCTTTCAAATTAGGATGTAGTCTATTTGATTCATGTGTGGATTTCACCTTTCTTCTCCATTCTTCATGATGCGTTTTCGGTAGTTGCTCTCCCATGTTGTTATGTGGAGGATTTTGTATTTGTTAGAACAAGGGTGTGATGGTTTGTGAATTTTAGGAGGCCTTCTCTGTTTTCATTTAGATATACTTTTCCATGTTCCCAGATGTTGTCTGGGTAGAGTTTGTACCCGCTGCCTGTATTTGCATTAACATCTCCCGCCACCACTAAGACTGATCTACTGGCTATGTTTGTAGAACTGTTAAGAACTGTGATGTATCTCTGCCTGCATCGTATCTGATGTGCTGCACTGGGACAACTAGAACTATGTTGTTTCAGAAGTAATAATTTTGGCTGGCGTCAAGTGGATGTGGGAAGTGCTCATCATTGATAAGGGCTGATTTATAGTCTGACTGCTGTTCAATCAAATCTCGAAGATTTTATGAACTCCTTCAGGGGCTACTGGCGACCCATACTCTGCTGATGCACATTTACTCTGTAGAGCGATTGCCGTCCACACACAATTTGGGATCCTGAAGAAAGCGCCTCACAAAGTACATGAAGTATCTTCACCACTGACGAAAATGCTCTGTTACAGTCTTTGAAGTGGATCAAGGTCTCAATGATGAAGAAATGTTGTCATCCTCTCAGAATTCCATGGGATAGAAAAAGACCATAGTGAACACCTGGCGGTGTTCACAGATGGTTCTAAGGAGGGTGACAAAGTAGGCTATGGAGTACACACGCCATATGGCAACCTGAAAAGAGGCCTCCATCCCAAAGCCAGCATTTTCACGGCAGAGGCTAGCGCCTTGCTACATGCTCTAGAATATGCCAAGATATCAACTCACCAGAAATTCATTGCTCTGTCAGACTCCAAGTCATGCCTTGAAGCAATGAACCAATATGAACCAAACAATCCTTTGATACAAGATATCAGGGACAAAACCAACAACCTTGAGAAAGCAAAGAAAGATGTGGTTTTCTGCTGGCTGCCGAGCCATATTGGCATAGACGGAAACGAGGCAGCAGATGAAGCGGCAAAGTCAGCACTGAAACTGACACCTCGAGAAGTGCCAATCCCACACACGGACCTGACATCAACCATCAAGAAATATGTGAAACTGAAATGGCAAGCTGACTGGAAGAAGCAGCATGAGAACAAGCTACACTCCATTCAGCCTCAACTGAAAGGAAAGGGTGAAAAAAGAAAACTATCCAGATCAGACGAAGTGAAACTAACACGTCTACGAATTGGCCACACAAGGCTTACACACGAACACCATCTGAAACGTGAAGCCCAACCAATGTGCCAACAATGCAAGACTGAACTCACAGTTAAGCATATCTTGCTCAACTGTCGAAGGACTGCAAGCAACAGAAGAAAATATCTTAAAAATGCAACAACACTGAAAGCTGTCTTCAACACAATAGAAACAAAAGAACTCCTGAACTTCCTCAAAGAATCAAACTTATATAAGTACATATAGATCATACATACATATAATTTAATAAAAAAAAAAAAAAAAAAAAAAAAATCGAAAAATGGCTGGTCCGTCGGTGTCAGGATAATGTGACCGACCGGGTGATGTGTCTACAGTTTGCGACATGTTACCTGCGTGAGGCAGCACGATAAAGAGGGGCCTTGAGCCACGAGTGGTATTTCACCGCTACGAGCCTTGTCCCACTGCTACAAGCAGACTCATAATATATGCACGCGCGCACACACACCCATCCACTCATATGCGCAAACCCGAGGTAGGCCTGCAGCCTACCATTACTATTGAATAGTTTAAAATTCTTGAATGTCTGAGTTCCTCGATGGCCCCCGGACGTAAAACTAAACAAACAAACAAACAAACAATCTCAGAATTCCACCCATGTCTGGAAGCCATACGTGACCTCTATCCAAAAAATGCTGTAATCCAAGCCATCTGGGAAGCGTACACAGAAAACAAGAAAAATGCTCTGAGGAGGCCTGTAGGGGCCAACCAGATGCCATACACAGATGTCCTATCCATGGCAAAAGCCCATGTTCAGGAAAAGTGGCAGCAGAGATGGAATGCCTCAAATGCCAACAAGCTGCGAACCATCCAACCAAAGTTTCATAGAGGACAACCTGACAAGATCGGAACAGGTGAAACTGACCCTTCTTAGGACTGGTTACACCAAACTGACACACAGTCACCTTCTGAAAGGTGAAGTGGCACCTGTATGTCAGGCATGCAACACTCAGCTGAGTGTGGAGCATCTCATGCCACATTGTCAGGCAACTAAGAGAAGCGGGAAGAAATTCCTGAAATATCCTGAGACGTCAATGAACAGTGTTTTCCATAGCACTGGAAACAAGGAGATTTTTGATTTCCTGTGGGAAGCCAAGCTCTTTAACAAAATATAAATAACAAGGAAGCCTGATCCCATCAGGCAATGCCCTTTAGGGACAAACAAAAAAGAAATAAAATATAGTCTCTCTGCTAAATTTTAACTACTATTAGCGGAGGTTAAATCAGCCAAACCTAATGTAGAGCGATTCGTCAATATTTTCAAGGATGTCACAATTCAGTGTTTACAGATGGTGTCAGACGCCCCTTCTATTCCATATCTTGGCTTGTCACCTTTGCAGCTGTTTACTTTTGCAGATGTTTACTGCTTAAATGGAGCCGATTGTATTACTTTCAATAAATAAACTAGATGCTTGCCATTATGCTCCAAACGGAAGTACTGGAGTGGCAGAAAAGATGGAGTTCTGACCACAACAACAAGCTCATAGCCATCGAACCTTTGATTGGCAAAGAGCATGACCACACTGGCCTGACCAGGAGGGAATCAACAAGACTGACCCGTCTTCGGATAGGTCACTCACTGCTGACTCAAAGACACCTCATGAAGGGTGAAGACCAACCCGCATGTCAGCGATGTCAAGTACCTGAAGCGGGGGGAAACACCTCCCCTCAAGTATCGGTCAGGTGGGCTGGGGGAATGATCCTCCAGCCCAGCTGGAAGATTAATCTTGCAGCTAGGTTGGAAAGTGGCTCTCTATACTCGTCAGTCCCTGGTACGCTGGCCCGATTGGTATAGAACCACGACTGTCCGGCCAGTGTCAGGATAATGGACCGGTCAGATGATGTGTCAACAGTCTGCGGCACAGCATCTGGGTGAGGCAGCACGATAAAGAGGGGCCTTGAGCCACAAGCAGTGTCACACTGCTACGAGCCGTGTCCCACTGCTACAAGCAGACTCCCAAACACACGCACGCGCACACTCACATTCACACACACACGCGCAAATTAAGCTTGAGGAAAGAATGGACTAAATGTCTGATAACCAATGAGGCAGTCCCATGAGGCCTACGGCCTTAGGACGTTAAAAAAAATCAATCAATCAATCGACCACCAAGGTTCCAACCTAGGCTTTTAGGACACCAATTGACGGGAGGTGGCAGCAGGAGACACTTTGTAACTCCACACTGAAGGGGGTTGTACAATGATTATTGGTCTTAAATCTGACAGTGGGTAGGCAAACCAGGCATAGAATTAAAGCTGGTATATAAAAACTGATATAGCTTTGTCTGATATGTGTTTCAAAGAATTATATATCCCTTCCCCAGTCTCACTGCTACGAGCCGTGTCCCACTGCTACAAGCAGACTCCCAAACACACGCACGTGCACACTCACACGCACACACACGCGCAAATTAAGTTTGAGAAAAGAATGGACTAAATGTCTGATAACCAATGAGGCAGTCCCATGAGGCCTACGGCCTTAGGACGTTAAACAAATCAATCAATCAATCAATCAATCAAACCTTCCCCAGTCATAGGGTGCCATTTATTCTGGTAAGATGTGCTTCATTGTTTGCACATCATTGGACTTAGTTTCAGCTGGTCTCTCCTCTTTGGTGGGAAGGGAAACCACTTAGTTAATAAGTTGTGGTCACAGCCACCTAGGGGCAGCCCTGAGTGGTCTGCTCTGCTGTCAGGCATCCAAATCAAAGGTACCACCACTACAGAGAATTCTGTTTTGTGGCTCCCATCTGGAGCCACTGTGCTGGTGCAATCAAGACTGCTTGTTGACATGAATAAAATGCTGGAAGCATTTTATTTTGGCACATGTATAGGCTTGAATTTAGAATGGTTAGACTGCACTGAATAGATCAGGATTTTGCCTGGACACTTTCACAACTGGGGTGATGATAGGTATGCAGAAAGTTGAAAATCTTTGTATTTGAACTCTTGTGCCAGCTTTAATCCTTAGGGTGTAAATTAATCGATTTCAGTGTTATTTAGGTTGATATTTGATGTCAAGTTGAGGGGGGGCTCTATTTATATACAGAATTTATTGAAATCATTCACTGCAAAACCCACAAATCTGGATATGTCCGCACTCTAAGGCCTATAGCACAAAAGTTAATCACATTGTACCACATGTCTTCAAGGTGCTTGTCATGTTCTTTCTCAGTCTTGCCGAACACAGCAATGTCGTCGGCTATGGCAATAAAGCCAGGAATGCCTTCAAATGTCTGGTCGACCTTCTGCTGGAAGACGTCTTGGGCTGAGTTGAGCGTTTAAAGCAGTGACGCCGGTAAGGTGAATGTTAAAGATATCAATGGGAGTTCATGAACTTGGAATAGCTTGTCTGGATTGGTGTGGCTATTAATGTATTTTCAAATTATCTGTCAAAAAGTTATGGGGATGTGTTTCTGTAGTGGATCTCTCACTCTATGGGCTTTCTCATTCACCTCCGAGATCCCAAGGCTCATGCTAGCCATATCCCAATGGTCCTTGGGCGATGGAAGTTGTACAGGTTACTGGAGACAATTTTTGAAGAAAAAAAAACAACTTATTATTGCAGGACAGACAGGCATTCCAGTGTAATCGTTTCTGTATTGATGAAAGATATGTGTGAAGGGGTAGCTGAATGTTTCGGTGAAGGGATGTCAGTTTTCAGAATGTTGTCTGGTTTCAAGAGTCCTACAAACTTAAAAGGAATCACTCAATGTTCGATAAAATGGTATTCTGTAGTACTTGACTATGAATTTAGTATTTCTGTGTGTAGCTTGAAAACCTTTATTCTGACTTAAACAATAACATTTGTATCTAAAAAATCGTTGTCACTCCCTTTCTAGGTTGGGGGTCAGAACCCAATACACAAATCCTGCTATTAGGATTTAATGTTGACTGTTGAATATGTGAAATACGATTGGGTGTCAACAATTGTTAAATTTCCTTTATGAATTGCTTGTCTTGATAGTATCTTGATAGTATTCATGTCAAAGGTTTCAGCTTTAAGTGTGTGGGCCATTAAAGTCCTTGGCCGTCTTAATCAAAATTGATAGCAAACCTTTTTTTCTTCTGCTGTCTTGCAGATGATAAGATATGGAGCGGCGTAGACGTGCCTCCAAATCTAGTGATGAAAAATCGCCCCCTAAACCTAAGAAGGTAAAGCTGTGTAGAGCTGGCCCAAAGCGTGGACAGAAAGCAGATGAAGAAGTAGCAGAATTGCCAGGAAGGAGAAGAATTTTGAGAAGGTCAGCCACCAGTCAGCCGCTAGTGATCCAAGATCCAGTGACCATTAAGACTGAACCCGAGGATGAGGCCCCAGTTGAACAAGTGTCCGTTAATGTCCCACCTCGGAGATTGAGGGCGAGGACTGGTCCTGAAGTCAGTGTATCTAAAGTAAGGACAACACCAAAGCAGCGTGCACAGCATACTTCTGGCAAGCCGTCAGTAAAAGGAGACATTTTGTCGGATAGTTCAGAAGGTACTTCAGCCACTAGTGATACCTCCAAAGTTGTCACTAAGAGCAAGGACTTGAAAGAAAAATCTTTGGAAAAAGTGTCTGGTCCTAGTGGTTCCTTGGGTGATCATGCTAGTCCCAGTAGAATCAAGCGGACTGCACGCGGAAAGAAGCAAGAAGTGGTGACACAGAAAGCAGTCCGTGAGCCAGGCGCTACTAGTATTGGACGACCGACGAAACGCAAGACCCCTGTAAAACCCATTGCAACCAAGGAAACATTACTGAAGAAGGAGCAAACACTGACTTCCAAGGAAAAGGTGTTGTCTAAAGAAGAAGATCCACACAATGTTGAAGGAGGTGCTCCTAGTACACTTAGCCTGTCAGTGAACAGCGGTATATCAGCAGATGTCGCTAAAAGCGAAGAGGCTACAAGAGCACCAACCTCTGAAGAATTATCTAGTCCTAGTGAAACCAATCAATGTGAAAGTAACTCAGAAGTGGCGCCACAAAGAACAGTACTTGAGTCTGACAGCACAGAATGTCCCACTAGTATCTTGCCATCCACAGAAGAGACAGTCCCTGCAAAGGTGTCCAGTCCAACTGATCCTTTGGTTGATGACATTCCCAACAAGGAGAACTCTAATAGGAACAACGATCGGCAGTCTACATTTAAAGAGCCCCAACAGTCGGTCCCTTTGGTTGATGACATTCCTGACAAGGAGAGTTCTAGTAACAACAACAATGAGCAGTGTACACAAAAACAGCCCCAAGAATCGGTTCAACAACAACCTACCGATGAGGCTACTAGCCTCCAATCTAAAGACCTTGTACAGAAAGAGGCCCCTGCAGAATCGTCCAGTAGTACCTCAAATGACAAGGCTCCAGTGCTGGAGAGTCCCAGTCAAAAGGACAGACAATCTCTGTGTAAAACCGCCCTAGAATTGACTCAAGACAGTACAGTGACTAAAGCTTCACACATAGAGGCTACGGTACAGGAGGCCCCTGGAAAATCTGCCAGTCAGGGTAACAGCTCAATGCTTGATAAGCCTCGCAGCCTAGGAATTCATAGTGAAAAGGACAGTGAGTCTAATATGTGTAAACTGCCCCAAGCCTTAACGCAGCGATTACCACTGACTGAGGCTACAAGTTCAAAAAGCTCCTCTGATATTGCGGTTCCCAAAGAGCAAGTAGAAAAGACGACCCCTGTTGAAACAGTAAAAGCTGGTGTGTTCGCTGTTAGGGGGAAAGGAAATGAGGTAGCGCAGGTAGCAGTTTTATTTGTTCCCATAGGAAAACCCATAAAAATGAAGCTACATGGTTATGAGGTTATCGCAGAAAAGAGGGAGCCAGGGACCGTTGTTATAGGCGTGAAAACCTTGGCCGAGTGCCTAACGTTACTTGAATCAGCACATTCAATGAGGTTCTCATGTGGTGGATTGTTGATAGAAAGGAGTCCGATATTGTCTATGCCAGAAAATAAAGTAGATCTGGTGGCATTGATCAAAGTATTAAGTAATGTGGGGGAATACAAAGTTTGCTATACGTCTGGTGAATTATTAACCGAAATAGTAGCTGAAAAACAGGAGCAGGCTGAAACCCAGGTTCCTGAGGTGGAAGAGCAGAATGTGCTGAGTTTTTCACTAATAGAATGTCCAATTGAAATCACCTTATCCTATAGGAATTCCCAACTCGCCTGCCACAAAAGAATGTGTCAACCTGGGGATTTTGGGGCAGGTGTGCCCAGTAGCTGTCCTGCAAAGAACACTCAAGCAGCACCTACTCAGATCCCTAACACCCTTTTCTCGGAAGGCGAAGTGGATGCTCACCAAACAGTACCCTCCAAAACAGCTGATCCATCTATCAGACACCCAGTTATATCGGCCGAGCTAGAAGAGCAGATCGATCAGATGGACGGCCCCGCGTCAGTATCAGATAGACTCGCCCCACTGATTCAACAACAAGACCCCTCACAAAGAATAGATCACTCATTGGGACATTCAGAAATGGAAACCAGCACTAACAAGCAACAGCATCAAATGCATTGTGTGCCCCCTGAAGTTGGGCAGAGGTCCATTGGTGGTGGTTCTGTGAGTGGGGCGCAGGCAGTTGGTGTACCATCTCTTATCCCAATTGAAACATTTGAAGTGGAAAACGTCGGCCACAAAGAACAGGAAGGGTGCATAAAAAATCCCAATTCCTCCACTGGTCTTTCAGTGACATCCACTGGTACAGAAAGCCTTCCAGGTGCATCTATTTTGACAGAGAGCATTCCAAGTACATCCGCTAGTAGAGAGAACCTCCCAATTGCATCCGCTATCACAGAGAACATCACAGGCGCATCTGCTGGTACAGAAGAACAAACAAACAAAAGAAAATGTCAAATAGACCCCTCAAGAGATAAAGAGGAACATACGAATGTTGAGGGCAGGGTAGATACCAGCAGCTTAGTGACCATAAAAGAGGCAGTGTCTGCACAGCCTCTTGACCCGAAGACTGATGACCAGGACCACCATGAACCCCAAAAGGAAGCTGATAGTTCTAATAGCCAGCTAGTGAGGGTAACAGAGCCTGTTAGTTCACTCCCCACCAGCCCCATTGTCTCAGCCTTGGTTGAGCCAAGCCCCCAAAACGACCAAAACTCTACTTCGCAGACAGATGATACCTCTCCTGAGCATCCGATGGCGGTAATCGAGACAAAACACCTTATGGACCAAAGGAAAGGCCAGGTGGATGAGGAAGGTAATGCAGACCACCCGTCATCAACTACTCCTGTACACCAACCTGAAAAGGGCACATCAGTAGTTACTGTACATTCCACAAGCCTTGGTCAGTCACCATCATCGACAAACCATGAAAAGGTGTCTAGTGAGACAGGGTGTGAGCCTGATATGAAAGACCACCAAAAAACCTCTGGATCTGATAGTTCTATATGCGATACAAAAGACACACCTGACAAAGAAGAGACTAAAGTGAAAGTGCAAGAGAAAGGGTCTTCAGATGACGAATGTAAAGGCCTGCAAAAGCTGGAAACAAAGAAGATGACGAGGCAGGTTTCTGAGGAATCCTCTGGTAGTTCTTCAAGTCAGGGAATGTCGGAGGCAGAACTGAAATCGATATTTGAAAAAAGAGAGAAGACAAAACACAAAAATGCAGTACAAGGCAAGATACATCATTTGAAGAAAAGCGAACATTTGCATCATCAGGTCCCTGCTCAAAAGAAACCTTTAAAAAGTGAACCACTAAGTGAAATGGAGACGGTAGCACAAAAAGGAATTCCATTTGCTTCACCTAAGAAAGGGAAAGGTAAGAAAAGCAAGTCCAAAGGAAAAGATTTAACAGTGGACCAACTGCCTTGTGAAACTGCCACCAATCAAAGACCTCCAAACAATACAGAAGTTGGTGAAATAGAGGCAACTGACCATTCAATTGATGAAGGACAAATTAAGACTGAAGATGTGGAAAATAAAGACCAAAAAGGGCGACGTGGCTCTTTTGATGTGCTTGTCACACCGGTACCTGAAGACGAAAACACAGTTACTAATACCTGCACTGCACAGATGTTTGGTCAGAACAAAATTGAGTTTTTAACACCAGAAAATGCCTCAACGGCAAGTGCATTTAACTCTAAAGGGGATGTCACCAGAGAAAATATCCTGAATGATCTTGAACAAGAGAAGAATTTGCCAAGCGTGACCGCGTTCAAAGCAAAGCACTCTCATAGCAACATAGGAAAGCTCAAATCCAGTCTGTATACTGAAGTTGTAGTCCACCTAGAACGTTTGGAAGACTATCAATTTAAGAAATCCCCAGATATCTGGGCACGGGTGAAAAGAGGAGGTTCATGTAGTTATCGAAGTCTTTCTGACTGTGCTGACAGTACATTCAATTCAGAAAAAGCCTCTGAGAACCTGTCTACAAGTATATCAGAAAGTCTCCCCAACCGGTCATCCGATAGCGAGGCCAGTGATACTATGCAATTGAAACAACTCGCACACAAGGAAGTCCAGCTCAGGCGTAGATCGGACAGCCATTCACCTGGTGACGAGTTGGGTGGTCGACTCATAATCAATCTGCCTGATGAAGAGAATGTTGGAAGTGTAGTCTGTGATGAGGATGAGAACTGTTTCACATCTCCCGGAACAAGAAAAGTTAAGACGTCAAAGAAGAAGAGGGAGAAACTGACAATCCAGAAACAACGGAAACATTCAGGAAACAGAGTCAAGAAAGCTGACTTGTCAGCTGAGGTTGATGATAAACTAGATACTACAGCAAGTGAAGAAGGGAGACTAGTCATAGATCTGCCTGATGAACAGAGCGACAAAAGCATGGGAGCTTTAGATGGGGCATATAAAGGGCTGATACTGGCAAAAGAAGTGTCTGCGTCACCAGACATAACACACAGAAAAAAAATAGAAGACAAGTCTACATCTACACACAAGAAGAAACACAAATCATCTCAACAAGAACATATCAAGGATGACTCCAAAATAAAGTTTTCAATATCCAAGAAAGAGAAAAGGGAGAAGGACAGTCATAAGCATTCAAAACATCCTTCAGCAAACAAAGATGTTAAGTCTGAATCACAGAAGAAAGAAAAGGATCAATATTCAGCACACAGAGATTTGAAGTCTATCACACAAAAGAGAGACAAAGATCAACCTTCTGCACTCAGGAAAGACAAGGATCGAACTTCAGAACACAAAGATGTGAAGGCTGATACTAGGAAGAAAGACAGGGATCGACCTTCAGAACATAAAGATGTGAAGGCTAATACAAAGAAGAAAGACAAGGGTCGATCTTCAGAACACAAAGATGTTAAGGCTGATATAGAGAAGAAAGACAAGGATCGACCTTCAGAACACAAAGATGTGAAGGCTGATACAGAGAAGAAAGACAAGGATCGACCTTCAGAACACAAAGATGTGAAGGCTGATACAGAGAAGAAAGACAATGATCGACCTTCAGAACACAAAGATGTGAAGGCTGATACAGAGAAGAAAGACAAGGATCGACCTTCAGAACACAAAGATGTGAAGGCTGATACAGAGAAGAAAGACAAGGATCGACCTTCAGAACACAAAGATATGAAGGCTGATACAGAGAAGAAAGACAAAATACTATCAGTAAAGAAAGAGTGTGATATAGAGAAGAAAGATGAGGATCTTTCTGTAAAGGAATTTGATTTTGGCGCTGAATTGTTCAGGAAAAAGAAATTGGGACACTCTCAGACAATGAAGAAGAAAGATGAAAAACACCTAAAACATAAAAGGCATCGCTCGAATGAGTCTTCATCCTCGAAGAATCCTATGATGAAAAAGCCTAGAAAAGAGGAAGTTGAAGAGGAGGAATCCAACAAAGCTGGAAATACAAATGACCCACCACAGAAAACATCTGAAGTTCCTCAGGAGAGTGATGTAGTTCCTCAGGAGGGCAATGTTCCTGAAGTTACAGCAGTGGTATCTTCACCAGAAACAATTGCCTTTGAAAAAATGGTGAAATATTCAGAGAAGAGTCTAAATACACTTATGCACCAAACGCCTCCGCGGGCAAGCGTCAGCTTTCCTCCCTTGCATAGACCATCTAGTGAACCTCACCAGTCAGAGGGTGATTGCAAGGTCATTTCTCAGGCTGATGATGATGACGATGATGTCATTATTGTGAAAGTCGAGGCACGAGATTTAGAGGAAGGGGAGATTCTGGATTATTATGTGGACCCTCCAACAGTTTGCGAAAAGGACAAGTTTGAATCTCACGGTACTAAGAATCTGGATGACAGTAAGGAACTACCAGCAGCATACCAAATGGACGATTCTGAATCTTGCAGTAGTAAGAATCTGGATGACAGTAAAGAACTTCCCGCAGCCTATCGCATGGATGATTCTGATACATGTAGTAGTTCTACAGAGACTGGAGGTACTCGAAAGAGGAAGTGGAGTTCAGGTGCCCTCCAGAAGAATCAGCCCAAGAGGAAAAAACTAAAGCGAACGTATGATCAAGGGGGGGCATTTACACCTCTCCATACAAGGGTTGAAAAAGCTATAAAAGAGCGTGAGAAGAAGCAACTGGAAACAACCAAAAATGAAATAGTGAACTCGGTGGATTTGACGACAGGTGATGGAGCTAATCTCGTAGACCCTGAGCAGATACCAGATGAGGGGAAAGTGGTGAAAATTGGTGAAAAAACTTTCCCAGTTAGAAAGAACAGAGACCGCATTGTTGAATCAAAAACCGAAATCATCTCAACACAGGAAACGAGTGTAACAAAGATCAGTCCAATACAAAACACAGTTGCAACCCATCTGGTAGATGCAAGCCTAGCAAAGGGAATAGATTCAAGCTTGACACTAGAAACAGGGGCAAGCTTGACACAGCAGGGAGAGGCACGTGTGACACAGCAGGCAGAGGCAAGTGTAGGAAAGAATGCAGAAAGTGTCACTTTGGTACCCCAGCAGGCAGAGGTGACTGCGGACCATGGAGACCAAGGAAGTTTGCCACCAAGTATGTTAAATATTTTTAGCTTTTATTGTTGTTGTTTTTTGTCAAACTGAATACCGTATTCATTCTAATAAGCGCACATGTGCGGATGCTCAATTCCTTTAATTAAAGATTAATTCTAATAAGCTCACCCCCTGAGGCCATAAAATCGTTGTTTCTGCCCTAAAAAGTGTTTATTTTTACACATCTTTTGCATAAATTTACATCAGGGGGGTGCGCTCATGGCCCAAAACGAGGGGTGTGCTTATTAGAGCATCTGCGCTTATTAGAATGAATACGGCAGTCAATCCATAAGTGTACTGAGACGATATCTTACTTCATTTTACTAGATCTTGGAATGTAGCCAAAAGTAACAGTACATTTTATTAGGAAGAAAATCATTTTGTTCATAGAAAATTCATAAATCTTTTTAACTCCTCAGGAGTCTCTGGGCGGAGTGAACTAATGGCGACGTACCTCGCAGACAGTGCTTATAACATGGATTATGTTGAGGAGTACAGAGAAGAAGATGCTATTTCATTCTTTGCTCCATCAGAAGCTTCTTTCCTTTGGGATGAAGTGGATGACCTGGAAGAACAACGGTAAATACCATTCGAAAAGATTTTAATCATCCTAGAACTAAAATGAAAGTACCGTAACACCCGATGTATAAAGTAGTCCTGCATACTCTGTGCATATTACTGAATGAGTACCGTAATCTCCCGCGTATAAGGCGCGTCTTATACGAGGGGTTTTAGTACTTCTTGGATCCACAAGGGGGACACCAAGAGCTTTCTTTTGCTATCTTACACTCCCCCTAACTCAAAATCTGACATAGGGGTGTCAAAGGGGATGTGGGGTGCCCTAGCTACACATAGCTTTTTAAATTTTGAAAATACATTCAGTAGAACCAAAATTATGAATTTTTTATGTTTTTGAAATTAATCTTGAACTCTAGGTGCGCCTTATAAGCGAGGTGCGCCTTATACGCGGGAGATTACGGTAGTAGATGTTAGACACCATTTCGACAACTGGGGTCATAAGGAGTGACTTACAATCTCGAGGTAGAAGTTGATCTATACATGACATTCAACCAGTAAGTTGAGGGTTTCTCGACCTTAACGGTTTAGCAGTTTACCAGTGTATTGCATTTTGTAATATAATGTAGTCCTGATATTGTTCTTAACAGGGATAGAGGAGCTACAGCCTTACAACGGAACCCTGTGCCGGCACATTCAGTCATATCACAACCAGCGAGCAGGGACAAGCGTGGCAAAGCAGATGTGATATCACACTCTTCTGTGTCACACCCAGTGTCACAATCTGTGGTATCACACAGTGTAACTACCCAATCTGTGGTGACTGTGACATCTCATTCTATGGTGTCAAAACCAGTGACTTCTAATTCAATGCAGTCAAAACCAGTGACTTCTCATCCAGCACGAGCAGTGACTTCACATTCTGTGCCACATTCCGTGATGTCACCACCTGCTCTGCGGCATTCCATGATGTCACCACCTGTTAAGCGCCAATCTGTGATGTCACCACCTGTTCTGCGCCATTCTGTGATGTCGCCACCTGTTGTGCCGCAATCTGTGATATCGCCCCCTGTGATGGCACATCCTGTGGTGTCCCGCTCAATGTCGCCACCACTTCCGCCACCCATCACGCGCACTGTGACTAGTGGCCTCCTGCCAAGAATGCATAATCCTAGCTGGATGCCAGATGTCAGTGTCCCACCACCCACACGGCCACCATTCCAGATTACCAAGCCCCCTGAAGCGCATAAGGGGAGGAGGTTACTTCCACACAATATGAACTTTCAGCCAATGCACCCAGGGATAATCCTTCCTGAAGATGGTCAGAACCTGGCTGCACCCCCTCCCAACAGCCAGAATAGTTCATTTGCGAGACAGCTTCAAAGTTCTGTCCCAACTCGGCCCTTTCTGCCTTACACCCCAAGGTCTACCCCTCTGGAACCTGTGTTGCCATATAATCAAAGGTGTGCACCTACCCAAGAACCTCAGCCGGACACGGAAGCATTACGGCAGTCACCATCGCCGCCCCCACCACCACCATCGCCGCCTCCTCCTCCCCCTCCTCCTCCTCCTCCTCCTCCATCAGTGGAAGATCAACCTCAGCCACCACCACCACCAGCATTCTCTGCTGAGCCAAATGCCCCAGCAGGAGCGAAATATAAACCCATGCGGATCCACGAGCTGCCTCCTTGGGAGATAAGGCGTGTTCTAGACAGGCTAAAGGAGGAGAAAGGTGTAAAGTCCAGCCCTCGTCCAAAAGTAAGCGCACTTTTGCTTTGACATGTGTAACTCATAGATGAGATGTCTGATGTAATTAAATATTGCATAATACGTTGGTTTAAGGGTAAAGATTTCAGATTGAAAAAAAAGTGAGAATTGTCTTTATCAGTTATGCCATATTCATACACCTTATCATACAGTTGATTGTAAACTACAATATAGGAGATAACTGCCTGTACAAAAAAAAATAATGCTAATGCATTTATTTGCGTATTTCTCTTCAAAGATTAGTGAGGAAAGTCTTCTCGAGTTGGAGAAAATGATCAAGGTAACATGCTTTAAGTATACCCAGTACTCATCATAATCGATAAAAATAGTTTATGAATATTCCACCTCTTACGAATTTAACAAGCTCTTTATCATAAAAATGTTCGTAGTAGTCTACAGTGTTCATTTGGGTAATGATATCGCTTAAATATTTCACTTTTATTATGAATTCGTTTCCTTGTGAAAGTGGTTTGTGGTATAGAAGCATTGGAACCTTCCTGATTGGAGTAATAATAAGGCTCTCTCCTTTGCAAAATTTCATATTTTTTTTCACGACTTTACAGGGGTTAACTAAAAATCAGAGATGGTCCAAACTACTTGAGGTGATTGAAGTAACTTCAACGTGGAAGCTGATGCAAGCACAGCGGTACTTACAAACGACGAGTGAGATTCTCATTAATCTAGGGAGCGTCTGCTTTAAGGAACTGTTGGCCACTGCAGTGAGCAAATATGGTAAATTGACCATTTGATTGTCATAGGTTAAGCTATCCATCCATTGTGAAGGAATTCGACACAAAGGATCCACATTATACTGGTATTTAATACATGTATATTAAGAACCCCACACATGTACCATTTGGAAATTAAACGCCGAGTGCTGTGGTAGTGTGTAATGATGTGTATGACAATGCTCATAGACTTAGGATTGCTGATTAAGTGAAGGTATAATCAACTACATGTATATAATATGGGAACCCTGTTGTAACTAGAGTGATATAGGATGTCAGAACGTAAGTTACAATTCAGAAAACTATTAGTACAATATAGTGCAGCTGTGCTTATTATTCACTGTTATTTCAGGTTACGATAAGACGAAGTCCATTTGGAAATGGTTAACAGGAGTTGGAGTCAGTCTTCTTGTGGCGGCCGACAGAAAGAATAAGCAACGATTAGGTTATGAGTAAGTTATCAATCAGTGCTTTATGAACTGTTAGATCTTGATATACATATCATCTATATGGACATTGTATCGACAAGATCAGGGAAGGGTCAGCAGCTGTGTTCTAGTGTGCTAACATGATACCAGCATTCATCTAAACAACATTACTGTGTAAATCGAAAGAGGTTTGGGTTATTGTGAGAAGACAGACAAAATAAGGATGATTAAAGGGCGAGAATAGGACAAAGCCTGTCAAAGGCATTTGAATTGGTTCTATTCAATGAGGTCGAGTAGTGATGATATAGGTTAAGAAAACCTGGTCATTGAAGACATTTGGCCTTTTTTATGCTTATCATTGATTTTGTATGTACGATTTCAGGGTGGTACAGGCCTTCTGCAGTCACAAGATCGATTTTGTCAAGGAGGCCGCTTCCGAGCGTTACCCACAATACTCATTACTCTACATATCTGTGCAGATAGCCATGGGTCAAGAGAATATCCAGCTTGCAGTGAATCTTCTTGATGGTAAGTTCAGAGACTCCACTGACATTACATCTTGGCATGTTAGATCCCCTCCTGAATGGACAAAGCCGTAACTGTTTCTGGAGGTAGTCAAATAAAAAATCCATCCACCAAGTCTACATGGATGATAGATCCATCCACCAAGTTAGTTAGAGCATCTTTTGTTCCATAAAGGACTAGAGTCCGAGGTACCCTGAGACGAGGTACATGTAGATAGCGTTAACAGACTCTAATTGTATTATCGGTTATGCGACAATGATTTTCATCAGACCCTAGGCAAAACACCCGAGTTGTATCCATATGTTCACAAATGTTACTTGGTCATGCTACTTTTGCCTGGTAAAAAAGCAACACTTCTTTTTCTCTTCTCAGATAACAAGTGGTTGATTCCACAGATAGGCCACCAGTCTGAGCGCTCCCTTAGAGAGAGGAGACTCGTCTGTCTCAAAAGCCTCATCCACCACTTTAAGAAAGAACTGGACACTAAAGATTCTGCAGAAAATGCCAGAAAGATTCTGTACCGAATCTTAGAAACTTTGCTTCGGAGTTTCAATGAAGGTTGGTAAACTAAGCTACAATTATTCCATATGGATAAGCTGCTCTGTATTGTGACAGCAATGAGAAAACATTTGTTAGCCATGATGTAGTTGTTGCACTGAGGTGTGGATGTAATGTTTTCTCACCATAAATATGACCTTAGCTAGAAAAATAGTTAAACGTCCAGTACTTACTCATGAGTCAGAAAACGTGGTCGTCTCAGTCTGGATGCGTCTTGTATGCGAGAATTTAGAGCAAGTGTTCTCGACAAAAGTTATCAAGATATATTCCATTGCCCTTCCAGATCAGGATACCTGTCCCGAGACTATCCCAAGTGGAGGTAAGTTTTCTTTGGATATGATATAACCTAAATGGCGCCCTTTGAGATGGGATCCCAGTTAAATCCCGTAAATCTCTTCCCATTTTAAAACTACCATAATCTCCCGTGTAGAAGGCGCAGCCCGCGTAGAAGGCGCACCCTAAACTCAGGGAAGGCAGATCTGGGTAGAAGGCACATCTGCTACTCCTGAATGGGATTTTTGAAAACCCCGCGTATAAAGCGCACCCCTAACTTAGGAAGCCTGATCTGTGTATAAGACAGAACCTAAACGGTGAGTACATATCTTATGTACGGATTTCAGGAACTCGTACAATACCCCAACTAGTCATGTATTTCCTTCAACCAAAGAAAAGGTGTAGTTGATACCATGGTGCTCAAATACCCATAAATAACTGAATGAAGCATACCATTCTGCTCATTAAAAAGTGTTGGGAAATATATGTACACCCCACTCACTGAGAGCTCTATTAATTATACTATTGACCTTTTAAACAAGAGAATCCATGCAGCATTATAATCAATACTCCTGCCACAGCCTGCGCTGCAATCTGGTGTTTTTCTAGGAAATAAATGACTTTACATAAAATGTACCCCTTTCCCAGCCATGTTTTGAGATTTTTCAGAAAAAGATACCCCTTTCCCGCCCAAAAAATGTCAGACTTTCCTGGAAAAAGTACCCCTTTCATGACCATACTATGAGGATTTGCCTGTTTCTAATTAGAATATTTGAAAAATTCTTTTGATGTTGTAACCCTTTTTGCCCAAATTAGGCCCAGAAGGACCCATTACAACGGGTCCGGGTGGGTCCATTCCTAGGGTCCGAAAAGTACCCCCTTTCCCGCTCATTTGTGAACAGACATGGTTTCCACATATCCACAAGTGCCCCCCCCCCTCTTCCGGGTTTCCTGCCTGCATGGTCCTGAGCTACCCTCCCCCCCCCCCCCAGTACTGCTTGGTCATGGCTCAGCAGTCCCTTATAAAATGCCATAACCATAATAGCCCTACAGGTGCGTCTGGGCCATCTGCACAGCTTTGTCACGGCTCAGTAGTCCCAGTTACTAGTACCTGTTCTTAACCCTTTAAGGGCTGCTAATGCTTTGGGGCCCTCGAGGGAATACCACACTTTACCCTCCTCCCCATAATATAGCCACGGTATGTTATATTATGCTAAGATTTCAAAATTCACTGTCAATCTTCCCTAGAACAGCGGGCACACCCTTCCATTAAAACATGTGTTACTCTTAACTACAATGTAGTATTGAAGTGTTGAATTTCTAATTTTGTAAGGGGTTTAGGGAATATTTTTCCACCTTTATAATTTTGTAATTGATTTGTATGTGAAAATATCATTGAGGCAAGTCGATGCCACTCTCAAATTCCCCATATGGGAGCATAACATTGTCTGGGCTGCCGGTATATTCAGTGTTCTCTGAATTACCAATACCATGGCTTTCTCAACTTTTCATATTTTCAAAAATCATAAAGACTTGCCATTAAACATCCCATATGATCTGCATCCATGTTTTAAGCTAGAAAACTTGTGTTTTATAAATCATGTTCATGCCCTATTCGAATTATAACTGGGAATGTTGGATATTATTTCAGAAATCAGAGATTTGCTCCAAGTACTTCTCGAGTATGCCATGAAGGCAAAGCATTGTGATCAGGCATTAGAAGTAGCGGCGCTCCTCACCAAACACAACCTGCCTCAAAAACTACAATTAGGATCACATCTTCGGCAGCAGCTGATCTACTTTGTGCATGAGTCAAGCAAGGCCGAGGCAGACTCCAAATGGTTCGATGTGGCCGCAAAGCTAGCGGTAGAAGCAAGTAAAGGCAGTGACAAGACGAACCAGTTGTATCCCGAGCAGCTTGTCAGTACTAATTTGACAAAGCCCCGGATCTATCTATCACCCTTCATGCTAGAATTGGATATGTGCCTCCTGATCCATGGCATGTTAGTTGAGTTGTTGGACAGAGTCCTTGAATCTAAGGACTCATTGCCTATTGAGCATGCCCAATTCCACCTCCATATTGATTTAGTGGCAGACAACCAGGCAAAATGTTTGAAGCATAAAGGAACTGGCTCTGTACACGAGGCCCACCAGCGGCTCCGGGTAGTGCTCAGAGATTATTTGAAACCGGCTCTTATTTGGTCCGATTCAACAATAGATCGGATGCATATTTCAAGCGATATCCTAAAAGGCTACCTCCAGGCAATATACAACAAGCGGCTCAAGGGAGGCAACCTTTTTTCACCCCAGAGAGACTCGGAAGACAATGCCTACTGGGCAGGTCCACCTGAAGGGGAACTAGAGACATTAGTCAATCAGTCTCGGCCAGTCAATATTCCTCTTTTCCACCACCAGGAAATTACGCCCATGAGTGGGGTACAGGTGGACCCGCGTAGGGCAGGGTCCCTTCTTGGCAAAGTCCCAGTCCTACCAGACCAAATGGGGTCTTCCCTTCTTGGCAAAGTCCCAGTCCTACCAGACCAAATGGGGTCTTCCCTTCTTGGCAAAGTCCCAGTCCTACCAGACCAAATGGGGTCTTCCCTTCTTGGCCAAGTCCCAGTCCTTCCAGACCAAATGGGGTCTTCCCTTCTTGGCCAAGTCCCAGTCCTCCAAGACCAAATGCTGACATGGCCGCAGCTACTCATGCTTAACACTAGAAACTTTGCATCACAATCCACACCAAGAGTTGATTTTGGGCCTAACAGATCCATTGAGACAGCACCCAGCCGAAACTTAGAGACCAGACCCAATAGAAACCTTGAATCAGGACCCAGCAGGACTTTTGAGTCTGGACCCTCCAGGAACATTGAGTCAGGACCCAACAGGAACTTTGAGACCAGACCCAATAGAAACTTTGAATCAGGACCCAGCAGGACCTTTGAGTCTGGACCCACCAGGAACATTGAGTCAGGACCCAACAGGAACTTTGAGGCCAGATCCAATAGAAACTTTGAATCAGGACCCAGCAGGGCTTTTGAGTCTGGACCCTCCAGGAACATTGAGTCAGGACCCAACAGGAACTTTGAGACCAGACCAAATAGAAACTTTGAATCAGGACCCAGCAGGACTTTTGAGTCTGGACCCTCCAGGAACATTGAGTCAGGACCCAACAGGAACTTTGAGTCCAGACCCAGGAGAAACTTTGAGTCAGGGTCCTGCATAAACCTTGAGTCGGAATCCAGTGGGAACCTTGAGTCAGGACCCAGCAAAAGCCCGGAGCAGGGACCTGATTCCACCCTCATGCCTCCCCCAACTTGGACTCCTCAGAGACCAGAAAAGGGGACTGACCAGCGTGGTCCTCGGCCAAGACCTCCCTTGGATGACAATAGAGTACCCTCAATACTGTCTCTACCAGACCAGTTTACGCATAGGCAGAACCGTGGTGGTCATGCGGCAGCCAACATGCACAGGGGTGGAAGACCATTTGAGAGACAAAGACGCAGAAGAGTGACTAATAAACTTCCCAAATCAGAGAGATGGAGAGGTGGCAATGTTCACCATGGCCCAAGACATCCCCATACCTTCAGTGATAGATATGGTTTGGATAGATATCCTCATTCCTTTGGCATTAGACATGGCCCTAATGGACCTGGTCCTTCTGCCAATTATAGAAGGCAAAGTGACAGACCTAATTTTTCTGGACACGGTAGAAGAGGCTCAGAGAAACATGCCTCATCTCAGAGTGTCAGAAATAGAGACTTGCCAAGTGGGCCTTCTTCTTCCGCAAGTGATAGACGGGACTCGGATAGACCAGCCTCATTAGAATATGATAGAACTGCGTCCCATAGCCAAGGGTTTTCCCATGGACAAGGGTCTTCCCATGGACAAGGGTCTTCCGCAGATGACAGAAATACTGACAGACATGAGAGGAGGGACTTCTGGAAGTCATCTAGAGAGGAGACATTCAGTGATGATTCCGATTCCGATTAATTACCCAAAACCATATCAGATGTGCCGATGAGTATATATCCAACTGCAGCAAGCCGTATACCGTCCTTAACATTGACTGGTGACAGGCATGGGATTCTTCAGGATATATCCGAAATCTCGGATATTTGAAGGCTAAATTGGTCATCATTGTGGTTTGTACAGATCCAATGAGAAAATGATTTAACATTAATAAAGTGGGTGAGTCTTAGCTCTTTTCAGCTTTCTATCCTTTAAGATCCATCTCAAATACTACCCCTGAGAAGGGACAGGGGCACCATCTCGGATATTTCTTCAAAATCCAATCCAATTTTTTTTTAATGAGAAATGTTGTACTTTTGTAACAGTACATGTAATAACACCTTCCTACCATGTTCATTTTGTATAACTCCAAACAACTAAATATTCAATGTACAGTAATTAATGCTCTAGTGCATATGAATATAGGATTACGATGTTGTAGAAGTGAGGGGCTCGAGTGCCTTTACAAAGTGTTTAAAATGGCTTGATCAGAAGAAAAGGGATGGCAGTCCTAATTATGTTGAATGTGGTGTAAATAGCAATCCATGACTGGTCTCAATTATTGAGACATCATTTTATAAACATACCATGTCAAATCGTTGCCTTAGTACAACAACGTTGTAAGTGCAATTCAAAGCTACAACCTTGTCGCACTGAGGTGACTACATAGTTTGAAGCCAGTTTTTTTTTTCTAATCGTTATTTACATTATTTACTGAAGCGAGACCAGTTATGGTGGCAACGTAAAGCGTGCGTTATGTATAATAGTGCCTTCTTGCAATACCTACAGTATTCAATATATTTATGATGAGTTTTAATGAGATCCAGAAAACGAGCTGAAACAATCTGAAAACCAAGCTGTGTTGTTCAGTTTGCTACTTTTATATGGTCCAGATAAAATCATACCGTATTCGACGTAGTAAGCGCACATACCCTGATAAGCGCGCATACGCTAATAAGCACACAGACCCTCCTTTTGCTAATAGTTTTAACTAGAAAAAAAAAAAAAAATTCTTGAGATTTGTAAGCTGAATTAAATTTCTAAATACTAGGCATATATTTCAGATATTTTTAGCGGACATTACATTGAATACGGTATCTGTGCTCCTGAAACTTGTTCTAATAGGGTTACTTATGTCGCCAAGTCTGCTGTTACTGTTATTAATGATATATTATCTTGGCCTGTATAAGCACCGATTCCTAGGTGCTAAGTCAATCAATTTTAATTACTAGTAGGCCCACCCTAGGGTTGTATACAAGACGTAGAATTTTCATGATGCAATTTAAGCACCTGACCCACAGGTAGAAGTCAGAGAGAAACCTCGAGGGTTGACTTTTGAAGTATTAATGTTGTTCTTTACAATATATGCCCTACACATTCACCTTGGCCTCCTGCAAGTAGGCCTCTCTTTCACGAAAAAAAAGGCTTAACGGTATCTGATTGTTTTAAGAAAATAATGTGTAAATTCATTGAAATGATACATTGTTTATCATTTATCGTTATGAAGGAATTGTTTCCTTTTGGTGTTGAGGAGCCCGATATGGAAGCTTTCAGCTGGATTTCAATCCATGGAAAAATTCTATTTTTGTGAAAGTCCTGAAAACTAGATAGTTAGGCTACATACATGCTGTGACATTCCAATATGCCATGATATTGAATGCATTTACACCTTGGTGCAAATACCGTAGTACCGGTACTTCATGTTTAAGACGCACCATATGCGTAAGACACACCCTGAGTTTAGAAACAATGTATTAAGCGCATCCTAGGAATTAACTCGGTCACATTTGTATTGTTCTGTAGTATTTTTTTTTTATAAAACGACAGCCCATGCACTGCTGCACGATAGAAGTGACCTTGAGTTCATTTTAGGAGTGTAGTGCACACTCAGAAACAAGGTCATCATTCCTGTTGGAAATTGGAGGCTTTTAATTAGACTCTTTCATTTAGTCAGTTTGATGCAAGCCATGTACTTGTTTTATAAAGTAAATAGACAACTCCATCTTCACATCTTGACTGCCTGTTGTCCTTAATGCATTCAGATCCACTCGTCCATTATAGGACAACTGACAGTCTCGATTAGAAGAAAGTCGTTGTTTGAGATCCTTACATATAAGGTGCACCTCAAACTTTGGATGCATCTACAAGGTGCAGCTGGCATTCGTCCTCACATATAATGTATGCTCATACGCATGGTACTATGGTAGGTTGTATCTGTATGGTTTGAGAGTATTTGAGCGAGACATTTTTTTCCAGCTATTTGTTAAAACTCACTGAAAAATGTGTATGATTTGTTAAAACTCACTGGAAAATGTATGCATGACTGTGAGTGGGGCCCTTAAGTACTGTGATGGGAGCACGCAGGACAAATATGCCTATTGGGAAGTTTGTACTCATAATTTAGGCAAGGGGGTTGCAAGACCAGGCTAATTGTTCATTATTGTTTGTATGATTTCTGTTCATAAGAAGGACCACCAAGTGGCTTGTGTATTTTGTGATCTATATTCCCAGCACATGTGTTCATTGGTCAGTTTGCATAAACTGAAGCACTAGGGTGGAAAAAGATGGCATAAATGATTTTGAAACAGGTTAGGATAGCCAGTGTATGAATCCTCAATGGAAGGGACAGATGTATAAGGAATGCTGATTTTACATAATAGGCTTTCCAATTACTACTTGTGTGAGTGAGTCAATTCTATAACATGTGCATTTCTCATCCCAATTAAGATTCATCAGAAAAGAAAACACGGCGATTTCAATCTCTTCAGGTCACAACAGATTTTTATGAAAGAAGGTCATTGATATTTTCATGTATAAAGGCGTATTGGTAAGGTATTTGATACCTGCTGTTTCTTTGTCCAGCCTTCAGTTAAAAAGGTTGAAATCCATCTTCTTAGCAGACATAGAAAGGCATGTATGCTATATGTACATTGACTGAAGCCCATTGAGGAAAAACCATGTGTGATGAATTAAAATCACAGGATGTAGCTGGCACCACCACATAGGCATGGAGATCCCGCTATGGCCATCTTGGGGGAACTAAAGTATTTAAGCCCTATATCTGTGGAGTTCAGTGCAATTAGCACAGCTAGGACAAAATTTCGCAGCTGGGAACCTACATCTGTAATTGAATAATGCTGCTTTTCACATTTTGTTTTCAAATACCCGGTGGGTAATCTGCTGATGTGGCATTTGTTGTTATGAATTTAAGTTGTTATGATTTCCATGTGTATGCGTGAATGACATGAGATTGACATGACTGCTTTATGTAATTTTCTTTAATTGAACAAGGCCTGGAACGGTACATGACGTAGTCACTGCACAATGTAGGCCCAGAATGATAACGGTAGCGTGTTAGTATAATATGATATTGGATGAAGACAGAAAACTTACTAAGTGATTTAAGAATAAGGTGCTATATTTTTGTAAAAAACAGCTGATAAGAAGTTATGTTAAGACGTTATATAGACTAAAGTGTTCGGTATATTTCCAAATAAATGTGAAATAAAAAGATGACCTTATAATTTGTACTTCCTTGTGTTTGCCTCCTTTATCATTTGGGGTATTTCCGGTAGATTTGGAATGCTGAGGGAAGGGGTATCTATATATAGCGGATAGAGATCGTCGTCATGCCGATGATTCTCTACAGGGCTGAAAAGTCTTTAACATTAAGGATAAAAGATACTATCTCAAAATTGCATGGAAACCTCATTAGACTTTTTACAAGTCATCTACAGTCCATATCCAGTACACAAGCCGAAGAGGAATGTGATTGTGTGATGATACTGTTGAAATTACAGCTCTCCAAATCATAGGGATCTTTATGTAGGAAATGATAGTACATATATTGTATTGTATGACACATTTTCTGATGACTGCTGCATAGAACCATCGCCAAACTTATATTCTAGGGGAATATCCCTTGTAACATATCACATAAACAGAATGGTTTGCTATAGTATTTCTATGATAAATTAAAAATATATCTGTCTTCCCTTGAGGGTTCCTATACTGCAGACAGAACTGACATGGACCATTGACTTCAATATCAATATGCCTCTCTAGTGTTAAACTCTGTATGTTAGAGTTACTATTAAAGATGAGACTTATAGAGGTTCTTCAGATGGAGGCTTTATTGTTGAATGTTGTACAGGAACTATTGCAGGGTAGAATGCCTCTGTCTCAAGCATGCAGACAGAGAGGTATATATGGGTACTCCTTGCTGGGGTATTACCAACAAAGCTATTTTTAGATGTTGAAGCTCCTCCTATCTGCTATGACGCAGATGGGTCAGAGCTGCCATTGGCTGTCCATGACGTCACTGCTAGTGACGTCATGGAGGGTAGAGAGTACAGACATCGTTGGGGATTTCCAATGATGGGGAATCCCCGATGTGGGGTATTGACTAATGTACCATAACATCTCTGTTCTGAGAATTGTTTGTGAAGGAAAGGGTAAACAGGATATAGTAAGGTGACTAATGATAGTTAGAAGATAGCAGTTATAGATGATAGAAACAGGTATCTAACACTAGAAACAACCTGGTTTGCTCAGTTGGTTGAGTGGCTGTTTCCAAATCTATAAGGGTACAAAGTCCTTTTGATAAATCAAATATGGGAGATCATGATATTTCTATATACATTGCATATAGAAAAACTATGAAGCATTTCTATTTGCAAGTGAAAACCAGAGACAGTTTGGTGGTGGCAAAGAGCAAGAACTGTGGTGTCATAATCCAAAAGTACAAGAAGCAAGTGTTGTGGTGCCCCCTGGTGTCAGCCGATGACAACAGCGAAATTGAGGGTGCGAGACATCATGACCGACTGCTTAGCCAATCACAACACACTGATCCAGTTACAAGGGAACACCCCAAAACAACCCCCCTGTAAGGCCCAGACTTGACTATAACTATTCATGGGAGATACTATGGCATTCTACACTAAGCCACTGATACATTTTAGAGTGCCATCCCATATAGAATTCAATAGATCTCCCATAAAAAGTAGAGAGTTGCAGCAAGAAGCATTTTAACGTTGAGTTTTACATTTAAAGTATCAGGCATGGGATTGGGTTTTTGAAGAAATATCCGAGATGTCCCTGTCCTTTTCTGGACTATCATTTCAGATGGATTTTATAGGATAGAAGCCTGGAAAAGTCTAGGACCCAACCCCTTTATTAATGCTAAACCATTTTCTCATTTGATCTGAACAAATATCCGAGATTTTGGATATATCTTGAAGAATCCCATGCCTGAAGTATGAAAATGCTTCATATATGGTCGGGGGTCGTAATGGAAGGGGCCTCTTTAAGTCTTTCAGAGTGTATCAAATACCACCACCAGAGAAGAGATTTGATTGCTATCTCGGTTATTTCCTAAAAAAAATAGTTCCATGCCTGCATCTAAATCATGCTTTATTTCCGATGTACCTCGCGTATAAGGCGCACCCAATCTTGGAAAAAAATCAAGTTGATTTTGAGAAAAGTACTTAATTTTATCTAGCCTCTTTTGGTTTATCTTTTCCTGGCAACCACCCAAGCTTATTTTAATAATAAGAGTAGGAACCAGCGACGAACTAATGCCTTTTTATATATAGGGTAAGGCCACACCAGAGAAATAAGTTGGTCTACAGATTTTGGTTTTGAAAAAATGGTGCGAGCGATTTTTTTTTTTTTTTCAGAATTTTTTGGCGTCCAATGGATTCCTTGCTAGAAAAGTGAGGCGAGCAAAAAAATTTATTTAAAATTTTTTTTGCCAAACATCATTAAGAGAAAACTTGTAGAACGTGAAGCGTGCGAAATCCGTAGACGAGATTTTTTTTTTCAAAGAAAATTTGTTTTTGTATTATCTAAAATATGGAGAGGGAAATCCGTAGACCAACTTATTTTTTTGGTGTAGCCTAAAGAGATAAAGATAAGCACAAAACTCTATGCTTTCATATGACTTTTATTTATACAAATTTTAAATCGCCTGACAATCACACCTCCAACCTTCAAATGTACATATCAACAAAATTAAAACAAATGTCCTGTGCTTGCATCATGAAGCAACACTGGGTCCATGTAACCAATACAGAAAGCCAGTCGATTTCCCATGTCTTATGGCAAATGCAGGTATCTATTGATATTGTTTCTATGATATCAAAAAAGAATTAATATCAGTCCTCCCCTTAAGAAATATGGTATAAAATATTCATATCTAGGTTACAGTATAGTCTGTGTGCCACCGGTATACTATTTCTTTCTTCTTCTTTTTTTCAATTTGATCATAGTTTTTAATGTTTCAAAGGGTCTCTAATGCTTAGTACAAATGCCATAGTTCATCAACTTCAAACAAGTGATAACAAGGCATGGGGATACTGATTAATTTGTTAAACGTCCAAAGGCACTAACACCTCATGGGACCTCGTATGGGGATATTGATTTATGATTGATACCTTCTGATATACATTGTAATGATCATTGATTAGTTGAACCACACTTAAAAACTAATTGAGAGAAGTATGTGCAGTAGTACTCACATTGGCCTTTTAACTTTTTCACAATGCTCCTGGGATTATCCACATTACAAAGGATTGGGCCTATTTTAGTAATGATATCACATCTTGTTCTAGACTTTGTCAAAGGTAAATATTTCTTATTTTAGATGAATGTCATGTTAGTCCTTAAATAGGTGATGTCAATTTACATTATTGTTATCAATACATTGTCAATGTTTTGTAGACATGGGAGTCGATGTGCTTTCCCTTCGCTGAGGTAGTATACACAGTTATGTGTGGATAGAACCTAAGTACTGCATTGTGAGTTAAAATAAACAAGCCATGAGAGCATACACTATACAAGTATATAACTAGACTGTCTCCTCTAATGAACTCACCATTTTAATTGGCCCCAGGACATAATGTATCATATTATAGATATCCAGCATTGGCACAAGGTACAAGCTTCTGGGGACATAACTTAGAAGTGTGGCAGAAATCCAGTCAGTGAACACATACGTGTCAGTTTCCACCTATTTTAATATAACAACTTATTTGTAAAACAAAATATACTTTGACAAAGCTCCCCATTACGTAGATCAGCACAGACAACCACTTATCTGCAACATGGCAAAACCAATGCCACCTTTTGTGCCTCCTCTTTACTTTCTACAGGTAGAGTACACACGTAAATACTCTGGATGCGGAATTCTACTACTAGATACCATACAAGACTTATTATCACATTTTCTTTTCACAATGGCATGAATAGAATGTAAACCCTTGCATTTCCAACACCCTCTAGGTTCAAATGACATGTGCAGTTTTTTTTTCCATTCTAGTCAGTTCATCTGAGGTGGAAACAGGTCCTTTTATCCTTATTAAGAAATATTTCTTGATTTCCTTATCGGATTTCAACATCATTACCATGCAGTTTTTTTTAAGAAGCAGTACATGTAGAGAACGTTCTCAGCTGCGAATTTCCATGGACAAAAAGTTCAAGTTTACCAATCAACTTGTGTTTGCTTATTTATAAACTTGCTGTGCAGGAATTTTATCGACATCGAATAAGGAACTCTTTTACACGTAAGTGAATGGGCTACGCATGCCACCGCACCTCATTCTAACTTTTTATATCGTACAAACCATGTACTTTCAGTGGACCCATACACAAAATATTACACCCACCAATCTTGAATACTTCGGTCCAAGTACCTCGTTTTCTATCAAATTAAGTGATCAGTTGTTGCATATATACTTCAGTTGCAATCTAGGTCATTCTCAAGTATTCCCAGACAAAAATCTAACATTGTCATCCAGAGCGGGAAGGGCCCCCGGGAAGTCATTAAACAAATAAATGAAAGAAATACATGTAACTAACTGTTAACGAAATAAGAATGTTTTACGGACTCCCTTCATAATTATTTTGTACTATACCAAGACTAAATGAAACATAAATATATACAATCCATTATTGAGTACTAAATAATCATGGATTTTCATAACTAATACACGTCTTCACACTGGTAGTAGAGAGCATCTTAACGCATAAATGATAAAGTATGACACTAGAACTATTGGTACACATTTGCCTTTCCTTTTAGAAAGCTATGCCTCGATATAAAGCACTGCCTTCCTTAGATTTCTGACCAGTATGGGAAGTATTGGAATTCCTAAGTTCTCAAACGTATGCCCACAGTGCTAAATACTGGCTTAGGAATATACCATTGTAATGATAGCAGCAAATAGCTTTAAGTTAATATACACACTTTTAATGAAGCTTCCTTTCACTATTCAATGCTCACTGCTCCGTTGTTGACAATCAAATTTTAGTTCTATTCAGGCACATACCCATGTTTATATTGAAAGAAAAAAACAACGTTAGCACCTTACAGTTAGTTTCATTGCTATCCAGCAAAATGGGATTGAAATGTGTTATCAGCTGACTCCCAACGTCTTTGGAATATAAGAAGTCCTATTTCTCAAGAAATAGTTGAACAAAAGAGGATAAGGATGTGGCGACAACCAAACCAGTCTTCCTGTGTTGTAATGTCAATCGGTTTCAGCTAAACCTAACCGAGAAACAGTTTGGAAGAACACATGGCATATTGGAAACAACAGTTGGCGTATAACACATGAACATAATGATTCCTTTTGGCTGGTGCACTGCACTTGGAAATTAACCTTCTGAAAAGCGTGCTGTAGCATATCGGTTTGTTCTAGCAAATCCCAAGTTGACAAAATGTACATTTGAGCTGAAGTACAATTGATATTATGCCTGGATATTCAAAGTGTACCGGACCTAATCTAGTTTTAACATTTCAAACTTATGTATTTGAAAGCTTATCCAACTGAATTATCTTTATATTTGTCGCATGTAACAGACGTAACGGTAAATGAAATGAAAGGAATGAAAATACCTGTAATAATACCGATTGTGTACCTTTACGATGGGTTACGAGCAACTCTGATGTGGATTCTGCTGATAATATTACATGAAAAGCTGGGCTAACTAGACCACAACAATGTTTTTTTGTCAACATTTGTATCGAAGGAGAGGCTTTGAAGACACCAGAATCTCTCCAGAGATGCCCAGATGGATACAATTGTTTTATTCTACCCAGTACAGGTAGACAGCCGAAGTTATGATTGAGGATGCCTTTCTTTTGCAACTAACAGTTTGCCCTTTGGTATAAGGGTTAAAACGCAAGCCAGTGAGTGAAACTTGCCTGACCACCTTGCACATATATATAAAACATAAATGGATTATGCTTATAGTGCACTGCAATCACATCTATACAATATTATCGGTTCTCTTCTCTTCACAGGTATTTACACAAAAATGACACATGTACATGGGTGTGACTTATGAAAATTTGAACGGTAAGATGCAGCGATGAAAGTTTAGTTTATGATGATGGGCCTTCGGTGCTTAGTCGAGGTAACTTGCTGGCTGGACTAGAATCAGATCCTTCAAGATTAGCACGACTGGAATCCCTTTTCTTGTTGGCATTCTTTTAAAAGAAAAAAAAAGAAAGAGGTAGCCATTTATTCATAAATGGGACTATAGAGGCATGGGACTACGTTCTAAAGAAGTTTCCGAGATGGTGCCTAAATCCTTTCTATACGTTTTATTTGGTGGATGCCTTTCAAACCTAAGACCCCCCCCCCCCACTCCCCATTTTGAGCATTTTAATACAAATCTAACCATGTAACTTTACCCCGCCCCCTCTTTTAGACATGGCTTATATGTGATATACCACGGTAATAGATAAGCGAACTTTTCTTTTCAGGAATGAGTAAGCATGACATGTAAGGGTTAGAAGTTATTACCTTTTTGTCCCATTGTTGGTGTAAATATCGCAAGAGGATATTCGTCTTCTCTGTAGTAATTACTGTAAATAAAACAGATCATCAACTTATATTCTCTGGTTGGCTCAATCAATTTCAATAGGTTCATCAAACTTGCATCTTGCATATGTCACATTGTGTAAATTTCAATACGATTTCGAAACTGTGTTTCACATCACCATATTTTCCACTTTGATACTATCAATCATGACGAAAATTCGACTCATATTTTACACTATCAACCAAGAGTATTTGTTACATGGCCAGAGCAATTCTGACACTTGGAGCCATTGACCACAGCCTACATTACTGATTGCATTCAAGATTAGTTGCATGTATGTACCATAGTGGCCCGTATAAGTGTCCGGGCGCGCATTGATTTCAATCCCACAATACCCCTGGCGCTTATTCGAGACAGGCGCTTATTTCAATACTACTTTTAGTGCTTAAGATTAATTTCAGTACCCCTACATCCCCAGCACTTATCTGAGACCGGCGCTTATTTGAGACCCCGGCACTTAAACGGGCAATCATGGTATGTCTGTTTTCGCCTACCTTGTTCTTCAGGGTGATCCTTTGTAGATATGTAAACTGCTGGTCTCCGTACCTAATAGTAAAAGAAAATATTTATAACACTTATATAGGCACTTACCTATTTTTCAAGACTTTGTCCCATGCAATTTATCTTTTAAGCGATGGATATATCTCATCAAAAGAAATGGATTTGCTCTTTAAATGAAGTCTTTATGCCAAGTATAAGGGAAGTTATGAATGATCAAAGACCCCAAATCGAACCCAAAATTCTGCCACTGTTAGAGTTTAAATAGGGCCCAGATTTGTGATCAAGCATATCTGATACAGAAGGTGGCTACATCTCTTAAATCATTATTTTGGACTATTTTCTTTTCATGTATGGAAGAGTTCCCCATAAAAGGTTGAAAATCAATGTATCATATCAAAATTTAACAATTTAAAGGGATTTTATCTTGACCTAATATCATCTGCGGTTTAGCGATCTCACAGAATTGGCGCAAAATTATGGAGTTGATATGAGATCTTTAATCGGTCAGAATTTTCCTTTAAATTGGTGTAAAGACTTCATTTAAAAAGGAAATCCACTTATTTTTATCAGCTCTATCCATTGCTATATAAATGATATACATAGGATTGGATTCTATCAAACAGACAAGGACCTAACATGGAGAAGCTGGTGGAAGGGTGATAGCGAATGGCACGCTAAAATTTTGTTGGGGTCTGGCAAACATCCTGTTCCCCTATGAAATGAAAAAACCTAGACAGTTTCTAAACCATTTTTTTCTGTAGAAAGTGTGGGAAGTATTCTCTTTTATGTGAGATTTGGCCTTTATACCAAAAAAATGATTTCAAAGTTATGCAGTAACTTAACGTGGGGAGAATGGGATGTTTATCTGAATCAATTATTTCTCAAATAGATTCTTATTAAACCCCTAATCAATACCTTTAAAATGAGCCCATGTTTGTTAAGATCCTCCAATAAATAGCTACACAATGAGCTTGCAAAAAAAGGAGAGTTTAGCACTCCCCAGTCTCAGCTTTATCACAGTTTCACACCTCCACTGCAGCAGAACCATGCACTGGGGGTAGATAAGTGCCTAACTTATAGTATGCCCCTTGGGCTTCAGTTTCGAAGCTCTACTTCGGGTTTACATCATAATTTATTACCCTGCTTATAATGAGTTGAGTTGATGAGTTGAAAATCCTTTTTTTATCCTGCATTAAGATAGGACCAGGCATCCATAGCCAACATAAATGAGTCCATATTTCCTCTTCCCTATCCCCTTGGTGTGTCTTATTCATCTGTGAAATTGTATAATATATATTTCTTTTAATGAAGATGACCTTATTTGTCAAAATGGCGCTAACAAACTACTAATCATTCATAATGCATACCCTGAATGGGATCGATCTGAATGTAGTAGGTTAATCTAAGGGGAACATAGTTGTTGGTCTCTACGTGAGGCACTATAGCATGCATGTGACAAATTTGGACATAACAAAGGGCCTGACAAGTATCGATTGAAATGTTCAGTGCAGTTCAAAGTTACCTACAATGCGGGTATTCATTTAGGTAACTGGACACCTCAGAAGCAAGGACAGGTCGGAAGCAGACATTTCAGAAGCAAACACCTACTTTGAAGTACTGAATTTTACCAAATTTCTTTTTTGCAGATATATTGATCAATGGCGTAGGGACAGTATCATTATGGTTGTTGTTTTTCCTAGTTCTATAAGAAGAGGTGGGTATTATCATGGTTACTTTTTCACCCCAGATGTCCTTGCTTCCGAGATGTCCTCTTGCTTGCTTCTGAGATGTCTGCTTCCGACCTGTCCTTGCTTCCGACGTGTCCAGTATTAACAATTTATAGCTTAAAACAGGACATCTAATGAAATGTATTTGATTACACTTACTGTAGATTTACAGCTCGAGTCAGCATGAAACCTTGTGAAGTTGGTCTCATTATATGAGGGCAGCTCTTTCAAAAAGTCCGCCTGCAAAAGGAATAGAGAGGGCCATATTAATCTCTTATAATCCAAGTCTTTTCTTCTAAGTTCTAATTATTGTGGACATAGGGCGCTTAAAAATCACCCTTTGTGGCCGTCAAAACTCTTCAATACCTCTACTACAGGTGATACGAGTTTGTTCTCGCCAATGTTGTCCCACAGACTCAGTTGAACAGAAAGCAGCTTACTCAACTTAAGTTAAGGGGGCTAGTAGGGAGGAGTGGTCCCGTGGATAAAGTATGTTTTACCCCCCCCCCCCACATTTCCATGGGGAAGCAAGAAAATAAAACGGTGAGGTTGTATTCAGGCCATAGGGTGCAATGGTTTGAAGGCACTGGATCAAGTTGTGTTCAACCAGGTTTGTGAGGTGGGTGCTATAGAAGGATCTCAGGTGGTGGTTGATGAAGTCTAAGATGTACATGGCAACATTGTCTGCCTTTGCGTGACAGGCTGAGTACGTCCGTGTCTCACAGCGCCTGGAGAAGGCGCTGTGTTCGCGTCCTCCGCGACCCCGTACGTCCGTGCGTAACAAATGCCTTTATTTACATTCTATTTTGGTATGTCAGCGATGCTGCTACAATATTTGAACCATACGAGCCTACTTCCATGATAACAATCTAGCCTTACACAAGAAATGATTGTATAATTTTAAGATTTAAAGGAGTAATAGTTGTTTGAAATCAGTCAAGAATGGCCTTGAGAAACTGTTGGCCACCATCTTGCTTTTGGGTTGTTTTGATTTGAGCACCTGTAGTCTCAAACCTTTGTGTATAAAATCTACTAAATATTGGTATATGATATACATTATATATCTAATTTTTTTTCTTGTCCAAACCCTATACATTTCCACTCAACAGTAGGAAGAGAAAGCCATCTTTTGAAAAACAGAACAAAACAGGGGGTTTGAGGCTCAAGCCACTTCCAGCCACTTTTGGCGGATCCAAATAACGTGATATCAGTGCCATATAGCGCTAGCGGCCACTAGGCACGGACAGCGCCAGCGGGTTTCGGTGTACAGGCTGAGTTGAAGTGTTGGACCACTAAAAATTCCTCCTAGGGGGCAGGCCAAGTCTCCAGCTGGGAAGTGAGAGTCATGATGTGCTTCTTGAGTTTCTTAATCGTTTGTCCAGTGTATTGCTTGCCACATCGTTTGCCAGTCAGTCAGTCAGTGGATCAAATTGCTGCAGCAGCAAGTGGCGTTGACCCTGTTTCTGTACTGTCAGCCATCGATGTGTGTGTCGAGGGCTCGGCAGTATCTACAGTCTGCTGGGCAGAGGTACATCAAAGCCTTGGGCATGGGTGTCGGCTTGAGAATGGGTTTCAGCTAGAAACGTTTGGGTTTGTTTTATGGTATATAAAGTCAAGGCAGTAAGAGGGAGCGCAGGGCACTGGTTTGTCCCACCTCACAAGTGGGATGTTTGGCACTGACAGTGGAGCAATGAGCATCACCTTGGTAACGTTACTTTTTGGCTCAACGAATGGCCAGATATATCATATGGACATACCTAGTATTGATATCACCATACCTGCAAACTCTAGATGCTAAAAGAACTGAACCCTCCTCTTTGTAAAGGAGCTAGAAGAAAGTGAATCTAGAGGGGTCTGGGGGGTATGCCTCCAGGGGCCCAAGGAATTTTGTAAGTCTAAGGGAGTGATCATTTTTTTAACAACGGGGGGGGGGGGTTAGAGGAGGAGGGGCGTCAGAATTTTTTCAACCCCTTGACCAGGGGGGTCAAAATAGTTTCACCTGTTTTCAGGGAAAAAGCCAGCATTAAAAAATGATCACTGTGCCTATTATTTCTTATTTTTTTATTTCGTTCACAACAAGTACGGGACAATCTACCCGACAATGATTTTCCAACGGGGTTCGTCCATATAGAGAACAAGCTACATTCTTTAACACATATACTAGAATTAGCAAGTTAGACATCCATAGAAGTTACCCGTGTTTTGCTGCTCAGGTGCAGTCTCCTAACATCAATAGAGCCTGTTGAGGTTCCCGAAACCGTAGCACTTTCTCGCCTCCTTTTGCGTTAACGGTTGAATTCCGGTTACGTGACCTCTGTATCTTATGTTTGTTTGGGATTGTCATAAAAACTTAAATTTCCCTCTTCTACGTGAAAAACTAGATGATATTGTTTACAGACACCATAATTTGCCAAACATATGTGCCACAGGGTCTAAATAAGGGCTGACACTTTGAAATCCTTGTTGCAATTAAACATAAGATACAGAGGTCACGTAACTGGAATTCAACCGTTTCCGTGAAAGGAGGCGAGACAGTGCTATGGTTCGGGAACCTCAACAGGCTCTATGGAACATAGTTACAACGGATGAATACCTACAGGTGGATGGGGGGGGGTACATAAATAATAAGAATAAGATTTACCTATACATGGGTAAAAAAATCACAGCTGGAGAGAGCAGATTGCATTGGATAAAAAAAAAATGACATGTGCGACACTGCAATTTCCTTAAAAAAAAACCCGACATGGCGCTTTTTCTCAGCACCCATGTAGGGGCACATCACTCCCTATTAGCTAAAAGCAAAATGTATGTATTCTGGTGGTTTTTGAGTATGTCTGACACCCTCTGACAGGCTCTGTTTAGAATTTTACTAGATCTAATACCCCCATATAACACTTAAAATGAGATCTTATTGTATCTGGATGAATCACAAGTGGCAAGATTGGCCCTGGTCCAGCCTGGTGGATCCTTAACTTAAGGCTTAAAAAAACTGAGGAGTTTAGGGAGGGGGTAGGTGAAATAAATTTTTTCGTCCCCCCCTCCGAGGGGTCTGAAATTTTTTCATCCCCCCTTTTATTCTATAGTCATGCGCGGGCTTTTTTGCTCAATAGGGGCGAAATTTTTTTTGTCTCCCCTTAGAGGGATCTGAAATTTTTTTCTCCCCCCCCAAACCCACCACCCCCCCGTTGTTTAAAAAATGAACACTCCCTTAACAACAGGGGGGGGCTGGTGGGTTTGAGGGGGGGTCAGAATTTTTTCAATACCTGTGATGGGGGGTCAAAATAATTTCACCTGTTTTCAGGATTTTGGAAAACCCTGCACATTACTATAGGCTAAAAGGGGATGTTCACGCGTGATTTTTGTCCCTTATGGGGGGGGGTCGAAAAAATTTTACCCCCTTGAGAGGGGGGGGCAAAATTTTTTTTGCGCGTCCGCGCGCAAACCCACCAGCCCCCCCTGTAGGCCTGTTGTTAAAAAATGATCACTCCCTTAGGCTTAGCAGGTGTGAACTGCAGTGCCAGGGTCTTCCAAAATACATCTTGATTCTTGTCTCTTCTCCACTGAGCTAGGCACACTGGCTGTCAAGGCCTATGAATATGCCTTTGCAATATAAATGGCAATGTCATAGCTAAGAAAATACTATGAGCCTATGACTAACCTACCGGTATTCGGTGTTGATTGACGTGTGCTGGCCCCTACTCAGGCTTGACTGAAGGCAAAATGGCATCTGCGCACTGACAACTCACCAGATATTATGTCTAAAATGCCTGCTACATTTTTGACTTTGTTAAAAGTTCAACGTGGCTAACAATGTACCATTTGTAGTTATTTTCCTATCAAAGTCTCCAGAGTAATGCAACTCCAAACCAAAAGGACAAGCCATTGAAAACATAGTACCAAAAATAACATGTCTAGATTGTCATTTAGATTTTATACTGTCAGACGTGTTGACACTTCAACTTTGCAGACTCCAGTTAAAGTACTGAAAGATATTTCACATACATGGGCAATTTCCCTAAGATGACTGGATCATAGTCCACATTTCCTATTATTTGTATTTGCTATACGTTCTTCAATTTCAACCTAAAACGCAATTCTTTGAAGAGAAATTAAACGTTCTACCTACCATATTGAATATATTAGAGCAGGAAGTGACCGCGAGAGGTCTCTGCTGATTGCATTGCGCATGCGTCTATGAATAGTGTTTGCTGCCACTGACAAGATGTCGGACGGAGAAGATGATTTCATGTGCGATGATGAGGAGTATGATCTGGTAGGTGTAAGCTTGAGTGATATGCCTTAGTGCAATGTGTTGTTTTTAACCCTAACTTGTAGCATATCATTACTTTTTCGAGATTCATGTTGTACTTGCACAGAAATAGTAAATCTTCCGGCATGATGTCCGTGTTTCTTCTCCGTCATTCAACAACTCAATTTGGCATGTCTTCAGTGATTCATGCTCTGTGTTGAAAAGAAGAATACACCGCAGTGTTCTTTGCCAAGTCAGCGTAGATATTGTAGTGAAATGTAAAAATAAGTGGTCAGTTCTCACGGCATACAAATGTGTCTGCTAGCAGGCAATCGTATTTTGGAGGAAGGGTGTCACTCCAAAACAAGTCACTGCTCTGGGGCTAGTCACTGTCACATTTAACTGTCACACTGATTGAAGCCTGTGTTAATAGGTGTCAATGACTAGACTGTAGTCTGTAGCCACAACCCACTGTGACTGTGCACTAGGGTAACTTGCCCGGTTCTCGGACAGGTCCAATTCTCGGACGATTTTTTGGAGTTAGCTAAATGTTATTTCAGGCCATAAAACCTATTTTATTTTGATTTCCTCTCTGTTATATCTAATAGATGTCTATTCCCAATGGCAAATTGATAAATTTCAAAGTGTGTGGTGCCCTCTGTTGGTATCACTTGAAACTTGTGTCTGAGAATTGGATCATTGAAAATGCAGTGTCCGGTAATTGGGCACAATGACATGCCTATTTCCTGACAATTTTGATAATTGATATTCTAAAACCAAAATTAGAGTGAATATACCAGCAAATTCATCAAGACTTCTAGTTCATCAATATCTAATAATGGTGGTTAGCCTTCTTCAGCTTATAAAGATATCTTTAAAATACAGAGGCTGTCCGTGAACTGGTACACCCGTCCAAGACTGGGCATTTTTGAATGTCTATACAAAACCCCTTATAACAACTATAAATATTAGGCTTCAGCTAGGGATACTTTTTATTATGATACCAAGGGGCCCTATCCATGCATCCTGCTGAGCCTAAATGTAGGAAACAGAGTTTGGCCAGTTTAGTCTCCCAAAAATAAAACTGTCTGAGAACTGGGCAAGTTACCCTATACCTTTTAGAGATGATGTTCTCTGGCATAGATCTACTACCAATTACATCGATCCTATGTTTGATATATCCTTGCCTTGTAAAACCTAAAAGGCTAAATAGATGGTTGGTTACTGGAACGATTACCCCAAGGAACGATGATCCCTAGGGAACGATGATCCCATTTTCTCCTCCCCAGGAACGATGATCCCATCTTAAGGAACCATGATCCCACTTTAGAATATCTCTCATACCTAATGTTTACTGACCCCTGTGCACTAGTTTTTTTCTGATTTGTTGGTGATTTATGCATGGAAATTGATAGAAATGATGAAAAATAATGCCAAAAATGTCCGAAATCGATTTTTTTTCATACTCCAGGCTAATTAAGATTACATACACATTAGGCACAATAACAACAGTATTTCATGATTTGTTGGTGATTTACCTGTACCTACACACACAGTAGCCTACTGTCACTATATCGGGTACCTGTTACTCTCAAAATATTCATCTAAATACCACTTTGTCAATAACATGTTCAGTGATAAGATGCAAACACAATATATGCACATCTGAAGAGTGGGCCATCATTTCTTAAGGATGGGATCATGGTTCCTCAAAAGGTGGCATCATCGTTCTGGGATCATCGTTCCTTGGGATCATCGTTAATGTAATCAAATAGATTCCTGTCCAGGCTGTTGCCATACTTCAGTTCAGGGGTCTAGGCTACTGGCTAGGATAACTGAGACAATTTTTGTTGTTGTTTATCATTAGATTTACTACAATAACAACAACACTCAAACTGTTTTGTGTCCTATAAAAAAAATTGGTGGCAGGTCCACAGCATGGAATAATCAAAAATGACCTATAAACCCTTTTCAATTCTCAGCTAGGACTTGTATAATTTTGATAAATTTGACGACTACTGGAACACCATCAAGGACTCCTGGGGTACAACCTAGTTTCTATGAGACAGGTCATTAAAACATGTAAAGTTGTAACAAATCTGTAAATTATTGAATTCACAGAAGACAGGATAAGTATTATAATGTTTAAGACTGATGACAATAGGCTTGAAATCAAATTCATGAATAATTACAATAATCCATATTCAGATACTTTTGATATCACTCTACTTTGGAGCACCTTTACCTTAAATTCCAGTACCGGTATATAAGCTGTGGGTTACACTTGAACGAGATGCTTATTTAGACTTATACTAAGTTGTAGGAAGTACCTAGTCATGTTGCGGCTTATATATATACGGGTATCGCAGTCCATACGAAAACCTGCCAGCTATAACTGGCAAAACGTTTAGCAAAACGTCTGAAGGACCAGCAGAACAATGAGTCCAAATGACTGGCTAGACTTTGCGCTATATGCCAGTTTTACGGCTTGTAAAGCGGACCAGAAAGCTTGAATGATTTTGAAAGATTTCCTAAAATTTTGCATATCTAGATTATTCAAATGATTAAAACATGTAGGAAAACAAATTATTATTACCAATGGATGTTTAAAGTTAACCGGTCCTGCGGAAATTAAGCCAGGCCTACAGAATAAAAAAGCTGCAGGACCGAATGTCCTGCATACTGAAAAACTTTTCATATGGACTGGTATTGAACCCAATAGAACAGTAGTAAAACCTTCATTTTTTCAAGCCCTATGTGTGGCTTATACCGTATACACAAAGTCAGGCCACCCTTAAAAATATTTTCGTTTCCTGTCCAGAGGCCTGGTGGAATTTTTTTTGAGAATGGGAAAATTTTCTTCTTGAGTTCTAAAAAAAAATTTTTTTTTGTCTATTAGCACAAGAATCTACGTTTTCAATCACTGAATCCTAGAACGCGATGACAAATTCACACCATCCCCACTTGCTATGTTCATGACAAATAAAAATCTTTTCCTAAAAAAAAAATTTCCCTCCCTCCCTCATGGGTCTGAAAAATCCCACCATCTGGACAGGAAACGAACATATTTTTAAGGATGGCCTCAGGTAGCGGTTTTATATATACTTTTGTACACTGGAAATTATAGTCACATATTAGGCCTAGGCTACCCTTAAAAATATGTTCGTTTCCTGTCCAGAGGCCTGGTGGACTTTTTGTAAGAATGGGAAAATTTTTCCTGAGTTCTGAAATTACTTTTTTTTTTCATCCATCAGCATAAGAATCTAGGTTACCAATCATTAAATCTTAGAACGTGATGGACAGTAAACGGACAGATTTTTAAGAGTGGCCCTAGTGTTTTAATGCAAAAATAGAGGGATCCTGGGAGAGAATACTGCGCACTATTGGGTGTCAGAACTGGGACACCATTTAATACCAGATTTGATATTAGATCAAGGTGGCTTGTCACCCAGATTTTAACCTTGTCTTTTGCATAAATGTCGGTTTCTTATTTTGACAGATTAGGTTGCTGTCACATCCTTATTTGTTCTTTATTTCTGTGATATAAAAAAAAAAAACCAAAAAAAACTCAGACTCATGAGGGTGGCAGGTGAAAATTTAAATTTTTTTATTTGTCATGAATATGATACAGGGGCAGCACGAATCTGTCATCAGAGGTGGAAATCTAGAATCTTAAGCTGAGAGACTTGAAAAAGATGTCAGAACTAAAAAAAAACAACTTATTTTCAGATCTGGAAAAAAAATTCCATCCTTAACAAAACAATCCACCATTTTTTTCACCCACATGCGTGGCAATCCGCCAATTACCCCCTTAGGCCATGGGCTGAGGGGGCCCACCATGCACCCCCCACATCCCAGCGTAATGGGTATTTTTTTTTGTTCCTTAGGGTCCTCTGGATAAGAATCAAGTGGGTAACATTGATTATCTTGTGATGCACTACCGGTTTTTGCTCATTATCCATGTGCAGGTTCAGACCACTTTTCGGTCAAATTTGGGAGTATGTTATTCAAGAGGTATGGTCAGTCCCAAAGCTCTAATACTATCTTACCTTATGTGGAACCTAAAACTCTTGGTCTTGTTGGAAAGAGGACATAATAACCTTTGCATTGGACCCTAATATATGTCATTAAATTCATATTTGAGTGCACCAGAGGGTTGGGAAGACAGAAGATTGAAATCACAAAGTTCATTCGAGTGTAATAATCCTTTGCTAACACATAAGTCATGAATTATCCATTGACTACTTATTTTATTACACAATATCAATAGATAATCAATAGAATATCAATAAATTCAAGTTGAAAACAAAAATTGGTACCCCTCCCCGGGACTCGGAGCCTGCCATAGTGTGTACACGATCGGTATACACAGCGAAAAAATATATACACCCGGACTGGAACTCGTCCCGCCTACCTGTAGAAGCTGTCCCACACCTCGGCGCCCACCTTGGCTTGGTTTGGTTTGAACGCGTCCCGCAGTCGTCGTGGTTATGGCAGCAGCAGCGAGAAACCTGGGGGGGGGTCACAACCCAGACTGCCGGGGACTTTTACACTTTTAATGTATAGTAGTTATATGTGAGTGCCCTCCCTGGCCTTTGTATCATATCAAGACCTGGTTCTTGCCAGCCACTTCTTGTCAGTCCCTGTGGCGCAATGCATAGGGAGTTCGATTTGGGATCAGGAGACTGCAGGTTCGACCCCTACCCTGGCCATTACAAATTCGTGGGTTTTAACATGAAAGGAGGCATTTAAGGAGGCATGTTATCCATGTAAGGAGGCATGTTATCCATGGATAACATGCCTCCTTACATGGATAACCGCACGCCTTACAAAAGTCATGATGCATGCATCATGGTGTGCAATATAGACAGGTATGTGCATGGGAATATCCAGAAAAAGCACCCAAAATCACAGAAGTCGTGGAATAATCAGTGCTAGTTTCATCCACATATTGAGATAATTCAAGAGAAGGCTCAGAATACATTTGTACTATTCTCAGTATATATTCTGATCTGGTACCTCTCCAGAGAACCAAACACAATGTTATCCACCCTTACATATTTCCAAATATAAGATTCTGGTTTTAACCTCTTTCATTTACTCACAGCAGGTGTGATCCCAACAGTTGGAGATTATACTGCTGAACACTTCTAGCAAGGCAGAATTCAGAAAACACAGTCTCCTTCCTACGTTTGTCTGTTGTAGTTCATCACCCCCAACACACTGGGTTTCCTCTGGCAACACTGCTGAAGGCCACAGATAACCAGACCTTGGGTATATTTTTTTTTACCATTTCACATCACTCACATTGGACAGGTTGGTGGATTTGTCAAGCTTATAGAAGAGGGAAGTTGCATCCATATTGAACAATTTGTTCCTAACATATCTAGATACTCTTGTGTTTCTGTCAGCTTCACTATATCTGCAGTCTTACTCTCTCCATGGATCATATGACTGGAGGTCCAATTCCTGCCTTTTATTTATTGTCATTCATTCATGTACTCCAGGGTTTGGGCATTGAGCTGCTCACCATAGTGCGAAGCTATCTATTGCATCATTTCCACTGTGGGTATATTGAATGACTGGGATGGGTACATGACTGCAAATGAAAACATCCATGTAGGGGCAGATGTTGAGTATTCTCAACACCATGTAGGGGCTGATGTTGAGAATAATGGACATGGATAATTGATATGGCAGCCATGTTTGGACATTTCAGATAGATTTAAGTGGACTGCTATTTTTGGTCTGAGGATGTTATTTACCTATTTTGGGGCTGGGGAATTCAAATCTGGAAAGTTTAGAGTGATAGAGACATTTGAAAATGATTGGAAATATCAAAATTATGGACAGTACATTATACCTTGCAACGTCTTGCTTATACTGCTTAAAATCCAGTCCCCTAGACTTTCAAAGTAACCTCATAGCTCGCCTTTATGGGTTAATAGGGGCCTTACTGGATTTGTGACTTCTATCAATGACATCCAACAGACAGGCACAAAGTGTCAAGTAGCTATTAAGTTCAAGCTAGCCATCCTAGACAAGAGCATGCTCCCTCGCTACTTTTCTTGAACTTCAGCTTTCCTGAGGCAAGACATTCCAGCTTTGGAGTATGAATTCAAACCAAAAATGGGATGAATAAACAAATTTCAACAACCCTTACCTCATGCAAACACACCTTGCAACCTCTTGCTTATACTGCTTAAAATCCAGTCCCCTAGACTTTCAAAGTACCCTCATAGCATAGCTATGTAATGCAAAGTGACATTTGAATCTGTTGTTGGCCATTTTGAATTTCAGCCATATTCAGCCTCGCCATTAAATCTTCTGAAGTAGAAACACCCATATATTCAGAATTTTTCATGCACCCAGACTTACATCCCTGAACATAAGAATCGGGCCAATTGATAAAGATTTGCCATGCAAAAATGTCCATTTACATAAAGAGGGAGTCTATTGAAATGGAACAGCATCATATTAGCTCAAGGTAGCGTCCTCATGTACATAGCTTTAATGCGGGTTATATTTATCAAGGGATGCTGCAAAATATCTCATATTACTCAGTAAGGTTTGGCCTACAAAAATCGTATTAGATATTGTGGTTAGATGGGGGATAAGGGTAAGTTTTATGCAAGTATCTGGAGCGCATTGAACTTTTTCATTAAAAAAATGAACTTTGTGATTTCAATCTTCCGTCTTCCCTACCCTCTGGTGCACTCAAATCTGAACTCAACGACACATATTAGGGCTCAATGCAAAGGTTATTATGTCCTCTTTCCAACAAGACCAAGAGCTTTAGGTTCCATATAAGGTAAGATAGTATTATAGCTTAGGGATTTGACCGTAAAGTGGTCTGAACCCGCACATGGATAATGAGCAAAAACCGGTAGTGCATCCCAAGATAATCAATGTTACCCGCTTGATTCTTATCCAGAGGACCCTAAGGCCACCTAAATTTGATAACTTGGATTACGATATTTTTCACCCTCAACTTTGGTCGGATAGAGGGGGAAAAAAGAAATCCGAAATTAGAGCCCAAAAATCCCATCGACCAGAGAAAAAAAAGAAAAGAAAAAAAAAGGCCCATGTAAAGTTACGATTTGGGACACCAAATGTACATTTTAGCCAAGAAAAGGTTGATTTTTTACAATTGTATGTCAGATGTAGAGGTCAAAACTTGATATTTGTTCATCTCCATGGACATTTTATTACTTTTTTACCCATAAATCTTGGAAAATCTTGTCGGCCAGAGGTAAAAAAAAAAGATTTTTTTTTTTTTTTTTTGAATTTGTCAAAAATCTCGTCGCCGGATCCGTAATCCAAGTTATTAGAATAAAACAGCCTAAGGAACAAAAAATAACCGTTAAGCTGGGATGGGGGGTGCATGGTGGGCCCCCTCAGCCCATGGCCTACCCCCCCTCCCTCCGTTCTTTAAAAATTTACCACTCCCTATAAAGTGCATGAAATCTGATTGAGGGCAGCACAAACGTGTTCCGTTTAATCATTTGTTACTGGTGTTATAATTACCCTCTTTGGGGGAGACTGAAGGTGAATGTCTATTCGTGTGCATTGATGTGTATTGTATGCACTGCTAGAAGTGTGACATTTCTGCCTGGTTGTTAAAGTGACTGATCACCGAAATAGCAGAAATTGCTTCATTAAAAGCCCTTAGATAAAGGTTTTGTATTGGAATGTTTAGGTTTTAAATATTGAAAATCTCTGAAATCATGGAAAACTTGGATGACTCCATCCCTGTCTCAGGCATAGGCTCCGTTGGACCTAACATTACAACTTCATTTTTTGTTTTATAGGAATATTCAGAAGACAGCAACTCGGAGCCAGATGTAGATTTAGAAAATCAATACTACAACTCAAAGGCATTAAAAGAAGATGACCCGAAGGAGGCTCTCAATAGTTTTCAGAAGGTAAGTGTCAAAAGATGTGGAAGAAAATGATGGAATTCGTCTGACATGAAGCTATTGATTTGCATACTAGTGCATAGCGTTGTCATTGATTCCTACATATTAAATTTAAGAGATTAAAAATTATTTTCTTGTTCTCTATGCCTTTAGGTTCTGGAGCTCGAAGGGAAGGACAAAGGAGAATGGGGATTCAAAGCACTTAAACAAATGATAAAAATCAACTTTAAGTTGGTGAGTATACATGATAAGCTTCTTAATTGATTTATAATATATTTTGTTCATTTCCGTAGTGCCATAGCGACTTATACGCCAATCTCTTTACCCCCCCCCCCCCGCGCCTTTTAGAATAGGCCCAAAGGCAACGTGTGTCTTACAGGCTGAGTACTATTACTATACTAGGAAAATATCAAACCTTCAGAAATCAAGGCTCAGGACCATTTAGCATTTCCTTCTACTCAGGGTTCGCCGTATAAGGGAGTGGTCATTATTTATCAACATGGGGGGTGATGGGTTTGAGGGGGGGGGGAAGTAAAAATTTCAGACCCCTCCTGAACCCCCCCCCCCTGTTGATAAATAATGACAACTCCCTAAGTGGGATGTGCCTTGTATGCAAGGTTACTACCGTAATCTCCCGCGTAGAAGACGCGTTGCGCTTATAGGACGCACCCCCTTCTTGGGAGAAGCATTTTCGTGTATAAGACACACATTTTAATACTGAAATTTGTAAGATTAGTACATTTCTATAGTAAAATTACCCCTCGTATAAGACACACACCCAACTTGAAGAAATCCTATAAGACGCACAATGCATTTGTTTGTCCTAGAGGACGCGTCTTATACGCAGGAGATTACGGTAGGTATTGTGGTATTTGTCTTGAGTGGAAAATGTTGCAAGGCGACAGGTAGTCCATGCTATTCCTCAAGCTTTCCCACATTTGCTCCTTTTAATGGGTCATACATCTGCTCTTCCTATGTTCTATCATATTTTCAGGTGCTATCATATGACACAAGTCCCCTTCACCTAGACAGACTTGCCTTGAATAAGAGGTCATTAAAAACCCTAACTGTAGTACAGTCGATATGATATGGTACCGTAATCTCATGCATATAAGATGCGTCATATACGCCAAATCCATTGAGAAAATATTTTACTTGGCGGGGGGGGGGGGGTCTGGTACTAAACAACTGCACCAGTTTGCCTCTAGATATTCAAAAGTTTCTTGGACTCATTGGGGGATGCCCCTCAGACCCCCCATTATATTCACAAAGATCCTTTTCCAAGTCTTATTTTGTGGCATTGAACACCCTATATTCAGACTTAAAAAATCTTCCTACATTTGGGCGATTTTCAAATCACATCCCTGATACGATCTCCCTGGATCCACAAGGGAGACAGCAAGACTTCATTTTGATATGCTACAATATGCTACACTCCCACTAAATCATAATGTGATATAATGGGGTTCAGGAGGTTCCAGGCTGTTTTAGCTACACATAGCTTTTTGAATTTTCAAAATACATTCAGTAGAAGAAAAGTTATGAATTTTTCCTTTATTTGAGCATAATCCAAAACTCTAGGTGCATCTTATACGTGAACTGCGTCTTATACACGGGAGATTACTGTAATGGCTATACTTGCTGTTCGTGATTAGAAAGATTTTGCTGTTATTTGTGTATCGACATGTAAAAAATGCTTTCATCGAATCTGCTCTTTATATCCCTGTAAATGCCCTGTTTTGTTATCTTGTAGGGTAATTTCACAGAAATGATGACACGGTACAAGCAACTACTACTGTACATCAAGAGTGCGGTAACCAGAAACTATTCAGAAAAATCAATCAATTCCATCCTAGACTACATTTCAACATCGAAACAAGTGAGATACACCTTCCTTAGAGATAAACATTTTTATTTTGTGTAAAAGCTGAGTTACAAGTGTGTCATTGTTCTGTAAATCATTCTTTGTCTTCGATTGTGTAGGAAAATAAGTTAAATCATTGACAGATATCAATATTCAGGTAGTTTCATTTAATCAGTCAATGAAGAGGTCTCGATATCATTGGTGAAACATCTAGATATGCACGAGTGTACACTTGTTTCTAATTTTCCCATTTTCTTTTGCAGATGGAATTATTGCAGAACTTCTATGAAACAACATTAGAGGCGCTGCGTGAAGCAAAGAATGACCGGTTATGGTTTAAAACAAACACAAAACTTGGTAAGCTCTATTTCGACCGAGAAGAGTATGTAAAACTTCAGAAGATCTTGAAACAACTACACCAGTCATGCCAGGTAGGTTGGACGGTTTGATTGATTGATTTGTTTAACGTCCTAGGGCTCTTGCACCTCATGGAACTGCCTTATTAGTTTGCAAACATTTAGTCTGTTCTTTTTTCCTTAATTTGCGTGTATGAGTGTGAATGTGGGTGTGCACGTGCGTGTGTTTGGGAGTCTGCTTGTAGCAGTCTGACACGGCTCGTAGCAGTGAGATACTGCTCATGGCATCGGGCCCTCTTTACGGTCAGACGGTTAAATTGAATGTCTATGCTTTGTGGAATCCACAAATTGCTCGGTTTTAATTTACGGAAGTTTAGATGTCAGAATTCAAAACTATACACATTGAAAGATTAGATGATAAGGGAATTCTATTAAATATCTGCACCATATTTATCAGTCAATCAACTCAATTGCCAATATTTATCTTTCAGACGGATGAAGGAGAGGACGATTTGAAGAAGGGAACACAGTTGTTAGAAATCTATGCCCTGGAAATTCAAATGTACACTGCGCAAAAGAATAACAAGAAACTTAAGGTTTGTCTTTTAACATATGGGAATACTGTTGTAAATCCCCTATTGAGGCGTAGGACCCTCAATGGAGACTAACATCCTGTCTCATACCCAACATAATTATTACAATCATTTTGTAATTTTATGTCAGGAGTAAAACTAAAACCTCTTGGTTTTGTGTAACTCAAACTAGACCCCTTGGGTTTGGGACCACTTGTAGGGAATTTTCATTGTCTACCCAGCACTAACAGATGCCTGATGATTCCCCAAAAGGAAGAAACTGCTCCTTTGTGGCCTAGAACCGGTTTCTATGCCCTGTCTCCATGGTAGCTAGTCACCATGGATGCTGTAACCACCTCCCTATGGAGATGTGTACACAAATGATGTTGCCTAGCAACATTATTCCCTATGACGTCATGCCCCTCTGGCAAAACCGTCATTCTGAGTGGTCGCATCGTGCAAGACAGACACCTACCCCCTAGCTCCGTCCCAAAGATCTTTTATAGTATCCTGCTGATACTTTGGACTTGAACATGTTTTATTTAAAACACATTTTATTTAAAACCAGATTTGAATATCGTATTCACCCACGTATAAAGCGTAGCTCGTGTATAAGGGTACTTACTTTATCTGCCATCCCAGTTGTATTCTATACTTTTAATATATGTAACCTCAAGATTATTTGAATTTATCAGAATTTTATTTAGCACAATATAAACGGTTGAAGTGATGGATATAAGATTAATAACTTGATGTTTTAGGCGCTGTATGAACAATCATTACACATCAAGTCAGCGATCCCTCACCCGCTCATCATGGGCGTTATCAGAGGTAAGTCCAACACGTCCGCTTTCTCTGCTCACTTGACACCAAGTGTTTCACAGTAAAACTAAAGATGGGATCAGATTTACAAAGGAAAGATTAGTAATAACTGAAGAAAAGGTTAGGATAGCTCCTTTTATTTATTTGATTGATTGATATTGGTCTTATGTAATGCAAATGAAAGTTCATTCGATTAATGGGAATCCACAACTTAATAATGCTATTAAAGAGCTCTGAATCTCCTACGTCCGCCCTAGTGCTAACGTTGACGTGCGTAGGTCCTCGATTCAGAGCGCCTTTAAATGTTGAGTTGTCTACTACAAGTACCATGTAATGAAATGTTTAAGTAACGAGGTCTCGTAATTTCATAACGATATTATTCCATATAGAATGTGGAGGCAAGATGCATCTACGGGAAGGTGAATATGAAAAGGCACATACAGACTTCTTTGAGGCTTTCAAAAACTATGACGAGTCAGGCAGTCCAAGGTATTGTCAATACAATGATCTTGTTAAGTCATATCTATATTCATGCACAGATATATATTCAGTCTGTCACTTATGCAAGTCTAGACAAAAATAAGGACTCTTTAAAATCAACATACACCTGAATCATTCTAGAAATTAGAATATATGGAGATATATATGCAATGCTTGTCTAAAGGGCTCTCATTTGTATTTTTGTACAACTTAAACAATGTGGTACCATTACTCTTGGACATATATCCCATAGTATCTGCATTACTTAAGCTTGACTGACAAGAAGACATTTTCTTATGTTTTTAGGAGGACGACATGCCTCAAATACTTGGTTTTAGCAAATATGTTAATGAAGTCGGGCATCAACCCGTTTGATTCACAAGAAGCGAAACCATACAAGAATGACCCCGAGATTCTCGCTATGACAAACTTAGTCAGGTATGTTTCATTTAGAATACAACCGTGCACATATGAGTTCACAGTTTAAACCTTACTCTGAAGTTTTCACAGTTTTCATTTCCTACATACCATGCTGTTGACTTCATGTTCACTTTTGTTTATGACAAGTTAATGACCCTATTTCTGCTCATCAACTCTAGTGCCTACCAAAATGATGACATTAACGAGTTTGAAAGGATCCTCAAAACAAATAGGCAAAACATCATGGAAGATCCCTTCATCAGAGAACACATAGAAGGTAAGCTTTCTTTACACCCTTGATACAAAGGGCCCCATGCCATGCTTTATCGATGTCTAGCTATACAGAACGACCCCCCATTCTTTACATAGGGGTTTGGCCAAAAAAATTAAGATAAAGTTGGTGCTTAATAGCAGACATGTGGAGGTAAATGCAGGAAATCAGAGAGTAGTGTGAGAAAGTTTAACAGTTTAATTCCGTTATAACAAAGTGCTTGAGACAAGGAAAAAAATTTGTAATAAACGAATTTCGTTGTAACCAAATAATTATTTATAATGTAGTTAGACGGCATTTAATAAGTTCATAGTAAGAATGTAGGTGGTTTTAGAAGCCCTATCACACATCCTGACACCTGTCAGATCTCCCATACCCGCCTATACTCGTTCATAGCACCATATAGGCAGCTATAGAAGCCCTATCACACATTCTGACACCTCTCAGATCCCCTGTACCGGCCCACAGACGTGCCTACCACAAGGTTAACTGCTGTAGAAGCCCTATCACACGTCCTGACACCTCTCAGATCTCCCCTCTGAGGGTACAAGTGAAGCCGTCAAAGTCATTGTATGGCCAGTTAGGCTACTGTACTGGCCCAAAAAATTCGTTGTAACCGATTTCAGGCCATGATAAGTTTGTTGATAAGGGATTTCTTTACTATAGAACTGCATGAGGCTAAATTGGTACAATGGAATTTGTTTGTTATAAACGAAAATTCGCTGTAACAGGATTCGTTGTAATGGAATTTTACTGTACCTGTATTAATATGCTATTATGCTAGATTGATGTTAGGATACCAGTAAGGCTGTATGTATACTATAGGGTTGGACTGATACAATCCTGGTTTCCCCCCAACTTTCTCTGCTCTCTTGTTCCACGCCCCCCCCCCCCCATACTGCTAACTGGTTACCATTTGAACTGCTCTCACTTAAAATTGCTGTCTAGTTTATGGTTATGTTATATATTGAAATCTTTTATCTTTATACACTTGATAACCCTACACATATCACTATACATGGAATGTCATTGTACTACCTGTACATAGCTACCACCTGTACACTCACCACTCCCCTTAGTTACACATACCAACGCTAGGGGTCACCCCAGTTGTTATCATAGGTACATGCTGCGTCCTACCTGTAACCTCAGACCAGCATGAGCCGCCTAGCTATCAACAACCATTAATAAGACTCTGTACAATATGCTGGGATAAATACATCTGCATTATAAACTGACACAAGGTCATGCCTATTTCCTCATGCATACTTGACAGCATTAACAGCATATCAAGATATGACAGTGGTATTGGACATCTTAACGTCATGTGGTGTACTGGTTGATATTTTCTTTGAAATATGGCCAAATTGAGCCAGGTGTTGAGTCGTAATTGTTACTGTATATTTGTCATTGCTGAAATTAGGTTGGAAAATAGTGAGTATGAAATGGTTTAGAAAGAATAAAAGGTCTTTTGTAGAATATAATAGTACCATATGTCATGATGTGTTGTGTGACCTCTTTCAGACCTCTTAAGAAATATCCGGACTCAGGTTTTGATAAAACTGATCAGACCATACACACAGATTCACATCCCCTTTATATCAAAGGTAAGTTAATGCAAATAGCACATTTGTAATGGGTGTCAGACTGTTAAAGCCCTTAAAAGCAGATATTGCTGCATCAGTGGTCATAACACAAGACTGGGTTATGTGAATGCTACGGGGTTGATGCACTCCAGGAGGGTTGGGGCACATCACTATTGCATTTCGGGCCCTGATCGAAATACTCGAATGAACAAATCCAGCATTTTACTAAATTCAGCAGTAGATATCATGTATAGAAAATGAATGCAAATGATCGAACCGCTCATATGTGTTAAAATGTAATAAACCTTCACATTTTCTTTATCACAGGAGCTAAACATAGACGTAACGGAAGTAGAAAATCTCCTAGTTTCCTGCATCTTAGACAAGTGAGTACAATCATGTCTCTGGTACAGCCAGGCTGTTTTCTCACAGGCAACTACTGTGGTCCCTCCATATTTGATGTTAATACTTCTGCTCAGGGAAGCACCGCTGAGTTACTTAATGATAATCGGTCTTCGGAAAAAACAAACAAACTTGTTTCTGTTTTTTTTTTTTTTTTTTTTTTTTTTTTTTTGGGGGGGGGGGTAATACCTTCTCCTGTCCTGATAAAGCTATATATAGATACAAGATCAAAACGTATATATTTGATTTTGTTTTGTATGCCTGGCTATAACGTTTTGCAGCTTCGTTTGAATATTGTAGTAAAATCCTTCAATAGCTCTATCAAATTATATTTTTTACTACACTCAAATGAAAATATACCACTGAAGACTGACCTACACCTTTCTTCCAATATAGCACGATTCATGGCCGCATTGACCAAGTAAACCAAGTGTTGGAGCTTAACCGTGAAGCAGCCGGGGTGGCCCGGTACAGCGCACTCGACAAATGGACTTCTCAGTTGATGTCCCTTCACCAGTCGGTGGTCAACAAGATGGCATGACCCTCGGCCCGGGACACTCAGTAGGACTTAATAAAGTGGGTGGGGCGGGTTGGACGGCTGGCCCTCTAGCGGCCTATCCCTATGGGGACAAGCAAAGGAGGCGGCTTTACATGACCCCAATGTGATGTCTTTGTTGTATTAAACAAAAAGAGAAGGGAAGACAGTGGGAAGCTTTAGACTCACTACCACATGGAATGGGAACTGAGTGCTTGAGAAACTGCAGTCACTCATAGCATGACTGCGGCCGTCACCATGTGGCATGGAACAGACTTGACTGTTTGTATATGACGAGTACAGAGCTATAGCCAATATAGAGCAGCACGTACTGGTAGAGCCTGGTCCCATATGGCCACAACGTTGGAGATCACTTTATATGAGGAATACGACACGAAAGTCTAAAAGACGAATTAAACATTGACATAATCATAGAAGTTGGATTTATCAATACTTCATTATTGTAGCTGTTTTTGGTTTACATTTTATAATGCCACACACACAGCGATGCATTCCCTAAAAGCCTTTTTCTTTGTGAAGTCTCCCCATACTCTGTATTCTGTGGGTTGTGTATTCTGTAACCACCCTGAACCAGTAATGTAACGTATCCAAAAAAAAAAAAAAGACCCACTCGTTCTGCTTGCTGAATTCTATGTTATGTAAAAGAAGTTAATTTTCTCCCCTTTAATGTATGTCTTTCTCACCTGCCATGTTCCTGTAATTGGAACTTATTTTATGATTTGGCTTTACAAGAAAAAGAGAAGGAAATCATAAAGCCAGACTTACTGACAAAAGTAATATTTCTGACAACATAAAAGTTATTTAAATTCTTTAAATCAATACCGTATGTCAACACAGCTGATGTTGATGTTGGCAGATGTTGCTCAATCTGCTTTTTGGGGTATTTGGTACCGATGTGAGATGCATCCTGAGTTTCTTTCTACAGATTGGGTCCCAGGGAACTTCGCCTGAGTTTGGCTGGAAGAGATAAGATTCCTAGAAAGTATTCCCTGGGAATCTCCAGTGAGAATGCGTGTGCTTAAAACTTATTACAATATAAACCAGTGCTTAACTTGATACAGATGTGCGAAGTAAAAATCACCTGTATGATAAGACAGATTTAAGAATATTATTCTAGACATGAACTAGAGAATTCAAAGCTAGTTTCTTTTCTGTTACCTCATTTATTTTGTTGGCAGATCCATGCTTCATTTTTCATTCAATGCCTATTGGGCCATGTCTGAACACTGATCATTATGATCTCCGAGAAAAATATATGTAAATATTGTATAACAATCTGACCTCTCAGTGAGAGAAAGCGCTTGTTGGCCATTTGTCCCTCGATTCATTGAGGAAACGTCAGGTTGGACTAAATTTGCAAATAAAACGTATCTTTTTCATGAAGTGTTTATTGGTTGCTTTTTAATTTTAATAATAGAATTTGACGAAACTTGTCTGTAAGTTACTGTAAAATTAGTTTTTTTTTTTTCCGATGGCACATTGACACCACTACAAGTGTCGTCCGAGGTAAATTTGTCATTTAACGCAACTCGGGATTGTCTGCTCCTGAGTCTTAGATAGTCTTCTCAAGCCAGCAAGTTCACAGCCCCACCGGGGGCAACAAAAATGAAAAAAAAAATAGCTTGGACTGTAAGAGACTTGTAGGGAAATCAAATATGTATCCCTAGTACGTTAATGTTGGTTTTGGACGATCAAATACATCTACGAATTTACATCGATTTCAAATTAAGGAAGGTGGGATCTATCATCAAAATAAAATGATCTGCTTTGACATCTACAAACTCTAAAATGAATCAGTATTTTTTCCAAGCGCCAGGGTCCATCTTGTGATTTAACCAATCCAATTTTATTATGGGGGACCGTCAGTGTAATGTTGCAGCTATAAATAGCTATGACACCGGACCCCATTTTATGAGACAGGGTTGGCAAGAAAGAGGAGTATTTGCGACGAAACAAGTCTACAGAAGTTTTTGATTCTAGGAGAAATCTTGTTCAAATTTTGGCAATGGACAGTCAAAGTATAAGTTTCTCCTTTTCCCATAAAAAGCATGACGTCATTTTACACAGCCCCATCTGAGCAAAAGCCTATGGTTAGAACATTAGTTTTTAGTCTGTTGTAAGATGAAATGGTCCAATAGAAAACAAGGTGGGTGTTGTGAGACATTACATCAGCTGTAGATGTGTATTTTCATCAACAAGTGCTGACCTCATGTCTAGACATATCTGGATTGGGTGGTTCACTACCTTGATTGGCTAATCTCTGTAGTTGATTGGGTGTTCCCCTAAGGATGATTGGTGGTGATATATTTCATGTTATTGTGGGACACCATCAGTGTAATGCTGTATCTGAGACAGGAATACTAAAGTATAAGGTAGGAGTAGTTACTCAATTGGTACTTGCATTTAAACATTATACGCCCATATGCAGGTTTATTTTATTTCTATTTTTTACCTCTAGCCAGACAAAATATCACGTAAAAATCACGTGAATCAAGTTATCATAATAACAGTACCCCTATATAAAACATGGCCCTGCACAGTTGCCCTGCACCAGAGCGAGCGGCAAAAGACAACAAGGACGCACCTAATCCACGGCGCCATCTGCAGCTCAAAAGATAAACTAGCAGAATTCAACATCCGGTTTGCGGCAAGCGGGGAATTTGACAAGAACTGACAAGAAAAAAAGAAGCCTAAACACCACTTTTACTCTGAACACCAAAGTGACGATTGCTGCAATTATGTATGTTATGTCTTCTAGATATGAAAATCAGAGTGATCAAACTTACTGCCTTTGTAGAGTGTATTTTGATCTTCCAAATGCCCTTTGGGCGATAATTGAGGCTTTGCACAACAACTTTGAACACGGCAGGGACTGAGGGAGTGATAATTTTTTAACCAGAGATGTCGGTAGACCCATGGCCCTCGGGACAGTTGGCCCGGGACTGATGGCAGTTTTCAGAACTTGTCTGATTTCAGAATTCCCAGAGATTGTCGATGATGCCTATAGATTTACCAAATTTCCTCTCCTGGGCCAAAGTATTTTTTTATTATTATTTTAGAATTATATTCAGAATTTCTATATTAATTATTATGGGTATCTTCAGAATTTTTCATACACCCTGACTTTAAATACATAATAACAGGGAGGGAGGGGCTGGTGGGTTGGGGGGGGCAACATTTTTCAATCGACTAATCTTACGTAGGCACTTACTTAGTTTTTCAAGACTTTATTCCATTAAACTTATCTAATGAGCAATGGATAGATCTTGAGATAAGAAGTGGATTTGCTTTTTAAATTAAGTCTCTATGTCATTTTAAAGTGGAATTACGACCGGTCAAAGGTACCAAATCAGACCCAGAATTCTGCCATAGTTAAGAGTTTAATTTGGATCCAATTTTGTGATCAAACAAGATGAATCCAAGGTAGACTAGATCACTAAAATGATTATTTTGGGTAATTTTCTTTTCAGATAAGCAAGATATACCCCCAAGAATGTAAATAATGATACATATTATCATAATCAAACAATGTAAAAGCAAATTTTTGATGTCATCTTTACCCTTGAACTGCATGCTCTGACAGAACCACGGCAGAATAGCGTCTTTGACTCAGGATGTTTGAATGATCATAACTTCCATTTAAATTGTCATAAAAACTTCATTTAAAAAGCAAAACCACTTATTTTTATCACAGCTATCAATTTCTCACCATATAAAATGCATACAATGAGGTTTTGATTAATAGGTAAGTGCCCAACAAGGGGGAGGTTGGGACAAGTGTACAGAGATAATCTCGCCCAAAAAGTTTGCAGGGTCTGTCAAACATACTGCAGCCCCTTAGAAAAAGAAAAGCTAAACATTTTCTAGATGATTTTTATCCATAGAACAGGTGGGAACCATTTATTTTTAGGTGCTCAATGATCTTCTCATCATAAAATGGTTCTAAACTTTTGGTTGAACCTTGTACAAGAAATATTCATTTTAAAGGTCTAGCCAAGCCTGTTAAAATGAGCCCTTGTTTGTAAAGATCCTCCAGTAAATAGCCTCAGAATAAGCTTGCAAAAAAAGGAGAGTTCAACACTACCCAGGTTCAGCTTTATCACAGTTTCACACCTCTACTACAGCAGACTCACACACTGGAGGTATTTCAGTGCCTATTTACGGTACCGTATTATCTTTGAATCATATTCAGATTTTCTATATTATTATTATTATGGGTATCTTCAGAATTTTGATACACCCTGACTTAATATTACATAACAACAGGGAGGGAGAGGCTAGTGTTTTTTTTGGGGGGGAGAGGGGGCAACATTTTCAATCCCTTGACCAAGGGTGGGCAAAATTTTTCAACGGGAAAATAATTTAACATGTTTTCAGGGAAAAAGCCAGCGCATTACTAAATTAAAGAATAAAAGGGTGATTATTCCGATTTTCAGCTTCTCTGGGGAGACGGCCAAAAAGATTTTGACCCTTATTTTTAATGTGTCCGCACGAAAACCCACCACCCCCAGGCTGTTCTAAAAAAAAAAGAATCATTCTCTTAAACTAAGGCCGCGCACATCTAAAAATTGTGTTTTGAACTTTTTTCTTTGGGCATGTTTGCTATCAAATTAAAGCTAACGATCTGAGCAATGCAGTGGACAAGAGATTGAGAGCATTTTCAATTTATTTTTTTATAATCAGCACTCTTAAGTACTAAGGGAGTGGTCAATATTTATCAACAGGGGGGGATGGTGGGTTTGAGGGAGGGCGTACAAATTTCAGACCCCTCCCGAGGGGGGGCTAACAAAATTTTGACCCCTCTTGTGGGGGGGGGCTAAAAAAATTTACCCTCTTTTGAGCAAAAAAGCCTGCGCGCTACTATAGCTCAAAGAGGGGCGTGAAAATTCTCTGCGACTCCGGTTTGCGGGGGGGGCACAAAAAATTTTGACTGTCGTCGAGGGGGGGGGGCGTAAAAAATTTTCCCACCACCCGCCCCCTGTTGATAAATAATGACCACTCCCTAAAATCAAAACTTCTGGTCTCAAATGTTCGTGAGACAGTAAACGTTATGTCTCGATATGCCCTTAAAAAAAAAATCGCCCTCGTCATATTTTTCAGGGGTTGGTGATGAGAAACCAGTTTGTTTTTTTTGAGTGGCCTAAGCTGAGGACCTACTGGTGTTCCTTACCCCGGGTCCTTACCTCCACTATACCAGCAGGGATCGGACACGGTAGCTTCACACTATTTGTGTATTCTAATGCATACATGTACTTTGATTACCCCACTTTGATCTGGATAAGAATCTGATAGGGTGCGAAAGTCATAGCACCTTCATCAATACCCCTCCAGTCCCAACTACATGGTTCTTTAGAAGGGGACACCATTGCTTGATCTAGTACCCGGAGAGGTAAGCACTAATGTACACTGATAACAGCCAACATGATGTGTACCAGGTGTTATGTAATGCACCCTAAAAAGTGCACTGAAAGAAGGGGATCATCTCAACAGTCAATAATGTATCACGCTAGGTCGGTAAAGGATGGGAATGGGATGTGAGGACGGGGGGGGGGGTGAATTATAGCTCTTACCGTAAACTCCCGCGTATAAGACGCGTCCTCTACACCAAACAAATGCCTGGTGCATCTTATAGGATTTTTTCAAGTTGGGGGTGCGTCTTATACGAGGGGTAATTTTACTATAGATCAGTACTGAATTTACAAAATTGGTACCTGAGAGGTGCGTCTTATATGTGAAACAACCATTGACAAGTTAGGGGTGCGTCTTATAGGCGCACCGCGTCTTCTACGCGGGAGATTACGGTAGTTGGACTAGACAAAACTTACTTACGGAAGTGTTCAATTTCGGCTAATCCTGTCACCCATGTAGCTCATGAGAGAATGCTTCATACCAGGGATTTTTTTTTTATTTTCTAGGTAGAAAAAATGTTGGGAAAGCGTGACAACAATGAAGATGTTGATGAAGAATTGAGAATTTATGTGAAAGCACTCAGAGATCAGTCACCATGCCTGAATCTGGCTAGCTCACACGAAAATGGTAGGTATTCAATAAAAACGTGACGTTTCTCTACAATACAGATGCGTTTTCTCTGTTTTCGATTAACATATATATTTGTAGTAGATAGATTCCACAATTACCCCTAGTCATATGAATCATATTTAGTTTGAATTGCACATACCATAAAATTCCCCGCTTACGCTGCGGCTTATAAATGAATTGAACACTTATTGGGACTTTAAGGATTTTCCAACGTGAGGATATCGCTTGCGTATAAGGTTTTATGATAGTGTCTTTTCTCACTAAAAAGGGAAGACAAGCCCCCGGGCAATCTCTCCATGGATCCAGGGCACACTAACTACGTCACCGACCACAATCAAGGAAGAACAGTGGCTGGGCTATGTTTATGTGGAGGACCCAACTGGGGCGATACCCTGTGAAGTAAATTATACTTTACTTAACCCCTTAAGTGCCACTTACCCGTATAAATTTAATATAAGAAACAAAAGCACCAAACTCAATAAAAACATTCAATATACTGGTAGGTGAGGGCGTGAACTAATTTAGTCAATCGTGATCATAGACTGAAACCCAGAAATGTATGAAATAAAACAAATCAGATTTTCCCATTCTTCTGTAACTACATGTGAATATTCTTATTTACTGTATTGGGTAAAATACATTTACAAATGTATGTGCATTAACCTAGGTTAATGTATGCGCTTTGCTGAATGTCTATTATATGCATTTTGATTGGACAGTTGTGTGATTGGCAGCGTGGTGCTGAGTGCCTTGGACAGGAGGTGAGGTGTCGACGTTGGCAGTACGTCAGGGGTCGGGATCCTGCTGGTGATCACCTGGAGGTGACAGAGTGGGAGCCGAGGGTCTCTAAACACTCAGCCACAGCACCGCCTGAAGGCTGTGTTAATGTAACCACAGCAGCAATACTCCTGCACAACAAGTAAGACATGTATTTTTTACATATACTAAAGTATTACCCTAATATTGTGTACCTGGTATCAAAATGTGGAGAATCAAATTCTAACTGTGCCTTCCTTATAGCATTTCCATTAACGCAGGGTCTCCCTTATACGCGAGGTGCGCCTCATGCACGATGTAATAGAGATTCAAAATATTTCAATGCAGGTGTACTATTAAAAGCTCATTTGATTATATCATGCATTGTTATCAATCATTATCAACACTTTGTGAATTTAAAGCCGTTGTTACCACTCGCCAAGTTACTTTGATATATGTGTCTATCATCACAGAGACAAATTAAAAACAAAAAGCATCAATGTCAGAGGGAAAGTGTCGTATTTGAGTGAAATTATTCGGTAAGTCGCACAGAATTCAAACAAACATTCCAATTCCATGATAATTCAATGGACGTATACCATCCCCAATAGTATATAAAGTATCAACATCAATCTGAATAAAAGCTTCTTTATTATAATTTAGGCTAAATACATTCAATATCAGTCGGTACTTGAGCTGAAAATTAGCATTAAATTTATTGACAAACTTAGACCAAAAAAAATTGTGTGTTTCAGTTAACAATGTTGAAAAAAAATTAGGGACGGTAGGTCAGACTTTTTTTTAATTTTGTAAAATATTTTTAACTGCTATGAGTCGCCGTGGCTCACGACGGCTCGGGGAAGAGTAGAATGGCTAGAAAATAGCCAAAAAATGCATAATTTCTTCAATAATGACAAAATAAAATAGGGTCGGCCCTGTTTTGCTACCTTAGGTAGGGTCAGGTGACTTGGAACAAAAAAAAGTATTATTTGGCTTTAAATGTGTTGATTTTGTTACAGTGTAAAAGGCGACCCCTTGTTTCTGGTTCAAATACAGGATGGCTCATCTGCAGTCAACATCTTGGTTAAGGTAAGTTTCAACTGACCCTATTCCCCTTTAAACCTGGTCAATAAAGGCAAGATGTATATGAATTGAATACTACCACGCTCATAGTCATTTTCATTTAAAGAGGTAAAAGTAGAATGTCAAAAATCATCACCTTCTTCTCCCTAGACACCTGTTTACCTCCATTGGCAGCGGTTAATGGAGCCCCAAGAGGAATTCATCATTACTGGTCTTCGACCAACAACATTATATAAGGTAGGCATTTTTCTCTTTTTTTTTCTATTTAAAATATCAGTGAAGTAATACATATATCTATTTCAACATTGGTGCATGGCCCACATCAATTATCAATCATATGGTAGTACATCGCTTCTAGGCGAAGCTATGGCATAAGACGGACCCTGAAATGAACCAAATGATATAACACGTACCTTGGGCTTGATTTTTTTTATTGTTGTTATAGTATGGTAAGTCACCCCCTCTTTGAAGTAGATACTGTTGAAATAAGACAGATTTTCACCATTTACAGGGGACCGATCAGGAAACACGGCTGTATGTACCTGGGTCACAGAGTCGTTTATTCCAGACTTATGAAGATACAGAAACAGAGATACTCTCACTTCAGGTAGTTTACCTATCATTGATGATATAAAACACAGTGATTGATTATGTCTAGTCTTACTCCTAGTGAAACTGTTGAATATCTTTATGTGCATCGACTTTGGGTAGCTATTCATTTCTATTGTGGGGAGAAAGGATCAATTTGGTGTGGCGACAACATGAAGAAACAGTCAAAAGAAAGTACGAATTATCCAGGAACTTACCATAAATACCAATCTATAGATAAGCCACACCCTGAGTTTGTGGATATGTTATTACTTATAAGCTGGAAAAAGACATGTCCTGAGTAAGGTGTATTTTGATCCAGGATTGGCTCTCACATCATAACGAGCAGGACTTGGATGTAGCAAGTGGGACCCCCATAGTCTCAAGCTCTATCGATAGTATTCGGCACAGACTTATATCTTACAAGGTAAAGGGCTACTCATAGAATAAAATAAGAAAGTCACCAGTTCTCTGTTCAACATGCATTTTCAAACAAAGATATGGCGTTAACACATTTTCGAGTACTACCTTACTGAAACCATTTGAACATGTCCTAACGTATTGGCAATTAGCCTCATACAAAGATTAAAGAAAAACCCCTCTGAGTCATTTTTTGTTTTGTTTTTCCCCTTTGTTGATTTCCCGTGCATATTTTTACAGGGAACAGTCACTAAAGTTGAAGACGCTCAAAATGGCATCTATGAGCTAGATGGAAAAGTTAGGTAAGGCAACAACTACTGTTATATCTCATGGTTCTTTCTTGTAAGTGGTCGTTCATTTGTAATTTTTTCGTTATTGGAGAATAACCATCAATATCTGTCAACATACAGTACCTCTTAGACGCACTTTCTTCTATAATACACAGGGTAATCCTGACCTATGTGCACGCTGTACATAAGTTTGCTCAGCTCAGACCAGGGGCTGAAGTGGTCGTGTACAACTCCCATCATGTTGCTGCATCAGAGGTAATGTTACTATTACCTAAACTATCTTGGCCCTAGGGATATTTTATGTTAACAATGAAAGACTTACAATTTATTCATTATTTCAGGTAGACTATCATTTTTTTTTGACTGTCCACTATACCTGTATTTTCACACAGAATGTTACCATATATAATCAGTGTTTGTGATAAAATAGATTCACCGATATTACCAAGACAAGCTGAACATAAATATCTAATCGGATGGACTAACATGATTTTTTTTTTCTTTAGACACAGAAAACTCTTTGCTCATGCCTAGTGAGTTGCATCAAGGTGAAGGGCTTTTCCTTGAATACACCAAGTAAAGTAAGTGTTCTTCAATCAGCAAAAAGGAAATGCGTAAGGAAAACTTGACTTGAATAGGAAATTCCTTTTTATATAAGGCTCTAAATACAGATACAGAAACTGAAAGTTTGAAAAAGAAAACAATGATCATGCATAATACCGGTACCCATGATGTTAGTCTTCTATACCTCCATAGTTAGGACTTAAAATCTCATAGCTTCCATGTCTTGTTATTCCAGAGGTTTGAACACCAGGCGAGTCATGTGGTTCATATGGTCAATCAACATGGACTTGACATTCACAAATTAGACTGGTCCCTCAGTCTTCAGCGAGATATACAACGACGTCTGTACCCTCAGTATATTAGGTATGAAATAACAGTAACTACAGAAGTGTGGCTCCATTTATATATAAATCAAAGTTTATCTGAAATGAAAAAGAATGAAATAGTTCACAAGCATGTAATCATCTATAGCTTACGAGTTGGCCAGTTTCAGAGTGGAGCGTCCTCTCGGGTGGTTACGCCTGGTGGATGGTGGCAGCACTGTCCTTGGGGCTTCTTGGCTTAGACACAAGGGGTCGCCACCCAACCCCTGTGGCTATATAATAGCCGGGTCAGAAGCTGGCAGGGCAGAATCCTAATGGGTTCTGTACTTATATGTTAAGTCCTCCCTGGCTCCGATACTTTACCTGGTAGCTGCATAATAAGAATACCATAGAGAACTCAGAATACCCTTAGCTTCCTGTAATTAGGATATTGAATAAATCTTGTTGCCTTCAGAACAAGATATCTGTGTATTCGGGATCCTTTCCGAATAGAGATAGGTTAAGTCAACACGAACCATTACACTTGTAATGAATACAATCTTCATAATCTTCCTTTTGTTAGATTGCCAATCAATGCCAAGAAGATCTCCAGAGAATGCCTTAAGTTCTAGCGGTGATTGGTGATCTTGCTGTAAATACAGTTATGTCATCACAGCTTAGGCCACACCAAAAAAATAAGTTGGTCTACGGATTTTGCTTCTGAAAAAATGCTGCGAGCGAGCAAACTTTTTTTTTTTTTTTTTTTTTTAAGAATTTTTTAGCGTCCAATGGATTCCTTGCTGGGAAATTGAGGCGAGCGAACAAATTTTTTTTTTTTTAATTTTGCCAAACTTCACAAAGAGAAAACTTGTAGAAACTGAAGCGAGCGAAATCCGTAGACAAGATTTTTTTCAGAGAAAAAAAAAATTTGTATTTCCGAAAAATATGGAGAGGGTGATCCGTAGACCAACTTATTTTTTTTGGTGTGGCCTTACTTAATAATCTTCCTTTTCACTACAATTTTAGATCTAAGGATGTGAGTGCAGTCCTGTATAAAATGCTGACCAAGTCTGGAGGAAGTTTGACACATGGATGCGCACGCAGCATGCTGACAGAGTTCCTACGTTCCAATCATACCGGATGTTACATCATACCCAAAGAGGTAAAAATCAGTTATGACAAATACCACGTAATAAGCGCAGAGGGCACTTAAAATTGTACCCATAGCATTCCTGAAAGTTCCAGCAGAAAACTGTAACGTCCACAGTATTCAAAGATTTTGTCATGTTCTTATACACAGGATAACAAGGAAGCTCAGTTCATTCTTCCATCTATACATGATATCAAAACTCGTGGCAGAATTCTGGGTACTGCTCTTTCAAAACTGAAGAGTCAGCTGGAACTAGCTACTAAATCTTCACATTCACTTGATGACACTGCCTATTGGAGTTACGATACGTTAGAGCCAAAGGACCCGGAAAGACCGTGGGTATGTTATCATGCACAATTTCTACAATAGTTTACATCTGGTAAATGATATAGAATATACATGTACAAATAATAATGGGCCACAATGATAATTATTTGAAAGAATACACTTATTTTTAAAAATCACATGGAAATACTTTTAAACACAATCCGACTTCATAAGATTTTTTCTATTAAAAGAACTGCTTTAATGGAACTTTTAGACCTTTTATAGAGGAATCAGTAAATACCAGTTTCTTTGGTTTTGCTAGGTAGTGGTTGGAGTTCTTATGGCAGATAACGCAACTGGTCACGTTCAGTTGGTAGACCGAACCGGCAGGTTGGATTGTACTGTAGCTAATTGGGACATTTCTACCACTGCAATGTGCCAAAGCTGCAAGTTTGATGACAAATCTCATGGAATATGCCAGCACCTGGATTTCCTACCTTGTCATTTAGGTCGTGTTGTTCGGATAGACCGTTGGCGCCTTGTTGTGGAGCGCTTTCTGCCCAACGACACACCAATCGGAGAGGAAACAGATGAAAACCTCAAGAGCCGCCTTCAGGTCCGAATTTACCTACAGTTTTCAATGGCAGATACAGTCTTCTTGACTTCACCCCTTGACCCATTGGCGAGGCCCCACAGAGAGGAGGCCAATTGCCAGAGACCTAGGGAACACCTTGGAAAAGGAACATCCTCGAGGCGGAATGACATCAGTGATGTCGCACCAACAGCAAAACGATTGCGAGCTGATGAGAAGGGAGTCAGAAAGCTTGAGAATCAATTGCATTGTGGCCAAGGTGTTTCGCATGCCAGTAAAGATGCACAAGATGTAGCTACAAAAGACAAAAATTGTAATGTGACATCACAGTTGATGATTGTGACACAGAAAGATAGTCTTCATGTCAGATCCCGTCAGTCACACCAGCCTGGTCTCTGCTTCTATGCACGAGCCTGTCTTCTTAACTCACCCAGTACCCTGGCTACCTCGTCTGTGCAACCCACCATTTCTAAATCTAAACACCCTGAAGCTACCAACAACCCAAGGAACCCTCCTGCTCTAGATAAGGATAGAGATAATCAGGACACACATACTGGTGTCTCTACTGGTAGTAGTGATAGTAGAAGTGAACGTTTACCAGTGCGTCATGTCGCGCTTTGTTTTGGACCGGCAGTTGTAAACTGGTACCATTTACTGATCCCGGGCCAAGCTTACCGCCTTGTGTCCCGCAAACCGCTGACACCGCCTTCAGCTGGACGACCGAGCCTACAGCGAGCACTAAATAAAACCGATGTTTGTCAATGTGTACCTATCACTGATGACACTGTCATTTTAGCTGTTACCAGGAATACAGAGGGAACAACTGCATCACTCCAGAGGGTTTGTATCTTAACTTTTCACTCTCCGGCTGGTATGATGACATAAAGCATCATGTTCATTTGTATTCATCATGCACCTATTGCAACACTGATGAGTACTGAACTTGTGAATTGTACTGAAGAAGGTGCATAGTGAATCAATCATATACACTGTACTATGAGTTGCTCTCAACAGTCTGCTCTCAAGTTTGGATAAAACCCTTGAAGATATACTATTTCCTACGTTGTCACTATAATCAATTTATCAGTTAAAGATATTGAATCTATTGGCTCAGGGCTATGTGGATCTCCATGTCGATAAGTTTGCTTTGATATTATGTTATGTGTTTTGAAATATTCAGATTTCAGATGATGAAAATCTCCTTTGTGAGAGGGTCAGGAAACAACTGCAAGCTTCAGGAAAGATCCCTGCGTTTCTTAGCGTCCAACAAGTCATGGATCTAGAGTAAGATGTCTTTTTTTGTAGCATTATTTACTAGTTGGAATTTTGTTACCTTTTGGGAAAGCACCTTTGTATCTTTAGCCCTCACAAGGATTTCCTCTCCATTCAGCTTGAGATATAAGTACGTAGCAAACAGAGATGACAATTAATTGTATTGATCAGATTCATGTGAGTAGTATAATGGAAATAGTGATTTTAGTACAGTGAAATGGAATAATAAAGAGGTCCTTGGAACCTGACAGAAAATCTAATCGGTTCCTCCTTTATAGTTATAACGGAAATGTCTATATATTCATAACCCGAATAACAAGATTTCACTTAAGTTTAAGGAAATGATGGTACCCTAATAATATAAGGTATACCACAATATACGAGGGCTGATACGATAGTAATCAGACAGGTTAATATCACAAGTTCCGGTAGGCTAGTATATAGAAATAACAATATTACCTGGTAGTCAGGTTTTTGGAAGTAGTGTAAAGAAATAAGCGGTATAAGTTTTCACATTTAGAAATGGTGAAATTGCCGTAGTCAGGTTAATAATTAACACTGGTAGTACCGCGGTATATGCATTCTATTATTGACGGAACATACCTGGTAGTAAAAGACAGGTTTTTGTTAATGGCTTTAGGCAGGTTCTTATGGGGAATCTCATCTTTTCTGTCCCCTTTGTTTAGCGCTCACTCACTCATTCAGTAAGAACTATGTAGAAATGACGATACACACATAATTATATGATATGGTCCAGTTTCTCGTAAGTACAAATGTAAGACACAGAAATGATGGTTTTAGTCAGGTGCTTTTAAGTACTCATATGGACATGATGCATATGTTTCTGTATGTACTGTATAGAAATGATGGGATTGTCAGGTGGACCCGTATGTAGTACAGAGAAATGGCGGAAGTAGTCAGATTCTTGAAAAAGTTTTACGCAGAGTATAGAAATGATGGCACATGTATGTATAGTTAGATTTGTGTTTGTAGTATTGGCCACTAGCTGGTCTGGAGCTGGTTCCGGCGACACACACTGATAAGAACTGATAAGATGGGACCAGCATGTCCCTGGAAGTGGCTGTTTACCAGGGACAAGGTACCCATCATGGTATGTCTTATCAGTGGGTTTTACCTCAACCAGCGAAATTCAAGATGGTGGCTCCACTAGGCCTCCATACTGAGTCCTATAAAGAAATGACGGTATCAGTCAGATTCTTTAAAGTAGTGTATAGAAATGATGGTACATTTATCAGTCAGATTCCTCTAAGTGGGATGACAGTATTAGTCAACTTCATAAAAGAGAAATGACATTAGGGGTAGTGCTGCAAGTAGGTTATAGGTCTAAGTCCCAAAATAAAGTCGACTTATGTAAATAAAAGAATGGCGACATTGTCAGTTCATTGGCAACGTATGCATAGGCATATTAGTTGAAGTTAGAAAGTCTTCCTAATGAGGCATACTGTATATATCATGATTAGGCAATAGTTTTCAGGCATTACTCTACTAACTGAATTCTGAATATTGCATAAAGGGCCGAGTCATTTATTACCAGCTTGGGGGGGGGGATGGGCTTGATGGATTTTGGCGGATCAGCAGATTTCTTTCCGACCCCCCCCCCACCACTATTACCAAAATGATCATGACTCTCCCACTCAGAACTGATTTTGCAAAATGACCCCCCCCCCAAAAAAAAAAAAAAAAAAAAAATTCGGATATGTGCATGGAATGATGCTTTGCGATGGGTATTTGAATTACCTATATTTAGTTTTGACCCGTCCAGTGTGAAGGTTTATTGGGTTTTGCCCCCCCCCCCCAAGGGGCTCTTTTTCAAAATGACCCCCCCCCCCCTATATCTAACAATCCCACCCCCCCACCTGGCAATAAATGACTCGGCCCTGACGTCATATCTTCCAGGCAAGAAGGCGTAGTGCATGTGGAGGGAATCATTGTCTCACGCCATTTTACCCGTTCCCAACACCAGAGGGCTTCACATCTTCTGGCAGCAGAGCAGGAGACTAACGCAAGACTCGGTAGGTGGCGTGAGAGAGCTTCAAGTTCCTCTTTGGGTCCATACCTTACTTATTCCATCTGTGCACTTTTATTTAACTGCCCAGTCAGGAAAAGAGGATGCAAATCTGGTATTGAAACATGCGTATCTTTTCTGTCCTAAGATACGATATATACCATGGGTTATTTAAATCTGACTATACTCCCATGCAATACTATCCTTGCATTTGTTTTACTACAGATTGAAATATCCATCCCGATCAAGTAAATTTAAAGTTACATTATGTTTTTTTTTTTTTTTTGTTTTTTTTTTTAGAATTTGTTGGTAACATTGCCTTTATACCAATAAAGGGGTCTAGAAATTAATGGAAAGTTGATGCATGTTCCTTAGACCCTTGTCTGTCTGTACAGGGTAATAATTCCCGAAAAAGAGATTCTTTTACCTATGAAAAAGGGTGAAGAAAAAACCTTACATGTTTCACATAGTTTCTCATGAAAAAGTGTCTCCATTGCCCAGGTAACATGCCCGACTGGGCCCCAACTGGGTTAACCCTGGGTAAGGCTGGGCTAAATTGGGCTGTGTTATCTGCTGGGCAAACCTATGGGCTCCAGTTGGGCCCTAGTAGGACAAAATGCAATTTACAACATTTTCAGTATATGTCCCCAACATCATGAATCATGCTCTCTTTTTGAGAAAATTAAGTATAAAAATGCTTTAACCATTATTTTGAGGGAAATGCATAGTTGGGTTTTATATGGGCTTTAATAGGCTGGGGTAATTGAAATTTACAAAATGCTCTCTAGAATTCACAACCAGTGTGAATCCAACTCTCCTTTTGAAATAAATGAATTTTCAAATTTTGTAACCAGGATGTTGATGAAGAAACATAACTGGGCTTTTGATGGGCTTATGTTGGGCTAAAATCCATCTTATAAAAATCATTTTAAATCAATTATTACTTTCTAATTCATACTCTCAATGAACATCCAGTGTCTGTCTAATTGTCTTCGTAGTGATTTAGTTTGAAATTCATCATAGGGCTTTCCATGGGCTTGGCATGGGCTAGCCCATGTGTAGTTCTGTGTCTTGACACTAGATGGCCTCGAGTTATCATATGAAGAGTCGTGAACCCTTTCGAGGAGAAACGGTATGATCGGAAGTGTGTTCCTGGTACCGGCGAAAGTTGAAAGTTTACCTGCTCATATTTAACAAGCGAAAAAGGCGCCACGTTAGCGCTTCTCCCCGAAAGACGTAACCATGAAGAGTTTTCCTTGCAGTGCTGTACATATTTTCATCTGTGTAATCAAGTCAAAATGTGTTACTCAGGTGAATGATATATATGAATGAATATATTCCATGGCAGTTTAAGAGTGTATCAACTTTTTAAACTAAATTCTATAAATTGATGCACAAAATCAAGTATTCAGTTAAAGACACCCTTCCTCTAATTAGGGATTGACTCTAAGTAAGGCTACACTTGAAGGGTGTATGTGAAGACATGTTTGCCAAAGTGGATATCTAGATGGCTAGACTTCCTCAATAGGCCCATTGATGTCTTTGAATAATTTGATGATGAATCTTCTATCTGCTGGGAGGATTGCCCCTGAATCCCATCATGGGCCAGCCCAATGTGAGCCCATTCCAAGCCCATGTCATAAATTAAGAAAGAAAAACCAGAAAGAAAGAAAATATGATACTATCTACTAAATAAAGCACTCTTGGGCCCCAACTGGGGCCCTTCTGGGGCCCAGTTTGGGCTAGCCCACTTGGGCCCCGACTGATGCCCAGGCCCAAAAATTGATGGGCCCCTGTTGGGCTGCCCATCTGGGGCCCAGTTGGCAGCCCATCCGGGGCCCGGCTGGGACCCAGACGGGCATGTTACCTGGGTGGATTGCATTGGGCGGTAGATTTTGGGCAGTTGACATAACCACATTGGCGGTAGAAATAACACATTGGCTCCTATGGGAATTGCAAATTAAGATGCTTTTTCAGCAGGTAAGGTGGAAGAAGGTTCATACAGTTGTTAATTTTTGTATAGGAAGTGTTAAGACCGTTCAAAGAGCACACATGTAAATCGGACCACCATGTTTTTTGTTATGGCTACGGCCTTTCTGGCAATGGGTGCATTCTCCATAGCCTTAACCATTGACGACTCAGACACACTGTCACTATATTGAGAGTCCCCTACGGTAAGTAGTGGATGACCTGGGCCAGTTGTGCGTTGTATGCGTTAAATCTTTATATCCTTGTACAGAGTTTCACTTGCTAAATGATTTAAATCTTATACATTATGATAGATCGCTCCTTTATTAGACAGAGCGCTGAATCATGGTATTGTAAAAAAAGAGCTCATTAAAGAATGGACTATAGGCGTTCAAGGCGTTCACAACATATTCTCGCTACCTCTGCTCATTCTAACAATGTCTATACCCACCTGCCTATACAACTCCATCTGTGCATATTGAAGGCTTCAGAGCCAACCGTCTATTCGGCTTACCCACACTCGACACCCTCTCTATTGTCTTTTCGCTGATTAGGCTGTACCGTAATCTCTCGCGTATAAGGCGCACCTCGCCTATAAGGCGCACCCCCAACTCAGGGAGGTCTGTTATAACGTATAAGGCGCACCTCTTGAGGGCAGATTTTTGTCAGTTTAGTACTGTTCTATAGTAAAAATACCCCCCCTATAAGGCGCACCCCAAACTCAAGGCAATTCACCTCCCACGTATAAGACCCAGCAGCATTTTGTTTGGCCTATAAGACGCGCCTTATATGCGGGAGATTACGGTATTTAATCTCTACCAGCCTGTCTGGGCCTCTCCCTAATCCCCCTGTTAATACCTAGTCTAAGACCCCGGGATAGATACTACTCACCCACCACCCAGCAACACCACCCACCCCCCCACCTCCTCCCAGATTACTCCCCATCCAGCCGAAATGTCTTTTCGGCCTATTGATTCAGACAAAGCAAATATATGCATTAGCTGCCAAATGTACGGGCTGATTGAAAGCTGGCCGCAGAGATTGACTACCAGCAGCCCCTGCCACTTTTTCATTACAACCCAGAAATTACATTCTAATATGAATGGTAATGCAGTGTTTGCTGAAAAGCGTGGCCACGGGAAAGGTCAAGCCTGTGATTGGTTTAGAGCAACTTGTGTCGGACCGAGCAACTCGCGTTACGCTGGGAGCTGCTCGCATAGCTCATTGCTGCTGATAGAAAGTTGATGGAAATAGCACTCACTGCTATGTTCTTGTTATAAGGGGCAAAATGGGTTGGTGGTCAAGTCATAGTTTTTACCTATCTGTGATGATTTGAATTGTTTTGTCCTGCAATTAGCGGCTTTGATCTTATCTGATTTGGTGCATCGATAAAAGTGTTCATCTGATATGAACAAATGGAATGTATAAACACATTCAATACTTTTACCAGTGTCCTAAAGGATGGTTTATTTAAAAAAAGATTAGATGCTGTGTAGACGAGGACAAGACATGTAATTCAAGAAATAAAACTTACCGGTATCTTGTATTCATGAGTATATTTTGATAAAGATCAGCTATTGTCCCTCATCACGTTAAAATGTATGCCATTGCTAAACTCTTCCTGAAGTGATTTATCCCACTACACAGCGATATAACCCAGGCCTCACCCAACCCCTTCTGGTCCTATTTCCACTCCCCTTTCACACAAAACCACCGTGCTGAAGCTCACTGCCAACATCCAATCTCCGCTTAAACTTATCAGGCTAAATCAATTCAAATTCAACCCAGGTCTACTGGAAGAGCTGCCAATCTGTTTAAAGGGAATTTCATTGGGGATATCGAATTAAGGCTGGTAAGAATTGTGCCTTTTTCCTGGAGACTGCTCCATGAAAGGGGACAGAGACCGCCCACACAGAGGAGGAGGGGGGGGGGGGGTGAAATGGGGGTGAAGGAATTGGTGGACATAGCCGGTAGCGTCTAGCCATATTTGTTCCCTTATTCTCTAAAGGAAAAGTGTGGGCCAGGCACGGGGTGAGGGGGTGGGTGAGTGGCAGTGGAAGGGCCCCTTGGGGGAGTGACTGTCCAGGGCCTGGCCCAAAGAAAGGACACGAATTGGACAATAATATTATTAACTCTTATATTACACGCAGCATTATTAAAAAGTGTGATTGCCACTAGGATTCAATAAATGAGGTAGAGGTTAAGTGGAATACTGAGCATTTCTATTTCTTTGATGTGGGAGCTGGCAATGGGTTAAGATCTCCAGTGGCGTATCCCTTTAAGGACCGTATATGCATTAGTGCATTATGGCATTTGGTTGTCATGATCCATGGACACAGCTGTGGTGAGTCTACCCGCCACAGCTGCATTCATGCATCACGCTGATCCTATGATCTGGTACACTCCTAAAGGATCAGCATAAATAGATAGAACTAAACGACCGTGGTGTACGAGGTGGGCGATCCACCACGAGGGGGAGACCCCCCCCCCCGAGGGGTGGATCGGCCACCGAGGACACCAGGGGAGTTTAGTTCTATATTTATTTCATGTTTTTAGAGTGTTTAATTAACTGAAAATTAGCAAAGTCCGTTACCATAGTTCACCGCACGAGCGCCGGTCCGCCATTTTGAATGTTTACACGCAGCCAGTATAAGGCTGCAGTACTGGATCGGCGGCTGTGGTTGATCGAGGCACGTTACGCCACTGGGGGTGTGGCGATCGGCTCCGTAATGCTATCTCTACGGGAAGAAGTTATTCACTTAAAATAAAGCATAAATGCAGCCCTGGTGATGACACAGACCAGGCCTGAAGTCAGTCATGGATTATGATAACAAATGGGCATATTGCAATAATGTGACTTTTAAAGGCTTAAGGCATCACGTGGCACCTTGGGGGTTAAAGAAGGGCCTAATTGTCACGGCCAGGCCCATTCCCTTCTCCCACCACCCAAACCTTTCCCGAGCGGTCACCCCTCAAGACCGTTTTGCAATAGTTGGCGTGGACTCCCAATGTTGCCATGAGATGGATGAGCTTCTGGGTCACCACCATTTAAAGTCCCATCTGCTTGCCGATAAGCAGAGTTGAAATCTGAAAAACCTGACAGTTTATTTAATGGAATTCAATAGGAATTGAAGCTTGCGGTGGCAATAAACAACAATTAGTTAGTAATCACAGACTGTGAAAATGAAGTGATATGCATGGCGATGGTAGTTTTCGCCAGATTTGCATACTGCAGCGTGAGTGTATTTTTAGTTTTGAGCAACAGTGCTTCCATCTCAAAAGACTGAAGGACCAAGACCAAAATCAGGGTCGAGTATTTCTATTACGATCGTTTCCAGAATGCAGTTTCGGTATACTTGATAGGCTATTAGAAAAGAGGGAGGGCAGAGAGGGGGGAGGGGGTGAATATTTCAGCCCCCCCTCCCCAATTTGCAAAAGCCTCATGATAAAATTATCAAAATTCCAAATTCATTCTTAACAACTTGTACAATGGAGTTTACCTTCTACAGAGAACATCCCACGTTTGAAATATAAGACAGAGTATAAACGGATCGAGTACTTCGTCTAACGCCGCCAAGCCCCTTTTGATGCCAACAGAAGTAGATTTTGTTTTGAAGATTTTAAAGAGACGATGGATGCTATGTTCAGGGATGAAAGTCTTCAGGGAATTCCCTGATTTCAGGGATTTCGAAGTTCCAGGGCCCTATACATTCATATAGAAACCCAGATTTTTGGAGCGAATATTGGACCATTTCAGGGATTTTCGTGCTCTGTGACTTTCATCCCTGTATGTTTTTCCTCACTGATGATAAAAGAGAGAAGCGGTTTGTATCGATGCAAAATGCACATAGTCTGTCAGTCAGTCACAGGGCACACTCAGGGGGTGGTGTCCTCAGATAGATGAGCCCCTCCTCATCTCTCCTCCAGCACCCTGGGTATGGATCCAGCAGTGTGTGAGTGTAACAGATGATGATGGGTGAAGCAGAGGTCATAACCCCTTCCCCTCCAGTGTCCCTACATGCCCTTACGGCACCTCCAATACCCTTCACGATACCCACCCAAAAAGCCGTCTTCTCACTGGTGCAGGAAAATGGGGTCCGTGGGTGGGTCTTAGCAAACCCCTCATGAAAACTGAGAAATGTCACATTTCTTAGCCTTTTTTAAATTTCTGCTCGCCCTAACCAAGAGCCTTGCCCCCCTCCCCAAATAAATTTGCTTTTACGCCGCAAACTATGAATTCTTCTATAGCAACCATTTCTACTTCCCCATTTTGTCTCTCTGTTTGATATAAGGTGTCCTAGGTATCCCACATTGGAAATTTGAGTCATCAACTACCCCCCTCCCCCCCCAAAAAAAAAAAGAAAAAAAGAGGGGGGGAAAATTAAAGGGAAAAGAAGAAATGCACACGCCAACAGCGCCACAAAAGCTGCCATCGTTCTTTAACAGGGTTCCCACAGGTCAGGGAAAGTCAGGGAAAATAATATGGTCAGGGAAAGTCAGGGAGTTTACAATTTTTTGCCGTGAGTCAGGAAAAATCAAAAACATGTAGCCGAAAGATCTGCGAACATGTATCACTTGTGTTTAATTTTAGACAAGTCTCCCCAGAGGGCATTCAAGTACCATTTCAAAAGACCGCATTTTTTCTGAAAGTTAAGTTTTGACATACTATTGATAAACTGCACTAACAAATGTATTAACTTATCACTGTGGTGATAAATGGACTCTTTTAGATGTCAGGTGATGGGCAAGGGATAATATATGAATAATTTGTAAGGGATGGTGGGTCAGTTAATGACAAGCCGGTGGCCACAAGCATCATCCACGAGGTATTGTATGGAAAAAAGTCACTTTTCTCAATAATGCAACATAAGCACAAAACAGGTATACCTGTAGCAATGATTTGTATATATATAACTAAACTTTATTTATAACTGTGTTCAATCATGTGATATATAAGTATTGTTATATTATCTTATGTGGAATCTCTGTACATATTGCATAGCACGGACCTCTTATGTATTACTTGTTAATATGGATATTGTATACATGATGTCTACACTAGTGAAAGAATGTGAGCAGTTAAGTTCAGTAGTTTATTTATCCAGATGAATTGTCTACCAGACAGCTATTATATATTTACAGAAGATGTGATCCATATTGACTCTGATTGTTATCCTTTGATTGTTGAATACTGCAGTTTACATCAGGGTTGGTCGGCCCAGTATTGTACCCGAAAAAACATGTATTTGAAGCTATACAATAAACTTTTTTGAACTTTGAACTAAATAAAGACGTTTTATATAGATCTGAGGTTGAGCGATGCTGTGTATTCTGCATGATTTGGTCATGGAAAATAGTCGTTTTTGGTCAGGGAAAGTCAGGGAATTTCAATCTGAGATTCTTGTGAGAACCAAGTTTAATGGTCCTCATCAAATGTATGCTTTATGGGGCTCATAATTGATGGAGTAACTTTCACCTCGTTAAAGTACGTCCTCACCCGTTTCGTTCATCTAGGGAATGCTCCTTTAAAACATTGAGGGGGTGTGGGGGATAGTCATTGTCAGAATGGTTGGGGGAGCGAAGCAGAATACTTTTCACCTCTGGTTTACCTCTTCACTCACTGGCCCAGGAAAAGTGGGTTGGGGGCAACAATGGGAAGGTCCCCTATAAAGTTTAATATAAGCCTATATAAAAGTATGGCGCGCCCCCACCCCCAACCGAGACCCCCCTACCCCACCCCCAATAAAACTTTGCTTCCCACTCCTCTGTTCACCAGGGGGTAGGGCTTGCTGAAAGATCTACAGGCTATCATGAATAGTTTCTCCTATTAGCTATTCCTCCGTGTTGTTAAATAAGAACCACTCCCTTAGATTCTCTTTCTATAGTCGGCCTTTCTTTTTTTCTCAGACCGATAGACCTAGCCCAGCTTTATTGACGCAGGGCCCGTCAATAGACGCCGTCTATGTGACCAGCATAGTCTTTGAACTGTCTTTCCCAAAGGCACTTATTTGAAATGAATGGTCTGAATTGATTTTGTATTACGTCGACTTCAACTCGAGTCAAGTGAGTGTCCGGTTTAATAGATTGTCTCAATGTAAATATATTCACGACTCATGCTATTTTACAGTTTACCAAGTATGCCTAGATACGTTTTGATATTAACTTAGCATTGCACTTCAACCGGGACTTTCAACATTAAACCAACATTGTCTTCACCGTTAGGCTCTTCTGGGGTTACGTCTGATAGAAATTAGACATACTTCAATGCTTTATGGTGCACCGACGTCGCCTCTCGAGCAACCATTGGTTACTGATTACATTGCTTTTATAATTTCTACAGCCCAATCAGACATCGGTCCCGCAGAATTTATTATCCTGTAGGCCCGGATTGATCTTAGCAGGAGCAAACACCTCAAGAGTATTATTGTTAGGAATTGTAGCCCAAGGTCCCAAGATTACAGCGAGACATTCGGTCCTGCAGTCTGGCAAAGTCTGCAGGCCTGGCAGTGATTTTGCTTGTAAAAGTCTCGGTCCCGCGAATTTTCGTATTGACTAGGCTTTGGCCGTTTTTTTTAAATAACTTGGATCACAGATTTTTTGAGCCAACAACTTGGCCGGCCAGAGGCAAAAAAAAAAAAGTTCCCAAATTGGCACCAAAAATCCCACTGGCCAGAGGAGAGAAAAAAAGCCATGTTAGCTCACGTTTTTGGGCATCAAATATACCTTTTAGCCAATAAAGGGTGGATTTTGACTGAACATATGTCGGATAAAGGGTTGAATGTTTGACATTTGTTGGTTTCCATGGACCCTTTTTTATTTTTTTACCCCTAAATCTTGAAAAATCCCAGTGGCCAGAGGTAAAAAAAAAGAGAACACTTTTTTTGGCTTTTGCCCAAAATCTCGCTGGTGGATCCATAATCCAAGTTATCAAAAAAAAGGCCTTAGTAGCCTAACACATTGATGCAAATACTATTCATGGAAATTCCCTTGTAGAAGTTTAAAGGCACACCACCACACTTAGCCCTTCAAGAACCGCATCTAGGTCATTAATTGGCCTGTATACCCTGTTTGTGTGGAGCAAGCTTAGGGTATAAATCAGCTGAGACGGATGTGACTCGTCACTTGTGTTTACGCTGGCCTGCTGAACGGACCTCGTCCGGACCAAGCAGGCACGATGGATGAGTGGACTCCTCGGGAGAGGCAAGCCCCCAGCCCGGCCAAGCTTGGGCTGGAAGGCGGTCTCCTCCAGGGAGAACACGGGACATGCCACCAGATGGTGGGTATAGGCCCGACACCAACATTGTTGGTACAACGGCCATAAAACTGTGCGCCGCCTAGCGGCGGTCAACCTCATAAACAGCTTTTATCCCGACATGAAGGAATATCAGGCAAGTTTTATTGGGGGGTCGGAGTGGTTACGTAATAACCGCCGACATGTAAGGCGCATAGTGACAGGACAGCGACATGTCTTGATCAAAGATCAAAGATGCTGACCTGAGGTCGTTGAACCCACATGCAGCGTCACATGCAGTGCCACACTGCCCACCCTGAGCCACACCCCTTTGGAGGAGCTTAGAGCCAATCAGGGGTCAGGTGAGGACATTTAAACTGATACTGATTAGACACCTTATCATTTTAAGCATGCACTAAGAACATGTCAGACGTGTCTCAAGAACACCTACCCTCATGGCAAGGATCCCCAGGTGCCGGGAGGGCTAATGCCCAGGGCCCGGGGCAGGACACTCAGGAGGCGGGCTCCAGTGTCCTGGACTCACTGGTACAATCCGTGAGGGCTACCCAACAGGAGGAAGGCCCTACAGAACCAGTGATATACTCCCAGCAGTCTATTACAGTATATGAAGACGTATCTGATGAAGAAAACTCAAGGGAAGTAGCAAGCTACAATACCCGACCAACTACAGATAGCCAGAGTGAGCCCACTCATACTCAGAGCGCCTGGAGGAATATGCCTACCAGTGACCCTGAGCCTCAACCTTCAGCCACAGCTACTCTCAGCCGACCGCTGGTAGCATGGCCTAGTGATATCCAAAACCCTCAAAGTGTGTTAAACGCGCGCCACCACCAGGAGGAGGTTGGGCGCCAGGAGGACATGTGGTCCCAACCCAGGAGGGTGGGGACTAGGCAGGGTGATACCTTGCAATCTGCCAAGAAAAGGAGGAGGTATGAGAGAGCCCAAGGGTCAGCCTTTAATGACCCCACGGCCCAGCGCAATGTGGACGGGACAGTGAGACCCAGGATGGAATACGATGTACCAGCGCTTATACCCCTTCACAATGAAAGACAGAGGGTATATGACCATACCCCTACATGTACACCTACAGAGCATGAGAGGTACCTCTATGGCTCAAACAGGCTAAGCTCTACCCATGGTATAGATAACAGGTCAGGTACCAACAGGCCAGCACACCAACCTTTCTATACACATAGACAGTACCCTGTGCATCACATGTCATGCTCTGATACTCCGCCTACTTCCTATGTGCTTGACATGAGACAGACGCGCACACCGCCCAGTGGGCACCTCTCACCTGATGAGGTCAGGCAACAGATGCCTGACTTACACCAAACACCACACCAGTCACCAGGTGGCGCCTCCACCTTGCTGTACACGCCTATAGTGGTAGACTCACCCCCGCACGAACAGGAGGATGAAGGGGAACAGGAGCAGGAGGCTTCACCCCTGGATGCCATCACCTTGCCTACACTTGCTCCTATGGATGCAGTCACCGCCAAGGTTAGACCAAAAACAAAAGAGCTGGTGGATGCAGTGTACCTCAACCCTATGAACAAAAAGCAAACTGGGGAGATGTATGACTTGTACCCCAGGCCGGAAAACCTGGAGGTATTACATAAGACATGCATAAACCAGGAGGTACTGGATGAACTGGAGGAACTCAGAATTAAACAGAAAACAGGGGCTCAAGTACTGGATGTCATTGACAGAGGTGGGAAGTTAAACCCCACAGGGATAGTAGAACACCTCACCATGGCATTGCAGCTCATAGCGCGAGCTTCATGGAAAATCAATGACACCAGAAAGGAGCTACTCAGTCAGAATATAGCTGGCCCTGTTTATGCTTTGGCTAAAGAAAATAACAAACAGGGTTTCCAGATCCTGTTAGGTGACAATTTAAAGGATGAGGTTACGTCCTGCCATAAGATACATGAAACCTTCAAGGAGATGGTGGTGAATGGCCACAGCAACGCTGGCAGGTCAAGGAACCCAGACCAGGGAAACACCCCACGTGGCCAGAGGAGGGGCTGCACAACAAAGAACCCATCCCACCACGGCCAGCACAATCATCACCAACAAGGGGGCAGGTACCAGAACAATGGCGACCAGAGCCGCTCAGCCAAAAACAACACAGCCACCACGGAGGGGGCAGGTACCACCAACACAACCAGGGGGCTGGGGGACGCCACCACCACAACAACAGCTACAACGACAAACAGAACCAGGGTTGAAGAGGCTACGGCCGACAGAATGCAGGTGGCAAGCACAAAAGAAAGTAAAAGTAAGTAATACTCTACCTATTGACTTTTCGGAGTCAGTAAAATTCAGAGCAGGCGGTGTATCCAGGTGTGCCTACAGATTGACCTTGTTTACATCTGACAAATGGGCATTGGACATGGTGAAGGGCCTACCCATAGCTGTGAATTCCATACCAAAACAAGACTCAAAAACCGACTCTGCTTATACGGACCCGGAAAAAGATAAAATCTTGGGAGAACAAATTCAAAACCTATTAGAGAATGACAGGGTATTTGTGTCACATATGTTCCTCAGGCATAAATCAGATGGATCGTTAAGACCCATTCTAAATTTATCTAGTTTGAACAAATACACACAATACAAACACTTCAAAATGGATCATCTGATGACTGTTATGAGAATATTGCCCAAAAACTGCTTTTGTGCTTCAGTAGACATTAAGCAAGCATACTTTGCATTCGGGGTAAAACTGAGGGACAGGAACCTGCTGCAAATACAGTACCATGGACAGAGATACAGGTTTACATGTCTGCCCAATGGCTACGCACCAGGCCCTAGACTTTTTACCAGGGTGATGAAAGCACTAATGGGCTACCTTAGATCCAACTTTGGGATAAACTTAGTGTTTTACATCGATGACACATTGATCTACGCAGACTCACCTCAGCAAGTCTCAGAGGCAGTCAATCACACATTGGAAGTACTACAGGCGGCAGGGTTTACTATTAACTTTAAAAAGTTTGTGCTACAACCAACAAGAGTGATTGACTACCTAGGTTTTGTTATCCATACCAAAGACCTAACCCTCACATCCATCTCTTCTTAGACAATACAACAGCCATTAGTTGCATGAAGAAGCGTGGATCCAACAGTTCATGGGCATGCAATGAGGTCACTGAGAATGTATTCAGAGAAGCCTGGTCCCCGGACATCACCTTCCACTTGTCTTACGTACCAACAAGTGAAAATGTGAATGCAGATAGGGCCTCCAGAGCTTTCTCCACCTTAGGAGAGTGGGCACTAACATTCACCACAAGGGACGAAATCTTCGCTACCTTTGGTAAGCCCACAATAGACCTCTTTGCATCCCCAGAAAACCATGTGTGCCGTAACTTTGTATCTCTGAACCATTGTGACCTAGCCTTTGCCATCAGTGCTTTCTCTATCAGTTGGACATGTAAAAATGCCCTAATATTTCCACCCTTTGGTCTCATTGGCAGAGTGGTTTGTCTGGCCCTGTCTATGGGATTAGGCAAATAAAAGAACACTTGCTATCCTTCGAAAAGAGTAGGGGAATGAAGCCCCGGTAGCGGTTTTCCCCCTCACCCCTCCTCATAGATGCGGTCATTCATCTCATAGATTCGATCATTCATAGATTCGGTCACTGCTGTGTCGGGCAAGCAGCATATAAATACCTGTCCAAACAGAAAAGAAAGGACTTAATGTCCGAGAAACCTTGAATGTCTGAGTTCCTTTATGGCCCCCGGACGTAAAACTAAACAAACAAACAAACAAAAAAATCCTGAGGAAGATAAACTAGGAAGCACCGACGGGAATCCTCATAGCACCAGAATGGAGGACACAGCCCTGGTTCCCAATGCTAACACAGTTAAAAGGATACCAGAGAAGGCTGATACTCCTAGTCAATGACAACTTCTTAAGGTGGACGGGCAAAGGACAAATGGACTCCCAATGGCAAACAGGATGAGGCTGATCGCCATCACACTCTAAGAAGGATATGGACATAACACCTCCATTACACTGATAGAGCATGTAACATCATGCTAGCCCCCCTAGGAAAGTCCACTAAGTCGGCATACGAAACAGCAGCCAAAAAGTGGACTAATTACGCGCAGGAAAATGACATTGATTTGATAAAGCCACAGTTAAAACAATGTATTGACTTTCTCGTGCACGTTTTCGATACACGAGTAGGCTACAGTACCCTTAATACCACAAGGTCCTTCTTGTCATGCTTTATTCACCTGGAAGGCATGCCACTAGGAGAACACCCAGAAATCTCTAGATTCCTAAAAGAGGTGAGAGTTGAAAACCCCCCAGGGGAGGCATATGAGACCATTTGGGATCCTATGCAGGTTTTAGACCACAAGACCAGTTGGGGTTGAATAGCAGACCTGACGCTGGATAGATTGACGAGGAGGACCATGGTATTTTTCTTATTGGCAACAGGCCAGAGGGACTGCTTAGAAGGGACATCACCTTTGGGGATAATACAGTGCGTATTAAGTATTCCCAGAAGTTAAAATCAAACGATCCCAAGACTAACCTCTTATCCTCAAGTTTGATAAATTCGAGGATGAGAGACAGTGTGTTTTTGACAAACCTACTGGTGTACATGAACAAATAACCAGTAAAAAGAGCAAGCCCTGAAGCCACCTCCAGGTTGATAAGGCTTACCCTCACAGAGGCAAGCATTGACTCTGACTATGGACCCTATAGCTTGAGACATGCAGCAACAAGCGCCGCAGCTAGACAAAATGTCCCTATTAATGATATCATGATGTCTGCGGAGTGGAAGAGAGAACATACCTTTGCCAGGTTATATAACAGACCCCTGGAGGAAGACAAATTGCCCCAAGTCACAAACTTCATACCCACCATGGTAGGTGGACACATGTAGATGTAAAACAAACTGTGAACTCACTACAGCTATTCTTAAAGACAGCTTAGACCTTATTTAAATGTTTAGCTGTGACCCTGGGAGGTTAAGTTAAATGCAAAATAACTTAAGACTCTGATGGTTACACAGAGCTTGGCTATGACGAGGGCCTGGCGAGTGATCCAACTTACATGTTTATGAAATAAAACATTATAAATGGAAACCCTTCTTTGAGTTTTAGTATCAAACGAGTTAAAATAAGCCTGCTCCAAACAAATAGGGTTTACAGGCCAATTTATAGTCAGACTAATTTATAAGTCTGACTGTAATTGGACTGAATACACACTGTTTGTGTGTATGAGCAGGCCCACCCGCTCACTTACATGTTTGCTTCCCACCCAATTCACGGGATAATATTAAATACTCAAGAAAAAAGTGTTGAATTTATAACGAGTCACATCTGTCTCAATGTATTTATACCCTAAGCCTGCTCATACACACAAACAGTGTGTATTCAGCCCAATTACAGTAAGACTTCATTATAAATTAGTCTGACTATAAATTAACACATGTCCATTTGGTCGCCATGATGCATGAATGCAGCCCTGCAGTGCTGCACTCATACATTATGCTGATCCCACTCATCCTCCTAGAGTAGGCATGATGCACCAATGCAACCAGACCCAACAGCATTGCATTATACTGCATTGGCGCATCATGGTGACATAGGAATATGAATTTTGAGGCCCTCAAAAGGGTAAATATGCATCGTGGTTTTGGTCAAAGAGTTGGGTAGGGGGAGATGTAGAAAGGGATTTCCCCTCTCGGCCAGCACCCATTAAGCTTTTATCAGGGCCGTCCATAGTATAACTATTAAAGATGCCTTCTCTCTCTGCAACAGGTGTCTCCGTCCCGGGAGGTCTTCACCTCTGCCTGACCTTGGCCGACATTGACAGACCCAGCGTCCGTCTGAAACTCTACCTTGACCCGTCTCACCTCTCGTACCCGCTTGGCCTGCTAGACGGCGCTACTATCACTGTGAGTCGTGCACAGCTCAGGCGGTCCCGACGTAGCGCCCCCTACTGCCAGCTACTGGTGGCTTCCGCTCTCTGTGTCACATCATTGCAAGGGGGAGCAACTGTTTTAGCTAATCTTGGACATGGGTAAGAATTATAAAACACACATAAAACATAGATACAAAAAACATAAAGAGTGCTGGTGTTTTCTACTTGTCAAATCAGAGAAAATCTCTATATAAGAAATTGTGCGTGGTTGTCTTTTTAGGTCCCCCCAGACATTTCACCCTCCTCCCTTTTGTGAATAGGAAAATGGGGGAACTTAAACTAAGCAAGAAGCTAATTTCACCATATGTGCTATGTACTATGCAAAATACCAACTGCAATTCTTCTCTTTGTGTTAAAAGTCCAGCCCAAGGGGAAGGTGACGCCCGATCGTTGAACCTGGGGCCACTTCCGCTCACCCGTTTAGCTGACCTCTGGTGGCGGAATCATCAAGAGAGGGCAGATGTGTTCCGGTGTGTGGTGCACGTGCACAAGGTGCTCACCCTTAGACTATGGTCCAACTGTGTGACGTGTGGAAATATGCACAGACAGGGCACATGTACCTATATGGCATGTAGGTCAACAGTATCACCCAAAGTCAAGGTTAAAGCCAGGTGAGTTAATCAAAAAGGTTTAGAGAAATATCTCATATTGGTTCGGGTAATGGATCTATACAGAAATGTATTATGCAGTCCTATGATTCAACATACAAAAGGTAGATTGCCATGGCCTCATGTATATGTGCATGTATTCTACTACAAAGATAATCCCTGTCCTACATGCTTCCAAATAAAAGCTTGTGGAGTTTAAGGCGAACATGGAAAGGATAAAATAGTACAGTTGTAGTAGCAGGGCAAGGGTGATTTGGGGTGGGGAAGGTAGGGTTGAGCTAGGACATGGACGGGGTAGTACTCAGGGAGAAGGAGTTGGTGAATTACAAGGGTGGGGGAGTGGCCAGGGGATAGCTATCTGTCGGCGGATCTGCCGTCATAGGCGGCTGGCCGGCTGTGTCCTAAGACAAATGGACGGCCACTGAGGGCGATGGCCGTGCACGACCCGCCTGCAGTGTCCCGATAAAGACTCCTCTCCACAGTAGGCAAGGACCAGAGGGGCCGTGTGTGTGCTCCTGCCTGTATTAGTGGCAGGGCGAAAGTAAAATTAAACAGATAGGATGTAGTCTATAGGTTGAGACGGTTGACCAAAGTCCTTTGATATTTGATTTTCAATAGCCTGTTTTTATTAGAAAAAAACCCAACAAAACTACAACAAAAAACAGTTGAAATTAGTAACTTAACTTAGTGGTATTACGGAGTACTATCGATAGTATTTCCTCTGGCAGACAGACTCGGTTTAGATAAAGGAAGTGCTAGAGATATTGAATGGCTTTGGGTACCATATATGGGTAAATAGCACATCTGAATAAGAAGTACTCCAGGGCGACCAATTGCTGCATTGTGTGCTCTCTTAATTGCATTCTGTGGACTGGTGTAACTGCCCGTCTATCCACTCCCTCTCGGAATCTGTTTTGCTATTCAATCATCTTCCCTCCTCAACCCATTCTCCATTCCTCCCCTCATCTAGGAATTGAGTAAAACAGAAATGACACAGTCAGTCTCTTTACTTGCTGTCACTGGCCAATATAAAGAACTTTTGTTGAAATTAGTCCCCTTTTAAGCGTGCGCTGATTACGTCCACAGTGAGTTGGGCCAAGCTGCGATTTGCGCGGGAATAATACGATTTGTCGTCTGCTACACAAGCGGCCAGACTCGGCACGACTTCCTGCCTACAGGCGGCCGATTGACAGTAACGCGAAAATAACCCAAAGTCTCCTGCGTCTCCTTCCCCAACTCGATACCTAAGGGAGTGGTCATTCTTTTGAACAAGGACGAGGGGCAAAAGATTTTAGACCCCTCTTGGGGGGGGGGGGTATTCCAATCGAGTAATGGAGTTGTAGTGAAAACACCTGCACATTGATATAGGATAGAAGAGGCACGGAAAGGTTTCTGGGTGCGCGCAAAAATCCATCAACCTCCTGTTGTAAGAGTCACTTCCTTGAAGTCATCCCCATGTAGACCTGGTGCTGGTGTAGCAAAAGGGAGGAGGGAGCGTGGGCATCAATGCAAGTTTGCCTCCCATACCCTGCTTAGAGAAGAGAAAAAGGCAGAGACAAGAGAAGGAGAAAGGAGAGACTACCAGATAGACAGGGGGCGCCATAAAGAAGTAAAAGAGACGTAGAGAATTCTTGCTGAAATATTGCTCTAGCATGATATTGATGCACGGATGCAACGCTGGTGAGTTACTTGTACGCATCCCTCTTGTATGCCCTCTTGTTGCACGTATCATGCTGACCTGACCCCGTCTGGTACCAAACGTACCTAGACTGAATAATGACAGCGTTCTGATTGAACCACAATTGACTTTATTCCCTATAGTCTCCCCTCATGCCTACTCCTTCTGCTCTGTCTGCAGTGCTGTGGTGGATGACGGGACGACTACAGGCTTCATGAGCTGCTCGGGGGACGACTCAGTTCGCTCCCTTCTAGACTTGGACGCCACCCAGTGGAGGACACTTAAACTACAGGCCGAGGAAGCAGGAGAGGTGGCTTTTACTCAGGTAGGTGGCTCCCCCGTGAGGATGAATACATACTATCCAGAACAGCTGCTTTATCCCTAATCTCTTGAACTGCACTTTGGCATTTAGGCATTGGGCCCCATAAAATATGATCAAATGTATGGTAATCGGGATCATCAGGTCCATGTAAGTAATATCAGAGATGGCCGTAAAATCAGATTCAAATAAGAAATGTATAGCCTAAAGATTCATGTAAGGAGTATAGATACATGGTGGCAACCATCAGGTCCAAGTAGTGGTATATGGATATCGTGGTAACCCGTGCAAGTAGTATATGGATAAGTATATCCATCAGGTCCATGTAAGTAATATACAGACATAGGGGTAACCATCAGGTCCATGTAAGTAGTATATAGACAGGGGTAACCACCAGGTCCATGTAAGTAGTATACAGACATAGGGGTAACCACCAGGTCCATGTAAGTAGTATATAGACATAGGGGTAACCACCAGGTCCATGTAAGTAATATACAGACATAGGGGTAACCATCAGGTCTATGTAAGTAGTATATAGACATAGGGGTAACCATCAGGTCCATGTAAGTAGTATATAGACATAGGGGTAACCACCAGGTCCATGTAAGTAGCATACAGACATGGTGGTAAACATCAGGTCCATGTAAGTAGTATATAGACATAGTGCATAGTGGTAAAAAGAAATTCTGGGACTATTGAAACACTCATACTCATCATTCTGATACAAAATAACCATGGGTTTGGTCCTTCTTTCTGTCCCAAATGGGCCGAATTCCTCAAAATAATTAAGTTCAGAAGGGACTAGTTGGCCGATTTAGGGTGGTGACCCCATATGAACATGTTGATAGACAGCAAATCCATGTAAGTAGTATACAGACATGGGGGTAACTATTGGGTCTATGCAAGTAGTGTATGGCCATGGGGGAAACAATTAGGTCAATGTAAGTAGTATATAGACATAGGGGTAACCATCAGGTCCATGTAAATAGTACAGTCAAGTCTCGCTATATCAGCAGAGATGTCAGACCTTCAGAGGTCCGTCTATTTTCAAACTTCTCCAAGAGTCAGACATCTCAGAGGCTTCTTCCATCTTGTGGTCATAATATAGATAGAGGGAATTACATTAATCATAGATACCCTTACCACATGCCCTTCCTACTTCTATGGAGCATAAGGCTGAGCAGAGTTCAGGCTTCAGCAGGTGAAATTAAGCATGCCTTGTGCTGCCCTCTAGCCTTTTCTGGACAAACCACATTTCAGAGGACATGAATCTAAGGTGGCATCTGATTGGCTGAAATTCAAATGCAGTCTTTTAATTGTTTTTCTATCACCATTCAATGTAGAGATGGTTTTAAAGGTTTTTAATGAGGGGAACAGGTTGAAATGAAGATGAGATGGGTGCTTTTAGTATAATAAATTGAGAGAAATGGGTGCTTTGCTAACACCCAAAAATGTCAGAGGTTGAGCCCATACCCAACTGACATCTCTGTATCGGTCTTAAAAAAGTCGATTAATTCACTTATCAGCCACCAATCAGTCCTTACAGATTTGATTGCAGCCATTCATTTCTATTGTAAGTAGGATTCAGAGAACCAGCCGGTTCAGGAACTAGCCAAAATTTACCTGAAATAGAGGTGGCTGGTTTATAGAGACATGACTGTATATCAACATAGGGGTAACCATCAGGTCCATGTAAGTAGCATACAGACATGGTGGTAACCATCAGGTCCATGTACGTAGTATATGGACATGGTAGTAAATATCAGGTCCAAGTGAATAGTATATTGGTGGTAACCATCATGTACATGTAAGAAGTATATGGACATGGGGGTAACCAACAGGTCCATGTAAGTAGTATATGGACATGGTAAACATCAGGTCCATCTGAGGAGTATATGGACATGGTGATAAACATCAGGTCCATGTAAGTGGTATATGGACATGGTGGTAAACATTAGGTCCATGTAAGTAGTGTACAGGCATGGTGGTAAACATCAGGTCCATGTAAGTGGTATATGGACATGGTGGTAAACATTAGGTCCATGTAAGTAGTGTACAGACATGGTGGTAAACATCAGGTCCATGTAAGTAGTATATGGACATGGTGATAAACATCAGGTCCATGTAAGTACCGTAATCTCTCGCGTATAAGGCGCAGCTCGCGTATAAGGCGCACCCCCAACTAAGAGAGGACTGTTTAATGTATAAGGCGCACCTACAAGGGCAGATTTTTGTTAATTTAGTACTGATCTATAGTAAAAATACCCCCCCCTATAAGGCGCACCCCAAACTCAAGGCAATGTCCCTCCCACGTATAAGACTCAGCAGCATTTTGTTTGGTGTATAAGACGCGCCTTATACGCGGGAGATTACGGTAGTGTACAGACATGGTGGTAAACATCAGGTCCATGTAAGTGGTATATGGACATGGTGATAAACATCAGGTCCATGTAAGTAGTATATGGACATGGTGGTAACCATCAGGTCCATGTAAGTAGTGTACAGACATGGTGGTAAACATCAGGTCCATGTAAGTAGTATATGGACATGGTGGTAAACATCAGGTCCAAGTGAATAGTATATTGGTGGTAACCATCAGGTCCATGTAAGTAGTACTTGGACATGGGGGTAGCCATCAGGTCCATGTAAGTAATATATGGACATGGTGGTAAACATCAGGTCCATATAAGTAATATATGGACATTCAGGTATCCATCAAGTCTATATAGTATATGGTGGTAGTCATCCAGTTCATTTAATTAGGATATATAGATGAGTTTATGTCGAAATAGCCAAGACAGTCAGATTCATGTGCGAACTGGTAAACAACTCACCCACATTTAGCTCTATATGAGTACATATAACCTTGTGTGGTACAATAGGGGCATGATTTCTGGCATTTAAGAAATGGTCTATAATAAAAATACCCCGACTTTTTAAGGTGCACTCTGAGTCCCTGGAGCATGGCTTCAGGTGTAGTAGGCCTCTGATAAAAATAAAAACGAAGGTCTCTACGTAAGGCACCATGGTAGTAGGGACAACTGGCCGTAACAATCAATTCGTGAAGTGGTACAGGATACAGGACAGCAATAGATGTGTTCACATAGGTACTAGTAGCATGTAGAGATGATGTTGACATGACGTTTCAATGGGTTCATGTTAGTATGGCGATGTCATTTTCCCCATCGCCATTCTTTGTGTGGTTGTCTTTCACCTATTCAAATGATTATTTTTACAAGAGGTGCCCTATATTATGTTCATAATATGAAATAATGCATGCTAGTCCAATCTACTGCATCTCCCTAAATCTACCAAGAGTCTTACCATTAGATTATATCGTTAAGCATGATTTGTAGGCATGAGATGTTTCCCTTTGTAATGTCCTAAAGCACCCTAGGGATAATATATTTATTAGTGTGCCTGGTCCATTGTAACGTTAGATCTATAGATAGAACAGGCACACTGTATGGTGTTGGGGGGGCAGAAAGGTTTCAATTTGAAGATCTGTTCTGCTCAAAATAATCATGCTTGTACTGGCGGATGTCACAGGGTGCTTAGGTAAATTCAGTACATTAGTTTGTTTGCCTGCAGAGGGCTATATATGGATTAAATCGACATCTGTAACTCACGCTATACACTGACCACTAACCCTACAGCCCCCCACACCGGTCATTCACCGAGTAAGAGGGGTAGGTATTGCTGGCATATGCGTGCAAGCTGTCAGAGTAATGTCAATGGGTGTGGAATTGAGCTCTATTACTGCAGGTATACAGTATAGAGCTATAAAGTATCATTCAGTTGGTCTATGATCATACAAATCAGTCTGGCCACAAGCAATGATTAACCCTCTAAGGACTGCATAGTGCTATCTATATGTCGAATTTAGGGTAGAACATTCTGGCTGTTATGACAACTGCAAATGATTAACATATATATCTCTGGGTTTGCAGACCACGGCCAACTCCTTAAGGGCTGCATGTTGATCATGATCAATTCATTTGTGCATCATGCCTTGACTGGTATTTGTCAAAACGTGTCAGTACCTATGCACTATTTGTCAGCAATTAGTCAATATGATTATGTTAGTGATTACTCACCATTATTAGGTAAAGCTTTCACCTCACCATCTTCACTATATCAATTACTATCTTCCACTCCATATATCTACATGCTTGCCCTATAAGTGAATCTGTATAGATCCTGGGTGCCTTCCACTCTGGTCCCTGTGTGGCCAGGGCTATTGTGATGTGGTCACGCCAACATGACCAGCTTTCATCGTACTCTGCTAAAGGACAGATTACTGATAATGTTGGTGGTGTCCAGGGGTATGAGAAAGGGGCTGTGGTGGGAAATGGGTTAAGGCAAAGGCAGCACGGTTCAGGAGGGCATACACGTGGAAAGGGGAAAAAGAGTTTTAGAAAGGAGAAGAGACAGAGGAGTGGATAGGAGTGAACAGGATAGAGAAGGTGTGGTAGCAGAAAGGGGATCACCACGTAATGGAGTGCCAAGGAATAGGGATGAAAAAAGAGAAAAGAGGGGGAGGGGCGGCTAGAACCGCAACAACTAAAAGGGAAAATGGTAGGGCTGGGACCCACTAGAATAATGGGGTTATGGAAGGCGTAACAAGGTCGAGCGGCGCATAAATGCCTATTCAAACAAGGGGGTTACAGGCAGAGGGGGGTTAAGGTTGAAGTAAGCTGGGGATAGAGCATTAAGAAAGAACTGGAAGCTGCGGAGATGGTTACCTCGGCAGCCCAGAGGGTGGGCCCCATAGATGAGATCGGTCGGCTGGGAGAATAAGGAGGTGCCTAACCCTCATGCTTTTAGCCCATTTCGGTAAGCAGGTCCCATAAAAAGGAGTGCTACGAGGTTGGCCGTATTTTAAAGAAGACTTTTTCTCCCCTGAGTGGTCAGCATGAAAATGGGTTTCACCAGAAGGATAATAAAGTGATGAAATATATCATCCACTCCCTATCCAGTGGATGATATATGGCCCACTTTGAAGGCCCTTATCTGCATTAGGCGTACACACGTACTACACCTTACAGACTGTGATAAGATAATTCATCACTATACATAAATCAGAACACAGCCCTTTAAGAAACCATACAATATAGTCGCTATTATGACCTATATATTGAGTACATAGATTTACCTATTAATCTAGGGGCGTGTATAGAATACTAATATTGAAGAGGCTTAGCCCTTCAAGGGCACCATATTTCTTTTAATTACCTGTGACACATGACGCAAGAATGAGTTGGAGTAATAGACACTTTTTAATTGCACCTTGTTTTATAAGAACATGAATAATTAATACAAATACGCCAAACCCAAATAATATTTTATAGGGATGGTGGGCGGGTAAACAACCTTCTTCTGCTGTGTATTTTATAAGAATGAACATGGACGGCCGTGGCCGGAACACATACATTTAGTATATATGGCTTACACTAGATGACGCCAGTGTCACTGAAATTATCCGCAATGGGACATTACTATTAATGCACTGTGTCCATTAGTCATATGAATATATATATATATATATATATATATATATATATATATATATATATATATATATGTATATTGTAGCGTTTTTATCAGAGTCAACTATTGCAATGCAGAAGTACCACACAACTCGGCTTCTTATATTAATGACACTTTATTTCCTGGCATCCTCTGCCACATCAGCTAAGTATCTCTGTGTAAATCCTAGCATAAGGAGGGGAAGCCCGAAGATGCAGACACCAGCACCCGTAAATCCAAACTAAACTAATGGTGTCGATCTCCTCCTATTTATACGCTTCCCGTTTCTCCAACGCTGGCGTCTCCAACAGAGACCCAGCGTCGGAGGAACCCTCCCCCGAACACAAGGTAAATAGAACGTTTTGGTGTGACTCCGAGGTCGGCAGCTCCTCCACCCCCGCACCAGGACGGTTTCAGCATAGCCACCGACCCCTCGGTCTACACCTAACTACATATACGATGATAATAGAACTTTTGATGTGACTCCGAGGTCGGTGACTCCTCCGCCCCCGCACCAGGACGGTTTCGGCATCGCCACCGACCCCTCGGTCTACACCTAAATACATATATGATAATAACAGAACGTTTGACGTGACTCCGGGGCCCAGTGGTTCCTCTGCCTCTGCAACAGGACAGCTCCGTCACCACCACCGACCCCTCGGTCTACGCCACTATATATATATATATATATATATATATATATATATATATATAATACAGGGATTCTGCTAGCCACTCGCCAAATCGCCAATGGCGAATCAAAGCTTATTCTGGCGAATCCTCTTCCCTGAAAATTAGCCAAATTGGCTAATTCTGGCTGTCTTAGGGCTATAGGCTTGTGGGGTAGTTGATGGGCTTAGCATCCTCTACTGTTAGACCCTTACATTCATCACAATAGTCAGAGGCATCCAGAAGGTTTACACCTTAGTGCTATCTATACCAGCATCCTGTAACATTGTAAGGCTGTTGTAGGTGTAGCCTAGGGCTTTTACTGCCCGGTAGTTTATGTGTCTGCATTTGGGAATTGGGTGGGGGGGGGGGTGTGTATGGCTACACAACTCCAACTAAATAGAGTATACTCCATGTACTAATTAAGCTAAAACAATTGGACTACCTTCAATGTTTATAATTCATACAACTTTTTTGGTAAAACAAATCGTTGCAAGTTTCAAATCACATGGTAAAACGACGTGAGGTACCATAGATTGGTCAGTTTTTCTCTAAAACCTAAGGCATTATCCAGATATTCATTGAATTGGCGATATCTAAGTGAGTCACATGCCACACACACACACACACACACACACACACACACACACACACACACACATATATATATATATATATATATATATATATATATATATATATATATATATATATATATAGCCTTTGGGAGAATTTGGACAACCGAGGACTATATTCATACACAATGCCTATCACTGGGATTGACTTTAAAACTATGTAACTCTCTGCTTATCCAAGCATTCATGCCCATGCATGATGAGAGTAAGGTTAGAGTTTGATTGGACGATGTGATGTCTTTGGTAACCGTGTCACGCCTTCAGAACAGCTATTTCCCCGTGTTAGAATGATGGTGGCCCGTGGGGTGCCCCACCCCTCTCCCCAATTTCTTCTCTCACCCGCCACTCAGTAGGATATAAAATCGAAGCTCCAAATCAACCCATCATATAATCTAGCATGATAAAAAAGCGTTTTATATAAACTGTTTTGAGATAATATTGTAACCATGCAGACCCATTGCCCTCAAGCACCCCCCCCCCACCAACTATCGAGAAGAATTGACTCTTCCCGTTCGATAGATGGAATAAAGTTCTCGCCCTGCAAAAAAAATGCGCACATATATGCACTTTATTGCACTCTGTAATCTATACATGTATTTGAGGCAATACCAATACCTTTCCCAGTAACCATAACCCATCCAATTCGATTCTTATCCCCAAATCACTCTCCTCCAAAATCAACCCAAACTCCTAACGCCTGCGTCATAATCACCTCCCTCTGCCAAGTGCCATGAATGATTTTCTCCAGATTTGTGTCAGAATCGAATCGGATCATCCGCTATTAAATTTATTTTTTCTAAAGAAAGAGTTTCATTGTTTTCACATCTGTCTTCTCTCAGTAAGTGGGTGGGTGTTGGGAGCTGGCTTTGTTTAATAAGAACATGTGGTAGGGACGCTGTAACTATGAAATTGTGTGTTTGGGTGCTGGAGGAGGGGGTGGGTATGGGTGGACATGAGAGGGGTGGGGGGTTTGGCGATGAAAATGAAGTAGCATTCCATTATTAGCGACGTCTCAGCACGCGTCTAATGGGTTTCCGCACGGGACGGAACGGACATAAATCACCACCAAACATAACCCATTAGGGGGACGGGGGTTTTAGCGGCCGCTACCCGCAGACGGAGCCAACATGAGTGGCAAGTGGCAACCCGTAAACTCCCCACCACCGGAGACGGCCGGATACATAAGTGATGAGGCGAATTAGCGCCGTCCGACAATACCCCATCACCAGATACATAACGTCCTCGCATCCAACCAGTGTATATCAATTGGCTGTAGGTTGGTGGAGGAGGGAAAAGGCTGAGAGGCACATAGTAAGATTAGAGTGAAGGGTGGGATGGCGCAGGGGGATGATGGGGGCAAGGGTGTTAGGTAATGCTCTAGGTGATGGGATGAGGGTAGCATCTGATGGGTTCAAAGGGCAAGTGTTTGGGGTATAGAAGCCTGGTTGCCAGCTAATGAGGGTGGCAGCTACTAGTTGATGAGGTGAAATGCCAGGGGACTAGGGTAACCTGGGTAACAACTAATGAGGGTGGCAGCTGAGGGGGTGAAAAGACAAGTGGTTGTGGTAGCCTGGGTTCAGCTAATGAGGGTGGTAGAAGTGTCAGGGGATTAAGGGAGTGGTTGACGTAACCTGGGTGTCAGTTGATGAGGGTGGCAGTTGATGGGATGAAATGGCAGGGGATAAGAGAAGTGGTTGGGTAGCCCGGTAGAAAGCTGATGAGTGTGCTAGTTGATGGGATGAAATGCTAGGGATTAGGGAAGTGGTTGGGGGTAGCCTGGTTAACTGATGAGGGTGGCTGTTGACGGGGTGAGAATGCAGGGGATTAGGTAAGTTGTTGGGGTATCCTGGGTGTCAGCTGATGAGGTGAAATGCTGGGGATTAGGGAAGTGGTTGGGGTATCCTGGGTTCAGCTAATGAGGATGGCAGAAATGTCAGGGCATAAGGTAAGTTGTTGGGGTAGCGTGGGTGTCAGCTAATGAGGGTGGCAGTTGATGGGGTGAAATGGCAGGGTATTAGGGAATGATGGCAGGTGACTGGTCAAGGAAAGCATTCAAATGATTAAAGGGGGACGTGTGGGATTGAGAGTGGCAGGATTGGTTTGTAAGGATGGCAGGTGATGAGGCGAGGATTGCATTCAAAGAGTTAAGGGTGGTTGTGGATGGGGTTAGGGTGGCAGGGGATGGGATTAGGGAAGCAGGCGATGGGATTAGGTGACATGTGATACAATGAGGGTGCTTACACACACCAGCATGTACTAGGAATCTGGCGAGCCAATGTTATTGGATTGTAGTGAAAAGATGGAGCTACGACAATTATTTAGATGAGGACTGCATGTTAGGTCTGAGGGTAGCGGGACTTGAGATGAAATGAAGGTAAGAGGCTAACTTTGTTAGGAGGAGGAAGGGAACGTGACAGGTTAAAAAGTTGTTGCAGAAGAACTTTTGCTTATGGATAGCACGAGCGAGTTCCTGCGAACAAAAAGAAGACCCCGAAAGTGTCGTAGACTGTGAGAGAGTTTCTAGACACAATCAGACTGGAATGACCCTTTTGAGAACAAATTATTGTTATCGTGAGAAAAGGAGAAGAAACAGGATAGACGAATGTCATTTCGTCTGTTCTCGTGTAAGTAACATAGGGTCACCTGTGCAGTGGGTGGAATTTTTCAGACCCAGGAGGGAAATTAGTTTTTATGAATTTCTTTTGGTATTTTGAACATGGTAAGCCGGTGTAGCATGAATCTTCCATCACATGGCAGATTTGAGGGGTTGGAAATTTGGAATCTAAAGAGAGACCAAAAAAACCTCAGTCAAAAAAAAACTCCACCAGGCCTCTGGACAGGAGACGAATATATATTTTAAGGTGGCCTAAGGTGGCCTGAGCCGGCAGAATCATATTGTTTGAATTGTTTTGTCATTTGGATGCGAATGAAACATTAGTCCCACTGTAAAGGAATTTCGATGCAAAAACTGCCATGCCAGAACCATTGTGGTACATTTGTGAAGGACGGTTCCGATAGGAATTGGTGACACGGTTTCCTGATTCACATGCTTTTAGCCCGAATCAGGTCCAATGAGCGTTTCAAAGAAATCCCCTCTTTGTGGCTCTGAAGGTAATAAATTCCCAAGCCGTTTTTTTTTGTTTCAACCCAATAACGCGTCTATTAACGCTATTAAACGTTGGTTTTAATGTGAAACCCGAAATTATAGACATCCATCTTATTTCAATTTGGAACCACATGTCCTCATTTGCCAGTAAGCAGCGTATATGACTTTTTAAGTCAAATCAATAAATGGCATTGATCGTCTCTCTAAGTACCTTGAATTCCTCTTGTTCACTCTGAAAACCTGACTGTGAATGTTGTTAGCCATTTCATGTTGTCCTACTTCTGCCTTTTCATGTCTCCCAATCTGTCAGTCTTTCTGACATCTGTCACTCTTGCTATATCTCACAGCCTGTCCTAACAGTGGCGTAGGAAAGGGGGGGGGGCATGCCCCTCTATAATGAAAGGACTCCTACATAAGCCAGAATAAATGTATAACGCCCCCCCCCCAACCAAGACTCCCCAATACAAATTTGCTTCCTACGCCTCTGAGTAATTTCTATTTGAAAAAAAAGGTCAAATTGATTGCATGACCTCATTGTCCAATTAATTCTAGAAATTGGAAATGTTGAATTGTGTCCTCCTTGTTTTCCTGTTATTGTCTCCACGTTTATGGCAAATAGTTTTCTCTTAGACAAGAGATCATGGCTGATTTCCATCCTCATGTACAAAATCAATTGAAATTAGAAATGTATCTTTGAAGGACCGTTGGGATATTTCAAAAATTGAAATGGAAGAAAATATTTAGAAAGGAAATCAGTGCACCAGCCAATTTAGCGATGACATTACAAGATAGTGGTCTATGAGTAGCGGCCTACATTTTGTACAAAGCTAATGACTGGCTGGTACACATATCTTACAGATGTACAGCACTAGGCGATACAGAATTCAAGTCGGTCCCAATGATGGCCGTTTGTGTACTGTATGTGGCTGGCACCTGCCTTATCAGGGGAGCCCAAATGTGTTCCAGACAAGCTGATAAAACCTGCACGCCTCCTCTACTCCCAGACGGACAATGGCAAAGTGGCCATCTCAAAGCTAATTAGTGCTCACCCCACAATCGCATCCCCTCTCCCACCCGATGTTAGCTGTCGCTATCGCCACCAGACAATTCTTACCTTTTGTTACTTCTTTCCACCGCCTCCTGCTACCCAATAACTGCCAACTCCTTCAAATGCTCGTTGTTACCTCTACCCAATGTCTACTGCTACCCATTAGCTGCCATCTAGCTCCTTCACACACTGAGTGTTACCTCTACCAACTGATTCCTGCTACCCTACAGATGCCACCTCCTTTATATGCTGAATATTACCTCTTCCCATTGCCTCCTACTACCCAACAGCTGGTACCTATATCATACAGGTTTCCACTTCTCCCCATTTACTCTGGTCGCCTAATTCACACATAGTTTTTCTATCTACTGTCCAAAGACACGCTACCCTTTGAATGCTGCCACCCTACAGCTCCCACCTCCTTTATGTCCTGAGCGTTTTCTCTACTATCTCCCCAAATTCACACACATATTGCTACTGCTGCTCACTGCCCCCTACTTCCCTACATTTCCCACCCCCTCACACCTTCTATGCCCCACTGCCTCATGCTACCCACCAAGTGCCAACCACTCTTTGTCTTCGATGTTACTTCTATCCACTACCCCATCCCCTACACACACATGATTACCACTGTCACCTTCACACAGCAAGGGTTACTTCTTCCCACTGTCCCCTGCTGCCCTTCAGGTTTCTCACCCTACCCATGCTAAGTGACCACTGCCTCCTGCCACCCTATAGCCTCCTTCTCCTTCTTCACCCATTGAGTATTACTTGTACCCTTCGCCCCTGCCACCTGACATCTCCCACCTCATCCACTCACTTAGTGTTACTTCTACCCACTGCCTACCACCCACCTCCTTCCCACACTGAATGTTACTTCTACCCACTGTCCTCCTCCAACCTACATTTCCTACCTCCTTCACACATTGAGTGTTACTTCTAGCCACTGCCCCCTGCCACCCAACATCTCCCACCTCCTTTACACATTGAGTGCTACTTCTCTCAACTGTCCCCTACCACCCTACATGTCCCACCTCCTTCATACATGCACTGAAAACCTAAAAGTTCTGAAACTAGTCAGCGGTGACCACTTTTGGTCCTCAAGTTGAGGATACCTAAAACTACAGCTTTAGATAGTCAAAATGACGACTTTAGGTCATCACCCTGACGACCTGAGTCATCAGTATGACGACTCTGTACTGTCAGTATTGTCATCCTGATGACTCAGGTCATCAGGATGACAACCTAAAGTCATCATTTTGACTACCTAAAGCTGTAGTTTTAGGTATCGTCAACTTGAGGACCTAAAGTGGTCACCGCTGACTAGTTTCAGAACTTCTAGGTTTTCAGTGTGGAGTGTTACTTCTATCCACTGCCCCCTCCACCCTACGTCTCCCACCTCCTTCACGGGCTTCCCTAGCCCACTTAAAAGGGTCTACTTCTCATCTTTCCTATCCCCTCAGGATGTGTGTGGTGCACATATGCGCAGGCACTGACACATTCCTTTGTGAAATTGTGTAATGTTCTCGCCATGAATATGACCTTAGCTGTCAAAATGGCATTAAACATCTATTACTCACTCACTCTCCCACCTCCTTCATACACAAAGTGTATCTTAAACCCACTGCCCCTTCCACCCTACATCCCCTATGTCCTTCATACATGGACCCACTTCCCCCCTATACATCCCCCCATCTCCTTCATACATGGAGTGTTACTTCTACCCACTGTCCCTGCCACCATGAACATCCCCCACCTCCTGCAATCAGCCTTTCCATACAGATTGTTGCGTTCGTCAGTACCCGGTAATTGGACGGCCGTTAATGCTTATCGTGCTGATACCATTAACATCCAGAGTTTGGGGCGGCAGTGGTTGAAACCATTCACGTGATGATGAGCTGTTGGTGTAAACACAGCGGAAATGGAAATGGCGGTGAGGTGCATTCAGCCTCTTGCTCTGTGGTTCTGTGGCTAACAGCGGGATTGAATGGGGCAAAGTAGGATGAGAGTGGAATAAAGGGAGGAATAACAATAGTCCCATGGCAGGGCTCTGTGGAGATTTGCAATGGCATGAAACGCCTCATACTAGGGTAGTGTGTGGAAAGTCTGTACCATGGAGTGCGTTTAGAGGCTGTTCAATATGATTTGAGTACTAATATGATATATAACCATGCATTCAATTAGATGATAAAGTATTGGCTGTTGTAATTCGTGCATGTACCTGCTCATGACAATTTCAGAGGTGTTGATGTTTCTGCTATGTATCAAAGTGAATGATTTGAAATTCTAATCCACTGCTTCTTCAAGATTTTATGGATCTACTTTCCATGATTAGAAGTGGCCACTTTTAGAGCATACATGAGGAGACTTGTAGAAAATATTGTTGGAGTTTCTGTATAATGACAATGTTGAGAAAGGTTTGTTCTATATTGGAAATGGTAAGAGGGCTGGTCTGATACATGTGTATGGATGACGATCTGGATGGGTTGCTTTGTAATGGTAATGGCATTGAATATTCGCTCTATTAAGACATTGATACTTAGTGTGAGTTGCTCCTGTTTCAGAAAGGCGGTTCTCAGAGCAGCTCAGGGCTGACAGCGGACATGGAGCTGCTCCTGTCGGCGCTCTGTGAGAGCTGCTTGGTTAAGAGACAGGTCACCGCGTGGGTGAAGGTTAACTCTCCTCCAGCACCCAACACAGGTAAGACTATGCTAACAAACCTCCTGTACACGATGCTTCTAAGTAGCTAACGGGATGCTCAGTATTTAAAATGTGTTTTAGAGGGGGGCGGCGGGGTGAAAAGATTTAAAACCTTAATGTTGGGTTAGACAAAAAAGCCCTCTTTTTTTAAGGAAGAATCTCAAAGGTTGTGAATACATGACCACTCTACGTGGTGGCCGTAGCATTTTACCGCTATGTGATATTTGCATGAAAAGTTAGTATTATATGGTTGGCTATTTGTAGTTTAGTAGAATTCTTTTCTATCTATCATATTCCCCTTCAGACTTCTATAGTCCTGACCTATCATATAGAAACCTCGGAAATTCCTATTGTGATTATCCAGAAGACACAGATGGGCATGTTCATTATAGAAGTTGATTATGCCTATAGGCAAGTGAATTGCCTATATCTCTATCAAGTTAACGGCAAGTTTACCATGATGAGCACATTTGCTGTCCAGACAGACAGATCTATCAAAGTTTTCTGCAGCTATTGGTATCTGAGGTTAATCATGTGGATGCCATATAAATATCCAATATATGTATGACACTTAAAGGAATGGTCACGTTGTCAGCTTATATGTCCATAATGCGATGATCCCCTACACAATCAATTCGAGAATTTAGATGAACACACCAGACAGGCTGTCTTTGTGCGCAATCAAGCAATCAATAAAAAACGCATTGATATGCAGTAAAAAGTAGTGTGCAATAATGCGTGTAACATGTTTAAAAGTGTCATTTCACTGCAAAAAGCACTCGTGAAAGCAAACTAAGTGTGATGAAATTTAACACCGCATGGATTATTTGCATGGGCGCATCTTCTGCCATTGGGAAGAACCAGAGGAATGTGCCTTAGTCACATGTAACTCGGAAGAGGAGGGGTGGTTTGTGGGGCCGAACTCCTGTCATCTAAGCTATACAACACAATATTATTGCATGGGAAAGTTGGAATTACTATGTTTAGTGCCTATGGCATAGTTAACTGCACTATGATTGTTGATTTTCATAAATTATTTGAAAACCCCATAAGTCCATAACTTGACTTATGGTGGCCATAAGTTGGGCAAAGGGTGTCCATAAACAAGCAATGCACTCCTGTAGGGAGAAGGCTGATCAATCAATGGGCCTGGCCAGTTGGTGGTGACATCAGCACAAAAGGGCGGGAAAAAAGGTTTCCAAAAGGTTTCCAAATGGAATGCATATACTTTAACATTGTAGCAGAGAAGCGTCCCCTTACAATGATGACAGGTATGCATTCACTCTCTCTCTCTGGTATCATCTTATCTAAACCATTTTCTGTACAGTATTATATACCTCTATGATCTATACATTCCAGGCTACATGGACACCACAGAATCTTTATCAATATACACTGGGAATACCCTTTTATTTGATGATCAATGTGAAACTTTGCCCTAATTTTGAGGCCTCTGAAATGTCTTAATCCATGATGGCTCCTATAACTCTTCCGAGTTAAAAAGTTATACCTGTAGTTATAGTCTCTGCTAAATAAGGATGATTGAGGGGAGACCCCGGGGAGACATTCGTAAATGTATACATGTAGATTATGTATCATATGCCTAAACCCCGCCCAACGAAGTCTATTCCAACCCCCCTCTGTGACCACAGCTGTACCTTTATTTCACCAGCTGGACCCCTTCTCTGCTCATTGGCTAGTCAAGACGACTGTGGCTACTGAGGGTTGCTGACACTCCAGTATGTGTGGCGAGACATTGAGTACTGGAGGAGGGTGTGAGGGGAGTGAGGGAGGCTGGACAGAGTGGGATAGCTTCATTTGTCGTTGTTGGGTTTGTTAAGCTCTCACATTCCTTGTTTCTCGTGCCGGGCGGACCACCCCATCGGTCAGTGGACCCCATGGGGCACAAGGTAGGATAGTGAATTACGGGGACCGTGGGCAATACTGCCTCCAGTACGAGTACCTCAAAGGGTGTCTACTGTCCCGCCGTTTGGCTATCTCTTTTATATACTGCCTGCAGCCCTATGTCCTCCTCCCCCCACCCGTGTTGCTAAATCTGCCTACTTCAGTAACCCTCAGGTCCTACAGTGTTTCTTCCTGTACCACCCACTTTCAGGCATTACTAGTTAGTAGCCTAACCTACATGTTACCCAGCTGCTACCAAACCTGATGACTAGCCTCGCTTTAGTCTGTCTGCCTACAGAATTATGGACCTAGCCATGTGTACTATCTGTTTGTCAACCTTTTACCTCAGAGACACACGGACTACATACCAAACTCTAGACCTACCCTTTCTTCTGTCTTTCCAATTTTTACCTCATTCTAGTGAGTACTGATACCTCCCCAGTAGCAGTTTTCCTCCAGTCCCTTTTATATAATTCCTCATCCTCCTATACTTCCTTATTAACCCGAAAGGAGTTATAAGAGCTGGGTAAAAATTAGGTCATTTTCAGTAGGTACTTCCGGTTGAAAAAAAGATGAGGAAAACCAATTTCTTTTTGGCAAAAGAAGGGTCATATCAAACATTTTTTTTCTAATCTTGCTAATAGAATAACAGGTAAATATGTTAAGCTTACCTTGAGAGAGAGATTGTATTCTTATCTGCAGCAGATTAGCTAGAATCTTTATCAAAACAGGTAAGGTTAGGGGTCCATTATTCTCCATAGCAGTTAAGACGCTTTCGTTTACAATGGTAAAGGCCCCATAGGAGGTGCCATTAATCAACATTCCTGCATTTTTTTTTACAGAGGTGGTGTGAATCATTGCATTCTGGGTAAAAAAATTGATCCAACGTTGATGAATTTGCCACCATTCGTCTCGTGCGCACACTCGAGATGTTGTAATCTAGGTACATACATGGAGGATATCGATTTTTAAAAAAATTATTCAGTGTTGTAATATAGAAATATGATAGAGTATGGCAAGAGGATATCATTTGAATCAATGTTTTATTAAAAAGATAAAAATTATGTGTTCGCCCTGTCATTAATTTGCATCACAAAGCCCATGGTGGTGCAAATTGACCCAAATCCCCATGGAAATTGGGTCGGGCATGCGCAGATAGAACCAAAATCCAAAATAGCGGACAGCGAGACGATCGACTTAGGGTGCCATCGACACGGCTGGATTATAACAAAATGGAGGAGAATTACACTGTCTCATGCCTTTTTTTGGTCAATATGGATCCTTATTCAAGACCTGCTGCTGTTTTGCAATGCTTAACTCGCCAAGAGAGGAGTTATTCGCCAATGAAACTTATGAGCGATAATGGATGTATTCTCCATAGGCTTAACCATTGACAGTGATAACGCCCGAAGAAAACATGAGGTTAGTATCAGAAGGGGCCTAAAAGAAGAGATTAAGTGCCCTTTCGGGTTACTTGCATTGCAAAATGCTATCCTATATTTATTCACTAGCCATGCATCCCGACAGACCACACAGAGACGACCACACCCAGCACATACCATTGTGTATTGGTCACTCCATCATGCCACCCCTCCACCGCCTCTGCCAACACTTCACCACCAATCCACGTCACCCCTTTGACCTGTTCACGACCGGCCGGTATCCTAGTCCGTTTGAGCATATATACGATACCCCCCAATGGAGAGATTTCTATCAAATTGTATGTGAACCAGTGGCTACTGTGTTCACAAAGGGCATATATCACCCACCCTTAAGGGGCCATAACCTATAAGGTCCAAACTCCAGAAAAAGGGCACTGACTCCTACGCACACACTACAGCACTCCAGCTGTCGTTGACCTTTATTGATAGGCAATAAGACTGGGAGGACAGGTCCTGTGAAGTACAGTCAGTGTCAAAAAACTGGAGTCAACCTGGGAGCTACTACGTGGCTACCATCAGCCTTGGCCAGATGACCTCTGGAGTATGAGAATTCACCCCCTACCTCTGGACGCTGATAGCATCACGGGGTCTGGGCTGATCACGTGGATTGGTCTTGTGGGCCGGAATGGTCACGTGATGTTAGCCATTCATTATGGCTGGATGGGTCAGATAGTGTGGTTCAGAGGGCACGTGGGTAGAATATCCCTTTGTATTACTCATATAGCCTTCAGCACTGGTTACACAGAAGATCTGATATTGTGTAGACACGGTGACAGAATAGTTGTATTGCATACTGATTGTTAGACAAGAGATCTGTGGACATGGAGCACGGCCTACATGATATATCTCTCATCACACAGCAGATCTGTTATCGGTAGACATAATTACACAGGAGATGCACTGTTAGAAGTAAGCACTATTAATTTACATTAGAGGTTTCTGGCAACATTAGTTCCAGCAGCTTTTGCTGTAAATCTCCTGGAAGTGGGTTTGGTTCAATTGTACAGTAGATTCCACTAAAAATATATGCAGCAACCGTCACTGTAAACATTCTTTTCATGTCACATGTAAACATGTGACATGAAAAGAAATTCAGGAGTGAGAGAAGTAAAGAACAATCTCTAAACTCTCCAGTGACGTTTCGTTAGATTCTGATTTAATGGCTACTAATGCTGGACAGAGGCTTAGCAAGTCATATATAGGTTTGACCATAGGGCACAGGACAAAAATTGATTTTATTCAGGAACATCAATTAGAGATATGTAAGGACTTTTACCACAGAACCAGCATTACTCTCAGAACTGATTCACAATCACTCACTAGAGGTCTGCTACCTGAAGGACTTCCTAGCAAATTTCGCCATTTTTTCAAGTTATTACTCTAAGTTTTATTAATCCCAGTCTTGAAGGAGGAAGCCACATATATGAACACCGTTGTAGATAAGGTGAATATTCAATGGAAATTACTGCACTCCTGGAACTGGAAATTATCCATGGTTGACATAGTGAACTATAATTCGCTTTTCTGAGTAAAGATGTAGTCACCCAGTCCCTTTGTAAGCATGTACTACAGTATCGATCTTTATGAGATAGCTTCTTGAAAGTCTAGCCAATATTGAATTTTATTATTGCTTCGTGCGTTCGCAGTCCCCTCAGCAGTCTCATAACAGAGAGATCTATTTAACGATTTTCCCGTTTTTCCTGGTTTTGATCAAGCCAGAGAAGATAATAGGCCGCTACTGAGTACATTGCCCCCACAGCTGGCGATAAGACGTCCTTCTGTCCCAGCGTGGGTGTTCCCAATAACCCTGATGGTGAGTGGGGTAGGTTGGGTACTGGAGTCGCTTGGCAGCTGGTTGGATTAGACTTAAGCTACTGGAGGCCGGACCTTCTCCAATCTTACTGATCGATATGTGAAAAATTTGTGTAAAATAAGGCCCAAGTTCATATAAACTGTTACCATTGCATTGCAAAAACTGGAAAGATAAAAGAATGAATAGATTTAATTAGTGTGAATTTACAGGTTTAATGTTGTCATGTGCCAGCCATTAAGTTACATATAATGATATATGTAGTTAACATTATCAGTGAATTGTCTGATAGCATAGATCTGTAAATTGTATGATTGGATAGGTTCACCTCAAGTCGGCCACATATCTTAAGTCGACCATCTACCTAGTGAAGAAAAAAAGAAAGAATTTCCACATGGATCCACGAGCAGAGAGAATCACTCTTGACCAGTCCGATTGAATAAACGTCCCCCAGATTGGTGGCCGTCTTGAGGTACGTGCCGACCTCAAGTGAAACAATCCATACTTTATAACATGTCAAATGTGGGGCCTCTGTATAGTAATTGAGGAAATTGAATTAACTTTCAGGTCAATAGACCTTATCATTCGACCTTATCATATTGATGTCAGTCACTGTGGTGGTTATCACAGGAGTGTTCTCTTTTGCCCACTCAAGCAATTTCAATTGAAGATCCTATTATAAAAGACAGTCAGCCGAGCCTGTGTAGATTGGCCGAAATGACCTACTGGTGGTGAGCCGGGTCTGGATTGACTAGGTGAGAAGGCTTCTGTGTCAATGCCGATTACACCCAACTCTCAAAGGTTAATTTCTACCTGACTAATACCCCACCGCCTGGTCATTACTGCCCTCAAAGGGCGTCCATCACCCCCCCCCCCCCCAACAAGGTTCCTCTCCCACCCACCCCCACCCCCTCCGTCCAAGCTATCGTCTACATAGTGGCAGTCTCCGACCCCTTTCCATACCGTTGGGCCTCATTTGGGTGATTAGGATGCTTGTCAGATGAGAAAAATCTTGTTACTGCCAGTCCTATGTAGTAGTTAAGCGGATATACAGGCAATTTATGTTGATATGGTGAAGTGGAGAAGGATGTATGTATGTGGAATAATTCCTAAACTTGCGTTGGAACCATTCAAACCAGAGCGGTCTTCTACTAATGCTGACTACTGTGAATGATGTATGATCTTTCTGTGAAGCAAATGTCCACGACCATGGAATATTTTTGCATTGTATTCACCGAGGTGAGGCTGTCCGTATTCAACAATGTCTTATAGGCAGAGTTGAATGCGGACAGGCCTCACCGAGGTGAATGCGATGCAAAAATGTTCCATGGGAGTGGACATTTGCATTTATGTCATGGCCTATGGGGTTAATTTGCTTTTCGATATAGAAAAACAGCTCAGCTCCATTCAAAATCCAAGATGGCAGACCCCATTGAATACAAGCATATTGTATCCCATGCCTCTTATTGAATACGGAGATTCTAGTACTAATCTATAGTGACGTTCGTATCAGCCATGACATAAAAGCTTATTCAGTCGGACTCACGTTCCCGTACCTCACGTGCACGAGCCTTCGTGTAAATGTAATCATTGTCGTCTGCTCGTGTGATTTCGCTCACTTCTGTGGCGGGAACTATAGTCCACCGCCAGATCAGACATGGACATATCCACACCCGACAGAAACCACAAAACTGAAAACCCTAAACCGCTGCTCAAATCATGCCTCATTTTGATTTGGAGATGTGTTACATCAACTGATTGAGGCCAAACCCCCAAGTCCTATTCGGAATTCCTGAATCGCCATTGGACTGCTTTACCGCCTACAACTTTGATGTAAAGCGATGTAAAGCTACAGCCAGTAATACGAAGTTCCCTCCCTTTATAGCATTGGTAATCACTATAAACCTATCAAACGATCAAGCCATAAGATTTGCTTCTTCGTGTTACATTTTTACTTTTGAGTGTTTTGAAATGAATAGTAATAATCTCTGCTCCACACATATTTCCCAATGTTAATGCTACGATTCAGCAACGGCAGTAGCAGCAGCTATGTCTGATGCCCCCTTTTGTGGTTTACAGCACTTTAGACGCTCCTGAGACATCCCTTCCCCTGGTGACATCAGAACATACATATTTCATCCCCCACCCTTTTGGCTGGAGTTAGAGATACCATACAGATGCCAACACGGACTGAGCAGCGGTCCCATGTAGTTGGTTTTTACTCTCTAATTCCTGGAATTAATGTTGACTTCCTCTATTGACGATGTCCGACCAGGGGATTGCAGAGGCCCATTGGGTCAAGCTTTTTGTGGGAATATATTGTAGAATGGTGCGTGTGGCCATGGTTAGGGCACCATGTAGTCCGTATTGATTAGTCCTGGCTGGCCCTGGGGGTATTTACGCTCCAGCGTGGCAGGTTTTATTGTCGGTCTTAACTTAAGATATCTAAAGTGGGGAACTTAAGTTATTAGAACTTGCCTCTAGCTTAAAATGCATGCCGGCACACTGCCATTAGAATTGGCATTTAGAATATCAGTAGCCGGTCCATGGGAAGGGGAGGGGCAGCGTCTCTACATTGAATTCACTTCATAGATTCGATTATCATCGCTGTCCTTGAAAGGATGTCAGCTCTTATCTAGTTCATATATCAGATATTACCTGATTATCAAGTTAATCATTTGGAGAACACAAAATTAATCTATAGAAGAACACAAAATATTGCGATGTCTAAAAGTCTAGAAATGCAGTCTTTTTTTACAATACATACAGAAGGAAGTACCACATGAATGATTTAGTATTGCTGTAGATACCCAGGGCAGTGGTGGATTTAGGGAGTGGATTTTGACTGTAGGTTAAAGATTATTTGCCCCATTTAGGGTGAAATTTAGGCAAAAGTAAGGGTGATAAACCTCCCTTCATACAAAGGTCTGGATTTGCCCCCGAACCCTTCACGTGCAGACATAACAGGTGAGTACAAATATTATAAGCTTAATCTTGGAACTGCCCTCCCCCCACCACACATGACAGTAGGTAGGAGCTGTCACACCCTGAATCATAGATCTGATATGGACACGCAGTAGCATTATGATTTAACTAATTTAGCCCAGCTACACAACCCAACTGCCTGGCCATGCTATGGTCCTAATGACCATACCGGCCTGAAGGGGGCGCCCCTGACATGTCAACAGTACTCTAAGACACCTCCGAGTGCCAAGCGGGACGCTATAACAACTTGCCATGTCATGATAGCTTTATATCAGTTTCCATGTTGAGGTCAGGCAGTATCAAGGTCAGATAGATCCATAATGTGGGTGGCCTGTATGGGTATAGCCATGACTATCCTAAGCTGGTAGCTGACATTAGAGGTTATATCAAAATACACAGTATAGTGTTTTGGACATACACCATTCTTAGGTCTAATTCTTAACCATAGATAGGTTGTCCAGATACTAGTTCAGACTACCACCAGTTTAAAGAACAATCCTACCCTATTTTCATGATAGCGTAGTTTGATGGCATTTGCATCAAATAAAAAGATTCTGGCATGGTTATTGAAATATATGCCACTATTGAGAAGAGCAGCAGGCTTATCAGATGCATCTGACGATGTCACGATTGTCAAAATGCATCTTTGTAGCTATTTTCCCTGGAATGATTTGCTATTCCCTCGACGAATATCAGTAAATAACATTAAAGAAGGTTCCTGTTCAATATCATTATTCTGTATCTTTCTCTATTGTAAATATAACACATTTTGCAACACCTTCCATTGTATAATCAATGCAGCATGTGATGCATTTTGGCAATATTGACGTCATCAGATACATCAGATTAACCTGTTGCTCTGATCCATAGTGACAGATATTTGGCAACCAGGCTAGCATCTTTTCTTTGAAGCAAAGGTCATCAAAAGAAGCTATCATGAAAAAGGGGTAGGGTTTTTCTTCAAGGCTGGGTCTAACAGGGGCGTAGGAAGCCCCCCCTTGCCCCCCCCCTTTTCCTACGCCCCTGCCTAAGTACAGCTTGTCTGGGCCTGTATTATCAGATGCACTCAAGCCCAGTTCTGACATCAAACCTCTCGGTTGCTAAAGTATACACATTTTTCTAATTACAGTACTTAGATCACCACCAGTATCAAAGTACCAGTTGAATGTACGACTTGTACCCTAGTAGAGCCATGAATGATTATGGCAGGCATATATCCATAGATGTTTCAGTCACATAATTATGATCGCAGCATCTTAACTTGTACACTCCTGCGGCAAAGTGTCTAACCTGGGTCAAAGTGTCAGTTGTGTATACTACTTACAGCACACAAGGACAACCCTGCGTCAAAGTGTCAGTAGTGTATACTACTTACAGCGCACAAGCACAGCCATGCGTCAAAGTGTCAGTAGTGTATACTACTTACAGCACACAAGCACAGCCATGCGTCAAAGTGTCAGTGGGTATACTACTTACAGCACACAAGCACAGCCATGCGTCAAAGTGTCAGTGGGTATACTACTTACAGCGCACAAGGGCAGCCCTGTGTCAAAGTGTCAGTGTGTATACTACTTACAGCACACAAGCACAGCCATGCATCAAAGTGTCAGGCGCGTTTACTACTTACAGCACACAAGCACAGCCATGCGTCAAAGTGTCAGTGGGTATACTACTTACAGCGCACAAGGGCAGCCCTGTGTCAAAGTGTCAGTGTGTATACTACTTACAGCACACAAGCACAGCCATGCATCAAAGTGTCAGGCGCGTTTACTACTTACAGCACACAAGCACAGCCCTGTGTCAAAATGTCAGTGTGTATACTACTTACAGCACACAAGCACAGCCATGCATCAAAGTGTCAGTAGTGTATACTACTTACAGCACACAAGGGCAGCCCTGTGTCAAAGTGTCAGTAGTGTATACTACTCACGGCACACAAGGGCAGCTCTGCATCAGTGTCATTCGTGTATACTACTTACAGCACACAAGCACAGCCCTACGTCAAAGTGTCAGTAGTGTATACTACTTACAGCACACAAGGACAACCCTGCGTCAAAGTGTCAGTGGGTATACTACTTACAGCGCACAAGGGCAGCCCTGTGTCAAAGTGTCAGTGTGTATACTACTTACAGCACACAAGCACAGCCATGCATCAAAGTGTCAGGCGCGTTTACTACTTACAGCACACAAGCACAGCCATGCGTCAAAGTGTCAGTGGGTATACTACTTACAGCGCACAAGGGCAGCCCTGTGTCAAAGTGTCAGTGTGTATACTACTTACAGCACAGCCATGCATCAAAGTGTCAGTCGCATATACTACTTACAGCACACAAGCACAGCCCTACGTCAAAGTGTCAGTAGTGTATACTACTTACAGCGCACAAGGGCAGCTCTGCGTCAATGTTACATCCCGATATTTTAATTTCTTTTGTGTTTTTTTTAATTTTGTCTTATTGATCTTAAACTAGATATCTAAAAAGTTCAGATGACATTAACACTAAACAGAGCTGTGCTAAAATAAAAGTAAATACAACTCTTTATCATGGAAGGTCAGTCTTCCTTAATGCAGTTCAGTAAGTGCCCATCTGGCCGTCTCCGGTTTCCTCCGGTGTCCGGGAGAAGGCTGTAGGCTGGAGCAGCCCAGAGTCAAGGGTCGGCAGGCAGGCGTCCTGGGAGGATGACGTCCAGAGGAAGGGGTCTCTGGCCACTAGACAGGTTGTGGGTCGGGGGATAATGGTGTGCAGATAGGATGACCCAGCGTCTCAGGAAGGGTCCCTCAAACTGCCTCCTTGGCCAGTAATCCTATCCTTCCCTTCATCTAGTTTGGGCACTACTTTACTTACGCTATTGAGAGTCCCCAACAGTCCCCTGACTATTGTAGCCTACTGCCCAACAGTCAAGGGGCTTATGAAAGATATACCTATGTTCAATTGTAAGGAATATATAATAGCTATGTCATGACCTAAGCACATTCAAGTCATTGCTACGAAAAGAATTCCAACTGAGCATTGTCAAAGGAAAATGGGTTGGTCAAAATTCTCTCCTTATTTAAAGATGGAACTGCGAAATGCACTTGCCTAGGACTACCCAAGACAGTGTTTAATGGCTCATAGCAGCAGATGTAGCAGATGTTCTTCTACATGGTACTTTACCTGCCTGTGGGACTGCTTCAATGCACACATCATGCCAAGCGGGGGGTGGCAGTGGCTGTGCCAATCATGATAGCATCACAAGATGGGAGAGTGTTAGAGATGATCTTATTCCCCGGTCACTGCTAATCTCACCATGGTTACCTAGACTCCCCTGGAGCAGGCGCCCAGGGTTTAATCCCCGTCACTTCCGTCTTTGACCTCTCCATCCCATGCTGAGGTCAGCGTTTGTCCCGCTAAGACGACAGGTGTCGCTGCGGGCGTCCTGCTGGTTTCCCAACGTCCCAACTGGGGTCGCTAATCTGTCAGGCGGTGCTCCGGGTCCCGGCGTGCGCTAATTGCTTCATCCCAGCACGCTGGGTACCAGCGCTGTTCCCAGCGACACCACGCGTTATTCATCACCGGCTATGCTACTTCCGGTTGATCACGTGGGTTGATGGATGCGCCATCTGGCGACGTTGTGTACACACTCGTTACTCATAATATTCCTACGCGTGCGCCTCACAACACAACTTCCCCCTCTGCCATTGCAATTGAAAGCTGGGCTTGGGGTAAAGGATCAACAGGCCGTAACAGTGATTCTCGATCTGAAGCAACAGGCGGGCATTCTAAGTCTACCGATACTGTTCCCCTTTTGTAAACAACTATTTAACAGAACTCTTGAGCAAGGATTGGAGGCTCACTGTTAGCTATTATTTTCAGTAGACACATGCCTAACACTTTCAAAATGCTTAAATCTGTCTTGTAATAGTTGTTAGGCCCATGGACACTTAACATATTCCCCCGTGTGTGTTGGCATTGTCGTCCTACCTTATACTTATAGCGCTGACTCACTACACTCAACTCAAACTTGTCATATAGGCCTAGGCCTAATCCTCACTGCACAGACTAGTCATCATTTCCATGTACTACTCACTAAGAATACATGCATGGTACAACTCATACTTTCCATGTACTACTCACGTGTACTATACATATACACATATCTAGTCCATGCATTACACTTTGTGCATTGTTACCATGATGTAAGAAGAGGCTAGGGGGGGGGGGCCTTGGCCTCCTCTCCCAATAAAAATTGCTTCCCACCCTCTGTGTTAGATTCTAACTACATTGAAAATGCAACATGTGCAACTCATCATTTCCATGTACTCCTCACTGTGCATACAAATGGGTCTAGACCCCTAAATTCGACAGGGTGACATAGCCATTTCTTAAATTCGACATGTGACATGGAGCTTAGTGACAAGAGCATGGAGGAGTAAAAAGTTAGTGACATGAGACATGGTCTTATCTTAAAATCGACATGTGACATGAAGCTTAGTGACAAAGACATGGGAAAATAGAAATCTAATGACATGTGACATTGCCTTTTCTTAAAATCGACATGTGACATGGGGACCCCCCATCTAGACACCCATACAACTCATACTATCCAGGTCGACTAGTCAAATCCACTCAAGATAGTCAGAAACACAACTTTAATAGGTATAGGTCCTAGCCATTAACCACTCAGGCCTACACACAACCCAGACGTTTTCATTAAAATGTCAACTATATAGCTACACTACTCAAAACATCAGGTACATATTACTGTACAATATGCTCAGATCAGACAATTCCTGTCATCACGCGCCGTCCACGACGTAAACCGTCACGAGACGTATTAGGGAGATTTAGCAACCATGACGTACGTCATCTTTTTCTTGTTTTTACGCAGACGTACCAGTGCTGTAGGTATGCTGCACGTCTGCGTTATATTGCCCACGCAGTGCTTGCTATAAACCTCCCTACTGTCAACACATCGTGGACGTAACTGGTCCGCTGGGCCCTCTGGTGTCGACCCCGTTACCGACCGGTGGGTGGCGTGGTGAGATGACGGCGGACAGGCGGCGTGCATGTGGGGCGGCACTTGTCAGGGCTGAGATTGTTTGTGCACGGACGGTAATTAGTAACACTGATTTGAGGCAACACGTCATTATTTCCGGCAGTCGCTCCCTCCTGACCCGTCTAAATGACTTCCGCTTCGGTCTCAGACCGACTTAGTAGACGCTGTGGGTCTAGACCGTGTCTTAGTGCGCATGCTTGGCCAGAATGGCGTCTTGTGTAATTTCACCCGTAAAATGCACCCAATGGCGCACAACAATGAGGCATGGTTGAGTGGAGGGAAAAAGAGTAGTGATATTGTTGTAAAACATGGCATGAATTTCATCAGGGACGGGTTATGGGAATTAACATTTATAGCATGGGTGGGCATCTTTTTGGTATCGGTATTAGTCACGATCGTGCTTACTCAGCAATAAAGGACATCCATTGTCACACCAATCTAATCTATCAAAGCACCAGTATAATTTGTTAATACATACATCGTATGAGTGCCATCTAAAAGCGCCGAAGTGCCTCACATGTCAGAGACCACTTGGGAGCCATACAGAAGCCAGTATTCAATATTCCTGGACCTTGTGGACGAACGGTTGTTCAAAGTGTCTGGGATGACCACAAAGCCTGTCTGTGGAAAACATAGAGGAAATTCTTTTTGGTAGGCCAAATATCAACGTTCAGGGGGAGAAGTATTGGTGGATTTAGACCCCGCGTCCCTTCCTTTTTGGCAATAGTTAATAGTTTTAAGGGTTTATTTGTCCCTTTTCAAACCCACATTTAATAAAAAAAAACACACACACAAAAAAAAGGATCTTAAACAGGGGCGCGCCCAATCCTAGATCCGCCACTAAAAGGCAGCAACCACAAAAAAGATACACATGTTTCGTGGCCTACAGGCTATCTAAATTTTGGGGGAACTTTTCACGAGTGGGAAGCTCAGGAATCCCATGCATTCTATAATTCAGTTTTAGCGATTTTAAGAAAAAGAAAATCAGCCCCAGCCTTCCACCCTTGCCCCTCCTACCTCACACCTATGGTAGGCCAGAAGCCTTGTGAACTTGCAAAGTTGTTGTGGTGTGTATGGGAGAGAAGGGACGACACTTAACCCTTTGAGGGCAGAGCAAAATTGGTTGCCCTGGCCATGGGGACGGCCTCTGAAAAAAGTATAGTTCCTAGAGGACGAGCCTATTTTCAATTCCTATAGAAATCTTATATAATGGGCATCGATTATAGTCGATGCTAGGCCTATCATGGTGTTGAATATAGTCTACGCTAGGCCTGCCATGGTGTCGACTATAGGCGATTCTAGCCCTCAATGGGTTAGGTGGCTGGCGGGGATAGACTGAAAGTAATTAGATTTTGGCCATATTCACACCAGAAACCCTAATGATTTGTACATTTCATTTGTGCAGAAATAGTAGGGGGGGGGGGGTCCCATGCATATTTTTGAGATACAGAAGATTCAACCCTATATAGGAGCATATATAGTGATTTTTCACATAAACCCCCAGATTCTTATCCAAAAATAATTAAATTTTGTTTTAACTCTTTCAGCACTTAGAACTTCATCATATCTGTTCAGTAGATACAATGTTGACATAGGGTCTTGGGCATATTTTTAAGATTTTGGATGATTGGAATAATAATTGTAAGGATATGGTTAGAATAGTGACATCTAGTTTATATAGTCAGCTTTGTAGGTGGTCATAAACAGCAGCCCCCATGGCTCATATGTAATGTCTCTGCCTTACTCACAAGTGATCCAGGGTTCAAATCCATGCCAAGCCCCCCTGTATTTTGCACATTTCGTTCGTCCATAATGTCAATGTAGCAGAGAGAGCCCTGGTGTCCAAATGCTGAACTAACAATCCCCGCTAGCCACCTTAATACTTATCTTTGTTGTTTCAGGACGATATCCTCGGCCAGCAGCAGGGACCAAGGCGGCGCGTCATGCAGCCCCCCAGCTCAACTGTATCCGCGTGGAGCAAACCCCAGCCACTGAGCTACTCACAGAGTTGCTCAGCGACCTACTTACCGCCGACCTCTGAGCACAGGTACATGCACACACTGATAACCTCAAAAATCCCAGGTTGTCTTTTCATTTGGCACCAAGTGTAAGCTCCATTTACCTGTGTGGAGGTGGTCTCCATAAGCTCTTCCGGTAAAATCTGATAATTAGGACTTTACTCCCTTGAGAGAGCTCCTTCTGTTTTGTGGCTGCTCTGATAAGAAATAAAAAGATGAATCATGTCTCTCTTGAATTTCTTAATTGTAATACACATGTTTGTGGCATTAAGAATAGTCATCGACCGCTTGGCCTAAAGAAGGAGATACATGAGAAATATGGCCGAGGAACCTGTAGCTTAGCAATGTCAATGTTATACCAAGCATATAAGATGTGTCTTATACGTGAGGATGGATCCCTACTGCGCCTTGGAAACAACGATTATATAGAGCAGTACTAAAATGACCAAAATGTGCCTCTAGGTAAGCCCTATAGTTGGGTGTGCATCCTAGAGGGTGAGATGCACCTTTTAAAGCTGCTGCAAGACGTGAAATATAAAGAATTTTTGATTTGGGTATATCTACAATCAGCCCACTTGCTTGTGTGTACTGTTCACATCTCAACCAATTCTGTGTTTTAACCATGCTAATTTCAAAGAAATAGATGTCTAGAAATAAAATGCTTCCAGTATTTTATCTTTGTTGAAAAGCATGTAATTGCATCAGTTCAGTAGTGCCACCTGTAGTTAGGAAATCAGACTGTTGTGTTCTATTGCAATGACTCCTTCCCAAACCAATGCAGTTTACCTTCCCACCAATGCAGTGAGCACAGTTGAACATTGTATTTTTCACTGTATGTATTACCCCCACTCCTTACTAGATTAAACATCATGAAATTGATTGGAAAGTGATGTACAATCTTCTGAGAAATCAAAAGAACGCATACCACGTCTTGTAGCAGCTTTAAGTGGAGTATTGCGGTATTAGTATTCGTCAACTGACAGCTATGTAAAGCTTTCAGTGTTTATTACTCTCACTTCATGTATAGCATCTCAATGCACTGTACCATAAAAGGTCACAAATTAGCCGACGTCTTATAGATTTTGTTAGGTTTCCTATCTTTAAGTTGCTGCAAAAGTCTAATAACACACGTTTTCTCACGGATTTGGCAAGCACTCTAACTGCTACGAGGGGAATGTTGGTGTAAAAATATCTGATAGCAATGAAACTCAAATTGAACTGGCCATAGCTATAGATTGCGTGCTGCCTGATTTACAAAAGTTACTTCCCTCTGATATCGTTTCTCTAGGGGCATTCATTCTCCTGCACTCCAGCACTTAAAGAGTTTCCTACCCTGGTTATATTGGCCCCAGACATGTTCTCCCTCGGCTCTATTGGTTTTAGACGCGCTGTATTTCTTACTTTGCCTTATTGCCTTTAGTGATTTGCACAATCAGCAAATAATGTTTTTTTGCATGATATTTGAAATCATCTACTTTTGCAAATGCGTGACTCTTGTGTTAGCTAGAAGGGAAGTATCTGAAATGTATTGAAACTTCAAAGGTAAACAGTTCATTTTTCTATACCCGGTAGTTAGAGCAACTTTCTCTCCCTCTCTCTCTCTCTCTCTCTCTCTCTCTCTCTCTCTCTCTCTCTCTCTCTCTCTCTTTTCTCTCTCACTCTCTCTCTCTCTCTCTATCTATCTATCTATCTATCTATCTATCTATCTATCTATCTCTATTTTAGGGCCAACCAGATAGTGGAGTTTAAGACTCTTTTCGTGTGGCCATTTCATTGATTTGGCTCTAAGGCCAGCACCCATAACACGTCTGACCAAGTCAAGCCATGGGTGGGTGCCAGGCCATAGCGTGACCTTCCTGTCCTTTCTTTAATCCTATTGGTTCAGGCAATACCATGGCGTCACAGTGGAAAACCCACGTCACTTCGGTCAGAGGGTGGCGTCCCCTAGTGCCAGATATGGCACAGCAATCAGGTATATGCCCGGGAGGGGAGGGTTTTAGCTCTACCATTTTTCCGTCTGTGCTGACCCCTTGCTGTTAATCCCAGATTTGCTTCACTACGGTACAGAGCCATTCAAGCAGTATTGAAAAGGCCATATATAATACTACAATCCTCTAGATCATTCTCGGAACTCTGAAGTTATAGTAGTCGGTGGCGCACTGCTGGCCAGATCATACATTTTGCCTTTATTGCCTGTTTGTGGGTCTGCTGAAGAAAGACCTTGCATATCCTTTTTGTACTCAATATTTCTTCAAAATGATAATGGACACTGTATAATATGAGGTTGGGAGAGCCTTTTAGAGTGTGAGAATAGCCACTACCCCGTCCCACGACTCCCGTCCTCTGTGTCTGAAATGGTCTACAAGTCGTGACCTATTCGTGGGGTTTAGTGGTAAGTGATTTCACAGCTATTGTGTACATTAAGAACACGATTACCCCCAAAAGGAAAAGAAATGCTGAAAACATTTCGACTTGAAAGTCCCTTGAAGTCCATCGACCTTTCAAATCAATCATTCTATTTCATTTCGCAAGAAGGATCTTAATTCAAAGTCCTGCCTGAGCCTTAATTTTCCCCACTTTTCTCGCGAATTTCCTTCCCTTTCCAGACCGCAGACAACAGAGCTTTTTTTTTTTTTTTTTTAAATTGCCGTAAATTTCAAAAGGTTTATAGGGCCCTTCTCCCCGAAAGGTAATTAATCTTACCCTTTTTCATCCCCTCAACGGATTATCACACATTACTGCTTCCTCATTCAATCCTTCAATGTGGCTTACTGGGATTATTTGACCACAGCTCTTTTTACTTCCCATTTCCACCCAGATAACGCAATATTCAGGCATTTTCTCTCGTGATCCGTACGTATTCATGATGAGGTACCAACTCTTTCGACCTAATGATCGTATTCACTGGGGTACCCTACTGTTGCCTTGTTGATATATATGGCAGATCCACAGTGCATCAAGATCTATTTGCCACTAGACCATGTATGACAACATTGTTTTGGCCATGGGACATCACAGTTAGGTAATGCACTGTTGATATATGGCACTATGTCCTTTATATGTATGATACCTCACCTGAAGGGACAGCCGTGTCTGGTCTAATGTTGAGATCTTTTGTCGGTGCTGCATTCTTGCATCAACCAAGATCTATGGTGTTTTATCTAACGATTTGGGCTTGGACAGTGCTTTTTCCTTATAACTCGCGGTGCATTATCCAGCCATAACCGCACTCTGAGACCTTTTCTGCGTCTTCAAGATGGTGCTGGTTTCAATCTGGACATGTTAATAAATTGGCGAAGTATACAAAGTCAACTACGCCATACATTTCCAGTTAAAACCGTTCAGGGTTCAACGGGGAATCGATCCCCAGCCGCTCTGGCAGGAGACAAGCTCGCTGTCCACTATACCCAGCTGACCTGTGCTAGAAACCCATGTACATGAAGGATATGAAAAAGTTTTCCGACATACCTGATGTTTACACACCTCGTTAGCATAGAATCCAATGGTGCCAGGTGGAGTTATTAACAGAGAAACATCCTTAGATATCCTATATGAACATGCCATGCCTAAATTCGCCATTTTGTTCAAAATAAATAAGAATCCATTGATTTTCCATAGCGATACGTGTCGGCACCCGCCCCATACGGCCATTCCTTGTTCGACACCTAGTTGACCTAGTTCTTACATCCGGGCACCTCCCAGCTTCGTCAACAAGACGAAATGGCTATGTGCGTTGGATCGCTATGTAAAATCATTGGATTCTCATTTATTTCGAAGAAAATGGATACAAAATGTAGGCGAACACCAACTAGAGATCGTATATTTGGCGGTGCTAGAAGTACAGGACTTGACATGCTTGGATTCACCCGAAAAATGTGTGTAATTGTGGAGGTGTGTCGGGAAGAATCACAACATGGCCACGGCGGTTTGGCAAAGCAAGCGGATCACATGCACTTCTCCTGGATTTATTATGGGGTTATAAGGTAAGAATTAAATACAAAATGGAGAAATATGTTAGATAAATGCCTTAATCAAGTTATGAGACAGCACTCATGGGTTTATGGTTCAATATTCCACTCCCCGCTGCGCGGGTCGTGGAATATTGAACCATAAACCCACTCGCGCTGTCTCATAACATCGATTAAATGCTACATAATACGCTCCCCAAGTACTTCCATGATACACTATTGCAGTCAGTGAGGATGGCCTATTCAGGCTCACTGTATTGATGCATCATAAAGGCAAATGAAGACGAATCCCTCATGCATGATGCTATCATTAAAGTGCTAATGATGTAGAACAGTCGCTAATTCATCATCACTGGGTTCCCAATAGCTATTCTGTAAACCTAAGTGCTTTTTGATGTGGTCCATAGAATTACTTTCACCGATAATTAATTCCTTCACTACCAGCACTGCCTCATCCTTTTTCTTGAAATCTGCGTGAACAATAAAAAGTGCCCTACTACAAGGAACCAAAGCAATTAGAAGTGATTCATATTAACAGTCCTTTACTGGTGTTATTTTCTTGTTAGGGGAAGACTGGGGTCCTTGTCATACAGAATTTGATTACATTGTCAGTGTAATGTTATGTGCTCGTGTCTCCTGTTTACATTCTTTCATTGATATCCTGTCAAGTTCGTGGGTTCATCCAATGGAAAGAGAGGTAATTTGTGTCTTAACTGTGTGAACTTAATCATGTCTTTTATGAAAATGCATTAGAATTTTAGACGATGGATCACATTTAGACGAGTGGTCATTTTTAACAACAGTGGGGGGGGGGGCTTTTGAGCGAAAAAACCTGCTCGCCACTAAAAAATAAAAAAAGGAGGGGGACAGAAAAATTTTCGCCATGTGTGTGCAGAATTTCACCAACCCTCCCTGTTGTTAAAAATTAACCACTCCCTTAGCTCAGCACATTGAAGGGATTCCATGTACATTGAACACTGGCTCACCAACCTTCTCCCGTGTATAAGTCTAAGTGGGAAGTTAGATTGATAATACTCTGACTGCATGTGTGCTACATGCATAGCTCTTATTGTAGACCTGATACATACAGAACTGGCACAGTGTGGTACCAATCAGTCTCAGATGCCAAGTTATCCGCACACTACCTGCCAACATCCACTTGGCAGGGCCCTGAAGCCTATTGGTATCCCAAGATCTGCCCTATCCCAGTAAAGGATTTCCATAAAAGTGGCTGTTCTACAATGTCACCCTTAAAGGGAAGAAGCATCGTGTTTTCACGTAAGTTACTACGTCCTGTGTTTGTTCTAATGGATGTGGTGATTTTTGGTTAGAGGCCCCCTAGTTTTGCATTTACTGATATTCATTTTGCAGCGCTGGTGATAATTTCTATAACATGGACCTGTATAACTATCGTGGTGGAACATTTACATCTCCGGTATTAGAGCTTTACCTTAAATTTAGTCCAAATGTCCAGAGGACGAGAGTACAAGTCATGTCTTAGAGAAAAGTTAGCCTGCTTCAGCTGCCAAGTGTTCAGTTGAATAAGTTGCCAAAGGCAATCCCATTACATGTAATGGAAGCAGAGTAGATACGCATAAAGAGTCACATAGTCGAGTCAAGTCAAAATTCTGTATTTATACTGCAGCAGGGGGACGTGTATTGGTCCGAGTTGTCCTACTACAGTGCATAATGTTACAATAGCCATTATGGAATGTATGCTTAAATGTACTAAACAAGTACTCATCATAATTACTTATTGGTCAAGAATCATTATAGCAGCAATAATCTTATTACTGCTAATATCATATTGAACAACAGTCAATATATGAGCATTTTCTTATTAAGTCATAGCTTATACTAAGTTAGTAACATGTCTGGATGGTGGTACCCAGGCAAGGAAACGGAGCGGGGACAGGGAAAAGAAGGCGGAGGAAGTTCTAAAACCAGCTACACATGGATGACATATTACTCGGATAAATCTTTTAATAATCTTCTTTTGATCACCATCAGGGATTCAGACTGTCTAAGCAATATAGAAAAAAACATTCCATAAATGTGATATTGTGTGTATATAACTTTGTATTGCCTTTGCTAATTTTAGCCAGGATACCTTGACCAGGCAAGCATCATGCTGTCTGGTTATAAGGTTTCTATCATCTAAATGTGATTCTTTTTGGGCATATTTAAAGGCATCACAACTTAAAACTATATGGCGTCTTAATTGTAAAGAATGTATGCCGCTGAACTCTTTTAAGAACTCCTCATCCTTATATTTATGCTGAGGATATTTTCAGCAGTCTGGTTAGTGTGTTTTCCAACCTATCCAAACCTGTTTTGTTAGTACACCCATAAATTTAACTAGCATATTCAATGGCAGGTAGTACCATGGTTGTTATCACAAATAAGGTTTTTCCTTATTTTAGATAAAAGGAAGGTCTTGTAAGACATACTATTGAAAAACACATTGCAATTTTTTTTCTAAAATTTAAGTGTACATCCAGTTCTACACTCAGGTATCTATAGTTATAGGTCTGTAGTAATTTCTCAGTACCATAGACTGCATACTTAGTTTTTCCTATGTTTAAAGACAATTTGTTCTTTTTGCACCAGTTGGCCACATTGTCAAGGTCCTGGTTGATAAGCCAAACAGTTTCCACATTGGGCTCGTCATAAGTGCAAAAAAGAGGAGTGTCATCAGCATAAAGCTGACAATCCATATAAACCAGTGAATTGTGTAAGTCATTTATGTAGATCAAAAATAATAATGGCCCTAAAATGGAGCCCTGAGGTACACCGCATTTAATAATTAACTCATTAGAGGTACATCCATTTACCCTAGTTTACTGATTCCTGTCTGCAAGATAGGATTTAAACCACAGAACAGGCTTCATTAAGTCCAATTTTCTGTAAATTTTTGCATAATATGCCGTGGTTTATTGTAACAAAAGCTTTGCCGGAGTCAAGATATGTAACAAGGGTGGTAGTCTTGTTTCCAATGCCTTGGTAGATGTGGTCAGTCAAACATTGTAGCCCAGAGAGCATTGAGTGCTCTGGTCTAAAACCATGCTGCTTAGAATTAAGTATATTTTCATATAATAAATGTTCTAAAAGCTGTGTATGTATAACTTTTTCACAAAGTTTAGAAATCAGGGGTGATATAGATATTGGCCTAAAGTTATTTACACATGACTGATCACCAGACTTTGGAATAGGGGTAATAACTTAAGTTTTCCAGCTAGTTGGGGATTTGGCAGTACAAATAGATAGATTAATTACATGTTGGAGATGGCTTGGCAGTGCCTCTAATGTATCTTTAAGTACAAATGTCGTAATTTCTTTAATACTAGATGTTTTACTTATTTTAATCCCCTTAATGACCTTTTTGATTTCATCTAGATTGGCAGGTCTTAATGAAAAGGTGTTACTAGCTTCATAACCCTGATAATCCCATGTGGCACTCATACCTTCTGCTAGTTTAGGTCCAATGTTTCTGAAATATGCATTAATGTAGTCAGCAGTCTCGGTAGGAGGAATTGGTGTGTTATTCTCATGATTAGTTAAATTAACCACATTGTCTTTGGATTTTGGTTTCACAACACTAGCTATCTCTCTGCAGTACAACTTGGGATTGTTCTTATGCTCTTTAAATTCTTTTTTAAGATATACCCCTAACCCACGTCCTGTTTGCACCTCACCTTTGTAATTTAATGTTTTTCTATCCCATCTTAACAAATTATAACCATCTAAGTCAACTAGGGCATTGGGTACCTTATCATGGAGCCAGGTTTCTGAAATAGAAAGGCAGTCTATGTCAGCATCATTGAATTCCAGCTTTAATTTTAAAATGTTGCTGGGTATATTGTGTACATTCATATGACAGACAGAGATCCCTCTGGTGTCATTAAAGAACTTCTTATTAGTCATTTGAATCAAAAGTAAATGATATCTGCAGCTGTTCCACTGTGTACCAGATTAGAGAATCCACCACCAGGCCCCGACCCCCCCCCCCAAGGACCTCCCCCAAAGGCACCACCACCATAGATATCAAAACAATAAGGAAATCCATGAAACCCGCATCTAGTGCTCATCGTGGAATAGTAGTTTTGCTAGAGAAGGGATTGAGCGAGAGAAAAGTTTTTTAATTAAACAAACAGGATTATACATAACTGGAAAAAGATAGATCTTATAACTGCATAAGACAGACAATACAGAGGTGTATTGTATGTGTATTCTGGAGAAAATCAGTATAGTTTTAAGGATACCATAGCAAGGTGAATTTTATACACGGCTATAAGTGTATTGTGGTACCTTAAAAACAAAGGTCATAGCAGTAAAGCACGAGTAGCAAATGTCCAGAGAGATGCTCATTTATACAAAACTTGACATCGGACAGTCCTAGCCCATGCCGTGATATAGAGTCACATTTCATATACTAATCACTCAGTGTTGTGGAACTATAATATCGAGATGTCTATGTATAATGTTTTTAATCAATATATAGTCCGTGATCGCGCCATGGTATAGGGCCACTTTTTATATACTACTCATTCTATATTGTAGTGCTATAATATTCCTCCATCATAGCGAGTTATACGGCCTCCTATAAAGACTGTGTATCATGTCAGCATTTTCAAAAATGAATAGAAAATTACATGACATCCATATGTTACTTTATTGATATGCCGACTGATCTAAGTGCATTGGGTAGTGCAAATTTAAATCAAATAACATCATCACATGTATGAAATCCAATTCTGAGTTCGCATACCCTAGGCATCATAAAATATTATGCCTTTTAACCAAGCCATAATACTACATTATTTTGTAAGGTATGTCATAACGTTTCTTCAATGGTCATTAGATAGGTAGAATTGTCCTAATTCTGTTTAACATGGCAACCCTGAACGTTCCATGATATCATAGGGAACATATGATTTACCTTAAAAACTTCATATCATAATCTTTCCCTATTTTGTTTGAACTATTGTGTAGAAGTCCTTGGCTTATTGTCAGTGCTGGACTACATCACTTAAAATTTCCACCCATGGTCCAAGTTATAGCAGAATTGAGGACGTGAAGGCCATTAGACAATTGTTATACAATTGAGTTTTGGTGGTCTTAGACACAATTAATATGGAAGGGCCTAATCTCTTTTGCAAAGTTAACTCAAAAATATGCACATTTTCTCATCCCTGAGATTGAAAGAAGATAAAGCTAAAAAACGTTTGCTGTCAACCATGAAAATTTCCCTGTTATTCTGTCAAGGTAAAATCAAATTTTGCTGTAATTTTCATTTTTCACTGTCAATCTGTCAACGCTGATATTTTTCCTGACAATCTGTCAACCTCGGGAAACAAATAAGTTACTGGTACAGCTGTTATTTAGTATTATCATTAACACTTTAAGGGAAGCTCATGCATTGACGCATCGTGCAGACCAATGGGTGTAACACACAAATGTATCAATGACCCTTAAAGGGTTAACATTATTGTCTAACACTTTAAGGGCCGCTGATACAGGCGTGAATCCTTGGTCACCATTAGGGATCAATGAATTGGCAAGTCTGCTCGCTAACACTTCATTAGGGCATCATGCTCATCAATTGGCATGACGCACCATTGCTGCGCATGGCCCTTAAAGGGTCAATACTAATGCATTTACCTTTACTCATGTGGGAGGGCCCATTGGTCGTCATGATGCAACAGGGGTACTCACCATTACTCACCAGGGATGCATTCATGCACCATGACGACCAATGGGCATGATGCATTAGTGGCCCTTAAAGGGTTAAGGGTAGCTGTCTTAAATATACATGGTTATTTACAGACTGACAGTGGAGAAATAAGTATTGGCAGAGGAAAAATCAGAATTGACAGTGGAAAAATCAGCATTGACAGATCGACAGTGGAAAAATCAGTATTGACAGTGGAAAAAAATCAATGTTGACAGCAAAACATTTTTATTGACTTGACAGATTGACAGCTAAAAATTACCTGTTTGACACCAATACATTTTCAGCTTTATATGGTTTCCCATGTTTTGTATAAAATAATGTTAGTTTTTGACAAGTTAATTTTTTAAAGGTGTGGCCCTTCATGACTTCTGTAATTTGGAGATAATTAATAAAGGCACAGTGCTCTTTGATAAAATGTGTACTTTCAGTGTCTCTCATAGAGCATACGCATCACACAGATAGCTATACATTAAATATTCTACCTATTCAGACGTACAATATACATATATTTGCTGTGCGGTTAAGCGTTTTTCCACTTAAGTATTTAAATCAATAACGAATCCCATTTTGATACGTCTACACCTATTAAAGGAGTGCTTTGCTGTCTAACTGGGTAATATAAACATGTTAATAAAGTGCTGACTGTTTCAAGTCATTCTGAGGCATTTCATGCTTATTTGACTGTAACAAAAGCCGTGCGATCAGAGGAAAAGTTTAAAGGAATTACGCTCTTGTCTCATAACTATACTTTCGAATTATTATAGATGGCATTTTCCCATCCTCTCCCAATCAGTTGATTTTTTTTTTTGTTCTCACGCTTCCTTTCTCGAATGAAATATCCAGGTTTTATGCGTTATGAAATAATTTTCTTACAAAGTGTATTCCAATAAAAGGGCCATTTCATAATTCAAAATGTTTGTTATAAACCTATGGGAAAAGGCCCCAGTAATGCAGGCACTTCACACCTGTAGCCACGCCTGTACAGAGCACCTGCAGCATAAAGCTGTAAGGGGATATGTAAGGTGGGCGAGCAATGTTATCAGATAACGTCAATCACATCAAATGTCAGTAAATATAGTAGTGCTCCTGTGAAGCATGGAGCTCAGATATCATTATTGCCTTCTTGACAAGCTGTGCTGGCTGTCACCCAAATGTACTCCTTATACTGGCCCCCGCGTTACTTACATTATTAGGTCTAGGTAGTTCCTGTGTGCTTATGCAGCACTTATCGACAATGTACCTTGTGTAGGTTATGAGGCGTTCTATATCAAGATTAAATAGTGATGGATGCCAGTCGTGGTTCAAGTCGAAAGGCAGGGGGCCAGGATTCCCCATCCTCTTCTTTGAGAGAATTTTCTGATGATTATTGCGTTCTTCTACAGCCACGCCACGCAGATTTTCAGAATGTTTCTGGACACCCCCCACCCTTTCAAGATTCTCAGGTACCCTCTGTAGGCAAAAAGCATCCGTCTCCAGCTCACGTCCCAAAACATGAGAAGGCCACCATGTGGAGGGCCTGTTCTAGAGCTGCTCACTGGGTTGTAGAGCAGCTCTCACCAATGCGTGTTCTCTACTCATCAGGACATGAGTGGGAGGGGGGGGTGGGAGCTTCCTCTCGTGTTAACTCTGGAATTAGTTTAGCCTGTTTATTTGGCTTTCATCCCATGAGATTGGTTCACAAAACACCCCTTATTATCAGAGATGCCGAGAATCGAGCTTGCCTGTTTACAAAGGCGCTACCCTTTGCAACAACACTTCTTCTTTAGTACGTCAATTCATTACAGGCTTTTTAAGATCGACCCAGACAGTATCACGTTATAGGCATAGAGCCCACTTGGGAATATAAGAAAGAGAAGGTATTATTTAAACTATGAATAGTATATATGGTGGTTTTACCTTCTTTCTTTCACGATCGCTAGAACAAAATAACTCGTGATGTACAACTAACTTATCTATACACTTCTAACTACCTTATCTATACACTTCTGTTTTATATTACCTTCTCTGGGCCAGTCATTCCTCAGCCATAACAGTGGGGTGTTTCAGAAGCAGGACATGATAATGAACATTAAATATCTGTTTCTAAAACTGTTAGATTCTAAACTTACAACTGCAACCATTATCATCTCTCGCCAGTCATATAGTTATAGACACAGTAAGATAATGGTAATGCTTTAGAAACACATGCAGTTATAAGCCTACAATCACCATTAAAACTGCTATCATATCTCCTTATGACTGGTTGTAAACATTACCTGCTTCTGAAACACCCAACAGTGAGCACAGAGCCAAATCAACGTGAGGGAGCACTAGTGATATATGTATATAGTATGTTGAGTGGGAACTATTTCAGAGAGGAACTTTCTGTATGGTTATAACTGCAAATAACTAGTTCCTACGACCACCCTGCATGTGTGGGCTGGCACAAATACATCTCATGACAAGTATCTGTTGATCAATAAATTATGCAATGTGTTGTTCTAGTGCCGGCCTAAATATTGCAATTCAGGAACGAACCAAGCGACACACCAAGCGACCAAATGTGCCATAATATAAGGGGGGCCTGGCTAGAGGGTCCCCACGTCACATGTCGATTTTTAAGAAATGCTCCTGTCACATGTCACTTAAATCCCCATGTCCCCTGTCACCTCTAAGAACCTATCATGTTCCATGTCGAATTCAAGAATGCTCTTATGTCGTGTCCCTAATTCGTTGCCTCATGTTATTAAGGGCCATGTCACATGTCGATTTTATAAGAAATGGACATGTCACCGTGTCGAATTTGGTGATCCAGATCCTCTATAAACCCAGACCCCACGATATGCCCAAAGTATCGGCCCTAAAGCAAGGAGTGTGGGTGACTGAAATACTTGGCAGGGGAGAGAAAGAAGGCTCTGAGAGTGGATCGAAATGGTCCAAGGCTGGCTAGGTTCATATAGCCATAGTGTGTGAAAATGGCGCCTGGATGATTTTAGTGGGGACGGAATGCGGAGGACAGCGTCCCCTAAGTACGAGGAAACGCAGGAAGGAGTGTGGGCCTGCGACCGGAAGTGGGGTATCGGGATGAGGCTCGGGCTATGGAGAAGGAGGAGGAAGAGCCCGCGGGGGACCGTATCGATTACGGCGGGCGGTGTGATAGCGGAGATAGGCGGGGCTTTGTTGATCTGCACCCTTATCTGGGCGGGTCAGTGCCTCCGATATCCAGGCTGGGTCTAATGGACGCCGCCCCACCACGTCTCTTATTTATGTCGGCTCCACGGCGACCCCCCCCCCCCCCCACACACGCACACACAATGTCCATGTATCTCGCCTCCCACCTTGCCATTCCACTCGCCAAATTTGATGCGTGTTAGGTTTGAAAACGTAGGCATGAAAAATACAAGCCCATCATAAATGGTGTTATTGGAAGAGGGGGATGGCGCGATTAATTTTGTGGTTCCAAGGGGGTCTGCTGCATCGTTTCGCGTGTCCGGCCCTTGCATATACAAACTGGTGCCTAACTCTATAGGGAAGGCATGATGCTCCAAGGGTTGATTCAGATGTACCAATGCAGTGCTGACTGGTAAGAAATTCGCGTTGAAGTAGGCTACATCGTGCCGGCTAAATCACCAACGATTCGATATGGTGCATCTATAAATTGAGCACTGACGGCCAAAGTCACGAATCAGTGCGACAAAATGGATTAAAGCAGTAAGTAATGCGCTCTTCTGCCCTCAAAGGGTTACATGTGGCAGACAGCGAGGTTAAATGTTGGATTATCGCCCTCTAGACGTTGTATCAGGTATCAAAGGGCCTATAGGGTTGATCCGGGATGCATTATTAGCCAATCAGATAATTCCCCGTATTCACTGCAGAATGTTTTGGGTACATCATGTAACACCTGGTACCCATCGTGCTGGTTGTTATCAGCGCTTATCACCAGGTGCCAGATCAAGCAATGGCCGATCCACTAGGCCTCCATACTGAGCCCTATAGAGTAGGCACGGGAGTAGACAGTGCTGGTGAGTGACTTCTCTTGGGAACAGAACCACCTTCCCCCAACTTACAAAGTGATATGTCTTTTATCTCATTTTCCCATAGATGTGATCTATTTTGATTGATCCCCATATATCCTTCTCTTTTCATTCCCTCGCCCAGTCCAGTGGCTACGTCACAAAAGGCGTTTTCTTCTAGATATAAGTGAACTATTAATCAGAGCATTCATCCCATGCCCCGGAGTAGCAGTAATGAAATAGGGCAAATATACATTTCAAACAGAGACTGACAAAGGGAAATCCCACTAACCAGGGGAAAAGCCCCCAAATCAATGGAGAAAGAACATGGCCAGACACCTATCGCAGTGTGTTTTGTAGATCTTATCAAATTTAACCGTCCCTCTGGGTGTTGCCTGCAGTAGATCTATAGAACTTAGCTACAACAAGGGCTAGTTTTTTTTTAGTAAGCCTGCTTGCAATAGCCTACTGTTTTAATGTTTTCACAATTGTATCGATGGATAGGAAAAGATAATATTTGAGATGATCTGACCAAATCCAATGTGTAAGGGAGTGAGGGGTCGTTATTTATCGACACTGGGTGGAAAGTTTGACGGGGGGGGGGGCATGTAAAATATCGATCCCTTTTGAGGGGGCGAAACATTTCTCTGTTGATAAATAATGGCCACTCCCTAAAGAAGATTCATAAAGAAATAAGGGATTTTCCAATGTGAAAATATATGCCTGTTACACATAGGGAGCTGCTATTTGAGAGGCCCCCCCCCCCCAAAAAAAAAAAAAAAAGAAAAGAAAAAGAAATCACTGCATTTGACCAAAGTCGCTGCCATGGTGTCAGAGCTGGGGGGAGTAGAGTTAGGGTGGCACGGGGTAGTCATACACCATTACGAATACCCATAAGACCCTTTTCGTCCTGCTCCCACCCGATTGTGCCAAACTATTAAATGGCGGACGCTCCACTAATGGCGGACATATCCCGTTATACCTTGCGGGGCAGCCTCGTTCTGAGCCCGTTTCGTTCAGCCTCCCATCCCTAGGTGGCACCACTCTGAGACGGAAGGAAGTAGGGAGGTGGGAGGGGTTGGGGGTTACTAAGGACTCACCCTTGCCTCTCCCAATGTCCCAATGCCGTCGGTGACATTCAGATGCTGGTGTGGTTCGGCAGCGTCCCGCAGAGTGTCGCCAGTGTCTGGGAAATGGACCCATCACATCGGAAAGGGCCCCCGCTAACATCTGACAATCACATTTCAACCGAGTCAGTATCGAACCCGGCCCCCGAGGGCAATTATCGGCCGTGTCGAGTCGGTGGGAGGACGACCATGGCGGCTTAGGGGCATGGGGTAGAGACAGGAATGTGCAGGAATGGGGGGGAGGGGGGCTTGTGGTTAGGGGTGGCCGACATATTGGTTGTCATGTTAGCGTCACGTGGGCGCGGCACATGACGTCCATTGTCGTCTGCTCGGACGAGATGCGAATGAAGCAGGTAAAGTGAGGGCGGCGTCCCCACTGTCCGTCCCACTCTGTCTCCTCTTGTCCCTCCCTAATCCCCCCCCCCCCACACACACACACATATGTCTGTGTATGGAGCCTGTCACAATGGGGTATGTCACACTGTGGCCTGTCCACCAGGGGCACTCATGTAGGCTATCATACTGTAGTCTACCTAATACCTAGATCACACAATATGGGCACCCATGTTATCCTGTCTCCTGGGATCGCCTGTATTGATGGTCAGTATGTCCGTATAGTTTCGTCTATGCGTCCAGATGTACCGCCACAATCAATATTACAGTAAGCAATTTGTGATCTATCAGCCAGTTGCCTAGACTGCAGATAAAGCCATGCCGGTCCTGGGATATCTAGCCCGTAGATCGGACAATGTAGTTGTATATAGGATAAGAGCTCATATTCTGAGCCTGAAATTTCTGTTCAGTTACAAGTACATTGCCATCAGTTTCTATTAGAGTAATTGTCTGTAAAGACTTGTATAGCATCCTTCCCATGATTGTCACTGGTGCGCTCTGCACCTAAAGAAATATAAGTGTAATACCAGAAGGAAACTCAATTCAGTCAATTTTTCCACATAACATAACTTAATGTTATATTCTTCAACAGACACTAATAACGTTATTTTCCATCCACAGTTCTTAGCGAAAAGGCAGCAAAATTTATAAATAGGCTTATCCAGAATTGTGTGCAACGTTACTAGAAATCCTGTTAAAATTAGAAGTAGGCCTAGGCTAGGCTGAATCGACTTCATTGTATATCCCATCAGCGGCCAGTCATAAAAATGACGGGAGGGCTACTTTACCTATAGCATGTCTACATGCCTGTTTCCCCACCATCCTCTCTCATGCATCCTGTATAACCCTTAAGGCAGCAGGGGGTGTTGTCCCGGCCCACGTGGACATCTAGTCGGCTTTCCCAATCCGTCCTATTCGGTCTTCTTTGAAGCCGAGGTAATCGAGTTGAGTCCAGGTGAGTTGGGGGTGGGATCGGCGCGGCGGCCACTACCAATTCAATTTGGCATTGATTGATGCGACTGTGTACCCAGAGAATACACAATCACGGTCCTTCTCCGCCAAGCATCACACTGACCTCTGCCACCCCCGCCTCCATGGAGCCTCCAGCGGGTAAGGTACATGGGAAATGAGGTGGGAGTTGTTGATGTCGGGTAGGGGTGAATTGAGGGTAGGGAGAGGGTTGTTAGGGAAGGAATTAGAGAACAAGTGATCGCAGTGCCTACATTCAGAGGTCTGGTGTCCGTTGATCTAAGTGTGGCGTGGTGTAGAAAGTACCATAATGGGAAAGCCGGTATATCATAGATGGTGATTGGGCAAAAAAGAATAAAGTTGTGTTTCCAGTTACATACCTCAAATATCTAGGGTCGGTAGGTCGGATTTTTTTTTTGATTTTTCTTTTAATTTTTTTTTATTTTGTATAGAAATGTATAGGCAGACATGTTGGATTCTATCATTTTACAGTAGAGTTATGGAAAACACATGGAATATGAAGCTCATGTTAAAAATATGAATGAATGTTATGAACTGTATACCAATAGATAAAGACCTAGACAAGCTCCATGAAAAACTGATGAAAAAAATATGAAAATCACAGGAAAAATACCTAAAAATTGCCAAAAAATGTTAAAAATTCACAAAATAATAAAAAAAATTCCAGGATCATCCCTGTTTTGCTAGGGTCGGTCGGGTAACTGGAAACGACCCTTTTCTTTTAGGCCTTGGCATATGTTGAACACCTCCCATTGTTAATGCTGTTCAAATCGTCAGCTGTATTGGTTGGGTTGGGTGAATGGTTCATAGTAATAACATTCATTGAATGTTCCTGATGGTTAATACGGACTATGCCACTCAGATATTGATGTCTAATCTCAGTTTTGTACTTTTGAAACTGAATATCTGAAGTAGCGAATGATTTGGAAGTATACAAAGAAAACACTTTAATCAAGTCTTATGTGTCGGTTTCCAAAGAATACAGGTAATTAAAGAGTGATCGACAAGCATGACACATCAAATTCGTATACATAGCTCATAGGCCACTTAATGTAAGTCAAAGACAGGACCTCTGTGGGGTGTTTCAGAAGCCGGACATGATAATGAACATTAAATATCTGTTTCTAAAACTGTTAGATTCTAAACTTACAACTGCAACCATTATCATCTCTCACCAGTCATATAGTTATAGACACAGTAAGGTAATGATAATGCTTTAGAAACACATGCAGGTATAAGCCTTCAATCACTATTAAAACTGTTATCATATCTCCTTATGACCGGTTGTAAACATTACCTGCTTCTGAAACACCCCACTGTTGTGGTTATAAGTAGTATAGGGATTGTCTAAATGTCAGGCGAAGACAGGGCGCGTGTTGTGGCTGTAAGTAGTATAACGAAAGCCGTAAGTATAAGGCATAGATGGGGCGAGTAGGTGTGAGTAGTATAATGCAAGACTTCTGCATGGTCATTACTGAACTCAACTAACTTTAGTCATGCTATCCATTGATTTGTTTAGAACTATCCTGCAAACCCTTTTTACTGCTATTTGAATATAGGTCATGGGTACAGTCATATGCCCTGGTTTCACCCCGGGACGCCTCCTGGTCTTTCCATCGGTTAACATTAACAACGGATGGACTCAGGTCAAGCAACCTTAGGTATACCGAGGTAACGGATTGTCCAATGGTCGCGGCCATTGGTAAAGCTGATAACAAGCGATTATCACTGATAACAATTATCAGATCGGTACCACCAGCCCTCCGAGAGGCAAGGCCCGCAATGAATAGTTGGGATTATTCCTTTGGGTGATAATTAATCCCGTTAAGTCGGTTATACCGATATTTTGCGGATATCACACTCAAGCCTAGAAAAGACAAAACACCTGGTAATCCGACAGATTCACAGATAGTTTGCCACTTGATAGGGTGGCGTGCTATTAATCCTATCGATCGATATAGCAGTACTGGCAGCATCAGAGCCGAATGTTATGCATCAAATATATGCACGATGGCCATGGTGCCAGACGACTCTCTGTGTCACTCGCCATGCTCCATTGATTGTGGCGCGTGGCTCTATGGACGGCCTAACTAATTACCAACTGTTGATTAAAACAAAGGCGGCTATCAGACTCTACCCGTGCAGGGCATGACGGCAGAGGCGCGAAGCGCTGTCTTTCATTTACATCGACTGGCCGCCTACCATTAGAAGCCATCTGCAGAGACGCGCGCGAACCGCTACGGCCGATGACAGAGTCGTCTGCCTAATTTGGCAGCTTCTTTACGTTTGGCGGCAGGCGGCCCGAGATATTGGGCGAGATCAATATGCAATTACTCGCATACCGTAGACTAATTTAGACAGCTCCTTTCCTGGCGGCTGCTAGTTGTGGATTGTCGTCTGCTATGGTGCTTGCCCCTGAAGAAGGTGGCCTGCTGGTGGGTTTCTTCTTTGGTTGGGGGAGGGTGAGAAGTGATTCCATTGAGACAAGCACTTCACAAACAATTAGGACTGGTAGTGATGGCCGACTTAGTGGCAAATACAACTAGGACGTGATGTGGTAATAGGTGGTCATTAAACTAGTTCACATTGGAGATTCACACCACTGTTTACCCCTGCACCATCAGCACCCAGATGGTCTCATTAACACCTTGGTTTATCTTGTGTCATTTTGTGTCTCCACCTCGTCATTTCAACTGTTATACCATCGATAAGAGCCATAAGGTATACAGGACCTATTATTGGGAATGTCGGCGTTGACACCATTCTGATAGCATTATTAGGATGGCCTTCGGTAATGTTGGGCAGGGGATGTTCAAAAGGCTATTTAAAAAAAACACTTAGGTAAAACTTGATTAGCCACCTAGTATATTTTGCTCCACAATTTGCAAATTCTGGACCTTTAGGTCACATGGCCCGTTCAATTCTATGCAGTCATGGTACAGCTAATTTCAATCATCAACGAATAAGTCCACATCAGGCTATGGCCTTTAAGCTTCAGGGATAAGTAAAACTGACATTGGCTTAACACTTTCAACACTTGTAATATAGAATATCGAGGTGACCTCATACTATACATGTACTTGTGTTTCCTAATCCAGTAGGTCAGTCTGCCACTGCCAGCTGACCTCTCTAACCAGACCTATTCTAATCTCACACCGACCACTGACCTCCAGTGTCATTTCGACAGCCCCTCATCCCCACCTCAACCCTTAATGTGCCCCCAGCAGGACGTGCCGACTTGTAACGATGCCACTCCGGGTAAGCCTGGAGCATGCTCCAGGGTGGACCCGTCACGCGCCACCCACACTCCTAATGCGTGGCGGAACAGGATACCCAATAGCTGCAAGGGCAAGGACATGGGAAAATAGACATTTAGAGACATATGACATATTTTTTTCTTGAATCAACATGTGACATGTGGGGACCCCCTCCCTATCTAGCCCCCCCCCTTCACACAGATAGATGACATTGAGGGAATAAGATCGCCCCCTTCCAATCAGCCTTCAGACCTGCCCATCTCTAGAGATCCCTGCCTACGCGCCTGGTTATATAAGCAAGTGGAATATCCCACGAAGTCATTATATGGCTGTGTGGGATGCAACCGTCCCACAGAGGGGAATACGATGCATATTTAATATTCCATGGAGTGGACATTTGCATTTATTTCATGGTTTTACAGTCCTAGAACAATGAAATTCTACTGAATTGCGGCACATCTACATTACCAGAATGACATGTGACCTGGCCATGGAATACGGGGATACCATATTCCACGGTCACATATTATACAGAGGTCCCATGGATAAACTATGGGACTGTCACATTCACCATGAAATAAAAACAAATACCTCAGTTCCTATACCAGCCTTCCTCCTGACTGTTTTCTTGCCTATTCTGGTTGACCCCCTGCCTCTTTCTCTAACCGGTCTCTGCATGTCTTCTCCCCCTCTTCTTTCCATATCTCCCAGATAAAGTACGGACAGACATAATCTGATAATATCCTTGAAGAGAAGATAAAGTGTTTTTTTTTTTGAGTTTTTAATGATTTATTTAGTCAATCTTGTGATTCGTGTAGATTCAATGAGATCTCATTTTATCCCTTATGTGAGGGGTTTGGTCTTAAAATCTTAAGAGGCTCAGTTTCTTCTTCCTCTGGAGTTTGCCGGTATATGTGCAAGAGGGAGGCAGTGGGTGGTGGAGGAACAGCCAGGCATTCATGCAGCAGGAGAGGGAGGCATTGATGATGTTACAATTTTAAAGTCATTCTGATAATTACTCCTTATTGGCTTTTCTGCGTAATTTTCAAAGCGCACCATAATACATTGTATCCTTCCCTGCCATTTCAATACACTTCCACCATTACCTTCCAACCTATCTCTTCTACTTTTTCTTCCACCCTTTCTCATTGCACCCATAAATGTCTCTCCCTACTTCATTGCCTCAAATCCTCTACCAGCACCATCACTAGCTCTGGCTTTTGTCTGCCCCGCCCCAGCCCACCCCTGCTGCAAGAATAACCAGTGTCCGAACTCGGTTGTCAATAAAACTCTGCTATGTGTCACTGTAGGGGTACCTTATTCTGTTACTGACCGACCGCCAACTGGATTATCTGACCCTCCATGCCACCTGCCCACCTCTCACCTCACTTGGCGCTGACCGGGGTACTACTGGAAGTTGTCATGGTGAGAGGATACAAGGCTGAACCTGTGTGTATTCCACAAGTCTTATTAGGGGAACAGTTTTTGAGTTTTATATTAAAGTTGGCATATCTGCTAAAAGGACAGATTTGAAAATTTTGAAAACAAGTCTTAATAGTTTGTTAATGCTCATCCTTTGTGCCATGCTTATATTGTTCCAATCACTGCAGAAATATTTCACATAATTATCAGATGTTTTAACACATGGTTTAGAATGTTGTCTAGATAGTGATTAATGAGAAACCCAAAATTTGATACTGTGATAGCAGAGATGACCACTTAACCTATGCTGGGGGGGGGGGGTAGCACGCACTAGCACAGGTGAAAGAATTTCGATTTCCATTTACTTTAAAGTGTCGGTGGTCATCCTTAAATTCAATCATTGCTGTTTTGGACAAATAGCATTGAAATACCTGCCCAGTACAAAATATTCTGATAGAATGGGGTAGTTTTGTAAGGTACGTAATGTGTGCTGAGATGTATAACTAATCAATCTGTCAATCGATCAATCGATCCCCCTTGAAATTAAAACCATTCATATAGCCATCATTGCAGTTAGCACGTGGCCCTGATGAAGGATAACATGGATGATGCTCCCCTATGTAAAATGCATAATTATGAAAGAAATGATATACACCTGTCTAATGAGAGTGTCCAAGGTGACTCTCCTAACCTTCTTGCAGTAGGATGCCCGGTAGGATTGAGTGGGACAGCGCTTGATACATGACATTAAAACGTATACGTTTAATAAAATGGGTTCCTACTATTCAACTCTGTTAACATTTGCTCCAATCTTGTTCTGTGGCTGGGGGCAGCCATAGTTATATGATTATGGAGATGTGTAATATACCATGTGTACCAGTCGTTTTCGCCCGGAATCAGTGCCAAATCACATGTCACCTACCAAACATACAGGTGTATTGATCTAGAGAGACAGTTTTGTTTCATTTCTATGACAATGCTGTTAGCTATCCTTGCAGGACAAAGTAGTTATTGATTGATATGTATGGCTTTGTCTTCATGCCAATACATGTATCTAATTACCATTGGGAGCCCCCCCCCCCCAACCCTGACACAAAATAAACTAGGCCTATCATAAACTCTGATAATGACTTACATAAAACAAGATGTTGCTATAGACATGGGTATTTCTATCTTGTAGGTCATCCAGGTAAGTACGTTGAGTATGCTGACATCTAATAGCTTATGTCAAGGCCTGATCTAGTAGAATAATAGGCTACTGGTAGGTTGAGACTTACGCTATACCATTACTGGTGCAGCGATATCATCTTTGAAATGTGAATCACCATCTGTACCACCGTGACTAATCTATGAATAGGTTATTCCACGTCTACAAGGTAATATTCTAGATATACTTGTACATGCTAAAGGGACATTGTTAGATTGTGTTTCAGGCAATGTAGGCTAAAATCACCATTTTATGGAATAGTTGACCATATGACCGCCACCCTAGTTCATACAAACTTAGAAAGGGAGACATGTACCAATACACCCATCCATAGGCTGCATATCCTATGAGGGGAATTTTAGTATACCCTCTAAAACGACAAAAATGATTAATTTCAAACCCCAATTTTAGGGTTGTTCACTTTAATGCCTCTTGTGTCTTTAGCTAGTATTCTTCCTATTTTACAGAGCCGTTGGATGTAACTCTCGACCTAGGACACAGGATCATCTCATAGCACGTGATGTGCATAGTACGACTACTAAGGATCAAAGTCTAGTTTTATTTCGCCATTGGAATAAGTCTGACACATTTCCACACGAAGAAGGTGATTCAATCATTCAGACATTAATGGACTGACAAATAATCTACTTTATATACTTATGAAATATATACAACAGTCATAAAGACCAGACCTATTTTGGATATAACAGGGTCGAAACAATCAGTCCACATTGGTTCTTTCTCTGTAAAATATAACATCGTATAAAGATCCTTCATGAATAAAATGCTAGACAATGCAATGTAGAGGTTCCTATATTTATGCCTTGTGCCAATTAATGAAATAATAGTCTGAATGAATGAGTCTTCTGATTTATTTGAATATCTAAATCATACAACAGAGCACATAAAGTAATTTCACTAATTCCATCTTAAGCATAAATCTGCAGTTTTCAATTTACAAGTTATCAGTTTAAGTACCCACTTGGATCCAATACATTAAGCACAGCTGTTGGTTTAATTGCTTCCCTTTTGTCCTGTAGAAGACCCACACCCTTACTACTGAATGTTTACAACCTATGTGTCTCTGTGTTTTAATATTCACACAAAGGGTGCAACTGGAGGCAGTGCAAATCTTTACGACCCTCTCCATCACGCACCTACCCAGGTCTAGAGCCACTTAAACCATCTAAGGTCCATATGATTCCTTGAGGTTCATGTTTAATCGTGGTAAAGCCCAAACTCCACTAGGCGTCACAGGGTGGCAGCGTCACAGGCGGCACAGGTTTGGGGTATCCTTTCTGCTGGCCAGTAGAGGAACGCAGGGTTTCGCGCCATGTCGTGGCAATTTCGCCGCGAAATTGCCGCGATACACGGTGAAATTGCCGCGAAACACTGAGTTCCTCTACTGGCCAGCAGAAAGGATACCCCAAACCTGTGCTGCCTGTGACGCTGCCGCCCTGTGACGCCTAGTGGAGCTTGGGCTTAACGGTGCACCCATGCAGTGTTGGCACTGCATATGTCAACCCCACTGCATATATCACCCCATAGGATTGGTATGATCCATGGATACAGCACTAGCATTCATGTAGGATTACTGTTTATCACCAGAATTGTATCCGACCATCATGGTTACCAAACCTTTAAGGTATGGCGGATTTAAGTAGTGCAAGGCCCTTAAAGGGTTAACAGGCCTATCTCTGCAGGAATTAACACGCCTCAATTGCTCTTTATACCTTTTTCCTTTAAAACTGAAAGTGGGAGATTGTAAAGAAAAGGACATTGATCAGACTGTAAGACGATATTTCTTTCTTCTGATTCACTTCTTTCCCCTCTTTTCAATTCACACACTCGAGTATAGTTCGATAAATCGTTCACGATGGCCCTGAATAATTATTGTCCTCCGTCATAACGGACCAACGAAATGTCTATAGATATTTTCACGTCTTAGTTCCCAGTTTTGTTTTCTGAATGAGAATATTGAATATCTGCGAGAGATAAAAGATAGAGATTGAATTAATTACCCAGCTCCTGGCGGTGAAAGGTGTCATTTAGATATGGGAGGCGGCAATAAAGATGTTCTACCCATTCATCCTGTTTAAAATCTACCAATGACCAGACTACTAAAGACATGAATAATTGACGTGGATGATTTAGCCCATATTATTCATGTGTCATTTCCATGGCATATTGAACTCAGTTTTAGCTTTGCTCATGGAATATTTGGCCATGCAATCGCACAAGTTTTCCCATAAAGTTTCTCTTGTAAGACTTCGAATAAAATTTTCGAATAGTCAGAATTCTATTTGTGTGCCAAGCCAATTGGTCGCATACCTCTTGATGATGTTCAAATTTGTTCTATAGCACTTTCAACTAATTAAATCGGTATGGTATCATTTTGTGTGACTCCATACCATTATTTGATACATCGTGTTAATGTTATACATGTTAATACTGAGATCACCTTAGTATCGAATAGCAATTAATATGACAGGCATACATTATAAACAATACCATACATAAATCACACAATTAAAGGCCAATACTGAGAATACCACACGACTGCATTCCAGACTTTCTCCTTGTCCTATGTGCCGAACAGTGGCACAGGAGGCCAGAATGGGTCTGCTCTACAGTCATCAAGTGAATAGATCAATCGTGGACTCATCTGAGCGCGTAATGAGAAGTCGTCTAGGTTTTCTTGTCCTGCCTCCACGGACTAAGTAAGGCCTCTCCGGCGCTATCCCTCCACATCTGTAGGCTCTGTGGTCGAGGCCGTCCAAGGTGGCACGCCAATAATCAAACCCAGCTTGCAAATAATGGATACTGCAATTCGTATACTGATTACTATCCAGGTGGTGTTCGTCTTCAGCAGCCCATATCAGTCGTTTCAACATATGAATGAATCATTGAAATAGTCCTCACATGATCTTAAAATGGTCTTAATCTCCTCCTTTCTATCCCTTCTATGGCTGGTTCACATAATGTTCGGACATGGACTCACATTCATCTGTGATTTCTCTAATGCAGTTTTCTCGCCACAGATAATTAGCTGTTAAAATCACTCATTCACTCACCGACCCCAAGAAAAAAAAGTGATAAACACAGATGATCATCCCCAGGCTGAAAGGACCAAACAGGCAATGGGCTTGTTTGTGGTTATAATGACTCTTCTAAGACGATAATCATGAGAGGCAGTCCCATGGAGCAGGGGGAATGTAGCCACAGCAGCTTTAAATGCAGTTTGAAATGAGTATTCGATTTCCATTTGAATGCAATGAGGAAGACTATGGGTCTCAGTCTAAAACCAAGTGTTCAGTAGTTAGGGAAGGGTGTGGCCACATCAGAATAAAGCCCTTCCAATCCAGACAACACATTCCCATGTGCTGCAGACAGTTAAACATTCGTATAATCAATAAAATCTATGATGAAATACACAAAATGTCTGGCGGGATATCTTGCAGTGGCGGTGATCTCACTCTTGTGTAAGCATTAACAGGATCTCGAGTCATTAGTCGTTTATATGTGAAGGGAAGGTTATTTTCCTCTACTTGTCTGGAGGGTGTTGCTCCTATTGTAAAAAGAGCTGTGAGTATGTGCCCTCTTTTCTAAACAAGTCGTGCACTGCTTCACCTAAGTACTTGCACTCACCACATTAGTCTGAAAAGTCACCTGCCTTGTTTAAAAAAGAGAGAGCTGCACTACCAGGTACCTACTCATGTCACACGCTCTATAGTTTATTATACTGACTGACTTCTCCCAACTAGGTACCTACTCAAATCCCCCTTTTTCAGCACCGTACTTGAATGACCACTTGTGAGCAACAAAATGGACAAGTTATAGCTACATGAAAAGAAAGGACTGGAAACAAGGGCATTTTTAGCCAGCTCTTCCTTTTACTATAGGAGCAACACCCTCCTGAGGAATTCTGAGGAAGGAAATATAATCTTTCCGACCTGAGATATTATCCATAGATATGCTCTTCAAAGGATTACAATGCCTTTGCTATTATCAATGCACCATTCATAACGCCCACACATTTAATTTTCTTTGTGTTCTATGAATATTGCCATGTGGTTAACGTTAAATGAATTTCAGTTTAAGACAGAGCTACTGAATACTGAATAGCGTTAGGGGTCGTTGCCCTCCACAGGCGGGGAACTGATAATAGTCCTTTACCTACATTACATTAGGCCATAAAAAAGCATGTTTCAGATGACATAGACAGCTCCGGTACTTTTTAGAGACGTTTTGTATACCCAGGTAATCATTACTTAGGCCACACCAAAAAAAAGTTGGTCTACTGATTTTGGAGAGAGCAGGCAAATCTTTTTGGCATCCATTGGATTCCTTGCTGGAAAAGTGAGGCGAGAGAAAAATTTTAGATTTTTTTTTGCCAAACATCACAAAGAGAGAAATCTTGTAGAAAGTGAAGCTCGGAAATCTGTCAAGATCTTTTTCAAAGAAAAAAAAATTGTATTTCCGAAAAAATGGAAAGGGCGATCCGTAGACTAATTTATTCTTTTTGGTGTGGCCTTAAATCACACTAAGAACTTTAGAACCAGTAAAGTGAACTGGTCTCAGTAAAGAGAGAGAGAGAGAGAGAGAGAGAGAGAGAGAGAGAGAGAGAGAGGGAGGAGAAAAGTCTCCTCTTTGGAACATTCCTTATTTTACCCTCTTTCCATCCTCGACCTCCGTCTGTGCATTAAATGCTATCGATAGTCTGTCTAAGGCTGATAGCTTTCGGCTGACACCACTGACTTTGTCTCACCACGGGCAGACACGCTACCGGGTTTTGGCGCGTTTCTCTATCGTCCTTGCTCATCTCTGGTGTCGCCAAGGTTAATTGATGAAAAGATCAAGTTACCAAACGTTCGTGTTTAAGTGTCTCCGAGGAACACAATGAGCAATAACTTGAAACAAAACACGTTTGTGAAGATTTGTTTGTTCAGCTGCATGCACGTGAGTGGGTTAAGTTTGTTATTGATTAAATCTTTGGACTGTACTTCTGGAGCGTGTTGCTCCTATGGTAAAAATAGCTGTCAGTAGGTACCCTCTTTTCAAAAGAAGTCACACTCTGCTTCACCATTCAACTTGCACTCACCACATTAGTCTGAAAAGTCACCTGCCTTGTTTAAAACAGAGAGAGCTGCACTATCAGGTACCTACTCATGTCTCACACTCTATAGTATATATTATACTGACTGACTTCTCCCAACTAGGTACCTACTCAAATCCCCCTTTTTTAGCACCATACTTGAATGACCACTTGTGAGCAACAAAAGGGACAAGTTATAGCTACATGAAAAGAAAGGACTGGAAATGAAGGCATTTTAGCCAGCTCTTCTTTTTTCTATAGGAGCAACACCCTCCTGCTTTGCTTAAGATATATACCAAACACCAAGCAGACACAAAGGGGGTGTGGGTCAAAACTAGTGATGATAATCGTTATTAGATGTTTCGGATCTTAATATCTGCGAGGACTTTAGCACGTAGGAGTCTTGTTCCCAAGTGCTATGAATCACTGTTATTAGGATACCATTTTGTCTTCAAAGTAAACAGTACCCTATTTCCATTCTAGGGAATCTGATGATGTCACAATTGATCTTAATATTGTTTTAATCAGAACAGTTATAGTGGACACCATCTTTTGTATAGGTATCTAATTTTATTTGTCAACGGAAATTAACAAATTAATCCACCGTTTGATTGTAAGACGGCTGTGAAAGCACTACTGGGATGTATTTTTTCTCCAATTGTGCTTTGTCGTTGACCTCTATAAAGATACCTATATCACCGACTAAGGTTATCAAAATAGGCCATCATGAAAATGAGGTGCTGTTTTCTTTTAATGTATCAGGAGGGTGGTTCATATAAAATTCACGATATCAGCAGGGGAGGACGACCGGAGAATTATGAAATTCGTCAATACTGATACTTCATGAAAATAATAGAATTACAGCCTTTGGAACACACCATTTCATTCACAATAATTATGAATTCAGTCAATATCTTTTATGACTTGATAGATTTTTTACTAGATCTCTCCCTTCGATATTGGTGTAAGTATGACACCATTTAAGTCATTAATTGCCATGGACAGCAGAGGGGCTGGCATGGAGGGGAGGCTATCCACTTTAATCCAAAATGAAGAATTGAATATGCAGGTTAAAGTCCTTAATGAATCAGGGGCTAAGTTAAATGACATACTGGAGAAAACACTTCTGGAGCTACCACTTGACAATTACCACCTAGTAGTAATTATTGGCGGAATTAATAATCTCACTGAAATACATGCAAATGGTTAGGTCACTCCTAGATATGATTCGGTAGGCAGCCTGCTTAATTGCATGACAGACAGGTACACTATGGTAAAAGATGTACTTCTTGACCTGAACTATGATGTGGTGTATGGCCAACTTACAGGTATGTCCATAAACAAGTTTAACCATACAGAGGGCCTTTTTCCTGAGCATCAAGAGGTAATTGATCAATCCATCCCATTAATAAACCAGATGCTGGTCTGTTTGAATAATGGAGACAATCCCTACTTCAACTGCCCTTTGGTCGGCCCATGGCTGCAATCAACAGTGCACCCAATTGTACATGGAAAGCGCAGGCACAAGTACAACCGATACTATGATGGTATACACCTATTCCCTAAGTGGAAGGACATCTGGGCTCGCGAAATCCTTCAGAGCCTTAAGACCAACAAAACAAAACTTGAACAGTTTTATGACTTTGTGCACTGGAATTAGGCAACTTTACAATTATTAATGATAACTGTAAATTGATAATATTTGTCTATACCTCCCCCCAAGAATGTATACATCTTGTAGGAGTCACATTTAGAATGACTCAATAACAATATAGCAAGGGTAGTAACATGCACTGGCATGAGAACATCATTGCTATACTGTGCTCTAAATTGTCCCCATCAGTCTTATAAGCAGTAAAATATGTAGGCTATACTCATGAACTGAATGAAGACACAGCGCTACACGGTCTATACTTATGAACTGACAGAATTTACAGATATCCAGCCTCCATAAATACTATAATAATTCTCCACATATTTTACTCCATCAAAACAAATTCTAAAGTGGAATAGATAATAAACCTACTGAATTCATGCTATTTCGTTTACTAACCATATTTATTTATGGTACAGGCCATCAAACACCATTTAATTTGTGCAAAGAAGTTACTAACAACTAGTGATCCATATTTAACACATGTTATTGTACTTCAACTAAAGAAATATCTGGATTTAGAGACATTTATTGTCCACTGGATGAAAAACAGGCATGACCTAAGGGTGCATAGCCTATCCTATGTACAATCAAAACTGAATAAACATATATATATATATATATATATATATATATATATATATATATATATATATATATAGATTTTAAATGATGTGCATTTTCTGTAAATGATTGCAGAAATATTTTTCTAGAAGGATCATTTCTAAATTCATTGTTTAATTCTAGATGGGTCGTCACTTTTTAGGAATCGCGCTGCAGGGCATATATGATCCCGATCTTACGAGGTGTTCGTGGTATGGCCGAGGGATCAATGCTGGTTTGTAAGGCCACCCCCTATTGGTCCTCCCCATGTGGGTCAATGTTGATCCTGTAGTGAACTTACTACACTCCCAAGCATAGTTAAGGATTGATACCTAGCCAGACCTGGCTTGGGTGGAATGGGGTGGAGGGAACAAGCTAAGGTTGTGTAGTTAGCGTTCGAAGTCACCCCCACCCACAATGCACTGCATATGGTTAGAAAACCGCTGCCTGAACGCCTCGTTAATGAAGCCTAAAACATGTTTTATCTGTTGGCCCTACCCTAACTTTTTTTGTGTGCGTTTTGGGGAAAAGATCTGATGTTTTTGGCACTTATCAAGATGCGGAAGTTTTTTTGTGATCATGCACGTCAAATTTGCATCTTGTAGGCGCATTTACACCCAGTCATAAAGAAATTCTTCAAAATAAAAAATAAAATACCGACCTAACTATCCTTTTTTTCGATCCCATTACCTGAACACACCATTTCTTATTTAATTTAGGCCCAATGTCTTTCCCTTAATATTTCATAATAATGGTTCATAATTCAGTCATCTACATGTACTACAGACGCATTGTTCCATCAAAATCTACAGGGATAAGGAAATTCGTATCTAAGCCTTTGCCAGGGCAAGCCCATCTGAGTTTGGTCTGACCATCCCCCGGGGGGATCAGTTCAAAGAGAAGGTCATCTTTGGCCACCAGGCGGTGTGATGTAGACCCCATGTTAACCCCATGTGGCCCTGAAGGCTTGATTCTTGACTCTCTATAAGGTCCGCGTAATGCATTAACGCAAGCATTATGATTATTATGATGAATGAATGCAGCCTTAGCGAGTCCACTAACCAGAATTACATACATGCATTATGTTCATGCTTTGGGGCTGATAGACTCACAGACGGTTGTCAAGATTCACTAATTCAGTGATGATAAGTGGGCATCATGACTTGTGTCCCTTAAAGGGTTAAATCAACACGAAACCTGTGCCTAATGCACCTCAGGCTTGAAGCAAGCTTTGGTTGTGGAGCCAGATAGTAGTGCCTATATACATGGGTAAAAAGTGACGGCCGTGATGCTTGTGATGGAGGGATTTTAAAAAGTGACGGTCTTGACGCAGGGGTTTTAGAAAATGACAGACAGCGACAATTTCAAAGGTTCCTGGTACATTGGCATATATAAAAAAGTGATGAAGCGATGCTCGATCCTTCCTAAAAAGTGACGGTGTGACATCCTGAAAATATTTAACACCCATGTATAAGCACATTGCAGGCAAGTCCAGCAGCGACAGGAAACAGATCTGTGCTTGAACGGGGATGGGGATTGCTGGAATAGATGGGGATGGGGTCGACGTAATGATAAGGCTAGAATCCCAGCCTGATCTACGCCTGCAGGTCACCAGTAACGATAAGACAACAACTCATCAGCAGAGTTTTTGTCCTATTTTTGTACATGCACGCCTACTGTCTTAGGGTCCTACTCCGCTGACCAGATGTCGACATCGGGTTGATTCATCGTCACTCAATTTAAATCTAGTACAATATTTCGTATTTCAAGTGTCACAGGTAGAAGGTTTGTTCCTAGACTTTGTCTCCTACGTGTATGTCCCCTGCTGCTATGTGGCCTGACATCCTTTCCCCCATTTTGTCCCTATTCAATAGCATGGGGGATTAACCTTGAGACTTCCATATGCATGTACATGTGCTTATAGGGATGTCCATCCTACCCAAGGGTTTGGTACTGCATCAACTTACCAACTACATGTATATGTAGTTGATCAAGGGCTCATCAACCGTTTTGCAATGTTGATTCAGCAGCATACTCATTTTTATGGTAATTTTGTGGGGTTTGGCGTCTCAAGGTAATGGGCATCTCAAGGTTATTCTACTCTACAAGGACCAGGTCCTCCCCTCTTTTTCCATACTTTTCTCTCATTACATGCCATTTTCACCAACCTCTCCCTGTAGTCCCTCGACCTTACACGGTGGCCCTTTGATCTGCGATCACGTGTCACTTCACTTCTGCGCAGTGGTGCATCGCTGGAGATAAGCCCCAACCACCGCCTAACCAGAGCGTCCGTAGCCTTAAACCCCAGGCATATATAGCCTCGAAGACACGTCAAGAGTCCTCTCCTGTGGCTTGGACGACACCAATAGAATTAGCCGATTCTGCCTTTGCCCATGATATAATATAAAAGAAATGACAAAAGAGTATAGGCTGTTGACAGTCCTAAACTGTAAACATGAGATCTAAAGTTGTAAACATGAGATTTGAGGGGTCACTTTTAATCACAGGGAGTGTGTTTACTTATAGGTCTGTTTATATCTACTCCAAACCTGCGACTGAGTTGTCACACTGATCAGGTAGGGCTAGGTGCCCTCATGCCGTATAAACAATAACACAGTACCATAATAAATAACAATACAGCAGTCCAACAACAACCAGTTCTATAAAAATCAAACCTGTCTGATATCAAACCGTGGAGACTTCCCAATGTGAAAGGTTGCAATATTTACATAACATCAGCTTGATTTAGTAAACAAAAACATCTTTTTGACAACACAAGCATGCCTGAGATATGCTTGCACTAGTGCCTTTTAGGTACTGATAGAGGCACGAGGCGGAGTGCCTCTATCAGGTACCTAAAAGGCACGCATGCATTGATAATTACTGAAATCCTAAACTGCCCATGTTCCCACTCGTGTAGTGCTGGCGTCTTAGTGTCTATAGAGTTGAGCTTTAAGATGTCGAAGCAGTGTCTCTTAGATGTCGCTCCTGATCATGCAGTGGGGTGAATGGAGTGGCTAAAAAGCCCAAACCCTGATGACACTGTGAGACTGCTAACATGTAACGCCCCAGCACTTGTATTTATAGACGCAGCCAGCACCTACACAAGGGACAATTATATTTACATTTTATTTAGGGATGGTTATTTAAGGATCTAAAAGCATCAGGCTGGGAGCACAGTGTCATGAATTGACACTAAGGGATCTTTTCTAGACATTTGCAATGTCTCCCATGGCGGTCGACGAAGCTCTTTCAGGCTACATTACTTGGTGGGCAAGAGATCTGGAAGGATGGCGTTATATTGGGGCTAGCTTGACGGAATGTACATTTTCTATAGCTAGTTTGCAGGTTCTGCCGGAGGCGCAGCCATTTATTTGTTAACTTATGAAAAATAGGCAGTGATGACTGCTATAATGATATCATTGCAAGGGGACATATTTTACATCAATGAAAATGGTTCACTCTTGGGTACTCCATATGCCTAATTTCTTAAATTGCGTACAAGTTAATTGGTTATCCATACTTGGTGCTTGTATTTCCCAGTCCAACGGTTGCACACCATTGGACTGGGAAATGGTTGCCTAATGGAACGGCCATTGCTTGATCCGGCACCTACACTCTCAGCCCGGCACGTAGATATACAGCACAATCGTTGTTATTCAAAAGTAGCTAGTGTAGGCTGAGAGTGTAACAAGATAAGTACTGATAAGAACCATCATGATGGGTACCAGGTATTACATAATGTACCCATAACATTCTGCAGTGATTGGTTAATAATATATCCCGGGTCAACTCTATACATAGCAAAAAAAGAGGACCGATCCTAGACATTTCTATTTAGTCCTGAAAAAAAAGGGAATATGTTTTAGTGTAATTTTTGAGTCAATTCATTCTTCTAGGAGTTCCAGTCCCGTCCCGTCGGGATGTTTGGGACCTGTCTCCCTATATGGTGGAGGGATTTTAAAAAAAAAGTTTATCATCACTGTGTGTCGCAGCGAGTCGCCACATCATCTTAAAAGTTCAGTGGAACATTTCTAAGGTAAAAATCCCACCTACCTGCCACATACCCTTCCCCCAAGGAAGGGTATGTGCAATACACCTTCCTTGTCCGAAGTTAACATCATACTGTGTTCCGTCTCATGTATCCCCCATCCCTGGGCATCATACAGATAGGTAGCCAGATCCAGGCACACTGTCTCCCTGTCTTCTTGTAACCACCTGCTCTATCCAGACATTCTATCCTCTATGTAAAGGATTTCCTTTCACTATTTTCCTTTTGCTACTCTCTTGTTTCCCTGCTTCTGTAAGCTTTCTACGTAGGTTGGTTTCCCACGCTTTTCAGCTCACAAAGAACAGACTCATGCTGAACATATGGGCAATAATTCAGAAGAGATATCAGATATGTTGCACAAGAGGCAGCCAATGTGATAGCTGCAATAGAGGGGGTTTCCACAGCAACAACATATACTGGTGGACAAGCGGTGTAGTAAAGGGTAGGTGTAGTATAGGGTAAGTCGCCCATGCCTCAACCACTTTACGTTTCTATACATGTAACTTCGCCTTTGACAGGATATTTTTTTAGATTGAAATATCCATTCTCCATAATACTGTTCATGTATCATTTGGAACACTTGTGGTTGAGTCAGAGGGGTAGTCATATGGTAGGAGTTTAGCATATAGATTAAGTGAGAACAGAAAGGGAAATATTTCTTTTGTTTTATTTTGTTCAAGCCCCTTTTCTCATCATGGCCTTTATGCTTTGGTGACAGATTAGAGTGGTGACTGTTACACTTATTGTCTTATTCCCATTTTTGAATTCTTTAGACTAGGACGAGATCTTAGACATCGCTGACGCCCACAGTCCTCGATTTTATTGTCACCCAGCACTCATCCCTCGCCAAGTGGTAGGCTGTATGATTTCTACCAATAAACTTGTTAAAACTCAAAACTCAACTCTGTCCATACTTACGCACTGATAGTTTCAGTTTAATTCAATTCAAGAAAACTTATTTGTTCTGATTTCAGGTCAATGTATAATATATGATATAATCAATGATATATATTACATAAAGGCAACAGTTTCTAATCGCTGAAATATCACTATAGTTACGTGATATACCAGAGTAAACCTATGTGCTTACCTAGTCTGGACCCCTATTGTTGTGTACTGAAGAGTATGGGCTGTGTCACTGTTAAGTGCTACTTAAAATCTATGCGCCATGTATAGCCTTAATCCAAAACCAAATGCCATGTTCCGATTCAAGGTCGACCAAGTAAAAGTTCAACGTCAGTGATTAGAAGCTAGCACAGTCACCAGTGCGTCAGTATGTGGGCTGCCAGTTGCTCAACACCTTCCTCCCAAATTCCTCTCATCACGTTGCCCTAAGATCGATGCCTGCGGCTACTAAGAGGGTCACTCTAACAATCAAGTACCGGCCAAGCTCAAAGAGGGCCGCTTTAGCATTTTTATCGACGTGGCCCCTGGGTCGATCTGGTGAACACAAGAAGTGTTTTACTCGTCTAATGTGTCCACCCCTCCCATATCATCACGCCCGGACGCCACTTCCCTGCCCACTGATCCCTCCTCTGGTCAGTAGCTGCTACCTCGCTGCAGGCATCAGGGGATACTTTCGAGGTAGGTGGTTGGGAGGTGGTGAGGTACTGAAGAGGACGTTTTGGTGTGAATGCATTTATCTTTCTGACTTGTGAGAGATATCTTTGGTTTGCATCTGTCCATGTTCATCGTTTATTATCATTTAAAGATATTTCTATTCCGTGGGCTTAAAAATGACATTTGATTGTACATATATCAGATAATTATACTCTCTCTAAATACCCTTCGCCCGAATGGATTGTATAGGGGGCTGCCTGTCTTTGAATATAACCAGATTTGTCTACAAATTTTATATATTCCATATTTCTTCCATCAAAAGGTGTCCTTCCTATGTCTCCATCCTATACTGCCCTCTGTCGGCGTTTGGTGGCAACACGTGAGTGGCTCCCTCACCAGGCGTGACGAGGTCCTAAAGGACAGCGCGGGCAACACGTGACATTCAGCGAGATCTGGGCGTGAAGACGATGGGGACCGGTTTGTCTGGGGTCATGACCGTCTTCAGTACTGGCTGTGGAGCCGAATCATGGAGCCGCAGCGTGAAGTTCTGCACGATCTGCAAATAAGCATATTGACCACCATCAGGAATTACTCCGGTCCTACAAGGGACTGGAGTGGGAGGAGACGGGCTGCGTCGGCGTTTTAATCCCCCTGGAGGAAGTTTACATAATGGCGGGTACCATCAGCTGATGAGATATTCTGGGGAGGTAGAGGGGTGAAGAATTGGTGGGTATTACTGCCAAGGTAAGACATAGGGCGTGGGAGGGTAAAACTTGTTCAAGAACACATATTGTCACTATTTATAAGCGAGAGTTCTATAGTGGAGGAGGGGCAGAGGGCTTTTCGTCTTCCCCCTTTATCAACCCACTGTTTATATGAAGCTGCATTAAACGTATTGCCATTTCCGTAGCATGCACCTGACACCCATGGTAAAGCAAGAGGCTTTTTCCTCTTTTCTGACCAAAATGTTTCCCGCAAAATGGCAGATTCCTGAGCATGAAAGAAATATTTGGGTCTTTACTCCCATTTCGTGCTATTAAGGAGTAGACTTGACATTAAATTGTCACTTCTTAATTCTTGGATGTTGGTTGTTCTATTTCCCCATGTCCTTGTCACTAAGCTTCATGTCATATTTCGATTTTTGATGGAAAGGTCATGTCTCATGTCACAAACATTTTACTTCTCCATGTCATTGTCACTAAGCTGCAAATCACATATCGATTTTAGGAAATGGCCATGTCACCTTGTCGAATTTAGGGGACTGGACCCATTTTATACAATATATAAGAAAAATACATGAAATAAATAGATTATAGAAAACATGCAAAGTTTTGCCATTTTCTGTATAGTTCTATATCCTTAGCAATATGTCATATTGGAGTCTTGGTTTGGCATCAGCGTTTAATAAAAGAAAATGGTCAAAAGGCAAGAAGTTGAAGAGCCCTGCTGGAACTCCCACTTAGGCCACTATGGTCAATATTCCCATTGAGCCTCTAAAAGAGGGCTTTGCCTTGGGCAGTAGGACTCAGTGGAGAGTAAATTGCTCGTTTAGGGGTCCGGTCCGGATGGGTTTAGAGTGGACTGACCCTCCATGCTAAACCAACCGACAGGCCCGACACTTCCGGTGCCGACCCAGCCTTCATGTCGGGACCTGCCGGAGACCAATATGGCGGCCGGAACGACCACGTGACATGCGCCGTCTACCCATGCGCCCAGGGGCGGAAGCTGGCGGCTGGTGTGTGTGTGACGTATGGGAATATGACGTGACTAGAGGCTGGCTTGACGTAGACATGGCGGGCCGAACTGGTTATTACATGGTAGCTATGGTGGTACGAGATGTATATATATATATATAGGTGAAGGGTGGGGGAGGGGTGGAAACATACAACACCTAGATGTGATCACGACAGGGGGACTTGTTTGGATACTATACCTATGTGGTTTGGGGTGGGTTGGTGGTGGAGCGGGTATGAGCGGGTGAGTGTTGGGGTCACCCGGCAGTGGCGGATTTAGGGGGGGGGGGGTGGCGCGGGGGCGCGCGCCCCCCTTTTTCCCTGTACTCAAGAGTTTACCTAATTGTTTTTTTTACCTTAGAATTGAGCCAAAATTAGGGGCTAAATGAGGGGCGCCCCCCCCCCCTTTTAAAATCCTTGATCCGACACTGGGGTCATTACACCCAATGCCAGCTGGTGCCTTGTGATTGATTGCTTAGACACAGGTACCAACAGAGCTGCTCATTGCTCAACGAGCGAGCAGCGCATGGCAATGTAGGGTTCGGGGTGTCACATCAGATTGTCGACATATGTAGGTTATATTCAGGCACTGTACCAAAGTTTACATATGTATACAGCCGTGTAAGAAATGCCACTGATAAAGTTTATAAGCACCTTTATGTTAGATAAGAAATGCTATGGAAAACCGTTTTAGGCAATGCATTTATCAAATATCCCAATTTAAAGCCCATTCGATCTACAGACCTGTCATATCTAATCCCGATATGTCTTTAACTAATTGGTTGTATTAAGCTGATCGATCCTCCATAAGCAGAATTTGATGTTAATGAATGAAACTCCTAAGTTGAATGCCAACAGGTGCGAATTTTTTGTGTTTTATTTCTTTGGGCTCATGCAAATCAGAACAACGTTTTTGGGCACTCCACAATTTTAGCAGAAGGGGGGGGGGGGTAGCCCACAATGTTTCCAATTGTTCATGTCTCCTACCTAGATAAAGAATGTGGACAGATTTAGTTTTGTTTTCTGGTCCTTCCTATAGTAAGATCAGGATCTGTTGCTTTATGTTCATGTGAACTAGATATCAGGGATTTTCAAAGAGCTGTAATTACGTACGTATGTCCAGGGGCCTTCATTAAAAGATTTAAGATTTCAGGGACTTTTGGGATCGCACACTTTCATTATTAAACCCCACCTATTAAAACGGTGCGACTTTTGGTGCCCACAGGCGTAGTTGCCCACGCTCGTGTCTTGCGGAATCTCAATGCTTCGTTGACCTCGATTCGGGACCCAGCAAAATAAACTGCAGTCTCTAATCCTCATAGAAATACATTGGTTGGAGCCAGCTTGGGGTTTTCTATGAAAGTGACATAGAAGGCTGACTGTTACGGCGAAACCGGAAGTGACTTGCGAGCATCGTAAATTTTGAATCATATTTTGATTTTAATATACTCTTACCTTCAACTGTTTTTTCTCCTTTGCATTGTACTGGATTTTTAGTTATGTATCCTTTTCAGATATTATCAGAATTTTGTTAGCATTGAGAGAACTATGCTTAGAGTTAACAGGATGCATCATTGATCAAGCAAAATAATGCAAGTTGGTCTCAGTCAGTTTCTGGGATCTTCTGGTACTGTTTTGCACTTATTGTAAGAGATTCATTGGTGAATAACAATCTTGGTCATTCATGCATGTTAGGACTCACTTGGGCTCATGGCCAGTACTTCTACATTGACATGGTATCATATCCAGATTCTTGTCATATCTCACCTTTTTTTTGGGCTTACTTACCTTGGCCACTGCTATGTAGATCTCTTGTTCTGCTAACCGTCTCCCTGTACAGAATATAAAGCAGTGTCTCTGTACTATACAAGTATTGAACGTGTATCTGCTTATTATGTAATTTTTTTAAAACTTGGGTATTGGTAAATAAAACCCAGGTCACATTAGTACACATGTAAACATTGTAAGGTGAAGAAGTGAATCACTTGGGCTTCCCTAGCCCACTTAAAAGGGTCTATTTCTCTTCTTTTCTATCCCCTCAGGATGTGTGATGTGCACATATGCGTGGGCACTGACACATTCCTCTGTGGAATTGTGTAATGTAGTTCTCGCCATGAATATGACCTTAGCTGTTGAAATGGCGTTGAACATCTATTACTCACTCACTCAGAAACCAATCACAAAGGGATGCTTTCTTTCTTTATGTGTGTATCATGCACACAATAACATGCGATTCAGAATCAATTTCATATTGTTGACATACACATAGCTTAGTATTGCACAAACCTAGACACATCCTGGCCCCATGGCCCCAGGGAAGGTTGGACAAGGCCTTGATCGGGTCGTCGTCTCCGTCAGCCCTACGTAACCAGCGTTCTGGACGGTATGTCTCCGGATCCGGAAACAGGGCTGGGTCATGACCCATGCCGTACAGATTAGCCTGACAATGTGTCTGGAAGAAAGAAGGATATTGGTAATTAATATAACATCTGTGACCCATCAAGGGAAAACACCCCTCCTCGGGGGAATCTTAATTCCCCAGTTGGCCACCAAGGGGCATTAGAGGGGCAAAATTACTCTAAAATCATTATAAAAATACATTAAGCTAATTTTTTATGCAGAATTCAATGGCCTCATTTAAAATGCACCATTTTCGTTAGAAATGGCCCATATTCGGATGGTAAAATGCACATTTTTCATGAGAAATCAACCTATATGCCTGTTCCAGGTTGCCATGGCAACCATTCCAAAAATCAAAAATTTGCTGATATTTATGCCAATTTTCGGGGATACTCACCAAAGGCCTTAAAGTTAAAACAGAAATGGAAAATTCCTTCTAGATCAAAATCTATGATAAAAATCACCATATTCTTATGTATGTTTTATGGAAAAGGCTGATTTATTGTGTTTTTAGACATTATTATGGCTTATAATGATTGTATTTAGACCTTAACCATCGATTTCAGATCTGAATAACGACCTATGTTCAAGGAGGGGTTCTGACATAACTACTAGGAATATTCAAGCCAATGATGGATCATTTTCAAGATATTGAGATGAACCTTGATAATGAATTTCCCTGCAGAGGGGTTTTTGCTTGCCTGGTGACTTTGAAATATTAGCGTAATACCTAGGCATATACGCACGAGGCTTTATGCTAGCGAACAGTACAAAAACCACCAAAAAACGGATGATTGGGTGGGTAAGGCTAAGAGGACTTATGGTAGTCAGCAGGGACTACATAATAAATAAGCAAATGTCCACGACCATGGATTATTTTACATCGTATTCCCCGAGATGGGATACTCCAGTCCCACCACGGGGAATACGATGTAAAATATTCCATGGAAGTGGACATTTGCATTTATTTCATGGTTTTACAAGGGAATTCTAATAAATTTCAGCTCAGAAAGTGACATGGGGCCATAGAATACGGACCTCCTTGGTTAAAACTATGAGGCCGTCATATCCACCATGAAATAACGTTCTCTCTTGCATGCAAGTAACCTATACGTACACATGTCCAGTATATAGCTATTTCAAGGGATAAACCTAGTTAATGTTCTTGGTGATATAGAATGTGCTATCAGTTATGTCGATAGTCCACTTGGCCTCTGTCGCACGATTGAGCCGTACATTTCCTATATGAATCCCTGCGACAGAGGCCTAGTGGACTATGGGTGTAAGATATACAGTATATGGTTATGTGACCTACAGGGGGACCTACAGGGGGAGTTGATGTAAGTACAAACCAATTGAGTTGATTGGGGTTCTACTGTAGCTGCTACGGCGGTATGTGTGCAGATTTACAATTCAGGCTCAGAGTTTAGCTATTCGAGTTTAGCTACAGAAAAATCTCTGTGACAGAGGCCTAGTGGACTATGGGTGTTACATCGAGAGTCCACTTGGCATCTATCGCAGCAGGAAATGTATGGCTCATTCGACGGCGAAAAGCCAAGTGGACTATGGGTCTAAGTAAAGAAAGAAGTGAGAAGGTACTGGCTAGAGCCGAGGTATAATTGTTACACTCTGTGTCCCTGACGTCTTGGCCTGCATTCAGCTTTATTGACGTGCTGTCAACGATGAAAGAGGAAGAAGGTAAAAATCCAATAGCCTAACGGCAGCCATTGAGTGTTATGTAACCGGCCTAAAGAGTCTGTCTAACGGAAATCCATGGGAAATGACAGCCGTTGCACGCTCAGTCAGGCTGAGGGTGCGGCCAACACGGGGGTGGTGCCAGGACATACAAGAGAGCAGCTCGGGCAAAATTACACCAGCCGGCTTGTTGGTTAGTCAGGTCAGTGCTGTCTGTCCCCGCGATATCAGAACATCAATAGCCTACCTCTCATGGGGCAGGCTACAGGGAATGGGGCTTAGCTCACCACGGGAGGGGGGATGGGCTGCCCCATCCAACATCCTGAGGCCCTACTGGTCTGAATGACCTCTGACCTTTTTGATCTTTGACCTCTCAGTCTAGCTCTAAGTGAAAAGAGCACAATTCACATGGGCTTTGGGTGAAAAGAGTGGCAGAGTTCCCCCAGTACCCTAAGCCTTGAGTGTCAATTCGAATTGACCACTGACCAGACCAACACAGTAGGCATTATATGGAACTAGGAGAAGTCAATGGGCATGATGACGGGATATTTTGTCCCTTAGTATTCACTTCGATATAATATTTGTCCCTTGAGTAATAACGTGAACTCCATACATAGGCCCTATATATGGACGCTAACTACAGTCACTTAATCCAACATGGTGACACACACATTTATAAAAGTCGACATTGGACAGCGGCACTATTGACGTAGGGTATGTAATTAATTTATCAACAATGAACGTGGGGTTTCTTAACATATACCAGCGACATTGTTATCATTAGGACGGAACTACTGCAAATTAGCTTGATACCGATACACGACTATAATGGAATTCCCGACATAATTTTAGATTTTGGGTCACTAGTGGGGCCAAATTTCATACAAATATGGAAAGGGGGGCTGTATATGGAAAGGGGGGGGGGGCAGTTCTATAAAGGTACCTATGTATAGAATGGCCATAAAGGGATATTCTAAAGTATTGCACCTTGTATGAAAGGCATGACTTCAGATTTGAAGATAATAATGTTATATTAGGCTAGTTTGGATGACGCTTTCCCCACATCTGTGTATGGGCCGAGCATTAGCTAGAAGGAAACCCACTTTTTTTCTCTTTAAAACTTTCTCTTCATTGTGCCCTAAGGTATGTCTAGAAGGAAAATGGAGGAAATGGTACCAATCCACTGTAACTGTAAGTAACAGAATCAGGGTGCAATTCTCCACATGGTGCACCGTGTGCCGGATGCTTACTAACGCCATGCTTATTAACAAGTATTCCCGAGCAAGTATCATATCCATTAGATAATCACCTCGGGGAGTTCCCCACTTTATTTTACGTGAATAACTTCTTCCCATAGAGATAGCATTGTTGGGCCGATCGCCACACCCCGAGTGGCGTAACGTGTGCCGATCCACCACAGCAGAAGATCCGGTACTGCAGCCTTGTTCTGGGTGCATGTAAACATTCAAAATGGCAGACCGCTGCTCATATGGAGAACTACGGTGGTAATGGATTTTGTTAATTTTCAGTTAATTAAACCCTCTTAAACATAAAATAAATAGAGAACTAACCTCCCCTGGTGTACTCAGTGGCCGATCCACCCCTCGTGGTGGATCGGCCACCTCGTACACCATGGTCGTTTAGTTCATAGATAGAACTAATCGACCGTGGTGTACGAGGTGGTCGATCCACCACGAGGGAGTTGTCTCCCCCGAGGGCGTTAGCCCTCGGGGGAGACAACTCCCGAGGGTTGGATCGACCACCGAGGACACCAGGGGAGTTTAGTTCTATATTTATTTTATGTTTTTAGAGTCTTTAATTAACTGATAATTAGCAAAATCCATTACCGTAGTTCCCCGTACGAGCGCCGGTCCGCCATTTTGAATGTTTACATGCACCCAAAAAGAGGCTGCAGTGGTGGATCTGCCGCTGTGGTGGATCGACACACGTTACGCCACTGGGGGTGTGGCGATCGGCTCCGCAATGCTATCTCTACGGGAAGAAGTTATTCACATAAAATAATCTCCATATACTGGCGTCACCTATATAGTGAGCGGGCAGATCACTACACTTGAGCAATTAGACGTTGTCAAAGTTGAGTTGTTGACCTTGCGCCAACCGGGCGCCAACCCGTCTGCAAAATATTCGACCATACGGAGACTGGCGCCGCAGTTTTAATAAGGGTTATTGAAATCAACCAGTTGCTTACGTTCCAATCATTCACCCAATCATATATGTAGCTAAAAATATACTTTGCCCGTAGGCCTAAAGACCTTCGGATTGTTCATCACTTGGAGAACACCAGAGCAGACGACAACACGTGCCGTTCATCTGGACGTGAACTTTTGGCGGAATATAATAACATCGTAGCAACACAAAATAAGGTTAGTGCAATGAATTCAAATATTAAGTATCATCAAAGGCTCATAGACACAAAAAAAAAACGATGGGCAAGTAAAAACAACATACACAGATTTATAGGGTTTATCAGAATACGAGTTCTTTTATGGTTGTCGTGTTCTTGACGATCGTTTCTATCGCATGTAGGCTTAACACCCTCAGACAATACGTTTTGGACAATAGCCATACTGGTTTGACCCATAATATGACACTGGTATGATATCAACAACATCAAGGACTGGACTGATAGTAGGACACAGATGAATAGACAGACATTCAAACTATATGGACTACATTACGACAAACGTTTTAGTTTGTATTACTTTGGGAATTGAGCAGCTTAAACTACGTCGGGTATTGGCCAAACGAATGTAAAACTGATGAAACCAGCCTGTGTAATGTGTACCCGCAGTTTAAACAGATACGGGTGTTTATTGTAGTTTTCATATACTTCGACACTTTATTTACTTTGACTCTTTCTAATGTTACCCAGCCAGATACCTGCCTAGAAAGCAAAAGGCAAGGAAGGAGGGGAGGGTGTACGATAGCACAGTTAATGCTCAAGTTAAGGCAATACTATAGGCCCCTTTTATAGCCTAGTCAAATACTTGGTATGGATGCAAATCAAATATGTCGAAATTATAGTAATTGTAGGTCATGTGACATAGCTTTATTAGGGCCCCAGATAGGTAGAATCGACAAGGGGACAAAGCCACTTCTTAAAATAGACAAGAAAAATAGGGTTGGGTGACAAGGGACAAGATCACTCTTACAATCGACAAGGGGACAAGGCCACTCATTAAAATCAGCAAGGGCACAAGGTTACTCCTTAAAATCGACAAGGGACATGAAACCCATGTCTAGGGCCCTCTAGGCCTATTTGTAAGCCGACAAATTCACTTACCCCAGCAGGGACATGGAAACCTCCGAGTTCAATATCCTTGGCGATGACCCTGCTCGTAGCGAAGGTGATCGGGTATAATCTATGGTAGAATGAAAAAGATAGTGTCAGGGTTTCTCATATGTAGGCCCTAATTCAGAAATTAAGATACATACAAACTGAATGAGTTGTATAGGAAACGTTGAAATTCCTTTTATGAAAAAAAGATAAAGTAATGCGAAAACATGATAGAGATTCCCTTATTCAAAAAATGCGCGCAAAATCACGTGGACTCTTTGAAGGCTGCTTGAATTAGATCTTTAAAACTTAAACCGCATTAACTATAAGGTAGACCAAATAAAAGGAATCGAATTGTAACTTTGCCAGAGGAAACTTTTAGCTGTCCAGGGCCTATATTAGATTCTTCGGTGTCACGAGAGCAAATATCAATTCCCTTGATATTATGTTTGCATATACTCACTAACTTGAAAGCTTTCTATAGCTATCCCAGCTATCCATATCTATACCAGGAGCAGACATTATACCTCAAGGACCTCCACCAACCATACTCTCTCAATCCACAGTCCCTGAATCACATGCCCTCACCACCTCAGTTATAATGGGCATTGCATTAGGTGCCTGCACCCTGAACCCTGCACCACCAGGAGTGGAACAGTCTCAATGGCCCTGGCCGTTTCCGTGTCTCTGGGGTGCGGCAGATGACAGGTCGGACGCCTTACGATCTCCCCCCAACCCCTGCAGACATCCCAATCAGGACAGGGCCTTAAGCCCAAAAAAAAGGTCGGTGAGAGAGCAGAGCCCCCTGTTGATCACAGAGCAGCTCCCAATGACGCCCACAGAGAGCAAGGCATTAGTTTGTCGGGCATCAGCCTAAACTAGGCGGCTGAGATTAAGGCCCGTGGGTGGGGGTGGTGGGGGCATTGCTTTCAGAGGAACCCCGCTGGGAGAAGATCTGAGAGAAAAAAAGAGGAAACTCATCCAGATTTACCAAAGAGTAATACCTCTTTCCAAATGCCGTCTTATGGGAGTGGTCACTTTGACCGAGTGGGCATCCTTAAGGTCTCCATGACAATATGAGATTGAGACATGCGATCTCAGACACCAGGCATTGTTTCCTCTGGCAGTATATTCCACCAGTGACACCTACCATGGTTTGTCTGATCCGTGGCTTCATCTCCCCATGAAGGGATGTTTTAGTTCACGCTAATTTAGGGTAGACCCTATATCAGAAACCAAACCGGTGTATAAACTAGCAACTGAAGGGATTTATTACTGGTATGTCAAAGTCTATTTTGAACTCCTGACCAAAATCCACACTGATTGACACTGCCCAATATATCTTTCCCCGACTGCGTGACAATTGAGCCAGAAACACCACGAGATTGGCATTCATGCAGCTGTATATATACTGTAGACCCACAAATGGCTTTATGGATATAGAAAATATAAGGCTTCTGCAGATGGCATAAAATCAGCAATGCATGGACCCTCTACCAAGGTTGGTAATATCATTGTAGCAAATCAAGAAGTCATATATAGATATATTACAGTGGTTTATGGCTAGATTTCTTTGACAAATTAAAAAGCATTATGCCATCACAATTGAACATTCAGCTAGTACTCTATTGCTTAATGGGCCTGACAGTTCAAGCACGTCTTGGTAAAACTAACCAGGATGCATTTATCACAAATTGGATCCTGTGACCAAAGTACATCAGGTCTAATTCTGAAGGGTTCCGAAAACATCCACGGGGGATAACATCAGTTTAGCTTACTCAGCCTTAAGCTGAGACCCAGAAGGGATAGAATTATCAAATACCTAGGTTAGTAACTTTATAGCACGACATGCACTGTGGTTCCTAAGCCACACAGACGGTATACCAATGGTAATATGGGTGAAGCAATCGTCTGGTATTAGCGCCTTGAGAGTCTAAAGAAGCACACTTTGTCAGCAGAATGAATAGTTAACTGCCCAGCGGTCAACCTTCCGGGCCGTGGGGCACCTGTCGTGCATTATACATCAGTGGCACCGCGGGCAGTGGACAGTTGGCCGATTCGTGGGTAATAGCCAAAAGAAGGATGGTGGATGCCACATCAGAGAGAGTTAAACCGACCTGAAGGTCTCCTTGAGGCACGCCTTAAGGTAAGGAAGGCGGACGAGGTCGGCGGCAGTGACGGCTGCCCGCCCCGGCAACACCTCCTCCAGTTCTCGGTGTAGGGTCTCCTGGGCCGCAGGGGTTTGAGACAGGCACAACAGGGTCCACATGGTGGCGTTGGATGTCTGAATAAGTTAAAGGTAAATTCAGGGTTGCATCTTTGTATATCATGACTAGGGCTAGTGCTGTTTTATACAAAGAAAATTCACCTAATTATAGAACATTAGGATTCATCTTTTAGGTGATATTTAGGGTTATTGTTCGTGTAGGAAGTCTAGGGGTAAACGAATAACATGTATATCTAAGTATAGATAAGAATAGAACAACTGTTTTAAAAAAGTAGATGCCCCTTTCACGAATTATATGAATTTATATTATGACACTACATATAACTTGCCATTTTCAAGATAACCTGTGCATACTTTTACGAAACTGTTCAATGGCTAGAGAGATTTCAACTGAACAATTGTGGACAGATGAGGGGAAAGGGTCCTCCGAGGTTAAACATGAAATTTTAAATTGATGTTATCAGCTTTAAAATGAGGTACAACACTTGTAGATAGCCCTTCTAGTCTTAGAGATATTGCTTCACGAAAATGGAATGACATGACTCTTTCAATGCAGCCAATAAGCTCTATCATTTATTGTTTTAATCAAATCAGGCATCTAATTAGCATAATGATTTAAATAATCAATCAAAAAATGACCATTCCTTTCCATACATTCAGGCATAGATTTGGAGCTAGAAGTGGTATCTTCATGCTTTTTTCAGTGTATGAATCTCCATGAATCATTCTATCGGTTGACATTATTTTATTTTTCTATTTGGAATATAATTTTTGTTGTCATGGCAACACTTTTCCTTGAAAACCCTTATTTAGGCCTTCTTTTGAATTCAAAACGTTCCATTAACATTCCAAATAGACTGGAAGTTCCAGGAAATAGAACGTTTTTGAGAAAACCACATTTTCTGTGTAAAAAAGTACATAAAAGCTATTTTTGGTCTATTTTTCACATTCCTAGCCTTTGTAGCTCCCCTAGTGGCCAAATCCAGTACTAAAAATCCCACAGGGAGGGCCCTTCCCCCTCATCTGCCCACAATTGATAAAAGAATAAATGCAAGAAATTAAATATACCCTGTCCTCAGGCTAGTTAAGACTTTCACTTTAAACACCAATTGATTGCCTGCAGTCTATTGCCAGACTATATCCAGTTCATTACCTCAAACTTACATTAGGTGGTAAGAGCGACTGGGAAATAAGTAATCAATGACCCTTTTTAAACAGCAATAGTCTTTAAAAGGACATCGCCCATTGCACAAAATCCATTTCCTCGTGCAAACTAATGTCACTCAAGCTTATTTCTGCGAAGAATTTTCTTGAAGAAAAAGGACCTATTGGTAGCCACTTGAAATTGACATAATGACGTAGATTGTTCGATTTACCCCAAGTGCCAATAAGAAGGCAATCTCGAGTACTGGTATGTGATACCTTATTCAGGCTAACAGTGTCCTAACATACTAATTGTCTCAATATGCTTATTGGTGTATAAACTAGCAACTGAAGAACTCAAAAAGCAGTATTTATATGATTTGCAGTATGTATATAAATTGTACATTATGTTAAAAAGAAATGGTGTCAGGCAAAACACTCATTTCCCTATATTACTTACAACAAGAAAAATGTGGCAAGGACCACGGATAGGACTTACCACTCCTACCCGAGGTCCAACTCGGATTGTACTCCCACGTCACGTGTGACGTCACAGCTACCGCCTGACGTCACAGCGGTGCCGTGGCTGAAACCGAAAACATTATGGAGTTGCTACGGTCGCTGCACTCCCGGCCGCTACGCGGCTAGCAACTCCAAATAAAACCACTCCTAACCCCTCAAAGTTACTTTACACAAGAGTTTGTGACTCTACCCGCAACCTCACTTCCATAGTAATGCTACTTAATATACAAAACCTACTCCAAACCCTCATTTGTATATTCCGAGGTAGCAGGTTGTCCCATAGGAGCGGCCAATGCTGGAGGTTGTTACCAGCGAGTTCTACTGATAATACCTAGGAGATGGGTACCAGCTGGCCCCCATGAGGGCCGCAGTAAATAATTGAGATTATCTCATTGGCTAATAATTAATCCTGCTAAGTCCTTATACTACTCACTATACCGTAGTCTTTTGACCTACTCCTAACCCTCACTTCCATGTACTACTTCCTGCACAACAGTCTGTGACCCTACTCCAAACCATCATTGTCATATACTACTTACTATATCAAAGATTGTTAACCTACTCCTAGTGCTCATTTCCATATACTACTTCCAACACAGCAGTCTATGAACCTGCTTCCAAGACCCATTTCCCTATACTGCTTACTGTTCAACAGAGCTATAATGAACCTGAGTGCAGCAGTCATTTCTATATACTAATTTCTCTACACCAGAAACTACGAACCTGTTCGCAACCCTCATTTCCGCATACTAATTACTATATACTAGAAAATCTCAGCATAAATCTAAACCTAATTAAAGTTATAAGAGCTGGTAAAAAAAAACAAGGTTTTCAGTGCCTCAGTAAAGGTGGGGAAAAAAGGGAGGGGCAGAATTTCAAATTTGCAAATACACTGTTAAATGATGCAATAAACTTCACAATTTGTACATGGAATTGGAGCTTAGAATGTCTATTTTATGATATGGAAAGAGTGAAGTTGTTTTCTTTTTTACTTTCTTAAATATCCTGTCATGAATGCATACAAGTCATTCACAGTTTGTGTCCAGTCCATTTAAGACGCTTTTGCGACCCAGTGCTGAGCCTATGGGATGTTGATCCATGGATCAACATTCTCGCCTTTTTACACTAAGGTGGTGCGAATGGCTATTGGGGGTGCAGATATATGTAAATGAGGTTCAAAGGGAGGCTGGTGGTGCAAATAGTTCCCTGTTGTACAAACGTACAAAGTACATATCATTGTAGTGGTGACTGATGAGAAAACAAAGAAAAAAAATTCGGCTTTTCGAGTTACCTGCAATGCACATTGCTATCCTATATTGTTCATATGCTTTGCATGTGCAAATCTACATGGCCTCAGAACCTGCGTAAAACCCTTTATTCCATATACTTGTACTTAGCCCTGTACAGCAGTATGCGAACCTGCTTTCAAGATTCATTTCAGTATACTACTTGCTCTACATCAGTTTATCTAAACCTGCTTCCTATCTTCCTTTCCGTATACTACTCACTGTTCATCAGAAAGTGTGAACCTGCCAACCCTCATTATTGAATAGTACGAATAATATAAGATGATAATTGAACCTGTGTACAAGCACTATAAGCTACTTAGTATATATCTGAATCTTTACTTTTATCTTACGCTCATCTTCAATATTCTCGCTGCTACTTAATTGCAACACCTGGGAATCTTCTCCCAAGACTCATTTCTATATACTATACTTACTATCGAACAGCGTCGGTGAACCTGCTTCCAATACACATTTTCATAAAAAAAAATTAATATAAAACAGTCATACATTAGAAGGCAACCCTCATTTTCATATAGGCCAGGGGCTGATAGGGCCCACCATGCACCCCCCCCCCCCACATCCTAATGCAGCAGGTATTTTTTCGATTCTTGGGGTCCCCTGAACAAGATTCAAGATGTTAACATTGATTATCTTGGGATGCACTACCGGTTTTTGCTCATTATCCACGTGCGGGTTCAGACCACTTTTTGGTCAATTTTGCTACCAGGTTATTCAAGGGGTGTGCTCAATCCCTAAGCTCTCAGACTATCCTACCTTGCAGTCTAGAAAGTATCTGGTAGGTCCTACCCCTTATAAATCAGCTTAGTAGAATACAGTGGTGCTTTTGTTTTGTTGCCAGGTGGTGTGGTTGCCTAGCAACAGTAGCTATGCATAGCAACAAAGCCTAAAAATATGCTTGAATGTGCATATCTGCATGGGTTCCTTTCAGCAACATACTCCCCTGATGTAAACTTGCATATAACTCTTCTGTGACTTCCATAATAGACTAGAAATATAGGTGATAAAAGGTTGCTAGGTTGTGTGGTGGCCTAGAAATAGCAGTTTTGCTCAGCAACAATGCCTAGATTCATACCTGTAAGCATATACTATGTCTTGTGCATAGTCTCCCCTCAAGGCCATAGTTCACTGATGCACATCACACATTATGAACATAGGTAGTAAATGGTTGCTATGTCATGTGGTTGCCTAGCAACTGCAGCTTTACATAGAACACCATGTCCAAATCTCTGGAGATAGTCACGGATAAGTACATGGTCTCGCCTCAGGAATGAATTGCAACATACAATTCTCAATAGTACTGTAGGTTAGGAAAAGGAACCTTGATGGTAAAGAGCATCTATAGTCATGATTATGCTAGAGTATTGTTTAAATAGAATAGAGATCTGGATAGGAACTACAGGCTTACTTACCCTTACTGGGGATAATCAGTGCTAAGATCATTGAACAGACCTCAAATGACAGATAATTTTTGAAAGTAAACCTACAGTATTAGGATTATGAAGTGATCAGTGAGTGGCTGGGGTAAGAGATGACCAATCCCAGAAAATCAGTCTAGTTGTGTGAAATTATTGGCCACAATAACACAAGAACAAAGTTAGAGATAGGGGGGAGGTTATTTTCCCCCAGATCCTGGGGGTTCACCTGAACTCCACTAGATGGGAAGTAGTATATACATGCAAACTGAGCGCAATGGATTAGCTACTAACTAGGTCATGACCTACTGGTAGACCGGAAGTGACCTAGTTTTAACCAATCAGAGGGCTGGATTTGACAGGAAGTGACGTCATAAGGTCATGACCTAGTTTTTTCGACCAATCAGAGAGCTGGATTCCATTTGACCTAGTGACCTGACCTAGATGCATAAATTAAAAGAATTGTGCAATACCTAGAGCTGACCTACTTACAAACCGGAAGTGACCTACTAACCTACTTGCAAAAACGTATGACCTACGTATGAGGGTGCATTGCGCAATGCTTGTAAGAATTTACACAATGTTCTGATGCAATACTTTTATGGATTTACGCAATACTTATGACTCATGCATTAAAATAAAACACAACTCATTTATTTCACATAACAGCTTATATTTTTATTAGACACAATATTTACAGATGAAGACAGATTTTCCATTTCCGGGGCGTGCACATATACTACAAAAACATTTGTTGTGTGTGAATTTACTTGCTTGATACCAGCTTTGGCCAGTGAGACTAGTTTTCCATGTGTTGTGGAAACAATAACTGTTAAGTTTGGCTATGTTAGATATAGCATGCTCGAACAAAGCCTGGGCCAGGAAGTATGTTTGACTGTTTTTGGGTCCAGGTAAAAGACCAGATAAAAAACCATCCTTAAAGTTTACCTCAAAGGAGAAATGATTTTTCACTCCAGGTATACTTAAGGCATGAAGTTCCAGAGAGACCTGCAGACATGTGAAACAAATAGTTTTAGCAATAGCAGATACTTCCAGTTTACAATTACACTGACAAAACACTCCTACTATGGGATTACATTCTAACTCTTGGAGAGTAAGAGCAAACTTTCTTACACTTCCTAAAGTGTACCTTGTGTAGTGTCTTGGGCAGCCAGGTTCAGTGTGCAATTGATATACTCCTATACACCAATCATGCATTATCAAGTTAACTTTTTTCACTCGACAATAGTACATGCAGTTTCTGTAGGCGTCCCAAAAAGCTGAAGAGAAATATTTGTACATTTTAACACTAGTTATACAGTGGTCAACAGTGTCTGGTTCAGCTCCTCTAAAATAACCAATGTTTTCTGCAGGTATTATTTCCCAAAAGAAATTCTCTGAACATCCACATGCTACAGAACTTATATCATTGTCAGGTGTTATAGAAGAAGCTTGATTATATGAAGCAACACTTTGTAAAACTGGACGCATGTAATAGTCATAAGGTGGAGTTTCTGTGGTTTGCTCCACAAGCATAGCTTCTAAACTTTCCATGTTAAAATGGTTGCTTAAATCTAACCAGATACTAATAATCTGGTGAACGTGACGCTATGAGTTAAGAAATCTGGTACCACTTTTTTTCTGTTCCAACTTAATTTCTTCAGCGCCGGATTTTTTATTTTTTGTCGTGAACATGTACAGCGTTCACTTTTGTGAAAAGTTTTTTTTTATTTTTGGGTGATACAGTTCACTTTTCTTACTTTTTTATTAGTTTTTTTTCATGATACAGTACACATTTTTTTTACCTTTGTTTTTTATTTGAAAAATGTTCATTTGAACAAAAAATATTTTCCAGTTTAACACTGTTTTCTATGGAAAAAAATGTTCATTTGAACAAATGTTCGTTTGAACAATTGTTCAAATGAACATTTTCCAGTTTAACACTGTTTTCTATGGGAAAAAATGTTCATTTGAACAAATGTTCGTTTGAACAATTGTTCAAATGAACATTTTCCATTTTAACACTGTTTTCTATGGGGAAAAATGTTCATTTGAACAAATGTTCGTTTGAACAATTGTTCAAATGAACATTTTCCATTTTAACACTGTTTTCTATGGGGAAAAATGTTCATTTGAACAAATGTTCGTTTGAACAATTGTTCAAATGAACATTTTCCATTTTAACACTGTTTTCTATGGGGAAAAATGTTCATTTGAACAAATGTTCGTTTGAACAATTTTTCAAATGAACATTTTCCATTTTAACACTGTTTTCTATGAAGGAAATTTGTTCATTTGAACAATTTGTTTAAAACTTTTTTTCTTTCAACGAAATGTACAACTGGAAGTGAAACTAGAAAAAGAAACCGTTTTTTATATAGAAAGGGGTAGGGTGCTTACACCGTCTTCACATACTTGTCTCTTTATGTACTGATAGGTTAGACCTTGTTTCCTTTGAGAGTAAGTCGTAACGCTGTGGTTAACTACTTTAAATCCTTTGTTGACTACCGTGACAACATTTTCACTGTCCAGTACTTCTTTGTACTTGTCAGTGGTCAGGGGGTTTTGTTTTTGAATTACACCTTTGCAACTCATTTTAACGGGCACATTTACTCCTGTGCCTATGTAACATTTGGAGTTCAAGGCAGTCATTTCGTCACCTTCCCACTCCACTTTGAATAACCCGGGGGTTCTCTTGTCAAACGCCAGACGGCTCTTACAACATGGTTGAGGCAGCCACAGCTCACCCAATACTTTGGTCTGAACATAGGTCTCTCTGTGGTGACTGTTGTCACATGATTCAGAGGGCAACCATTTGTGACGTTCTCTGAAGAAAGCTTCACGTTTTTCAGGAATAATTACGTCTTCTATTTTCTCTGCACTTAAAGCAAAGTAAAAACTGTCAGTGTCCATTTCACACATTTCAAAATCTTTCTCGTCTATGTATTCAAGGAGAAAGTCGTAATAGAAAGCCAACATTTTAAGTTTGGCATATTGGTATACCATGAACCCTATTTGAACTGGGAGATCGTAGGTGATGGAGGTGGGCAAACAGGACAGTTCTACCGTGTTGTCACTTATGTCTTGCACATCTTGCACTGACCAGTGCATGGCCAAACGTCTTGCCTTAGAGGGGTGAAGATACTTTGTTTGAACAAAGTTTTGTTTGTTGCATATGGTTTTTCCGTATGAACCATTTCCCAAAAGTTTGTACAGATCTGACAAAATCTTACAGTCTATATTTTCGTCGCCCTTCCTCCTAGCTTTGGTTACTTCGTCCATGAAGGGTAAAAAAGTCTGTTCTGGAGTGTATTCTACGAGAAGGTGTACTGTCGTAACTACCAAACCTTTCTCCAGGTACCACTTCAAGAGAGGAGTTCCCAACAAAATTCCCTCTGCGTGGTAGCTGCCTATAAGTTGGCGTTGCGGTTGTTTTAGCTTACCTGCTGCTTCCAGGTAACGTTTCATATGTTCACCTACGTTTTTTTTTCCTACTAAACAGTTTTTGAAAATAGGTGTCATTTCACTGAATTTTTCTTTCAAGTATTCAGGTGTTTCTATGTCTACCTGGATAAGTCCAAAAGTTGTTCCTTTAGAAACCCCTCTCAGTATTTCATCCTGACTTTTTCTGCCTTGGCACAACGGTCTTTTAATTTCCCATTCACTTTTTGTTTCTCTGCACAAGTTTTCAGTTTTTTCTTTCAACCACATACACTCATACTTTTCCTCTACTTGGTAACCTAACGATTGAAGATATAGGGTAGTCAAAATGGTATTTTGGTTTTTTTCTTCTAACCATGCCTTTCCATTGGGGTCTCTCAAAACTGATTTAGTGAGGTGACATATGTGACCATGCCAGTAGCACCCGTGAAACTGGTATACTTTTTTTGAAGCTGGATTATAACCGTCCACTTTTATTTTCCTTGAACCCAATACTACTTCCCCGTAGTTGTATTGGTGTAATATCTTGACTTTGTCTGTCACAGTTTTGTATCGCAACCATTCTGTGGCTGAGTAGCTAATTTGTTGACTGCAAACAGCTTGAAAATCGTTTTCTTTCCTGCGCACCACATAATAACCTGTGCAGTGCTCTTCACCCATGCACTTGAGGTACAAGCTGTTAGCATCTACCCCTACTATGTGTCTGCATACTTTGCTTTGTGACCCGTATTTTTTTTGTCTTATTTTGGGGATTTTTTTTGTTCTTTGCTGGAAAAACTTTGCTAGCTTTATGTTCTAGTTCCTTTTGTTTTTCTTCTAGAGAGTCTAGTTCGTCTAAAACATCTCTAAAATTCTCTTTCACCTGTTCTCCTATCAACTGCCCCAAGTTGTTTATGTGTTCCAACACATTTTTAACCAAAGGATCGTCGTCCCTGTTGGAATTTCTGACAAAACACACTGGTTCTGTATGTCCAGGAAAATCAGAAGCTACACTGGCAGAAAGGGGTATGTGAGTTTTTTCTATCACAGTGTTAGCATTTTCTGGGGACGAATTTTCAGGTTGGACGAAATAGCTTTCAAAGTCAAAAACAATTTTATAGGGGTATATTTTTTTCTCAGGTGAACAAACTATTCCCAGTTCCTCTAAAACTTGAAAAACTGTTTTGGATGGATTGTATGCTCCACCTTTGTACCTGAAGCTGACTTTGGTGCAATCTTTTTTCACCCCATTGTGTTGTTTCAAAAGGAAGCTACGAGTGAAAACTTTATGACACTTTTCACAGGGGTACATTTTACCATACAGTCCCATGTTAGTTATTAAACTTACATGGTTTCTGTGTAAGTTCAAGTTCATGATTTTTTTGGATGAACACATGTTTGACCTTATAATTTTAGGTCGCCCCTTTCTTTTACCAAAAGAGGGAAGGTAAAAGATTCTTATGTTAACTTCAAAAATTTTTTCTAACCTGTCTAAATCTCTTATGTTAACACCCTCAAAAGTCTCCTTGTTCACCCCTGGATAGGCTTCAAGGAAAAGCTCTTGAGTTTTTTCTAAAGATTCATACAGGAAGAAAGACAGACATCTAAAGAAACACAAGTTGTCCTTGTACGCCCTTTTGGTTTTAGGGTCTCTGTGAAAGTGTTGCATTCCTCTTTGTCTTAAACCTGGTGGAACAGTTTTCATTTTACCTAAAAGATATTCTCCTCCCGTAGCCCTTATCAGTGTGATGTTGGCGTTCACGTTGCCTATTACACTCCATTTAGTAGAGGGTCTTTGAGTGTCTTCTTTAATGTTGTTTTCTATTAAATCTAAACACTCTGCAAAGTCTTTGTCGTCCCTTATAAAAATGTAAGGGTCTCTATGACTTTCACTGTCATAGAACAAAGACGAGTTGTTGGCAGAAGCATGAAAGTACATGACTTTCTCTTCTTCTTCTTCCTCCTTAGAGGAAGACAACAACCTTCCAAAAGAGACAGCCACTTTGTAAGCCATAACTTGATTTCTATGAATAGAGGTAAGCGCCTCTATTACCTGTTTGGCTCCCAAGTCTTTGTTGAAACTTGTCATTCTGACGTTGAAAATGGACTGAAGCTTACCAAGCACAGCCAAACCTGAAGCTATGGACTTGAAGTTGTCACTGTAACTGCTTTTATGCAAAGAATTTTTTTCTATTTCTTTTGGAAGTTCTAAGCTGTCGGAAAAAGTTTCTCTTCTACAAGAATCTGAGTTACATAAAGTTTTTCCACTGTTTTCTACAGTAACCAAACGTGGAGGTCTAGGGGTGTTACACATTGGACAGTTGACGGTGTAAAGTTGTTTTACCTTTTTGGGCGGCATTTTTTTTTTTAAGGTTTTCTTTTTCTTGTTTCACTTTATGTTCTATATACAAACTTATAACTAAAACCTAACCTAAGTATACATGGAGTACATATGGAACTTAAACCTACGCTGGGCTATGTTGACTAAAAACGGAGTACATCTAAATCTAACTACAAATTAGCTGATATACATGATAATGTAAAAGCACTGAACAAGGAGCTGTTGACCAGACACTATACAAAGTTGACCACTTACCCAGAGTAGAAATCGGTCGTTTCGTCTAGGAAGGGACCAACTCGTGATTTTATGTCCTCCAGAATGAAGGGGGACACAGTGTGTCCGCAGTGCGTGGCTGAGGGGGGCATTCTGAAGCTGGAAGACACCGAGGCATTCATTTCCTCCACGTAGCTGGTTGTTCCTATGTGAACTTTAGGAGTTCCCTTGTACAAGTTTACCAGGACCATAGCCCGGCCTCCACTGGGGTCGGTGCAGTCTTGGTTCAAGGACAACAAAAGATTATCCACCTTCCTCTCTCCAAGGGCAGCTAGGCGGTGTAACTCCTTGTACTTTCCTAGGATGCACTCTATCTGGTCCACTAAGTTCCTGAATTCACGCGCCTCTAGGTTCAAGCACCGCTCGTAAGGTTTGTCCAGGTAGGTTCTCAAGCATACTCCCCTGATGCTAGGTTCCCTGTATATTTCTATGCAGGCGTTGTTATCCCCTTCCGGATAAAAAACTTGGTTGGGGGCAGGTGACTTTTCTTGGAAACCAAATCGAGCAGGCCACTTTTTCACCACCAAAGGCACTGACCTGAAGCCCACAAGCTTGCTGGAAGAACTGGGGGCAGTGCCCTCCCCAAACCTTTGCCTGTGTGACTTGTCTTTAGGAGAAGGAACACCTGGGACAGAACCAATTGGCTCGGCACCATAGGATGAAGTCGCTGAGGAAACTGAAGCAGGGGTAGAGACAGGGGTTTTCTTGTGGTAGGCGCGCTTCTGTCTTTTTTTCTTAGGCTCCCCTTCTCTCTCACTGGAACAGTTTCTTTTTTCCGGCGGGCTTTTAAGAAGCAGCTCCTCTACCGGAACCGGGAGAGAGTACAGAGGAGAAGGGCCGGTTAAATCTATAACCTCTACCTGCGAATACCCCCCGCGGTGAGCAGGTGAAGGTGTCCCTTGTGTTAAGTCCACCACTTCTATGGGTTTAACTGCCGGTGATGAGGTTGTAAGGTCTATAACCTTTATTGGACTGACCTGGGGAGAAGGTTCCTCCGGAGTCACGGGTGAGTAAGAGGCGGACGTAGGTGCTTCAGTGGGGGGTTGGTAGTTCAAAGGTGCCGGGGGATTGATGTATTCCCTGATGTCAAAATCGCCGTCGCCAGCTTCCTGAGGAGAGCGATCCCGGACGCGATCCAGGAAATCAGTGATTTCGCCATGAAGAGCTGCAAGAGCGGCTTCCTGTTCTCCTGCATCAGGCACTTTAGTTGGAAGCCGAGCAGGAGTTGCAGGTGGTTTATCAGGTGAGGCTGGAGAGGTAGGAGGAGGGGCGATGCCCGACGCCTTTTCCTCTGTCTGTTTAGAAGTAGTAAAAGTTAGTGGAGCCAGTTTTTTAGCTCCTCCTCTCCTGACACTAAGTCCCGTCTTCATGCGACCAGGCATTGTTCTCCTTGAAGATGAAAGGGTGGCAGGGCTGGAAGGTGCAGGAGCAGGACGGCGAACAGCAGACAAACGTCAGAAAAGGTTTAATGAAGATCGAGCAGCTCAAGTCTACTTTATAGTAACTATCCTGATACGATGCTGGGACGTTCCCTTGTCGTTCAGATAACGTACAACCACGTCCATGAGTCGTAGATAACCGTGCTTTTCCATTCATAGTATGTTTTACACTTAGTCAGTGTTGTTTTGGAAAAAAGTAAAAAAGCTTAACTCAAATAAAAAACGTGATAACGTTCAGTCAACGTTCAGGGTGAGGCTTGTAAAACGAGTCTTGTTGTTACCATTCTGTAATTAACGCAGACCATTCGTCATTTATCAGAACTAGCTTCTCTCAAGCAGACATGGCTAACTTTTGTCCTTTGCCTTTGTCTTTGACCGTAGGTCACAAAAGGCGTCAGGAGGTGTTTATTTCAGACATCAGGAGGGGCGTAGAAGAAGGTAAGGTGTGGGCTGTGTGGAAATTCTGTCCTGAAAATTTGAACAGGGATCTTTACATCCCTCCTAACTGTAACTTCAAACAATGCTTTCTGCACAACCAAACCACTGCATTGGTTCCTGGTGGACCCTCTGTGAAAAAACTTATCTCAGAAAATGGGGAAAGTTTTTTTTCAGGTGTTCTTTTGGGACATGGTGCCATGGTACACTTGATGTCTAGACATTCCATTTCCTCTGGAAGTTCAAAGAAATCCATTTCAGACAGACAAAAACCCTTTTTTCTAAGGGATCAACCTTTGGGGGGAGGGCCTGGTAATTCAGTTTTCATCGATTCTACTATGGTGAAGGCTTTAATTAAAGCCACTTTACTTCACCCAGACAAAATTACACACTCTTTAGGTTCAAAAATTTTCTATGAAAGAGGTTTCAGGACAGAAATTGGACACAATTACCATGGATGCTGTCATGTTGTGAGAGTTATTACTGAAATAACTACCTCCCATGAAAAAGGTCAGCTGAAGGTGGTAACAGCCTACCCCGTATCTAATTTTTGGTCCTCCTAATAAAACTGAACAAAAATAAACGATGATCCTCCGGGTAAGGCCCCTGGGCCAAACCCACCCTTCCACATGTTTTCCCCTCTTTTCAGAACGCTCAGGCACTGACCCTGACGTTTGTTTCGTCCTTGAGCAATAAATCATTTCAGGAAAGTGCGATAAGGAAAGACTGACAGGTTTCCTATAAAGGTTAAACGGGGACTAAACCATCGTTATTTGACACGACAACCTTCGACCTACTATGTCGCGTTACTCCCTGCAGCGTGTATTAGAACAACGTCACCCCGACGACACTCAAGTTCTGACATACGTGAGGGAAAGAAATGAAATTATATGTTGCTCTTCAATTTGTTTCAGGTACGTGTGCAAATACTTGAAAGAATGTGTTCTTCACCGGAAAAAATTATACTTAGTTTTTTCTTCAGTGCAATCAAGTTTTACATCCAAAGACAGAAAAACCTTGAGGAAAATGGTTTTGAGTCATAACTTGTCGAAATTTTCAGCGGTGGAAACCTTGGGTTATGCCCTGAAGCATGGAAGAAAGGGAAAGGGCCCACTGAAAAACCCCTTCCATTTGGAAGCATTGAAAGCGGCAGAAGAGCATCACGCCAAAGAAAATCCCCGCCTACTTAACCAGCGTCTTCATTTCTTCATGTCTATTTTGGAACTTCTAGCTGAGTGCTTAGAAACCAAAACTTTGTTTTCCTCCTGCCCCATATTTCACATCCCATCATCGTCCCTGGATCGTTTCAGTGTAGAGGAGAAAGAAAAAGTTTGGTTTTATCTGGCTATGTGGTGCACCCAGCTTATCTCCCTTACTCACTGTTTTCACCACAATCAGCTCGCTTTACACTCAACGTCATAACAAATTTAAACGAACGAAGAACGATGTAACATGCTTACCTAAACAGGGGGAAGGGAATGGGAGAGATATATAGAATAGGATAGAATAGGGTAGGATAATATAGGGTAGGGTAGGGTAGGGTAGGGTAGGGTAGGAAAGGGTGGGGTTGGGTTTAAAAAACTATGGGGTGGGGGGGTGGGGGCACCCCTCAAGTATGGGGGGTTTGGGGCTTGTTGGCCCGGGCTGGCCGCCCAAAATAACCCACCTAACCCACCCACCCACCCACCCACCTAAACCACCTACCCACCTACCCTACCCTACCCTACCCTACCCTACCCTACCCTACCCTACCCTATATAAGTCAACTGTATGCTTTCTAGCCTGTCATAACCTACCTGCCTTCCTACCTGCCTACCTTACTTGCTCAACACCTTTTATTTTGGACGCTATGGAGTTTCACCTTTCGGACGAGTTGTTATTCAAGGTCAGTGAAAAAATATCTGAAAAAGACTACCCTCGATTAGGGGTTTACTTAGGACTTAGACTAAGTTTAATGGATTACATGGAGAAAATACCGTCTCTTCGTTCTATGGGGAGAGAAATGCTTATTTCATGGAGCAGAAAGAACGTGCGTTGCAAGTGGATGGTATTGAGACATGCATTAAGTGACATAGGTCGTTACGATCTAACTGATTATTGTAGATGGTACATGGGATATTACAACGTAGTGGACCATTGTGAAATTCCTCCAGAACAGTGGAAAGTTGATACTTTGTTCGTCAACCTGGCAGACAAGTTCGAAATGCTTGACTGGAGGAAACTGGGAACTCAACTTGGATTGAGCGACCACGAGCTTAACCTGATATCCACCCCTGTTCCAGGGAAAAAAGGTGTCACAAATCCTGTATTCGAAGTTCTGATGGTTTGGAAATATAGAGAAATATCTCATCCAAGCTGCCTAATAGCCAGTCTATACAACATGGGACTTTCTGATGTAGCTCTTTACGTGGAAGGTTTAAACAAGGGTTCTACTGGTTTAAAAGAGGACGAGGTTGCTCCTTTGGTCACTTTGGTTTAAGATATCGTCCAACATGGATCACAAGGAAAAGGAGATCATTTTTGACCCACGTCTACAAAGCCCCTTCACAATGATCATAGCTAGACCTACTTCTTGTGGGAAAAGTCAACTTGTTTTCAAGTTGATTAAAGGTGTAGACGAGCTTGTTACTCCAAAAATACACGACATATACTACTGCTACAGTCAATGGCAAGATGGATTCGACGAAATGGCGAAGTTGGGGGTTAAGTTTAACAAAGGTCTTCTTTCAGAAGACTTTTTGTTCGAGGATGAAAGAGACGTAACTAAACATGGACTGGTCGTAATAGACGATCTCATGGATCCCGAGTACGTTCCCACCATAATGAAACTTTTCACTGTGGGCTCTCACCATCGCAGTTTAAGTGTAATTTTTGTTACTCAAAACTTGTTTTTCAACAATCCTGCCTTCAGAACCTTGAGCTTAAATGCACACTACCTAGTTGTTTTTAAAAACCCTAGAGACATGAGTCAGATAGGGCACATAAGCAAACAGGCCTTTCCAGGACAGAAATCCTTTTTGACGGAGGTATATAACTCAGAAACCAAAGAGAAACATTCATACATCCTATTGGACTTTAAGCAGAGCACACCTAACGAGCTTAGGGTAAGAAACAGCATAACAACTCCTTGGAACACCTTGGTTTTCATTCCTCAAGCTTCAGCTTCGAAAAGAAAAAGATAGAATGGTGACCAAAAGATCTCCTTCTGGAGGAAAATTTAAAACAATTAGGAAACATTACCACTTGTTGAAACACATATCCAAGTGTTCCTCGGCAGAGTGTTCCCACATTATCAAAGGTCTCAGCGATGAGGTCATTAGGTTGATGAGTCAAATTTGCGTCAACGTAATGAACAAAAACCTGTTGCGTAACGAGTCCGACGCAGTCAAACGTTTATCACCCTACAAGAAAGAACTCAAGTCAGTCACAAGGCACAAGGCTACCGTTAAGCAGAAGAGGAAAACCTTTGAGCAAAAGGGTGGATTTTTGGGAACCATTTTGGGCCTCGCCTTACCCCTGATAACAGGTCTCATAGGAGCACGTCGATAAAAAATCATGTCTTATTCAAGGATGGCCCTCGTAAGGGCGGATCTTGTTCCCCGAGAAAAAAAACCTTCTTTTGTTAGTCCTTCCTCTCCTCCCCAGCCTGGACCTAGTGTTCAAGACCAGTACTACAGCACTCAACTTTTAAGAGAAGGTTTAACTCCTGATTCCAGCCTGGTTCAAGTCCTGAACCACCTTCAAAGTAAAGCACATGAGGTGCTTAACTCTCCTAACCTCAAACTGAAGGAAAAGTTAAGGCAGTACAATCAACTTATGATAAAGTCGGGAATTTTAACTAAAAAAGCCAAGGCCTTAGGACAACGTAGGGAAGGTCCCTATCCTGGTCGAGCAGTAGGACAAGGCCCTGCAGGAGCAGCAGCAGCAGCAGCAGCTGGGGGTGTAAACAATTCTTTAGAAGACACCGACGACGGCGACGACGATGATGACCACACTTTCACAGAGACTAGAGACGATCCACCACTTCCTGACGATTCAGACGGAGACAGTGTAGACGAGTTCAAAGGGGCGGAAGGCTTTAAACCTCGTGCAAGAGACAACACAGAGGGTATGGACGCCGACATAAAAGAAAGAATACCTGCAAGTTACAGAACGACTGCTAAAAATCTCTACAGAGAATTATCTCGTCACGGAAGTCAAATTTTGAATTGGAACAGAGACGGAGAAATATATGTCAACGGGGAACGTGTGCCTGGAACTGACATAACAGATTTGTTAGCTTTTGCTGCCCGACCAAAGTCTTTGAAAAAGGACCAACCTAAAGGAAGTCAGGTTTTCATGAGAGCAGTTAAAAGGCTGAACCCCACCTTAAAATTTGTCAAAAACAAGTCGGCTTTTGCAGGGCACAGTCCTTCCTTTGCTGCCAGTCCCTTGAAAAGAGCTTCCCCTATCAAGAAGAGGAAAGTAAGTCAAAAAGGAACTGGACGTAAGTTTATATGGCGCACAAGGCTTTGAAAAAAGATGTCCTCAGGTTTTACACAGATCCTAAACAACCTGGAAGTTTCACCAGCGTATCTAAACTTCAACGTCATCACTTCAAGAAAACAAAGAAAAAAAACATAGAACAAGCTTTGGAAGATGTAGACGCTTACACCAGACACAAACCTTACAAGAGAAGATTTCCAAGAAGAAAAACACAAACATGGGGGATAGACAAACAGTGGCAACTTGACCTCATAGACATGCGAGAATTTTCAAAGGAAAACAAAGGATACCAGTACATTCTAGCGGGAATAGATGTTTTTTCAAGGTATGGTTTTGGACAACCTGTGAAAAGTAAGAGAGCTGATGACGTGACAGAGGCTTTCAAAAAAATGAGCAAAGAAAGAAAACCTCAACAAATTCAAACTGACAAGGGCAAAGAGTTTGTCAACAAAATTTTCAAAAAACACTGTGAAGATCAAAAAAATCAATTTTTTTCACAGGAGAGAACGACGACGTGAAGTGTGCCTTAGCCGAAAGATTCAACTCTACTTTACAAGGAAAAATGTGGAGATGTTTCTCTCATTTCAATAACTACAAATGGGTTGACTTGCTGCCCGACTTGGTTAAGTCCTACAATTTGACTTACCACAAATCCTTAGGAGCTGCCCCTTCAGACATAAATAAAGACAACTCTGAAGTCTTGTTCTACAGGTTGTACGATCAACCTCAAAAGAAAAAAGTTCCTGTCCTTCAGTTGAAGAGAAAAAATCAAGTGCGAATGTTGAAAACAAAGAAAACATTTAACAGAGGGTACGAACCTAACTGGACTGAGGAAATATACACAGTCGACAACATTTCGCCCAAAGGGTACCACCTGAAAGATCTCCTTGGAGAAGAAATAAAAGGAAGCTTCTACGAACCTGAAGTTCAGAAGGTGCAAGTCCGTCACGGAAGACGCTACAACATAGAAAAAATAGTAAAATACAGAGGAAAAGGTAAGAAAAGAGAAGCCTTGATCAAGTGGAAGGGTTATGGAGACAAGTTTAACTCTTGGGAACCTGTCAAGAACATAAGCAAATGGCGTTTACCTTAACTTTACCTAGTAACTCATCTATGAACGTTTTTCCTGACAACACTTTAACTAGTTACAATACAATTTTGGCAGAATACATTAACTCTCCTACTCAGTTAGAGTGTGCTCTTCAAGAAATAACCTGTCCTACCACGTGGTACAACGTCAAAGAAGAACCCATTCTCTTGGTACAGGGAGAAAACGACCTGACAAACAACCTCCGCTCTGTAGTAGCTTTATTGAACAAACGCAGAAGAGAATTTTTTCCTCTGGAAAAACCAGGAGCCCATAGTGTCTTCAGTAGAGCTTCAAGCTCTACATCAAATTTATCAGCCCAATCTGCTTTGAAGAGAGGAGTAAAAATAACGAAAAACCTACGTCATGTCAACCCTGTGGGATCGACTGAAACCATTCCTCCTGCTGGTCCTGCAAGTGAAAGTCCACCAACTCCTGCTGCTGCGACTGAGACGCCATCTGGAGGATTCACTTTTAACCAACCCACGCCAGAGAAGGAGGAAAAGGAAGAGGAGGAGGCTGAGGGGGAGCGTGACACGGCAGGCAGAGAGAAAAGGGAAATATCGTCGGCTGTGGCTGAAGTGATGTCTATGGATGACAGGGAAAAAAGGTCTCTTTCTTTTTTTGAAGAAAAGGCCGTTTTCACAGACTCTGCTAATGTTTCTCCGCTCTCTCCCAGTCAGTTACAGGCTGTGAAAATATGTACACGCTTCAAGGAAATTAGCAGATACCTGTCTAAGTATTACTTCAAGGAAGGTAGCATCTACAATATGTTTGCCTTAGAAGGTGTGAACCTGGAAAGCAACTCAGAGTTGATAGGATACTTGAACAGGACCATAAATAAACTACAGAGCATGTTGGTGAGAAAACTAAGAAACTACAGGAAAAACAACAAAGCCACCGTGTTTCACTACAACAAATACACAATGAAAAGTGTAGTTTCCTTGCCTCCTGGTGTGGTCATGCAACTCCCAGAAAACTTAGGGAAACAATTAGGTTTTGACGGAAGTGTTTTCCTAAGTGGAAAAACACAAAGCCCCTACGTGGTAGACCTTCAGTACAAAAGTCGATGTGCTTTCGTGTACTCTGACATAGTCAAGCACAGTCTTGTGGGTGACTCTAAAGCACCCCTTCTGAGGCAAATCAACATAAATCGCTACAACGGTGACATGCAGACCATAAGTTTCCAGAACTTGATATATCTGCCAGTCACTAAAACCACCTTCAGACAGATAGGGATATACTTAAGAGACAAGACTGGGGAACCTATACCATTTGAAAGCGGATCAGTGTCGGTGGTACTTGCCTTCAGACCTCTTCAAGGATAGGAGTATATTACCATGCTTCACTACTATGGAACACCTCCATACCTGGCCCCTAGGGGTCAGTACGCTGAATACTACAGAAAATCACAGTTTGGGAACGGTGCTTTACCAGCGTACGGTGGCAGGGGCAGACAAAGAGGGCACGGACTTGGTTCGTTAATAGGTGGTTTACTGAGAGGAGCTGTTCCCCTCTTAAGTAAAATAGGACGCTCAGCTGCCAAATCTGCAGGCAAAGCCTTGCTTACTACAGGAGCTGGAGTCTTGTCCGACGTGGTAACAGGAAAAGGCTTCAAGAAAAGTGTAGTTAGGAGAAGTAAAGCTACAGGGAAGAACTTACTCAAAAGGGCTGCTTCTTCTGCTCAAGGATACATAAAAGGTACATCTGAACCTCCTCCAGTCAAACGACGAGCAACCGGCAAGCGCGGAGGACGTAAGGGGCAACGCGGCAGAGGCAGAGGACAAGCTAGAGGAAGGACCTTGTTCTAGTCATGAGTCTCCTTCATCCCAAGGGTCAGGTATGTGCAGTAGGTGAACTAGACCTACACGCCTTGCCTGTCACTCAAAAGGACATATTAAAGTGTCAAAAAATAACCAAAACTACCAACAATGCCCTGACTCCACACACTGAATCATTTGACTTCACCTTCGAACCAAGCAACCTGTACACAGACCTCTCAGAAACTGAGCTGTACATGGAACTGGAAGCCGTGGCGGCAGACGGAACAACTCACCTTGCCGTAGGCATAGAAGCTGCTCCAGTCAACAACTTGGCACACGCTCTCTTTGCTTCCTGCCAGTTGCTAATAAATGGGGAGAAAGTCACCGGCAACAATGAAGACTATGGTCTCAAGGCCTACATTTTGGACACAATTTGTTGCAACAAAGAAGACAAAGAGACTCGGTTGAAAGGGTGTCAAAAGTACATGAAAGACACCTGTGGTCACATGGAAGCCAGAGCGGGCGAAAATGCTGGATGGACGGCACGGAGAGCAGAGTTCAGTGCCCGCAACAAGCATGCCTTAGTAATGAAGCCGCACCTGGATTTAATTAAACAGTGCAAGGTGCTGCCTCCGAACTGTGAAATCAAGTTCATATTCGAAAAAAATCAGCCCAATTACTACATGATGCAAGCAGCCGATCAAAACTACTGGGTCAAAATCACCAAAGCTGAAATGACACTTCTCCAAAAATGTGTCGAAGACGAGGTGGTGAAAACTCACGTCAGCAGTGTCAGGAATCCACATTGGGGCCCTTTCAACTATCACATAGCCAGGTGTAAAGTAACTAAACACACTTTGGACGGCGGCTCACAAGACTACAGTTGGACTCAACCTGACACTACTCAAATCCCCACCAGGATAGTCTTGTGTATGATAAAGGAAACAGCAGCTGCTGGGACTAAGACAGAAAATCCTTTCAACTGCAGGCATTTCAATGTGAAGGAAATATGCGTGAGATATGACGATCAAAAGTTTGAGTTGAAGACCGACTTCGAAACAGGCAACTGCATCAGAGCCTACAGTCAAATGTTCATAGACAGTGGGCTGTCGGCTTTGGGGCAAGACTGTGGCATAACTTTGGAAGATTTCAAAGATGGATATTCCTTCTTTGTTTTCGACCTCACCCCAGACAGAGCACCTGAAGACAGTCGTATAAATCTCATCAAGCAAGGAAAGCTGGGCATTTCCCTTAGGTTTGCCGCCCCGACTACTCACGCCATATCTGCCGTCTTGTGTTCCTTCTACGACAACAACATCCAACTAACGGCTGACTGTCTTCCTGTCACAGACTACCACATGAACTGAGAAAAAAAAATGAGAACTTCAGACATAACAGGTGCACTGGGGAACCATCCACACACAAGGCGTTTCTACCTGGGAACTTTTGCCAGTAATCAATGTCCTAAAAAACCAATTCCCTCTACATGTTTCGTCAGTAACACAGATCCAAGCTCTAAACCTGGTCAGCACTGGGTGGCATTTTACGTTTCTCATAACGGGAATGTATTCTACTTTGATCCCTATGGCTTACCTCCGTTTACTATATATCACCAGAGGTTCATGCAAAAGTCGTCAGATGGTCACGGGTCGTTCAGCAGAAAACAAGTGCAAAACTTTTACGCTAAAACGTGTGGAGCCCACTGCATTAACTTCCTCATAGAAACATGTCGGACCAAGGATCCACACCACACTGTGAAAAGGTTTTCTCAGGTCCCCTTCAACTTAATGGACAAAATAGTCAGGCCCTTCCTGAGAAAAAGAGAGAAGAAGAGGCAATGAATTTCGAGATGAGTCCAGAAGAAGTAGCAGTCAAAGCAGACGTGAGCAATCTTTTGGTGAAAGGAAAAGTTAAACGTGAACTGGACGTGATAGACGGGCTTCGGAGCACGGCGGAAGTTATAGACAAGATTCTCATCATCATGGCCGAGTTAATGGACAAAGTGGTAGCCCTGGAGGAGAACGACATAGGAAGAAAGGCCTTGAAGGATTTAATGGAGAGAATGCGGGCCTTAGAGGACCGTAGTCAAAGTCCTACTCCAGCCAAGACCGGGTGCAGTTGGTACTGCAACAAGAATTCATTTTCCATATAATATCCATGTACTCTGCTTGCAAAGCATATCTGATTATAATGATTCATACCTAGCATGTACTCTGATAGGAAGAAAAAAATAAAAAGATTGAATTAAAAAAAAACCGAGTTGTGTCTTTGTTGCATTTAATCTCATATCAAAATAGTGAGTCATAAGTATTGCGTAAATTCATAGGAACATTGCATCAGATAATGAGTCATGGTTATTGTGTAAATTCTTACAAGCATTGCGCAATGCACCCTCATACGTAGGTCATACGTTTTTGCAAGTAGGTTAGTAGGTCACTTCCGGTTTGTAAGTAGGTCAGCTCTAGGTATTGCACAATTCTTTTAATTTATGCATCTAGGTCAGGTCACTAGGTCAAATGGAATCCAGCTCTCTGATTGGTCGAAAAAACTAGGTCATGACCTTATGACGTCACTTCCTGTCAAATCCAGCCCTCTGATTGGTTGAAACTAGGTCACTTCCGGTCTACCAGTAGGTCATGACCTAGTTAGTAGCTAATCCATTGCGCTCAGTTTGCATGTATATACTACTATGGGAGATTGAGATCTCCAATAATACTTTATATTCCAAATATCTGTAAAGGAGAGACAGGTAAAGCCCGGGGGGGGGCACTCTCTATGTAATGTATACACATATGTGCGGCTGGCAAGGGTACTTGTTTTCAAGGAAAAGTCCCTAGCAAGCCTCCTGTTTCAGCCACATATGTCCCTAGCAAGGGTCTACTTTTGAGCAAAATGTCCCTAGCAAGGGTCAACTTTCAGCAAAATACCCCGATTTACGCAGGAAATTTCGAAATTTTTCTTGGACATCATCACAGTTTTCATGAAAATAGCATGAACCAAATTCAATTTTCTCCCCAATCAATGTAAATTTAAAGACATTTTGAAACAAATCTAGGATTATTGAGTCAAAAGTGCCCTAGCACTTTCGAAGAAAAACCCCGCGAATGAGTACCCTAGCAAGGGTAAGGGTCGTTGTGGGTTCAGCCACACACCCGTATCAAAAAAAAATTGAAGTGCCCTACCGGGGGTAAAGCATTGGGGTGATAGGGTGCCCCTTGTGAGTGAGGGCGAGAACAGGGGATGATTGACTGGTAACTTCTTGTATCATGTCTCCAATATACAGGCAGGTTGCCAGCCAATATTCTAGAATGGCTTGTTTGATCTCAATAGCTACTTGTTAATTTGTTTCTATCTGGCAGATGTCTTGATAGTGGTCACACATCCAATAAACCCCCCATTAAGTATTCTGTCCATTTGCAGTAATGTATCCATCGCAGCCATTCAACATATTATGCTTTTTTTTCTCTCCCTCATTAATCAAACCTTCCTTCAAAATGAATTACAGAGTTAGTGGTCAAGTCTGTGATTGCCATTTCAAAGATGCAATAGATGACTTGGGACTGTGGTGAGCAGCTCAATGTTTAAACCCTGGGTTGCTTTAAAAGATTGCTATCTATTGTCAAAGGCAGGAAGATGATCTCCAGGCATAGGATCCAAAATGTCTCATATTACTCAGAAAGGTCTGACCTACATGAATCATATTAGATATTGTGGTTAGATGGGGATAAGAGCAAGTTTTATACATGTATCTGGAGTGCATTTAAAATTTTCAGTTAAAAAAGGAACTTTGGGATTTCAATATTTCATCTTCCCGACCGTCTGATACACTAAAATCTGAACTGAAAAACATGTATTAGGGCTTAATGAAAATCTTATTATGTCTTCTTTCCAACAAGATTAATAGTGTCAGGATCCAGACAAGGTAAGAAAGTCTGAGAGCTTAGGGACTGAGCATACCACTTGAATAATGTGGTAGCAAAATTGAGCCAAATGTGGTCTGAACCCGCACATGGATAATGAGCAAAAATCGGTAGTGCATCCCAAGATAATCAATGTTAACACCTTAAATCTTGTTCAGGGGACCCTAAGGGTCGAAAAAATACCTGCTGCGTTGGGATGTGGGGGGGGGTGCATGGTGGGCCCTATCAGCCCCCGGCCTAATAGCCTATGGATGAGACAACAGAGTCTCAACTTGGGTCCTACCTTCATTCTTATATACCACTTTGCATAGAACGTGGGTACAAGTGTCATTTCCATATAGCCTGCTATGTACTAGGTGAACCTGAGTCCAACCTATGTATTACCTGCTTCAGCCCTCATTCAGTAAGAGAAATCCATCGTGTTTGCACCTGGGGACACCCTTACCCCCTCCCCACTATATCCTACCCAGCAGAAAAGGCTTCTACAGGGTACCAGCTGGGCTGACAAGGTTAATCAGGGCCAGGGTTAGATGGTGGGGGAGCATATATGTAGGTCTGCTAATCAGCAGGTGGAAAGGGGAGGACAGATAGCTGACCACTGAGCAATCAGTGGCCACACCTCTACCGTTAGTGGGGCGTGTGCCCCAAGCCTGTGCCTGTGGTCACTGGTGAACAATGATTTTTCAGCTGCTCCCCAAACTACATTCTTGTGAGTCGATTATCACGAGTTTGGCCATGATTTTACAGAAGAAGGGCTTATTTCAAAGACACTTTTTTTTACAGTGTGGTGCAATCTTGTGAAATCGATTCTTTTAAACATACATAACATTGCATCGGGAGCATAGATTCTGATCTCCCCCCTTCATTCTTGAAATCAGGAGACTCGGCTTAAATGAAATCGCTTATTTTTGATCCATTTATGATGCCATAATCTTATTTATCCTGTGTAGCCTTTCTCTCCTCCTCTTCCATGTCGCCATTTAGCTCTGTCAGAGGAAGAAAATGTAGGACCTTCACAAACCGACTCCGTCCTACTCCAGAATAAATATCGTGAAAATACACTTACCATATCGTGACTTCTGCACAAGCTGTCATTAGCCCCCTCATACTACCCCTCAACTTCATGCACTACTCACCGTCTCAACGCCTCCAGTCATGAAGTCTATGGCATGGGAGTTGACATCTTCTGGGGTCAGGGACGACTGGGTCAGTAGATAGGTAAGCATAGGCTCATAGTCGTCATCCGAGTCTTTATTCTTGGTCTCATATCCTTTCTTGGCCTCCTCTCTCAGAGCCTCCATTTTCTGAAATTTAGTGTAGTATGATTCAAACAACATGGCATTTATTTTGGCGATTCAATTCAGTATCGGTATATGATGTACATAGTATATGGACATAGGATCATTGAGGTTGCAGTGTATAGGCATCACCAACACCCTCCTCCTGACATACATGATTTTTATGTAACACCGTCTGGTAGACTTTATGCCCCACTCACTCACTAATCAGACGTACCTATAGATATACCTCCCTCCAGGAAGGTTTGTGGCAGGTCAAAGGGGGCAGTTCCTGCTCAGAGTCTGGCAGGACTGAGTAGAAATGGCGTAGACATGTGCGTGCAATAGGTAATGGCTAGGTATAGACAGGATGTGGGCAGTTGACATGCACTTTTTGTATTATTGCAGAGAGGTCGAGGACGGTCCTAATGGACGTACTGGTCAGATTTATATATGCAGGTGCCTAAAGCCTCTCACTTATTTTCTCCGTTTTAGCAATAGGCTATACATGTATTACGTGTGTCTGCATAGAAGTGCACACAGAGGGATAGGTTTTTACCTGTGACATGAAGTGTCTTTCTCGGTATTTTCACTACTGGGCTAGGGTTCAAATTAGGCTTCCACCTGCCCCTACACGAACGTTTCCGGTACAGTATGGCTACCTCTATTATAGTCAGCTTTGGCCTGCCAGAGCATGGCTTGGAGACTGAATAACAGCTATGACCAGTCCACTGGGCTTCTGTCGGCCGATTGAGCATTACAAATCCTCTATAAAATCTAGCAACCAAGGCCTAGTGGACTATTGGTATCAGCAGCGAGGGTAGCAGAAGTAGCGTACAAATACTACCTGACGAGAATCTTCAAAATTTGAATGTTGAATGAAAGTGTCCCCAGACATCATAAAGCTATTGCAAGGAACCTACATAAAATTGTCATTTTTTTTTAAATCCATGCTAAAACCGATTATAAAAAGAGTAAGATTTATACGCAAATTTATGATATGCAGCTAAAATAACACATACAGTGTGATTCCCATTCAGGATTAGGAAAACACTCATCTAGAGGACTCTCCATTATCTTACTAGGCACCTGCCTCCATTGCCAGGACATATTTACAGATAATACCTTCCCGTCGAAGCGATGTTCCTCAGGTAGATTAAGGTAATGTTCTCTTCCTTACCCTCCACCAGAACCTGCAATGCCTTTCATAGCACTCTGCTCCAGCACCTGTCACTGGGTACATGTCTGACAGCCAATTAACACGAGTGACACTGCCTCATCATGTCAGCTGGAGGGTTGCTGAATGATGACCTCACCCACACACTCCTCCCCTAGCTCTCATAAATGGCGCTCTATCCTAAGGCCCCGCAATTCAGTCCTTCTAGCATTCGCCAGGTGTCCTCCCTTACCTGTTCTTCCTGCACCTAAAGACCCTACATTTCCATATTTCCTCCTGCATTTTCCTCATCCTACTTAAGCTTATTGCAATCTACAGATATAGTACGCACTGCCAGCTATATCCGTATCTGGACCGACACCATCACCCCCACCCTTTACCATTTCTATTCCATGCCCGATCAGAATCTAGTGAATGTTTCCAATTTGGCTCTCCATATACCAGTGATTCTTAGGAGAGATCTAGTTTGTCATTTGTATATTATCAGACAGACATCTACAGTTGCCAGTATACGAGAGTGTGTCTCAAATGCAGGGTACTATAGTCAATGCTCATATCACCAATACCGATGATTAGTTTATTTAAACAGATTATAATATGTGACGTGATCTGCGAAAAGGGCCCATAGTGCAGGATGCATCAAGGTCCCTATTCCCAGTACATGTCACATATATTGGCATATTCCTTTAAATCCAAATAAACCGTCTTGTACCACAATGGTAGTACTCTAGCTCTAACTTAGTGGAAATGTGCTTGCTACAAATTTGTCCAGTCCCTCCCGTCACTGCACAGCAATGCTGTCAGTAGCCCCCGCTGACAGTTTTACCAATATGTGCACCTCCCTCATTCACCATATGAATACTACATCGATATGACAGATGTCAACTGCTGACGGCAGAACTGCCTCCTACTGACAGTTGACAGCTGTATGATCAATCAGCAGCCTCACGCAATAACCACATCTGCGCCTGGTGCTGAGACCTAACGACCACCAGGAGCACCATCATCGGGGGCCAGAGAGGGGCATCTGGCCTCAAGTGTTGGCAGGAGAGAGGGGCAGTCCAAGCCTACATAGGCCCTACTCACATGGCATACAGCTATTGTATTGGCCGTCTGAAGCCAGGGGGTTTGGGAATTGTTGGTGGATGTGCGTGTAAACATGTAAAGGCAGTGGGTTCATTGTCTCTGTACACATGCAGAGTCTCAGGTGTATAACGCCAACAATTGGGGTTCATTTGACTAGGGTACCTTCCAGCTCTCCATTCCCTCACTCTCTTTATGGCATTCATATATGATGGACTCTCCATGCATGCACTGCAGTGACCAATAGATCGATTACCTTTATATAAAAAGTCAAATATTTTTTCTTATGTGACTTCTGAAAGCTAGGATAGAATAACGGCCAACAATAAGGAGGCTACCAGGGTAGACTATGGATCGTGGCCCATCAAAATGAACCTAGGGTATTTTAACAGTTGGATTCAAGTATAGCTTTAACACAGTATTGAGCTATGTCCAATGTTTTTACCGGGTCCCGCACACAATCATTGCATTTGAATTTCAAACTGTAAAACTTGGACATACCTTGTCAACGAAGATTTGACCTAAACGGAGAACCTCGTCGGCGTAGTGCATGTAGCGTTTCCATGTAGGGGTGGGGTAGATCTTATAGATGGGGACATTGTACATGAGGGGTTGCATGAGGCCGAAGAAGCCCAGGAGGTTATTCAGGAAGTCCTGGGCGTTTTGATCTGGAGGCTCCCGTAGACAGCCTATCCTATCCTCGAACAACACCATGCCTATAGCTGCAGCACAGGTTAAAGATAAAGAGATATAAAATTGATAATTATTATCATCAAGTATAGACGGGGAAACTTCTGAAGAACTCTAGGGTAACAATCCACAATGTAACAATAGCAATATTTCAAGATTTATATAACTGCACCAAGTTATATAATATCAATCTACTTCTGTAGTCAATGGGACCATCAGGATTGGCAGCAAAGTGTCATAGTTTAAGAACTCATGCCCTCTTTGTGCACGTCAGATATACCTTTTGATAAGAGGGGAAATAGAACCACCAAACTTCTGCACAGGGAGTGAATGACACACCGATATGATATTTAAACTACAGGAGCAAGAATAAATCTGAAGATTGGATGTTGAATCAAAACGTATGGCCACACACTTATTCCAAGCATTTACTATTACTAAGCTATTTCCTATTTTAAGGAGGGGGCCAATAAAATTAATGCACTTCATATTCGGAGGAGGCTGTACGTACCATGTCCTATTATGACAATCTTTGACTGATTGGTATGATGTGTTACCTATCCAGGTCAGCCTTAATGTATATAATCAGAGTAATAACCATCCTGATAAATAGGAGTTGCTTCGAGCTGCTCCTTTCACAAATAGGTGAGGCACCCAGCCGCAGGAGTCCAACAATTTAGAGGCGGGTTTATCGAGTTGCAGTGCTAATAACGGATAGCCAACCGAAATGAGCTGTCATCACGGTACAGTTACAGGTGCCACAATTATGGAATCCACAGGTGAAATGACCCCCCCCCCAACCCCCAACCCCCCCTCCGCCCAGCCCCAGTTAGAAAGCCAGAGAGGCGAATCAGCGATCCAAACCTCCTCACAATGAGGAGCTGTGACCTTGTTTCTGGTATGTGGTTGGCTTTTATGGAATTAATGGAATTTTAGATAGGTATCTGACCCGATAGATAAAACAAGCGGCGAGTTTCTGCACTATACTGAAACCCCTCGCTGCTCCTGACAATGGGTCGAAAAAGATATGCAGACTTCACGCCATCAGTGATAGGTGTCAGAGTATCAAAGATGCTGACTGTGCCAAACGTGGGAGGTCAGACAGATGTGTAATTGGTAGGTTTACTGTGCCTCCTCTCGAATTGGATTCTCGTGTGATTGGTTATTAACTTGACATGAGGGTTTGTACCTGAGAGTATGCCAAGGTCTCGGAATGAGAAAACCGTAGTAGTTTTTCTCTGCGGATCAAGATACGACTAAACCCATGTGTAATAAGTAAAGTCACCCAAAGCAAGAGCAATTGCAAAATTTGTGAAGTTAAGTTGGTCACCATCTTCATTAAGTCACAATCTAGGTGTAGCATCTAACAATAGTGCGACCTTTTCATCTAAAGACCCAGATAGCTATGTAGACTAGCGGCAGCAGTTCTTTTCAGCTTTTGGGTTAATTCATACAGTCTTTCTAAGAATACAAGACAGCTATTTCTGTCCTTGTATGTACGTCTAGAAATACAATTGTGTGAAAGGCAACTTACATTCTAGTGCCCAGCGAAAGAAATGCATTTCAATATCAGGGATGGTGCCTTGGGGTGTTCTGCAGGATTTAAGGTGTGTGATGAAGTCATCGGCCACGTCGTTCATGGCCGAGCAGTAGGAGAGTGCCTCCTTAGGCCGCAACATCTTCTTGCTAAGAACCACCCTATGTCGGTACCACTCTTCCCCCTGTCTTAACACAGAAAAAAAAGACACAGACTTGTAAGTATGAAATAAAGAAGGTAATACTTGTCAAAACAAACTTTGGTCAAACACATTGAGAAATAAAATTATATTCAGTAAACAGCAATGTCACAGTAACTACCGTAGTACTTAATTTCAGAAGTAGTAAATAACTTTCCTATTTATAAACCAGTGAACCCAGGCGAGGAAATAGGGAATAGAATTATAGATATAATTTTGCCCTCTGCGGTTGACCATGCAAATGAATCCAAACCCTTCACCAATGAATAGGTCATATCTAGTTGCCACTGGCCTCCTGGGTCTCCATAGATATAGATAAATAGAGCAAGAAATTGATGTGTAAATACACGATAGGGAGTAACTCACGAGCTCACTGTGCCCAGGGTCAGATGACGAGTCCGCCTGTAGTGCGCCAGTGGCTCCATCTCTGTGCGGTGTGGGAGACGACCATCGACCCTGATGACCTTGGCATACTCCATTGGGTCTGTGACCACCACAGATGTCCTGTTGGCGATGGTCTCCTTGTAGATGGGACCGTATTCCAGGGCGCGAGTCTGCATGGCCTGTAAACAAGTGCAAAGAGAGGTAGGAGGTGGTTTGGAAATGGGAACATTATAATTCTTTAAATTCATTCTTTTTCAATGGATATTTCTATATTTCCACTGTTGCTGTCTTACGAATGAAGGGTAACGCAATTTAGGACCAATAGGGATAGAATAAATATTGACAGAAATTTGCAAAATGTTGTTGTTAAAGTCACTCATTGGCTTCATTTCAGTGATCCTTCACCACAGTACAATTATACTAGTAACTAGGCTTTCAAAAAATGTGTATTTCAGGTAAAACCCATAGTCCACTTGGTCTCTGTCGCACGGATGAGCCATACATTTCCACTTGGCTGATGAAAAGCCAAGTGGACTATGGGTCTTATATGGCCTAAAACCAAGGCAGGTAGGAATTTTATTTCTGCCCAGACCTCAAAATGGCCCACCATTTCTGAACGGTCCTGACTTTTGCCTTAAATTGCGTGATTTTCTTTTTCAATGTGAGTAAAACATGCTTGGGCCAGTCCTGTCTTGATATTGGTATGTAGGGTTCATTATCCTGATTTATAGTGAAACTACATGTAATTTCATTGGCCCTGTGCAGTATTCACACCGTTCAGTGTATTGACTACAGCTTATACCCATAGTCCACTTGGCCTCTGTCGCGCAATTGAGCCATACATTTCCTATATAAATTCCTGCGACAGAGGCCTAGTGGACTATCAATGTTACATCGAGAGTCCACTTGGCCTCTATCAGCAATTTAAATAAGAAATGTATGGCTCATTCGCTGGCGAAAAGCCAAGTGGACTATGGGTCTTAGCTAAATAACATACTACTTGGCATTATCATATTTCCAAAACACGATACACATAGTACTTCTATGATGTACACCTGTGTGTAAAGTTACCTTGAACATCTTGCTAAACCTGAGGCCGTCCTTCTTAAAGTAGTCCCATAGTGTCCCTATAATGACGTGACCTTTGGGCCCGGGCATGGCATCAAAGGGCTTTAGGTTGGGTTGTGTGAGTATGGGGCATCCTGACGTACTGGGCTGAGGACACAGGATAGTGGACAAAACACAATAAATTATTAGAATATGCACAAAACACTGAGCAGGTTGTCAGAAGAACGTACATTATAAATGTAATGTTTGTACTGTATCACAGCTTAAACGCACGATGGCATTAATGAGAATTTGCGCTATGAACATTCAAATATTCTAATGCTTAGTGACTGTTGGGTTTTGAAATGGTTATGGAAATGATGTTACTCTTGCCCCCCTGTTTATGAAATGAATGTATTCCAGGTGGTTGTTTTGTGAGGAGGTGGATACGTGACATAACCTCACCGAGAAGCTATGACACAGAATGAGCATAAAGCATTCTGACAGTGTGATACTAATGTGCAGCTTATTTTCACCTCAGAGGGCTCCTCGATGCATACTCTGCCACGATGGGCATAGATTTGGGAGTTAGACATCTCGCAGTAAAATTGCCCTTGTCCCTCCCCTCTTAGGAGGATCTCAAAGCTGCACTGTGAACCTTTATATTTAAAGGACTAATGCATTGTCTGATTCATCTTGAAAGGAATCAAACCGCATTCATGAGTAAATTATAGAATATAATTTTCAGTATTTATCATCCCTTGATTTTAGAATCTATGTATATCATCATGTTGAAATACATTTCCCCCATTTTTGCAAGGCCACTGTGTGTCACCCAGAAGAAAAAAATATGAAATGTTGTACATTCGCAGTGGCAGCCCAGCAATCATGTACGCCCCCCCCCTAATATACGATAACCTAGATTGAGGAAAATTGGCCCCTTTATAAGATTCTTATTGTAAATTTGGAGTGGTAGACTACTGACAACCTAATGGTCTTCCCACCATCTCCCTAATGCTCCTACTACCCCGCCAATATCCCACCTCTCTCCAGTAATATCCACCCTCGTGGGTAGGACAAGGCACATTTGTAAGAATAGGAAATGACTTATCCTATGTAAAGAGAACGAGGAAAAAGAACAACATATTCCGTTCATAAGTATGCAAACCTGACGGGAAATAGCCCAGGCTGACGCCTATGGGAAAGCCTTGTCATCAATCTGTCAATGTTGGCCAATGCTTGCCAGTTTGGCTGCCTCCTTCCATTCAATACTCATATATGCTGCGACTCTGTTTGTGTCGGGTTGGTTCTCTAGCCTGCATACAGAACGGACGAGCCAAAGTCACAGACGCCATATCCATGGGTGTGTTTCTACTCAGCCTGGTGGAAGGACACGTCAAAGTCAAAATCTCCATTTCTTTATCATGCGAGAAAAGGTCCCTTAACGCTATGGGAGTTTTCATCAGTGTTTAAGCCACAGGCAGCTGATTACAATCTTGTATACACAACAAAACTGTTGATCGGCTGTCAGTCACTAATGGACGGCGTAGTGACAGTATCCTTAGCCCTACCTGGCTTCCTTGTTCTATTAGAGCTTGGAGTATGATTATTTGGTTCACAATTAATCCCAAATCTTTTTAATTCCACTATCGTTGCACACCAGTGGCCGATGGGCAGCCGCCATTGCTGCGTGTGATGTCATGACCTTATGATGTAATTGGACCTGAAAATGAGGCTCGCTGCTAAAACACTGATGAAAACATAGCATTAAGGTACAAATTTCGTCAGTGCTGCGAGCTTCAGGCACGTGATTGTTGTCCACAGGGCTGGGAAAAGAGGGTTTCACTCACGCAGAATATTTTTCCATATTCTAAGATGAAAGTTCTGCAGTCGTTTTTTGTTTTGTTCCAGCAAGTGCTCTTTGGTAAGCCTGGAAAATGGAGACGGTCAAATGTACAAAAGTGGTCCCGATGGCCTGAGTCCTCCAGGGTATTCCCATACCAGGGGAATACATGTACTCACATGAGAGTTGTTTAAGGGTCATTTTGAAGCATTGTGATCGGGATACTGGCACGCAATGAGGGAACAGTGCTGGAGTTGTAGGCTCTTATCAGTAACGGCCAGAACTGGAGTATCCTAACGATGTATCTGAGTTTATGTCTATCAATTCATGATGACAGAGTTTAAAGGGGTGAGATATCAATTTTACATTATAAGTCCCCCGACATGATTCTAATTTCAGTTCTCATACTCATCACCATGGCTGTCCATTGCACATATATAAAATATATTACCAATACTGCATGGTCCAGAGGAAATGGCCAAATATCTCAAAGTTTTTAACATATCTGGATCAAAGATATGTCCTGAATCCTGGCCCAGGAGCCAATGGTCGAGACTCAAAATCTTCTTAGGAATTTCCTTCCTATCGGCGCTAAAGCATTAACGGTATGTCGAAAGACCCTCAGAAATTCCTGGTTTTAGGAAGGGTAATTTGGCACAGCAATGTTGGCAAGGCACCCCCATACCAGAGAAGGCTATAGGTAAACCCACACATTCAGCAAGGCTTTTTCTATGGCAATAGGGGCATCTATAAAAACGTGCATAGCTAGTTTATAATGGGTACAGAAGGAAATCAATGGGGTTGTTCGAACAGTTAAGTAGATGGCATGCATTGTATCAGCAGAAATACCATTAACATGACATGCAATGGAGCAGAGTTGGTTTTCAGAACTCATCCTTCGTCAACAAAAATGGTCATCGCCAGACCCATAATGCCTCTTTCCGAAGAAGAAGTGGCATTTTGGTTGCAGGAACTCTTAACACTTGAATTCATGATATTCTAGTCTACTCCTCGGGTACATTGACATGCTGATATCACTGCTCAGTCATTTTGTGAAATCATATTTTCACTCTCGAGTATGAATTTAATTCTGAGGAAGAGCATTTCTTTGCTTCAATCTGAATAGGTACCCTTCCACACAAAAGTAGGGCTATTATATATATTGGGTGTTTTATCAGATGTATAAAAACATTAAAACGTTGTGAGGATGTCTTCTCCGGGCATGTAAGTCTTGTTAATGTACTTCCTCTGCCCTAGCACACGAATGCAGGTTATCGGTATATTCAAGTACCCATGGCAGAATCTATACATGAGCAAGAGACTGCTGCACCTGAGCCACTCTACCCTTTCTGTGTACCACTAGGGGTCCCTCGGTTAGAATTCTATAGAATAAGCAGGAGTAATAGAAATTAGATAATATCGAATGGATGTAGTCACAAGATTGGACTTAAGTTGAGGGTTCCAACACGATCGGTCTTTAGTAAGTAAACAAAGTAAATATGTAATATCAACATATCCAAAGTAATCGAGAAAAGCAGTTGTTCTGTAATTTGAGCAGTCTTATTTCAAATAGGAAGTACGTTCACCTAATTGCTTTTCGAGAAACTGTGTATATTAAAATTCACAGAGTGACAAACCTTCTTCACTACGACTATGCTAAGTATTATACACCGTTCATAGAATGAGGAGCTCATCTTTTTATGATGACCAATTAACCGTCCATAACCTGTTACTCAATCTGAGACCCAGTGACCCCCCATACTTAGAATTGCATGTACAGCTTCCGGCAGCACTGGGTAATTTCTCAAGTTAATTGCACTGTTTTTTTTCGTGAATGGCAATGTATATATGCCACTTACAGTCACGTCTTCCTAATTCGACAGCTAATTCTATTCGTTACTTCCTCTGAGACGGCACTCCAGCAGGCCACCTCCGGTTTGCTATCCTAATTTTTAAATGTAAACTGCTGTTATCCTCATCCCTACCTCCATACACCATCTTTGCAATTTGGCCACTTTCTGAGAAACTGTCAGTGCGAATGCATAACAAAGCATATCATCATAACCCGATTTTCTCCATTGGTTATCCCTTATTACCTATCATTCTAAAAAAAACAGACACTGCTGAACTCATCCAACAAGTTATTGTTCTCTTCCCACCCCCAATTACCCCACCCCTCATCCATTTCAAAGGTTCGAAGGTGAGATCATTCTACAAGGCTGCCACAACCACCCTCTGTAGACGGTACAAAACAGATGCCAGTTGCCCAACGCAGGACAAAAAACAGATTTATAATTCGGATTCCGTCCTACTTTGAAAAAAAAATGGCTACCTAATTATCCATTTCAATGTCAAGGACTGCAAACAGACTGTGAGGCCGCTCATATACGAATAATTGCAGGTGGCTTTAAGTTTCTTTCTTTATCTAGTTTATAGTGCCTATGGATATGTCCAGATCATAACCACAGCGGTATGTGGCCCTAGATGCCATCCATTACAAGTCATCTTTAACCCTCAACTCAAGAAGCAGAACCATCTGCTCGGGGATGGGCTTATTTCAGTAGGTCACTGATTGTTGATCATCACACACTCATTTCCCCAGCAGGTGTAATTTGGTTTAGTTAGGGGAACACATCAGTCATCCGCCCTTTAAAGGGAACATAGTGTTTCATGTAAGGATTCAGGGTGATGCATTGTAACTTTGCGAGGATGATGTATAAATGGAGGCCTTGAAGTGTAATCTTTTTTTCCAAAGGATTATAGGTCAGACCCCAAAGCATCTGCCCTAACTGTACACAGCCTTTCTTTAATTTCTCCTGCCCCCTCACTTCTGTACCAGTAGTTGTAGGATCAGGCTACATCTATACGGATGGTATTCAAGACAGCTGACTGTTGGCCCTAATTTCCCCCACGAATTCGGTAATGTTATTCCATGTCTTTGGCACTGGGCTCTGTTTTGCAACATAGGGTGGCAAGAAGAACCTTTTGGAAAGAATACCAAAGGATTTATGTTTTTGAGGGCAGGTGGAAGTGATCAGTATATTGGAACCAAGGTCATCTCTCCAACGTGTGGTAATAGCTATTAAATGCACTTTCAGAATAGTAGAAATCGTTTGCACTTTTCCATATACCATTCACGAGGAAGGCCCTGTAAATACAGATCAATGAAAAGTGATCCACTTGTCCCACTGAACAGGACTCGAGTTGGGAACGTTCACAACTTGGGCAAGGAGAACGTGATTTTCCCTGGAAATTTGGATAGGCCAGAACATCTTATAGTCAAGAGAAAAAAAGCATGTCTAGTTCCTGGGAATATCCCAAGAAATTCCTGAGAAATTCTCAAGATCTAGACTCAAGAATTTTCTCGAGTGTAAGATGTTATGGCGTGTCCAAATTCCCAGGGAAAATCACATTCTCTATTCTTGTTGTATTCACAAGTCGTGACTTGAGAAATTTCCGGGAAATTCTCGAGATCTTGTTCAGTGATTGTACTTGAAAGGGGTGGTCCTATACTGATAGAGGTATATTTTGTGCAGTCAGCTAGCCAAGGCCCATCTAGGCCGTGGCGCAATGTAGGGAAGGTCCTGTTGGTAGCAGCGCTATATACCGGCTCGTTATCGGAGAACGTCAGGGCAAAGTGTAAAAAAAAATGATACATATATACTCTTATCTCTGTATCCCTAAGTATTCTGTTAGGCGCATTTCGCCAATCTGCGCCGATTGCCAATTTCGCTTTGCGCCATGCACAAATGGTGCGAGTTTTCAATAAAGTTTATAAAGATTTCCTTAAATTCATTTCTCTTGCATATTTGGGAGATGCGTATTTATGTTTGCCAACAGATTGTATGAGCATACACATCTTTATCACTTTATATATATAAAATATCTCAGACATGTTAGACCTGCTTGCCGATACACTGATATTGGTGCTTCGCGCAAAATTGGAACTTTGCGCGGCGCCGATCTTGCCCAATTTGCAAATTGCGCTGCGCTATTTGAGAATTGCGCAGATTGGTGATCCGCGCGCTACATATTCCCTTACGGATTCGGCAATGGAAATAATCTTGGTTCCCAGTTCTCATTTAATTAAGTCACCCGAATGGATCCAAAAGTCCTACTTGACATGCTACCAGCCTCGGACTAAACATAACAACAGTATCTGCTCGAGGTGAAAGTCGAGCATCTCTGGTCTATAGTCGTTAGCTCTGGGTAACTTACCTGGACATCCTCCTGTCGAGCAGCAGCAGACTGACTGGACAGGTGACGCATACTTCGTACTGCACCGGGGCTCAGGATCCGTGACATCCTCTCTGTTTTTTAACTGTTCTTATCCAAGCCCTAGAATAATGCGAAATAGGTAGCAGATTAAGATAGCAGGTTGAGCCACACTGCATACGATTTCTAGGCGTATATCCATCGTCAATACAATGGTATTTATACCAGAAATTCAAAGTGGTCTGGCAGTGTGTCCTTTCTATTCTAGATGAACATAATGTTGAAAACGGGGTTTTGAGGATATTGATTCATGAAAAGTATACAGAAAGACATATCACTTTCATTGGGGAGGAATAAATGGATGGAAAGTTACTGCATTTTTGTTAAATTTTCACACCAAATGTTGCTCAATTCAACAGCAAATAAACACAAAGTATTCAAAGGACATGTATTTACATGACAAATGTTTTAGTGTGTCAGATGCTACACATGGCTAAGAAGCATGCATAAATATGTTAAAAGCCCATCCCTGCATTTTATTTGTTTGTTTTATATGTAAAAACACTAGATGTCTTTCCCATCGTCATGGACTTTAATTCAATATTAAGGTCTGAAGTCCAATCCCCGTGGAGAGCTAAAAAGTACTATATATACACACAATTAGCATCCCCCACGGGCCCGATTACTTAAAAAAAGCAATGGTAATCAATGTAATTGGTCATAAATATTGCAGTGAATCAACACCTACTCAGGGTCCATGGTATAAATAATAAATGGGGACTCGCCCCACACGTTCATTGAACAGTGCATTGTGTATGGGGAGAGTGATTGGAGCGATATTTTGATTTTTTCCGAGGAGGGATGATTTACAAGAAGTAGATAAGGTGAGTGCTCGAAGAGAAGTGCACCTTTTATATTAACTAGAACACAACTTACAATTTTCTTGCAAATTTTAGAATAAAAAAATACCTGGGACCATGATCCAAACTATTCAGAAAGGCAAAATCTTTTTATCAACTGAATGGACCAATAATTTGATTTTGAAACCACATTGATCGCCACCATTAGATGCAAATAAAAACATTCTAATAACATTTAGAACAGAACAAAGACGGAACATGATGAAAGAAATTCCATTACCAAACAACTAATCCAGGGATAGCAATAAGAAAAGACGACACACAGTCCAGATGAGGCAGTTAGTTGGGTGAGGGAGTGGTTCAAGGGACTTACCTGGCAGTTTGATGTACAGGTGGGAGACGGTCAGCCAGTATTATATAGTGGACACCAGCAGGGGACCTGACAGGTGTCATGACGAACAAACAACCTGTCTGGGCTGCCTCCTCCAGGGTGGAGCCACAGGGGACTGGGGGTGGGGGCTTTACATGCCTATTATTCCTTCCCCATCGTGTCCCAACCACCTGCGAACTCACGTTGAGTTAGTCCTAAGTCGGCAGCCACATCGCAAGCTAAGCCGATCACGCTCTTTCGCCTCATCCTTTGAGCTGGTAGGAAAGAACAATGTAATCATTAATTCCCAGAGGGGAGCCATCCTGGAACAAGATCTATTTTGATAGGGGACATAGTGAATATTCATAAGCCCCTTTCGCCCCCAAGAACAATCCACAAGCAAGCGGGCCGGCGCCCCATTGCCAGTTTGGTTTTATGCAGAGTCAGTGGCTGCTGGTTTCTGGGACAGTTCTACTATGGGACAATACTCATCTGGCAGTTTTCCTTTCTCTTGAATTCGTTTTATAGTTTTAACTGATCTCTAGTTCTTGCTCACTGCTTAAGATAACTAGTTTTAATTCTTGTTTACGCCATTCCATATTCTTCCTTCTGATTTTAGTTCCACCTTATCTTTCCTCATGGAATTTTACCCCGATATCTCCCAGATGAGAAAGTTGCAATTCGGACTGTTGAGTCTATTTATCTTCATAGGGTCCTTTGGGACTAGTAATAGGTAAATCATTAGCGGGGTTGGCGTTCAGGTTTGAGAGACCTGCTGGTGATGGGTTGGAGAGAGGGCAGGAGGAGGGTCGTAGTGGGTAGACCTATCTATCATGGCGCCGTCAGAGAGTGATATAGATGACACGTCCAAACTCATCCTCCTGCTCGGATTGATTCCCTCCTTCAATTACATGAGCGTGCTGCCCGGCCGTATGTAATAAGCATACTGATAGGCCGCCACTGATTGCACATTTTGACTTAATTAGTTCCCACCGTCTCCCGTGGTCGACGTCTACAAACTAGCACTTCATTACCATCAGCCCGGGGTCTGCGGGGCAAGGCTAAAAGGGGAAGCCTCTTTAAACTGACGTTTTGCCCTGGCTTTCAACAGACGCTCAGCAGCGCCGATGAGCAGCTCATATTGCTCACTTTCTCAATGGGGAGCAGCTCAATGGCAGGAAGAGGAGGGGCGGGTTTCTTTGGGCTACCACAGTGGGCGTTATTCTCACCTAGCTGTGTGGGGAATGATTGGATTATGTGATGTTGGTTATCAATGGGACGGTCTCGGATGTAGCCTGGTTTTAGGCGCCAATTACCGTTAGCAATCGACGTAACTAGTTAGCATCCATCCCTCACATGGCTATGCTACCCGGGATGTTCTAGTGGCTAGGGCGCTACCGGTCTTTAATGAGCGATCTTCTTGTCTCCTTCAGGGCGAGCGATTAATAGGCGAAGGCCTATATAAGGAGAGGGGGTGATTGCAGTGAACCAGGAGGATACGGGCTTAAAAGAACAGCTGCTGTCGAGTCTTTTTATGGCCATTTTAACACTTTAGATCACGCGGAAAGCTTTGCTTGGGGGAAGGTATATAGTCAGTAGAGTTGTGATGTTACTAGAAACTTGAATTCATATATTTTTGGACTTCAACCCATAGCTAAAACCTCATACATTAATTTTCTCAACTATAAATTTATGGTCATAACAAAACGCCTGTTCAGACAATACCCGGTATTAACAAATTAGCCTTCAAATAAAGTAAGGCATTTATACTTTACTCAGTATCTAGTGTAAATTTGTGACTAGCTCTTGTCAGGGATGGGCCTAACTCTTCAAAATAAAGACCCCAAATTGTCATGAACTCATTAGACATCAGTTAAGCGTTGTATCGGGATGGCACAGTTACTTTAAATCCTCCTCACAGACCCGCTGCAGATGTGCTGGGTTCCCGTGAAGAAGAGGTTGAAGAGGGTTTGGCCGGCTGTATACCATCACCAGACAACTCAGCCAGGCAGCAGCGATATCGCACCTTTTGTGGCGGTTGACATTCTGTACTCAATGGCTTCCTCCAGTGGCTTCAGCCGGGAAGCCACCGCAGCTAGTGGCTTCACGACACTCTGCCGCCGTACAACAGCGCACCGTGTGGCCGTTGCTGTAAATACCCATCAGGCCTAAAGAGGCGCGCTTAACAGGCGGCAATTCCTCTAACCAGCAATGAAGTTAATAGCTGTGGGCCTCTTTTGGGGGGCGAGGGGGGGGCAAGTGGAGAGCAGCTGAGAGAGGTGCTAGTAATGGGATGGGGTTAGGTTGGGGGTTAGTGAACAGTGGATGATAAGTAGAGAATAACCTAGGCATATATGGACACTAGATAGATACGGATTTAAGGCAGAAATGTAGTTAATTGGTAGCAATCAGGTCGAAAACATTAGATCGTCAACTGGCTAGATACAGTAAACCATGCCGCTGAAAGAGGAAAATAAGTGAGGGCGAGTGATTAACAGGTGGGGACTATATCCATCTCCACGTTGTCCATATTTGGCAAATAGATGCCAGACAGGATCCATTTACCAGTTAAGGCTGCAGTTGGTCCCCATCTTAGGGAAAATAGCAGATCGGGGTTGTATGTGATATAGGGGCCTCACACACCCCTGTGGGGTGTTTCAGAAGCAGGTAATGTTTACAACCGGTCATAAGGAGATATGATAACAGTTTTAATAGTGATTGAAGGCTTATAGCTGCATGTGTTTCTAAAGCATTACCATTACCTTACTGTGTCTATAACTATATGACTGGTGAGAGATGATAATGGTTGCAGTTGTAAGTTTAGAATCTAACTGTTTTAGAAACAGATAGTTAATGTTCATTATCATGTCCGGCTTCTGAAACACCCCACTGGTATGTGGGAAGTAGTTTACATCCGGTATGCTGAATGTATAGTTGCAGCCCGCAGTACAGTTCAGCAATAGAATAGATATAAGTCCACTTCCGATTGGAGAGGTTTGTTATCAGTCAGCAGGTGGCGCTGTAGTGGTGTCATGGGCATATCGGCAAGAGGCGCATGTGGCCGTCACGTTGATTATACCATCCCTGACACGATCTCCACCATATCACTGTCTCCACACTCTCTACCACCAACCCGTGACTTACGGCAGGATTAGACAACGTCCAACACGCCTGTAATATGTCTGCGTGCCGGAAGATGGCGACCATATCAGTCACAGCATCTGTTGGCAGCACAGAAGGAGTTATTGGTATTAGAGAGTACCTCTATTAGTGTCAAGCTGATAGGACTGCTCCTCCAGTGCTGGAAATGTGACCCAAGTTTCTATATACCACTGAAGGGCTAGAGTTTGGACTATGTTAAGACATAAGTCAAACAGAGGTTGCCACAGGTATTTGGGAACATATAATAATATAATTGACTACCAAAGAAAATATCTATAGAGTGTAATTGTGTAGAGTGTAACTGGAGAGAGAGGCCTTTACTAATGTAGGGGAGGGATGTAATGGTACTCGTAGGTACACACCAAAATGTGTTAGTTTTAAAACTCCTTTGGCCCTGTTTTAAACATATTCTTGTAACACTTTGTTAAACACCTTTTAGGCAAAACACTAAAAATTCAAAAAGGTTTAGATTTGAATGTGTTTAATTCAACAGGTGTTTAGATCATTATGGGAATAAAGTCTTCAAATTCAGAAAGTGTTTAATTAATATGAGGTTTATATATTGCCTTAGGTATTAACCTCTTCCTTATTAACCCATTGTTTTAGGAGCAGCAAGTCCTTCAGTCCCCATGTTGTAGTCTCTCAGCAGGTACAGAATGATGAATCAATATTGACAGGTCATTGAATATTGTTGATCATCCAGTTATCGCCATTGATTCAATGTTCTTTGCCCTCCAGGCTAGGGCTTAAGTCTAGATGAGTTCAAGCATTTTAATGCACAGAGTTCTTAGGACGAGGTTGTATGTATCAATCCCCAATGTTACAGAATGGTTGTTTATCATGGGTTATATTGCAATTAAAGTAACGAGAATGAAATTTCTATAAAAATCGTTTATGAATTTATTCGGAGATAAAGACCTACTGTCAATGTTATGCTCTATCAATTGTGTATATATCACCATTATTCATACGTTTATTCAGACATATGTTACCTTATGACTTGTATGTATGATAGTATCAATTTAAGCTACACCTGCCACCTAGTGAGTTGAATTGGAACCAGAATAAAAAAAAAAACACTTTTCTAACCCTGAACACTTTTGCTGGAAATGTGTGAAATCATTTAGAAAAAAAGTGTTTATATCACGTAAATGGGTTTAGGATCTAAAGGGTTTAGGCAAAATATGTTTATTGGAAACACACTTTTTAAGAGTGTAGTTCAAGTTCAAGTTCAAGTTTTAACATTTTTATTTATCCTAGACTCACAAGATCGACATCATCATATATGTATGTTGTTCTGCCGGTATGCGTGGTCTAGTGGGGTGGCGACAAAAGGTATGACCCCGGCAGAATCATAGCGCCATAATTCACATACTTTTAACCCTTTAAGGGCAGAGCAAAAATTGTTGCTCTGACCATGGGGACGGCCTCTGAAAAAAGTATAGTTCCTAGAAGACGAGCCTATTTTCAATTCCTATACTAATCCTATATAAAGGGCATCGACTATAGTCGATGCTAGGCCTACCATGGTGTCGACTATAGTCGACGCTAGGCCTACCATGGTGTCGACTATAGTCAATGCTAGCCCTCAATGGGTTAAACTCCAAATGTCACCAATTAATGCATATAACAGTCTTTTGTTGATAGAACTACACAATACATCAGGCATTCTACGACAACAATTCATAAAAGATTAATAGGCTATGTACCGGTAGGCATTTTAATTAATGTAGTCATAGACAGTTCTTCATGGCACTGTAGGGTGGAAGTCACACTTACCCACACTTATTCAAGACAGAATCAGTACCAGTATTTTTAATACCTTTATTACCATGGTATAAGCCAGATATTTGGTTCAGGCAGATTAGGTACCGGTAAGTATTTTAATAAATGATATCATAGACATAAACATAAACATAAACAGTTGTCCTGGCACTGTAAGGTGCACATCACACCTAGCCATATTATTCGAAACAGCATCAGCACCAGTACATTTCTTACCATGGTATAGCCAGATATTTTTACTTCAGACAGAAGGATGAACAGGCTATATACCAGTGAGCATTGGGTACATAACACCCTACCATATCACTCAAGGCAGTAATAGTGTCAGTACCGGTACATTTATTACTCTGGTACAACCAGGTATTTTTGCTTTAGACAAAATGCACTTTACAGACAGACTCACAACATATTCAGTACAACATTAGACAACCACATCTGATTTTTAGAAAGAGAGTAGACCATTGAGAACCAGAGGATCAATATTATGCTATTAATACTAGGTTCTCTTTGTTAGGGGGGGATATGCTTCAGGGGCCAAAGGTCCTTCCAGGAATGTTAATGTTAATGCTAATAGGTGGTGGTGGATAAGGCCAAGGTCTGATTTACACTCTGCCACTTTTCTCTTATTATTCCTCAATAGACCCGCACTGTTGCCCAGATATCTTATAAGCCTGTGAGGATACTGCGTCCCTCGTGTAGGAATACCATACAGTCTGTGTCCCAATGAAGCTGGAAGTACTTGAACAGCCTGCCCTTTACTACCCTTTTAAAGTGGTCCTTATCTACAATCCATCTTAGGTCTGGGTAGTTAAATAAATCGCCTGCACAGATCCGGACTCTGATAATAGGTGAGGCTCCACTACACGATTTTTGCTGAAAATCGGAGCTATTCTCACAAAAGCAGACACAAACACAGATTATAGAGTGGTATTTGTTATTATTTCAAGGTGTAAATAGAAGATTGAGAGAGCTTTCTGTTTATGTGGGGAAGGTTTTGTGTACAATCTCAGACACATTTTTGTTGCCAAAAGATGTTTTTGTTTACTAAATCAAGTTGACCTAATGTAAATATTGCAGACTTTCACACTGATGACTCTCTGCAACTCAATATCAGACAGGTTTGATTTTTACAGTACAAGACCCTGTGATCTGTGTGACTGCTGTGTTGTTATTTATATTTTGCTGTGTTGATGTTTATATATTGAACTCCCACCCAATCACAGAGTCTAGATGCAGGTGCAGGTTAGTTGGTAAATATGGCACACAAGGAAAGAGATCACCCATAAAATAACCCCTGAAAGATCGTGCAGTGGAGCCTCACAAATAGGTGAGGCGCCACTACGTGATTTTTTGGTACATTCTCACCTAATTCTATCCCTATAGTGCCTAAGGTATAGGGTGTTGACATTCCTATATTGTAAACATGAGATTCAAAATTGTAAACATGAGATTTCAGGGGTTATTTTATGGGTGATCTCTCTCCTTGAGTGCCATATTTACCAACTAACCTGCACCTGCACAGACTCTGTGATTGGGTGGGAGTTCAATATGTAAACATCAACACAGCAAAATATAAATAACAACACAGCAGCCACACAGATCACAGGGTCTTGTACTGTAAAAATCAAACCTGTCTGATATTGAGTTGCAGAGAGTCATCAGTGTGAAAGTCTGCAATATTTACATTAGGTCAACTTGATTTAGTAAACAAAAACATCTTTTGGCAACAAAAATGTGCCTGAGATTGTAAACAAAGCCTTCCCCACATGAACAAAAAGCTCTCTCAATCTTCTATTTACACCTTGAAATAATAACAAATACCACTCTATAATCTGTGTTTGTGTCTGCATTTGTGAGAATAGCTCCGATTTTCAACAAAAATCGCGTAGTGGAGCCTCACCTTATATAAGGGGTTGTTTTTTTCTCGTAGATTCGGTTCAGCTTATGGGCGATTATATCACAGACAGAGCAAGTATTCGCTGTAAACATGTCTCCTGGGGAAAAGGGCCCTTTAAGGTTAAGACACAGGCTTTACAATGACGTATCTTGAGCTAAAATATCCCAAGTAGTTTTGGTGCGAGGTCTGGCTTTTATTATGGAATAAAACCATCAAAAAAGAAAGTACAGCTGATACTCGCCTTTTTTTAATTTACCTAAAATTCTAAGAGGTGTCAAATGAGAAACAATAACTGTTTGATGCTGGATAGTTCATAGGATTGACAGGTAACTCATGCTACTAACCATTCATCAGCAATGACGTACTTCTGGAGTGTGACGTCACGTCACAGCTAATCCACAATCTATGCGCCAGTGTTTTCTCTTGGGATTAAAACTGGCGGAAAAAGGAGCCAACTAAACAAACCCAAACTCTTTTATCGAATTCTAATTATTGTTTCAGTTCTTCAGTTGGGCCAACGAGCAGGCAGCGTGTGAGCTAGCATTGAGCGCGGTTAATTAGTCAGTTATCAGACTATTACGTCAACAAAGCATGCCAGCCTGAATGAAAGTTTTATTGGAAGGATGATTTCTGGCTGCTCAGGGATTTAGTGTTAAAAACGATGCTGTTTAATTGGACACTGTTTGGATTTTGGAATGTTTGTTTGGGCTGTGTAGGTCAAGGTATAGAACCAATGAATGTTAATGAAATTGGAGCTTATTTCTGCAAGAGGGAAAAATAATTAACCTGATATAGCGCATGAAATGTTCGTAGAAGCAACATCTAACATTTCAGTGGCGGATGACTTGAGCATTGAAACCCATATATGATATAACATGGGGACGTCCAAACAACCGATCAAGTACCATAGGTATGTCCCTAATAAAAAAATACAGGCAAAGCTATATATTTATGGAGGGGGATTGCTGTAACAATAGGATGTGACAAAAGGCAGTACAGCATAACTAGAAGGATTATCGTTATCTTAGCCCTGGATACAACGGGAAATGGAGGGGGGGAGCATTTGGACAAGTTTGCACTTGGGCCCGGTCTGTGAATTGTGAATTTAAGTTTGTATTGGTCAGTAGGGCTTGTCCAAGCAGGTGGAAAGGAAGAGCGTTTGGAAATTGGAAATTGGAAATTGGAAATCACATTAAGGTGAAAGTATGCTCCTCGTTTGGGAATACTCTTGTTTGGCCGTAAGTACTTCTTCTAGAGAGCATTGGACACGAAACACTGGCACCACCCTTAGTATCTAAGAGACATTGGGACTAGAGCCAGAGGTGCTGATTGAATGCGAAGTTATGGGTCTTAGGCCTATATATATGCTGGAGATATAGTAATAGGAATCAGTGACATAGAGGGGTTAGATTCCTAGCGCGAACATACAACCAACTAGACAAATTAATGAAAAACCAATATCATATTATGTGGACCGGATGGAGCAGGGATCAACAATTCCGGTCAATGGCTAGATATATGATAAAATAAAACTATCAAGCAGTTCTGATAGTCAGCCTAATGCATGGAATAAAATATGTGAAGATATGAATCAGATTATATAGCGCATTATACCATTGTTATGGCTGATTTGCATATTTCAGCGTTCAAGTTTAATGATAAAAGTCGTTCGATTAATCACGGCGAGAATGAACAGTATTTGTCAATGAACTGAAACAAACCATGACAGCGAGTTGACTCATATCCTTTACCATAGCGGACAGCGGGCTGCGCGTCTACGCCGTAGTGTCAACCTTCCCCGTCATGCTGCAGTCCTGCCGTCTGGTGTATAAAGAAAGTACTACCCTTCTTCTCGGAAAATGAACATCTAGCAATAGGATTATAGCCATTTTGAGGAAATATAGGCTTAAAATCATCTATCGAAGCATGGAGGGAGTAAGAAGAAGACCTATTCTTTGTTCTGTGAAAACCAGCAGGACACAAATGCTCTATAAATGGTGGGAATTGAATGTTATTGTCGACGGAACACACAGAGTATTGACAAACAAGAAATCCAATTTGGCGGAATGGCTTTCTCGTTGTCCGCCCCAATTTGCATTAGAATTCATTGATTTTCAAAGCAAATACTTAATTCAATGGGGGGTACCACGGTATAAAGAGCATATATAAGCTATATTGATGCACTCGTTGATTTTAGTCACTTGATACAATGAACTCGTGCATCAATAAAGCTTATTAAGCAGGCTTTAGCCTGCTTATTTGAGAGGAGTGGGACGTTTTCAGAGAGAAATTATTTGGGAAATCGGTCGGGGTAAACTACCTTGAGTTGACCAACTTGTTTTGGAACAGACCTTTAGTAGTATTGACTTAAACTTAGCATGCATTCTCACTGCAATGTATACATACGGAATGTGTAAGCAGTGTAGCTAATTGGTTAGATTATGGTCCTTTCACCCATACCCTTACCATGGGAGGTGCCCCGTCAATAATCCCCATGTTTTTCATAGCTGTGAATTTAGCTTCTCACCTTGGTGGGACAGGCATATCAGCTGTCAGAGTAGTGCTATTGGTTGAGGGAGGGAGGGGGGTGGCTGGTGGTGGACCAGGTTTACCAGCCGTCAGAGTAGCGCCAATGGGTGTGAGATGGAGGGCCTATAAGAACTTGGAAATGAAATTTATTTTCAATAAAATTATCAGTTGCATTGAAGCCTGCTAAATAGGACTTTGTCCTATCGCCTGTGGCATTTTATATCCTCTATTTAATGTGGGGGGGGGGGGATTTGACAGGATGTGGCATTCAGCCATTGATGCCAAAATACTACCAAAGCGAGTGTAGGCGGTAACTATTTAGACCATTGAACAGGTAGTGAATGGCAAGCATGGGCTTGTTAGGTGATGAACATGTAAAATTTGGTCATGAATTAGGAGTGTTGCGCAGGGAGGTGCAGGCAAGGAATGGGAAAGGGGCCGGGGATCAGGCGTCCTACAGCGAAATGCAATCAGCATTAAACGAAAGGCAATTAATTAACAAAACGTGGCACGTGGTGGCAGCACCAGATTAACGTTAAACCGTGCGCTGCGGGGATGGACTGTGTGTCTCCTGTCACGTATGACGGGTACAATGATGTCCCCTGCTGACGTCCTGCGACGCGAATCTAGGTATTCTCATAAAACCCCAAATTTCTACATGCAATTGGGGAACCGCACTGAAATGGCCATTCGGTGGGATTAGGCACTGACATGTCTAAATCTGTCTCAAGATTATGTCTCTTAAACATTACAAAAACACGTCCTAGTGAGGTCTAGAGAGGAAGCATTCATTCTGTGTCTGCGCCATGACACCGACATTACCTGTTGCAGCGAAGAGACTGAACAGGTGCACACATAAAGAGCACACTTACCCCATACTTCATCCCATAAATTCAAACTTATTTCACTCGTGGATGCTTAATGACAAATTGTATAGTGCAAAAATGAACTTGATAAATTACCAAAATTGCCATATTCATACACCACTGGTGTTGGACCTACTTTGACCCCAATTCTGGGTGCTTGTGGGAACCAGCATTTGCTGATACCCATCTGCCTGCCTGACTCTTTAGGAACCAGCTAAGTAAAATAGTACCTCCCAGCATGCCTGTTTACCAGTGACGTAGTCAGTAGAGTACGAAGTGACGCCACTGTGAAATTACTGATAGGGCCTATTGTTGATCGCATGGGGTATAAAGTGGGATGACTCAGTCGATCAGCATCTGAATTTATATTTGCACAAAATAGTTGATATGCTCTCCTTGTAGAATATAAAACAGCATTTAATCATCTAAAGGTGGCTTCATCTAGATTTCTAATGCACCACCCACAGAGCTTTCGAGAGAGGCACATTTAGGTTTCCCTGTCCTCAGCTTTAGGTTTTATAATGAGTTTCCTTGAATTTGCAGCATAGATGTACGGCATAAATACAACATAGAAACTGTCCTTACTAGGCCTATAGTTTACTTAATAACACGGTTAGAGAGTTTTCAGTGCCGAAAATGGATAATATCGATTCCTATATCTGGCGATAGAGCACCCAAAATTCACGGCGAGCGGACAGCGGGGCAGACATGTTGAAACCTACCGCAAGACAAAAGTAAATTCTCCATTTTTGAAGCTTATAGACCAAATATAGCGAAATCCTTTGGACATAACATAGTTGAAACCATATTCTACCTATCTGTCGACTAGATTCCTTGATATTATGGCTGTATTTGATATAAAAAATTATTAAACTTTCGAATCGAGCGACTTGCCGTGCGTCTTCGCCATTCTGTCAATACTACATGTGCCACCGCCTGGTGTGTACAGAATGGATCAGATTTTAGACTGGCGCAGCCCTGTCTCGACGTGTTCGCAGTAGTAGGTCTATGAGAGTGGGAGTTTGAGGAGCTCGCCAGTCTAACCATACGACAACATGAAACCAAGATGGCGGAGGGCCGTCTTGTCCACTCGCATAAGAATGGTGGAAACCGTGTTATAAATGTAATATGTAATGCTTAGACTTGAACTCATGCCTTTCAGGGCATATATATGCACTCCGCTCCGCGTCGTGCATATATCATGCCCTGAAAGGCATTCGTTCAAGTCTAAGCATTATATATTACATTCATACAAGTTCCAGGGCACCTGCGTCAGCCAACTCTAAACACGATAACATCGAAACTAAGCAAACACCATTGCCATGAGCAAAACCCTCTTTTCAGCACTACTCTCACTTCTCTTCTTTCTACACTCTGTCCCCAATACTCTCAAACCCCTCATAATAGTAATACACTCAACCCCCTCCTATACCTTTACATACCCCCGACCCCCTCCTACGCTATACTCTCGACCCTATTTGATACCCCTACGTTTTCATTCTCCTTAGCTTCAGTATATTACCCCCCCCCCCCCCAATACCCACATTCCCTAAACTCTCAAACCCGTCCCTTCTCTACTTCTGGTAGCACCAACAGTCTGGTTGCGTGCGTGGTGGTGTGACTCTGCAGGCCGATATGGATCACCATGCAACAACTCCACAGTCCCACAGTAAGGTTCATGGCCCAGCCTGTGCAGTGAGCTGCTCGACTTTACAATAGGAAGAGCTATCAGGTAACATTGATCTGCTCGCTAAGAACTAGTAAATTGTGACCCTACTTCAGATTTATTCAAGGTTGTTGGTGTTATTCCAATCCAACGTTCATCTTACATCATAAGGGCATCAAACTCAAAAGTAGAGTGAGAAGAGATTGTTGGAAAAGTAATCCTATGTTTTGGTCATCATTTTCCAACTCACATGGCTGTGCATAACTATGGTTGTAATCGTTTGCACATATTTTGAAGGTTAGTTCAGCCATTAACAGAAAAAGTATCATCATACGCAAAACATTGCTTTTTAAAAAAAGAAAAATTAAAACATGTCAAATACCACTTGTAAAGCTATCCATTCGCAAGAATTGACTTAATGCTACAAAATACCCCTATTCCATTTAGAGCTGATGGAATCCTCCCATGAGGAGTGCATGAAAAATAGCTGTATACCCAAGCGAAGCGACACATTTTGTGCTATCAGTATCATTATTTGAAATGATGCCACAATACCCATCGCGTGACATCAAGCCAGGGTGCCTACTTATATCACAGCAAGCACGTGCTCACTTGAACTGCAAAATTGCCAACAGAGAGACACTATTCCCCATTTTGTCCTAGCCTCCACAGAATCATTATAAGGAGCAGCTCGGCTAATAGGAGCTATATCTCTAGTCCTACTCACATTTCACTTGTTACTTACACGAGACACTCTTCCCGAGATAAGAGCTCCGTCAGGGAACACGCCCATTCATCTTCCGGATAACAAAGGAGAAGTTCGTGGCCTCATCACATCTGGCCCTAGTTGACTAAAAGCATGTTCATGGGGCCTGCAGCAAAGTATGAATTATTCCAGCCTTGTAAATTGCTGGGGTGCGATATGGGCGCTGAGGTAACAATAGAAATATCTGCATCGTGCTGTCCTTAGTGGCTTTTGTGTTTGCAAAAATAGCTTGATTAATATGAGTGCAAACTTGGATTGATGTGCATAATAGATAAACGTTGGTATTTGAGCAACACCTGATGTATTTTTGTATAGAGTTATAACATAAGGGTTAGGGATGGTAGTTATCTTTTGAATAGATATTAAGGGGCGAGGTTGGACATGGCTAATGATGACATTCATGTCAGACCCTCCTTTTACAATACTTTTGCAAAATGAAAATACTGACGTTGAGTTTGTCTTTAGAAAAATGCTCGGGGATCAATTAAAGACTACCCCCGAATTAACAAACTCGTAGACAGGCTATATTGCCAATTGAGAAAATACTCATTGTTACATTCTCAGAGAAATGCTCTGTTGTAAGTCTTTGTTCCTTTCTGCCCTCACCACTGAGTGAAATGTATGCTATTCTTCCACCTCTTCTGGTCTTCTCCCAACATGGGCTTCCCTAGCCCACTTAAAAGGGTCTACTTCTCATCTTTCCTATCCCCTCAGGATGTGTGTGGTGCACATATGCGCGGGCACTGACACATTCCTCTGTGAAATTGTGTAATGTCGTTCTCGCCATGAATTTGACCTTAGCTGTCGAAATGGCGTTAAACATCTATTACTCACTCCTCTCCCAACATTAAAGTATATTAATATATCATGCATAATGCATGGAGATGGGTGGCAGGATTTTATACTCCTGGGTGGATCATATTCCAGAACGTTATATATATATATATATATATATATATATATATATATATATATACATTGGCATAGACTCTATACTCAGTGCATGCATAGTTCTGTAAGATGAGAATAACAGGAACAAAAGCACGTGGTACAATATGGCATCATCGCCAATTACCTTTGTCAGAGCCCGGCTGAGAGACAAGGAGCTGGCTGCGACAGACTCTGCCCATCAGTGGGTACAGGAGGAGGCCACTGAGCCTGCAGGCTACACATAATACACAGGAGGAAAGGTGAACAGGGGAGGGGGGGAAATGGAGTGGGACGAAAGACAGTAAAGGAGAGGAGGGAGGCAGTGATCTTTCAGAAGACAGCGCTGTATATATACAGCAAACGGGATAAATTAGGTGTAAAGAAAGGCCAGATGCATCAGGTACAGAGAACCTCTGGAGAGGTGGTTGATAGTTAAAAGGTGCAGCAGCTATTCTATTAGATCCATCAATTTCTAAGGTTCATTTAACAATCAACTGGCTTTTGTGCGAATGAGGCACCTAAGTCTTTGAAGCACATAGAGATTCAGTATTTATAAACTAGGATGTATGCGGAGAGGAAAGGGATAAGACAGCGAAGAGATTAGACAGGACCGACGAAGAATACATTTCACAAAATAAAAAGAGAACGTGTCTTAGGTTTTGTCAGATTGCGTTGCCACAAGCCCCAACTGGCATTGCCTAACAGACATCGGACACTTGCCAAGCCATGTGTCAATCAAGTATGTATAATTAGGTGGCGTGAGGGGCTATTGCATGTGCCTTAGGGTTATACAGACTCTGTTGTCTATGTATGCTACAGGGTTCAAAGTGTAATGAGGCCAACCTCTCCAGTCGGCTTTTAAAAAGTACCCAGAAGTGATGGAATGGCATAAAAAGGACCAATATATAAGTCAGGAGTGGCAGCTGTCTACCATATCTCTGCTGTCAACCCTTTTTGTACCCCTTAAACTGGATATGACAGGTGGAAAGAGACTTTTTGTGTTGGCTGTCACTGAACAAAGTGGTTTGTTGTCGGGGCTTAAGGGTAGCAGGAGAGCCCTAGTTGTTAGTTGCTATGGGCCCGGGGGTGGAATGGGGAGGGGGGAGGTAGATGCAATGTTGTATGGGGTGGCTGATCGTCGGTCTGTGTTTCCGCCCCACGTGTTGGATTATCTCCTATGATCTATAAGGGTGCAGTGGGCAAGCGACACCAATCACTGTCAGAATTCTCATTTTCCACTGTCAGAGTCTACTTTTTCCTTTAGCATAGCATATATTTTCCACTGCCAGAATTTCAAGCTTCCACTAACAAGATCTGCATTTTCCATCTGTATAAACCAGCTGCTGCTGGACGTATAAACCTTATATCATACTAAGTAGAAATCGATCAAAATATTATATGAATATTGTATGAATCAGAGACCTGTGACTTAACATCCATGTATGAATGGTGCTGTTTTGAAGTTGTGGTGTTACACTATCTGTCGCCAAAAACGCTCCATCTACTCCCGTCTTAAGTGACCTGCTGTGTCTTTTGTCACCTATGCACGATAAAAAGATGCCATCTTGAAAGATTCTTTGTAAAAATAACTGTTGAATCTACCATGGTTCCTCATAAAACTGAACAGTGGACCACCATAATTGAAAAGCATTGCGCCAGTGTAACTACAGTGGTACGGAAATGTACAAGGAATCTCTGAAAATTACGACGGATCTCTGGCAACTTTGGGACAAGCACGTTATTTTTCGACGACTTTTTTTTTCTTTTACAGTGGATACCTCCATAACAAACACTTTATATAACATGCACATCCACATTGCATACATATATATTGCGCTGCCCTCACTCAATAATGCTCATAGACTGTACAAAAAAAGAGAAATATCAATTTTTAATGGCTCTGTCTGTGTTCCTCTGTGTACTGTAACAAAACACCAGGTGTTTTTCTCTCTCGTTCTCCTACAGGACAGGCCTATAAAAGAGCGACCGGTAATTGCCATAGTCTATTACAAGGTTGGGTGCAAAGAAGGACCATGTTCTCTTTCCCAATTAGGCCTCCTACAGGTTTGTTAGATGAAAGAATGAATAGTTCGACAGACGAGGTAAAAATGAAAGTAAAGCAAGTCTAACCTCATTAGCTTCTCCTTATCAGCTGAACAGTCGACAGCCTTTTTTTTCGGGCGCAGTGAGAACTGTATGGACACTGAAAACCTAGAAGTTCTGAAACTAGTCAGCGGTGACCACTTTAGGTCCTCAAGTTGACGATACCTAAAACTACAGCTTTAGGTAGTCAGAATGATGACTTTAGGTTGTCATCCTGATGACCTGAGTCATCAGGATGACAATACTGACAGTACAGAGTCGTCATATTGATGACTCAGGTCGTCAGGGTGATGACCTAAAGTCGTCATTTTGACTACCTAAAGCTGTAGTTTTAGGTATCGTCAACTTAAGGACCAAAAGTGGTCACCGCTGACTAGTTTCAGAACTTTTAGGTTTTCAGTGTAGGGCAATGTTGCAAAAATTCCCATGTTGCAAAAATGGGTATTTTCCGTCATGCGTTTCATTTTTCTGTTGGTCTGTAGTATACATGTCATGCAAACAACTCATTCATTCCAAAATATCAATAATAGAAATCTGCCCGAATAACGATACGTAGATTAAAGGACTTTGTTGCTATGTTTACACTCTTAACGGGAAAGCATTTGAAAGTGCAAATACAATTGATCAGGAATATCTATGTATCTATAAACCTTCCCTTTAAGGGGTTTTACTATCCAGGATCTTACGATAAGCTGGTTTGTGATTATCTCACTTAAGGCTAGTGGGTAGGCTCTTTCCATCATTGTTTTATTGGTTTTTAATCTGCTCGGTGGAGTTCGGGTTTAATATTAATGAATATCAGAAGCAGTCCACACCATTTGATTTGTAGGCCGCACACAAAGGGCATAGGTTAACCAAGTAGTTAAGAAGTAGGGTCATTCTGTATCAATATTTTGTAGTAATTGGCCAAGACTTCCATAATCGTTTAGGTCTTAAATGAGGAAAATGCGTCATTCTTACGCATGAAAACAACAACAACACAAAACATTCAATACAAGGAGTTTTGGAGGAAAAATGATTTTATTGCGACTCTTCTGGTGTAAGTTGTTTGCATCTGTGGATACTACAAGCAAATTTATAAACATTCCATCTCAAAAATGAACCTGAGCAGAACTTTATTCATAAAGAAGTCACCTTTAACCTCACAGTTGCTAACAGAGTCACCATAGATGGCCGTCAGTGCCAATATTGAATTCTTGAGATCATATATATCCAGGCAATCAACAGGTTGATTGTGCATTTGAAGCGTAAGCCTGAACGTTTTCCTATAGGTTAATCAGGCAATTTTGTTAAAAGTTCTTTGAGGAAAATTAGCTTTCTGGCTGCACCTGCTGATTATTCCAGCTGGGCCATGCAGATCCTGTAACCTTAAAGAACCATGCACATCCCGCCTAAAAAGTCAACAAACCCTCTTTCCAATCCCTCCCCCAAACACCAGGACCACCCACACTACCCCTGCTCTCCACCCTACCACTGTCACCCTCCACAATAAGGCCCTCTCATCACGACTTCTTGTTACGGCATCGCCACTGCCGATTTGCAATCATGACAATTTGCAGTGACTTGTCATGCACTCTTCAAATTTCCCCATTTGGATGGGTTTTGGTTTTTAAGCGAGGTCCCCCCTCCTCTATCAAACCAGCCACCGAGGCTGAAATCGAGTGGTGATGGCTGGTTGGTTGGGGAAGCAAGAAAACAATTGGACGCGGTGCCGTGGGGCTGACACAGTGTCTGTGTCTCTGGATGTAATGAAGCAAACTTTAGGCAAGTTTTAGTGTAAAACTGTGGGAGGTAGTGACAGGTTCATGTCTCATTCCTGTCTTACTCTGATGGGGGGCCTTACAGTGGGGGCGTTGCACCAAGAGTTCTGCCTGCAACATGAGGTAACAGACGGCCATGGTTTTTTATTGTAATGTTCCTGTTATCTCCTCGTCTGGTATTTTTGTTGGGAAGAGGAACTGCCAACAGAAGAGTTGTAGCCTGCTGGGCTTCAATGCATTGTGCTGGTTTGAGACTAGCTTTATCTCAACGTGTTTTTGGCCGAGAGACTCGTCTCCTCGGCCATATATACGTCGTGTAGGAGGGGGACAGCAGGTCATGTCAAAAACAGCCAAAAGTCCTCTACTATAGATCAGCTACTGAATTCAGTCAACCATGACAAAGACTGTGGTGTACCAGTGTACAGATGTACCAGTGTACCACACTCACAGATCAGCAAATACTACATAACCTCTGTCATGGCATTAGACCTTACAGAGACCTGTGGTACTGCCTGCATATATAATTATGTAATACCTCTGACCTATATTGAATTGTTTTTGTCCAGGGTCGTTCTGCAGTGGCCTCATAGCTTCCACATCAGTACTAGGCACCTCCAAATACCTGTAGTGAATTGCTATTGTTCCAGGTCATCGAACAGCACCACAGCTCTGTCCCCTAGAGTCTCTGAGTGTTTGTTCAATCACTTCGTAATTAGACATCTCTACTACGATCTCTCGGCCATTACATCTGTGATGTATAATTCACTCTTAAAAATGTCCTCGACCAAGCGTGATCTCGTTTGTCTTCGTTGTATTTGGCTTCTGCATGTGGGGGCCCTGTGCATGCAGCAGGTCAAATGAAACAGTGTCATTTGATGACCCTCCGTGTGCAAAATTACCAGTCACAAGTTTTGTGCACTGCATTCAAATCGGCCCCTTGCCTCTCAATTTCACTCAGCCCTTTTTTTGGCCTGTCTCTTCAATAAACTGAGCACCCAATCAGAGAGACACAGTGTGTATTTTGTAACATAAACATCAATAAATACCATCATTACAGTTTCGGATAATTTTCTGACACAGACATATGACACGAATACTGCCCCCACCTTAGCTTTGGCATGTAGTCTTCAATATGGATATTACATATTCTAAATCAACCCTCCAGCGAATATTTATAACATGGATATTTTCATACAGCTACCCGACTGACATCCAGAGTTCCAACCAGGCTTCTCTCATCCATCATCTCCACCGTTCCCTACCCTTCACCCTCTTTCCTTATCTTCCCAGTCCCCACCTGCATGTAGTCCTGATCCTAAATCCCTTCCCGTCCATAATGTCTCTGGTAGATGGCTGTCCAGTTAGTCCATATGTTATATGGCTCTGATTGACGTTCTTCGTCGGGTACTCCAATCAAATTTTCTCTGTAGGTATATAACTGTACATTAGGGGTTGTTAGAGAGTTTGGGTTAGTTTTGGCCCTTCTCTGACTACTTGATCCCATCAGACCTTACTTCTTCTGGTAACAGGGCCGCTACTGGTCAAGCGGGGGTCAGTAATAGTCAGGGGACATCACGCACATAGCGTGGTGACCTTCATTTCAGGACAAGGGATACACACAAGGGTGGTATTTGTAGAGGAGGGCAGGAGCGTGTTGTTCCTATGGTAAAAAGAGCTGTCAGTAGGTACCCTCTTTTCAAAAGAAGTCACGCTCTGCTTCACCATTCAATGTGCACTCACCACATTAGTCTGAAAAGTCACATGCCTTATTAAAAACAGAGAGAGAGAGAGAGCTGCACTATCAGGTACCTACTCATGTCACACACTCTATAGTATATTATACTGACTGACTTCTCCCAATTAGGTACCCACTCAAATCCCCCTTTTTTACCACCACACTTGAATCACCACATGTGAGCAACAAAAGGGACAAGTTATAGCTACATGAAAAGAAAGGACTGGAAACCAGGACATTTTTAGCCAGCTCTTCCTTCTACTATAGGAGCAACACCCTCCTGTTTTTTGGTGGTCGTTGGGACCAACCTTTGAGAGGAACACTTCTTGGAGCTGCTTTCTTTCTTAAATTCCTTTTGTATCGGACGGAGGAGGGGAGTGTAAGGGTAGGTCTGTTTGGATGATGTGGGGAAGCGGTGGTGTATCTTTAAAAAAAGACTCTTACGCAGGTCGGTTAATAGAAGGTTGGAGAGGGGAACTCATGCAATGGCCGCTCATGGGACATCCGACTTCCGTTGAGACACATCCAGGGGTAACCGCCACTCCCTACTTTCCCAATGCCGATAGCGCCATTCGCCATAGTAGGCGCGGATGACCCAGCTAGATAAGCTCCTTCCGCCCTTGCAGGATGGCACCGGTGGACGATCTAGAGGACCATACTAGTGTGGCACCGTGCGACATTATTGAACAAGCAGGTTCTGTCAAAGTGACAGTCTTTCATATTTGAAAACTTGCAAAAATGTAGAAGTCGCGATTATTTGATATGTTTCATTGACATTCTTCGTTCTGTTTTGGTGGTACCTCTCCCGTAATATCTCATACAATTTCCCTATAGATAATTGCCTCACTAATAACTGTGTATTAGCTGGATATACGTCTGTAACATGATTACCACTTAGGTGTCTAAATATATCACATTGTAAAATAACCATGCAGTGTTGCCTTTTCTAAAGTAAACATAACAAGAACCGAATATATTGAAATTAAAATCCCTCACGTTGATGAACAACCCAGGAAACGTCTCTGTATTTTTATTTTGAGGCAAAAATGTTTCCATTTACAAAGATAAGATGCAATGTTATGAGAATTCTGTTTATATCTTATATAATAAAGACAGCCTGTATTGAGAAGACTCATCCTTTCTTGCTGAATAAGTCTATAGGCCATTGTCACTGTAATGTGCCCAAACGACCATACACTGTACCATATATACTCAATACAACGATGTCTCATCACCCACAAAACCTAGGCCACATATCCGAATGTAATCATCGGGATGTGTCCTGCCCCCATTATACAGAATCTACCCCCTACATAAAATAAATTACAGTGATGTATGGTATACATTACTACGCATGATATATAAATTACTGTCGGTACCCACTACGCAGTATAGGGATATGTATGACCTTGTTAAGAATTTGATTTTGTGGAGCACATGGAAGCACAGGAAGCTTCTAAATTAGATCGCCAGAAATTTAGACGTACATGGTAATGAATATCTTACTTTCGAGGGTTTCTATTCATTCCATGAATTGAGTAAGGGGTGCTTTTGAATTAACTAAGAACCACAGAGATACAATATGCTTTGTCTGAACACCTTATTGACGTATTCCCAATCAGCAATGGAACATTGGGTCATGCTTGTCCATGCTTGGCCCAATATAAGTAGACATTGGCCCAATATAAGCCGACATTGGCCCAATGTGTCCCTGCTACCTGGGTTACCATTAAATGAAAAGACAAAAAAAGGCCACATTCTTCTTCTTCTCTTTGCATTCTTTTTTATCCATCACAGCATCACGTGTAACTTAATACTATGACCTGTGTGAGGTTCGCCGATAGCTATTGTAGAGTAATTACCTGACTTTCCCAGGTTTCAGCTTCACTCACATGGCCTTTCAGCTTTCAGTACAAGAAATGAATGGGTGTGGCTACTTAGATGAAATATGAAACACCAATTTCGATCTGATTGGCACACGAATTATCAATTAGCATTACAAATTACATTAATCATGCTGCTTATTAAGAAGAGAAATTGCCTCCAAAGACCTCAATTAGTTGACATATTTTATTGTTAAACCCACACCTAGTAAATGATACGTGACGATGATAGTAATTATAATTGATCGTGTGGGCATGAGTGCATACCTGCATGGTCACTGGACACACAGTGTACCGCTACCACCACTTACCAGAAACACGGCCTGTACCTGTACCCCTACCCTGTTTTTGGGCCCCTTTTCATTCGCTCATGGTCAAGTTCATAATCACAAGTTCATATTTCAGGAAGAAATTGACCAATTTGATAATCTTGTCATCCAGATTTGAGGATGCTGAATCAGAACATTAGGCTTTGAGATCAAAAGGACGCAATGGTCAAGGTCATTTGTTCAAGATCAGTAGGCTGTTGCTCCTATTGTAAAAAGAGCTGTGAGTATATGCCCTCTTTTCTAAACAAGTCGTGCACTGCTTCACCTAAGTACTTGCACTCACCACATTAGTCTGAAAAGTCAACTGCCTTGTTTAAAATAGATAGAGCTGCACTACCAGGTACCTACTCATGTCACACGCTCTATAGTTTATTTATAGTTTATAGTACTGACTGACTTCTCCCAACTAGGCACCTACTCAAATCCCCCTTTTTGAGCACCGTACTTGAATGACCACTTGTGAGCAACAAAAGGGACAAGTTATAGCTACATGAAAAGAAAGGACTGGAAATGAGGGCATTTTTAGCCAGCTCTTCCTTTTACTATAGGAGCAACAGCCTCCAGGGTGATGTCTCTTTTATTTAATTATTTCAGGAGTAGATTGTCTGAGATGATCTTTACATCAAGATTGGGGTTCTATAGAGACCAAGCTGAAAGGGTTGTTTGATATAACTATAAGGCTGCGAAGATAATACATCAGTCACAGTTTGATCCTTGTACTATAAAATCATTACATACACTAAATACTCATAGGCATTGCAGTCTAGATCAGTCATTCTAGGTAGGTGTTACAGTGCTCACCTAGATAAGTCCACAGGGTGACTGTTTTCAGATTCTGGACATGATCCCACTAGTTTGCTCCTCGATTCTGTCAGGTGTGAATCAAGGGGGTTTCCTGTATCAAGCTTTGTGACTGTATGCAGTAAAATCACCATTTGCTGCATGGTCTATATGAGTGGCAGTGCACTCAGTGTGGGTGCTACTGGCCTCATAGTCCATAGTCTATGATTATTGGCCCAGGGTCCTCCCTGGGGTATTGGCGTCGCCCAACCCACTGTTTATCTGGAATCAAAATGTCAATACAATTTTCACAATCTCTTTACTTTCCTTACCTTCTTTTATCCTTTGATGTATTGTAGAACATACTTCAGACCTTCCTCTTACATCCTGTTAGGTTATAAGTTACTATCACATATGGTTACATGCTTAAACTGCCACCGTACATAGGTCACATTATTTTCTGCTATACTGGCTACAAAGTTGCTTCAGTACTGTTCTATAATGCGAACCATAGTTAACATGGAGCATGCCACAGCCATCTCATACTCATGGTTTGTAGGTCCTGTCTTTGAATCCATTCCTCTGGGAAAGACAGAGAAGTATCATCTCAAGAAAGCTTGCACCTTTTAAATAAGTATAATCTCAAATGTGTGTGAGGAAGCAAGAGTTCTTTTCTATCACTGCACTGTAGGAAGCTTGAAGTCAAAGAAATAGATGTCTCTATTAAATTTTGGTTAATGAATCTTGTCTCAAATTACTGCCTTGGAACTCTCATTTTCCTGAGGATTTGACTAGCATAGGTGGAAAACAAAGGAACGTGATATATGAATATCTAATCTATATACATTTTGCTTTATGTTAGCATTTTCAGGTTTCCCCATCATAGAGTCTTAATGATTGTATTAGATTTATTATATTCAATCTGGTAAAATATTTCAGCCCTTGAACAGTTCTATGACCGAAGAAGCCCCTTTCATTGCTGGAAAGTAGTTTGTGTTAAAGCTGGTATAAAAGCTGATATAGTGTTGTCTGATATGTATTTCAGAGCATTATATACCCCTTCCCAAGTCATATGGTGCCACTTATCATGGCACAATATGGCTCATTATGTGCTCATCATTGGACTTAAGTTTCAACTGGTCTATCCTATTTGGTGGGAATGGAAACCACTTGGTTAATTAGTTCTGGTCAAAGCCTCCTGGCGGCAGCACTGAGTGGTGTCTGCTCTGCTGCCAGGCATCCAAATTAAATTCACCACCATTATAGAATACTCTGCTTTATGGCTTCAGATGGAGCCACTATGCTGGTACAATCAACGTGAACCCTTTCGAGGAGAAACGGTATGATCGGAAGTGTGTCCCTGGTACCGGCGAAAGTTGAAAGTTTACTGCTCATATTTAACAAGCGAAAATGGCGCCACGTTAGCGCTTCTCCCCGAAAGACGTAACCTACAATCAAGACTGCTTGTTGACATGAATAAAATGTTTCAAGCATTTTATTTCTACACATATATATGCTTGAATTTGACATGGTTAGAATGCACTGAATAGACTGAGATTTTGGCAGAACACTTTCGCAAGATGGGTGATGATAGATATGCAGAAATTGGAAAATCTATATATTTCAGACCTTGTCCCAGCTTTAAGTCTGCAGGGGTAGCCTGCCCCATTTTTTGGGGTGCAGGCCAACCATTTTCTTCAAATGTATTTCCTTTAGGCCTTAATGACTTGCAAATATATTAGCTGGGACATTAACCCTTTACGCCCTGGTAGCCCACGGCTTAATTTAGAATTGGTGTCTACCCCTGGCTCATTTTGGTGATGTAACCTTGACCATGAACAAATGTCCCAGTATTTACTACCTGATAATTGTTATCACTTTGGCCTTAAGCAAATGAGCTTGAGCTTCACCTCATATTGGTCTAAAACCTGTCTGTGTAAGACTATTCAAATATCTATACATTGAAATACCCGTAAAATTAAAATTACCACGCATTTTTGAAGGGTTGCCAAACCTTTTCTTTTTTTCCATTGGCGGGACTTGTCATTAGTACAGCTTGTGACGTCTGAGTATTGGCTTGATGGTATTTCCCAAATCTGTTTAGGAGGCGGTATACATCTTCATCTTGACCTTTAAAAACTCACAAATGGGACAAGCAAGAGTACTTCAGGCTAAAAAACAGGTGAAAGTGACCAATTTCCAAGTCTCCCTGAGGTCCTAGATTGGGATATTTCAATGTGATATACTGTGTGCGGGTTTCTGGAAGTAGGCCGTAGATACATTAATGTGTGATTCTTCTCTGCCTTCTAAAGTTCAGCTTGACATGAGGTATGAAGTACGATTCTAATTAAATCATTGTGCTAAAATATGACAGGCGATACATCTTGGAGAATTATCTCTTTTTTTCAGAGCACTATATGTCATGGATGCATTAGTATTCTATGAGACGTATCCGACATTGATTCATGACTTGCGTCAGCAGCTTGCCCCAATAAAGCGATTTTATTGAAGAAGATTAATTTTTCCCTTTCGATAAAAGATTTGATAAACTGTGGGCAATCAAGCTGGTCTCAGCAGAATCGCTCTTCGTCACCCAGGAAATCATTGTCAACATGAGGTGAGGCTCCACTACGCGATTTTCTGGTACATTCTCACCTAATTCTATCCCTATAGTGCCTAAGGTATAGGGTGTTGACATTCCTATATTGTAAACATGAGATTCAAAATTGTAAACATGAGATTTCAGGGGTTATTTTATAGGTGATCTATCTCCTTGTGCACCATATTTACCAACTGACCTGCACCTGCACAGACTCTGTGATTGGGTAGGAGTTCAATATGTAAACATCAACATAGCAAAATATAAATAACAACACAGCAGTCACACAGATCGCAGGGTCTTGTACTGTAAAAATCAAACCTGTCTGATATTGAGTTGCAGAGAGTCATCCATGTGAAAGTCTGCAATATTTACATTAGGTCAACTTGATTTAGTAAAAAAAAACATCTTTTGACAACAAAAATGTGCCTGAGATTGTACACAAAGCCTTCCCCACATAAACAAAAAGCTCTCTCAATCTTCTATTTACACCTTGAAATAATAACAAATACCACTTGATAATCTGTGTTTGTATCTGCTTTTGTGAGAATAGCTCCGATTTTCAACAAAAATCGTGTAGTGGAGCCTCACCTATGTACCCACCATTTTAAATCTCTTCCCTGGGTGTTAAATCTTCCTTCATATATTTTGATGTGCGATTCTCTGCAGCTTTATTAGTCGAGGCTCCACTACGCGATTTTTTGCAACATTCTCACAAACTGTTACCCACAGAGTGTCTAAGGTATAAGCTTCTGACAGAGTTAACTTGTAAACATGTGATCTAAAATTGTAAACATAAGATTTGAGGGGTCACTTGTGACAACAGGGAGTGTGTTTACCTATAGTTCTGTTTACATTTTCTCCAAGCCTGAGACTTAGAAGTCACACTGATCAAGTAGGGGTTGGTGACCCTCTTCTGCTGTATAAACAATAACACAGTATGATATAAATAACAACCATACATTGCAGGGTCCTGCCCTGTAAAAATCAAACCGGTCTGATTTTGAATTGCAGAGACTCCCCAATGTGAAAGTCTTCAATATTTACATAACATCAGCTTGATTTTGTAAACAAAAACATCTTTTTAACAACACATGCAGGCCTGAGATCACACACAATCACATCCCCAGATAAACAAATAGCTCCCTCAGCATATGATTTCTACCTTTCAATGACAACAAATGCCACTTTTAGCCTGTGTTTGTGTCCCAATTTGTGAGAATAGCTGCGATTCTGTGTAAAAATCGCGTAGTGGAGCCACACCTATAGCAATCCAATCAAATCAGTGGACCAGGTTGCTCTTCATGGGGGCCAATCGCCCTGTCATAATAATGCGGGTATTGGGCATCCTCCGCCTTACTTAGCCGTATTATATGGGCTGTGCTCAGCTATAATATTATGAAACGACTTTCAGTCTTTTAGAGGAGGTATGGGGGAAAAAGATGAATTGTGAATAGGCCTAAACTAAGTGTAATATGAATAAACTAAGACTGGTATGAGAAACTTAAACATTTGTCAACACTGCAGTTTTCAGGAATTGTTTGAGATTTATGGGAAAAGGCAAAGGAAGGTTCTCTTTTTAGTTTCCTTGTATTGCATACAGACATCTGCTGACATCAATTGACACAAATCTTGTCATATCTTTATTGTTCCGGCTGTCATAATTATCATAATTCTAAGACTTATGGGGATCATTTAAGGTACTAGGCCATTATTGTTCAAGCATTATCCAAGTCCATCGATATTTCTTTCTCTTGTAGTATAATTCAGGCTCAGAATACGGTATTGTAATGCCACCGTTCCTTATATACCCTAGTATAGCAGACGTTAGAGAAAAGACGCAGTTTATGCCCATGAAGTACTGGCTACTTTACCTCATCATTAAGAATGAATAATAACATCATGATGACCCATGGGCCACATTAAGTTGCCGACATAACATAACCCGGCAATCTCCTATTACCATGCTTGTCATTAGGGCTTCCAAACTCATTGCAATATAAATAGTCGGGTGCCTTGGGGGACATTCTGTTATTTGAATATACCATTATCTCATAGGTCACCCCTACCCTGGGACCCAACATTATCGAGATATTTCAATTATCCCATTGGTCCTATCTTCAAATTGTTCGTTCTGTGGACAATTGGCAAAGTTTCTAAATGTCCAATCTATGTTTTATGTTGATGGTTTTTTATAGGTCTTTTTCACGAAAAGTGGTGGTCTTTCTGAATCTACTCGAGAGTAAAACAAATTTTGTTAAAGGCCATCCTCTTTTCATGATGACTTCTTTTGGTAATCTTTGATTGAATAAAAAGATGCTGATATACTCAGCAGCACATCTGCTATAATATGGCCAGAAAGCATGCTTCTCTGGTAGATTGTATGATGTCACAATTGACCAAAATGTACTAGGTGGTACATTCATTGTTTACGCTTGGAAAGTACGGGTTTCCCTAGCCCACTTAAAAGGGTCTATATCTCCGCTTTCCTATCCCCTAGGGATGTGTGTGGTGCACATATGCGCAGGCACTGACACATTCCCATGTGAAATTGTGTAATGTAGTTCTCGCCATGAATATGACCTTAGCTGTCGAAATGGTGTTAAACATCTATTACTCACTTACTCACTCACCAATTGTGACGTCATTCAATGCATCAGATTGGCCTGCTTACCACCCTTATGATAGCAGATATGATACTTATACCGATACAGTGTATTATTTGTTTAATAAAGAACCTTGAATATAAGACCTGTGGCCTTTTCCCTTAAGCTTTTTTTGTAAGTAAATTCTTCGTTCATTTACATGGTATTCGTCAGATCCAAAATTATCAAAATATAAATATGCACAATAATAATTTATGGGTTCTCATAGGTTAATATAAACGTTTGACCCCCAAAACACCTAAGAAATTAGGTTATACTATTATGGGCTCATTATTGGTAGTTGTTTTTGATATATCGAATCAAATTGATCGAAGAGTGAATTTGGAAGCTCCACTAACTTTCTGTAAGTCCGTGAATGTGTGTTAGTTGAGGCAGAGAACAATGATGAATGGTAGGGTCCATGTATCTGTTGTAGGAAACAATGTTGGTGCTGACACCATAAGGGCAATTTCCTTTTGACTGAATGATCCTGCAATGAATTATCTGACTCTATCGAGGCGCATCAATTAATTCCTAAAATAGTTCTTAAACGATATCTCCTTAAAAAACAAGCTTTACATTGTCCATGGGTCAGGTGTATTCTCTGGTTATATCACCGCTTGTGAGATATTCTTAGTCAAACCATGGCCATGCACTAAAATGGTCCGTCATCATAAACATAGTGAGAAATGTGACTAATGTGTGGATTGGTGACGCCTGAGAGAAACTGCCTGAAGTGGTAGGTCTGCTTTATAGCCGGACCGGGTATATTGTTTAGAAAAGGCCGTCAAAGCTCCTCAAGTGTCTCTTATAGATTTCAATACCCCTGGACTCCAAGCCTTTATTTGAGACCAGCGCTTATTTGAATACTGTTTTAGTGCTTAAGATTAATATCAAGTCACCTCTGGCGCTTAAATTCGAGACAGGTGCTCAGTTGAGACACCAGCGCTTAAAAACGAGCCAGCGCGGTATCATTGATAGTCCTATGTCATACGGCTTATCTATCCCCCCCCCCCCTATGATACCTGTATACTTTAGAGGTGATGGAAGCAAATCTTTCCACTGCAGGGCCTAGATCTACTGGTATATTTTGAATTAGGTTTATACTTATGGGGGACATTTTCATTATTGAGAGGTCCAGGGTCCGATCTTTTCCTACTTCGGTGTATTTGTATAATATTATGAAGGTTGTGGGCATGAAGTATTCTTTCTTTTGCTGGGTAAATAGTCGGAATTCACTAAGTTTCTAGTAAATTACATTCATGGTAAATCAAAACACTTATCCATCGGTGGTAACACTTTATTTCATTGCAGCGATAGCAGTGTTGTTGATCTTTTATGGGTAATGTTTGTGTCCCCTCTGAACACTTTGTTACGTGCCTCTAGCACACCATCACTGACAAAATTTGGACCATAATGCTATGGGAGTTTTCATCAGTGTTTTAGCCACAGGCAGCTGATTGCAATCTTTGTATACACAACAAAACTGCTGATTCATGGCCGACTGAAGGCCATCAGTCACTGACAGACCGCATATAGGGAGAGTATCCTTAGCCCTCCACGGCTTTCTAGTTCTATTAGAGTTTGGAGTATGATTATTTGGTTTACAATTAATCCCAAATCGTTTTAATTCCACTCTCACTGCACAACGGCGGCCGGCTGCCATTGCTTCATGTGACTATGATGTCATGACCTAATTGGACCTGAAAACAAGGCTTGCTTCCATCAGGTGACTGTAGCTGTACCCTGCTTGCAATCAGCTGCCTCTGGCTAAATCACTGATAAAAACTCCTATACCATTAAGATCCAAATTACGTACATTCTTTCTTCTGGGACTGGGAATTCACGCCATAGCTGCCATCGAAAATATTCTATCATAATTCAAATTAATTCATCCTTTATAACCAATAAAAGTAGCTCCAGGAACTTTCAGCTATTTTAGTATTAGAACACTGGGGGCATTGAGGTATAGCTGCACCGTACTACTGATTGTGATATACGGCATGGCCGTGTAACTATTTCATCTTGGCCGCAGTCACAGGTTCAAACTGTGTATACTGCTACCTCGGTAAATGGGTAACTGGTTGGAAAAGAGGTATTCTTAGAAAAAAACTTTCCATCAACCAAAGCCGATTTGTAACCACTTTATCTAATTGCAATCTACCCCAATATATAAATCCCCCTTCGGAAGACTCAACCCCATAATTGATGTCAGCACTGTGTATAGCATAAGAACCTGGTGTTGTTTTTCTGCTCTCTCTGAAATTGATTAAATGAGCTAAGTAATTGTCTTCAGAGGAGAAACAACAGTTGAAATAATAGCATGAACATTCACATAGCGAGAGGAAATGACGGAGACAAAAACAGGTATTTATACAAAATGTTTGAGTTTATTAACAAGAGGCTGCGTAGACTGATTTCTTTCTCTTTCTTTCATTTTCATGTATGAATAACTCTAGCCCCAGCTATATATATAACAATTTCCTTTCTTGGATGAAAATATCAAGATCTAATCTTACATGCTTTCTCTGCTTGGCACGTAAGATAATATGTATACTAAAAGGCATTAGAAATATGATGGCTCTCAAAGTGGCCAGTTTTCATTATTTTGTTCTTTTTTCTGATCCCCAATTGAATATAATCCATCAAGTATAATATACACGTACATCACATATGATACAATCTAATTGTATATAGTTTCTATAACTCCACATGTAACAGAGACGGGCTATGCTTGTCAGCACCCATCAGAGAGTTCATGGGGCTGGGTCATGTGACTTGTCATACAAATCCCCTGACCTTCAAGTTGACACCCATTGACAATTAAAGCGAGAGGATGAGCTAGCAGTGCTGACAGCGCCACCTTCCATAGCAACACCCATTCATGTGATAACAATAAGATTTGTCTTCTTCCCCTAGTCGTGCCTTCCGTCGTGCAGTACAGTCCCCTTCCATCATCACAGGCTCAGGCTGTATTTGTAGTATCCATGGGCAACAACAACCACAAAATTTTCAGTTTCTGAATAACCAATATTTGAGTCTTAAAATCATCAATAGTCACCGATTTCACTTCATTCAAGTACAAAAGAAGTTGTGTGTACTACGTAATTATTCTCACGTCACTAGTTAACCACCAATGGTTCTCGGTCATCGTATAGCGTCGGCGCTTGTAAAATAATGCCAAAAGTGCCGACGACACAGGCTGTGGTGAAGATCCATAGGAAGAGGCGATCCAACACCAGGGCGACGTACTTCCAGTCCTCTTTAATCTGAGAGAGACAGAGAAGGGAAAGAAGGGGGACAGGGGGATTAATCACCTTCCTAATTAATTAGCCGCGCAGTGTTCCGGGGTGTAATTGCTTGTTATGTGTCTACCGGCTCTCATTACACCAGCGGATGTAGCTTTGTAGAGGGAGCTGCTCAAGAGCTGCTCAACAACAAGTCTTACACCCACTATTACTACACCTTACACGCCGTAATCGTAGCCACATCACATGCAAGCTCATCTGTCATTCTCACCAAGTTGAAAAGCCCCACAGCTGCTTTACTATTGTAACAAGCTGTTAAGGATGTCAGAGCGAGAATGATAGATTACAGCACGCCCCAGATGTAGCTAATATTATAATTTTTGCATTTAACATAATACTCAGCCTTTCTCTCAACAACATGTTTAACATACCACAGACAGACGAGTTAAAAAGAATTAATTGCTTTGTCCAGTAGTGTATTCACAAATATAAAGTTACAATATTCCAGCAAGACTTCATGAGTGATTATCTAGTCAGGTGTTTCATCAAATTAAGGTAATGTATACCTAATTACCTCTGAGGGTTGTATATTAGAATAGGGCACCACTTGGCTCGTGTGCTAAGCCTGGGTGCCTTTAATTAATGAATTGCCAAATCAGAGCTGATGGTAAGTGCCTCCTGGGAAGGAGCAGGGTAGTTAACATAGCTTTAGTAGGGGGAGCCTCTGAGGAGAAGAGTGAGGTACATGGAAGTGGGCAGGAAGGGTCAATTCAGAGAATTATTCTTTCAATTAAATATATGCTCAAATGATATATAATGGTTAGTTTCTTACACAGAGAATAGGACGGAAATGTTAAGTAGGGTGGAAATCATAATTTAATTAGCGAGTCACATGTAGCAGACATTCAAAATTATATGAATAGTTAGCTTATCTTGGGGATGAACGTGATAGACATCCACCCTAGCGGGGACTCTGTTTGTAAGAGACAATATTTTCGAAAGTCGGCCATATGAGCATGGTTGATACAATTACATATGTAAAGTACATAGCTTTCAAAGGCAGATCTATGGAGTCCACGTTGCATGCCGGGCTAAACATATTTCCTCTTTGATTTCTTGGTGGGTAAGCGCCTTGAGCGTTAGAGCCTGTGTGGCCTACTTCTGGATGTAGACTAAAACCACAGAAGCCGATACATCCTGCATATCCCTCCTCCCATGCCCCAATCCTAGTTCTGCTCGACCCTATTTACCACAAGAGGGTCGGTCCAACCACACCAATACCTGTCCAAATGCCTATTCTCAACCTACTTTTATGAAAGTTAAAAATCAGCCTCACTTCACTTTCGTCCCCTTCTATCCACCCACGGATAGAACAATTGAAGTGACATTGGTTTTCCATTTTACATGATTCAAGATGGTGCTTGTATCAACCAGACCTACCACGTTGTAGTTGGTTGGTTCAAACACGACTATTCCATTCTGAACGGCCCTATCCCTCCCGCCATACTGACACACTTTACAGCCTATGCCAAATGCCAACGGCTATTCTCCTCTATATGTAACCCCCCCCCCCATAGTTTAGGGGTGAATGTGGAAAAGGGAATAATATGGCATGGGAAATGATATGCTTGTGTTGAATCACAGGGATGACTTCTTCACATCAAACTACTGCTACCGTGCTAATGCTGGTACTCTGCCTTTAAGTCTGGCACTGCCCTGAGGGGACGGGGATAAACCAAACATTGTTTTATATAGTTTGACTACCTTCAAACTCTAGCTATATGAAAATATGATTGCACATTACATGGATAATCCTTACAGTATAAATATATATATATATATATATATATATATATATATATATATATATATATATATAAATATATATACAACTGTATTCTCTAGTCTCTAGCTATTGTGTTATCTAATGATAATTCAATTACTACAACCTCAAACTGTTTGGCTATTATACCCAACACCAAAAGCTATCATGGTTTTGTTTTAATACCATATAGGGTTCTTATCCTTATGTTAGTTCCCACCGCACAATCCCTTGGCTCATAGCCCACCTTTAGCATGCAAAATGATCGTCTATTACTGTGGCAGTTCAGTTTTGAATTTAAGGGCACCCAATCTGCCCTCAGGTTGCCCACTCTCAGGGTTTCAGGTCAACCCGTTCCTACCCCCTAGTCCCACCTGCGCTGGCTCACATCTTCCCAGTTATTCGGGTCACGCCTGTCCGTGGCTCCCCTCATTGTCCCTCAGAGCCTGTGTCCCTCCCTTCCATGAGCTATGGCTTCAGGGGGCAGCACCTAAATCAGGATATACTGCTGGAATTCTGTAAGGACATGTGATTTAGGACGTCATGTCTGCTTAGGGCCGTAGTATTGACCCGTGGTTACAAACGGCTTTCCTTGAGGTTAACTCATAACAGTTTTGGTGAGAGGACATTGGATGGGATTTTGTTTTGAAGACAGAGCGTTTTACGCTGCATACCATTTTAAACATTTTCAGATCAAATCAACTCCGGAGTCCTTTGTTTTTCCCCTCAGTCACCAGAAAACATTCCATGACGACATTAGTCAGCAGATGACATTACTTCGACCTAGTTTGCAGAAGTTTAGTTTTATTTGTTAGCTCTGATTTAATAACCCATAAATCAGGAAGGAACATGTAAAGGGTAGCTCTCTTGTGATAGGGTGGTCTCCGCCCTGGAGGATACTGGCTACACCAACCTCCTCAGGAGGGTGCTGGAGGCCTGGAGGTGTCACCTCGTGTAAAGGTCACGCCAGGAGGACGCGAGCAGTCAATGTATCACGATCTCTGAGAGGATGCCTGACCTTGTCCACTTGCAGCGGCTCGAGCAATTCAGAACCGCTCTAAATGCCCTCTAACCCTTCAAACCTGCCCTGAATTACTCAACTACGACCTTACCGAATCGAGTTGCTCCAGTCTACACATAGCTACTGCGAGCAGCTCTCCTATCCTAATGCAAACCTGTTTCATGTACCCTTAAAAGGTATTAGCGATCACTTCTTTTTCCTAGCAACAATCCGAACGGCTAGAGAGACAAATGATGATACCAACACGCTTATCCGACTAGAAATCTCTGCCGATATCCTAATTACAAGATAAGATACCAAATACCTATAATTGGGAAAGTGAGCTAGGTGTGTAGAGTTTATGATACGAGTGTAGCTTGCTAGGACTCTCTGTTTTCAATTTCCACGTTTTGATTCATTAGGAATTCTTGTTAAGGCAGTGCATTTGGTGCTGTTCTCCAGGATAAGATCTGTCATTTTAGTTATGCTTTTCTTTGGAATCAATCAGTTCAAATAATTGAAAAAGTTAATTTGGCATTCCAATCCTAATCAAAAGTGATGAAGTAGGTTAGAAATCTTGATACTGGAAATGATTTTGCTTTCATTATTTTACCATGACAGTGAGTGAAAATGCTGTGGTTGAGTGATCAAGGCTTCTGCCTGCCAGTAGAGCTTTTATTGACAGGAACATTTGGCAGAGACCAAAAGTCACTAGATAGTTCTCACTGATTTTGCAATTTACAAATCCAAATGGTCATGGTGCATGGCAAGCGACAAAGAGTGGATAATTAAAGGCGTGGTAAAAAGTTATATTAATTGATTGAAAAATCAACCCATCAAAGGGGGATGTTTGATGCATTTCAGGGTCCAGTGGAGCTGTGTGTGTGTGGCGGCGCAGTAAGAAGCTATTATTGATTTTAGATGTAAGGGATGTGAAGGGAAGGAGGTATGGGTATGGAACAAAGGCGGCAGCTATAGCAGTAAAAATGGAAAGGAAGGGTGAGGTGTAGAGGGCACGGGAACTTTTATCATAACTCTAAATGTTAGGCCTGATCTTGCTGATATTCCCTGCAAAAAGACTTATCTTCCCTAATCTTACGTTAAAAATGCCAATGAATATTGGTGTCAAACTAGCCGATTCCTTTCCCCACAATTGCAAAAAAAAGGTTGAATAGAATAAGGATGTATTTACGTACCCCTAAATTTCTTGTTGTATCATAAAAGGTATTTGGAGCGAGCAAAGAGATGGCCTTTTGGTATACTAAGCCTTACTCTACTTTCTGTACTACTCACTCACCCTGACCCTAACCCCGATTTCTGTACTACTCACATAGCCTGCTCCTAAACCCATTTTCTGTACTACTCACATACCTTGCCCCTAAATCCACTTTCTGTACTACCCACATAGCCTGCTTCTAAACCCATTTTCTGTACTACCCACATACCCTGCCCCTAAATCCACTTTCTGTACTAGTCACATAGCCTGCTTCTAAACCTATTTTCTGTACTACTCGGATACCTTGCCCCTAAATCCACTTTCTGTACTACTCACATACCCTGCCCCTAAACCCATTTTCTGTACTACTCACATAGCCTGCTTCTAAACCAATTTTCTGTACTACCCACATACCCTGCCCCTAAATCCACTTTCTGTACTAGTCACATAGCCTGCTTCTAAACCTATTTTCTGTACTACTCACATACCTTGCCCCTAAATCCACTTTCTGTACTACTCACATACCCTGCCCCTAAATCCACTTTCTGTACTACTCACATACCCTGCCCCTAAACCCATTTTCTGTACTACTCACATACCTTGCCCCTAAATCCACTTTCTGTACTAGTCACATAGCCTGCTTCTAAACCTATTTTCTGTACTACTCACATACCTTGCCCCTAAATCCACTTTCTGTACTACTCACATACCCTGCCCCTAAACCCATTTTCTGTACTACTCACATACCTTGCCCCGAAATCCACTTTCTGTACTACTCACATAGCCTGCTTCTAAACCCATTTTCTGTACTACTCACATACCTTGCCCCTAAATCCACTTTCTGTACTACTCACATACCCTGCCCCTAAACCCATTTTCTGTACTACTCACATACCTTGCCCCTAAATCCACTTTCTGTACTACTCACATAGCCTGCTTCTAAACCCATTTTCTGTACTACTCACATACCTTGCCCCTAAATCCACTTTCTGTACTACTCACATACCCTGCCCCTAAATCCATTTTCTGTAGTACTATTATAATATATATCCTGACCTTTACTCCACTTTCTGTATGACTTACATCCGCCCCTATCCCCGCATTCTGTACTCACTCACCTGCCCCTTACAACACTTTATGTACTACTCACATACCCTGCCCCTAAACCCACTTTCTATATTACTCACATCATAAACACATGTATATCCTGACCTTTACTCCACTTTCTGTACGACTTACACCCTGCCCCTAACCCCACAATCTGTACTCACGTGCCTGCCCCATACTCCACTTTCTGTACTACTCACACATCCTGACCCTAATGCCATGCTCTGTATTACTCACATATCCTGCCCCTGAACCCACTTTCTGTATTACTCCTATATCATGACCTTTACTCCACTTTCTGTACGACTTACACCCTGCCCCTAACCCCACAATCTGTACTCACGCACCTGCCCCATACTCCACTTTCTGTACTACTCACACACCCTGACCCTAATCCCACATTCTATACTACTTTATTTCTTGGTTAGTCCGAGGAGGGTCCGCTGTAATGACCCCTCGCAAAGATAAAGATTATGGCTGCCATTGGTGTTCCCTTTTGCGTAAATCACATTTCCAAGGAGTTGCCTAAATTTCTCAGAACAATAAATGACAAATCTAACAAAATCAGATCGAATAGGGCGAAAACTATAGAAATTGTTTGGAAAATGTGACAAAGGAGAGCACTCTAAAAATGAGGATTATGGTAACCACATTTTATTAAGGGGAGGGAGACGTTCAGAGACATTCATCAAAGAAGCCATGGTCTGAGGTTGTAAACGGGACACTTATATCCATTATACCATTCATAAAATGCACCATGCATTGTGAGTGGATAATATTTTACCTACCTGCTGTAACGCCAATCCCACCGACATCCGGTCATGTCTCCCCTTTTGGTCTAATAACCTCCCAGTGGTGCATAATTGTCATACTTTTTTAGGGGTAGAGTTACCTTCGATGCAGTGCGCAGGCCTCATTTTATTAGACTGACTCTAGAAACTGCCGTATTCGCATTGGAAGCACTAAACACATTTCTTGAACAGGAAAGTGAAAAGGGTCATACAGAGGATACAAGGATAGAAGGACGATCCTTTGGCTTTCCTGCTCATATTTACGGGTTGCTCTAGAGTCAACCCAGTTCATCAGCACTGGAGGAAGTGACTGCAATTTTGTAATAACTTGTTTCAGAAGCATACATCACAACCATAAGACTTGCATTGGGGTCAGAAGGCATCCTCTTGTGAGACTTACTGTAAAAGCTGTTGGATTACTTCGGGTACAGAAAACGCCATTTTGTAAGACTCACTTTGACTGTGGAACCAGGACACAGCATTTTGCAAGACTTACCTTAGGGTCAGCTGACTGACTACCAGTGGACTCACATTGGATGTGGCTGGCATTTTTATTTCAATGAGGGGGCAACAATTCATACTTTAGAGCCAGAGGACTACGATTCACATTAGAGGTGGCCACCATCATTTTTTCATCAAGAAGCACTGTATTGGTAAGGCTTACTTGAGAGGCAGACAATCACCATCATACTTACATTGGAGGTAGTACGCCTGAGGTTGATAGAGAGGAAGCATTATATTTTATTGGACTTATTTCAGAGGCATTTTATTAGACTTATTTTGGAGACAGGCCACAACCGTCACACTTACATTGGAGGCGTCGTCTTCCTCCTTGAGGTGTTCGGCGATGTAACGCACGCCCTCTATGGCCTTGATCACCTCTGGTGTGTAGTTGCAGTGCATACTCGATAGGTCAGCGTCCAGATCGTCAACGCCTGCGCCGCCGCTGAGGACGCCTGAATAGTTCCCCATGTTGTCAAAGGTGAGGTCCCTTGAGAGGCGGGCACTATCTCCGCCATAGGAGTCCCTGATCTCCACACCATTACACGTGCGCACCACCACTTTGGGTGCGCGGTCGCGGTCTATATGCGGCCGGCGCATAATAAGAAGCCGCGGCAGGATGTTAAGGAAGACCTTCCGGACCCACGGCGACATGGTGTGTGTGGCTGGAGACCGGAAGTGGACGTTGAGGACGATGACGGTGACTATGATGGAGAGCGTGACGAGGATCATGGTGAAGAGGAGGTACTTGCCGATGAGCGGCACCACCAGGGAGGTGGGGGGAATAATCTCGGCCAGCAGGAGGAAGAAGACGGTCAGCGAGAGCAGAATGGAGATACACAAAGTAATCTTCTCGCCGCTGTCGGACGGCAGGTAGAAGACGAGCACAGTCAGAAAGCTGATGGCTACGCAGGGAATTATAAGGTTCACAGTGTGGAACAGAGTCTTTCGTCTCATGGTGATATTGAAGGTGATATCGGGATAGGGCTCGCTACAGCATGTGTAATACTTCTCGTTTTTGCGAGCTGGAACGCTGAGCAAGTCCCATTCTACGGACCGATAGAAATCTTTGAGGTCGATCCCGCTGGTTATAATATCTAGATCGCCGACCTTGGCTCTTTCTTGCCATATGTGTTTCAGATCGACTTGGTACCCGTCATAGGTCCAGGAGCCGAACTTGAGAGTGCATAGTTGTTCATCGAATGGGAAGAACTCTACATTCATTGTGCAAGAACTTTTGTAGATTGCTGGAGGTTCCCAGTGGACCTTCCCATCGGGGTAAAGTGTTGCTTTCGTCATCAATGTAACTTCATAATTGCCATCAGCACTGCAAAGTGCACATCACAATAACTCAAAGTGTACCCAGTGGAGATCACATACGCCAATACAGACCACACATTCAAGTTCTTCTTTAAGGTTTTGAGGGGTCAACTTGCCGTTGGACCTTTGCAAGACCCATTTAGGACTGACACATGATGGGAAAATAATGATTGCTTCATCAGAAGGTGGAACACATTTTCTCCCCATGACATGCATTTCAGTTGGTTGTTCTCAATGACTATCGCATTTATCTCCCAGTGCTGCAACCCTCTCAACACAGAATTTGGTGGCAGAACAGACTGCCATTTCTGTGGCCTGTAGGGACTCATACCTAGAAGGCTTTTCTATACACTGAGAGATCTTCAGTCGAAGATAAGTAAAAGATGGTGGGTTGAAGTTTCCAGCTTGGTCTGTTTGACTGTACTGCTTCAGTGGATTCCACTGGGCAGCTATTTGAGTATTGATACTGGACCAGGGGCAGAGGGTGCTACAAACTTTTTTTACTTATAGCAACAAAGCATTATGGAAATCATATATCTAAAATGTTGAACCTCATATGTCCACGGACGTGGCATACTTTGTACCGTTCGCCACGCTGCCGTACGCCATGCTCATAGCAGAATGCTTTGCCTATCCCATGAAATCGTCCTTTACATCAACATCTCTGGATCTGAATTCGTGGGGGGATTTTTAAAATTTCAAAATGATCGTTATCTAATTAGGCAGAACCATACACATTAGCCTCCTGAGGTTGTCATAATTTATCGGGATCTAAATGACATTAATCGGTAGGTAAGGCACTATATCTGCAGTTTTACTGATATGTGAACAGTAAAACATGGTTTAGTGTTGTTGCTATAGGTAGAATAAAACAAAAGCCCAATTCGTGGGCCACACAGGAACTGTATGCCCATGACTGGGGTGGCCTTGTTGCCCCTAGTGCCCTGTTGGCACCCTGGGCAGCAGGACCACCCGGCTCATGGGCATACAGGAGCTGTATGCCCCCTCGTTATGCTTTAGCTTAATAAATGATAAATAGAAGTGCAGATCACGTTATACAAGATAAACAAATATGCATGCAAAAACAATGTTGAAAATCAAATACTTTCACAATAAGAAACATCCTCAGCTTGGGAATCACGCGTGCAGAGGCAGAATCCTGCTTATAGGTATGCTTGGTTACTTTTTCCTCAGGTAACCCTACACTAATTTTCAGATCTTGTATTCCCACTTTAAGCCAAATGTATCAAGAACGTTTTATTTCTGTGAGAAAACTTTATTATTTCCAGCAAACTGTAAGCAAGTTGCGTGATTCCCAGGCCATTGAAACATAATACATTTTTATAGGTTGGGCAATGGCAGCGTTCTTTAACTTCTTTCCAATAATGTTTCAGCGTTTCCAGCTTTGTGTGAAATTGAACCTTCATTTTGACGTGTTTGAAAAACGGTATACACAACTTTGATTGCAAGTGAAATAAACACAGCAGAGCCAACTTTAAAAGACGCCGCAAAATCTTTCTCTCAAGAACACTTTTCCAAGGCACCATTTGGGAATGAAGATGACTTATTGTAGTCGTGGGGAAGTTTTGTTATTCTTTATGAATCGTTGTGGCATTTCAATTTATTTCTCCGATAAAGAACCCAAACATGATCATTATCAGAGACAGAGTCTTCCCAAGGCTTCCAAATGAAGAGACTCGTTGGTTAATTAGTTGTTCTGCGAGAAGAACAGGTACCATCGTTCCAGTCTTAAAAACGTGCAAGCAAACAAGTGGGCATTGGAACAGTGTCATTGAAGCCATGCAAATAGCCTGAAATGAAGGCACGCACGACGGCGGATTTGTGAAGTTGATAAAGGAATGTAACTCACTGCCTGTCGCCAAAGAGGCTGGTCACAGACCACTATTGCTAACACTCAACAAAGTGGCGGGAAAAGCGCAGACGACATCGGTAATTTCATTGTCATAAAACTTCACAAGACCCGCGCATCTGCGCACATTCAGTAACGGCCAACAATAAACATGCAAAACACCACACACAATACTGAAACACACAGAAGGCGAACTGAAATGGAGATAATGTGACTGCAGTTGGCTGCGACATCCACTAGGGATATGGTGGAGTCGAGTGCTGTAGTAGGAAGAACTGAAGAGTGAAAAATACACCAGGAGCCACGTATCTAACGACAATGCAATGTGTAATCAAGTAACAGGGAATGTGTGCTGGGTGGATGGGGGAGCAGGACAATAAAGATTGGTGCTGAAGGGCGCTGACTTTAACCCTGAATACTGGGATTGAAGTAAAGCAGGAATAGCACAAGGACTGCCCGGAGGGAGGGGGCTCTATGGAAGCAGGATGTGGGAGGATGCATATAAAGTGTGCGTCCGTGTTGTGGAGGGGCCAGGAAGGGCCCCGGATGAAGACAGATGGGGGCGAAGATTGGTCGGGGGAATCCTAGCCTCGCTTTCAAGTAGGCTGCCCCTGCGCTTCCCAGCAGTCGAGGGATTACATTCATATAACTCCATTCTGCTCAAACTATTTAAATAACATCCCGGGATATTTGTCATTGGCAGTGCTTTTTCCCTAGCACTGTCTCCTCCGGTGTAGTCTAGCCCTGCGGCCCGACTCCGCCTGAAATGAATCACTCCAAAGACCCTGTCTTAAGTATAAAAGGAAGCTCTTTGATTTAGTCAACGACCGTGCCAAGCGCCCTGCCTCCGACCCTCAAGGGTTTTCCCTGCAATAAAAACAACAACAGGCCCCAATCACTTTTTCCTTCCCTGCGCGTGATGTAATATCTGCTCCTTTGACTGGAAAATAATGCACTTCCATCAAAAACAGTTCACGAAAATTAAATGGTGTGTTTTATTGCTGGGCTTGGAGTAGTTGGCCTCTTCATACTTCCATGTCACTGGGAGAATTGTGTTTGTTTTGTTTTGGAATTAAAATCACCTTCGAGGCCTATTTTTGGAGCAATATTGCCTCATCAACAACACTCGTTATTTATCTAAAGGGCTGCAGGGTCGGGTAGTATTCCAAAAAGGTATTTTACGTGGTAATCTTACTCATTTCATGCAGGTTGCATTCAGGAATTATAGATAAACTTGATTTTTCCTATAAAAATCCTCTCTCATCGTGAGGACTGGTAAAAGATCACTGTTGCTATTTCTCCTCTAGGTGATGCACTTATAATTTGGTACTTACTTATTAAAAAGGACAATCTCTGGAGTCCATATGGAAGAGGCAGGTAATTGCAAGTTGTCTATGCCACCGTAATCGTCGGGATTCCACCTTAGGCTGTAGTCCTTCCATTTCTTAGGAGAGAACCACTACTGTAATCCCCTTGTAAGGATCTTGTGATTTGGTTAAATTTTAGTTGTGGGTTAAAAGACCACCTTCATTAGTAATTTGGAACCCTGACCCTGATGCCATGCCCTTTGAGAGTGTCATTTGGATTAGTTACTGCACAATATTCCAATTTGTTAATTGACATCAGTCCCTATAGCCTAGCACCTGTAGATTCATGATGGGGTATACCTTCTTCATAATATTATTTGTAGATGATATTCTATGATGATATGACAGTAAGATAATTCCCAAAGTTCCTGTGAAAATCTCAAGTCTCTCTTAATTTCTAGATAATCTTTATTTCACATTACACTTCCATTCAAGAAAGGAAAACAACATTCTCGGCTATTGGGTTAAAATTTTACCCCACAGTGGGATAAATGAAAAGAAAGAAAACACCAGCAAGAATCTAAGCAAAGTTACTTTCGGGACAGTGCTAAAATATTTGCCTTATTTGCCAAACGTTATAAAACCTCAAGGTATCTTGACACCCTCAAAGTCGAAATGTATTTCTTTAAAAATAACCAAGTCCTAAAGGCCAATTTCTTTATTTTGGGTCGTATCCATAGCGACCACTGCTTTGACCGGAAGTTACTTACTTATTGTAGAGGACAATATCCGGTAGCCAGATCTCCTCGGACGGTACGTAAAGCCTATCAACACCCCCGTACTGGCCAGGGTCCCATTTTAGTTTGTAGTCATCCCATTCCTGTCAGCAAAAACACAGGGGTTAGAATAACACAGAACCGCATTTTCAGTAGTGTGCTTAGTGGGTATATTAGGTGCTTATGTATTAAAATGTGCTGATTTGCAATAAAGGTAATGGAGGTGCTGTGTGCAACATTCAAATTCTGTTTTGATTATGAAAGTTACTTGTAAGCATACAAACGCACTGTTAACAACTTTCATAAGGTGCAACTGTCAAACGAAAGAGATTCAATCAAAATGGTATAACCCACTAATATATACATCAATCATGGAACATACAGGAGTAAAGTTAATCTAACAGTGCCTGCCATCCATGCATATGCATAGGGATATAATTACAGACTTACAATACAAGGATTTTCAAATGCAGTAAAGGACAATCTTGTATTATGGATGAATGTGCCACGACAAATATCATTACCATGTCCTATACTATTGTTTTTCCCCATCAGAGAGAGGGGAATGTGGTGTGAGTGAGTGGGTTGCACTACAGGCCCTAGGCGCTGACATATAATAGGGTTGTCAGGGCGCCATGAGCTGCTCGTTCCCACATTCACGAGCTGCTCACCGTCCATGATCTCTGGCAGGTGATGTCCACATTCACCCTGCCTGCCGGGAACAATAGACCTAAGTACGCCTGAGCTGACATGCCCATAGAAGCCGAGGTGTAAGAGTGTCAGAGCTGCTCCTTCAGTTGTTTAACCCTTCTATGGCAACATTATGCTCCAAGGCATTGAGGTATTATAATTTCTGTGCTTATCTGACTCATTCTGACATGAGAAGTGCAGTTCATGGATTCAATTAGCAAGTCTAATTCTAAATAAAGAAATACACTTCTCGCTAAAACTCTCATTTCCTTGCAATGAATATGACCTGTTGTCAATGCAATGACATTGAAATTCCATTACTGACTCATTCCTAATATTCTCAAATTAACGCATGGCATGCTATTCACAGACACCAAGTCTCCTCGTGCAACACATCCATGAACACTTCCTAAGACCATTAGTGAATGCTGCATCTTAGGCCAATCTATGAGCAGCCAAGGTCTGGGATAACAACTCCTATCGCAGGCCTTCCTCGGACATGTCATTAGATCCTAGAGACTAGCCTGCATTGATCCAGATTGGTGTGGCCTCTGTTAGGACCTGACACAGCCAGAGGCAGTTGCTGCAAGGCCGGAGGGTTGAAGTGTATAGAGAAGAGGGCACCACTCAGGTAAGGATTTCACTTGGAGAGGGCGATGCTTGAGGGTGTTAAATGGGGTTTGGGGCTCTTCAATATGGGCATACACGAGGGATTGGCCCTGTATAGGGACATAGGACTAGCGGGGAACATAGTAAACCTCAGATCCAGGAGGAAGAATGTACCACGAGGCCGTCGATACCCCTACCTGTGGAAGTTTTATCTAGATGGTCAACCTATAGAAAAAAAACCTCATCAGAGGAATGGTAGGAGAGATAGAAACTGACAAAAATGATTGGAACAAGAGAAAGGACTCGGAAATATAACATGATACTATGGACAGAAAAAAACTATTTTTACATAGTATTCCCCTCGGGGGTGGTGCCCGCATTCCACTCAGCCATATTTGGCTTCATGGAATATGGCAGCACCACCTCTGGGAATACGATGCAAAAATACTCCATGGTCGTGGACATTCGCTTATGTATGCATCTTTGACCATGATGTTGTCAGGTGCCCATTTTCTATATCCACAAAAAACTTGCATTTACTTTAACAAATGGTGTTCCTTTGAACCTGTTAAATCAAAAATCCTAATCGATCCAAATCCTTTTTAATGACAAGCACAACCATGCTAGCAATTCTGATATTGAACCATATGAGTGCATAGTTTTATGCTACATAATCAATGCATTTCTTATATACTAAGATATGTTCGTACCATTCATAAGGGTTATTTATTTCTATTCAGGCAAGCCTAATGAGAAAAAATGGGTATATCTTTTTTTCCTCTCCTGGACAGTGGACATGTGATCTTTTTATGGATCTTTATTGCTGTACACTCCCATATGTTGGAAATAAATGCATTAAGTTCACAATGTTTTCATGCTCTATTGTGCTATGGGTGCATTATGTTTCCATGCTTCAGAATGTTAGTAGGATGATAACATGGTGGTGGGATTGCATGAGATTACAAATTCTATTTTATACGAGAGTTTTTCACTTACATCCAATGGATCTGGTCATTACAGACCATGATATTATCCTAAGAGTTATCAGGCGATCACATGTAGTTGCCAACAGCAGGTATTTCAACATTAGCCATCGTGAAAAATAGTCAAATTAGATAATGGGAAATTTTTCAATGAATATCAGTCTAGTAGCCTAGATCTTTTAAAGGTTTGTTTACCTGAAGCACTGCTACGTATATGACGGGTTTTTCTTTGGGATTAATCAACATCTGATACTTAAAGTTTGAAGTCTGTAAAAGTTACAAGAGTAACGCAAATTTACATTCTCCAATAAACATAAGACACTTTCAGTCGTACCTCTTCCCGTCTGCTTCCCACCATGATATCATCATCAGAGCACTCAGAATTTAAAAGGGGTGGCATATTTCGTGATGCCATTGCCTAAAACCCCGCTAGTGAGCTGCTTGACGAGCTGCTTAGTGGAAACCGCTTGGCGGAACGCTTAGTGAACCAACATCTACTCGCTCCTGCCATCTCCATTCACTCAGATATAAATTGTAATCCGATTCCTTGTGCCTCATTACCGCATCAACTCCCCCACATAAATATTGCATGGGGGGAGAGTTCGTTAGCTCTGTTTGACTGCCTAATGGATTACTAATGTGCGGCCATGTCGACCTACACTTTAAGTGTAAAACCACCGACCAAAAAGCCCTCTCATGCACTTACTTGGCGTATTGCGTGTGGTAGGCTAGATGATGTAGACTATAAATATGCACTTAAGATAGGCTATGTTGGTTATTCACTTCTTCTTTCTTTTTTGACTATGTCACTTTTTTCTGATCATATGGGCCATGGTTGAGGATTTTTTTCTTCTTAGCGCTAGTCTATAGCCACCACCTCAAGATTGCGAGTGCTTCCAGCTGAAGGGGTTCTAATTCGACAAAAAAACATGGTTGGCCTTTGAGGAAGGCAATGAAACACAAGCAAATAATAAAGAAAGAAATGGCCATATAAGAACGACTAAATCGGTGTCATATCTTGAATTTAAAAAGAAATGGACGGGGCGCAGGCTAAAGGGAGGGGAACACCTCCTTGGCAAGTTTAGGGTCAAAGATTAAAATCTGAACTATGAGCAAACAGGATGGATGTCTCCCGCCCTCGTCTAGTTTTGCGACTGAAACAGCCAACTACAATAAGTAAGGGATAATAACAGCAGAATTACTTATTTCTTCTGGTCATGTGAGACAATTTTGACTTTATGATTTGTTGTTGCGTATTTTCAGATCAATGAAAATCAAATGTATAAGAATGATTCCGGTGGCATTAACATTCCTCACTTCAAAAAGGATGTAGGCCTAACTACGGAGCCCCTAAAAGGACATACTATAAATAATTTTTCCCCTGAAAAAAATATTCTTGCGGGTATTGAAGAATTCTTGCAGATACTGAAGAATTCTTGCGGGTACTGAAGAATTCTTGCGGGTACTGAAGAATTCTTGTGGGTACTGAAGAATTCTTGCAGGTACTGAAGAATTCTTGCGGGTACTGCACAATGTCTGCATGTAATTAAACAATTTTTCACTAGAAAAAAGTATTCTTGCGGATACTGAACAATTCTTGCGGACTCTGAACAATACCAAAAAGATTTTTTTCATGAAAAAAATATTCCTGTGGGTACTGGAAGATTCCTGTGGATACTGGAAGATTCCTGTGGGTACTGAAAGATTCCTGCAGGTACAGGAACATTTTTGCAGGTACACAAAGAATTCTTGTGGGTGCACAAAGAATCTTGTAGGTGCTAGAATTATCCTTGTGGGTGCTAGAATTATGCATTCACCTACCAACAAGTCATTTTTTCCTCCAATAAAATCTTTCTTGTGCCAGCCAGAATTGTTCTTGTACCCGTAAGAATTGTTCAGTACCCGCAAGAATTGTTCAGTGCCCGCAAGAATTGTTCAGTACCCGCAAGAATTGTTCAGTACTAGCAAGAATTGTTCAGTACCCACAGGAATTGTTCAGTTCCCGCAGGAATTGTTCAGTATCCGCAAGAATATTTTTATGGGGAAAAAAATCTTGGTATGTCCTATTAGGGGCTCCGTACTTATCTCATGATTGTCTTGAATTGAAATTTTTTTATATAAAGAGGTCCTATGATAGGCCCCACGATGCTTTAGTGGAATCCAACACTTTCTTCCCCAAACCCGCTCGAGTAAAATCATCCCATGCATGGGTACTGTACCTTGCCAAGGGTTGATAAATAATAAAAAAAAAAAAAAAAAAAACTTGAGCCTACAAATATTTCGATAACTATTCATCTAGATAAAACAGACGTTGTACTAGGAAGGCTCAACTATCACACCACCAAGTCCCCGTTTCCATATATACCACTTCTGCAACATTTCCATATACTACTTCCAGTGTTTGTACTTCACATCTGGCAGCAAATTGTAAAGATAGGATAGCAGATGGAGGTACATTGGTGCATATTTGAGGTGCCTTAAAAGAATTCTTAAAAATATTTTTCCATTTAAAAATGAGAATTATTGTCTCAAAAGTTTGGATCCTTGGTACACCCCATTCTCTACGAGAATTAGTTGGTGAGCCTTTCTTGGGTAAAAAGGGGCCCTTATATTCAATTTTTAAACTATTGTGGGACTATTTTAACATAATATGCGGACATAATATGTTAAAATAGTCCCACAATAGTTTAAAAATTGAATATAAGGGCCCCTTTTTACCCAAGAAAGGCTCACCAACTAATTCTCGTAGAGAATGGGGTGTACAGCACAAACGATATCTGTCCATATTATGGACAGATATCGTTTGTGTTGTTTGCCCTGGTGCTATCTAAACAGCATCGATATCCATTCAGATACAATGTCATGTGGACATGACATTGTATGTAATACAACATTTACAAGGTTGCATAACCAAACATACATATGCATCCTTACTAACCACTAACTTAACTCAGTAACATTGTATCTGAAAGTTCATTTCATCAAAACTCATAACTGATATAATGTCATGAATTCTAAATTCTGATCGCAGTCTATAGGAAGCCTATAATAACACCATAAAAAAGTGCTGCATCTGTAATAACCTGAATACACTTTTAAACAGGTCGTATGAAAAAAATACCATATGGTCACTAGGATAACTAGCATATCTAGAGTAAATATGTCCATGAAATGTCTTGAACCATGACACAAACCAGCTTGAGTTTGATGGCCTAACCTGGCCTTATCCAGATAATATGTTACAACTCTTATATGATGACAAATTGTCCTCTACAGAACATAACAAATATTTTCAGATATACAAGAATTAAACAGAAATGTCCAAATTGTTTTGGGTACAATATGGTCCAACCATTGCCTATCACTAAGGTCATTACTGTCCTCACTTATGTGTTTATGAGGTGTCTTCGAAAAAGTGAGTACCAGAGGCAGCTGGCATGACTATCCTTTTTACTGAACCTTGCTAACCCCCAACCTACTCAAGAAGGGTGCATTTTATGCAATGAACATTTGTCTTGGGGGGGGGGGGGTGCACTCCCTATGTTTTAAGAAATGTTCATGTCTCCATGTTGGTTTTAAGAAATGACCATGTCTCCATGTCGATTTTAAGAAATGACCATGTCCTCATGTCGAATGTAAATATTTGTCCATGTCCCATGTCACTATAAGCATAAAGAGGCTCATGTCTCCAAGTCCATTTTAGGGGTATATAGAGCTAGGGCCATTGATGTCATTCCCTGGTCTCTACATGTCCATGTACAATCAACCCATGCCATTCCCTGGTCTCTCTGTGTCCCTGTACGAACTCCCCATATCATCCCCTGGCCTGTGCATGTCCCTGTATTATCTCCCCATGTCATTCCCTGGCCTGTGAATGTCCCTGTATGATCTCCCCATCCCCTGGTCTCTACACATCCCAGTACGATCTTCCCATGTCATTCTCTAGTCTCTGTGAGTCCCTGTACGACCTCTCTATATCATCCCCTGGTCTCTACATGTCCATGTACAATCAACCCATGCCATTCCCTGGTCTCTCTGTGTCCCTGTACGATCTCCCCATATCATCCCCTGGCCTGTGCATGTCCCTGTATGATCTCCCCATGTCATTCCCTGGCCTGTGAATGTCCCTGTATGATCTCCCCATCCACTGGTCTCTACACGTCCCAGTACGATCTTCCCATGTCATTCTCTAGTGTCTGTGAGTCCCTGTACGACCTCTCTATATCATCCCCTGGTCTCTACATGTCCCTGTATGATCTTCCCATGTCATTCTCTAGTGTCTGTGAGTCCATGTACAACCTCTCAATGTCATTCCCTGGTCTCTAGATGTCCATGTACGACCTCTCTATGTTATTTTCTCATCTCTGTAAATCGCTGTACAACCTCTGCATGTCATTTCCTTGCCTGCAGTGCATGCCCCTGTGCACCATCTCCATGTCATTCACTGACCAGGCCATAGGCCCCCTCCCAACCCTCAAAATTGTACTTACTATTGAGCAACCCTCTTTTCTGTTGACTTACCCCCTTGTAGGTATAGATGTAGATCTATAGTATAAAAAAGACAAATAGGTGGAGTTGCTCCTTTAAGGTTGTGAGCAGGCAACCAGAAATGGTAGCCTATGAGTGGGAGCATGGGGTCGCCAGCATGTCACAAAGTGGGTGTGGAGAAGTTTGTGGGGGCAGACTATAGAAGGAACTGGAATCTGACCCTAAAGTCGGGGTTAGGTTACATTTGGGTGAATTACCAATGGTAGGTGCAGAACATGAGAAACAGCTGTTTAACATATGTCTTTTTTGTTTGCCTCATAAGGAAAATGGATTGAAGCCTTCATAAACTTGATATAAATTTGAAATAAAGACACTTAGTACATCCTTGCCTACATATAGGTACTTTAAATGAGACTCTACTCCTACTAAACGCATAATTTTGAAAGTGCCTTACATCTTTAAGGATACTGATATATACATATAGTGGGCTACCAATTGCTGTTGCTGGTCCCTTGTTATGTAACGTCCCAGGGGGTCATGGCGTGAATGTTAGGTAAATGGTGATTTTTGTTTGTTATATTTTGTTTTGTTTTTGGATTTCCTTTTAGCCACAGAAGTAGAATGTATGCACTCCTCACTTGCAACCCCACAACAACAAACCAGCACACCTATTAGGGAGACATATGGACATTTGTCTGTGTCCAGTTTGTCATCAGCTAATGTAGCGGTATACAGGTAATTGTAAATATTGGATTTAAAATATGTGATACTGCAGAACTCTGTGCATAAGTCACAGCTGGATATAAGCAGCACACCCTAACTTTGATATCTCAAAATCTTGAGGGATAAAATTTTTTCGAGAAATAGTAACTTTTTGAAACATGGGGGCGTGACATGTCCCTATCCCACAAATGACCCCTATCTCACAAAAACCTTTGTGAGATAGGGGCCAATTGGACATAATCCCTGTATCTCAAAAGTCTGTGGGATAGGGACTTTTTGTAGGCTAGGGGCTTTAGGTGGACCCTAAATCTCAAATGTCCCCTATCCCACAAAATTGTGAGGGATAGGGGGTTTTGAGATTTAGGGGCCTCACATCTGTCACCAGAGAGGGGATATATGCCCTATAGTTTTATTCTAATTTATGTAGGGTAGATCACCCTTGACTCGACCACTAAGCATGTTGATAGGCCTTAAGTCGACCACCCCACTATTACAGGTTTGCCTATAGTAGTTAATGAGGTACAGTCAATTAGTTATTCTATATTACCTGAAAGAGGTTAGATTAGGGTGCTCGATATATGGTACCAACATGCATAATGGTCGAGTCAGGGGCGAATTACCCTGGATCCTAGGTACTTGTTCGGACGATGATGAGTGTCGAAAAGAGCAGATAAGGTCGAGAGCAAGACAAGGAACGTGGTCTCTCCAGTCTTTTACGGACAGCATGGCTCTATAATGCACAATGGAGATTTATAGCAACAATGCATCAGTGCAACACTAGTGAGTAACCCGCTGGCGATGCGTCCATGCATCACGCCGGGTTTATAAACTCCCATAGGGTTGTCTTCATGTGGTAATACATTGTACATGTAGTTCGCTACTGGCCGATGTAACATTGCAGTAATATGACAACAGAATGAACACCTAATGTCTAAAGTAAAGGGTTAAGAGGGGGTTGACAGTGGACTATTGTGTGCACCTAGGGCCAGTGGGCATGTTTAGCAGTACTTCTGTGTAAGAATAGCCACTGCAGTGACCATGGCCGTGGTAGGACACAGGGCAGTGCTTGTGTATCAGAGCCCTGTCAATATTGACCTACACGGATCGTGCTTTTGTAGGGCCTCACAGAACCTAATGACCAAGCCGAGGGCGGTCGTATCTGGGTCTTTGCACTGAGTCAATGTGGGAGAAGTACAGGACTGAGCTGCTCCTTTGTGTGGGTCTTTCAGTGTATTGAGCTGCTCAGGTAAAGTAGTGCAATAAAGCTGCTCATAAACTGTTGGGACTCAACGGGCCTTCATATGGCTTTGGTGGTATCCATGAAAATGGTCTAAAACTTGTCTGATTTATGATTATCTCCACGCATGTAGTATGACGGAATTCAGGCCACGAGGATCGGCTGCCAGCATTGGGCGTATCAGGCGTGTAGGGAGAAAACATAACTGAGGGAAATGGATGGGCAATTCAATCAGAAGGAATTATGAGAAGAAATAATTATGATTCTTGGCTAACATAGTCCTAGAGAACAGAGATTTAATTAAAAAAGAGGGAATCGCTTACTTAAAATCGTATCCAGCAAGGAACTGAGAAACAAAAATGAGATCCGTACAAGAGTTACAATAGCTCATGTTTTCCCAGGAACAATAATGAAACATTTTAAACCGTCTATGAAAAATTAATATCGGCTACATAAACGGGTAGAAGAGTCCGTGGCTAATGTGAAGCGCCGATCTAAGGTAGTAGTATAGTAGTATACTAAAAGGGGGATCCTATAGATGCGGTTTCCGACCTAGTAGTATATGGAAATAGGGATTTGCTGATGGGTATAACAGAGATCTATTTCATTATTAATTAGTCTCAGAGTTGTTGATAGTGCTTGACTATGTTATCCACTAGCTCCTACTTCTACAGACCTATGCTGCATAGGGTCCCACTGATAACAGTGTGGCCTCTGTACCCATACACAGGTAAATCCAATATTGTCACAGGTATCACGGGGTGTGCTCACAATTCATTCTATAGATAATCAATCACTCTCCCTTTTCAGCGCTACCTGAGCTACCCGCCCCCTCACCTCTACCACCCCCAGCTCCGTCCCACCAGGTTGGGGGGGGGGGGGGTAAACAGTGGCAGTGTAATTGGTACGATTAGGGCGCCGGGTCACGTGCGTCTCTCCTCTGCCGAGCACTTCTATCATGGGCGAGCTACTCGAGGGCCAAGGCTAAATCCACGCGTCCCACCCGCCACTTAACACCCAGCCCGAGCTGCTCACGACCAGGGGAAGTAGGGACACAGAGGGGTATAGTGAGGCCTTAGTCCTGACACAGAGAAAGGGTCTTCACTGATGCCTGAAAGCATCATAACACTGCCTGCTCCCGAACAGATAAAAAACAGCTTGAGCTGCTCAATATATGGTGAAGCTAGTTAGTGTCGGGTGTAGGGATAACTGCTCTGCAAAGACATGGGATAATTAGATTATACAAGAGCCGACTGGACCTGAGGCTGTAATTTCTCTTTACTATGCATAACTATGGGTTAAAGCCGTGTATTTTGTCCTTACCTAGCCTCTTTACATTCTAGTCAGACTACGATGTGCTGTTAATGTCACAACTATCTATAACATATTTCATCTTCTCAAATGTTTCTTAGCAAAGTGGCCAATGATAAAGTTTTGTAGCAAACATTTATTTTATGTAATACAAAATAATACTGTTTTCGCTATTCCATCTAAAACTGCCTAGATTCTGGAGGACATGACCACGTGCAGTTCCGAAGAACTAATTATGGATGCAATCAAGACATCTACAGCCCTCCGGCACCGCACTTACATAACATTAAGACTAGTTAAGCTCACAACCGGAGGCTCTTAGTGTCAGCAAGGAGGGCCATTCATTCTACTTAGACTTCACAGTGAGTATTATGATGGTGGGAGTAATACAATGATAATTGCTAATTAGGAACATTTTTTTTTTATTAGATACAGCTGTCACGTTCAAGGTTACAGACCCTTGCGCACAACCCTACAACCAACTTCTGTATCGGAAAGAGGTGGAAATGGGGAATCTCTCGGAAGTACTGCCACCAAAGATTTCCACACAGATGATCTTGATTCAACAACCCTCATCCTCTTTCCCTAGAAAGGAATCCACCCATCTACCCACCCAGCTAAACCCCTACCCCCCCCCCCCCGGCTCACCTCTAACATCATAGTCAGTACCCCACCCACTCCCAACCAATCTCTCTCTCTCTCAGAGTGTCCCAAAAGGCTGTCACCAAGTACAACTCCTGAACCGGAAGTACTTTGCTATTCCGCACTGAATACTTCACTCGACGATGATTGGTCGGACTTGTTTTGTGCTTCTCATTTCCGCTAGAATATGGAGAGAACGGCATACAAACTCAACCAAATCCCCAAGTGGCTTGTTGTCGTTTTCACAACATTCATTGGTTTTCTCCTCGTCTCAATGAGTTTCTTTAATTACTCCATAGCGAATATGTATTGCAAAAAGTTGTATGGATTGCAATTCTGGGGGATAATTCGGTATTCTATTTACCACAATAGAGCATTCCAGCTAATGTCAATTATACCCCGAGGGGAGAGTAGTGCAGGTATTTCCGTGAGAATTGTTACCATGTTGAGATTACATTTAATGATTCTTGACAGATCATCCAAAGTACATAGCTTGAGGGCAGTTTCCTAGAATATATTTGAATTGGATTAACAAACCCATAGGCTATGCATATAGCATTTGACATATTTATTTACAGTCTCTGATCGTTCACTTGTTATAGCATCTTTTACTGCGTCAGTAATAAATGCATGGCTCTTATGCATAATGAGACCCAATCATCTTTACTATATTGGGTTATATATGCACTACTACCAGTGGTGGCAAATGATGGCAATGCCCATTTGTGTTAAGTAATGTATTTTCGATGTTCTATTAAATGTAGCCTGTCCTTGAGATACATCAAGAAATGTCGATACTGGTATGTGCAGATTTTGGAGAACATTATGTGTGTACTCATTAATGATGTAATGCATTATTTTGCACATGATTAATTTACGTTAAAAATGTTTTCTGAAATCCAGAAATACTAAAAGCATCTGAGCAATAACACATTCCGTAAGCAGCACCAGAACACCCCATACGATTTAAAGCTAAGGCTAGAATACTATAGCCCACTTCAATATAGAGCGGTGTGGCAGCATGATCGCAATCTTGACCGAGCTGGTGATGAGTAGCTCCAAAAAAAAAAGGACGGCCTCATAAATTACAACAGCCAGAATGACATTATCTAAATGACAGACCTGTCGATAATCCAAGACCTGCTATTTCTCACACATGGCAATTGGGGCGTAGTCAATCTGACAATATTGGTGACGGTCTGATATGAATATATCATCAGCAGAGCATCAAAATATCATCATCCATAACTAGGTTATCAAATGCTCGCAAATAGTGTTCAGTTTTGGATGGCTGAACGACAGGAGTTGCCTCCTGATAAGCATTAAAGCAAACAGATAAGGTGCATTTAGCGCTTAGGGGACCAGCTTCCGGTGTTAGCGGCAAATCTCCTGTGTCTGCCTATACGTGTAGCTCCTTAACTCCCACAACTCCCTTATATCTAAAAGTTTATCTGGCCAATGCCAAAACACAAGGATCATTTTGGGCTTTAGATCCACGAATGAATAACCTACTTTGGCTCATACTGTATGCGAGTTTGTAATAACAAGCTTATGGTGTTGTAGCTAAGCGTTTTAGCCGCCTTCCCTAATTTTCAGATAGCAGTCTGCATCTAGTGACGCACTCGGTATACACCTAAGGAAGGCAAGCCGGACAATAAGCCGCTTTTGCTGCTGGGATTTACTGAGATGTGGTCGGTGTTCCAGTGGCGTTCTAGTGGTGTCCCAGTCATATCTCAGAAGTAGTGTGTGAGCGTCCCGCTAGGCGTCTCCCGCCGCGCGCCCAGTGTCTGGACGTGGAGTGGATTGTCGCTCTCTGTGCAGCTCCCAAGAGACGGAGGCAATCTATGAAAATCCGCTTACTCAGTTAGGGAGCGTGTGCCGTTCACAAATAGCAATTGACACATGGGTGGGAGAGAGAAAAAAGGCCAAATTAATTGACAATGCCTCCTGCAGATTCCGACCCACTCTGTACGTATACCCTAGAGCCTACTGGAGGTGGGTTGATGATAGTGGGTGTGTGGAGATTGTAGGATTAGTGTGTGGTGAGGGATGGAGGGATCATCCTCACAGCACCATGGACGTCATAACACCTATGTTCCCTATATAATCAAGCACTAATCTCCCTAGAGAAAGCTACTCCTAATTTCCTGTGTATAAATCATAACGCCCATGGTGCGGTCTCAAACCCAGGAGGGATTGTATGTTTACCTTTTTCACAATAAAGATAAAGCAACACCGGCACTGGATATAATTATGTTCTTAGTAAATATGCATTAAGCATCGGATAGAGGAAAAAACAAACAAGAACTAAACAAACTCGGTTAAGGGAATTTCTGTTTTATAACAAGGAGTGCAACCTATTATCTCAATAACATAATTTCATCGCACATCTGTTGGAATTATCTATTAGAGAATAGTTAAAATTAACAAGAGATGAATTTTCTCCTTCAGTAGCTCATGGTCTTGACTTTTGTAGCTCTATCATTGAAGTACCAGCTAAGCTCTTCTTTGTACTCAATACTGTCTTCTGCTAGATATGAATGCCCAGATACCGTGGAAATGATAAACAAATATGATACAGATCTATAGGGCTTAACATAGGTATCGTGCTATTCCCTGGGTATCTGGGGTGGACTCTCCATGAATATGGACATATTATACTGAGCCATACTGACACTGTGATACAATTTTTAGCTACCAATAAAATGCTAACCAGTCTATTTGTTCTTTGCCAATTAGCACCTGATTTTACTACAATTTACGTTTAACCTGCTCAGCATACATGAATAACAACAAATGGATGTGCACTTGACTCGAGGTATATGTATGACTCATGGCGAATCTCAGCAACCCAGTAGCCTATATAAGCATATATAACCCTTAGGTGCCCAAGCGCGCATTTAAGCGCGGTTTTGGGCTTAAATGCATGTATATTGAAAGAAATTTTCATCCAGATACTTCTACTGGTCCAATCTGCAAGGTTAGACCCTTTTTAGAATGTTTATGACCTCCTTATTACGATACAACCATCCATTTGGCTTCATCTCGATCATATCAGACACAGTGAGTCAAAACTTAAAAATCAGCTGTCATTTTATGTGATTCATTAAAGGGCAACCCTCCAAGGAGCTAAAATCTGACATGGTACCAAAATGATGATGAATCATACACACAGTTTCTTATATTCCATTCATATCTTACACCAACTGTTCATATCCATAAAGATAAGCCATACCTTGTTACTATCATAACATATTATGTTTCCTGTCTGACAGTACAGATGCAGGCAGAACCCCCTTTGAAAGTTCTGTAATGTCTCAGGATTGCAGGGATTATGGATATATATAGCACAAGAGAGACCAAATACCACTAAATTACAACAAATGGAATTTTTTGGTAACTTTGGTTACCAGACATGCCCCAGAATGCCATGTCCTTAACTGAAAGCCTTCACTAAATTATGAGTATTACGAAAATGTAATGCCATCCCCATATCAAAGAAGAAGATCGAAATAACACATGGTATTATCAACAAAATGATACAATCATGAAATAATGTAAAATAATGTAAAATCTTCAAATAATTCTGGGCACAAAAAGGATAAAAGGCATATCTGTAGCATTCCGTCAGTGCTAACCTAAGCCATAAGGGAAGTGGTGATCTGTGTATAGCATTGCATTCCTCTAGAGTCTGAATGCTATACAGACTAGGAAAGCCCTAGGGACACAGTTTGCAATAGTCTCATCCAAGGCACCGAGGCCAAGCTCCATCCTCTAATGTGCACACAGTCTGCTTGGTTGCATGGGCAGGGGGCTGCAAATGCCTCCCTTTATCAGCCATCTCTAAGTAGGCACCATCAGATTGCATAATGGCACAGATTCAAATCTTAGTCAGCGCCCTAGCAAAGCTAGCCAATCCCCGCTTGGCTTGAGCATAGCCAGGGGGATCGCAAGCCGCCCACCACCAACCCGTTGGCAAATATTGGATGGGAATACGGATCTCGGCAGCCGCCAACTAGAAGGCTGGGTTCCCATCTGGGCAGTTTTAGTTGGTATGGTATGGGTAAAAGGGGCGGAGAAGCAAAAGTTTGCATCGATTTGGCAGTGAAAGCCGTCGCCTCTTTTTTTAAAGAGTAATGATAGTATCGATAAAATCGGCCTCCAGACCCGAGTCAAAATGTATGGGTGTGATTACAGACCCGGCAGCCATGCTTGAAGCCACCTTTGTAGCTTTATAAATGTCTCGCTATCCAGAACCCGCTCTTATACCAGGACTCTTATGAGTCTAACCGTCTGTTCATATAAGATCTATTCCCTCTAATTTTCCCTCCTCATTCCACTTTCTGTCTCTAGTTGTCTCTATTTCTACGATTTTTGGTCTTGGGCCGTTGGCTCGCTAGCTCTCGGCAGTTGTGCGTGGTTTGGCGTCGGCTTGCTGGTAATTGGCGTGACTGGCTTCTCTGACTGGCTTCCTCAGGAACCAGCCGTGAGCAAGAGTGACACTGGTAGCTGGCGTTCCGCCCTAGGCCTATTACTATTGCCTTTGGATGCCAGCGTAGACACAAGGCACCCGATCCCCCTGGGCAACACCCTGCCCAGCACAAAAACAAGGATAGTGCCAGAGCACAAAGGATGCTGAGGGCAGCCAATGTTGCAGGCGCAGTAATGTAAAGTAGACTTTCTCTGTCCTCTATAATTGGTCTTTCGCCCGATGACAACTGTTTGCCCTACCAATTACTACTCCCAGGCCATGCATGGGCCTGGGAGTAGTAAGCAGTGGGAGTGGGTGTAACGGTGGGTGGGTGGGAGGTTGGAGACTTGATCCCCTCGAGGCAGGGTCTAGGGCTGGGATGGGGTGGATCTCCCCATCTAAGCTGCCCTGCAGGACAATACTACACTTCCTTGTCTAGCTAACCTAAATGCTATATTGATTACTACATTGTGTTACGGAATGTATTGGGTGTTCCCATTCATGAGGCTCAGGTTTCTGAAGGGCTGAGCTTTGAGTGTATGTACACAGGCTTCTAGTAATAGTATAAAGGTGTATTACACCTTATAACAGGCACTCTAATCTAGGGAGCACTTCTTAACTCTCGATAATGGGTGTCTAACTAGCTAATCTCTACATGACAGCAATTTATAATCTCTACAGATTTAGCTTATACCGGTCGGTACATGCACCTGCATAAAGTACCATGGTGAAGTACACATTCATTTTATGTATGGTTCTATCATATATTTTTCAGACTATTTTCATTTTCTCAATAAATTAGAAGAAGTTACACTGAACAGTACTGCATGTCCTTAGACAGAAGCCATATAATTGCATACGTGACAGATGCTGTATACTGTCTTCTCTATAATTAGCAAAGCACCTACCTCAAAAGGGGGACTTAACACGTGGCAACATTACATATCAGTGGCACACCCACCGCGTGTCTTTTTATACATACACAAAAGACTAATGCAGAACACAACATGCCTTTTACATACATTGTATTAATTTCCTACGAATACAACAGAAACCTTTTAAGCATTATTCTAGTATCACTTAACTTTGGATCAATATTCTATTGTGGATCATTTTCGTTTTGATATGGGTCGCACTTACCTGTGTAAGCCATACGTTAGTGGTCATTATTTGGTTCTTCTCGTCCTGAAATATATGAAACAGCCATTATCAATCCACTCATTTTTTTTCTGTTATGATAATTATTAACAACCACAAGGCAAAGCCAAAGGATTTGCCAAGACAAAACCAATCGGCTATAGCACAATTCAATTTAGATATTATAGGTGAAATAAACAGAAGACGTAGATTTATGTGCAATTCTCCGATTTGATCAAATAATGGCTTCAGCTGATAGAATACAATAAAAAAAAAAGCAGTAAGTAAGAACATCATTAGAAAGCACCAATTGGTACCCTGAGTAAAACTAATTATGCTGAATAAGACTGTGCGTCATCATAAAGATCTTTCTAAGGACCTCGGTGAGTGTGCAAGTCACCAGGACTAAAGTCCTTGTGCCTGGTTCATTAGTAGGATGGTAGTAATTAGGCTAGGATCGGGTGTGCCTGCTTGGGCGTATCAAGTTAGTTGGCGGAAACTGGCCTCCAGTTGATTAATGCGCCCCTTGGATGGCTTGGCCCATAGGTATAGACTGCCTACACCTTTAAAGCTAACCTGTTCAGCTCCACCACCTCCCTCTCACCACCAAAGCATAATCTGCTGCCCTCCCACCCTGCTCCCCGGGTAGAACAACTTAACAGCAAAGGCCCCCTTAGATTACCTGATAGGAAGCATGGCTTTTGTAACGAATACGAAAAGGCAAAAAGACAAGAGAGCCTTCTTTAATCAAAGGTGAATGTCGCCTACCGAGCCTGGCTTCTTTTCAAAGGGGTGACCAGGGTTGTATGGAATCTACCGGAGTATGTCCTCTGTGGTGGTATCATGTAAAGGGAATGAGCAGATATGTGACCAAACGAAAGCTAACTGAGCATATACATAATATAGGTGGTTGAAAGGGTGATTGGATACAAATCTGTAACCTGACCAAGCTGTGAGGAGCTACGGAGAAAAAGGCTCCCCGCAGGGCCACCAGGGTCCTGTAGGGTGAGTATTCTTCTTGTGAAATAGGGGGGAATACCATTTTTTTAAAATACATTTTCTGAAATAAGGAGACAGATACGCAGGTCTTATCATGCCGTTGCTTTCATGGACTTCTTTTTTTGTAAAACTGCAATATCTTCTAAGAAAACCATTCAGTTTTCCTCTGGGTAGTACGTCATATCTTCATGGGTCTGTTACACAATTGGTACTCGTTAAGTTGTGCTCTTAAATGAAATAATCTTTGAAATAAAGAACATGAGGGGGAGTAAGAAATAATTGTTTTTATAATGTGTACTCGTCTGGAAGAGTACCAAATATAGTTATGTTCATTAATTTTCGTGTTCTTTAACTATTTCATATGTTAGTTAATATTGATGTTCGTTCCCAAAGTGTGAGGTACATGGTAAAGTACACATTTTTGTGTACTACGTCATAATGTAAATAAATTTTAGAGTATGGTGAGTGATAATTGGGAAAATTGATTTATTAACGAGCATGACCAATATTTTCATTATTTATCTTATATCATAAGGGGAAGTCTATATGACGTCATAGGTCAAATGGGGAGAATCCCTAGCTGATACTAACACTACAAAAAGCATGATGATAGGAGTATAAATTAAAGAGCACTAAATAATGAGCACATTTAAGGTACACTGGTGTGGAAGAATATATACCAATGATAATCTCATCAAACAATATATAATGATTATCTACTATTTTTGTTCTTCCTTCCATGTTACAATTGTAAAGTAATGTCTTTTTAAAAAAAATTAAAAACTAAGTACCACCTTTTTATATGCCGTAACTCCATTATTACTGTCTGAACACCAAAAATATATTAACGATCAGTTATGAAACACCTGAAATTCCTATAGATATAACTGGATTTTGCTGGTTAACTAATGAGCACGAAATATTAGCGAACACCACCTAGATTTATACTTGTAACACATTTTCTACTATATTATTATTAACGTTCACGAATTTTAATTGTGTAACAGACCCCAGCTGTTCTCCTTCCACTGTGCTAACCATCAGTTTCTTTGTAATACATTCCCTTCTCACTCAGTTAGCACCTTTGTCCATTCGCTATGAAGCTGGATAGATACGTATGAAGGGGATATTCTTAAAGCATGCCATGCACCAGAGGCACAGACCAAACATTCAGAAGGGGAGAGGCGGGGTGCTGGCACTGTACTGTGGTGCTAATTTCCCGTCCGGCGTAATAAATACACAGGGCAATGTTTGAGTTTGCTGGCTGAATCATGAATGTTGGGAGTCGTGGGGGCAGTATATATACAAGCGCCCTCATAGATAGGGCACTCTTTGCCCCTTCCCTCCCAGTCACCCCTGCTTCCTCTTCCCAACCCAACAGACCATTGCCCAACACCAGGGCAGTGCAGGCCTACCCCCCCCCCGAAGGGTGGATCGATGGCGACCAAACATAGACCCATTCTCATACAGCTAGAGGACACAGTCAAAGGCGATTACAATAGAGGCCAAATACTGCAGGCCTGACCGTGGGCACCACTAGCAGACATCTTGACTCTAATCTACCAGGAGTTGACTCTAATCTACCAGGAGAAGTCCCCTACAGCCATGGTCACTACTATTACTTAGCCCCGCCCATGCTGGGATTTGAACCGCTACCTATATAGACATGCCGTAGATAATCTATGCTCACTTCATGGCCTCTACACTTGATCTACATTGTAATCTATAGAGCCTTCTCACATGAGTTACAGCCTAATCTGTACTACCAAGAGGCAGGTGTAGTGTGGAGCATAATCCCCGCAGGCCTTTAATCGCGATTTACGAGGTAGATCGCACTCAGAGCAAACATGATCAGCTTGATCTCCCTCCCCCCTAGAAAGAAAACACAAAAAAGAAATCCCCAAATCATTGTTTGAAACTGCCTGCTGAGCATGGCTATATTTCATCCTTTTCGACCGCACCTGGCTTTGAATATGGTCTACACCAATCAATAAGATACTCCCAATTTTTATTCAAAAGTCTAATGTGTAGACATTTGATCCAATACAGTCAGCTCGTTCTCATTTGACCGATTTAAAGCGGGTATTCCACTGGCGTCGGTCGGCCGAGATTTTACTAATCCGACCGATTTTTTCCATACTTTTGTATAATAAAAATAATCGGATTAGCAAAATGTTGGCCGACCGATGGAATACCCGCTTTAGTCTAGAGAGTTATGCTATAAGTCTGGCTGTCTATTGCATACGTTGCACGGGTATCACCATTCTACCAAACGACTACCTTACTAACACTGATTAAGACCATTAAGTGTAAAAATGGTGATCTTTTCCCTGCACTATAAAAGGTCCCTGTTTAGGCTGTTCTGTTTTTTTCCTCAGTGTGTTTGTTGTTTTTGTAAATACCAGAAAAAAACCAACTAGACCTCCCTCGTGAATATCCCATCACCAGACATGATTTACAACACATCCCTGTGTCCCTCAGTCCCTCGCCTCCTTAAGGATGCTATCTCTAGAGGATGCTACCATTTCGGCTAGATGAGTACTATTTCATGTCAACAGACACATACAAAAAAGAACCAAGGAAAAAGACGACCTCATCCATATATTAAAGGTAAAAAAAGAAGATGACTGGCGGCCACGTCCCCTCTAGCTCTCTAGAGGTAATCATGGTTGCCGTTTAAACTCCTGGTCGCCCATAGTGCCGACCAGCGCCCCTGTCGGCCGCCATGTGCCGTCACTTCAAAGGAGCCGGGCTTAATTTTGTGTGAAGACGACACGCGAACACCGCGCACGCGCAGACAAGATGACGTTAACTATGCATGACCCCGACCCATATTAGGGACACACGGCGCCGCCGCGTCTGATTGTCAAACCTGCACGTGTATCACGCGGGGGCACCTCCCGCTAGAGGCGCTACAGGCAGCTTGGCTGTGATTGGATAATGCCGTCGGGGTGAAGGCCGCCCCCTCTGGTGGCGGGTGGCCGCAAGGTACGAGGCGGACACTTCAGGTGACCAGTGCCGTAACTCCATTATTACTGTCTGAGTACCCATTGTTTGCTGATAACGCACAACGCTACCACCAGAGGGGAGCATTGTCGGCAAGGCTTCTCCAGAACCGGACGTAGTTGGTATAATGTTCCCTATCAGAACGGAACCGGAAGTGAAGGCGTGAGGCCTAGGTGAGCAGTGTGTGTCGTGGTGTACAATACACTGTCGATGACAATATTCCATGAATGTCCCATATGAGATTGCCACACAATACAACTGCAATATAACGTTCAAGCGTTTCGTGTCAGCACGACCACGATTTAGGTCAAATGTCGTCTGCCAACGATTCATTTTGGCGGGAAACGCTTATATCCTGTCGAGTGTGTGCAGAACGACTATTAGTAATCACAGTGGGACGATAAGTGCTCAGGTGAGGCGTGTGTTCTCGACAGGGGAACTGATGGATAGCATAGAGGAGGGGGGTGGGTGGATGGTGGGAAGAATGGCGGCAGTTTGATGCTTAATGATTAGAGTTCTACGCCCGTCACGCATGGATTACATCCAAGGTAGGATTAACAGTCGGAGTCACGCTCAATCGGCTACACTAACATGTGTTGTTTGATCCGCAATTTGTCACCATTCATTACAATTTGTCACTATTCTGTCATGCTTTCGACTCTATCCTTTATCTTTTCATGTATGGCGCCTAATATCCAACTTTACGTAGGCAGTATCCTGGTGATTTACTTACCATGCAAACAGAACAATGACAAATCGAGTCAATAATGGAATGTTTGTTGATCGCCTATCAGCCTGCCAAATATAAAAAACAAACAAAAAAAAAACACTTTTCATACAACAGATTCACACGCAAACATATCAGACCACACCTATGTGGCGTAAGTGACACCCAGATGAACTGTGAAATATTGATGTATTTACATTAAACTTCCCGATAGCTAATGGAAGCTTATGTAACGATTGATGCTCACGCATTCACATGATGCTAAAACCACCGTGTTCATGGACATATTCTCGCTACAATGCAGAATTTGCTTAAATCACAAAATGCACACGACATGCTCATCCCAAATCCAAATCAATGTGGACATTAATAGATTTATTTATTTTCCCACCTGATTCCTGTGCTAAACATTCAGGTCCCCTAGAACTTGTCGGGCCCTGTCAAATAGACATTGTAATTATATGCATACATGTATCAATTTAGATCATTGTATTTGCAAAAGAGTCATATAGGCACGGGTCATTCAGGATTACCTTAGTAACCTGGTAACATAATACATCACGACGATCAGTGATCCATATAGCCTCGTGTCAAACTAGCTATTTAGTCCCCACCTGCTGCACAACTGCGGTAATACAGGGAAGAGACCGCGGTAGACCGCTCTCATTACACCATTGGCCGCTAAGGGGCACTAGTGTCGGCGTTGATGGGGGCGCGCGGTGTCCAGAACCCCCATCCGCTCCTCATCCCCCTAGTGGCCTAATCCGATGGTCGATAGATTACTGCCGTGCCCATGATGGCCGTCACTGGTACAGTCGGCATGGATCATAAGGGAGCATTTAGAGGTGGCCGCTCGCTGGTTATCAGCGTCTACCAAAGGCCACACTGCCCCCTGGCGGACGCCACCCGTCGCACGCAGTGCCCCCTGGGGAGATGACAGTCACGTGACCGAGAAGCGCGTGCTAGGACGCTGTCCTTAGTAAACCTAAAACGGGAAAGAGAGACTGACGGGGGAAGGGTTGCGTAGAGTTTGAACTAAAATCAAGGATGACCATGACACTGTACTAGAGTATAGGTGTACCTTTCATGTAATAGACATGTATAAAAATTTAAGGGGTGTCATATTCTAGGCAGGTCACACAGATATTACATGTCCCAACTTTTCGGATTATGTGTACGTGCTTCAGTCTCAAGAGATACTCGGAATCATTCTTCCGTTTGTCATCCGACATTATTCCGTCGATTACACATCGCATTTTACATCATAATCTACTCATTTAGCCCCTTTTTTTAAATCCATACAGAGCCCTCCACTCCTAGGTTCCCCGCTAGGTTCCCTACCCCTCTGCTCCCTCTGCCCACTCATCATCTCTCCTCCCCAATCACCGATCCCTCTTTTCTCCCACTTCTCCTAACTGCTTTCCATCTCCTCTCATTTACTTACCCTCCCTGCGGCTGGCCATGCTGGTTTGGCCCTGACTGGGTGTGAGCCCTCCAGGAGGGGGACCCTGGAGGAGGCAGGTGACATGGGGACCTGATTGCAGGTCCCCAAGGGAGCCTGTTACCATAGCAGCCACACGCGAGAGCGGCCCTGTCAATATAGACGGCCTATCGGTATGATTAAACCGCCGTTAGTAGTATATAGCAAGGGGTCATTGTTCCGGGTCACTGTTATGCTCTGTACATTCAGTGTTTGTCTCCACGGTTGTCTGACTACTCACCTTTCCGTGATATGCATGGGGAATGATGGATAATGGGAATCTGGTAACTAGCCATATATTGGCCTGATGCCGTTGTATGTATACAACATTACATAGTATGTATACATATATTACCTAAAGTGGCTCTCGCTTTTGAAAATGAAGTAGAGGGACAATGTTAAACTACACTTGCCGGTATGCTACAAACTTGATACATGTATAACTTGTTATTTAATTTAGCTCTTTATGCCTTTGCCTTTGTTGGCATGAATCATGAATGAAGATGTAATGAATAATGATAAATACATTTTTGGTCGTACATCATATCATCCCCATAGGTTTGACACACACAGCATCTGCCAGTTTCTAACTAATATTGTGTTGCTCAACCATGAATACAGATCTGCATTACGCCATCTTATAATGTTAGGGTCCCAATTCTTATTATACCAGTAACGTGCAGCTAGCTAGTACTTGCCATTAGTATTAGTATATTTATAGACACGGTTCAGCTGCTACCCAATATCCCAATAGTAAAGTCAGTGTCACAAAGTAATATGTAATACCCTGTCAATGGTACATTGTATTTCCTAGGTGATATAGAGGAAATGGACGGCTTTATGTAACCAGACATAAATCATACTAAACATTGCAGCAGTAGTCGCACTGAGGGTTTGCCCAGCCTGCATTTATGTAAGTAGGCCGAACCCTTTAAAGCCCTCATTATGACTCCATGATCAGTTTTAAATGTCGTTAATAGATGCGCCAATGAATTCTACTCGCCCTATATTGGCGCATTATGCATACCCTTCATGAGTATAAATACGCCTTGGAGCTGGCATGATGTGCGAATGAAGCCATAGCGAGTAGACTCATCCCGCCTGCATTCAAGCCTTGTAACGACAAATTGACATAATGCATCATGCAACACTTAATGGATAAGCACAATGGTGAGTGATGTCACACAATAGCCAGTCTACCCTAATCAGCAGGTTGGTCAACAAACAGAGCACCGTCGTAGCACAGACACATTCCAATAGTTCATTATGGCCTGTCTGACAGGTTTTACAACCAGGCCTGCTGGATAAACGACTGCTGGTGGTCTGGGATTATCCATCTAAACACGTCCTTATCACAGAATGGTGCTACAATAGGGTGACATGCTGTAATCAACGGGTGGATCAACACAACTGGTGGGGGGAATGGGGTTTGTTTGTGTGTGTGTTGGGGGGGGGGGTAGGGGTAGGGTGAGAGGGGGATAAGAGTTCCTGGTATTGATAAATGCCTATAATGGTTTGATGCAACGGGTACACATATGAATGCAAAGTCAGAATTGTATTGGCTCCTTCTATGTACCCCATATGCCATGAAATCAAATATATATCATAATGTCATGTTAGTGGCAACATAGCTACAGTTGCCATGGGAACATTGGATGAAATGTTTAAAGCTATACACGACGTGACTGGATATCGTCAAAATTGGGATGCAGTTAGCGACCACTCTTTTCAGGAATAATGGCACATCAAAATTCAGGACTGTTGTGCCTTGGTTATAGGGAATGAACCATCGTTGCCTTTATTAATTGATACATCCAATAATGAAATACACGTACCATTACTCTAAGAGTGTATTTCAGAATGTCACCACAATCATCTATGTAGACTCAGTAGAAGTATCTTTTTATTGTAACATTCGCATCACCTTCAAACCTTTGTAGTTATTTGAGATTCTCTGCGTACAGTCTTAATAAAGCAAAGACTTTCTCTCTACAACATCTAGGTCGTTTTTAATTGACGGATCATGAGAGTGGGTAAGATAATTAGATTTCAGTAGTATTAACACAAATGTACTAATTAGCTTAAGACGCTATCGCCAGCTAATTAGATTCCATACTGTTGTCAGAACTCATCTTTCCAGGCCATTTATACTGTATGGAATTGGCTACAACGTTTGTATGATGGGGCTTTCACCTTCTGTGTATTCTAGGGAGCAGCAGTGGCGTCATAGCAACCAGCGCGGCCCTTATCAGCCTTATCTCCCCACTGATAACAATCCTCATGAAGGGTTCAATTATATAGGAAATGTACTGGGAAAAGGTGTTAAAACCCTTATCAATAAAGATCTAGACATCGCACATCAAAATGAGTTACAAAATCTGAAAGATATTAGAAATTTGCATCACATACTTGATGCACTATTTTCTAATCCTAATATTAGGGAAGAAATCAGCAAAAAGCTTACTTTCTCTAGTACATTGCCTATATAAAATGATCCTTTGCCAGATCCCTAGCAACCAGAGTTCTGCTTCCGAGAATGTCCCATGGGAAACAATCGTATACAAACACTACGTGCCACATCAGCCTCCTCCTGGCTTGGACCATATTTTGCGCTACACCGATATAGACAAGACCTCTGCCCTATGCACAGAGTCAGTAGAGTTGAAGTGCAGGCGTAAATCAAATGCTTTGTTTGCAGGTCATTTGTTACATGTACTTCATTTGTGACAGTCACTGGAGATGATTAGTCATAGGTCCTACAAGGTCTGAAGTGGGGTTGTGCTACAGTGGCACCATGGTGCTATATAGGGTCATGTACCACGCCCAGGACTGAGTGAAAAGAGGTAGAATGGAACTGCAACATTTGTATACTGCATGCGGATGCGCAGACAATTGCCATGGCGATGTTTGTGTCCCTAACTCAAAACAATGCATTGCAATGTTTGTGACCCCAACTCAAAACAATGCATTTAACTTAGAACTAATACGTGAGTGACACATTATATCAAAGTTGCGCATACCATTAATTTAGATGGGGAGGTTACGGTGTTGAAAATACGAGTTCTGTGTTTTATATCGCTCTGTGTTTTATATCGCTCTATGGAATGTGTGGCCTTGGCACGCTATGATGTTTAAACCTTTGCATGCATGGCAGGCTGTATCGAACTACTATTAAATAAGATCGAGATACTATCTCACTGAAATAAATGAGTGCACATTTTCCCAGACAGGAACTGACAGGGAAATAAGACAATCTAGCCGTGCGAGCCAGCCTGTACATTGTACTCGAATTTAGCAGCATATACAGTATAGGGACTCAGTATGGAGGCCTAGTGGCGCTACCATTTTGAATTTCGCTGGTTGAGGTTAAACCAACTGATAACACACACCATGATGGGTACATTGTCCCTGGTTAACACTCACTTCCAGGGACATGCTGGTCCCATCTTATCAGTTCTTATCAGTGTGTCTCGCCGGAACCAGCCCCACACCAGCTAGTGGCAAATAGCCCAGACACAATATACACTATTACCAAGGATCGTACAGTCATAACATATCTACGCTCCTTGCTATTAATAATTACATGACGATAATATATCACCGCAATGGTAGAGCATACTTCTAAATTCTAATTTTCCATATCACCCTTGACTGACAGGTAGCTACACTGTGTGACCCCCCAAAGAAGAAAACAACAACAACAACAACAACAACAACAACAACAAACAACAACAGCAATTAGTCATTATATTTCAAGTCTGTGATGTTTTCATTCGCACAATTATTCCCAACACAAATCTACTGGAGTAAGTGTCAACTAAACATCCTGCTGCCACTTGTGAATGCTATTAAAGCCTGAAGTTGGGGACACACAGTGGAAATTGCCTTTTCCCCACATCACCACATTTAAAGCTATTGATCACTATTGAATTGATACTCATCCAAGTGAAAAATGTACACAATGCACAGATGGCGGCGCCATGACATGTGTGTGTGACGTGTGCTTTCTTGTTTGCTGGATTAATTGCTAAGAAGACTAAGTCAATTGAGTGAGGTGCAAAATGAATAACTGGAACTGCCACATGAAACTTATTAATGGAGCACCAGAAAGAAACAAAGTGTAAGATAAGAATCAAACAAAGCGGAGAAGACAAGGCATGTCAGCCTTGGCAGGCGCCTTTACTACTTCGGAATGCAGTAAAGGACTTCCCTCCCTGTGTTTGTTTGATCAATAGATCGACTCGCCGCCGACGCCTCACACCCATTGTGTTTGGCCGATTCAAGTCGTGTTTGCGTATCCTGACTAAATTTGCCGACTATGATGGAACTGCACTGGCAGGTGGTGGTAGTGGTAGTTGACTCACACAACGCCCACAATACGCGCAGTTTGCCATGTCTGAATGCAGCCAAATTCCCATGTTCCTGGTGCATAATATGAACAGTGTGTATTGTTGTGTTTTTCTATTGGGCTCTGATCGTTGTGTATTGTATGCCTATTGAAGCTGATCGTTCAAAGGGAGAATAGAAATAGGAAAAACATCATTCAATGGAACTCATGTTAGTCAATAATCAAGGTGGATTAGAAGTGTTTAGGGAAATGGGTCCTGGAAGGGAACGGACCCAGGCTCCTACTCTGTAAAAAAATAATTGCGTTTGGTAACGTCCAAACTGAGTTCTTAGTATACTTAGAATTCTCATACTGTGACTGAAAAATTAATGTATACTGGCAGCTACTGCTGGCATGTTTCACACCAGATTCTTCTGTGTATATACCGACAACTTTACAGCATCTGTTCTAAGGTTATTTGAATAGACGTCAGTTTACACATGTGACAGGATCTGCGAAAAAGACCCTTAGTGCAGGGTGCATTAAGGTCCCTATTCCCAGTATATACCACACATATTACATCATATCAACTTGAACTATACGGTGACGTTACTTAGTGCGTTTAGTAGGTGGGACTTGTGATAAGGTGTTGGTTGTTAACTCCACCCTGAACCTAATTCTATGTAAACCGCTTAAGGTTGACTCTTAAGACCAAGGCCATAAGAAGGGGCGTGAGAACATGGCCTAACAGAAGCAAACACCCGCATTATACCACTAAAGGACAGGGGGGTGAAGGGAGCTTAGCATCGCCCCAATAGGTAGATCCCACCATTACCAGATGGCCTGTGTTCACTATAGTGTGTAGCATGAAGGTATGCAGTCTATACGTCAATATACTAATGCTGCCACCCCCTCTTCCTCTTACCTGCATAACACACGTGGATAGGTCAATCCTCCATACTATACCAGTACACAGAGAGGTCTCACGGTCACCATAAGTGAGTGAGTGCAGCTCTTGCATAATAGATGCATTTGGATCCGTCTGAGCTGTCCTGTCCCAATCAATATTACTTACCACAAGGGGATAGGGGACCCTGTTGTGATAGAGGGTGATCCATGATTCTACTGTTTAACGGCCGCGGATAATTAATTCAGGCGCTGTAATGCCATGGGCTTAATTTGCCCCTCCCTCCCCAACCTCGCTCTTGCTAATGACGACGGCGAGATGTGGGTAATTCTGGTCTCAGTTTTAAAGACCATTAATAACAACGAGCTCTGGTAGCAAGAGGGAGGTAGGAAAGTGAGAGCACAGAGCACAGAGCATGACTCTTTCATGAGAGCATATTCATTGTTCTATTATTGAACAGCTCGTGGTAGGACAGAACAGGGCTGGGCAAATGAATTCATCAAACTGCAGGGCATCGTCCTTAACATACTAGGATGTAAGAGGAATGGGAGTTGGGTGGTGGTTAGGATGGGGATGACCAGATTACCATACATTCACTGGTAAAGGCCACCAGGGCTCAGAGGACTACTGCCAGCCAAAGGGCATCTGTGTTACCCTAATAATACATGGCAACATCCTGAATCCCCTGGTCACGGTCATAGACCCCAGGATAAAACTATCTGCTTATGGACCCCCACCTCCATATCCCGGGTGCCATTCTTGGGATTGGTCACTGTACACGGGGAACATTGGCCTCAGGATATTGTATCCTAATATGTAAGATATGACTAAGTCATCTGTTAGCAGTATGACAATGCCTGCGGCATAGCCCCTTTGCTCTCTCCAAAACATTTATCACTGTCTACCTATGAATCTAAGCGCAGCTTCAGCAGCTTATTCTCTCTGTTTCTGCTTATTAGTAGACATGGATCTATTCAATAGAGTAAGATACCACATTTGATTCCTACCTCCAAACACTTTAACAAGCCCTCCACATTCTCTCACACTGCTCATGCACCTGCTCATAAATGCTCATACTCATCCATTCACCAGCGATGTCAATAGTGCGCTGATAGAGTTACAGAAGGTTGAGTAGCACACTGGATGGTAGCACCAGTGCCTGATAGAGGCCTTATTGGTTGTTCGCCTGCATAAAAGGGGGAGGCTATGGGACAGTCAGTGGTTCAGTGACCCCTGGTGGGAGGCGATCGGGAAGGGCTAAGGTAGAAATAGAAAGGATGTTTGAGACTGTGTGTAAGAGGGAGTGGGCCTCCTGCGCCCCCTCCTTCCTCCTGTACACATCAAGCTGTTAAGCAGTGGGTGGACAATGCTTTGCTTCAGGGTATCCAGGTGCATCAGGCAATGCATACACTGTGGGACTAGCCATTGGTTGAGTATCGATCTACCCTTCCCTGGGCCCCTCCCCTATCCAATAACCCCTTATCAGACTTGTCGGACGACTACTATTCCTGCCATAGGCCTCCGTGTTAGGAGGCGGGGGGGTCAGGACATGCCCCACACATCCTCACTCACTGCTTGCTATCTTAATCCACTGCTAATTCTGGAGAGACGCTAGGTTTAATGTGTGCTAGTAGCCTAGTAGGGTATATACCTACTCAGAGGCTGCTGAAGTAGCCAACACCTGACTGGACATCCCTCCTCCACTCACCCCACCCCTCCCCAACGCCCACCTAACTCCCGAAGGGTTACCGCGGGTCTGACCCTATCAACGAGGATAAGACAGCAACGGAGAGCCCAGCTCCCACTGCCCCCTTGCCCTCCCTCCCAGGGTGGCAGAGGATATTGATAATGGGGGTCCAGATTCTGAAGGTCGGTGGCTGCCGGCAGCCTGCTGGTTTATGGTGTTTCCGGCGGTGTTGTCGGTCGCGGGAACGCTGCGGCTATCTCCGGGGTCGCGTCCATCACGTGATATAAACGAGAGTGCCCCCTGTATACGTACCGATGAGGGGCTCTCCAAGCACCGCCCCCGGCCGTGCCCTACTCCCACTGAGGCTGGGGCAGGGGCGTGGAACTCGGGGATGGAGTAAGGGTCATATATTCTGGGCTATGCCTATGGCTACTGCCTGCCACCCACGGCCATTTCATAGTACTACTCACAACATTTATCTCGTGTAGGGCGACTTGTTCACCAAACTGCAAATTGCATTCTCGGTGGCCTGCTTCTCATTATTGATCACTGATTGGGCAAATCTGCGTCCAAACTCTGCCAGCCTTTGATTGCCCAATGACGTGCAATATATCACAGTGATCTCTATAATCACCAAACATAGCTCTCATTTTGATCAGGACACCTCAGAGTCAGACATAAATTTCGCCTACTGCAATCTCCATTTTGCATATACTACTTACAATGATCCCTCACGTTGTTATTCTGTTGCCGTGACAGTCAGTCGGAGGTCTATATGTATGCTATTCATATGCGCTGATGGGACTCAAGTAAGAGTCATTTGTTGAATAAAAAAAAAAGACTCAAGAAAAGAACATTTTTGAATAATCGGAAATATCCTCAATTGTAGATGGCTATAGTGTCTCTATATCTGATACAACCTCCTCCATTTATGTCACCATGCTGGTCCAACATGGCCGTCCCCATATCCTGTGTAACCACCTTACATTAGCTGCCACCCAGCAGCCACCACCCACCACAAATACCCCATAGTAACCCCCTAGTATCCTCTTCTACCGGGGCCAACTGCTCCATTTTCCGTTCGATAAACTTATGCATACCCAGCGCACCGAGATTAGGAGGCACGGCCATGATTTCTTTATCGTCGGCGTCTTGATTAGCGGATTACCTCGTTGGCAGTGTGTGCAGGGAAGTTGTTGAGGAATGACAGAATTATACATGCTGGCGACGCCTCATGTGAGTGTGGGTGGGTTGGATCTTTAGATTGTGAGGGGGTGTTAGAGAGTGTTGGTGTGTGATGGGTTGAGGGGCATGCAGGAACAGGAGGAGCAGAAGAAGGGAGACCCACAGGGACAAATGGTTTATTAGATAACCAGAACACGGCCGCTACCTAAGTCTAGCCTGTCAGGGCCGGGTGTGTCGGCTCATCATGCTAATACGGCGCCGATCCCGTGCTGATAAATCAGATTAAATGATCCATCATGGGAGTGGACCGCGGCCCCTCCTCCCTCCCCCCAATCTCAGCTTATTTACCGCCACTCTTTGCCTGTCGTGGCGGGTAACACTGGGACAACCCTCTATCTGCCATCTTCATATCTTCCCAATGGAATTTGCCAAAGAGCTTAGAAAACCCGCGACCTACTGCCTCCCTTTTCCACACTCGAGCTAGCCTTAACTGCTATCTTTAATCTCTAATGACCAATATCACAATGCTGTCACCGCCGACCTCGCTGTCAACAAATGCATGACATTGTATTGACACCTACGATATTGACACTTGTTACCACACCCACCTTTCTAAATCTACTATCACCTGCCACCATTAATCAACTATAATCTGTGACAGATGCTTTATGCATATATAGATATGCATCCATATAGCTTATTATACCAACAATTCCAGCAGTAAGGACCTGGTGTTTCGTACACTGATGCATATCCATAGCCTGGTTTCTTGCTATAATGTAGCCATACTGTATAATCACCCCTAGAGTAAGGGGCATATAAAAAAAAAAATGAAGCTGCAGACCGTTTATCCATATAAAGCTGATGTAGTAGTAAATAGAAATACCACTCAGGTATCCCTCATGCTGATAAGTTGCATGCAGGACAACGACAACCCATCGGGTCCAATGACACTTATGATCACAACTCACAGCCCTTACTAACATAGATCTATCGCAACTGCCTCCTATACTCCACCCCTAACACTATTCAAAGCATCCTTTTACCCACCCACCCTACCCTTTTTCTCTCAATCACCACTGAATCTACCAATCATCATCCGCCCTTGGCTCTTCTCCATGCCATCACCCCAACTGCGGACTATCAGACGAGACAATCTGCACAGTCCCCATCCACAACTTCACCAATCAACCATTGACGGCCCTAAACCACCAGGGCCCTAAACCACCAATCATAACACCTTTACACCATCTCTCCTGCCACCGCCCATTACCACCTCGCAGCGTCCCCAAGTGGCCATCACCGGAACCATCCATGGGACGTAGACGTGATAAAGCGGGACGGTGGCCAGCGGAAGGGCCGTCCCGACAGGGCCAATCAAAAAGCCCTACCGCCGGCCTTGATTCCAATCGAGATTGAGAGATGACCGAGAAAGGAGCAGTGGAATGTCTTACATCTTCGTGGCACCAAAGGAGATTCCTTGCAAGAAACAAAAATAACACGGGAAAAAACAAACAGTGAGAATGATGAGATGTGGAGATTGGCTGGGAGAGAAGAGGGGGTTGGACACAGGGTGACAAGTTTTAGGAGGGGGTATCGGGCGCGAGACACCGCCCATTAAAAAGGCCCGGATGTTGTCTGGATTTCAGGCAAATAATTCACGTCTTCATCGCCAGAATGCACTCTTGGGAGCCGGAGAAGGAAAAAAGACATCAACATAACCTCCAAGAAAACAAGCACAAGGATTTGATTAGAGTGGATATGAAGCAAATTTATCTGCACGTTGTAAGTCGTGCACTGTGATCTTCCTAGGTTTTCCACATGGCTGACCGAACGCAGGGCCTTGAGAAAATTGGCAGGGAGGATTATTATAGACAGTGTTGGGTATGGTCAGCTTGTCGGTAGGTCCAAACTACTTTTCTGATTAAATTGAGCTGCGCATCTTTATCAAAGCCCCTTTCATTATTCTTCATCGAACCCGGATCGAACATTCTCTGATACAGGGCGATACTGAGAAATATGGTGTGAAAATCGATGTTGTGATTTAGTGCAGTGGTACGCCATATTTCTCAATTTTATAATGCGTTAAACTGAGGAGTGACTGTCTTTCTATCTCACATACACTTTAGTTCACATCGCATTCTCGTATGTACTTGTTTTCTTTTCAGTATATCTCTGTTTTACTTAACAATAATTGCCTGTAGCTGTCAGATCAAACATCAATATGGTTATGGTGGTTTATGGTCAAATTGATGCGATGGTGACAGCGTCCTTCGGTAAATAAGAATCAATAATCTACAAGATGTGGCGCACTACCCTATCTATGCAAGTGGAGGGCGCTGCCTGATCAGGTTGGATATCGATTATTGACCACCCATATTGGTACTTTCTATGTTACCCTTTGTATATTACAGATGTGGTACATTAGAGCAATTTGTGCCCAGCTTTCCCAACATTCCAAGTTACATGTATTAAGATTTGCTGATTGGTTTGAGACACCGACTGACAGTCGACGCTTGTGCTGTGTGTTTGTTCTGAATTGATGCTCTAAATAACTTAATAATTCCCATCATCAAGCTCATTTCAGAGTAGCACCTGCAGAGTGTTTGGTGGGATGCTCACAATAAGTATTAACATCCTAATAATGCCCGACAGAAAATTGCTATATCATGTCAATTAGCCTATTTATCAGACACCCCCCAAGGTAGTCGTAAACATGAACAATAGTATTCGGTCTAGCTATCAGTGCTCAAGAGGGTGTTGGGTTACGTATGGTTTCTGGTCGTCGAACTTATCATATAATCCTGAAGTGCTAGCTATATTCAAAGCAGCAATCCACTGCATTGTTTGAGCTGACAATACCCAGGAGAATTGTTTGCTGTTCTTGAATGAATCCGTTGCATAATATTTGCATGGAATTAGAGTCTGATCAAGGAACGCCTAGATTAGTATAATGTACTCTCCGTTGGTCATGAATTCTGAAGCACGCCAACATTTTGCATAAAAGTAATACGAGAAGATTCAAGTTTCAGCCTGGGATAGGGTAGTACGTTTTATGTAAATATGTAATATTCAGTGAAAATGATTTATTTTATACATGACATTGGATCTATACAATGGTCTGGGGCATGATTCATAAAAACTCACGACATAGAATTGCAATTTTCCTCAAGAACTAGGGGTCATCAAAGCAGGGTTAGTTCAGTAAAAACTGATATTTCTACACCATTTTTAGACCCGAGGTTCGACCTCGGGTCTACTTCTAGTGTATACGTTTTCGCCGAAGCTTTTTGCGTATAGGGGTAATGTGCACCATAAATCGACCATTGCCCATTGCTATGAATTTGTTCTCTTATATTGCCTTCTCTTTGTTGTATGCACATTGATATTGATGGTTATATTTGTCATTATGAACATAGTTATTGAAATATGAATAATGCTCTTCATATATATATTTTTGCCACAGTCATTGCTTTAGTGTTGGTCGATTTATGGTAGGTCTACCCACAGCTTTTGGCTAGGGCCTAGTCAGACAGTGTTATCACACATAGTCACAGCATGGCCCTCTCTATCCCCTGTCCGTCTCTATCCTGTGCTGTTCTTGTTGATTTCATGAAGCAGAAAGCCTTTCATTAACCCACTAAAGACCACCTACACTTTATGGATGGCATAATGCATTGATACACAGTCAACCCTTTATGAATGGTATGATGCATTGATTCACTTTAAGCCTTTATAGATAGCATGATGCATTGATGCACATTTAACCCTTTATGGATAGCATGATGCATTGATGCACATTCAACTCTTTATGAATGGCATGATGCATTGATGCACATTTAACCCTTTATGAATGGCATGATGCATTGATACACAGTTAACCCTTTATGAATGGCATGATGCATTGATGCACATTTAACCCTTTATGAATGGCATGATGCATTGATTCACTTTAAGCCTTTATGAATGGCATGATGCATTGATTCACTTTATGCCTTTATGAATGGCATGTAGCATTGATGCACAGTTAACCCTTTATGGATGTTACAAAGCATTGATGCACATTTAACCCTTCATGGATAACATCATGCATCGATGCACTTTAACCCTTTATGAATGGCATGATGCATTGATGCACATTTAACCCTTCATGGATAACCTGATGCATTGATGCACTTAACCATTTACGGATGGCATGATGCATTGATACACAGTTAACCCCTTAGGGATAGCATGATGCATTGATGCACAGTTAACCCTTTATTGATAGACAAGGCATTGATGTGCAATTAACCCTTTTATGGATGTCATGATGCATTGTCAGCAAATATGTCAGTAATAATGCACTATTTGTCAGCAATTAGTCAATTTATGTTAGTAATTACTCACTTTTTGTCAGTAATTAGTCCAAATATGTCAGTAATAATGCACTATTTGTCAGCAATTAGTCAATATTAGTTATTACTCAATATTTGTCAAAATATATCAGTAATAATGCACTATTTGTCAGCAATTAGTCAATACATGTTAGTAATTGCTCATTATTGGTCAGCAGTTCATCAACATATGTCAGTAATCACTCACTTTTTGTCAATATCTGATTGAATATTGAAAATTGAATTGAAAATTTCATTGAAAATTGCATTAAAAACTCGGGTCTTTTAGGTCTTAGACCTAACCTGCTCCATCTTTATATATGTTAGGCAGAAAATAATCATTTTAAAAAAGTATGGTTTCTTCCTCTAAAATGGTTGCTTCTAAATGCATCACACGGCCATTTAAAGATCGTCAGTTTTTATGAATGGCCCTCTAGGTAGCTTAGAATATGGGACGAGCCAAATAGTTCAGACAAGGAAATGCAAACTATATATCCAACCTGACCCATCTGGGAATAAGAGATTTGGCTCTGAGATATGGGCTGTGACCGCTGTCTGGTATGATACACCATGGGCCAGCTATTATTAGCATTTGCCTCCAGTAGATTGCTATGCCCCTCTTATAAGGCCAGCATGAACTCGTATAGCCCTGTCTGCCTGTCTGCCTGCCTCCCTGCGTGTCTGTCTGTATGTGTATCTTCGTCTCTCAGTCTCGTGCTCTGTCTGTCTCTGTTTCTGTGCTCTGTCTCTGTCTGTATGTCTGTCTCTGTCTGTCTGTCTCTGTCTGCCTCTGTCTGTCTGTCTATCTGTCTGTCTGCCTGTCTCTGTCTCTGTCTGTCTGCCTGTGTGTGTGTGTCTCTCTCTCTCTCTCTCTCTCTCTCTCTCTCTCTCTCTCTCTCTCATGTACAAGATTCCCACAGCTCAGCACTCAAATTGGACAACTATGTCATTAAGATAGGACAAATGGCAGATTTGTTTTTAAGATGAGCCATCAAGGAGTATTGTTTTATATAAATCCAATACAGTGATGCATCAACACCAGTGCCCTCAAGCCGATAATTTATGGTGGCTGGGATGGGGCCCCCCCTGGCCCTCCCCCCAATGAGGATTTGCTTCCTACGCCTCTGCTCTCTCTCTCCCCCCTCTCCCTCCACAGATCTGCAGATATATGCAAAGCGATGTTGACATTTCAGCTGCTTTGCTGTGTTGAAAGGCCAGCATACAGCACAATATCTCGTGCTCCGTTCCTGTTAGGGCCTAGAGTGTTTTAAAGCCTGCTGGAGGAGGTGGGCTGGAGGAGGAGGAGGAGGAGGGGTGGGGTAACACCTGTTCCTGTTCTCATGGTCAGGAAGGGGGCCCCCTTGTTCAGCATACACCTGTCTACATGTCTCCTTTGAATCTAACATTCAGTTCCCTGGACGTCTACAAAGCCCACTACAACTGTAGGCCACGACCAGGACACTTCCACATTACAGCAGGTCATTATGCACCATGATAGGCTCGCCCTATGCTAACTAATTGACTCCCTCTGCAGTCCATGGCCAATCAATAACAACTCACACCGCCAGCTGGCGAACAACGTCCCCTGAAACGACATCTAGATTGGATTATGTTGACCCCCAAGTTCAGGGGGTGGTGCCATAACAGCACTAGCTTGGCAAATCCTGTATGTAAATGGAGCGGACACAAGAGTAGAGAATCGACAGCGCGTTCCATCAATGCGCTAGGGGGATAGGAAAAGGAATCGATGTATACCCGATGGTCTCTATATCATCCTCTCGGTACCACTGTATATATAGGTCTCGAACATACACCCAGGGCATATTATACTGTGCGATATGGGGGTATCGATTGTCAAACTGTAGACTATTTGCATTGGTGATTAGACTATCATCACACAGGGCAGTTGGTGTTAATGGGCATGATCAAATAAGGATATTCCGAAATATAATGGAAACCATAGGGGAGGCAATGTCTCCTTTCTACCGGTCAATCCTTTTAGTTGATGACGGAATTTAATAAGGGGAATGTCCATCCTTATCAGAGGCTAAGGAAGCAAGTTTTCATTGGAGGGGGGGGGGGGGCGCAGCACCTTGAATTGTCGGCTCAATCACAATGAAGCCAATGCATACCTATGTAGAATATGTTTAGAATAGTAATTTTTGGTGAATTTAAGATTTTCCTGTCCCATTATCATAATAATCTTATTTGAGATGCAAAAGTTTCCGTTTCTTGTCCAATTAATTATGATTTTTTGGCAAATTTGGCCCCATTTCCTACGCCCCTCCGAATACATTCTAATGACATTATGTTTTGAAACAGCGTATCATTAGTCTTATAAAAAAATTAAACAGTCCAAAAATGCTTGAGATAAGATATGACGCTCAGTATCTATTCGGATCAGGGTGGTGTGTCTGAAAGGAAAAACATAGTAGCGAACATAATAACAATAGCAACGAAATGGGAGAATATTGTTAAGGAACAAAGTAAGTTGAAAATAGAAGGTCAAAAAGTCAAGACAGAAGAGAGGCGCAAATAGACTACTTAAGTCTGGAACGAAAGGAGAAGAAGGCATGCATGTACAGGAACAAGAGCAGGAGGAGAGAGCAAGTCAGAGAGAGAGAGAGAGAGAGAGAGAGAGAGAGAGAGAGAGAGAGAGAGAGAGAGAGAGAGAGAGAGAGAAAGAAAGAAAGAGAGAGGAGGTGCATGTTGGAACAAGTGCGTTCTGGAAGAATGAGAAGGGTACATCTAACGTTAACTAAATTGGTATTGTAGGTCACAAAATGAGTTACTCACCACATCTATGAGCTGGGAGAGTCGCAACCCCAATTTGACGGTCAGTTTGTCGCTGTTGTTGCCGACAGGCCTGATGAGCTTGTTGTAGCCGCTCTTCCGCAGCAAGTCGTCATAGAGGCGCTTGGCGTCCGGGTTGGCACCCACGTGTAGGTCTGTGGACATAAACAAAGCGACGACCAATAAGACATTGCACACGCTGAAGACACTGGAGGTGCCTACTTTCCTTCCAGGCCGCCATCGCCGCCGGTCACCTGCATGTGGCTGTCCCGGCAGTGGCTGGCCAGACGACGGCTCAAGCAGTCGTCGTCGTCGTGGGTCGGCGGCCGCGACCCCCATATCGAATTCAGCAGCAGGGGTTTTCACGACTCGATCCCGATTCATGGACACGGCGCCGAGGATGGAGCCAGGGGACCCTTAGGGAAGATGCACTGGAGGGGCTGGTTTAGGGGCCGCTGTTGGTGACAGGCTGGAGGGAGGGGAGGTGTTGGAGCGACGGCAGGATGAGTGGGCGGTGGAGATAAAGGGTAGGGAGCGGAAGCCAACAGGGCCATTCCTACCACCACCCAACGTCGCACTTAGCCGCCTGCGGTCGTCCAGGCGTGGATTCTCCCCGTCGTCAGCTCCCTTTGCCGCCTCATCGGAGGACAAAGGCGTGACCGAGTTCTGAGCAGCCCTAGGGCTCTATAGCTAGTGGTGGCGGCCACAGCCACAGGAGGACCAGCTGCAGCGATGGTAGGTAGTCCGGGCTGGTGGAGCCAATATGGGACAGCTCAAAGCAGAAAGGAGGCCTCCACCCCGTGTGCCGCGGCACTGACCGAATCTGGCGTCACACGTACACACAAACATTAATCTGCGCCGTTCGTTACAACCAGGAGCGCTCCTAGTGAGCATGGTCGGTATCACGGGGTGAAGGATCCAGGTGTGCACGTGTGTGTTTATGTATAGGTGTGTATATTCTGGTGTGGATTGTAGAAAGGTAAGTGGGTATTTAATGGTGAGATAGGCCTCTAAACCCTCCCACTTACCTCCACCTCCTACCACCAAAAGGTAGAGGAAGCCACTGGCGGTTCTCCTGCTCATTGCTCCCTCCCACCTGTTACCAATCCCTCCCTCCCACTCCCCCCATCCACCCTCCTCCACTGAGCGGGATCAAGGGCTCAGGTGGGCAGGTAGGGACTGAGTGGAGCACGGCTAGGTGCACTCCACACCAAATGAGCCCCCTGCTAAGCCTTACACATTCACACCTCTTTTGGGGCTAGAGAACCACTTGACCCAGCATTCTCCTCCCACTCCCCACATCCCATTTCTCCCGTGCCCCAAAACACATACTGCCAGCACAAACGAAATATTAAGGGAGGTGATTCTTATATTATCATTCCTTCTTCCTGAGCATTGACATTAAATACTGCTGTAAACACCCAGAAACATTTTTCAGAGACTAAACCCAGCCACCATGTGATAAAAACTAATCAATTAAAAGAAGTTCCTTTCACGATCCAGAAAATGCACTCTAAGCAAAAGGTGGTTAAATGACATGTACATATAAAGATATTATGCCTTATCCTTTTAACTAAGAATTCCATTAGACATTTTTGAGAGTGACGATAAAGTATACTGAGGAATCAGTAGGGTGTAGATCCCGTTGAAGTCGAACTACTGGCCTACTAACCATAAAATTAGTAGCAAATACTTTTAACTACACGATAAGGGGATCAATATTAAATCATTTCCATGTATGTCATATAATAGCCATAGGACACACCATGATGATTAAGGCAATGGGGTAATCTTGAGAAGGAGGGGGTGAGGGTAAAAGTGTGTGTTGGTGCCTCACAGTAGCCAGGCACTAAGCACGGAGGGAAATATCTTGGGCAGACTCTTCAAGCTGCAAGCTGCTCATAATGATGTCAGACAGCAGCACAAATAAAGCTTGACAGCCGCTGATGAGCCCAACATCTGCCACCATCAGTAAAATTATAGCTTGAGGTTATGTGAAATCTTACTAGGAAGATTGGTAAAAGCAGCCTCCATCTAACAGCAAGAAGTCATCTGTAAACCTACTTGATGCAACATATTACACTCTGCATGGCATTTGGTCTACAAATGCGACCAAATGCTCTCACCCAGAATGCAATCAGGCTTGACCCATAATTTCTTATGAGTGGCCATTATGGAAGATAACTGGCTCTGTAGTCTTTTATATTTGGACATAAATTCTAAGATATAGTCCTAAAACACAATATGGTTAGTGCTGGGGTGCAGTGGGGTCTAAACAGCCACACAAAAGTGCCCCACAGAGTCTCCATCAACATCCTGTAGTATACCAGTTTCTTACTACAGGCCACCATTGCACCCTAGAAGAAGGTAGCAATATGGTTAATCAGTCAGGACCTTTCAGAGTAAAGGTTTATGGAACTTGCATTCAATTGGTCACTAACATTGATAGCTACATAATTAGTAATAACATGTGCATAAGTCACTCGCATCATTAGCCGGATAAATCGCATTAATGCCCTCCCTTCTTTATTTACAAGCCATTGTGATTTCTGAATTGTAAATAAAAGAGGGAAGGGCATTAATGCTATTTATGTGGCTAATGATGCGAGTTACTTGTCATCGATTACAAGATACATCCCCTAAACATATCAGCACATATGAGCTACACCACCAGTCTGCAAATATATCAGATTGATGTATTTGCAGTTGATTAATTCTCATGGTATACACAAATGTCTAGACCTGTGGCTGCTTTACATGTACTGGCACATTTCCAGCGTTTCTAGGTTCTTGAAATCATGCTTTAATAAACACATGGCCCACACAGCAATCGTAGAGTCGTACGCGATGTCGATATGACAATTGCATAGCCCCTTATAGATGTTTTATTCTAACGTTGCGATCAAAGACAACTCCTTTGAATATCAAGAGCCCTATGATAAAGAGAGCGTGGATGTACATCTCACTAATGTAACACAATCTCCTCCAATATCTTGATGTACCATGCCCACTTTCCTACCTACCTACCTACCTACCTACCCACACAAAATGCCAGCCTACCTGCCTGCCTGCCTAGCTGGGTTGCTACTCAGCTAGATAGCTAGCTACCCACCCACCCACTCAAATGCCAAACTGCCTTCCTGCCTCTCTACCTACCTGCATGCCTATCTACCTACCTACTTAAATGCCTACCTATCTGCCTGTATGCCTACCTATCTGCCTGTATGCCTACCTGTCCGACTATACCTACCTATTTACATACCCACCTAAATATTTGTGTACTTGACTACTTCTCCCATTACCTACTTAGTTAGTTAGCTATACCTGTATACTGACTTACCCACCTACCAACTAGCAAATGATCTAATGATATCTACGTACCTGTCTGCACAAAGTCATAACTTCCTATAACTTACTGTGCTTGAGTCATCCATATGGATGAATTCAAACAATTCTGTCCCTGCCTCCCTTCATTCCCTCTCCCCACCTTTTATTAGTTTCTCCGTGTCCCTATTCCTGTTCGGCAACCTAGCACATTCACATTTATTCTGCTTGGCTACCTCCCATCCCCCATTCCCATTTCCCCATCACCCGTCATCCACTGAGGGATCATTGCCAAGCATACCAACAATCCACATCTATAAACGTATCAGTGGACACAAAAGATTCGGTCAACATTAGAAATCGGTTTATTAACGTTTATAAACCAGTTAATGATGAACATTAAATCAACACTAGAGCAGGGATTGGAACAGCATTGAAACCATACGATAAAAACCATTTTCCAGCATCAAGACAAACTCAAGATATTGCTTGTATAACAATCAACAAGGTTAGTTAATATCATCACCAACACCTAAAAGAACATCATTAAAGCCACAATCCCCAATGTCAATCATTAATTCCATACTCGCTCCAACTCCCCTCCACAAAAATGGCCAAAAATACAAACGCATTATATTAATTGTTTACATTCATCATTATTAAGGACAAGTTAATGAGAAGGCTGCATTAATGTTTGGAGTCTGCAGCAGAACTGTTGATATTGCAATGTGTTAAATCATAACTATTAATAACCATTCAATTACATCGGAAAATGCAATGGCTAAAACGACAGGGATATAAAGGGAGGTGGATGTGTTTTTGTGTAAAATCTGCAAAGGCACAAGGATGAGAGAATCACCCTCAGAACTGAGTGTGGAAAATTACCAGGTATACAGTGGTATTCTACGAACTCTTTGAGGGCTAGCATCGACTATAGTCGACACCATGGTAGGCCTAGCGTCGACTATAGTCGACACTCATTATATTCCGAGTAAGCAGGTCGTGCCATGGGCGCCGCCATTACTGAAGCTTGTTACCAGCGAGTTCTACTGATAAGACCTATCAGATGGGTATCAGTCGGTCCCCGAGAGGACGCCATGTGAATCGTTAGGATCATCTCATTGGCTAATAAATAATCCTGCTAAGTCTGTATAGAATTGGAATAGGAATTGAAAATAGGCTCGTCCTTTGGGAACTATACCTTTTTCAGTGGCCGTCCCCATGGCCAGGACAACCATTTTTGCTCTGTCCTTAAAGGATTTACACTGGATGATTATGTCCTGGTTAGGCAGTATGTATATTCATACGTTATAGACTACCAGAAAATCTTCAGTCTGTCAGGGTGGCAGAAACACTCTACAGTAGTAGTCAGTCACGTCTTGTTCAGCAGTCCGCTTAATCAGGCAGCTTTTTGTGCTGCTGGGGCCTGCATCCATCATGTACCCAGCCTCGATAATGAGTTCTGAAACTCACCAGAAAAGTGGAACACAATAACTGTTCCCAAATTTAATCGCTGGCATAGCGAATGGAATCCGAAAAGGAGACGTCCAAATTCCATTACCACCAGTATTAATGTCATTTAAGGCAAAATGTGGATTTGTCAAGGGCTGTGCTGTTGTTATGCTGATTGGTTTGTTAATGTTATTAAAAGGAGATCCTTTGGAAGGATACAATATACAGGTGTAATGGAATGGTGACATTGTACAGAGTAATTTAGTCTACATTTATATAGACACATGTGGAAAATATTGATTTCAAGCATTTTCCCTCAATCACATTAATTTGGGGTTGAATGTAAAGGAGAGGGCTTCTAACTGCGACACACTGTCATATCACATAATATGCTAAATAATATAGCTCTAACTATGTCATGTACACACAACACACGTTTTATTATCACCTGGCATAGAACACAGGGTTCAGTGATTTGATCTGTTGAATATGCCAAAACCGGTGGTCAAGTCACTACCCTTATTCTTCAATGTTAAAACACCGCTAGTCTCAGTGGGCCACACCTAGCACGTTAGTCATACACTCATCACTCCAGAGAGCCTTCTCCAGGGTTTGGGCCCTGTGTGGCCTCTCCTCCTGTGTGCTTAGAGTCTGTAGACGAGGCTAGTGGGTGGTGGAGGAAGCAGCCTAACAACACAAAGCTCAAAACATCCTCATTCGGCTAAAACCGCCAATGGAACCTGCCACCAGGCCAGTCACATAAGGAAGCTCTATTTGTTTTTTTTTCTGTCCATCTCATTCCCTTTTTTTATTTCTTTCGTAAGAGGGCCAATCATATCGCATTGCGAATCTAGTTAGATAAGTAGTTTTTGTCATTATGTGATATTTGAGATGTTATCTCGGCTGGTGGCCTACTAAAGTAATGAGAGGTACACACTCAGGCATTCGCATTCTCAGAGAGCCACAGTGACTGATTCTGTGAGTGAAGTGTGAAAAAGGACAAAGGTGAGCTTTCTGTAGAGACCATTGGGTAGCAAATCATGGCTTACTCAACAATTTATCTACAATCAGATGCCTCATAGGTGCCTTGTGATCTAAGGTTATATTGGCTATGGTATGGATGGTTATCCAGGGAATCAATAGATGAACGATAACCCGCTCACAATGTCAACCGGTTATAAATGTTGCTGATACCAGAGTACTCCCCCCGCTTAAAGACAGTGAGTGATATTTTTCTGGGCCACAAATGATGAATTATACCTCTGTAGATGGTAGACCACGATTGCTATGTGCGTAGCGTAGGGGACCATGTATCTAGGTGAAGCGTTACTGTCACAGGAAACGGCCCAGTGGACAACCAAATTCTTTAGCCTATATACAAAGTAGCGAACTGCTCAGAGGTAAGCTGATTAATTTGAGGAGTAGCTCTGTTTCATGGCGATTACATCGGGGCCGGAAGGAGAGCACAAAACGGGACACAGGCAGAGAGGGGTATTAATGAGAGGTGGGTGGGTGAAAGAGGCGGTGTATGAGAGTTGCTTTATCATGGAGAGGCATAAGAACTAGAAGACTTGGAATGAGGGTAACAAGGCACTTTAGTGGAGGACGAATGGGTGGAAGCCACGGTCAAAGACTGGGAATCTAATAGAGAAGAATTGACCAAACACCACGGCCTGAGACTGGACAGAAATGATAAGAAAGATGAAAGAAGTCACAGATAGAAAATTGTGATAGCGCCTAGAGCAATGTCAAAGGGGGTGGCTACACTTTGTTGTTACATTAAATGTAGGAACATCTTTTCCTGGCTTTATGGTATGGTTGCAAATGAATATACAGGTGGTTTAAAGGGATAGGGAGACAGACAAGACAACATGTTCAGCATTGTCTTTCTAGCGGTATTAGCTCTTACTCATAAAGGTGATCCTATTCCTCCCCCTATAGAGTGGGGACCTTTAATGAGACGGCATGAAGGAGCAGATGTAGGTCAACCATGTCTAAGTGAACATATTTGCCATGGTTTTTCTGGCCCTGTCTATGGGACCAGGCAAGTAAAAGAACACTTATTATTCTTTGAAAAGAGTAGGGGAATGAAGCCCCCATAGCAGTTTTCCCCCTCACCCCTACTTATAGATTTGATCATTCATCTTACAGATTCGGTCATCCATAGGTTTGGTTACCACTGTGATGGACAAACAATGTATACATTAATATCTGTCTAGCTCTACGTCCAAACTGAGAAAGAAAGGACTTAATGTCCGCAAACTAATGAGGCAGTCACATGAAGTGGGCATCCCGACTTTTGACGTTAATCAAATCAATAAATCAATCATCCTATTGCCTACATTACCTATTGCCAAATGGTTTCATTTAAAGGCAATGTCTAAAGCATTATGGAACAATACCTTGTTATAAAACAAAACCTCTCTCAATGATATTATCAGTGAAAATGCATGATGTGCTTTGGATGGCGACCCAATGTGCAACCAAATGGACTATCCCCATGGTAATCATCTACCCAGCAAATTGTCGTGAGTCCTCGTCAACCTGTGTGAAGTGGTTCACACATGTCGCTAGATGGAACACGACGTCGTTATAGCACAAGATCACCAGAAATAGCAATTGCTATACCACATGAGTCTAACACACAGTGGCAAAAGATGAGTTATCACTCAAAAAGGATGTCATCCGTATGGACTTCAATGCTAGGCTCTGCTTTGGTAAGGCAAATTTAGCTGACTTGCATTCTAATGAGGCAAGTTTAGCTGACATGATTTCTGTTTAGATGTACTAAACTATAGAAAAGCTTGGCAGCGCGAGAGTATTCTTCTGTGAAATCCCTCAGACAGGCATTGCTTTCCTCTAAATCAACATTTCTGTATATCATTCACATCTCAATAACCTTGCATTCCCTACCCTAGCACATCTAAAATTACCAGAGTCTATCGTTAAGATCTCCTGGTCCTCTATTTTGGTGTCACTGACATGGCACTAAGTCAAATCTCCGACCTAACTGGCATGATGGCCTCTCACGCTGTAAAGGAGTATGGAGGAGAGGCGATAAAGAAGACCAAGTTCATCCTCCCTGGTCGTCCTTTGTAAAATTACTAGTGTCAGGGTTAGAGCCAGGGTCTACCCGTCCGCTCCACTCACGGGGCGGGCTGGTTATGGTGCCCAGGGTGGCTGGGGGCAGGGGCAGACCTTATTCCTGGGTGGGGACAGTGTCCACTGGGCCCTTGGGGCAGGCCAGATAAACGTCTCCTGGCCCGCCTTGTGATGGCGTGCCCGTGTTTTATTCAGACCTCGTGAATATAGAGTGCATGCCGCCGTCTGGGCGTGAAGCGAGCTGCTCAGTGCGACTACTCACCGAGCTGCTCACTGGGTGAGTCAAGTGGCGGATTTAAGAGAATCCACGCTAGTTATGGCGGCCACTTTAGTCATGCTACACGCACACAGGAGCCTCTCCTCCAGCAGGGCCATAGTATTCACTATTCTCAAGCCAGCTGTATGTAGATCAAATACCAGGTCCTCTTCAATTCGGTAGTTTAACCCCCGCCTGATATTTGACACCAAACGCCATCTCTCCTCTTTGATGATGATTTATCTGAAGTCATATGGCACTTCTATTACCTGAAGTAAACCCCAATTTTTCATTTATGTAACGTCTCACCCTCTACTACTTACATCGCATGTCCCATGGCCCAGTCCTCGCGTCTAGCTTCCTAGACCTAGTCCTAAGTCTAATCTGCCCCCCTCTAAACCAAAATGTCCATCCCGACACTAGGCTAACACGGTATAGATCTGCTCTGTGTAGCAAGGGTTACTAGATAGCTAGACACTCTGACCGTCAGGGGGGAAGGAGGGGAGACTGTGCGTGTGTAAGTGAGTAGTAAGCACGAGTTGCTCGTGCACCCACCTACCCCCAGCCATTCTCCCCGGCCGACAGGGACTTAGTCTCATGCCCCGTTAAACTTCCATCGGCTGCGGCCGGACTACGCGCCCAGGCGGAATGTGAAGAAAGGACGGGCAAACAAATCCTGTTGCTGGACCAAATAGTGGATAATAAGCCTGTTGTCTATCGATCGCTGCTCTTATAATAAGTACCCCCATTCCCTTACCCCAGCACTCCCGCCATACACACACCCTCTTCTCTCCAGTCTCCCTGCCTTCAAGGCATTACTCCAGGGTCATGTTCATGTAAGGGAAGTGACGCCACCTAACTAGATGTCAGTAAGAACACTTCCGGTTGGTTTTTGCCCTGTCATGCAGATCAGAAATTAGGAGAGACAGAAAAAAAGTAGGACAGTCTCCGGTAAGCTACCTGGGAAGTCTTTCACAAGGGTGAATTGATATTTATTCAAAAACAATATATGCTATGTGTCAATAAAGGTTTTTCGTTGAGAGAACAGAGCTTGTCAACATGGGACAACAAACTGACAAACTTATTTCCCAGATTTGCACTCACATGTTGCATACTCATCTTCAAATGTTTCTCCCAAATTTCAATTCCTATGAAAGACCTCCCAGGGATTGCGCGCTCAGGGTAGGGATATATATGATCGTTTAATTGACGTATGACGTGACCTACATTGGCCCTACGTAAATGGATACTAGGTGTAGGCGCCATAGTTCAGAAGCACTTTACGGGGTTCTGTAATTAGAACCCCATTAAGGAATAGCCATTATGGACCCCCTGCTGAGTCTAAGGTGGATGCTGGAAGGAGATGGTCCTGCTAACCCAGTTCTTTCAAAGCTCGGGTGTTCAAAAATATCATACAGACGTCAACATTCGTAATTCAAGAGATGGGAAAAGTCATTTTTTTCTGATGAATCTAGAGTGCCCAAAAGATATACTTAAATCACTTTATTCAAGACCAAAGACGATGTGACAGGCCCGATTTTCTTACGATAAACGGATTGGTTGATTAAGTTGTTAGGCCATTTTCTCTGTCCTTTATTATGCTGACCGATGTACATATAGGTAGGTCGATTTCAGATACAAATCCCTGTAAAAAAGGAAATTAGTTTGCATGATTAGCATGACTGCTCTTTTCAAAAACAAAGTCTCTACATGAAGGGATATCAAAAGACAGAGTAGAATAGACGACATGTGCTTCTCATATTCTCCATATTAGTACTTCATTCAGACAACATAGCTCTATTTCGTCGAAAGTTCTAGAAGATTCAGCATATGGCAGCATTTTTATATTTAGTTTATAGAAGGTAAATGTAAAGGAAAGACGCTGCAGGAGACACTGTACGGAGAGAACTGTCTAAAGGAGATAGAAGCCAACCGTTGTATTACACTGCTTCTCATAATGAAGAGTAGTGAGATTCAATTCCAATCTCACGGTGATAAAATAAGCCCTAGGAAGTTCTAAAGATTATTTAAGAAGCATTAATTTATTAAAGCTCATGTCATTGTCTTCCTGCTCTAGCGCATGACAATAATCCGATCTATAAAGCCATACTTTGCTCTATAAAAACATTTTCACTTTGATAGAATTCTTACAGCCTTTCTGTCGTCGTTTTAAAGTGTCTTTTACATATACCAGCATGGTGATCACAATTTTAAAAAAAGTGCATTAATATAATGAATAACATTGGAAAAAAATGTTCAGTAAATATTTTACATCTCAGAAATACAGGATTTTTTTTATAAAGGTATTCAATCAGACAAATGCCCTTTTCATATTATAAATATAATCCGAATGTCTGGATTAGGCACATATTTAATCTTTACCTATTTTTTTTATAAGATGTCTATAGATAATTATGACCCATCATACTTTACTATAAGTAGGAGACGAATTTCTATAGCACACTGGATTTAGAGGCATTGACATAACAGACCCGCTGTGGAATATAAATCTAGTTCTGTGTGAGTGATTGAGTGTGGTTGTCTTCTTAGTGCAGCCTTGTCAACCATCACAGTATCTGTCAATACAAATACCAATAGCATTACAGCCCAAAGCCAGAAGACACTTTATATTGTATCAGACATAGTGCGGCTGAAGGTACAAGTGTATTGAACTGTCCCTACCTATCTATATGGGATCCCATACTGACAAGGCTCATTTATCAACTGTATTCAACTTGTGTCGATGAGGCTGGATGCTTCAATTGCACCACACATCATTTGTAATATCAATGTGGATGTATAAATAATGAACCATTCATTTAGCAATCTTTTTTTTTTCTACGGGCAAATTGATAGTTCTGGCCACTCTATTTGCTATTAATTTTAGTTATTGGAGTTGGAGAAGACAAGCCAAGACAGGTCATCCCTCATTTATCAAAACTGCAAAACCAACGTGTCAAATTGAGCTGTGGAGTAGGCCACCAAAAAGGCAGCCTTTTCAGGGTAAGAAAAACTCTAAGAAACTTCAATGGTTTAATCAACGGGTGCCAAATCACAGCCAAATTACGCTCCCACATCCTAGTCCCAAAAGGCAGACCAGATGCAATCCCTCTTTTATTTAAACAGATTGCTCCATGTTTTTATATCTACCAGCCCTTTGGGCACCTAAGGTCCATCCCACTATGGCCGTTAAAGTCAGTGTGCATATAAAGGGTATGTGATCTACAAGCTATAGAAAAGGCTACTATTGTTAGGTTAATTGCATAATTAGCGGCCTTATTGCTGACCCCCCTATGCTGCCATGCACCGTGGGTCGGCCACAAGTCCACGGTGCTTACTCACTAATCGGATACTCTTATGTTTTCCGCTAAGCTAACGTTATTCGCGCTAGGCAGGAGATTTATCATAGCTGCCAAACACCTTTCTGAGTAATGCTCGCCCGTTAGGAGGCTTTTGTCGAGAGTCATTCCGACCTCTGCCAATTATCCACACTGCAGGCACGGACAGGCCGCCGGTCAGCCCGGCCGACTAGGGGTGAGAGGTGACCATAACACACAGCAGGGTGGGGCCTTAACACTGGAGGAGGCTAAACCAACTCCCCCCCCCCCACCACCACCAGTACCACCCACCCACCACTCAATACACAATGGAAGAAGAAAAAAAGCTCCCATTATGAGAGGGACGCCTATTCAGACATGTATACCACTCAGTACCACCTTGCATTATACTTTAAGGATCAATGCCCCAACCCCCAATGTACATGCACCTAGGTGGGTCTTAATGGTCTGCACATTCGTCCACGTCTTTACGTTTATGTTGTAGGACATAACAAAGGCACAGTTGGTTGTTACCTTGCTGCCTTTCGCTATTATTTAGGGAGTGGTCATTATTTATAAACAAGGGGTGGTGGGTTTAAGGGGGCGTAAATACTTTTGACCCCTCCTGAGGGGGGCGTAAAAAATCTTTTGACCCCTCTTGGGGGGGAGTGTAAAAAAGGCTTCTTACTAGCCACTGTAGATCAAAGAGGGGCGCGAAAATTGTCCGCACCTCCTGCACGGGGGCACAACAAGTTTTCACTTCTGTTGAGGGGTGGGGGGGGGGTGTAAAACATGTTCGTGAGTCCAACTCACCACCCAACCTGTTGATAAATAAAGACCACTCTCTTAAACCTCCACTGTCTCGTTCAATTTTACTTGTCTGTTAGAGAAAACCCATGTCTGTAATGAAATCAATGTCACCCAGCAAAGCCATGTACATGTATAACAGATATGCGAAATCAGAGAGTGATACAGAGAAAAAGAAACCTCCCTCAATTGTCTATAATTATGCAATGTATATCTCCCCTGCTGTTTTGTACACACTTGTACACATCCCATATGGGTCCTTTTCTTGCCTACATGCTAATCAGGAGTATGTGCAGTTTACATGAACTACACACCTTAACATAATCACATCGTTTCAAAGATATGTCAAGGCTTATCCTCACCTATACTGTACCTGTCGCACCTGTCAATCCTTTTGTCATACCTTTTCCCCAATACCGACATAACCCGAGAGCTTTCTGTGCTGGGATTGCCAGGCATCACAAATTGTACTCATCACTTCAGCATGTCCCATCTCCACCTACTTCTACGTGCCCAAAACATATCTTGTCTGAGAGTGCCGAAGAGCTTCTGTGTATTTCCCATATTCGCAAGCAGCTTACTTTTGGCTATGTGAAGTTCTCCCTATAGACTCTTACTGCAAAGAGAATCTGACAACCGTGTGTTGGGCCTACATATACCTTTCTATATTGCTGGAAGGTATTGCCAGGAAGGCAAGAAGGAAGCTTTAGAACATTTTTATATGTTTACAATAGTTATATGTTTACAATAACACTTCAGCAATCGAGTTCCCTGGCCTCTACATTGATGTTCGACAACTACATTTCATTTGCACAATCCATAATTTCCCACCTGAATTCCAGTGCAACGTAAACTGATAGGGTTTCCAATGATTTAATCAGGATCAATACAGTATATAAGAATAACCTCTAATGAAAATCAACTTAACAATTTCCTTTGATGTATTCTTTAAGTAAATTCCATGACTATTATGTCCTACACACGTGCCATGTGGGAGATAATAAATACATACATAGCTGATGGGAAAATTATGTCGACTACCACACATTATGTTACGTCCTTACAAGGTGAAATGTTTACAAATCAGTATTTCCTGGTCTCGGTAACATCCTAACTGACTGGAGAAGCTGAAAGTGCCTCTCACAAGGGCCACAATGGACCATGTCCTTGGGGTGAAAGTCTGCTACTGCCTGCATGTAATTAGATTATTACCAGCTATGGCCTGTTTTGATTTCTCGCCAGGCTTAATAATAATGGGATTTGTTTTCTTTTCCTTTCGGTTCAAATTAACACAGACGCGTGGATGTTTAATTAAGGTGAACACTGAGGGGAGGAATCCCTTTTTACCGCATCTATAACACGGTTGGCTATTTATACTGCTGTCAGTCTAATAACAGTCCGTCTCTCTGGTTCCAAAATGAATCCACATCACAAAACAACCATTCACTCTCCCTATTTCTGGACCATGGCCATGATATGAGTTGGCATTTACAGCCTCGCCGCGCTATACTTATCAGATGTTGAGCGCCTTGCATTCATTAAATATTTTGTGAAGGCATTCCTCGACTAATCATTAAAATTTAATGAAATCTGAAGCTGTAGAAAGCATATTATGCTATTTCTTAAAACTGTGGGATGGTCTCTATACCAAAGTTCGACCCTATACTCAAACCCTTATCTAAGTCAAGCCTTAGAGATATCGTTATGCCATCACATGGTGGGGAGACCCTTGGGCTATCTGGTATTGATTGCCAGAGGCCAATGAGTACACTCAATACAGCTATATCAGTGGATATTATCTGCTGTAGGATCGCACATTGTCCTTGTAGTTCTTAACTGCACAGACTGTCAATCACAGCTGCTTGTGTTTCTTGACTGTTAAAAAGTTTCTATATCTCCCCTAAGATCGACCAAAATCCTTCTGAAGCCAATATGTAGGCGATTTGGACATCATAATAAATTTGAAGTGATGCTTTCGATTGGACCAATAATATGATTGAAATGCAACTGCTAAAGAAGCATATTCTTATTGGCAGTTTCAGCTGCTGTCAATGATTGACAGTTTCAGCTGTCAATGATATTTTGTCTTATGATCAGTGATAGTGTGATCTGTGATTAAGAAATTAGTTTTCAGCCAATGTCACTTCCACCTGCGACTTTCTGGTACTGTATTGTCAATTAACACGAGAGAAAACTAACAATGCTGACGCTTTGGATGAAGAACTATAATTAATGGGATAAACTGTCATCACCAGCAGGTTGAGCTCTCAACAACTTCTTTAAGGGTACCAACAGTATATGTGACAAAACCTGAAAAAAACGAACATTACAGGGATTTAGTGCTATTTATTACCAATAGGGGCAAAAACCAGTGCTGTATATGGTAACCATTTCTGTACATGGTATAACCTCACACATTGTCAAGGAACTTTCTCTCACTTACCCTTGACAGATATTGATGATCCATATATCAATATAATGCCTGGACCTCCTCATTTCAATGACAACAAGTATAATCTAATTGGTTCGTTTGATATATATATCTTGGTCAATTGCTTACTCAAATGAGATAGACATACCTGAAATAGGGATATCAGTATTTTTGTCAACCTGTAAAGATAATATCCATGTTGGGCATGATGCCATGCTTACTTGTCTTATAAAGGTGTCCTTTGCCCATTATTCAGGGTATGTGATTGCCTAAATATGTGGGAAGACCTGTAGAAAGTATTTTGATAGGTTACAGTAAATATACCTTCTCGTTCTTTCTGGCTGTGCTACCTAGAGGCTGTTAACAGCACTAAATCCCCATAATGTTAGGTTTTCCCACGTTATGTCACATATGTGTATGCCAAGAGCAAAACAGAACAGTTGTATATCGACTAGCGTACCCTAGTACATGACTTTTGCATAGCGGGGCACACATTACCCACTGTATTGCTGGCCTACACCGAAAGAGATAATGTGCCCTGCTCCAGATATGCCACTATGTGATGGGCTATTTGATGGTTTTGTAATAATCGACTCTACTGAGTAATTTTGGACAATTATGTCTTTTTTCTGTAGCAAGGTCAGTCTGGCAATGCATAGGGTGGAAATTACTTATTAGGGCATGCTTTTGTTACTATAACTCTATATGTTAGAAACAAAAGTATGCCCTTTGGTAGTTGGGGTCGCCGCCATTCACCTCAGTGTTAAATCCTGAATATGTAACATTCTATATCCGTCTCCATCGACCTTTTCTCATTAATATATTGCCTAATCACTGCAATGCTGAATACTAGAGAGATAACCAGTTTCTATTCTACTTTTATTTTTCATAAAGAGTGCAGAAAAAGCAGTTTAGGGGTTGTTGAAAAGAGGGTTTCACAAGGACATTATTGGTCTTTGTAGCAGACAGACTGGCACCTCCAAACATGCCAGCCAATCAGATGTGCGGTCAACTGTGACAGACATCCTAGAACAACCTGTTGATGACATTTACACTTGTAGACATGCCCTCAGTCTTAGTGAACAATGAACCCACAATTAGGCTGAATGTGACACACCTGTTGATGGTATCAATTCAGCCTGCAAATAGCACAGTATAGTATTCATCAAAGACCTATCCAAAACTGCTATGCTGAGCAACTGTGACCTAGTGGCTAGGCTGGTATGTGGTGGGTTTTTTATGAATTTTCTGGCCTTTTAGATAGGAACCTCACCCACGCAACTATCACCCGGGCTGGGGTTGAGCCTTATTCATAGGGTTTTGCAAAATATGCATTCTGGGCCAGGTGCACCTTATAGGAAATCAGGTTGGGGTGTGCCTTATACTTAGGTCTCCTGATACACTGAGTACTACAGTAGCTCACAAATACCACCTGGAAGAGGAATTCAATCACCCTCTTGGAAATTTCTTTAAAAATCAGCACCATGCCTATATTTGTCAGCAATAAGTCAAAATATGTCAGTATTTACACATTCTATAACATTAAAGCACAAAAGCATGCCCTATTAGTATACAAGATGTTACTAAACCTAAGCTATAGATATAAATTGCTCTATTTTTACCTCCCTCCATTGACCCTCTCTGTGGACAGTGCGGGGTATATGCATCATGCAGGCCTACATATGCATCACAAGGACGTCATCTCATGACAGCGGATACACCCTTACACTATTTTAGGTTTAATCGATTAATTCTATCAAAGTTAACCGAAATTCACACAACTCCTTCCATGTTTTCAGCTGTTCCACGCCACTGGGTCGTTGCCAATGCCAATGAGTATTACAATCGGGAAAAGGTATTGCAAACATAAACATTATGTAACTTTAGAATTGTTCTTGACTTGAAGTAAAATCATTCCTAGAATAGGCACTGGGACAAATAGCCCTATAATGATATATCTTATGAAATTTGAGTATCATCATCTTGGAACACAAAGGGCTATGAGTATGAGTAGGTGGGTGCAATTTCCAAGCACTGCTCAGCGCCTCTCATCCTTATAAATGTTATTCCAAAATGGGAATGAACATTACATGTCTGAAATAAACGTTTATCATAGGCTAATCCTCTATCTGAACAAGGTCTTCATAGTAAGCCTTAAAGCAACCTGGTTACATTGTCCAAGAGGAACTACAGCTATTCCACCAAGAAAAAAAAAGAAGATTAAATCTACGACCAGGGAAACAGGTAAATCTACAGTCTAGAGAATTCTAATGAACAATACGTCACGTAGTGGTGATACATCATTGTGAGCGTGTCACGTGTTTAGCCGCCGGTCCACTACCACCCACTACCTCCTTCAAGGAAGGTAGGCCCTGATAGGCCAACGAAATAGTAGGGTGTGGTTCAGGCACACTGCCCTGGGTTAAATTATTATATGAGGATTATAATCCCAAACTTGGTATAGTTTCATCTGTTTTTTAAGGTGTATAGTTAGACATATTCTGACTCGGGGCCGCAAAACCCTTTATAAACCTATTCGGACCATATTAAAGGAATCTTTCAAGTTTAGAAAACTGTTAGAGCTACAGAGAGTCTATTCTGTGAAATATTCAGAGGGCTTAGCTATATAGCTCAGGGCATTCATGATCAGGGCCATATTGAAGGCTTATCAGGCTAAAGGGACCTGTTTTTCTTTTGGCCTTAAAACCTCGGGATCAATACCTCTTGCGTTGTTATTTTAGAAGGCTCCCTACCGCTATCTGTCATCTATTGGACATGGGGACAGGCACTAATTAGGTATAGGGTCCTCTTAACGCCACGTCTGGTTTAACTCATTGCATATAAACGACGTGACTAGTCGTGATTAGCATTATTCACACGAAGTAATTCTAGAATGGATCAAAATTCATAGGCACCTGAGCTTATCGTGGCTGCGTTATCCTGAAGCTGTGGATTTATATCAGTCTTACCTAGAATCGATATCAGATTATTCTGTATTTGATCTCAGGAAAGCTAGGGCCGTTTATTAAGACCTATCGTCGGACCAGTATCAAACTGGTTAGAAATGATGTGACCAATATTGCCCGCCAATAATTTTAAATCTTAGTCTATGGGATTAACTTACTATTAACGTTTATACATGCATACCCGGAGCTCGGGGCTTGGGAATACCTGCTATGGACCCATTTATTAATTGATCTTCAGTGCCTGGAATTACAGTATGTTTCTTGAACATAAAACATTGAGAAAGAATTATATCAGCGTTGCATTGAACACAAATCTGTGAGGATGAGAGTGAATGGAGAAGGTAGCAAAGAAAATAATCCTCTTTCGCATTTTCATGTATTTCTATTTTTTACAGAAATTGGGTGATCTTCAAATACAGTCACTGACTCATTGGATTAAATTTCGGGTGTTCAGGCGTTGACTTCTCGCACTGGGCGCTGGGACTGGGTCTCCAACCTGCCACTCCCTTCATGCCAGCTCCCAACCCTTTCATACATCTTTTGCTTTGCTCATTTCAACTTTCCATCCCAGAATCCTTCCATGTCTTTTTGTCCTTCCTTCCAGAGCTTTTCATTCATCATCGTGTCCTCTGTTCCCTTCTTCCGTCCACCCCTAATCAGACTGATCTCACTGTCTGCCTTTCAGCATGGCTCCTAATTGCCTGCACCGTTCTCTTTTACCACCCCATCCTTCTACTCCCACATCAGCACATGCAGGAGAACACTGTTTGTCAACAATAATTGAATCTCATTCTTTGCCCAGAGCACGGTTATCAGCTATTTGTGGTATTGTAAGGGACGGAACAAGAGAGGCTGTGTGTATAGGGGGAAAGGGGAGGGGGGGTCTAGCTGTAAGCTTTATGCAGCAACGATTCAATTGAGATAACACAGGCCCTGTCAAGCCTTGGCTATGCAGCCAATGACATGTGGAAAGTCCTCCGCCTCTCAACCTATCATCCATGGTACCTTCAATCACACAGCCTTTTCAGTTCCTCATCACCACCCTCAAACCTACTCTGTCACTACTACTCACCACTCACACTATACTTCCAGCCATATTTCCATTTCAACCCCATATGGATGTCATTCAATACAGCTATCTTCCCCCAAGGGTGGTTGGTCTGGAGTGGCATTGGGAGTGGGTACATAGGGGCAGGTGAGCTATTCAGAGCTGCTCAGCATGGCATGAGCAGCTCACGCAAGCCTGACAGCACATGGTGGCATGTCAGGGCCCTATTTAGGGCCGAAAGGCGGTTGACTGTTGCCCTTTGTCCCAGCTTCTTTCTACTGCAGATGAAGAAATCTACTTGAAGGCAAATCAGGCGAGGAATTTAAACTAAGCCATTCAATAAATGAAAACGCGTCGAAACTAAAAGGTAGTATTTACCCACACGCTGATTATGTTATGTGAATCGTGATATACCTTATGATAGTAATTTGTCGTTTTCAATTTAAACGATTTATGGGTCAATCCTGTCACATAACGGTTTCATTTTATTTGCTATGTAGAAGCTATATTGACAGCGAAAAATCTTTCAACAACAACAAATCACGAATACTAAGTTAGGTACTTTCAATCCATCAGAATGTCAGGCGTTTATCATTCTTTACTCTTCCTCATGTCTCTCCTATACCATGCCATAGCTATTGATATGCATGGGTGTAATCAGAGGACATTCAGTGTTGCACAACAGACAATTTGCATTCAGGGTTAGAAATCAGAGAGGAAGGAAAACATCCTAATTTTATGTTAATTCTGACTCTGGTATCTGTTATTTTGAATTTGTAGACTGATGTTATATGTATATTAAAGGCTAACTGTATATATAAAGGATGAGGCATGGTTATATGATCAACACTGGAAAGAGACCTGTGATATGAACTAGTGTGTGCATGTCAATGTATACATGTGTTTTCTTATGTTTATTACTCTTTTATCCATAAGGGATAAAACAGTAATAAACATGTCAGTTCGGGAAGGACTGTCTGTGTGTGTAACCTTTTCTTTCTTTTATTCTTTTTCTTGTAAGAACACCTGTTTGTGGATGAGGACACAGATGCTGGGGACATCTGTGCATGGTTGTTTCTTTATGGTGGCTCTACTGGCTATAGGGAGAAACTCAGTGTAGGGCCTGTTTTGGCGTTATCTGGCTGGAGCTGCTCGTGCCAGCAGAGATTAACACCCTCCCCCACCCGAGCAGCTCGGTGTCTGCCTGTCCCCTCCCAGCCAGGGCTATTGATCAATTAATGAACGCTGCGCCTTCAAAGCCGCCAGCAACTCGTGTCCGAAAGGGCCTAAAAGGGTTCCCTTCTGTGAACAGCTCGTTGCGTGTAGATGGGCGGAGACTGGAGCAGCTCACCGTGAGTGAGCTTTTTGGTGAGCATGTGGCGCTGGTGTCCATGAGCTCCCAACGCCACCCATGGCCAGACTGGCGTGCAGGGCGCCGCACCGCGTCTGAGGTCAACGAGCTGACAAAATGGAAGAGCTTCTCAGAATAAGCTCGGGGCAGAATGTACTCCATTAACGGAGGATACAACAACATTATCTAGCCATAATAGACCTTAACCCGAATCTGTAATTGAACTAGTGCCTTGGGAACGTGCCCCCCCCCCTCTTGGTAGCGAAATATGGCATTGCTGGTGCAATCTCCAGAAGGTGTGGAGATTCTTTTTGCAGCCAATGTTTCAGGCGATGAGTGGATGGGTAATGTGTGTTCCAGCTCCATTTTGAGTCCCAGCTCACGGCCACCATGCTTTGATTAGACTACAAATAGGATAAGAATCAGGGTGCTGTCCAAATAAACCCTCTTTCCTCGTACTCCCCATGCAGCTTTTATTGCAGCCGCCCCGAACTCTTCAGTAACCGTTCTTCTGGTGACTGCTCGCGTCAGCCACAGTCCACTTCCATAATAATCTACGAGCAGTGGCGTGTCTAGTCTCCTCCAATCCTGGGTGCACTACTACCCCAAAGAGGGCAACGTAAGAGGGTAGTGGGGCAGTAAATAGATATCACCCCCATCGTTATGCACAGCATGTCCGGCCGGACAGGGTGGGACAAAAGAAACATGTCTACCCAGGGCATCAATAAGAGAGGGACAGACAGGCAGTAGTCTCCACCCGTTTACATTGCCAACTGGGCCTCCACGTAGATTACTACTGGAGTGACCCTGCTCCGCCCCCTGTCTCTGCACCCTGTGCCCCGGCTCCCACACATCTCTTCCAACCCACGACTCTATAATATTATAGGCCTAGAGGGGCAGTGTGGTCACTGCCAGCCTTTCCAGCCCAATGAACGGTCTGCTTGTTGATGCGGCAGGGACCCATATATTTTGGTCTTCGCAAGTTTGAGGTGTTTAGGTGAGTGTATGCGTGCGATGAACCTTGCCCTTGTGGTATTGAAATAAATGAAACACTTACTTGACGTATGGAAAAGTTGGTCAGGGGATGGCTCTTCACCCACTATTCAAAAAGTGCAGGTTATGGAATCAGTACGTGTATATGCAGGAAGGAAATGCCCACAAAAGAAGGACTTTCCTTTATACAAATAACTCAACCCCCTACCAATCACTGTGGGTGTGTGGATGGTGGGTCCCCCATGTCACATGTCGATTTTAAGAAATGTTTATTGCCATGTTGCTTATATACATCGAGTATAGCCAGATCGCTGCATTTCTAGCCCGTTTTCTGACTTGCCCCTGGTCTTCAACCCTTGATTATTTATATTTGTAGCATTGGTTCTAAAGTCTATGAAAAGTAGTGGAAGCATTCCTAGTAGTGGACCCTTAATCCTTTCAAATCAAAGAGCACTTTGCAAGTCCAGGCTGCCTTCTGATGTTGTCACAGCTTTCCGTCATCCTTAACCCAGGCAGGGTTTTTACATATATGTTCTATAGCTATACATAGGTCATCATGATGTACTAAACACTCTGTGGCCCTTAAGGATTAATAGACGTCACCTGACCACTTTCCATTAATCCCATAAGGGCCACCTACATATATGTACATATAATTATGCATAGGCATTATCACTCTGTGGTACTTTAGGTTTAATAGGCGTTCTCTTGGGGTATGTCACGTTACCACTGACTATTAACCCCTTGAGGGCCACCTACAAAAATGTACATATAACTATACATAGACTTTATTACCACAAGGCCGTCATGATGCACCAAAACTCTCTGTGGCCCTTGAGGATTAATAGACGCCTCCCTGGGGTATGTCACGTTACCACTGACCATTAACCCTTTGAGGAATACATGTATGCATGTACATACAACTAAACATAGGCCTTTTGCCATTAGGTCGTCATGATGCACCAAAACACTCTGTAGCCCTTGAGGATTAATGGGTTGATTTTGTTTTGATTTTAAGTACCAACTGTAAAACTACAGCCCCCTTCTGTCGCTATTTGACAGAAACTCAAAAAGTCCCTTAATATTAAGTTAGTAAAGTACCAACTGTGAAACTACAGCCTCATTCCTGGGTTCCTTGACAGACCCTTGGAAAGCATTTTTAAAGTTAAGTACCAACTGCGAAGCCCATGTCATATGTCGATTTTAAGAAATGGCCATGCCACCATGTCAAATTTGGTGGTCCACACCCATACTGGTGAAAAGCATAGAAGAACACATATAGTTTTGTCAATCTAATAATTCGCCCAGCTTGATTCTCATGATGATCACACTATACTTCTCAATGTAACTTTGAGTGAGTGAGTGAGTAATAGGTGTTTAACGCCATTTCGACAGCTAAGGTCATATTCATGGCGAGAACGATATTACACAAGTTCACAGAGGAATGTGCCGGTGCCCGCGCATATGTGCACCACACACATCCAAGGGGATAGGAAAGAGGAGAAATAGACCCTTTTAAGTGGGCTAGGGAAGCCCGAGTAACTTTGAAGTCATCATTGTAACTGATATCCTTCTGAGCAGGCCAGTACCTGGGCCTGAGGTCCATTTCCCCCAGATTGAAACCACTTCCCTGGCACACTTTCATTTTCTGGCGAGTCACATTCCCAGGACGTAATGCCACCTGACACCAGTTTACTATGATGTCATGCCGGGTACGTCGAATCTGCCAGTGTCAGCCCTTGTATTTGGACGACCCCTGAGACCCCACACAACATCGATACCTGGCCATTACTTGGGGTCGTCCCCTGTTAGGCAGTGCACACATTAAGCGTCATGGGCGGCGCACTGTGGCCTCGCGCTATCAGGTGCCCCCAGCCCCGGTGGCCTGCCGCCAGGGGTCAGGCCAAGCCTACCTGCTACTGGTGTCACACCATCACCCTCAGCTACCCCACCGCTCCAATGCCGGCAGCAGCCTCATCCTCCAGGGCGGCACGCGATTTGAAATAGAAACCAAACTTCAATGGCGACCGGCAGCGAGAGCCAGCAGTTTTTTTTCTGTTGATGAGCACGAGATGGGAAAATAAAGAGGACATGTCGTGTTTCCCTTGTGAGAGAGCTGTTCTGTTTGTCCGACCTTCTGCCTATTTCCCTGCCTGGCCCTGCCCTTCGTTCTATCGCCTTCATCCTGCCTATTCCTCTCTGCATTCTATCACTAATGACTTGTTAGTCTCTCTTGTTTTGGATAGAGTAGGTTTCCTTTCAGTTTTGTTCGTCCTTTTTTAAATTGTAAACCTTCAGGTTGACTGAAGTTCACCTGACCTATCCCTTTTTATGTAGCGTTTCATCAATGTTATGAGACAGCACAAGTAGGTCTATGGTTTAATTGAACCATAGACCCACTCCCCGCTGCGCGGGTTGTGGAATATTGAACCATAGACCCACGTCTTTCCAAACACTTTTCGGGTAGAATCCAAGCATGCCAGCTCCTGTACTTCTAATGCCAGCAAATATACGATCTCTAGTTGGTGTTCGCCTACATTTTGTCTCCATTTTCTTCAAAATAAATAAGAATCCAATGATTTTACACAGCGATCCAACACACACGGCCATTTCGTCTTATTGATGAAGCGGGTAGGTGCCCGGATGTACCTGACCTACTTTCGGCTGAAGAACTTGGTCAGCAAGCCGCATTGGTGGGTGCCGAGACATATCGCTATGGAAAATCATTGGATTCTTATTCATTTTGAAGAAAATGGAGAAATTAGGCATGGCATGTTCATCTAGGATATGTAAGGATGTTTCCCTGTTAATAACTCCACCTTCCACCATTGGATTCTATGCTAACGAGGTGTGTAAACATCAGGTATGTCGGAAAACTTTTTCAAATCCTCCATGTACATTGGTTTCTAGCACAGGTCGGCTTGGTATAGTGGACAGCCACAGCGGCCGGGGATCGATTCCCCATAGAACCCTGAACGGTTTTAATTGGAAATGTATGAAGAGGTTGACTTTGTATACTCCTCCAATTTATTAACATGTCCAGGTTCAAACTAGCGCCTTCTTGAAGATGAACAAAAGGTCTCAGAGTGTGGTTATGGCTGGATAACGAGTGAGTGAGTGAGTAATAGATGTTTAACGCCATTTCGACAGCTAAGGTCATATTCTTGCCGAGAACGACATTACACAATTTCACAGAGGAATGTGTCAGCGCCCACGCATATGTGCACCACACACATCCTGAGGGGATAGGAAAGATGAGAAGTAGACCCTTTTAAGTGGGCTAGGGAAGCCCGGCTGGATAACGAACCATTGGTTATAAGAAAAAAGCACTGTCAACACGTAGTGTTAGGAAGAGATAGTGCGAGGTCGGGTGGGGACATCTAGGGGCAGGTACCTACTGGTACCAGATGTATCATAGGTCTGCCTCCCTAAGAGCAAGTTTTCCCTAGACCGACTATTCCTTTCTGCTCTCTTAACACCCACCCATTATGTCCCACCTGTCTCTTTGCTCGTTGACCGAAGCCCCCATTATTCTAGACACCAAACCTCCTGCCCCTAGATGTCCCCACCCCACCTCGCACTATCTCTTCCTAACACTACGTGTCTGAGTGTTCCCATCCCTTGGTTCGCCTGTCTGTCACCACTCTTCGCCCCTCGACCTTCTCCGTCTCTGATTAGTCTCGGTCGACCAGGGCCCGGATTCCAGGTATAACGACTTCAAAAGCAGCTGGCTGCTACATTAGTAGGCGGAGGCAATGTGCTATCATTACCCACCGACAAGGTGTTTTCTCCGGCCGTGGCCGCCATCAAAGGCCGCGCTGGCTCCTCCAGGGTGAGTGAAGCTCATGTGTTACTTGAGGAGATGGGAGCCCGGGCGTGCCAGTCGCACGTCCTCTACAGTGGCTCGTTCAGAAGCCACCGTGGAAGCCGCCATGGAAGCCAATGCCTATTTCCTCCTTTTGTCCCCAATGCACATTGCCCATCCCGCAGAACTGACTAATCTTCTACCCAAGGTTTCTCTTTACACCATCTATCAGCATTCATTCTGATAGCTATTTTCACTACGTTGGTCACCTACGACTCATTATTCCAATACAAGCTTCTTCGTTGGTCAGCCTTCTTTACATGAATTATTGTCGGCAGTCCTCACTTTTGGCTTCATAATGCTTCTTTTGACTTCATAATGCAAGTCTTTTTCACTTCTGGCTCTTGTCTTACAAGTGTACTCATAGGCACCCATACTTTGTTACCCCGTGTGTTGTCATGTGCAATGTTTCACTTATCAGATACGAGGTGATTCAGGAGTTCTACAGCACACAATGGGTGGGAATTTACATCCATTATATCTCCCTAATGTAATTCGGCCGGGAGGTAGGTAGAGGGAGCTAAGGAAACTAGGAGGGTAAGACCCAGAGGACACAATTCTATGCTAGTAAAACTCCATAGAGCCTGAGGCGGGAGAGAAGCACCGTCCTCGGTTGGACGAAGGGCCATGAAATGCTGACTACGTTATGACCTGATTTATAAAGACGCTGACGAGCCAGGGCCGCCCTGGGCATTGGCCCCTCTCTACACATCCTCTTCCCTCCTCCAGGTGGGGCTGAGTAAATCTCAATGACGGAGTCCGCCATGATACTTGAGACTGATTTATTCGCGACCTAAAGCCGACGGGCAGCTGGACGGGCTGGCTATAGCCAATTTATACCACATCAGGAGCCCTGTTGAAGCAGTGAACGCCATGGCTAAAATGATTAAGTGCTCCTTCCTGCCCTGGAATGGATAGAGTGGTAGGGGTGGGACATGTTGGGTGTAAAAGAAGAGAGGAGTTTTGTACACCAACCTAGCACTGACACCTGTTCATGACTGGAGGTGAGGAATGGCATGTGGGTGTGAGAGTTGTAACCCTTATCCATGGTCATAACCCTACTTGCCAGAAGCACTTATAACCAGGCTTGCGCTTTCTAACCCTTTCTAGCATGAAAATAACTTAGCCAGAAGGGATCTCGATGCCTCAAGTGGTACACACCCAGTCATGAGAAAACATTTTAGTCTTTGCCTAAAGTGATATCCAAAATACTGATGTTACTCATAAACTGAAGAGGTCAGCATGGAAAGAATAACAACAGTATCCAGGCAATTTTGTTTGGCTGTGCAGTACCGACTAGCGACCAATTTCCCAAAGGCTTGCACTCACTCACAATTCCAATGTATGTGGCTGAAAGGCATTTGTTATGTCCTGCCCTTAATTACTCCCATGCAGTGTAATTCTTTCCTAAATGAAAGAATAACTCTCCTGTTGATAACATGGCTGAATCAGGCTGCAATGCCCTGTGGGTAATCAGGTCAAGGTGTTCCAGGGAGCATTGAGTTCACAGTGATGTTCAGTCATACATATAAATCATAAAAAAAGCAACTTTCCTCACTGCAACCAAGGGTTTCAAGAATACTCTCAGGTGACTTCAAGAAGGTAATACAGGAAGTTGACAGAAAGGCCATCTTACCACAAATGGAGTCATGTCCATGTATCTAGTTGTTCAGTTCAATTGTGAAATGTTGAATATTTGGTACAGAAATTTGGACTTTTCTCTCACGACAGCAATTATTGGGACAAGGAAAATAGGTGAGAACAATTTATTCTGTGTGTCAGCTTTTTGGTATGGGTTGCTGTGCGTCTGCTTAATGCAATATGCACAGACTAAACTGTGTCTAGAGGAAGCAGGGACCAATGTCATGCATATGTCAAGTGATGTATCATTTTCAATCTCAATCTAGAATAATAGCTGAATTTTGGTGCATTCATTCATTCATCACCAAATCATGATCTACAAACGATGTCAATGAAGAAAATAGGGGTTTTATGTTTAGGGCTGTGGTAATACAGAACCTTGAATCAGTTTATTAGCGGACTGTGCTGTACATGCCTTTTTCTCACGTTCCCTCCCGTAAGTGCCTGTTGTCCCCTTTCACAGGGTCTCCACCCCTGGGAGCCCGCACCCATCAGACCTGGTGGTTGTGGTAGCAGACTGGCTCTCCTTGCTTTCTCACGCCTCAGTCCCAACAGAGAATCAATACTGCCAACCCTCACCCACCACATCCTCCCCCTCCCACCCACTATCCCACCCATTCACCCCCAACCCCAACATGTGTGCGCTTGGCCGTAAACGTCCGCGACCGCATCCTGCCTGCCCGTCCGCTGGGGGCTTGGTTCCTGAATACCAATATCCTGTGAGGCTACAACGTTTAAGCCCCCATTTTAGATGCCTGCCGCTGGCATGCAAACGTAAACAGAAGAGAGAGGGGTACTGGGTGGGAGGATTTCATCACTGCACTGCCAAGATGACTACTAGCTGAGGGAGACATGAGGTCCTGTGGGACGCTCCCTTTTCATAACTGTGAAACTAGCCTAGTGGCCTAGTCTATAGAGATAGAGCATGAGGAGAAGTGGTGTGCAAAGGATAACGATTCCCTAACCCCAAGATGTCATTTAAGTAGAACCATATGGTCCAATATAACCTTCATATAGGCACTCAGTCTGGCCCAAGTTTTGTTAGAGAATTCGGTGGAAGAGAGTACATGTATACGTCTATCAACATGTGCAAATTTGAGTCTGTGCCAAGTATTACAGTAGAGAATTTGGCAGGAAAGGGTACAATACGTGTATTAACATGTTTTAGAGTCAACGGGCACTCTACCCATACTCGATATGGAATGATAGGTTAAACAAATAAAAACAGAGCCTACTAACTGACATTCATACCAAGACACACATGAGAAGCAACATGGCAAGTCATGGAATGTTGGGCTATTATCAGTGGGCAGTATGGAAGGCGACAACTCTACCCGCTACCCCAGCCCGCAACAGTATACCTACTACAAACAGACGATTTCATATACTACTAGCCAATCTGCCCTCGGCTGGTAACACTACCGCTACCACTAACATCAGCACCATGGCTATAGGACTATGTATGGAGGCCTTGTGGAGCACCCATTTTGAATTTCACTGGTTGAGGTAAAACTCACTGATAACACATACCATGATGGGTACCTTGTCCCTGGTTAACACCCACTTCCAGGGACATACTGGTCCCATCTTTTCAGTTCTTATCAGTGTGTGTCGCTGGAACCAGCTCCAGACCAGCTAGTGGCCAATAGCCACAGGGTGAGCTGGAGGTGATGTGTCCGTATTAAAGCTCCTTATCTGCCTACAAATAGCCCTGGATTGCTTGGTTTATGGAGCCACTGAGACGAAGCAGAGAATAATTTCTTGCTCCAAAGGGTAATTGCTGTGGTTAGCAGGCAACTTTAGAGGGTGAGAGGAGATATAGGCTGGCGCCTGGTCGCTCGGCGAGGTGTGACTAACATCTAAATCACAGCCACCGATTGGTAGAAACCCTACCAAGGCCTGTAAATCAGGGGGTCATTCATAAAGGGCATCCCCAAGGTCTAAATGCTAGCGGCACCTGTGGGCTTTCTGGCCTCTTTATCAGTGTGGGTTAGAGTCTCCTCTTATTTACCTGGGGGAAGGGTTTAAAAGGCTTCAGCTCATGGAGACTGAGTGTACGACTAACCTGGGTAATACCCTTATACCCCCTCCAGGACATTCATCATTATGGTCTCTACAGAGCTGGTACATAATGGCCTGCTTCCCAATAATGGTCTTGCTTCACAGAAATCTAAGTATTAAAATCTATGTGGACCAGTAATGTGGAAGTGCGATCTAAGGGAGATGGAAATAAAACCTTGATCATTAATGAATACGGCTGATGGTGGTTTTAACCTAGTTGCTTTGGCATTCCATATGCGTAGCACAATCTCGTTTCAGAATATGAACGATTTTAAGGTCAAACGTATGCCTGGAATGTCGAATTTATGCCATGATTCTTCTTCTCAGCTTATCCTTCTGTGTTTGAAACCAGATGTACGAGGAAAAGAGTGGGCAGCATTCGCCTTAATACGTCAACCCCTTTACAATATCCTTTTACTTTTCATATCAGCATACCACGCCCAATACAATTACCTTAGTGATTACATGCAATAAGATACTTATAATGCAGTAACCAATATGAAGCACATATATATCTTCAAGTATCTAGTGAGACTGTATGGACTCCCACCTGAGACTAAATTAATGGATTTATGTGAACATCTCACCGGTCACTTATATACGACCAAAAGAAGAATATAAGAACATACTGCTCGACACTAGTCTCCATAGCATTCCTGTTTACTTCCAAACACGCATCTGTCAATTGGCAGAGACACCCTACTGTAGTTTTCTTCAGTAGGGGATGGGATTCTCTTCAGGGCCGACTGAGCTCACATCGCCGACCCATAAAAAACGCAGATAGCCACGGCAGTTTTTGGGCAGATGCGCGTCCGTGCGGCGGCGGGCCATGTCAGGCTTGACTCGTGGAATCATAACAAGTGTGAGGAATGGGACAGCCCCCGTCGGCCCGCTGAACCAGTGCGTATGACAAACGGCATTAGCGTGGGGAGGAACGGTGTGACAGTGGGGTAGTAGGGGGTGCTATAGGGCCCAAGCCCATAACGGCCTGGGTAACGGATGGTTCTGGAAGAGGACGGGTCATTGCCTCTGGGAAGGGCAACCAGCTCGTCCACTGCCTCCTCCTACTCCTCCAGCAACCTCCATCCAGAACTCCCTCACCCCTTCCCTATCCTGCATTTGCATCCAATATACAGAACCATCTTATCGAGACTGTGGCTACCGAACGAAGTATAGGAGGTTCTTACAGACGAGGGGGGCCTATTCTGAAGCAACCACGTCCGGTGGCCAATTTCGCAATAGGCCATTCTAGCAGAAGCGCACGCCCTCTTTTATATATGTGTGCTTTATATAAAGCCGTGGGGATGAGCCCAAGAAAAGCCATTTTCATGCGGGACCACCAGTTCATTTATTTGCCACCCCTCCCCTTCTACTTCCACGAGCGACCTCTTAAACTATAACATCCCACGGTGGAAATATGTATGGGGTACCTTTATGTGGCATGGCCAAATGATAGACCTCCATATTTTACATGCAGTCATAAAAGTTGTTCCGTCTTATTTCTTTGCATGGGCTTTGTATAAAATCAACAGAATCTGAATTGATTTACTTTATTTATTTGAAGTAATATTTTATATGGCATGCAAAGATAAGTTGTACACAAGATGCGAAAAAGCATCTCCAAACTTCAGTTATCATAGATTTCTACATGCAGTCGGACATTTAGGACTTGGGCCCTTTCCCCTTTAAGCTGTGTAGCGAGAAGCTCAAAGACCACATCCCTCACTTGCTCAGAGAAGCTCGTCTGTAAGAACTAGCCCCAGATGTCTCATATCTTGTCATACGTTATAGGGAATTCACAGGTTTTGCCACTAAGACTTGCATAGAAGCACAACTGCCAGCTTGTATAGTCGATCTCTCCACTCACTGAGGCATTCACAGAAACCTCTGTATCTGAGAGGAATCTTTCAGAACACCCTCCCTGGCCACCTGCCTGCCTCCATGGGGTCTTTACTTTTCTGCCCGACTCTGCCTTGCGAAGTTTCTAATAAGGAGTCCTTATCTATCTTTTTTTCTGTGCTTCCCCTTTTTTCTCTCAGTTTCGCTCTGGCTTTTTCCCTCTCGCGTTTTTAAGTGTTTAATTCAGCTTTCTCTTTCTTCCTTCTTGATCCCTGGGATATATATTTCTTTGCCATTCTCTTACTCTCACCGTATTTTTTCTTTTTGTCCTTTTGCAATGAGTCCTTTTTTGCCTTACCTTCTCTCTCCTCACATCTGCCGTCACCATGTCGCAGCATCAGAACATTTTACTGTTCTTCCACTGCTCACATTCCTTTCTAGAATTCTGTCGACCAACCCACGTACAGTCTATCCTAAACTGTATAATGATTGAGGACAAGTCTGTAAGCAGTATATAAAATCACGTACGCTAGCTATTCATGATACATTATGATCACCGTTCCTTCTCCCACCCTAATATCCTGCATTTTTTTCATCTTCACTACCTGACTCTCTTGCCTCTCTTGCTTACAACGCCTATGTTGCTTTCCTTACCTCTCTGTCCACCTCCTCACAGACTGTCCTGGGTAGCAGGTGCTTCCCTGCATGACAAACAGCTAACATTGTTTCACACCCAGTAGTCCTGGCTCAAAAGGAGCAACTCGACTCATCTGTTCAACAGGCAGTAGGGCTAAACCCTCCTTTCTCTGGCCGCACGAATCGATTGTTGCTGGCCTCTGTCCGTCCGAAAAACCCTTTTCCATGTTCCTGTTGTTTGGTGGCTGCCGTGCATGCCTAATGCCCGGCAGCCAGATTGGATTGTGGCATCTGGTGACCCATCTGATTCAATATGGGTGTCCGGGGTAGGTTTGGCAAGGAGACAAGAGACAGGACAAAGGTGAGGGGATAAGTCAGTAAGTAAGTTTGGAACATTAGGTGAATTAGTTGGGACATGCATTCTAGTTCTTTGTTTAACTGAATTTATTGTTCCAGCAAGAGAATCTATAAACATTATGGAGTGGATTCATTTACCACTTCCGATTTAACAGCTATAATTCAACTTCCATCAGGGATGTTCAATGGGAACAATGTGAAACTTGGTTTGATTACAAAAATAACATAGGCCAAATAAAAAAAAGTTTGTTTCCAGTTACCCGACCGACCCTAGCAAATCAGGGCAAACAAATTGATTTCGAAGAATGTTGTCTCATTTTTTCATATTTTAAAGAAATTTTTCATCACTTTTTGTTGAATTTTCCTTTATCCTTTTTGTGTTCTTCTTCTTCCTCTCTCTCACAACTGTGATTTTCCCGTCATTATTTTACAATGAAACCAAAGAATTTGATTCATCCATTGATATGTGCCCTAACATTTCCTGCATAAATGTAAAAAAAGAATAAAAAAAAAGAATCTGACCTACCGACCCTACCTTTTCAAATCATGTAACTGGAAACACACCTTTATTTTTTTTGGCCTTATCTAAATTATGAATAATAATAAGGATTTATACTACACCGCAACTGTCCATATTCTCTTCTGATCAAAACTTAAAAAATCTAGACAGAAACCCCTTTGCATTTGTGACCTCTGATGAGACCTTTGAAATATTGTTTGTGAGTATTTCAAATTGCACATTATGAAGACATTGTAACACGTGTCCAGATTTGTGGTTGTACTGAATATAGGTGTGTCAATCAATACCAAAGTTTTGTTGAGTATGAAGTGCGTTCCAACCAGGGAACGCTGTTTGATGGTCCCTAACTGCCATAGGGCCCCTACCCAAATGACCTTGAGGTGACTTTGTGAGAATTGCAAGGACACAGCGCATTAGAATTATGATTGCTATGAGAGGCGAATATAACAACGGTTGTGAGATAAGGGCACACTGATATTTTTGGACAGCAGATTTATGACATTCGTATATAGCGTTTCAGCGATAAGAGCATTTGTGCTGTAGTGTCTATTTACCAACCAAATGCTGCAGGAGGTCCATATCTGGCTTTCCGCCCCTATATGACAAGAAAAGCCGGTACTGACTGTATATGCCTCTTGACAAGACAGGCATTTTGTCAGCTTGGGACTTTGAAGTAATTTGCTGCATAGGGGCTCTGCATGGCCCTATCCAGAAAATGACCCCTAGCTGACATATTTCTACAGGGTATGGTTGAAATCCATGTGGTCCTTATCTAGCATTAATTCAGTCCATAGCTGGTAAAAATGCCAGGTAGCAGCTGTATGTCCGATAGGGGCCTTTTTTGATAGACAGGGAATTTCCTTATATCAGATTTACTTTTTGCTGCATAGGGGCTTTGTATGGCTCCATCCGTCCAGCAGTCCCTAGCAAACGGCCCCAGCAAACATGCCAAATAATGGTACACGTGTTTGCCAGACAGAGGCCCAAACAGGTCACACCGACAAGGCCAAAATAGTAACCTGATGTAAGAGATAGAACCACATGTTTAAACATATTGTAATTCAACACCGAAATCACATAGATCATATTCTTATATTGGGAAATGAGTTGTGGTTATGAAAATTCCCTCCAATAAAGCAATGTGAGCCATACCCATATATAATGCTTTGTTGAATCTCATCACTATGCCATGGCAGACATCAGTACATGGAGGCTGGCAGGCGCAAAATCGGAATAGAGGGCAAGGTTAAGGAGCGAGTAATAGTTTGGGGGCTGTGGGAGATATTGGTTTAGATATGGGACAGGCTCTTATATATGGCTCAGTAATAAGAACGACGTACAATGGAGAGAATGCACAGAGGTGGTCAACAAGAAAGGCATTCATGGACATCTATGGGCGCCATACTTCACTGCAGGAACTATCAACTTTATGTCTTATTATACGGATTTTTATTGTTAGTTAACCTGCTTAATAAATTTGAAAATTAGAATCATAAGTAATGGATAGATAAAATTTATTTTGTGACTTCATGTAAGGCAGTAGGATATGATGTACTGTAGAACGTGGGAGGTTCGAAGATGTGGTTTTCCCCGACTACATAGTGACGCACTACAAGAGGCTTGTACTTAATAGCTATGTTATTGGCACGTTTGTTTATGCTTGACAATGTACGTAAGCCATCATTTGTGTACAGTTAACAATTATAGGTGAAAGTAAGCCTTGTTCTTGGCTTGTTTCTGTCTCTGCGTGCCTTGTAATAAAGAAGCCCATAGAGTTCTCCTCCATGAGTTCTCATCTCTGAGGTGTTTCAGATGTTGATAATGTTCACAACCGGTCATACCAAGATGTGACAACCATTTTCATAATGGTTATATGCTTAGAACTACAGGTGTTTCTATAAAGGACATCAGTATTTTGTATTCTATTTATCTATATGACCAGCCTGAGATAAGAATGATTGTAACTTAATCATGGTCACACCATAGTTTTGAAATGGATATTCTATGACTACTCTTATGTTTGGCCTCTGAAACACTGACGAACATCACAAAATTCTGCTACAGACGGTGATTGTGCTTTTTTTTTGTAAGTGCTAGGTTGATAAGTTGGTTTAGATTATTGGCGTAATTATAAAAAGGCCTCTGGTAAGTGAGGACCTGAAACGTTAGGTAACAGTCATGTATACAGGCTGCATTATCAAGGGATAGAGGTGGATAGAATTAGAAGGAAAGCCTGTGGGAGGTTATAACGTGTGTTGGGGTCGTCTGTGTGTCTGAGAGACATTGCGTGGTCAAAGCCCAGTTACACAGTGCAGATAAAAGCCCTAATCCGTACTGGGCCCGTGCCCAGCCCTCCGTTCACCTACCCCCTCCCTACCACCCTACCACACGGCCTTACCGCCCTAGCGCCCAGCCCTCTCGTCCATCACGTTCACTCAACCCCCAATAAGAGCTGCTCCGAGCTGCTCGTGATGGATGGAATCCCCCTGCCGCCCTCGACAGCTCTAAACCAATCGACTCGGACCGTTGGACGGACATTGTCATGCAATGAAGGATTTGGGGCTTGATTCGTAAATGTAAATGTGGCCTGTGAAGGTGTACGTGATACAGGGGGAGCAGCTCTGAGCAGCTCGGGCGTAATTACAACCAGGAGTGACGGCAGACAAAGTCCTCCCCTCAGCACGAACACCTACATTATTGCCATACCTAGGCCACCAACATCACCATTATTTGTAACTTCACTCTAAATGTTATCCCGCCATCGATTGATTGTCCTCACGAACCACCAGGGCTTTTAAGCCCCTAGGCCACCGTGGAGTACCCCATTTTAAAATGTATGGGAACTCGGGGGTCTTGATTGGGATAGGGCGGGGATGTATTGTTAAGATATGCTTGTATGTTGCCCAGGTAGCTTCCAGTGATGATGGGATCGATCATACGAGTATGGCTCTAAGTACCCTAAGAGTGAACTTGTTTTTTAGGGAAGTTCTGACCACATAATACAGAAAATAATGGTACGTTGCATGAAATGTCGGGTTGTAAAGTCATGAAAGATTCTAAGTTGAGGACTTAAGGATTTTATTAATGGCTGGAGACGGGCAGTTGTGTGCCTCTGGAAAGCAAAACACACTTTGCCTATCATTAATCCAGAGAGTTTCTCCCCCTGTTTTGAGTTGCAAAAGGAGCTGAACACGTTAGGGATACATGTATAATCATGCTATAATGCAATTCTGTACAAATGCAGAAAAGGCTTAGATTTTGAGCTCAGATTTGAAACAAAATAAAGGCACTTGAGGGCTGCAGTTATTCAATCATTACATTTTTAAAAGTGTACTAATAGGGCTTGTTTGAATGTCAAACTGTCATTGTATCATTAACAACGATGGTGTGCGGAACCTAACTACATAACCTTAGAGCCAGCTCTTAGGACAGCTGCACCGCCTGTGATTTAGGCTGGGAAGGGAACACTCTTGTAATGTATATGACTTCCTCAACGTATCCACATGCTCGGACACCCTACCAGCATTGTGTTTCAAACCTACTCCTCCAGCCAAATAGCCAGACCACGTCTATATTCAAGAATAGAGGAAATCCTGCGGATATTATCCTTTTAGAGTGGGTAGGTCATGTTGGGCATTCCCCCACCATACTATATGGTATTAGCATCACAAAACGGGCATGGGAAAGGTGGCCGCCTGCTGGAGAGTGTTGACCTTAGTTTGTTTCTTCAGGTAATGTGGACACAGCGCCCACAGCCTACTGGAGGCTCTAGCACTGGCACCTCCTCCAGCACACATTCCCTCTCCTCCAGTGCTAGTATTACGTCTGGTCCAGAGTAGGATAGAGTACCGTGTGCCCCAGCATTCACCATGTAGCAGCCAAAGACGCCGTCCTCCTGCCAGAATAACAGCCTGACATGGAAAGCCCCCCTTTGATGGCAAGAAGAAACATTTTTATTCGCCTGGAGGGATTTGATATTGGTCTCAATCTGACCTCTCTCCCACCCACCCCTCACTATATCTACGCACCACTCAACAGCGTCCGTCTAAAGTGCTCCACCACCTGCAATGCCTATAGTCATTTAAAGTAGTCAACACAAAGCTATCGCAACTTCAATCCTTTTGCGCCCAAGGCTCTAATTTAGACGGCCATTCAACAAATTTGCCTTCCTTTCTTAAGTAAATAACCCAATCTCGATTGCACAATGGCAATTGCTGCTAATCCAATGATCGAGGAGCGGGCATCAGCAGCGCCTTCAAGTGCAATTTAGGAGCTCCCAGTGCTTTGCACTGGATGCTCTTAAAGCATCGGCGCGGCGCCAAGGATCCATATAGGATCATCATGGGGAAGATGAGGGTAGCCTGTGGGTGTAGTGATTATGATGGCAGGTCTATAGTCTGTTAGATACAGTGCAGAAGGACAGACAGAGTGGCTCATGTAGACAGTGGTCTCTGCTGTATCATTACAAGCAGCCCCCTCCTCCATGGTAGCACTACATATATACTGTGTAAATGGTCATTATCTGGCTAACAATGAGTCCCCACTATTAAACAGCAATGCTATATTGCAGCAGCCCGGAGATATACCATGGTCATTACGAGCCCTAACTACAAAATTGCCAATTCCCACTTGCTCTGTACACATACATTTCCCAGACGCCAGCCTCATATCCTCATTTTATATGACATGTACTTATTGGAGATATGAAATACAGTGATTAGACGACATAGAATGCACTGTTGTTAACTCTCATAGTGTTCTCTTGAATTATGTTGGTAAATGCTTGGTGAATTCTGATATATGTACCTCCGATATCTCTACGATATGATGCACACCTACAATATTGTACCGTCTGGGTCTTAGGCTTTGGATACAAATTGATATGCCATGAAAAAGAAATTTTGTATATCCCTGTCAAACTTCTGGGTAGGGCAGTTGGGTGTCTGATCGAATGGAATAAGTTCGCATCATATTGGCCCAGTCAGGTCAGTGCATTAGAACAGAAGCAGACATGGAATAAAATGGCAGAGGACAGCGTCGCCTCAGTGCAACAAGGTTGTATCTGCATATTTTTTGCAGGAGAGGCAAAAGAGAGTTGCAATTACTATAGCATACAATTGACATAACCTTACTGCATTAGGGCCTGCAGACACATATATCATAGACAGAGCTTCAATTCTTTCATAGAAGGTAGACAAGGGTCAATACATGTTAAAGCAAAGGAAAACTCAATTTTGCCAAAAATGTCAGATACAACCTTGTTGCACTGAGGCGACGACAGGATGAAGCAGTTACACACATCCGGGGACTTGTCTCGGGTGGTGGAGAGCGTGAGTTTCCTGCACACCTGGAGGACACGTCACTTAATAGGAGATCATTCCTGGAGGATCCACTTGGCAGGAATCGTGTTTGGGACTGGAGCATGAGGCTGGCCCCTGCGGCTATTCCCTCTGCAGAGAAGCGAATACATCGACCGTTGCTGGCACAGCGACCAGATAGAGTACTCCATTTTTTCACTTTTATACACATGGATATGTATTTTTAATTCTTAATGTATGACTTGGCATGTAAAACTCCTCCAGGGTAAATATTTGATGAACATCTCTACTCTGTCTTTATTGTAGAGGTGTAGATTGAGATATACTATAGACTTTATATGAGATATATATTGAGATATGTCACATAACTGATATAAATATACATGTAATCAATGTTAAGCCGTGTGTCCACATGGCGATAGAACTTGGTGCCGACAAAATTGCCGACGACAAAAACATTTTTGTTGTCCATTCCCGGCGATAAAATCAATTTTGTCATCCATTTCTAAGCATAATATGTTTGATTTTTGTCGTCGGGAATGGACGACAAAATATGGTTTTATCGCCGGGAATGGACAACAAAAGCGTTTTTGTCATCGGCGATTTTGTCGGCACCAAATTCTATCGTCCTGTGGACACAAGGCTTCAGGAAGAAAAATCTGCCAGAAAGGGAGGTGCAATGAGAATAATTACCCGATGCATGCGTTATCGGCACTGCTTATGCAGAGAAATGGCAGTAACTGACATTTACAATGTTCTCAGACCGAGCTGAAGTGCAAACCGCAATGAAAAACTATCCCTGGCACAGACAGATCAGGAGCTTAATTCAAAACATACTGGGATCACAACCCCAGCGATCTTAGGAATAAATCAGCCTTATCCTATTAAGCGATCTTAAGAGTTGACTGGGTTCACATATCCTAGCCAGCACTAAGATCGCATCAATCTTAGCCTCAGCCCTCCTACACTATTCCAAGAATAACTGACTAGGCACAGGGGTAAGAGTCCCAAAATAAAGGAATAGCTGTGGAGTCACTCTTCTTCACAAGAGTGCTTATACCATCGTTCCCCATCCCCATATGGGCTAAGGAATATATTAGATTCCATCTGTAAATAAGGTAACTTTAATGCAAAGACAGAGTCTGGCTTGCAGCAAGAGGATACCAAAGGGAGTGGGGTAGGACTTCACTTCAAAACTTGAGAAGGAAGAATTACCTTAGAGTGCCCTTAACGCATGAGTAGGCCTAAGGGCCCTCAAGGTCTCAGTAAACATCATCCCTTCCCTGTTTATGTAATCAGCAGGCTGTTCCCTCTTTTGATCTGGAGTGTTACCTGTAAGTGCACTTGTACTCAGGTGAAACCACTATGCATTTCTTTCACTAAGATCACAGTGATCTTAGTGGTAGAAATGGAATAGTGAAGTGATCCCAGGACTAGCTATTCTGGACAGGCCTGCAACCACTGCATTAGATAGGGTAGACCAGCCAGGTCTTATGATATGTGCATACACTAAGATCGCTGGGGTTGTGATCCCAGGATGTTTTGAATTATGCTCCAGACAAGTTGTGGCGTGCAGTAGATGGGTATGTCTAGGCTGCGAGACTGAAGAGGTGGTCAAGAAGGTAGGAGAGGGGCTGGCTCAGTTGGCTGGCATGCAGATTCCCAGGGGGTAGCACTAGAGATTATACATCTGAGCAGGCCCCTCTGGCGTTTAAGGCGTCATCTGTTTAGATGAGCAGTGGTAGTAGGCAAGGACAAGGCCCATATCCTGACAATCATTAGTGCGCCACGGCCTGGCAACGACACGTCAGCCAGCCTAGTGATATGTGCTTAATTACACCGCCACCTCCTACACCAAAGCCCAGCACAGTGGTACAGTTTAGCGAATCGCTGTAGGACACGAGCGCCAACTATTTATGGACAATTTACATATGCTCATTCTGCCGGAGCATCACGTGGCTTCATAGGGAGAGACAAATAACGAGCCCCATGGGGTGGAGGGTAGAGAAGGGTGACACAACTCGTACTTTACAAGCATTAGAACAATGAGTTGCTCACAGTCTGAAGCGAGCAGCTCAGAGACCTGAGTAATCAATATTGAACTCAAGGCAGACTGCTCTTGGTACATCTCAGACTATGGTGGTGTGAAGGTCACATCCTCCTACACTGACAACTTTGCAACGCTAATCATCTGGGTCAACGTTTTGCTCTCTCCTGCTCATCGGAACTACTCGGCTGCTGTAAAACAGACAGTGGGCAGATAATTCCATCTAGTTTTTGCAACGTGGCAGGCAGAACAACAACTCTGTTACTATGTTATCCTTTTTTGTAAGATGTCAGCCAGAACAAGGCTTCCAACTCTGTTCCCAGAGTGTAGGACTCAACAACCACTACTCCTAACCAGACATTTGTTTTAAAACAAGCTTAAGTTCTAGATTGTGGCCAACAGTTTAACCTTTAGCTGAGATCCTACAATCTACATCCAGTGTACTGGGCAGGTCCTGGCCTGCAGCCGTAAAGACAGGATAATTAACACGAAATTAAAAATATATTAGGAGACAACTGAATGTAATAATCACATATTATAATCGGGCACCACATTGCGATAGCCAATGTGAAACAAATCGCACGCAATATTTTATTGGGTTCCATTAATTAATTCATTGAATATCCGATGGTCACACTTAAAATTGATATCTTTTCAAGGGAATATTCTGTATAGAAAAGGTTAAAGCTACTTGTATCTTAGTTTGTACCGACCCTTAATTCTCTTATATCTATCTTAGGCGAGGGAGGAGGGGAGCAATAGCTTGACAGAGTCACACAATACATGTCATTTGGGTTATTATCACAAACAACTATTCATTACAGTTCCATAGAAATGCAGGAAAGTACAGTGCAAACAGCGAAAAATTATCAACATTGTGCACTGAGCAATGGAATGAGAAATTCCTGCAATGTCAATACTCATGAAAGCACAAGTATGAGCTACCTTCACCATCCTCTACTCAGCACTGAGCTCACATGCTCACTCCCCACCAATTTAAGTCTTATCTTTGTTAAAGCCAGTGGTGAATTAATACTGAACGACACCAGGATATACGCCCTGATAACGATGTGACTGATGCTCAGTTAGAGAGGCGTTTTGAAGAAAAAAAACTCAGATAAAAACCAGGTCTCAATCAATAGATTACACCTACGGCGTTTTTTTTATATCATTCAAAGGACGATCGGTCCACTGAAGCCACTACTATACGCATATGAAGGATGTACCCCTTAATGGGTATTAATGAATTACGAAATAAGCAAAGTGCATTAGGAAAGGAAAAAGATGCATAATAGAAACGACTTGAAAGAAGGGAAGTTTGTTTTAAGGATCGCAACGATAGATGCTCAGCGCTTTGTAAAATAGATAATTCCACTTGCATTTAACTCGAGGCATATAAGGAACAAGCAAAGTCTTGCCATCTTCCTTTTCAAGACATAAAACGATAACGCCCTGTGCTGATTCAGAACAGTTAGCTATAGAGATGGTAATTGTTTTATCCTGGGTTTGGATTGATATGCCAACATGGGACATTTATTAATCATCTCTAATATCCTAAAACGATGATCACTGGAACTGGTAAATTCATGCTTTATTCCAAAGCTTTTATCTCTAGTATTGTAATTACTCTTCAAAACAAGACAGTCACTGAAAGCTGCCTTTCTTGTGTGTTCATTTATTACATTTATTGCTATTCATTCTCTCCGCTATCTATGATGTTACATAGAAGTACGTATATCACACTGCAGTATGACCTGTCTGTAGGCGGCTTAACACTGGTCTAAAAAGCTTCAGAAAACTATACGGGACAGAACCATTGCTAGTACCAAACAAATTAGCTAGGTGGCTCATGTAGTCAGAGGCTAGATCAGCAGTTGGCCTCTTTGTACAGTTTACTTTGGTTTGGCCCTTCCTAGTAGTCTATATGAAGATATATTGTAAAAATCTGTACCTTTGGATAGCAAATACTTCAAACTTCAACAATATAAGCTTTATATAGATTTAGTACTTCAAATACAAGAGAAATTAAACTTTAAAAGTTTTCTTAGAGGGCACATATAATCCAGGCTGAGTAAAACCAAGCCTTTGTCTCCCTATCAGGGTTATCCCCTCCATTCACACCTAAAACAATGGACAGGTACTTAATTAAGATGATGAAGGCAGAGGCAGGGGCAGCTTATCAGTCTTATCAATCTCCATTGTTTTCTGTGGGTGGAGGGGTAGATAAGAGATTACCCACAGTCCTCTGCCAGATCCAAGATGGCTGTCGGGGGGGGCAGTTACATAACTGATTTCAAGATGGCCACCTCCATACAGGAATGGCTCTGTTCCCTATAGATCTACATGTCTAACGCCCCAGTAGGGTGTTTCAGAAGCCGGACATAATAATGAACATTAAATATCTGTTTCTAAAACAGTTACATTCTAAACTTACAACTGCAACCATTATCATCTCTCGCCAGTCATATAGTTATAGACACAGTAAGATAATGGTAATGCTTTAGAAACACATGCAGTTATAAGCCTACAATCACTATTAAAACTGCTATCATATCTCCTTATGACCAGTTGTAAACATTACCTGCTTCTGAAACACCCCACAGGCACCATATAAAACTCTCCCTTCTGTAGTCCATATACCCTAATTTCCAGATCGTGATCTGCTACCCCCTATCTTCCCGAGTGTCATGTGACATTTACATTTGGTGCTGTCTTGTTCCTTCAGCTTCAAAGAGAACCTTTTTTGTGTCACTTGAATGCTGCCTATTGATTTATTTTAGTGAGACCTTTGGCCTTTAACACGCTCAAGCCGGCCTCCTGAGCACTCAGCCATAAGAACGTAAAGGCATCATCAATGCCATAGTACTTTGGATGTAGTGTTTTATTCGGCACTTTTATCATTATATTCACCATACTCATGATAGTACTGCCATCTGTATTCCGAATGAGTTAAAACTGATGAGGGAGGAAATGGAATTACTACAGGAAAGTCCATAAATCTTACTGGAATATAGTGCTCGTGAAATGAATGTCTTGTTTGCGTGTCTGGATAAACGATTTATCTTCCCAAATGGGAATCGGAATTATGACGTCTTTAAATATTCACTCTAACCGGTATTGCTAGCAGAATAATTGCCATTATTACCTCCATCGAGGCTTAAGCTTTATCACTTGATGTTGCCAATGATTAATGTCTCCGAGCCAGAACCTACTTAGCCAGTCCGATTAAATTAAGGTAAAAATAGATGGGGCCATCCATCTACGCTAAAGATTTTATTGGAAAGGCAACAGCCGTCCTCATTAACTAGGGCCCTTAAATGGAGTTGAGTTGTTTAAAGTGGCATCAGTGAATATGGATTGTGGAATATGCGTGTGGCTCTTTAGTTGATAAGACTGAGGGTCGTGGCTTGTGTGTATACACAGGGTAGCAGTATGTGTGACGATAAGGGCACACCTGACCCCTGCCTAATGGAGGGGTGGAACAGGGGGATGGAGGATGTAGGTGGCGTGTAGACTAGGGTCGATATCAGGTATCCGCCCATGGTGGAAGGTTGCCGGGGTCGTTGGTCGTCGCCAACCCGTGTCATCAGACGGGGACACAAAGGCAGGTAGTTAGCTATGACCCTTGGATCCCTCCCCCATTCCAGCCTCCCCCCTTCCTGTCCACAGCCCCATCGTCGTCATGACGTCGTTCTGAACATGCAGGATGGGCATCCAGGACGTAGAGGCTACCGGCCCAGGGCTGCTGGCCCTGAAAGATAGCAGAGTGAACATGGAGCCCAGCTCCTCCCTTAGCCCCCAGGACCCTTACCAAACCAGCACAGAACAAGGCCAACCCACTGTTCTAGCCGCCATGTTGTTTAGATCAGACTGCAGTCAGCAGGGTGAGGTAGTGGGCTAGAGTCGATTCATTTATTTCTACTCTCCCTGTTTCTACCCACTCTCATACCCACTCACCACTCTGGTCTCCAGCTTGATGCCTCCGGCGCTTGTGGCTTGTCCGACCTGGCTTCGTCAGCCACGATTACATTTGGCGCCGCCAGCAAAACAATCGCACAACTGTACAGGAATGATGTTCCCAAATGGAGATGATCTAATATCAAGCCGGTGAAGGCAGTGGGGTGGTTGGCGGCTATGGAGGTCGTGCGTGTGGGGGCCAGCACATAAAGGGTGGAAGCCATACCAGGCATGCCCACTGTTGGAGTTACCATGGTTGAAAGTATTATAGAAGCCACCATGGAAGCCACAATGGAAACCATTATCTCTCCTTGTATACCAGTTTAGCGCAGCTCCCCGATGCAGGGGCGTAGGAAAAGGGGGGGCCAGGGGGGCCTGGGCCCCCCCAATCATGAAGGAGGTGGGGCCTGAGTATGTCTGGGCCCCCCCAATATTTTCCAAGAACTCATAAACACAAAGGAAAAGAAGCTAAAACTTTACATCTCAAATTAGATTATTATGGTGATGTCATAGGGAAAATGGGGGTCTGAGCCCAAAGTCAGACCCAAAATTTACCAAAAGTTACTTTTCTATATGAATTCTATATACGCATCATATAGACGCCATCACGCATCAGCCGACAATTCAAGTTGGTCGCGACGTTGCCCTCGCTGGGCCCCCCCAATGAAGATTTGCCTCCTACGCCTCTGCGATGTCCAGTGAGGTTAAGTAACTTCTCAATGAGGAAGTTAGAGCACTTCAGTGAAGTTGAACAGGGTCATTATTCCAATTACAATATATGCACATGATTTAGAGCTTATCGCAATGGCTCAAGTACGTACTTTTTGATATAAAAGCTAATATATAGATACCAAAATGTAGTCCCCAAAACACCCATGCATAAGCCCACAAAAACCTGGTTTCTCATGACCGTGTGCATCAAAAAATTGTGTTTTCAAATCTTCTTCTTTCTTTTACATATTTTAAGTCAAAATCATGGTTAAAATAAAAACGAAAAGAGCATATTTTGGTATTAAATTAAAGCTAACGATGTCAGCAATGTAGTGGACTAGAGATTGAGTGCATTTTCACATTTTTTCCATAATCAGTAAACTCAAATCTTTGGTAAATCTCAAATCTTTGGCAGACCATAAACCGGCCCATGCAGTTTATGCCCCAATATGCCCAGAGTAAAGATAAAATGCCCTCGTCATATTTTTCAAGGGTTGGTGGTGATGAGAAACCATTTTCTTTGAGCGGCCTTAGTGTCAGGAGTATATATAGCAATATATGTATTATAGCTACGTTGTTCAAAATTGATAAGTGCTTGAGCCCTTAAACGAACGCCCACAACATTGCAGTACGAGCTGTTGCAGCCAGGAACACAGTGAGGTTGTATATTCTCTCTGACAATGGCACATATAATACCCACTTTATACTTTATTCCATGAATAGGCCTCTATTTTATTACTCGAATGATAGCTGCATCGTGTGCATGATCCCTGCTAATTGCTTGTATTGGAAGCCAGTGTAGATCTATGCTGCCACGTTACTGATTAGGACAGATAATATGTAAAAAGGCACCTACCATGTCAGATGACACATAGATATACAGCATTCCTCAGAAAATTAGTGTATTGTATGAACCTGTTTGATCTACCTATTTTGTCTCTATTGGTTATCAAAGACAAAAGAAATTTGATACTCTGAGATATTGAGAAAGCTCATAGCATCATAGCACGTTATGATACTATATCCTACTTATAATGAAGCTCGTCCCATTTGAGGCCATGGCACAAAGCCCAAGCCACATTTTGATGCACTGTTCGGGTATAGCACAGACAATAAAAACTGTTCATCATTTAAAATTGCATTAAAGGGAACCCACTACGGAGCACATGTTGTATTTGGAAAAGAATAGGCCCAGAGATTCTTCATAGAGAGCCTTTATGCGAAGCAAAACTCGAGTATTTCAGGGATCATCATTGAAGCCATAAGAGAAGCCACTGCATGTTTGGTTGAATGTTCAACGCACTCCACCAAGAATCGGCCAAGAATCTTCACTTCAATCTAGCATCAATAAAAACAACGTTAGAGGCCACTGTTCGTATTAAGGCATTTCTACAACCTTAGGTGAAAGAGAACTGATATTGTGAAGGTTATTTGGAAGCCGTCACACACTTACACACGGTAGCTGACAGCATTTATATAACATGAGCAGGAGGAAGGCTGGCCGCGATCAATAGTTCTATATAAATTCCACATCTTACGCTGACGGTGGTCTATTATGACAGGACTGACAAGTAGATGCAGTGAGGAACTGTTAGGGGAGATATCGAAATGGCTCGAGGGTCAGCCAATTGGCGTTTATGGGTCGTGCCCAAAGGCATCTTATATCATCAGAAGCCATCGGTTCATTCTTCATCGTCGTATCTATCGATTGCCCACCAAAGTCCAGATATCCCCCTGCATTGAACCATGTCTTAACCAAGTAAAGAAGTACAGTTCATTGCGTCCTTCTTGATGCAAACATCCCTAAGTCAAAAGTTCTGATGAATAACACATGTATTATGTAAGTAATGTATAGATATTAGGCACCAAATAGGTTGTATCGTGGGATATCAAGACGAGTGGGTGTAGCCCACGAGTTTTGATATCCTACGATTTATAAATAATTTATCAATAAAAAATCAATAAAATATGAATAAATACCAGTTGAAAAATATTGTTCAGCTTCCCATGGGACTCGAAGCCAGCCATAGTGTGTGTGTGACAACTTGCACCGGGAAAAAGATTAAGCAGGTTGGGAGGCGAACACCTGCACCAAACCAAAGGCGCGACATCATAACCATGTGGCCACAGGGTTTGGTGGTAGTGTGAAGGCGTCCAGCACCTTGACCAATAACCTGGCCAGTCGTGCACAGTACTGCAAGCTGTCAGACCGAACATAGCGGACACAGAGGCAGGGAGGGGAGGGGGTCATAACCCAGACTGCAGGATATTTTCACACATTGAATGTATACTAGCTATATGAATGTGACCTCCCCTAACCAGGTGGAACCTATGGCATCGTATATATACTAGCAAACACACATTCTTTCTCGTCAGTCCATTTGGCGCAATGCATAGGGAGCTGGTCTTCCAATCAGAAAGGTATGGGTTCGAGCCCTGCCCTTGGCAATAGAATTCTTGTAGGTTTTACATGTGACATGTAAGGTGTGCCTGATATCCATGGATATCAGCAAACCTTACAAAGGTCATGATGCATGCATCATGGTGTGCAATATTGACAGGTATCAGAATGGGAATATCCAGGAAAAGCACCCTGAGTCACAGAAATCGTGTAATAAATGATAATAACATCCGCTAAAGGTCACCTGAGTCCATGATATATCAAAAATTGATTGGGCTACTGTGTTTGTAAATAGACCGTGGCGCATGCGTAGTGGACATGGTATTCAGAGAGAGGCTATGCTGTCACCTCTAGGAAAGCATGAGCATATGTAGCAAGTAACTGGTATTGTACTCATCAAGTAACTGTCACGTGATATTGCATTGGTAGCTACTGAAATAGAGGGGAATGAATCAAATAACTGTTGACCTATTAGCTACATAACAGACATCGACCTCTGGGGATTGCTACCAGAATTTGATGGAGTCATGAGTGACACGTGTCGTGAAGAGCACAGACAGTAGGCGACGGGCGCACGTCGCCTCAAATGAGCCGATTTCAATTGGCTATTCCATTATAAGGCGTTATCTTTTTAAACAGTGGGCCTGGCGCGGGCCTTGGACTTGTGGTAGGTGGATGGGTGGGCGGGGGAAGGCAATGAAAACAATCGATTTCTTCATGGGGCGCACCATCACTCAGCGCTGCTGGTGACAGGGGGAATCAAGGCGCGTCGTGTAAGACGGTCGGCGCTGGAACTTGACATGGGGGGGGGGGAGGCATGGAGTCTGGATTTGGTGGGAGTGAACTATAAGGAGGCTATCATATATGCATATTGCATTCAATGTCTGTGGGTTATAGATTGAAAGAATTGAGGTTACAGGGGCTGAAGCAACCTGCATACTCACTTATGAGGGAGAGGACGGTGAAGCTGGCCAACAGCAACACTTGGTATACATCGTCCGGGGCCATGGTCCCCACCCAGGGCCGCTCGATGGAGCAGCTCGCACCGATGTAGTTCCCGGCTGAGCAGCAGGCCACCCGTCACCTATAGAGTCGTTCTGGCAGGGAGATACCACGTGCCGTCCTTGTCACCGGAGCAATGTTAATATTCCAAAAGTTGTGTACTGTACTCGTCCGGAGCAGCGCGTCACAGCTATTGGTTAGCTCAGTGAGCAGCTCAAAGTCGTGGTAAGTGTCCTGCCCACGGCCTATGGCCAGGGCGAAAGAGTCAAAGAGTCGTACCAAGGGTTGGAGTAGGAAGAGTCACAAAACTAGGAGTCATATCTGAACAACCATGGCCTTACACCGGGCACGCGGCGCTGACGACGATACTATACGCGTCCTCCTTTAACCAGTGGTCGGCGGCCACCTCGCCACGCCGGATTGCACATATTGAAAGTACGATTGATCGGCAGTAGCCGCGCAATGTTCGGCCAAATTTAATATTGTTCGATCGGTGGCCGAGGCGAGCATGTCGGGGGTCGGGAGAGGAGCCTGCTGCTGGCCGCCGCCTTAACTCACTTAGAAAGTAATACAAGCGGATAATACATCCTATTAGCCGCGCGCCTGTCAGTCCGGATATCGTTAGCAGCAGCCAGAGCGGCGCTATGCTCAGCGGCCACAACAGCCTCTGCCCTCCTCCTCCTGCCGTCTCCTCCTGGCTGTCCTCCCGGTGGTGTTGTCGGCGGAGGTGCCCGTCGTCGTCCCCACACACCGCTCCCGACGTCTGCAACCCCAAAACTCTGGACACCACTCTCAGGAGAACTCGTGAGAGTACTTGGCCATCGACCACAGCGCACGCCCGCAGCGGTTGCGACGGGTGTTCATTTCCGGGCGCGGCCGGCTTAGGAGTGGACTGTGGTAGCGGCGGCGGTAGTGGTAGTGGGAGGGAGGGAGGAGTAGGGGGACGGTGCTATCCACGTGCCCCACTCTTGGCACAAGTTGTAAACTGGGCGCGGACGGACGCCTGGCTCACATGAGATGGGGACACGGCTGCTGCTGCTGTTGCTTCTCCTTCTGCTGCTGCCTCCTGTCCTCCTGCTGCATGGTGGTGGTGGTGGTGGCAGTGGTGGGTGGTGGTGGTGGTCGGCGTGCTGAGCTGTGACCACTCGGGCAGGGAGGAAGCAACTGGCATCAGCAGGAGGAGAGACGCTGCCTCCAGCAGCCCATACAAGGGGATGGTGCCAGTGATGGCGTGGTGGCAATGGTGGTGATGGTGTCAGCGGCTGTTGCGAGCACGCTGGAGAGGACAGGGGGTTGGGGACCTAGTATACATAGAGTTGGACGGGAGCAGGGTGCCACAGACAGTCAATGAGCTCCAATCCCTCCAGAGTAGATACCGGAGATAGCGGCCTTTGACACACTATGCAGGCGGACAAAGGCTTGGGCTGCTGGAGACTGCTGAGTGGCAGGGGGCGGCGTGGTGCCGACCGAGCACGCAGGCATCTCTCCCAGGGGTCAGTCTCCAGTGTCCATGCAGTGTATCAGTTTGTTGGCGTTGTTGGGAGGGGTCGCTAACTAATATAGCTATGTGTTCAAGGGTATTCTGCCTGAGCAACTCAGGGAAGAGGAGAGTGGTATGTGGCCTGTACAATGATATAGACCCCAACGGCTCCACAGAACATGGACGCAGCTTGTATAGATAGGAGCTGGTCTTTGGATTCTTATGTACAAAACCACCCCTGGCTCACGCCCTACCCCGCCCTTTCACTGTATTCACCCCAGATTACAGACCTCGGCCCACAGAACATCCCACTCTGGCCCCAAGTTAGAACCCCTGAACACTCGCACAGCACGCTATCTAGACATGCTGGTGTGGATATAGCATGCCTATTGTATAACCCCAGAACTTGGCTCAGACAAGAGAAATTGCCACACTGGATCAACATAGAAGGGTGGTGGGAAGGGGCAGTGGGGCATAGCTCAATAGCACATAGATTTATACTAGACCTAAATCTAGACCTAAACCATCACCCTAGCTTAATATGTATACACCTCTGTTCCAAGCGAGGTTAATTAACTACACTGGGGAGATAGATACATGGTTCATGGTACCAGATTTGATCGATGTCCTCACGTAATTAAAGTGGGACACAGTTTTTCATTGATTTTACCCTTTTTGTCAGGTCTAATTCCAATATATCGCTGATGACAAGAGAGAACTACTTGTGATGTGGGTCGGTCATCGTGCTGTATGCCCCAATAGTCACGTTCCTAGTAAAATGGTCTAGCCGTTCTAATGCATTTTCTTTAAACTCTACTCTTGCATCGGTTCCATGGAAGTGCACTTCCTTTTAGTCAAACCTACTGTCTCCTTGCGGGAAGAATAGTCGAGATCTTAGAGTCTTTGTTGTTATGTTTTTCGTCCTTCTTTAAGCTTTCAGAGAAAATAATGCAGCAATCGCATAAAAAATCATTTTTAATTGGACACACTCAGAAAACACATGCTTGGGAACGTAGTGTATACTCACTGTATTTAGTGCTTGCATTAAGAGGAGATATCTCAAGCATTATACTGAAACTAGCATAAACAGAGCCTTTTGTGGAAAGTCAGCTTTTCTTGCTGGAGTGGTCCATAGCGTCAATTTACCAGCTGACCTATGTCCAAATGTTCTTGTCTCTGTTTCTGCCTGTACATTTATGTCTGTACTCACGACCACTGCCCTACTTCCCATGACATATAATAACGTAGATCCTAGTTGTAGTACAGTATTTAACCCACCCATGGTCCTTATTATAAACCCTCCCCTCAATTCCTAACATAGTCTCCACACCAGCCTTTTATACTGTATATACATTAGTCACTTTCTGACAACTCATACAACAAATGCTATACACGAATTGGCTCAGATTCAGTGTATTCACACAACCTAGATAACATTCCATGAACCCCTTGAGGGCAATTTGACTATTTCCATTAAAATATTTTAAAGCCGAATGCCTTTCCCAAAATGGGTCGAGACAAAGCTCATTCGGTAGTCACATTTTCCCTTTTCTCATTACATCTTAACATGGAGTCTATTGGAACCAGAATATGATGATCACCATTTCAGCATGTGCTTTGATGAAATCACAGAAAAAAAGTTGTACTTTCACATGGGGATGGGGTGGGGGACGACTTAGCCCTTTAAGCTATTTTTGCACTCTATTATATGTGAGCCAGCAAGCAGAAATGGGGGTTCCTGCGGGATTTAGTACCTGATTTAGCCACCAGGGGGCACCACTATGGCCTAGAATAAGAAAAATATGCCTAAATTTTCTATAAGGTACTTTTTTATGGAGAATTCAATGATTATTGATAAAACGTTCTATTTTGGGCCTAAAGGTTCCTAAATAGGCATTTTTGTTGATTTCTGTTGCCATGGAAACATGATTTCATTCTAAATATAAAAATCGATTATCCTATTTGAAGGAACATCCGACAAGGTTCACTAGGGTGAAAACGGAATGAAAATATCATTGCTAGATCAAAAGTTTTGGGCAAAATAATGAAAGATTTTGCTAATTTAGGTAATTAGCATAAATTATGCTAATTATCGATGTATCTCATGAGCATTTAGATATAGAGCTTATTGGCATTCAGGAAATGCTCATACCTACACATATTTAGCAAGCGATTCCTCCAAAACTAACAGGAGTATCTTCTCATGCAATATATCACTGAAAAGCTAGTGATCTTAATTTTAAAGTTGACTTTTAGCACAGAGCACCCTTTCTCCTTGCCTCTACACATATACTGTCACATTATTTATCTTAATGCTTATCTTAATGCAGCACTGGTGAGTAATTTGCCAATGGTGCATTTAGTTCATAGAACCGGCCTGCATTGTTAATATTGTCTCAAGCGGTTTGTACGATGGCGGAAGGCATTGCCAGGATGTCACTCGCTGCATGACACTGTGTTAATGCATTGTGACTAAAATTTTCAATGGCTGTGTGGGAGTTGATTCATGATAGCAATAACTACCTCAGAGAATATGAACTTTACGTATCACTAACTGTAATTCTATTCCAGCAATGTTGGTCACTGCCATTACATTTCATGAAATAAGTCATAATCACTGGACGTCCCACAGGAATGCCATTTTAAATGGTTTAGTGCCATGATGGTGACCACCTCCTTTGCATATACTATTAATAGTTCTCGCATTATGTGAGGACGTTCAGCGAGATACATATTTTTAGGGACTCCTTAGTAAACAGTATTGTAAATATCCAGTCCTCACCATTGATGATTTTACCCTTCTTGCACGGTTTGAATTTATCCTGGCATTATGTAATCCATGACTGGTGAGCGCCCTCTTTGAAATATAGATTTATTAGTATATATACTATGTTATGGACAGATAATTCATATTTCCATCATGGTTGGAATTCTTTTATGTATACTGATTAAATATTTAGGCATACCAGAAGTTGGATGCATGTACTTACAACATCTCCAGTCGATTGTTTAAATGCATTATGAGAAAATATAAAATAAGAGAAAAAACATTAATGGATACAAGTACAAATATATAATACAGAATAATTGTTTAAAGCCAAGTCGTAAAATAACAGAAAGCTAATATGTGTTACTAAGCTTTCCAGGCAGTCAATTGAGACTGCAATGATACGTCGGAGTAACTCTTCAAATTGATAAGAAGTGTGTGGCAGATGTTTCCGCCAAACTGATTTGTTAATGATGTCAGTACAAATAACAAATATAATAGAATTAATAGTGGCTGGTGTCAGTGCCACCTCTGAGGGGTGTTTCATAAGTGAAGTTTGAGATATCTTAAAGTCAGTGTGTTCCATAAGGGGCTGTGGTAAATAAGTTATGACAAAGGTTCTGATACCTTCTGTTATCATTAATATGGTCCTTTGTCATTAGAATGAGGAAAGGTTGTGCAATTCAAAAAGGATATACCACAGGTATGTCCAACAGTGCAAGTCATTGTCAAACAGACTTATTTAGCTATTTTTCGTGTTTCATGAATAAAAGGTTGTCAGAAAAACTACTTTTACCATAGCTCTACTGGCTCATTATGATAAGCCCTTTAGAAACACACTCACTTAAGACATGTTAAGCAGTTTTAGATAGGTTGTCATGGAAATTCTAGCTTGGGGTAAATATGACCTTTCTTATGAAACACCCCTCAGGAGTGATGCTATTTCCAGGTTTAAATATAACGATGTTAGTGCCCTTCAGTCAAATGAGAGGCTCCTGGGCATCATTTACTAGGATATGAAAATCGGTCTACAAAATAAGCTCGTCAAGCCTCACCCAGTTATCCCTTAACTGAATGTCTATAGTCCTACCTCAAATAATATGACCTAGTACCTTTATGATATAACATTACAAATGACAGTCACTGGCGATTTTACCCATTGTGGCTCATCAAAGTTACACTATAGACACAATGCCTATTTACAGTCACCTTTGACTATAATAGCTGTGAATGATGATATATCACGCCAGCTGACAACTACTAGAATAGGGAATCGGGCCTAGGATTGACCCATTATGACTGCAATATCATCAGTAGTGATGCATAATAATGCAGTGGCTTTGAAGGTTTAAGACAACACGGAACTGCACTAAATCAATCTGGGATGCTGGGGGACGAGATAATGGAAAGCACAAAGACGGGATAAATGATTTGCACAATTGCTTGATGTGCCGACAGAGGTCTGTGCAGGCAATGCATTCCCACACAACCAGTATATATACATTATTGCAGCTATACAATGACAGACTTTTGGTTGGAGAGACAAAAAGTGAGACCTAGAGGATGACCTAGAGGATGCAGTAGGCCAAATGTATAGGGTACATATACGGCAAAACAGTCATACCGTAGTATGCATATATATGTGGAAATTACATAAGCTGTTTGTGTCTAATGATGCCTGTATCGATTGCCTGGTCTATTATTGTGCACAGTTACTATTATCTTGAAATCAATAATTGGCATTAGTTTGAATGTTGAAAATATTTGTTTGTAGCCTAGGTCAATATTTTGATATACTTATTTTGCAATTAGAAGGATTACAACAGAGAGAATCCCTCAGTTACCCCCGCCTGCTAGGCCCTATATTATATATGACAGTGAACAGCCAATCCATGGACGTCTAATAGTGACTTCAAACACAAAGAGATGTTCATGCACGAAGGAAGCCCATAGCTACCTCTAAATCATATGAGCCAAATGTGATGGTATTTTTCATAACTTCCACGCTCAAAAATGGCTATTGCAACAGTGGTAATGCAGATGAGTATGATGAGTATGATGTTCCCAATAAATAAACTACCAATAAGATAAGATGACCTACGGTGTGACATGTATACCACAGCAAAACATAGCGGGCCCCCTTTTGGCAAAATGCTTTGTCTTTCAAATGATTAGCTAGTTCTTCAAATTCACGACCTAGGGTAATCAACTCTCAAAGACGACCCAGGGCACACTGCACAGAGGGCTTTTATAAAGGCCTAGATTTCAGTGTATCAAATAAACATAATACTTGTGTATTCATGAATACTATAATGAACACGAGGCCATGACGTCTGACACCATCAGCTGTCACAGGCCAAAGGAACAGGAGACAATTCCTACAACACGCCTTCGTCAGGTGCCGCCACATGTGCCCAGTGAATATTTAATGAACCTTACCCAATGCTTACCATGACAGGCCTCTCAATCAGACATTATCACATTATGAACAGCCTTTAAATTCACTATTCACGCCCTATATAATACTTTCAGAATAGGGGGTCCTCCTATTAAATAATTGGACACCGACAGTCCAAATACTACAGGTATTTATCGTGATCTCCTTACTAACAAATGAACCTTGTTCGATCTTTTTTTTTTTTTTAGTTAATCAGGGGAATATAAGAATTAATCAGACAGATGGTAATATATCTTTCACACTATTCTCTTCAGCAAAACTAAAGTTATCGAAAGTAGAACACTGTTGTTCACAATGAGTACTACATTGGCAATTGTGTAATATGAAAATTCCTTCTAAAACCATTTTTCTGAGGGAAAAATAAATCACAATTATTTGGTTATCTTTCATTGAAACTGGATTCATTTTTTTTTGTTGTTTTTAGTATTTTCAATTTGAAACGAAGCATTTAGAGCTCGTTAATTTTACCATTTCCAGTAAAGGAAACCAACCCATGTTTGACAGGTGGTTCCAACAACTACATGGATTAGTTAAACTCAAGATATCTCATTTTAAAGGCTGTGATTTTATCTTTAAAATGCTATCCCCTCTGAGACATGTTTTTCCCTCACCTGGCCACATTAAGCGGAGGAGAAAATATTTATGTAACTATAAAGAGATTATAACTGAAGTCCATTTTCAACACAAGCCAGTAATGATACATTTGGTCGGTCTGGGTGAAGCTCAATCCCATCATATTCACCTCACAGTCATGTCACTACTACACAAACTAGTAGAGCATGTATACCTCCCGTGCTTATCAATTGAGAGGGCTTAAAAGCCTAGATGTGATAAAATATAAAATCAGATCTGGACATGCAATCGTAAACAGCATTCAATATCACTTGTTTATGGCTCCCCTGATGCCACTGTACCAATCTTACATTGGCTGCAATCGCGTACCACTGATTACCAGTCTACTCATACAATTCCAGTTTAGTGCTCAAAAGTACAGGAAAGGGATTAGGTTGCATGGGATCCTCCCTAGGGGAATAACTAATGGTGTGTACTTTGTATATTGATGATAATGGAGGATCCTTAGAATGAGCCTATAATAACACAAAAGGGGCTTAGGGGAAAAAGATCTACACCATCACTCAATATCACTCAAGAGCCTACCTAATATAGGCATCCCAGAGGATTAAAGGAAATAAATCATGAAGGTATTCAACCCGTCGATCACGACGCGTTCTACTATCGTTTTCACAACTTACAATCACAGTTTACAAGATGGAAGTCGTAGTTTTGATAAATGTAGGGAACAGGGGGATAGCTGTCTGCAACACGACCTGGTATACTATTATTTAATCAGACTACATGAATAGACGACTGCCAACTTGCAGTCACTACACAATTGGACCATAGATTACAATCACATTGAATATATATGGAGCACTGATTCCTCCTTATCTTGCGCATTGCTCTATGATTTGTCCATAGGGGCTACTCAAGTAGTCGATCAACGGTAAGGGGTAGATAAGAGGTTATGATGAAATTAACATGGCACCCTGAGGCTATGCTACTGATGATAAATGATGATACATAGGATCCTAGGATGACAGGAATGTTTGTGTTTTATTCACTCTCTAGTGCAGTCTTCCCAGCATGGCCACCAACATATTGACCCACCCTTATTATATTCACAAAAAATCCTATGGTCAAGAACCCTCTCTCCTCCCTACCTAGTCGCAACGTCAAGTGGGGTTCTTGACCACATCAATACGCTGGGCATCTGCGGTCTGTGTAACTATGTAGTGCGAGAGAAGCGGGAGCGGAATTCAGGGTTAGGTTTCCAGCCTACCACATCAAGCTATCGGTAGACATTGGCCAACTGCAGCTTAGATCACTAGGTGGCGCTGGTGGTTGCTGGGCATCCTTACCCCCTCCCACCCTCCCTCCTCCAGTACCCCCTACGGCGGCCCGGTGTGATGTGCTCAGTAGGAGAGGAGATCGGCTCTGCTTCTGGTAATCCTCCTCCAGTGGGGCACCAAGGAGGCTGCTGCTAACTCCCTGGAGGCGACCGGGGGTTGGGAGGTAGGGCTGGTAAGTGGTGGAGGGGTCCCTTACCTGACATGTCCTACTGCCCTAGGCTTAATTGCAGCCCATCAAACACATACCTGTTGGTACAGAAGCTTGTCAGAAGGAGCCGTTAGAGCCTCACTGAGTCCAGTGCCACAGCAATCAATGTGTGATATAGTCAACAGCAATAGAAGCCGAATTGCATCTCCAACTTCCTAGTTTTTTCTTTTTGTTTTGACACCAATGACGAAATTCCCAAGGCTTTCATTTACAGCCACATTATGTCAATTACAACATTACGGAACTACCAGTTCCACCAGGGAAACCTTAACGTATATCTAGCACTACAACTAATACGTTGCAATATCTATATTGCACGTGGGACCTTATATGCTAGACGAAAGTGTGTGAGAAATGGTCATTTAGAAAAAAAAACTTTACCCCATGAAGAGATTGAAAACGTCATACCCTGAATGTCAATGTGTAGTATAGAGGTCGCCAACAAGGGAATGTTCCTGTTGATCATGTCATGATATCACAGTATACTATAATCAAGGCCGAACAAAAGCTGACTTGAATTTATGTAGTGACAAAAACAAAATGTCCTGCTTGCAGTTCTTGGCAAAGTTCCCTCTTTTGTATTTACCATATTAAAGCCAATGAATTTGCACTTTATACTGCATTACTTTTAATAGAAATCCAATAGAACGCCATTGGTTTTATCTATAACTCCCCACCCACGACCTCTTTTATTCATCCCCTATGATACATCGAAAAATAAAAGAACAGCGCTTGTGTGGGCAATAAATTTTTTATTATTCCTATAAGTGTAGCACCTAATACATACCTATAGACCATATACAAAGGCAGCTTTAATTGAATATCCAGTCTCTTTGTTTATATTCCTGCGGGAGCGGGTGGGGAGCTCATATATAATATCGTGACTAGACTTCCGGCTGTTGTCCTCAAATATTGTTAGACGTAATGAAAAATCAATACATTTTTTTTTTCTCAGACGGCGTTAAAACGATTAAGAACGGCGGCGCCTGTCTTACAGGGCGTCCCACTAAAAGCCTAAAGTAATAACCCGGGTGCCATCTTGTTGGGATCGTTCAAGGATACCCGTTTTCTGGTTGTTCTTAACGATGTTCTATATAGATTCACACCAGACGGGTTTAGACCTTAGAATTGGATTTGTAGATTATGTAAAGGAACGTCGGCATCGGATGACATACTACATCATTTTTCGACGCAAATGCAATGTGTTTAAAATATCGGTAGACTAATACTTAAGATTCTAGAATATGTATAGTCTCCTCACAATTGAAAGCATCTCTTGAAAACATAGTAATATCTACGTGGTTACCATGTATGAAGCATGATGTAAAGAAGGTAATGAGTTAGGATTAAGATCCTTAGTGAAATATGCTTTATATCAATCCTATAACTTGGGCCTAGCATTACACTTGTGTACTTTCTTCTTTGTCTCCATACAACAGGAACAGGTAGACACACACACTGTGGACCCAGAGAGAATGTGCCAGAGTGAGGAAGTTGAACACAGAATAAGTGAAAACAAGGGTCATCAGAAAGATAGAAGAAGAGAGGGAATGACAGGTACAGAGAGAGTGAGAGTGAGAGAGAGAGAGAGAGAGAGAGAGAGAGAGCGGTAGGAGTGGGTCACAGCTGTGCATAGAGGGCGGAGCAGGTCGGCCAGAAGAACGCACTGCGCATGCTTACACCTCTGGCCTTTGGCTTAAGCATGCATGGCAGGAAACAGAGTTAGAACGCCATCATTGTGTCATTAGCGTTCCAGAGGGCGCTACAGAAGGGCAATATATAAGCAGAAGGAAAATGTGGATATGGACCACACCGACCATGGAAGAGAGAGGCTGCATGGTAGAATGTGTGTGCTAAGGGGACAGGCCTACCCCTCACAGAAAATCGTTGCCATGGCAACTGGATGAAATTCACTGATTGAGTGGAGCGGCTGGTGGGCTCCTAGTGATAGTCGGTGAGCAAAACTTGATGTGGGTCCCGCCGCCGCCCGTGGTAACGGGTAGGACGCCTCAATCGATCGGCGCTCTATTGCACGGCACGACGATGCTGTCTCTAGAGGCTGTACATGGAAGGCTGTGTGTGTTGGGGGTGGGGGTTGGGGGGGGGGGTGCAGGAGGAGAGGAAGGAGAAAAGTGAGTGGCCGCCTTGCGACGGTCTGGTCACATCCCCAATATTCCTTCACAGCCCTAACGGTGCCTGCGGGGGTGTAGAGACAGCGCCGGGGTCACCAGGCAAGGACTAATGAACTGGAGGAAGTCCGTCTGTGCAGTCGAATTCTCCATTGTCAGCATTCTACCGAAGAGCCTCCTTTCACTGACTGAATCTAAACAAATTCCACCTTCAATTTCCAATTAGGACTGACTTCTGTTTTTCCTTTCTTTATGCTCTATATACAGGCACTATCAGTTCTGGAAATCCTTTTTTTTCGGTGAGGGGAAAATTGATTGATTGCTTTTTATGGTTTCGTTACCGTTCTTTTCATTTCGGGTACAAAAAACACCTCACTTATCAGACAATTCATGCAATTCATATTGACTCCGATCCCAATGACAATAGGCCCAGTGAGTCAGTGGTCACGGAGAGACATAGTCCAATCATATATCATGATCACGAGTCTCAGACACCAACACCGGAAGTGATAGTGCTGGAAGGGGTTGAGAGAAGCAGAGTGAAGGGAACGCTGGCGTAGAACAGAGGGGACGCTGACGCCCTCTTGTGTCCATTCTTTGCAAACGGCCTCAAGCAGATCACGTCTCTTCTCGCGCGGTCTCGTGTCTCATGCCGAGATCAGACGGCGCCTGCGTCCCGCCGAGGACAATCGAGTCGCGCCCCGGAGACCAGAGCAGACGACTTTCCTGTGCTGGTCACACACGCCTGGTTTACGGTTGTGTAGTTAGGAATCAGTTCAGGGACATCTACACCGGCCCAGATTAATAGGCTCTGCTTCACCCACCGTACAAAGCCTCACTGTTGCATGCCATCAGGGCTCTGCCAGACCCAGTCTCTCTTTGCACAGGTGCCACATATCTACATTTCTCTCATGTTGGAGACATACTTTCTTTAACACATCCCCCATGTTTCCGGGAATATAGAGCATCATTCTTATAATAAGATATTCACAGACGTGACAACACAATATTCGTTCAATTTTTAAATTGATAAAAATAGGCATAGGGTTAGTCAACATGGACTGAGCTTCTTTAGTCAAGTGACTGTATCTCTCATGATTGTACTTGCTCTAGATATTGATTACAAACTTGAGTAAGTCCTATAGTCAACCTATAGTCAAGCATCAAATCAGCAAAATTCATGCTATGTTCAGATGACCATGAATGTGATGCTGTGATGCTTGGTCACTGTGACTAATACATAGTCAGTTGCTGGTTGCAAGTTCCAAAGTGTTGTCTATGGGTTTACAGATGACTGCTACAATGTATGGGATGTCAGCTGCCAGTCACCAATTTCAGTTGGTATTTCCATCTTTTCCTAGGTTGTCACTTTTTGGGTGCTCCGTAATGTCGTCAATTGCAAATTTAGTTGCAAGTTGTATGTCACCAATTGTATTATACTAAACCTAAAATATGGCAATTGGCAGTGTTGCCAGTTGCCAGTTGCAAATTGTCATTTGCCAATTGCCAAACATAAGTTTGCCAGTTGTATGTTCCCAATGCCTATTTACCAATTGCCATTTGCCAATTATTATGTGCTAATTGCCATTTGCCACTGAGAAATTGCCATTTGGCCATAGGTATGGGAGAGGAGTGTGGCATATTGCTATTTGTCATTTGCTAGTTGCCATTTACAGATCATAATTTTATGACCTAGTTGCTGCTAGTTATAATTAGTAAGCCAGTTGCCATTTGCCACTTAATGGACATGATTACATACAATTGGCAACTGGAACTTTGAATCATCAAATGGCAAATGGTAACCCATGATTAGGGATGGACAACCCCACGATTGGCAAATGACAACTTATGACTACATGGTGCCAAATCTAGTGATATATTGCATAGATCTACATATCTTACTTATGTTATCTAGATCAATGTTTCTGTGTTATGGGCTGTAAGATTACTAATGGTTTAGATAGCATGAAACAGTGTTGAGATGATTAGCATTTTCTGTCTGTGGGAAATATCTGGTTAAGGTGGCTGGCGGGTTTCATTTACTGGCTTAGTACTGTTTTGTGCACAGATTTTGAATATAGTTCTTCCATCAAACCCTAGGGGGTGTATGGACTACCAATGTACATAATACATGTAAATGACCATGCTCTAGTAAAACTGCAACTGAGTGGTAAGGGTGGGATTCAAAACTGGTACCTCTTGCATGGCAGGCAAACATGCAACCACTGTACCATGGAGTCTGTGCTAGTGGAATCTTTTGAAGTATCAGCTTATCTAGCCTCTTGCCAGAATGACGATAGGTGACTTTCTATTTTTCGATGCCCAAAAAACATGGGCATCGAAATTCGCCTGGGACCATATGTCAGTATTGCAATTACTGAAAAGATCATTTTGGAACTCTGTTGAGAATATGGCGAAAATCTAATTACTTTATTCTTAACCCGCCAGCCACCTTAAATCAATACTGTGGGGTTTGGAAATGTGAAGTGGTTGAGCGTTGTGGCGAGTTACCCTACACTGTCATGAAGGTGTTTGGAAATTAAACATGTTTAGGGTGATAATGTGCTTAATTTCTAATTATGTGACACTTTTTGTTTTTAAAACCTAAACAAATGGAGGTTGTAAACACAATATTGGACATTTTCCAGCCTCTAAACATCATAGTGTTTAGAGGACCCCTCTTCACCCCCCTATACTTAATCCCACCTCAGTGGTAACCTAGGCCACCAATCTCTGGGAGAGTGATGGGTGTCACTTCTTTAGACATGTGGTGGTTAATCCCATTGGGGACAGGCTAACTTATGGTGGCACCTCTATACATTGGTATCAAATTACATACAGACTATCAAGTTAGTTCCCATCTACCTATATGCTGTCAGTCTTAGGCAGTCCACCAGAGAAACAGGAAGGGGAAATTCTAATTTAGTCCTACTGGACTTGGAGTTTTCTAAACATAGGAACTGTAACATAGTAGGTAAGTTTCTCTTATAATTCTATTGGGAAATCTCCTAAGCCAATAAGTAATTGGAATTGCTCTCTCATATATGTACTAGATGAATACTCAATACACCTTAAATAAAAGCAAAACACCCAAACACATTATGTCTAAACACAATGATAATCTAAACACTTCAGAGCCTGAACAGTAGCTTTTTTTAAACGTCTTTCTGTCTAAAACACCAATTCTAAACATGTTTATGGTCTAAACACATTCCAAAAAGTGGGACAACATTGTATTTAGAAATGTGTTTAGATTCTAAACACAATGTTCTGAGAGTGTCTATATAGCCTATGTCACTACCTGACAAAATGGTTCAATTGTCGAAAATTTGGATGAACCTTTTAGATGCAAACTGAAATGAACGTTTTGAACAATTTTACTTTTCGTGCTGGTTCTTTTGGATAGAATCTATTTGCAAGTCAAAGACTTGGTAAATACACAATAGAAACCTCACTAACCCGAAAAGACTTGGTGGTTCGAAGTGACTACAAACCAGTGGCGGATCCAGGATTTCGAAAAGGAGGGAGCGTGTCCCTGATTTAATGCCTTATTTTGGGCTTAGTTTTAGGGTTAAGAGAGGCAATTAAACTCAAATAATGACAAAAAGGAAGGAGCGCGTGCCCCCTTGCCCCCATCTAAATCCGCCACTGCAAACAGTTCCCAGCTGCATTGACCAGTAGTTCAGTGTAGTTGAACTACTGGTTCAACTACAGTGTAGTGAGATATGTGGTACTCTACTGTGCACTGTATATTATTATCTGATTATCAGATTATGGTGTCGCCTCACTTTAGAATAGAGGACATAGAGCCAATGTCCATTATGATCTGATAATACACACAAACCCACATGTATACACAGATATGCAGGGAGCAGCTGTGTCACTGCTCTGTATTTCTAACTTGAATACACACATATATATGTATTAACCCTAACTTATACACATACACTGTAATAGCCATAGCACAGTGTATATAGACTATATACTATGTTTATGAAGTATACTGTTGATGGCATGGGCAGTTGATGTGATGAGCATGTGTCATCAGCCTTTAGATCCATATGTTAGTGGCCTCCACTTTGTAGTTGGTACTGAGTGATGTAGAGTGGTGGTCCTACTTCCCTGACATTAGGGTCAGCCCCCATTAAGTCATACTACCGTCCTACTCCATTTCTGCCTCCTCCACACAGATAAGTTTCACATACACACATATTGCATGGAGAGATGCTACACTCACATCTAAGCTATACCATATTTCCTAGATGAAATTAATATGCCGAGGTCAATAGAAAGGGCAATCTGACTTTTGGGAGCATGGGCGGTAACACATAGCATAATAAAAGGGGACTATTGTAAATGATGTCTCTCTATGGATGTATGCACTGTTAGATTTTTAGATTTTATTGATAAATGGGATATGCACTAACGGTTAATTTGATATAGACTCCTCAGGTTTGGACTAGCGGTTTATAACTTATTCATGAAAAGGTTATTGTAATTTGCTAATTATAATATACAGTGCTACCCAGGTAAGGTTATCACATTTTATGTTAGCAGCTGGTCAGGTGCAGTTTTCTATACTCATGTATACCATTGTGTTAAATTAATGAATGCATTAATCAATTACTTATAAACAAAAAAAAAGACCGTATCAAATCGTGTTTACATGCAAATAAAAGGACAGCTCATCCCCACTGACTGACGCAGAACCATCATTAATTCAACAGTCCTGTAGTCACTCAACATAATCATTATCAAATTTAATGCTTAAAAAAAGAAAAAGGAAAAAAAAGAAACAGACTCAAGAATGCACTAGATCGAGGCAGTGAGATGTGGTTAGAGGCCCCAGTTAGTGGGGGGGGGGGCATCATGTATAAAGAGTCATGTGCCCCATCACTAAATTTAGTAATAGGGCAATTGACTCGGAACATGTCGGCTTCACGTGTAGCAGCAATATCAGTTTTGGTAATAGATATAAATAGGTAGATGATCCGTATACCATGGATACGATGTACAACCACTAACTGTGTAAGCGACCGCTATCTTAGAGACTACACACAGAGGCTGACAATCCAACCACTATCTGTATAAAAATGAACACTATTTGTAGTACCCATCCAACCACTATCTGTGTAAATAAATGATATATGTAGAAGCCTTTCCATCAACATAATATAAGAATACGCTTGTGTGTATGTAGGGCAGAGTAGATGTACACAACAGGTGAGAACAGGAATGAATAGCTATTATGTTCTAGGCCAATGTACAGTGGGATTTTATGACGTTTTTTTTTTTCTATTGCCAGTTGATACTTGGGTGTTGGCAGTTGAGCCCTAAAAATTAGCACTTGCCACTTGAGTTGCCTGTTGCTTGTTTTGAGTTGGAAGTCACCAATATTGCTGATTGATGATTATTGTTTGGCAGGTGTGATGTATGGCCTGTTTCTGTTTGTCATTTCCTAAACTAAGTTGCCAGTTGCTTGTTTGCCTTTGAGGATTGGCAGTTGATAGTGTAATACTGCTAAAAAAACTATTTTGGGATGGCAGCGACCATTTACTCTTTAACTGTTACTAATAGCCCATTGCCGTATTTCAGAGGTTCTAGCCTGCAGATGGAAACAAGCAACTGGTAAGCACAAAATCAGTATTGACTGACAACTGGTGATGTACAAGTGGGAACTGGCAACAAGTAACTAACATTTAGGCAATATTTGTTGCTGTTTACCTATTGCCAATTCCCAACGGCCATTAATTTACTAGATTACAACTTGTCAATCTTAGGTTACCAGATGCCATTTGTAAATTGCAGATTTTGCAGTTGCTAGTTGTTAGGTCATGACCTCGTTGCAAATTGTCACATGTGATTGTGTCATTTGCCAGTTGATATCTGTAATGTCACAATAACCCAGGTACCAAATGCCATTTTGTAAATATCCTATTGAATTGGCAACTGGTAATTTGGTAATCTGTCTGCCATCCATCATGGTGCCTGGCTGCCATCCATAATGGTGCCTGGCAACCTATGTCTCATCCCCTGGCTGGCAGTTGGAACTCATGACTGGCAAAGGGAAATCTATGACTGGCAAATGGCAATATGCCACATGGTCCTCCCATAGTTTGTTGCCAGTTGCAAATTGTCAATTGCCAACATTCACCCATAGTTTGCTAGTTCCCACTTTTGCCAATTAAGAGTTAAGCTAAGCGTTAGCATCATCTGCCATATATAAAGTTTAGCACAGTGGCATATACATTGTTGTAACTTGTAATTGGAGATTTGCAATTGACAACAGGCACCCCAAAATTGACAACTTGCAACCTAGGGGCAAAAAGAAGAAACCAGCTGAAATTGGTGACTGCCAACTGTCATCCCATACATAGGAACAGTCAACTGCAACCAATAGAAAACAATTCGCAACCAACAACTGACTATGTCGATTGAAATTGAAATCTGTTATTTATCTTAGGCCCCACACAGCTGGTAAAATGGCATAGTAGTTTTGATTACACATTAGCACACGCTGACTAAATGATGATGAATGAAATAACGTACCAATAACATCATTAGCTTACATTTTAATGATTTTCTTGTAATGTAGTTTTCTGTATTTGCAAAGAAGCCACTGTTGTTAATGCTCCTAATGTCAGAGTGATCAGTCACATTGACCAAAATGAAGCATCAAAGCATCAAATTCATAGTTAACTGACTATATCATGAATTCAGCCAATTAAATGCTCGACTATAGGTTCACTAGACAATTAACTTAAGTTATTCAGAGGTTACTAATGAGGGATAGCCAAAATTAGCACTATCATTGACTATCTTAAGTTAGCCACTACTGACTAATCCATTAACCTCCATTTTTATCAGTGGGTTCATAAATACATAATTTATTAACAACTACGTCTACTACTTATACTTACTTAGAGAAGCATGTGATTAATGATCAGTAATCTAACTTGGGAGACCAGTGTGTTTTATGTACGAAATATTCCAGGTTATGAAGTGTTACAAAACACCTCAGTAGTTATCAGAAATATGATGGATATAATATTATGCTGAGGCAGAAAAGTACTAGATATTCAGGTATACAAACTTAAACGACGAGGCAAAGGTCGGTAGAGAGTAGACACTCAGCAAAAGAGATTAAATGTTCTTGATCATTTGAATACCAATGTTGCAATTCTGGTAAAGGCAATGACCCTCGGTCGAGAGTCTGCATCAACAAAAGAGTAAACTGTAAAAGGTTACAACAGTTGCATGATAAATACTCATCCATTCCCTATCCATTCATTTCGGACACAGGCAGGAAATCCTGCATTGATTTGATAAATCAAATTCCCAAATGGCCCATGTTCAAATGAAATTGAATGCTACAGAGGACAACCATGGGAAATGTGTAAAGGGGCTTAGATCTAGTGACTGTACATGCACACGCATGTAAAACTAGTGCACTTCTCACGAGCACACTCTGGCATTGCTGCCTCTGTAGTCGACCATTTATGTAAACTGTGTTTCAATGACAATTGCCGCAAGGTATGTTGGGACGATGGCCGAATGTTAGATGAGGATTTAAGTCAAAGCATCTTTGATTCTTCTGCATGATGTAGGATGGCATTTGAATAATCAACTTCTACCAACATTAAAACACAATAAAACATGATATAAAGTACTCTATGATTAACACATTTTAATTGTTTTAAAGACGTAATATAAAGGAAGGTATTATTTGCAATATCTGAAATCTGTTTATTAACTAAGAAGAGCTTATATGTATGCTAGCAGTATTAGCCTATACATCCGAGTGTGAAAAGATCGGGAGTCTCTTGCAATGCTCTCCACCACCACACACCTACGACGCTACTAACTTCAGCTACCTCCACTAGAGGTCAGCTCTGTATAGCAGCGACCTTACGTCTGCTGACTACTATCACCACAATGGAAATTCGACGAGTTCATATTGATAACATTGCACTGACCTGTATCTCCCATGACAGCACTACTTGGTAAGCCGATGGAGAATGTTATTTGACAATGAGAACACAACCATGCTACCATGAGAATACATAATTGTCACTTTGACATGTTACATCGAGCACAACTATGTGATATTGACAGCACTAAATTCGCACTCTCCTGTCATTTGTTATGAGAAAAAACACTGTCTGGGAAAATCGTGTTGTAATTGAGGGCAGAATTTACTGCAATGCCATTTAAACATGAAGAAAAATGGAATAATCAATAATTATGCCTAACAAAACTACATTTATTATTGTTAATTAAATCTGAACAACACTTCACTGCGATGCTATTTTAGCATTGGCACAATACCTGGTAGATTTACAAATAGATCTCTGTTTTTTTTTCTCTCCTCCCTGATGGTGTGGTATCATGCATATATGTTTATCCCCTTTTTTCTGTCCTATCATATCTGTGTTTGGTCTGCTCATTATGAAAAGACCATCTCAGTAAGTATTTCTATCAGTCACCAGTATATCTATACCATAACGAAATTTTCGAATCATTGCCAGATTTGTAGGTTGTTCTGTAACAATATTAGGAATTTTCTAGTCTCATATTGAAATCCCTTTCATTTTGACATGTGAATTTCTCCACAAAGGTATTGTATTTTGTAACAAAACCTTCTTGATCTTCGTCTTATTCGAATTTAGAAAGATGGGATTTGGCCAGTCTTGGAGGAACGATAACACTATTAATACATACTTTGTACGTTGGACAGGACAATTAAGATGTGCCTTGAAAAGTCCTAGTTGTAACCTAAGAAATTGTACATCAAATACCCAGCAATAGATAGCTGGTAAGCTATATGCCAATCTTATCTATAAGATCCCTATGAAATATATTCCATCATATCTAAACCAAAGGCCAGGTTGCATGGTTTAGGCAGGGAGAACCTTGTCATGGTATCTTTTTTATCAGTGATTAATTTGACTAATATGGGTTATTCGGCACTATATATGTATGTTAAGTCAGAGACCATAAATAAATGCAACCAAAGTGAGTGTTATATATCAGGGTATTCTGTATACATACCCAGTTGGATTGGACCTTTTGACCATGAATGTTTGAGTCGATAACACTGGCCATACAGACACAGCAATCCAATAGACCAAAGACTACGTACGACTGATCTGGATGCATTGTCTATTCACATGATAATGAATAACACACCCAGGAGGCCATATCAACTTATTCCGCATACAGGCGGCCCCAAGTTGGGGCCCAATGCTGCAGACGCCCAAACCGCCAAATTGAAGGGAATGTCCCTTTGGCTGCCCCCCCCCCCTTTCACACCACAAATATTGAGGCATGTGATAGTCAAATCCTGTAGGGACACACTCCTGAAAGAGTATCCTCTATTTGCCCTCCATTGATGATTATGTCAGACAACCCCCACACATCCCAAACCCCCTAGTCATCATCCCAAGCCACTAGTACCCCCTCCCCCTCCGATTACCTATAACCTAGTTGGTTCAACACAGCTTTGGTATGCGCTCCAAGCAGGGGGGGGCAATATAAAAGCCTACAACATTTGTAACAATACCTCTGTATGTATATATGTATACGATATGCCATAGGAGTGGAATTGATTTGTTTATATAGTATTGTGGACACATTATGATTGATGGAGTCAAAAGAAAGACCCCTGGTGTGTATTTCTGCAGTGGCTTTGCCACTGGGAGAACCCCGAGAATTGCTTCTTCTCTACAATGTCATGTCTTTAACCTATAGTCCACTGGGCATCTTCGGTCAATTTTGGCCATAGATTTCCTACACAAAAGTCGGCCGAAGAGGCCTAGTGGACTATCGGTATAAGGAGAAAAAACACATAGCAGTTGGTGTAATAACACACCGTTTACCGTGGCACGCAAATGGCAGACCTGTTGACCCTGCAATTCCTCACAGCACTTTGCTCTTTACCCATCAGTATGACTCCCTGCTGAGAGGAAAAGTAAGGAAATAAGATTTAAGATCCGCTAATACCTATAGTCCACTGGGCCTCTTCGGCCGACCTTTGTGTAGGGAATGTATGGCCAAAATTGGCCGAAGAGGCCCAGTGGACTATAGGTATAAGAGTCTTAATAAAATGTTATTCCTCATTCCGCCGAAGCTTTCAAATCTCTAAAGAAACTTCCTCTTTTTAGAGCAGATCGGCGCATAAAATTGGGCTGAGCTGTCCTTTAACATCAGGATATTGATTCGAGAAGAATCTTCTCAGCGGAGGACGCCACATGGTTTTTGTCTGTCGCCAACCCTTGTGAGAACAGGAAGATTTTACATGGAGATCGTAATCGGCTGATTTATACTGACAGAAAGTTAAGTAGTTAAGGTAAAGAATGACACAGATAAGATATAGAGAGATAGTAATGAGTCTCACCAAGATGAAATGAAGTTCTGACTTCCCCCTGTTATTTATAAGTCCATGGTGTTCACAAATCTTAATTCTGGAATAGTAATTAGTAATTTTATTATGTAGGGTTATAATAATACTCAACAAATGATATAATTTGCTGCATTCCAATTGTGAATCCGGAATAGTAATTAGTAATTTTATTGTGTAGGGTTATAATAGTGTAGGGGTATGGTATTTACACTTTACGTTCATGTACCCATGAGACTCAGACCTAGGTCCTTCGGGTGTAGTGGGGGAATCCGGATGGCAGGTGGCAGCACCTGCCTCTGGGTTCGTATCCATTACACCAGGGGGCCTACCACTCGTCCGCCACACGTCACGTGGCCGGTCTGAGTTTCGCGGGCTTTCCCCTATATAAGGCTGGTCCTAGCCCATGTTCTTCAGTAGTGGTTTACCCACTGCTCAACCAGGTCGTTACCCGAAAGGGTAACCGAATGCCCTAGTAGCATGTAGTCCTCTGAGGCTGTGATCGTATGTAACATAAGCTATGAAATAAAAGCTCGGTTGCCTACCCGGAAACTTTTCTCTCTCTTCGTTATGATTTAATCTAACTTAACGAGACGAACCACTACAATAATATACTCAACAAAATGATATAATTTGCTGCATTCCAATTGTGATTGACCAGAATTGTCTGAATGTCCTTCCAATTTAGACTGAATATTATATGCATGAATATATTTAAGAAAGACACCAAGTACCTTCACAAAATCCCCCTATGATCTTATATCCAAAAGCTGTGAACTCTTTAATTCTAAGTAAACAGATTCATTTTTCCCTTTGATACAAAGGACATGATCACTTGTTTTTCCTATTCTACTCAGCAGACCAAGGATTTTTTTTTATGTGGCTAAATAAAACACAGCTCTCTTCTCCATGGTCTGTAGTTGGTGAGAGCATCTATTTACGTACATCTGTAAGTACCAGACATGACTGCTATACATCTTGGCAGCCATTCACTACGCAGACCACAGGAGTCTGCAGAGAACCCTGCCCAACCCTTCCCAACACACCAGCTTTGCCCCCTCTCCCAACAAGTCTGCTTCTCTAGGCAGTTAGTAACACCCTCCGTATGCTGTTCCAGGCCAGGCTTTCTCCAGCGGGCAGCCTGGGGTGAGGAGGGGCTGAGAAAAGGGAGGGGTCCTTCTGGGAGAAATGGGCGGATAGGGAGGCAGAGAGAACTTGGCAGTGCTTACTGCCAACACTTGGGAATTGCAATGAAAAGATCCTGGGAGTAATAGAGCGTGCTGGATCGACAACCCACTACCCCCAAGCTCACAACACTCCTCCCTTGGACGGTTGGAAGATGAGATTTCAGCCCGCTGTTAGCATGCAAGGTGGCGGTGAGCGTGGGGGAGAAGATTCTCAGCAAGAGGACTAGGGGTACATCAGACACTGGGTTATTGGATATTTCATTGGGCTTTGGTCAATATTACACGGTGGCATATCAAGGCTAGTGATGTGAAGGTGCTATAACAGAATGCAAAAGAGAGTGCCATTTGATAGACAATATCCTATAAACCCTCACTTGAAGAGTTCTTATATCGAGGAGGTATGTAATTATAATGCATATTATATATCTGTTAACTTAGCCATTGGACTATGATTGGTACTGTTGTATGCACTTTTGGGATCTATGGGCATTCCCCTAGCCCCTACCGATGGAAGAAGCCACACAGCTGATGATGTTCGACCAAAGTACTTCCAGTTGGGTCTGCTTAGTTGCTAATCTCCCTTGTAGGCAGAGAGCATCCCTCCACTCTATTACAGAAGGGAAGGGGGCAATATTTGCACCTAATGATCCTTTTACGTCATATGAGATAGCTTTGGCTCCCTAATGGACAAGGTAGAAGGCCCCTCCGAGTACCACAATGCTTGCCGCTTTGTTGAGCAAGGTACATATGACCATGGTCTGGCCGTGTTTGTTGTCGGTCCGACGCCCACTCCCAGTCCGTCTCTCCCCAACACACCCTACAGCCCTTAGGCCCCATCACCTCTATACTAAGCCCCTTCCCTCCTGCCCCCCCCCCTCCTCTGTCTAGCACCACAACCAGTCTTGGGGGGTCTAGAGTGAGCAAGGATCTTGCTCATTTATTCATGGATACATACAGAATTGTAAAAGGAGATTGATCAGATCTGTGGCCTTGGTGACTTGCTGTTTCCTGTGAATGCTTTTTGGGATAATGGGGGTGGGGTGGTTTCTAGATGTTTGAGTCTGTTGGCCCAAATAGAGGACAATGCTGGACTTGATAGGGATCTTTGTGGAGGGAATTGGAAGGTGGGATGGTGAGATTAGTTGAGAAGAGAGTGAGAGAAGGGGCAGATTAGCAGGCTGTGCATGCCATCCCGGGGTCCTGATACAGCCTGGTGAATACCAGTTTCTTCTAGCCTTGAACATTGGTTGTAAATGTATCAAACAAAATTGTAGGAGGTCCAGACTATGGAAAGACAAAGCCAGTACCAGTTCTGATAAGACCGAACATGATTGTTCTCTGGATGAGAGATCTGTTACAGTAACCGCATGACCTTCAGGCGCCCACCTGGAGGCATATCAGTCTGTGCTCATCAGGAAAAGGTGTGAAGAGATGGCCATGGAGAACTGTGTGGGAGGCGGCCGTAAGGTCTAATGGCCTCAGGGGGCCCCGGGTTGATAGACTAGTAGGGTGTCCCTTTAAGTTACATATCCCATAAACGGACATATAGACGGATACACCGTTTTGTCCCCCGTTTTACCTAGCAAAACTTTTCATCCTTCTTTACCGCTTTATAGTTCTGTGTAAAAACGTCATCCACCATGTTACAGATTAACACATGATATTACCTGTGATGTTATTCTTGGTTATGTACAGAGTGTTTTGGCACAGAATAGTTATAATCTAGCAAGAACATTCACACCCACCATCTTGCCAGTCTGCTATATACTGGATGGATATGCCACTCTGACGCTCAAGATAGTTTTTAGCCTTGAGTTTTATAACTGCGGAGTTATTGCCTTAGCGATGGAAGGAGAAACCCCGTAGGTGCACTTTTAGTGGAGAAGTTTTAAAAAGGGAAGCCATATGTCGACTTTTGGCCGCGCGGTGGCAGCACGTGTCGAGACGCTCCGGCAGGAAGCGGAACCCAATCCATAGCGCAGAAATGTCAGCATGAGGCTGCTCTGCTGGGGGTAGGGCAGGGTGTAGGGGTGGGGCTGAGGGCGGGATGTAGGGTTGTAGAAAAGGGGCTGAGGTGGCTCTCAAGGGTAGTTGTAGTACCATGGCGGGGAGGTTTACATGTCTGAAAATTGTGTTGCAATTGTGCTTATGCAATTTCTTTGAGATTGGAATTGAATAATTTTTTTTTATAATTTGGCGAAAAAATCATAGGGATGGGGTGGGTGTGTGATGTGGAGGGAGGGCTGGGGTGGTTTACTCGTGGTACTATGACCAATAGGGTAGATTAACCTAAAGACGGCCACATACATTGAGACGTCCACCCAACATATTTGTGAAGATAAATAGACTCCTGCATCAACATTATGAAATCGTTGATGACCATTGAATATACTAGTTAGTAATGTTGATTCACTAGCAACCCCAATGTTATGGCTATTTTAGGTGGACGTCTCAAGGTATGTGGCCCAGGGTATGTGGCCGTCTTTAGGTTGATTTACCCTACTGGTATCGGTTAATAATACCCAGGGGCGTAGGAAAAGGGGGGGGGGGCAGGGGGGTTCCCTATATAAGCCTATATAAAAATATAGCAGCCCCCCCCCAACCGAGACCCCTTCCCCCCAATAAACACTTGCTTCCTACGCCCCTGATACCATTTGATGATACCATAGTTAATACTTATTACTGTCCTATGGACTCTGGGCATTGTATCAACAGCGAAATCTATTTGATGAATGTTGTTAACGTGGACCGACCTATCTTTGATGCCCTTCCAGAGTGACGATGACGTAATCAAAATTAGTTCAACGTCCTATTCTCAGTGTGAGCAGTCATTGGCTATAACAAATGTGATAGTACATTTAGTTTAGTATTGATATATAATCAGTACATTGATACTTATTTTTTTGTTGAAAACATGTTGCGAAAGGTGGCGTATAAACCAAGTATTGATTCACGGTATAAACATATGGATGACACGTTGTGGTCAATCCAAGAGTCACATCATGAGGAAGAGCAGGTGTAAGATGTTTACAGACGTGTTCTTCCATTATAAACGGTATGGAGGTTTCAGATGTATGGAAGGCATGGATTCTGATTTCCCGGATGAAATCAAATGACATCATAGCCTATTTCAAACTTTGATTGGAAAATGAAGAAAGAGGGGAAAACCTGTTTGGGGTGGGGGGAATATAGTTATTTCTATCTGCACATACTAGATTCATCGACAGGACCTGGAAGCCATTTCTCGAGATGGTACGACAAGATCCCATTCAAGTCATAGTGAGATCACTCAGTTAAATGCCATTACAGCCCTGCATCTAATAATTCGCTAATAATTGCAATGGTATGACTGCTTTACCAAACCCTATGTAATTACTGCCTTAAGTGCTGATCATACAGAGTAGTCGTAGAGTGTTACCTACAATCACCCACTCAGATATTGAGGGTTTCAAGTCATACTGGTTGTGTCTAGTCGTACTTTCTTGAGAAATGCCCTACTGTAGGGGTGGAGAAGTGAGATGTAGAGGACACCGCATTAGTTCCCCATATGACGCCAAAAGGGAGGGAAATGGGAGGGGGATACATCAATATATTGGCAGATGACCTTATAAATGACCTTATACCCATAGTCCACAGGGCCATTGTCGGCCGATCCTAGGGCAGATAATGCATAATCGGCAGAAAAAGAGTGGAAGAATATGCTGTGGACTTTGAAATGTGATAGAAGCTAACAGATAATGATTTTCTGACTAAAAAAAATCCGACAAAAATGGCCGATAATGCAAGGAGAATTAATATCAAATTAGTTGATATTTTCAGATATAAACTGCCCGACAATAATTAGGAAATTCCCAACAAAACATCCCCGATTTTGATTATCTTCCTCCTACGTCGGTCTCCCTCTGTGGACTATGGCTATTACCAGACTTACATTTACATCTGCTACCACTGGCAATTCCTATAGTCCACAGGCCTCTTTGGCCGACTTTTTAGATACATTTCCTACACAAAAGTATGACTTGAAACCCTCAAAATTCGACCGAATAGGCCCAGTGGACTATAGGTACAACTTAGAACTTTGAAATTTTGCAAATGAAGGTTAACAAAAGTTCAAACATTCTAGCTCTCAGTCCTCATCCGAAAGTGCTTGTTTTCATACATTAATTTCCTGTCCTGTTTTGAATATAATTCATGTTTGCACAGTTGATCCCGTTGCACATATACTTGGGGGAGGGGGGTCACTTTAAGATCAACGTTTCAAAATGCAAAGTGCATTAACGCGGGTTGAAAGGTACATTATGATGCCGATATTAACCATGATCTTAACAGTCTTATCCATGAAATTGATCTTTCCAATTCAACGGTACTTTTTATATTAGTCCAAACAGCCGTAACTGATACATTGCAGGGCACATTATATAGAATGAGCTTATTTTCATTCTGGAAATGGTTTATAAGTAGGGGTCCTGTGCCTATCTATATTTGAATTAAGGTGTAGGGCAGGGCCCTTGATATTATATGCCTCGTTTGCCCCTCAAAAAAGAAGTGGGCTGCTTATATTCAGACTTTATCTTCATGATGCTGTGAAGGATGGTGAATGAAATGGGATATATTACATTTTTATGCAGTGGTCAGGCGAAACACACCAACATGAATATAGTTTTCATAGTTTTTTTATAGCATCTTCATGGAACTTTATGGTGCTCGCCATTGGATGGCTGTAGGTAAAATGGCTTTTAGTGAATGAAGTCACCTTCTCAATGTTCTAATTGAACATTTTACTTCAGTGACAATCTATATCCTCACAATTGCATTTGAACATGAAAATGTGTCAAAGTTGAACATGAACTATATTTGAACAATTTTGAATTTTCCAACGTTTTAAACTTTAGAGGGGCAAATGGGGAGAGAGGTTGGGTAGGCATCACAAATTTAAAAATGATTGTCAGATTCCTTCTTCTCATGATGAAAATCATCTTTTTGATGTGTTCCTACAGAAAATTCTAGACTTAAGCCCCCTCCTCCCTAAAGGTGAGGCTCCACTCCTTGTGTGCCATATTTACCAACTAACCTGCACCTGCACAGACTCTGTGATTGGGTGGGAGTTCAATATATAAACATCAACACAGCAAAATATAAATAACAACACAGCAGTCACACAGATCGCAGGGTCTTGTACTGTAAAAATTAAACCTGTCTGATATTGAGTTGCAGAGAGTCATCAGTGTGAAAGTCTGCAATATTTACATTAGGTCAACTTGATTTAGTAAACAAAAACATCTTTTGGCAACAAAAATGTGCCTGAGATTGTACACAAAGCCTTCCCCACATAAACAGAAAGCTCTCTCAATCTTCTATTTACACATTGAAATAATGACAAATACCACTCTATAATCTGTGTTTGTGTCTGCTTTTGTGAGAATAGCTCCGATTTTCGGCAAAAATCGCGTAGTGGAGCCTCACCTATAGGTATACACTAATATATTCTACATCGTAGGGAATGACACCAGTTGAGGTAACGCCGCATCCTACTGAATAAATGTGATGTCCTAGGATAAGGGATTGGCCGATCATCCTTATTCGACAAACCACTTCATTTGTACTGGATCAGGGCGATTGCACGATTACCACCCTTTTCCTAAAATGCCATACCCTTCTGTGGAACAACAATGTTATATCAAATAGTGTAAAAATATGCAAGGAATACTGACATATCCAACATAGGCTCAACACTGAGATACATTTGGCTAAAATGACAATTCTTCTTTACAATTCCTATATTTCTAGCAGACGAAAGACCTTAACTTAATAGGTATTTAAAATTTCCTAAATCACCATTAAAAAGTCATACACGAATTCGAATCCATTCTCCCAGCACCTCTGCTAACTCTTTGGCATATCCAGGAATCCAATGAATATTTTCAAAATGTCAGAAATTCTCCACTTGCCAGTAATACCCTACGTCACTCTAGTCATTGTGCCATCCAACCGCACCCCATACACCATCCTGTAATATTCTTCCTACCTCTCGATCCCAAAGCTTTGCTGGGAGTGCGTATAATTTGTGCTGGGTAAATAGAGATTCATTCCCTCTTTGTATAATCAAATCAATACCAGATAGAAGCGTCATTGCCATTTCCGTAGGGTGCTAATTTGTTCCTCCTTCACAGCTCCTCAGACCAGCCCTTTATAAGCTCCCGACACCCTCCCCCTATTTCCCACTATAGTGCACTTCTAGCACCCATGAAGGTGTGGGCTGATATGACGTAGGCATTCACAATTTTTGCCAGGAGGGAGTATGGAGATTGCAGAACCATGGTGGCGCTAGTCTATTTATTTGCCGCTGCCGATGGCCGTGTATAATTTTGTTTCTCTTTTTCCAAAAGTGATCCTTTTATTTATCGGAAGTGGAAGTGGCCTGGTGGGCCCCCTCTCCTGCTCACTCCCTCCCTGCCGTCTCCCAAGGTGCACCCGGTGCATGGCAACTTGCCCCCGGTGTGATGAGAAACTGGCGCCACTGGGTAAAGTAGAGGACTGGGGTTGACGCTTAAAGGCGTCGGGCGTCGCCCACGAGTCGGTGGCCGACGGAGCATGAATTTGAGCGACTCATCCGTGACGTCACATAAAAATTCATCGATTGGGGACTAGTGGTTATTTTCCACGACTTCCCCATAAGCCTGTAAAGGGTACTGTGTATGAATATGGGTAGAGCTCGGTAGGATGCAGGGTTCTGCCTGACTAGGTGTAGACGTCATGGATGGGTGATATACTAGGGGTAAGGTGGGTTTGATTTTACGATGTCTAAAATCTGGGGGTATTTCGAGCCTAGGATTATGTAACGATCAGATGAGTGCACCAAGTCGTTGGTTGGATTAGATCGGGATAAGGATATAGTAGGCGAATTAGTAAGGATTACAGTCCATGGAGAGGCCATGCATGTGATTTGCTTATCTCTAATAAGGGGAAGTGATCACATAAAGGGCTCTAGTGAGTTATCAAATTGAAATATGTGATCTGAATATAAGTTTCGATGGTGGCATTGGAGGAACATATTGGTAGATTGGAATATAGCAAAAAATAAAAGATTCGTGTCAGTCGTATCGTGAAAATAATTCACTTTCACTACCATTCTTAAAAAGATCCTCATATACTGAAGTTTCCTTTTTCTTTGAGAATTGGTAATGAAAAAAGGAGTATGACGATTACAACAAGAGTTTTTTAATTCAATCTACTGTTCTTGGAAATGACTCCTGGATCATTGTGTTTACTAAGTGAACGTTTGCTAGGTAGGATCTTCTAACTTGAAGCAATTTTCCTTTAAAAAAATCTGGCCTGAGCCAACATCATTTCAGTTGTGGCCTATAGCAAACGTACTGCAGTCTACTGGGGCTTTATTTATACCAACTGCTAAAGAAATGATGAAAATGATTGGCCTTAGTCTTGATTTTACAGCAACGGCGTTCTCCCATTCCCCTTGGGATCATGTTTGTGGAAGGGGCTATGGGGTGACTATCAAGAACCGGTTTGTCGAAAAGTTTTTGTTCTTCAAGTTCTGGGTCCAATAGAATTTTCGAATGATTATGGAATTTTCCCCTCCCCCCAGCATTGAGTGCTTTATTGGATTAGTTCTACCCCTCCTTGATTGACCCTATGATGCATAGGTATGTGTTTATATCCTTCTTTATCAGTGGCGGATTTAGAGAGGGGGCGCGGGGGCTTAAGAGTTTACCTAACCTTTTTTACCCTAGAATTTAGCCAAAATAAGGGGCTAAATGAGGGGCCCCCTTTTCAAAATCCTGGAAATTACAGTTATTTTATATTTCATTAAAATAACTTATAAATTACTATACAGGGATCTGTTAATTGACCACCACTTAGTGGATAGGCTACTTCAACTCGTTCGTGAAATTAAAACTCAGGCGGGAGCTTTGCTATCTAAGTTTTATTACATGTTAGCAAAACCACAGTCATCAATTATATGTCAACAAAACATATATGATAGGTCTATAACTAGAACTTTATATTCCAAGTATAAAGGCACAATGCTATACAATGCATAGACCGAAGTATGATATAACAATAGTTATTTCAATGACTGTAGGGGTAATGTACCTCCCCCCTTTTTTCCTTGATGGAAAATTAGTTTTACAGCGTGTTACATGTGTAGAGGTCGGCGAAAACCCCTACACTCGTCCCAACCCGGTAGGCCTCCACCACCTCCGGATCCTCCTGGTGGCCCTCCACCACCTCCGGATCCTCCAGCTGACGCCGAATGCTGATTCTGATTAGAACCCTGGCTTCAGTAACTGTTATTCCCTGCTCCAGTACCACCTCCATAGGTGTGGCCGTAGGAACCTCCCGATCCAAAATAATTCGGATTCTGGTATCCACTCGGATTTTGGGAGTAATTGTTATTAGTATATCTACTGCCATAGCTATGGCCATATCTGGGAGTTAGACCCTGGAGGTTGACTACTATTAGCATATGTGGATTGGGGTGGGTTATAGGCGTTTTGATACTGTGGCTGTGGGGAATTAGCAGTTTGTGATCGTCTGAAGCCTGGATTCGGGTATGCTGGAGACTTTGGGGGGATGCCTTTGACATTGGAGTATGTGGAACTTGATTCCTGGAAGGGGGACTGGGGTACTAGCTCCGGGGTATTGAGGTTGATGACTTGGGACGGATTTTGGTGGATCCGGTTGCTTTCGGTTCTTTGCCTGATCTTATCAGGACCTTTTGAACCATCTTCATTCGGACACTTTCATTGTCCTCGGCCTACTGAACACAACATTGTTTCAGGTGTTCGTATTCAGTCGTATTGTGATCAACATAATTTTCTATATCACTTTTAACCTGATTTAATTTATCATTTTCTGCAATACAATCTTGTAATTGCTTTGTTCTCTGATCGTATTCGGTTTGTAGAGTCTGTCTCACATTTTGAAAGTTAGTTTCCTCCTCATACAGACATTCTCTAAGAGTTTTCTTTTCAAGTTCAAACTGTTCTCTCATTTCTCGGATACTTTGTAACATATCTTCTTTTTCATCTCCGGCTTCCTCTTTTGCTCTAGCAATTAAATTTAGCGTCTCATTCATAGCTGCATATTGCTGATTCATTTCATCCATTTCCCGATCATATTTATCGTGATCCGGAACAGTGAAAGTCACATTCCCAGATGTTATCCGCTGCAATCCAGTAGTGGTAATTATCCTGGGATATCATAAGGAAGTTCACCAAAGGTTACCTTCCTTGGCATAGGTGCGGGATGATTCGGATTCATGACTACCACAAACAATGAATCTGCTAATTCAAGATTAACAGAATAATGCAGGTCAGGTCGTTCATTCCTATGTTTCACTAGGATTGAATCCGGAACATACTCCTCACTATCCATATAGTGAGGCTTTGTGTCTCTCAATTTCTGGTCCCTGGAGGATGCATCATTTTGTGCTGCATTCTCCTGGGATTCTATCGGATTGGCATTATTTGCCAATCTTTGGTTGGCCTGATCGAACACTATGTGTTCGGGCTATACATTGAACCAACTGGTCATGGCACCAGTTTGGTGGTTTCAGATTTCGTTTGGACAGACAAGTCAACGAAAGATAGTTAGATACACAATTGGCGGCTACCTGGAGGTAGCGGAAAACGTCTTCGTCATGTACCGGATGCTTCTAGCAGCTTTTTGGATGTTTGCCTAGAGACGGCTGAGCCAACTCTGACGTGGCAGCTGAGCCCTGTCCTCCGTATAGGTAGGAACAGTGGTGCCACACCGTGCTACCCTCTGACCTCCTGGATCTGTGCTGCCACCTATCCGACAAGTGGAGGGCGGAACCCGGCTGGCTGACTCACCCACTGCACCAAAGAACCATAATATACACAGGATTTACCATACCTCTACACATTTATTGCTGTAATAGCCTCAGCACTCATTGTTCCTGAATCTGTCTAAAAGGCTGTAAGTCACCAAGCCTTGAAGTATATAATAATAATGTATATAGTCTATACTGATCAAAGAGTATCTAATCATTAGTTCTGGGATAGATATAAGTAAGGCATATGCAGGTAAACTGTGCACCAGGCAAGTTCATCTTGATGTTACATGAGTTTATAGGTCCATTAAGAATGGAATAAAGTCTGTTGGTTGTTGTACCGGCGGGACATATAAGGACCTGTTGTAGAATCTGGCAAAGGTAGTCTCATTTGACCACCCTGCCGATTTCAGGATTTCCTGTACCGGTACTTTCACCCTTTCTGCCGCTGAGGTAGATGCATGACGAGCAGAGTATGCTGTGTACTGTGCATCTACCCCAGCATCGGTTAGTGCCGATTTGACTTGTTGTGATATAGTCTTGGCACTAGCCCTGGATGTGGGGAGTTTTACTGTTGCAAATACAAAAGGCACTGCCGACTGTAATCTATGGTCTGCTATGTAGGCCCTCAGGTGTGAGTAGACACAAAGCCTTTCATCTGGTCGTCTCTGGAAGAACATGATGAATGGTTTGTCTGTAGGGATTTGGTGGGGAGAGAGTAAGTCATTTTCACTGAGTGCTCCGTCCACTCACAGTCACCTCTCAGCATTAGGTGTAGGGCCTGTAGCCTTTGGCCTGTAGCTAATAATATGAGTAACATGGTTCGCCTAGTAAGTTTCTAAAAGTCTAGTTCATGGATGTATCCCCACTGCTGTAGGGTCTGTGGAACAGGTTGTGGGTCCCATACAAAATCTATTGATTTTGATGGGGCTTCTTGACTTTAGTTCCTCAAACAAACCTTGAGATGGTTGGCTCTTCGCCAGCAGGTTTCCAGTTGAAGTTAATAAAACAGGATAGGAATGACCTGGAGGTATTTATGGAGCTGTGTCCTACTCCTGTGTCCAGGTACTCACTAAGAAACTGTATGCAGTCTTTGACTGAGGGCTGTGTTGGATGGACATCCCGTAGGCTTGTAAACGCTGTCCAGCGTTTAGCACATCCCTCATATGCTGCTGCAGTGTTAGGGCTCCAGGCCATGGTCATAACCTGCCAGGCTGTAAATGAGAACCCCAATAAATCACACCATATGGATTTCATATAGGGATAATCAGTAGCTGTTATCTGCCTGCCAATGGGAACTTCTTGTTGGAGTCTCCTGACCACAACAGGGTCGTAGGCGTGATGGGGATGTGTAAGTGTTCTCCGTATTCCTTGAGCTTGTTCAGGCTGGCAAACTATGCTTGGGTTGGCCAGTATGGTACCACTAGCAAACCTATCGTCTTGTCTTGTTTGATCTTCCTCAGTACCCTGCTGACAAGAGAGAAAGGTGGGAAGATTAGTGACTCATCATTCTATGTGCATGTGAATACATCAGTTGCCATAGCATTGGCATCATAATGTAACGACATGTATTTTGGACAGGGTGCATTTTGATATGATGCAAACAAATCCACCAGGTGTTTGTGAAAGGAGATAGTGACCACTCTGCTGATGATGCCCTGTCTACTTCTACATTAAGTTTTGTAGGGCAGTAGGACAGTTTGAAGGTGATTCTATGTTTCCATGCATAAAGGTATATGTGCTGTGTGATGTCATCACAAGGTATGGATCCCAGAGAACCACCTTTTTTGATACAACTTAGGGCTGTTATGTTATCACCGAATAGGTGTACACATTGGTTTTTCACTCGGCGTTGGACCAGTGCTTTTTCAATGCCATGAGGAGTGCCTTCAACTCCAGAATATTGATATGCAGCTCTTGGACATCGATGGGCCATTCCTCACCATACTCAAAGTCACCTTGTTGCCAGTAGAAACCACATCCTGTTTTGGATGAATCTGTGTAGATTGACACTTGTGGACGAATTTATGCATACAGTGCAGAGGCCATAGGGAGGTGTGACAGCCACAGTTTCATACAATCATCATTTGAAGCAGTTTAATATGGACCTTGGCCCTGTCATTGCCGGGTTCAGTACCTGCCAGTTTCCCTCTGACTCCTGCAAACTGTCTGACTGACAATCTCCTGAACCCTTTTTTTTGGGAGGAATGTGTTTTGTCAGTTTGGTAGAACCAATGGTAAAGCCTAGATGTTCGATGAATTGTGCCGGGGTCAAGACTGATTTCTTAAAATTGAGCGTGAAGCCGGCTTCCTGTAGGATTCTGAGGGTGTGTTTTACAGACTGTGCCACAAACTCTGGAGTCTCTCCAAAGATTAGTGTGTCGTCGATGTAAAACACAAGATGCACTCCATAGTGCACCCTCAGGTGTGACAGCAGCGCCTTCATGATATGTGTGAAGAGTCTTGGCCCTAGTGAATAACTATTTGGCAGGCATGTATACCTGTAGCGTTCACCATGAAACTGAAATTGTAAGAAATCTCTGTCTCTTTCTTTTATGGGAAGGTTGAAGTAGGCTGACGTGATGTCTACAGAGCTCATGAAGGAATGTTGAGGTAGGATACACATTACTGACGCCAGATGGTCCATTTTGAAGTGTTTATAGACTGTAAATTCATTTAGTCCTGACAGGTTCAAAATATGTCTAAAAGTACCATCTGTTTTTGGTCTTAAGAAAATGTGTGACATGAAAGCTCTTTTACTATGCACTGCTGGCTCTATGATACCTTTTCTCAGCATGTCCTGTATTAGCATGTCCAGCTGGGCATCCTTAACTGGGTTAATGGATGCCGAGTCAGGAATGTCCAACTGTGTCAGAATTGAGTGTAGGTCAATGGTTAGCCTTTTCACCATATCTAATACCTATTTATCAGTGGTGAATTTTGGCCATTTTTCGGCTTGTCTACCCAAACCACCTGCTAAAATACCTGGGAATTTTTTGTGGATTTTACAGGTGTTTTGGATGGTTGGCCGAGGGGGAGTGGTTTAACAACTGAGTGTCTTACGTTTATTTGTTGTTATTGTTATTGTTGTTGTTGTTGCCACCCTTGTACTGGTTTGGCCTGGTTGACTTGCCCCTCTTGTCACTCCTGGGGGTGTTGTTGTTGGGCCGGTAGTCTTGTTGGCAATTTGACGCAGGTGGCGGTCCTGACTGGCCCTGAAGCACCCCGCTGAGTATTTGCGGCTGGACCCACTCTTGATATGGCGGCTGCGGGTCTGGCCGCCCTTGTAGTTTCCCTGGTGGCGGTTCCAGGACCTGGGGGCAGCTACCACATCTCTTAGGGCTTCTTCCTCTTTCTGCCTGACCACAATTTGTTCCCTGGCGTCTTCTCCAAGCAGATATTTGAAGCTTTTGTGGTTTTCCGACTTCTGTGCTACTTCCAGGCCCACACCTTTCAGGCCTGCATATAGATTGTTGCATCTAATGTTATTCGTTTTCCATGAGGATTTTGCTATCAGCTTTAGGGAATCCGACATACCTGTGACCAATTTCTTAGGGCTGAGCATTTCTCCACTGCATCCACTAAGGTTTTTACTTTTTCTGGTATGTTTGCGGTCTCAGCATCCTATGGCTCTGTAAAGGGAAGCTGTACTGCCACTAGGGGGCAGTCACATGGCTGTGGTCCATATACAGGTAATGGATTTTCCTGCTGCTGATTACTCTGCAAGCCTCTAAGTGCTGGATAGTCATAGTAGTCTGGTATCATCACCTCTGGTTGGCGCTGTCTGTGTTGTACCTTTATGTTTGCACCAGGGGTCACTGCAGGGCGCGCATCAATGCGCGCGGCATCCGAGGCCACCCAGGCGGCTGTCACGTCCTGCTGCGCGGGACGACGCTGAGTGGTCTGTATGGCGCGTCTAAAATTTGTGGGAGGATGATCTCCCTTGGTGGGGGGTCCTTCATCTTGTCTGACTGGATCTGGCCATGGTCCTGTTTGATTCAGATCTGTTGTTGTCAGAATATCACCCTGAACTACCAGATTCATGAGAGTAAATCACTGTGCATTGACTTATAGCACTATGATCACTGTATTGGCTGGTGCCCATCGACATTGTGTGAGCTGCTCGCCTGGGAGCCTGTTGAGCATTTTGGAACACATGCTCCACCTTGCGATCTTCTGCTGATCTGTAGCTTTCTCTGTCCACTAGGGCATGGTCAGGATGGTCAGCATAGAGAGGTGTAGCTAGTGGCAGTTCACCCCTGCCCCTCCTACATCTAGGCTGGTGATCTCTGTTTTGAGAATGTACCGCTTTAGGGTCTGAAGTCGGGCTGGTGAAAATGTAATTGTCATATAGAACACCTTGTTGGGACGGCCTATTCTGTACCGTTACCAGTATCAGCCGTCTGGGTTTCAGTCTCTTGGCCGAGTGACTGGGCAGGTCTGTCTTCCTCTTTATTGGTGCCAGTGGGGCATTGTGCTGTGGAGTTCTATGTACATTTGGTGTAGGGTGATAGACTACTCCTGATGAGCTGCTCTCATTTACTGCACTTGAGGTAGAGGGATCACTTGTGTGAACTATTGGCCCATTCAGGTCTAGTAGGTGAGTACTGAGTGATGAAAGGTAGGTCTGGTGAAGGCAAGTAGCGGTTCACTGGTTCACTCCTAGCTGGAGATTGCCCATCTTGGGTAGACCTATCGTCATAGTGTGTATCACCCGGCGAGAAAAGGTCTCTGACAGTGCTTGGGGCATCCCTGGGGGCGCACCCCTCCACCTGTGCTAGTTGTATGGCTTCATTCAGAATGTCGCCCCTAGGAGGTGTGGAAGGTGATACTGGTCTCAGGTCAGGGGTCTACATGTCTGTCGGCAGTGTGTTGACAACAGGCACCTGTTGCTACTTAAGTAGCCCCCTGGGGTCAAGCCCTCAGGTTTGGAGTGAAGTGGATTCAGCTAATTAGAACGCTGATGGGACTCAATTAGGGCATGGTCAAACAGTAGGCCCTTCTATGATTGACAGGTTGGTGTTAGCGTCCCTCATGTGATGTGTCAATTAATCAACACCTACTTACCTCATCGCATGGGGACGCCTTCACTTGTCAGCAGATGTCCTTCTTGGGACACTGTGACATTATCTGTCCTAAGAATCCGACATATGTCAGACACTGCCACCTGGTGACAGGTCCTTGTATAGTAATCCTACCCCGATTGGACCATTGTTTGCCCGCGATAGCATTCCACCGTCCGCACCCAGTCTGATTGAATAACCTCCAGCTGAGCACAGGCAGGGCCAGTCTCTTCTCCTACTTGCCCATTCTTATCCCTCCTCCATGGCAGGACTCAATTCTACAGGGATTCCTCCAGGTTGGTATAAATGATCTAGACATTTAAAAGAAGGCAGCTCTGGCTGTAAAGAGTGCAGAGGGAAGACATTGTACTGGAGTCATCCGTGGTTACCAACCCCCACCCCAAAGGAAACTCATGATATATTTTATACGGTGTTAAATAGTACTAAGGTGGGGCCAAGAGTCTAGGACCTTGAAGACCTTTTGTGCCCTTTTTTTTAATGTCGAATGTAAGAGTCCTACCACTTAAGCCTCTTGCACTCCACTTGGTTCCATCTCGAGAAATCATGATGCAAGGAAGGTCATCTATATTTCAGAACGATTCTAATGAGTATTGACCATGGATGTACAAAAAATTGAAAGTATGCCTTATTCTTTAAAGATGGGTGTTCCCCAGTGAAATGGGGAGCATGACGTTATTAGCGTTGGACCATGCATGTCTGTTTTATATTTGTGAATGTTTGAACTGAATATGTACCAAAACATGCTCAAGGTTAAGTCATATCCAGGATAAATAGGGAATTATCAGTAAATCGATGACAGTGATTGGGGGGGGGGGGCTACGGGGTAGAATATCAAGAACAAAATTGTCATTCACAAGGCAAATGGAACTTTGAATAACGCGTATTATTGACTGAATCAGAATCAAGAAGTGCTTGTTCAGCACAACTAGATTAAGTATTTGGTCCAACCTATTCACTACAAATTATATACAACATTAACACAGCATATATACATTGATACTCATCAACTTTTTCATAACTTCCAGATGCCTGAACTCCTCACAACCTCCAGTTAGCTCAGGACAATACATCGATTATTGGAAAAGAGGTGTAATGGTTAAGCTTTATTGCATGGCGACATGGGAGATCCTATTTCCAATATCATAGAATGGCACATATATCGACCAGAGTACAATTATATTGAGATGATATCATGATACGCCTCTTGCCATCATCATGTATTGCTACCATGCGTGAGATGCCATATGAGTATGGGTACTATTGACATGTACCGCCGTCAACTGGTATTACGTGCTACCGATACTGGCAGAAGCGCCCACTTTATCCCAACCCACAAAGGCAGACCAGCCAAATACATACACGTATACACAACCCCTCCTGGATGATTCTCACCATTTGGGGGAAGATTTCTGCATCACCCTAAGACAGCTCTTCATATCACTACGAGAGCACTGAAAGGGAAACAAAATAAATTATGTACATGTAACTTATATTCCAAACCTTGTCCAGGTGTAGTTTTTATGTACATTAGGCCTGCACACAGTCCAAATCATGAACTGGGTTCCCATCGCACAAGGAAATCCTGGAGAACAAGAAAAACACAGGGAATTTGACATTTTTGCCAAAAACCGGAAAACACAATGAAAGGGTTTTGTAACCCAGTATGAAGAATACCAGTGCCAAAGTTCGCGATGCATACTAAAGTTAATAATAGGACCAAATGAGCGGCATTCTCAAGATTGTGATAAGCACAATCATGTTATCGTCTTTGCTGTCATTACTCCCGCACTGGGAACGCACATGGGATTTAAAATCAAAATTTCCATTGAGTACTCTGACCAAGTTTTAATCCAACCTTTTTTTTGACAAACCCGTGAGCATCGACTTCCTATATCCATCCCCCTCCCTTCATCATGTACAAACCTAATTCCACTCTGATAACCTAATCTACAATGGCAGAGGGGACCTATAGACCGGTAATTACACATCAGTTCGAATAATGATGGTTCTGCAACCCAACACATCGCCATACCACAAGAAGGTTAATCAGAAGCAAACCCTATACCATTCTATAAAAATTGTCAGTGGAGGCCGTTGTGAAAAGATTTGGATTTCATTCTGCGGGAGGTGCTATTCCCAAAACTCACTCACCTAAGGGAATTGATTCCCTCATGTGTTGCTAAAAGGGAATTGGTCTGAGGAGTGGTATAGGAGTGGTCCAGAGTCAGGGTGTAATTCTCAAGTAGGAACCAATTTTCTGGGTGAAGTCAAGTCTCAGGATGGGGAAGAGCAGAGAATTGGAAGATCAATGAACTACAGTGAGAATTCAATTCCAATTCTTTCGCAACAGCCTCTAGTGCAGTAGACAGCAGTTGCGGATATAGGCGGGGGGGGGCGCAGGGTCTTACGCTATATTCCATTTTGCTTGTATCTAAGAGCTACTTGCCTATTCATTTTCATTTGCCCAATATTTTCTTGAAAATAGGTGATGCGCCCCCTAATTTTTGGCCGCGCACATTCCTTTTCCAAAAGTCCTTGATCCGCCACTGGTAAGGGAGTTGGGCCGAGGCTCCACCCTCCGGGTCCCTATACCTAACTCATTATCAAATCCTATTTGGTTACCAGACTAAATCATTTTCACCTAATGCCAAAATGTTGCTTATGAGGACAGTGGGCATATCTGGACGTTCTTCTCCCTGTTATTGTGCAAAACGATGTCTTTTTTTTTTACTGACAGCGTGTCACCAGCTTGTCTATGCGCCATTCGATCAAAACGTGTTGGGCTAAGTAAATTCGCGCATTTGCAACGGTAATCTGCTATAGATCTCCATTTTGCCACAAGAATACATTTTGTCAGATATCTTTGGGTTTGATATGCAAGATGAATATAAGTAAGTACCACTATATGATAAGGCTAATCTCGCATTATATACGCATGCATTTCAGATGCGTGGGAATCAATTTTTTTCTCCTTGCCCCCCTCCCTTTTCATACACCATTGTATTTGATTTAGAAACAAAACTTGCAAAACAGGATTCTTCGCTCATCAGAATCACAGTGCCCATGGCGGGACTCGCTCAACTCATCTCCCTCTTTACAATATACACCTCTGAAGTCTTTATTAAAGCACAAATATAGACTAAATTTTACAGTGAAATTTAGGTATCTAATGCGTTGTCCAATGGGTAAGGTCAAAACAAAATTTCATGTGTTTCCAGTTACATAACTCAAAGACCTAGGGTCGGTAGGTCGGATTTTTTCTTTTTAATTTTTTGTTCTTGATTTGTATAGAAATGTATGGGCATATCAATAGTCCAAACCAGTTTGCAGGAACATGGAAAACATATTATGAGAAATATGAAAAATATGCAAAAGATATGCCTATTGAAGCTATCAACTGGACACCCAAAGATTATATTCATGAAGAATTATGAAAAATGCGAAAAAAATCTCAAAAATTATCTGAAATTCTCAACAAAAAATAAAGTTTAGCGTCGGCCCTGTTTTTCTAGGGTCGATCGGGTAACTGGAAACAAACCTTTTTTTATTTGTCCTAAACACTAGTTGTTGTTTCTACACTGTTGAAACCTGTGTGGACTTTGACCCATATCTTGTGAAAAGAGATAGTGTGCACTTTTCATATAATCAAACAATAGACGTCATGAGTGCTTTTTTTTTACGTTACAATAACCATTCTAACTACATAATACCATTAGCAATGACAAGGACACTGCTCTTAACAGTACAATCAGCTCACTGTTTGCTCTCAATTAAGCACAATAGGGAATAATAAACCATTACTTTGACGTCATAGAATGACTTCAGGTCATCGCGGTGAATGTTTAAGGTGGGTCGCTACTATTGAAATTGAGCCTACTGCAGAGGTTTCTGCACATATAGGTTATTTTCATCAGAATTAAATTAATTTTGGTAGGCATATGCATACCTATAATCAGCGTCTACAATAATAGCCAATATGTGAAGGCTACGTGGAAAAACTGGAAGGTACGAAACTCGTCAGTGGTGACGACTAAGGTCCTGGGGTTGACAATACCTAAAACAACGACTTTACGTGGTCAAAATGACGACCTTAGATCATAGTTGTTCGTATGACGACTCTGTAATGTCAGTATTGTCAAACTGACGACTTAGGTCCTAAAATCGACATTTTGACCACCTAAAGTCATTGTTTTAGGTATTGCCAACCTAAGGACCTTAAGTCATCACCACTGACTAGTTTCGGATCTTCCAGGTTTTCAGTGCAGTTTTAAATTTGGGACTTCAAAAAACTACTGTATGGTATCTGCATCAGGTCAATAATCAGTGATAAGCGATGAATAAGAACAATCACCTAACCAAGGTCGCTCAAAAAGGTGTTCTTTTCACCAAGCCTTCGAAACATGCATCCAATACCCAGTTCCTATATACATGTATTAAGTTCACCATTGTATCAAAACTATTTAGTGATTGTTAAAATAGATGATTGTTTAGTGGTTGTTAAAATAGATGAACAAGTGGTCAGTGATGACTTATGATATTATGAACACTGACTTACAGTTGTGACAGGGAAATGGGAAGGCATTACTGAACTGTATTTAGTCATAATCACCTCCCCAATCACCAGGCCCAAGGATGGGCCTGGTGATTGGGCCTGATGCGAATACAGCTCGGATATCATAATAAACCTGGCTTCTCCCGTGTTTGCGAAATTAAATTTTAGTGAGGTTCCAGGGGCAGGGTTCAAACCTTTATCTTATCCCATATATTGAAAGCACATAAGTCTAACTAATGAACTGCTAATAGGTACCCATGTGGTCAACTGATTATCTATCGGACCTTTTCTCGTCACCTAACACCATATGTTTGTTTGCATGCTATTCACAAATAGGCTAGAAATAAGAATAATATGACCACTGGCGTAGGCAAGGATGACTGGGTGGGGGGGGGGTGAAACTCTATTCAAAATAAAGTCGGTCTACCAACCGAGACCCCTTGAGCCCCAAACAAAAATAAATTACTTCCTAGCACCTCCGTATTTTTCCATATTATATCATAAAGAGGGGGAATCGCCATTGTTATCACGGACACTCACGGTGAATAGAATTTGATAGTAGAAGATAACACATTTATCTCATGAGCAGGTAAAATATTATTGTGCAATGAGGACATTGGCCTAGTAGAAATACCAGCATGCGTAAACATCATGCATGTGTCAGAGGGGTCTGTTTAAGAACCAAATTATTCTGCAAAAATACTCAAATATAACAAACCCTTCCAGAATACAAAGGATCATTGGTTTAGACCAATCCACCTAGGCATCATAAAAGTGTAGCAGTATAGGGTAGAGGCACGCTGAGTTGGACAGACACCTAAAGTCGGACACCTTTTGCATTGAATTACATAATAGATATGAAAAACTCAGCTATCATTTGAATAAGACATGAAAACTCAGGTATCATACTCTCTAACAAATGAGGAATAACATGTAAATGCCTGTCATACATGGTTTTACAACTGCACAAACCCAGGGTGTTTTTGTTATATTCTGAGGATCAAGAATGGTGAGTGAATGGAAATCCTGGTTTGCTTTGTCAATTTGTCATGTCTTAACCTCCATGCTTATAGGATTCCTATGCATGTCAATGACAAACCTTTTTTGTTAATAATTAGACTTGACAAACCTGAATACATCCCTCATGTTACAGTATGGGAGTTGTTCTTCTATGACCTACAGACTATACCTACAGTCGGACACCAATTACACCCCACCCGGGACACAATTATATCATGATTTCAATACTTATATAATGGACATTTCATTACAAACAGAATCCTTCATAGAATACATGTACTCCCAGATCTGAATAATTAATCTGTGTTTGGTTTACCTACTATCTAACACCTAAACCTAATCATCACTCAGTCTGCTCATAGAAGCCATGCTCATCTGGGCCTGTAGACTGACCTGTTATAAGTATGCAAAATGAAACATCTAAGAGTATCCTGGAGAGGAGTATTGTATTAGCTTGAATTTCTTAGTGTCATATGCTATGTGCCTTTATAGAATATTTCAGATACAGTGACCCATTGTGTCTGTATCAATTAGATAACATAGTGTCTGACTCTAGGGTCACCTCTGGTATGAGCTGTCTGACTTGAGGTGCAATTGGATGTTTTGAAGACTAAATATCTACAGCTCATTTATTCATATGTATTGTAGAGTTTTATCAAAACTTCTTCAGGGATTTTAAGGGCAAAGTATCAAGTATCAACTGGTGAAATGGAAAGTAGAATTCAACACTTTTAAAGGTACAAGATTTGAGCACCAAATATTGCCACCTCCTGTGTGGTCAGGAACGTCCGAAATGGGTGCCTCTACCCTATAATGAAAGCATTGCGTTATACATAGAGGTAATAACAATACAATATCAGTTTATCAATCAGACTGCTCATGATGTGGACTATGAGGCCGTAATGCGGACAGAGCCTTGGTGGACTCGGCATGTACTACCGTGCTGCTCAGTGTTTGTCCAGAACACAGGCAGCTAGCATTAGTGCGTGATATAGACTACCGCTTCATTTACTTGGTTTCGGACAACCCGATTGTCTCCTGGCCATATTGTATTTCTGACGTAACGTGGGCCGTCTCAGAGCCTCGGGCGGTGCGGCCACAGGGGGGCTGAGAGCAGTAGGCGATGTGCGAGCTGCTCGCCGAGTGGTGTTGGTATACACAGTATTCAGTGTACTGTAGATCTAATGGAATGTGTCTCTACTGTGAATAGGTACTGCTGTGTGTGCTCTCCAGATTACTGTGGTCTTTTTGTATAAGAGTGGGCCTATTGTGGATGTGGCGTTCATCCTCGGTGCTATTGGGTGTATTGTATGTATCTATCTGGGCACTATATATAATGATACAAACATATACCATGTTAGCCTGTGTGAGGGCCAAGGCCATGATTAAATCAACACGGCTTTATCCCGTAGCGACTGATTATGAGTACAAGCTTAAATTCAAGACCTAAAAATCATAATGTACACTATTATACAAATCATAATCATAATTTAAGAACAGCACCTTTCCACAGGCCCTGTTTTGGGGAAGAATTATTAGCTTCTAGTCAAAGGCAGTAAGTACGGTAATGCCTTTCATAGTTATACCCCATGATTCATTTCTCATTCAATGCCTGTTCTGACATCGTCAACGATATCTGATATGAGATATGAGTACTCATAATAGTGCCCATTGATTAAGCATTCTATTATACGGAAATCCAAGTTTCCCATTGCAATTGCATTATGTATGAATTCATCGTTGAATATCAACTGACTAATCAATTGAGTACTAATAGTTCAACCGGCCGATCAATACAATACTAATAGCCCACGTCCTGGTTAAAGGATACGATATATAGATAGCCCAAAGGGTATTGCGAAAAGAATCGGAAGCAGATCTATACTAACTGTCGTAACTCACCTTCCAGTTCCTGGAAGGTCTAATCCCTCTACGCGGAAATGAACAGAAAATCTATATGATTTGGATATGCAAGGTTGTTTAGCTGGCATTAAAGGTTTAACATTGTCTAAGGAGACCTTGCTAAAGTTTTATGTTGCAAAAATCAAACCATTTAAACATTTGTTATCAAATACTAGTCATTGAAATCTCTGTGACCTGACCTAATGTCATGATTTTCCAGTCCAGCTATGTAATTTACATAGCTTTACTGACAAATAACTGCAATATGATTAAAATCACTGAGATTCAATGCCTAACAGGGGCATTAGAATCAAAACAATATCGATTCACTGTCCAATATCATCTAGTAGTGGGATTTGAGTAAGGACACTCCTTGTGATTTACAGTAGAGGCAAATGTCCTATTGATATTCAAAATCACAAGGATTTCAGACTAATATTTCGCGTAGTGGTATTTGCCCATTACATTGTGGAAGCCCTTATACTTGAAGTTTTCCCTAATTTTTTTTTGCACAACCATACGCTATGGGTAGTTTCGTACATTGTAAACAATGTCGTCAAATAACGATGGAATCATCGTCCCAAAGTTGACAGAGATAAGTTGTTATTTTCACAGACATTCTATATATCACCAAACTACCCCCTGGGGCTTCTTGTAAAACCTACACTGGTTAACTGCAATACAATTATGGTAGTTCACTCTGAGTTTTCCGAGGATTCCTGGTAGATTCAACCGTTATATTTTACAGTGTAGTGTATATGCCATTTTTGGTTCATAAAGCTTCTATTCAGGTCGTTTTGGTGGATAGGCATTATACATATAGTTGACTTTCCTTGCACAACGAAATCTTAAACAATATAAATTATGCTCAGTATTCAATGTGAGAGTGGTGGGTGGCCTGTTGTTAGTTTAATTGGCTGAGAATATATTTAAGTTAAAAAAAAATGAAATTGGGAAGTATAAAGAATGGAGATTTCACTGAAATCTGACCAAATCCAGTTCATAAACAGAAATATCATTAGAGAATATCCCTGATTGCTACTGCATAGATTAACAGGAGAAAGGGGACCCACTACTAACATCATTCAAGAGGTGGGATCGGAAGAATCTCTTTTATTCAGTTGGCGAAGTTTATATGAAAGAAGCAATCAGCTAATGGTGTAATAATCCGCCGGTAGGGTGCGCATCGATCCTTGGCGTCGCTTGGCGTCGTCTACAAAGACGCTGTATTAGAGCGGTGGTGGTCTCCTTCTATCATTACCCAGTCTGCTGCTTCACAACCAACTACTCTCTTCTTAAGGGAAGTCCACCCATGACTCGCCCATCCTAGCTGGTTGGCACCTAATGGCAAGCACCCCTCCTTCATACAGGCAATTTTCAAAAACTATATAATTATGGATGGTCGGCAGTCACTCATAGTTTTTCGTGTTTTACTTTCTTCAATTTCTTCCTCACATAGTTATTGAGGTGCAATTTTTTCAGTTGCTGGAAGTTACCAAACGAATTAGCTGGGTGGTCGAGTCGTGATAGAGCTTCTCTCATTTACCCCATCATCTCCAACCTCCATCGTATGCTACCATTTCTGCAGGATGAGGGATAAAGAAGAGGGAGGGAGGTCTGCGCCGCTCGCAAACAGCTGGCTATTGATTCAGTGCTTCTGTATGGACTGATCAGTAACGAACTAATCGCCATAGGCTTTTCTTTCTTATTCCATGTTTTTTCCCTCACAACTCCCCCATGGTTTTTTTTTTCTCTCATAGTGCACGAGGTACCCAACCACCACAGTCCCATCACTGACGGGTAAAGGCTGGAACATCCGTAGATTTCCCGCTTTTGTCCTCTCCGCGAAGCAGGCGCGTGCGCAGAGGGACTGTGAGTCTTTTTGGCGGGAATCTATAATATCAGAGATCGTTGGACAACGAGCCGCGTGATCAGTTGGTGTGCGTGAATGAGGACGACTAGAGGGCTAGAAAGTGAAGGGCTCTGTTCTATATTGAACACAATGCCTAATGAAGTGATGTGTACTGAAATCATCCATAAAGCACAACCAGAAGGCTATTGTATTACATTAGCCCCAATATAGGGACTTAGCAGGATTAATTATTAGCCAATGAGATGATCCCAACTATTCACTGCGGTCCTCTCGGGGGCCAACTGGTACCCATCTGATAGCCCTTATCAGTAGAACTCGCTGGTAACAAGCTTTAGCAATGGCTGCGCCCATGCCACTACCTACTACCTCGGAATAATGATGATGATAATAATAATGATAATATACGTCATACTCATAAACGTAAAGTCTAATTTTGGTGACAACATCGCCCAGGACTCCAGGGTTATTGAAGTGGACACGTGTGTTTATCTCACGTATACAATAGCATACAACACTGTCCGAGATCCAAAAAGAGCACATTTCCTTTGTCTCCTTCTACCAACCGTAAAAGAGACAACGATCTGACGTGTACGTCGGCTGAAGTGTACATATAGCCTGTCTTACAAATGATATACCACCTGCCCAGCCAGCTTCTCACTCCCTACACCATCCACAGTTCACCTGTCCAGATGCCCTGGCACACAGCTTTCTACAACCACTCACACAGTTCCCCATTCAAGGCCAAAGGGTTCTACTGACTCTTCACATTCAAAAATAAACTTTCCTATAAGATACGTGTGACTGACGAACAACATTACCAGTTTTAAGATTATTGTTTCATATTCAGAATGGTGATAAGGAATCTTGACATTACCGCATCTCTTTGTGACTTCTCTAGGAAGAACTGATAAAAACGTGCATGGCCGAACTCGTTTTCATAGTACTGACAACGAATTTATAGCAGAATGCATGAAAAAAACACATTTTCTATTGTAATTAAAGGTGCACGTTTCATCTAAACGAGTTTGTGAAAAATTGGCATTACACAAACGTGAACGTTTTAATTTTTGACTCTCGTTTCCCTTTTTGGCAAGACCCTCCAGCACTACCATGAACATACTCATGCCCACTTCTCACTCGTGAACTCGTTCACTCACTCATTCACTCACTCACTCACTCACTCACTCACTCACTCACTCACTCACTCACTCACTCACCCACTCACTCACTCACTCATTCACTCATTCACATACTTAGCTACCCACTCACTCACTGATTCACCCACTCACTGACTCATTCATAGATCCACTCACGAGCATGCCCAAACGATTATTTCATGCCATTCACGTATTGAGGGATGTCCATGCATGTGTCCAGATCTGGATCCTGGGATTTCTGCGGTGGATCCAGCTTGGGGGCCCGAGCTGTCCGGCTGTGGGCTTGGATCTACCTCGGCTCAGTGGGCGGCCGGGCAGGGCGGTCTTTGATCGGCGCTTGCGCGTAATTAAGTCGCAGGCGCTTTGAAGGCGCGCTCCCTGGTGTTACAACAACGCATTACACGCCTGGCGCCGTTGTGGCACCGGTTAAAACAGCCACCCGACCAACTCCTAAGAAAAGGCCGCGTTTGATGTAAGGGGAAATTGATTTTAAAACAACTCATCCCAATGGCGATCGTCCGAGATTAGCTAGAACCAGCGAACATTGGGTAAGATTTTATTTTCCCCCAGGAGGTTAATTCAAAAGGTCCTGGGATTTCTACCCATGCTATCTTAGCGTAGGCACATATCATTAGATCTAGCCAGTCTACCCTATCTAATGCAGTGGTTGCAGGCCAGTCAGGCACAGCAAGTCCTGAGATCATTTCACTATTCCTTTTACAGCGCTAATATCACTGCAATCTTAGTGAAATAATTGCATAGTGGTTTCACCTGAGTACAAGGGCACTCATAGGGAACACTCCTGCTCCCAAGAGTGAATGTCCCTGCTGTATACATATAGAATGGAGGGAGGACATTTGCTGAGAGTGCTTGAGGGCTCTTCAGGCTACTCAGGCATGAAGTGCACCTTGAATACTGTATGAGGTCAACTGCACCCTATACTCTATAAGCGGCTCATATGGGGGGGGGGGGTATAATCCCCCTTGTTAGAAGGACTGTTTCCACTACTATTCTTTCAGTATGGGCCTCTTGTCCCTGTGCACAGAGTGTTCTACTTGGAATGGTGTAGGAGGGCTGAGGCTAAGATCACTGCGATCTTAGTGCTGGCTGTGAAAAGGCAAGACAGTCTAATCTTAAGATCGCTTAATTGGATAAGGCAGAATAATTCCTAAGATCGCTGAGGTATTGATCCCAGGACCTTTTGAATTAACCTCCTGGTCTATTGTTGTTCCACATTTGCTGTTTGCTCACTCTGTGATTGTATATGAAATACCAATAAACTTGGATGGTGATGATCAGCTGCTGGTATATGACGCTCCCGACTCTAAAATTCCTCAGGAGGCGTTTTCTCCTGCATTTTATATGCTACTCAGTATAGCAATGGAGTGGAAGATCCCAGACTACTGCTGACCAGACTGCCGTTTCTTTTTTCTTTTCTTATTTTTTCTTAGGTTTGAGAAAATAGCTATTGCTTCATTAATAGTTTACAATAGTGGGAAATAAAGACAATCTTTAGCATTTCTTTGTGTGTTATCCTTTTAAAGTTTTTCAATGGCTATAATGAGTGTCAGTCAGAAGAACTGCTGCTCTTTACTCTCCTGTTTTGAGCATGGGCGGAAAACTAGTCTCAACCACATGCTCAGTGTAGTCCTCTCTAGTAGTATAGACAGGGTCTGACAGTCAGCAAAGTCCCCGGTCTCCCCTGTGTTTACACAACCCACCCAATCCACATGGCTACTTTGAATATGCATTATCCCTAGGTATACAACATCTGACCATAGCACTCTTACTAGGTGATAGGGCACACTTAATGATTGGTTCTGTATAGGCCACTTCAGGCAAACAATCCAATTAACTACATTGCCCTCTGGGTATGTGTTGGGTAAGGTGACAATATCTCACCCTCTTGCATTTCATATACACATGATAAATATGATTATAAGCCTATTTTTTTTAGGCTCAATCATATAACTTCCTAATTTTCAGAATAAAGTTAGAAAATGTATTAATATCAGCTTTGTATAGCTCTTACAGTGTCTTATTTTGGATATGTTAAATGCTCATGGAATTTCTACTCATGGTGTAGCTACCTGGCCATACATAATTATAGGGAATGACTGCCTACAGCTTACCAACCACTGCCATACTAACTACATTTTACACTCAAGCTAAAAGTCAGCACTGGGGCAATTATAGGACAATTAATGATTCAGCCCTATAGACATCAGCCATGTGTACAGTGCATGTGTTTGGATACCTAGGGATAATGCATATTCAAAGTAGCCATGTGGATTGGGTGGGTTGTGTAAACACAGGGGAGACCAGGGACTTTGCTGACTGTGAGACCCTGTCTATATTACTAGAGGGGACTACACTGAGCATGTGCTTGAGACTAGTTTTCCAGCCCTGGTTGTGAGCCTGCGGTTGTGAGCCTACTGGTATTTAGTGAGCTGTCGTGTGTCCTTTACAGATACAGGCACCATACATGATAGCACACAGAGTAGTAAAGAAACGAGACATTAGTACAGGCACCATATAAGGAGCCGAACACAGTACCGGTTAGGGCCTAAACCCATAATACCTATAGTCCACTGGGCCTCTTCGGCCGACTTTTGTGTAGGGAATTTATGGCCAAAATTGGCCGAAGAGGCCCAGTGGACTATAGGTATTAGACAATTGTAAAGCTGGCCCATTACACTGATCTGGTAGGTTACACATCATAATCGGTTGCAGAATCGGCCATTATAGTGTTTTATAATGACAAATTATCTGAAATGGTAGTGGTATAGACCTGCCAGATAATACAAATCGGGTGGGAACCAATGCTACCACAAAGAATTTCCCAAAATGTAATGGCAGATCGGCAAAGCTATTGGTACAATCTAGTACACTACTAGCCAGAATTTTCTAATATGTTTGATATGTAAAAATTGGGCATGAAAATGAAATATTCAGCAGAATTACCAGTATCCACAGACGGTGTCAAAGTAGTAAAGGAGAAAAAGTGCATGTGTACAGGCACCATAGACAGTGTCAAAGAAGTAGTGGAGAAAAAGTGCATTTGTACAGGCACCACAGAGGGTGTCAAAGTAGTAGTATAGAAAGAGGGCATTTGTACAGGCACCACAGAAGGTGTCAAAGTAGTAGTACAGAAAGAGGGTATTGGTACAGGCACCATACCACGTGTCACACAAAGTATGGTATTAGTGCCTTTTGTATAAGGCACACCTTGTGTATGAGGAACACCTTGGAGTTCACTCCATGTCTATAAGGCACACCTGGGGACAAATTTTTGCAATCTTTGTACTGTTCTCTAGATTTAAGACCTCGCATATGAGGGGCACTTTGATTCAAGTTCAGGCATTCTATAAGACTCAGCAAGGGTCACTCTTCGCATAAGCTGCGCCAGACACACACTTCACTATGGTAGTATAGAAAGTGGACATTGGGCCAGGCATCATACCGGACGAGTAGTATAGAAGTTGTATAGAACGAGGCATAAAGATCCTCAGTGCTGTGACATGAAAAGGCTTGCATTTTAGATGGATTGCAACGTAACATAGTACACATGCAATTAATGTAGACTTATATGACGTGTACCTCTTATGACGTGTACCATCTTATGACGTAGGCCACAATCGGCAGCAATGAACAGATATTACCTCCAGGGGGCACCACAATATGGATGTAGGCCAAAATCATGAAAAGTCAGCTCATCTGTCAGATTTCTCTGATCATGTGTGAGGTTTTAAACTTAAAAGACAATAACTTGACAACCCTAGAGAGAGCCGCTAGACCCGTGTTCCTTTTGCCTTCTAAAAGAGTCTGATGCTAGAGCTGGCCTCTACTTGTGTCCTATTTAGTGTTGGTTCATAAAAAGAAAAAAAGGCCCACACATGTAAAATGCATTTATCTACAACACTGACCACTAGTGTTTTCTCGTCATGACGACGTCTCCATCTGTCAAAATGTTGTTTAATGGTTAAAATCCATTACAGATTCACGCAAACGGGCCTGTAATGTAGGCTCTTATTGAATATAATTCCTTAGAAAAATTGCAATAGCCTATTTAAACCCACTTTCACGTGTAGGTCTCTTTTCCTTCTCGGACCTATTTACCCCTCGATAGCCGTTTAAGGGCCAAACGGCGATATGAGGGTACACAGAAAAAGATCTTAGTCAGATATTCGTCAAAAAAGATAACTTTCTAACAATAATTAGGTAAAAGCACGTGTCCGACTGACTAACTTGTATTTTTGTCTGTGTAGGTGGGGTGGGAAGGGTGGCAATGCTAGGGGCTGCGGTAGAGCCTAAAAGGGTGTAAGGTCTGCTGGGTTTGATAAAGGCTATGGGGCAGTTGCAGGGTGGCAGTAAAGGAGATCTATGACAGAAGCATGGTGGACAAGTAGTGCTGTGGGAGGCCTGTTCAGCCCCAGGCTGACAGTGTATATTGCTTCACTCAGTTTAGGGAAAGTTCTGACTGAGCTAATTTGAACACAATGTTGCATTTATCTACAACACTGACCACTAGTGTTTTCTCGTCATGACCTATAAGGGCCCCTCGATGTCTCAATACAGTCTAGAGCACTCCCACAGCCACGGGCGTGGACTGGTTACCAGATTTAGTCTGTGTAGGTGTTATCCATATGCTATAGTAAGGGTGAGAAAGTAAAGGGAACAGTACTGCCCTCTGGTGCCTTTATTTGCTATGCACAGACCTTAATTACGGAGGTGAGTGGTGACTTTGCCAAAGTCACCACTCACCTCCGTAACTGTTCCCTTTACTTTCTCACCCTTACTATAGCATATGGATAACACCTACACAAGACTAAATCTGGTAACCAGTCCACGCCCATGCCCACAGCCATGCCCCGTGCATTATTCCCTAAATAACTCAGGTAGAACACACTGCATGGTGCATTATCCGAACTCATCACAACACATTAAAGAATACTGTGGGATATCATCATACAGAACAGCAGAGTGGTCATGTGTGCAGCGGTGTGCGCATTTTCTGTATAATTTGAATGTGGCAAAAATAAGACATTAAATGTTTGTTCCATATAGAATACAAGTTGCCAAGTAGAGGGTAGGAAGCAAAACCCCATTTCCACCCGCATGCATAAAGGTATGGGCATCGGTATGCCACATCTACAAGTAATTAAACCATATCTGAATAGGTCAATTGCCCGCCTAATGATTTAATGCATTACAAATGATGGCTGTTAAGGTGGGTGAATTCAGCCATGCAGGCATTATGCTGGGGGTCATTTCTTAAGGCACTACAATCACACACAGCAGTACGACTGCAAATAGCAATGCTATTCCAATTTTGGTACGACTTGGGAGGTGCAGTCGTTGTACATAATATGTTAAGAAATTACATCCGGATTCTACAGGTATAACACCCCCCAAGAGTTAGCATACTGGTGGCAGGTTCAGTAGGACAAATGTGGGACAAATGTACCTTGATACACCATACCATTCGTAAAGTGTTAAATCATCCCCACGATATGTATACCTGTATCTACTTCGATGTTTTGGATTAAGGCGCTCGTGTAAGTACTCGTTACTACTACAGGGAATCTTGGTTATCAGCAACAGAGGGATTGTGGAAACTCACCTAGAACCATTTTCACAACCCAATTCCTTGAAGGGACTTTCTTTGACATCCTCCACCTCCTCCAGTTGTTTTCTTTTAGTTTTCATTTAACCATAACCCATACAGATAGGCCTTTTTGAAAAAAAAAGGAAAAAAAGAAAATCGGGTGTGTCAAAATCAAGCTTTTCTATTTGTGTTTCTGTTTCCAAGCTTTCTATCTAACCATGGACGTAAATACCCTGATCCAACCTGACCCAACTCCACCAACTCCACTTTAATCCTCTCCTGATAACCATCCATGCTGTCTCTCTAGTACATTCATTGTATTGACTTGTGTTGGCGCCAGGGTTTCAATTATTACTGGCCTTGAATAGACAAAGGGATACAACGGTATCGAAAGAATTCCATAAAATATATCTTATCATTGAATTAGTGACAGTTTCATATGATCCCTGGAGTAGGTCTATACTGAAAATGGAATCGAAAATCAATGTGCACCAGGGCGCGTATAAATGTCATTATGGTAGCTCTCCCTTCCTAGTCCTCTGGTCGACCTACCATGCTATCTTCACAGGGTCCCCTCCCTCGGCCTGCCTTACCAGTCACACCGCATGCATGGCTACTCCGTCATGCAGCCAGTCGGGCAAAGCTTCCCTTTGTTCGAGGTTTTAACAGAAGTCAGGCCACATTGATTTTTCCTTCCCAATGGAATGGGCGTCTCGACGGCTAGCATCGAAAAGATACTTTTTTTCACTGGGGATATACTTTGTGCCACAGAGCCAAGAGCAAAGTCTGTCTTACTCCCTCCTTAATGCTACTGCCTCCAGGGATGGGAGCGTGGGGTGACGGTAGGAACAAGGTGGGGTAATCGGGTAGAAACTTGAAAGGGGAACTAGGTATACGCATCAGTAGTTATTGATGTGAACAGGAGGACGTATCATATGGAAATGATGGTGTGATGTAATCATATTAACACATATGCATGTCCCTTTAGAGTAGTGACGTCAGATTTGCCTCCTGTCATTGGATCGCCAGGGGAAGGGGACTAAATGGATATACTACCACTACCACTACCACTACCACTACCACTACCACTACCGGGATGGGTGCCGCGCAGGAAGCGGGTGAAGTACATTTTGTACACCGACATGATAGCTCTGATTCCTCACAGAGTTGATGGGCAAGGTCTACCAATGTCCATGACCGACGGACACCCGTCCCCACAGAAGAATGACAACAGCCTAACCCCCGCTGTGGGCCGTATTCACCGCCCTGACACCTCTGTTCCGCCATATTGCTTTCAGTACCTTTACATACCGAGTGGCGGCGCTGCGAGGGGCACCAGAACAATGTGCTGGTTCCTGGTGAGCGCTGCCAGGCCGCCATCAGAGGCCAGGGGTGGTGATAGGCAGTGGGTGGGGAACTTTGGATGAGGGGTGTGGGGGGGGGGGGAAGAGGTGAGGGAGAAGGGGTGCATCGGGCCGACCTGCAGTTTGCTCAGATCCAAGGAGCATTCCACTGTATTAGGCAAGTCTGTAAAAGTAATCTGGCACTTTGGTGGGACAGCGGCTGGCGCGGCGCGATTAATAGCTGCCGGTCGATACGTAGTGATTGCGGTGGGCTGGAGGAGGCTTTACATAGGATGACGTAAGGCCAAGGACGGGAAGGCAGTCCAAGGGTCTGGAGGAGTGGTGAGAAGGCCGCCAGTCACCGACCGTGGAGTCGTAGGGTGACGGCACGCTTATTAATGGCGCGCGCCCTCTTAAGTGAAGAGAGCCACTTAAACGGTCTAATCTTGGATCTCCTTGCTTACCCAAGCAGTTTGCTGCTGAAGCGCCACCTGCAACCCATTGGCACTGTAGCCCTGGAGAGATCTTGAGGTCTCTCCAATGATCCGGGTTTACTGCAAGAGGCAGTTGGTAGGTCCTTGGTAGAGGATCGAAATAAGAGGGAGGGGGGTTTTGAAAAAGGTGGCAGTTTTTTTTACAACATTCAGCGAGATGGGGTGTTGGTGGACTTGAGGAATATATCTTTTTCACCAAAGCTAAACCCATGGTTTCAGCGTCGTTAGAAAATATAGCGACCGCTCTTAACGGGGGCAAAAAAATCTTTCACGAGCTGGAATGAAAAACCTCCAGCATACACTCTCTGGCATTCATGATGACCACTCCCTCAAATTTTCAGTGGGAAGGCAACACGTTGAGAGACTCAAACGGTCGTTACCCTCAAGAATCAGTCCCCAGTGGCACAGGGTGGTTGTCAATGCAAGCCAACTGGTTCTTTTGCGATATTCAATATTTCTCTCTCCAGAGACAACCCCGAGGCAGAACGGATGTAGAGTACTATCACGCCCAGCCCATGTACCATTTAACTGTGGCGGCCTTGGTCTAGAGGTAAAGTCCCTACATCCCTAGACCTTTCCCTATTGTGGCAACATATGGCACTTGGTCCTCGTCTTCATTGCCTTTGGCCTAACCCAGTGGCAGGATTCGATGGAAATCAACAACTGGATGATCAACGTTAATCAAGAGCTTGTTAGTGTTGATTCATTATTGAGCTCATTGCTTTGCCCACTGGGAAGTACAATAAGGTATCACGTCCCTACTACAATGCCTTTAATATTCCCAAAAACTGTCCCCTATTTCATCTTTACTGTCTGTTCAACTATGCCTCTATGCCCCTGTATATAACAGCTGCATTCTACCTTTGGCTATTTCCTTACCGTCCTCTTACTCCCTCTATATCTCATGTAGTGGTTTGCCCAGTGTGCCTCTGGGATTTCCAGTCTAATAACACGTGTTGAGCGCCGAGTGCGCCGCTATATGGCACACTCATTACACAAAGATAGTGAGTGTGTGCCAAGAGGAGAGAGAGAAGACAGTGAATGCTATGGTGGGGAGAGAGTGGGTGTACATACCCTCTGCACATAACATCCGCCAGGCGGCATGGCTGCTGCTGAGGCGTCTTCCGCTGGCCGCCATTGATCAGGGGCAGCAGAAGCCTGTGCGCATGCGCCTATGTACACTGTGTGGTCACGTGCGAGGGAGGGACACCCCTGTCCCCAACTATCTGAGTGTAGCCAGTGGCGCCACCTACAATGTGGCTACTATGTACACAGACTTCCACGGTCAGTTCCCGTAACCCCATCGCTGCCTAATCGGATGAGTGTACACTATACACGTAATAAAATCAATAATGGGTCGGTACAATGCCCTAGACCGCCTGATATAACACCAGGATGCTGAGGATGCTTAATAGACCAAGGAGGCCCTTATCAGTTTACTTGGCTTGTGATATAAGCCTATAACTGCTGGCACATAATCCAATTCTGATGGTATAATGGAGTATTGGAATTAAATAAAACACAAACTCGATGTACCTGTTTTACAAAATATATCAAAATTTTATTTATCGTTGTGGCAATAGAGGCAGTCAACTAAGATCCCAGTTAAATCACCAGTCAAGATAGTGGTCGCCCTACACAACGGAGGACCACTGCATGAGGCTGTAATCATCTCTCAAAATGCATCATGACTCTTTGACTTGATGAAACTCCTTTAAATGTTGCAAGCGTTAGTCCAGGGAGTTTTCAGGGTCTACTGCCAAAAATCACCGACAACCATTGGTCGAGCGTGCATGTAATATTCCCTACCCACGATTCACCCTCATCGTATTATATATATATAACTGGCATACAAACAGTTGAAACTCCCAATGTACATGTACATAAATCGAACAGAGACATGTGCCCTCAGGTATCAAACTGTGGTTGGTATTGCTTGGTGTCAACCCAGAGCAAACCCAAAAGTTGAATTCAAACATCAAGGTTGCCTTTTATATATACACACATATATACGCTGGGCAACTAGGAAATAACCAGGTGGATAGGATCCACGGGTATGGGCAATGTCCACAGTGTTATGTAAAGCAGCAGCATAAGATGATAGTAGTCATGACCTTCAACATCGTGTATGGGAGCATACTGCCCAAATGGGGATACTTTTTTTTACGATGGCGGTAGGCAGCAACCCGCACTTTGATCTAAAGATTCTACTTCTACTACCAGGTGACAAATATAGTAACCATAACCAACACCAGTCGGACCATATACGTAATGCAAACATGACAGGAAGAGAAAAGTTCCCAAATCAATAATAACTGAAGGAGTTCTGGTCGAAATTCAATGTCATTAAAAGAAAAGTCTGTTTGAAAAATGGTTACAAATAGGATTTCTTAATATTGAAAAGATGTAGAATAACCTAGAGTCATAATAACCGTTTTTTTTTTAATATAACCTTTTATTAACTGTAGACTTTGTCTTTAGAGGTCATTCCCTAGGTCAAATAGTAGTACTGCAAGTGCCTCCATCCACACTGCTCTCTGGCTGAAGACGGAGACTTGTTATGCTAATGCATAGATAAAGTGACTGGTGTGTGGCTGTTAACGGGACCCGAGCTTCTCAGAGTGAGAGAGCTGCTCAGCAGCGAGCTGCTCACAGCCAGAGAGTTGCTCACCACTGTCTACCACTCAAATTGGCTTCTCACAGCTCCACAGTATTTCGGAGGCTCTTTCTAAAACGGAACCTTAAGAGGCAATAAATGATACATCGGATGATCTGTTTCTGAAAAGCAACAAGGTCTTCTCTCATTTTAAATCAATATGTGTCTCTTTTTTTGTTTTCTTTTCTCTCATTTTGTTCCCATTTTAGTGATTCGATTATTTATCCGTCCATTTAAAAATCGATATTTCCGTCAAAGCAGTTTGATCATTCTTCTCGTGGGAGTTTGCAATACTCTTTTACCCATCGTCATTGTCAGGGGAGGGCTGAACTTTGAACAGTGGGAATTGGGAGGCGGAGAGCACCAACAACTGCAGAAAAAAAAAAACCACACCGACTCTGCCCCCAACCTCGCTCTACGCCTGGGCAATCCCACACTGTCTGTTTCACAACGGATCCCTTATGAAGGACATGGAATAGAAACATGATTACAGCGAATCTTTGTAAAATGCGACAAATGTTTTAAAGTTGATAACGTGTATGACCTTTATTACTCTCTCACCATGTGGCTCAGTTACTCGGCGGCTGGTCTCGTGGGGTTTTGTAATCTCACGAGAGTTGGCCTCAGTTACACAGAATAATACGCATTATGCTGATATGTAGTTGGTATTGTGTTAATGAAAGAGTAAATAAAACCGTAACAAAGAATACCTCTACACAATTTTTTTTCTGACCATTAACTTTACAAAAATTCCATGGTTTAAGATGCATAGTCTCATGCCTCCAGAGAGGTGGGGAACAAGACTACACAAGAACAAGTAGACTTCATTCACCAGGAAGGAAGGAATTTGTCCATTAAGACATGTTTCAGTTTGTGTTCAGATCTTACTTTTGGTGCGTGCTAATTTATGTTTCTAGCTAAAAGGCACCATATTAGCCACAAGGATGGGCCACGCCAGGGGCACCCACCATCGGGTACCAACGTACAGGGAAGGGCCGCTAGGTCGAACTAGGCACGACTATTTGAAGGTACTTGTATGAAAAAATTATCATGATAAAGCGACACATTGAGATTAGAATAGAGTGGTTCGTTATTAAAAACCTGTAAAGGACATAGCTTCAGAAATATATAGCTGCATTTAAAGAAAAACAGATGATAGAACCAAGCGAGTACCAAGCATACTTTGTCTCGTGTTGAACAGTGACCATTAAACCCCAAAGAATTAAAGATACATAGAGGCAGGGTGCCGTTTGCTTTCAAACGAGCCTAGCACACTTTTATCTAAATCATCAGCAGCTCTTTATGGTTAGGCTACATTACCCTGTAGTACAATAATGACACGCCCATAAATCAGATCTGTTTCGGATGTCTTTTGTTTTCACTCCGACATGATAACATAGGTTCTTGGGTGTAATTTCTTGTGTACATCTGAAATTCAACAGATAGCGATGTAATCACTTCTTATCATCGTTGCAAAATTGGTAAATAACTCGCTTCGATCGGCTCCCTCATTCAAGTGTAGTAATAGTTATCAATATAACCTTAACGCTCTACCTTATGGACTATCAGCATAACACAAACGCCGTGATAAATTCTAGGGATGTCTAATTAAAGAAACAAATAAAAGGCTCCCAGGCGCGCCTCCATCAGAATAACATCAACAACAATAGTTACTTAATCATATCTATTTACACGTCCCGCTATATATAAATCAAAACATATATACATGATTCTATATCAACTTCCAAGTACGTCTACAGTCACACCACATTCGCGTACATTTTTGTCATGACCTATTTTTTGTTACTTTTTTTTCATCATTATTATAATTCCATCATCCTTAGAAAAGAAATAAAATATTCCAGTAGCCGGGTGACTACAGTTCCTGTTGTTTTCATTGTTGGGAGTCCGGTTTGTAACAGCAATTATAAGATGAGTGTAATGCCCCCATTTCAATTACAAGTCAAAACTGATACCGGTAATCATTTGAGCCCATCCTTACGTGAAAATATCAACCCAGGTGTACACAAAACAGTCTTTAAGTGTTTAACCTTTTGGAGAGAACTAGAAGTGATATAATATATATATAGTAGGAAACCCCTTGCGTATGCAAAAAAAGGAGATGCCCATCCCCAATAACCCAACTCCCTTGACATTGTGTAGACAGTGGCCTTCCAGAATTGGCCAGGTAAGAAAGCCACAGGTAGGACTCCTCAAACATCTTCTATCCCAGACTGTACAATATAGCCAAGGTATGAGTCAGCAAAAAATATCCACGTGACTCAACTTGCTGTGCACTATCACGTCCGCCAACCAGGTGGCATACCCGTCGGTTCGTAAAAAGAGTAATTTAAGTCAATAAATCCCTCAAAAGGATTAAAAATCGTTTAAACATATTCAATTCTTAAGACTTTGTTCTACCAATGAATTCTATAATCCTAGATACTCTGACAAATCTCTGTTTAGAATAGTCTTTTTATTTGCCCTGTGACTAGAATAATATACCCTAGGTCAGGTTTGGTCCTATATTTCTCTTCATGATTTCCCTCTTTTTGACACAGTGTGCTTGCGATTGTAGTTCCATGTACATGTTTCACAATATGACTTTTTAAATGAAATTGCACTTGAGGTTGAAATCAATATATAAATGACTTGGCCAACCTGTCTCTGTAGCGGTGCATTGCACGGCACAGAGTAATGCATGTGGAGCACACCAACACGGGCTGGACTATCTCAAACCCTAACAAACCCAACATACGTCCTATATAGATGTAGAATGAGAGCTGACTCTTATTGCTTGTCTTCTGTTTTTAAATGGGAGAGGGGGAAATTTAGATACAATACATGTAAATTAGACTTTTTTCTAGTCTAGGGGGAATGGTTCTTTTTTTTTGTATTATTATCATCATCATTCGACAAGAAGCCTCATGGGTGCTGAGATTGTGACGAGAACGTGCGGCATGGACCAAATATAAGAATATATATATCGTGCTAAAGTCGCAGCTCGTACCATTAAAAACAAACAAATAGACCTGGTTGTGTGAATCAGGGTAAATGTACAAACATGGAGGGGGCACTTCCGTTGATGAAAAGACTCAAATGTAGTCTGTATACATATATATCTTTGTTTACTCACATTATCGTGTGAAGTGATGTAAACTGTCCCTCATTTGCATAACAATGTAAACACCACCCAGCCTTAATTTTTCTACAAATCTGAGTATTTACTGGTATAGAATCTCGCCGCCGTCGCCGCGCCGGTATAGACGGCGGCGGCGTGCTCGCCGGCCACGTGACCTGCCGTGGGTTGGGGCGGGGGTGGGGGCAGTGAACTTCCGCCCACCCCTCACAATGTACTGTAGTCCTGCCATCCTTGGAATGGCGCGCAGACCATTGCTGGTCTATCACATTGGGTCCGGAGGGGCCCCTAGTGTAGGTCCCACCTTAGTAGTAGGCGTCGACAGGTTATAGTAGTAGGAAGTCCTTAACTTTAGCAGTAAAAGTTGGCTCCACCACGACTTTCACAAACTCCCGTTTAACACAATGACGTCATAGGTGCCGTAAAAAATATAATAATACGGCACACTGCGACGCGCAACGCCAACAGGCGCGGTGCAACAGGAGGTGACCTCATCGAGCTGAGCGGAAATCTCTGTCTGCGCATGCGCAGGTACACCGGAAGTAAACATTGGCGTTTGACTGAACTGCCAAGTGAATACACACTCCAATGTAGATGAGTTGCTGGAAGAATGACCTTCGACCCCGCTGAAAGCCAAGAGTGTCACTTTCCCGTGATCCGTCGCTTGATTTCGTCCTGGTCGACGTACTCGAAGATGTGCGGCGCATTGATAAGGATCCCTACGGTTCCTCCAATGGTGACTGCCATGAAGATGTAGAGCATCAAACGGTCAATTACCATCGCAATATACCGCCAGTCTTCGAGAATCTGGAGAGAGAAGGAGAAGAGAAAATAGAAGTTATTAGTTACTGAGTACAGGTGCAAAACGCAATACATGTTAGGGTAAACCTTATGTCGACCGCCCTAGGCTAACCTCCGTCAGATAACATAGAATTACTAATTGATTGTACCTGACTAACTACAATATTTTAACCTTTCAGATTCCCCAATCATCACCCATGAATTGTGAAAATAACATATGATAGAAGGGTGGTCGACTTAAGGTTTACCAACATGCCTGGTGGTCGAGTCAGGGGCGATTTACCCAATAGGGCTATATAGCCTATATATACGCAGCTGAGAGCCAACATCTCTAATTACATTACACTGTTCTTGAAATCACTGCCATGTGTTGTTAATGAACCATGACAGAACATGAACACTGATACATGTAATTTCATAGGTGACAAACATAGGATATCATAGGAATGTGTCACTGTCGAACAAAGTGATGATGTAGTGTGGGTTTAGATTTTAGTGTTGTCAAGTTGATGGCCTTATCCCTCAACACTATCTTTTATCGTCTCCAGTGTTCAGTATAGACGATGACACACAAGTTAAGCATGCGTTATTGAAATAGAAAATTGCCCCCTTCAAGTCAGCCTAAGATGCATCGCAATATCAAAGTAAAGTCCTAGATGGGTAAGTCATAAACAGCTTTACATAGCCCAACATTATACCTAGGTAGGTATACTTAATACTTCTAAACCTTGGGGTTCAATGATTTCTAAACAAACCCCCCTCCCATCTCTAAGCATCACTGCACCGATGTCGATAGTATCCATTTGACTCTGAATTTGTCGTTTCGTATCCGTTCACCCTGAGCGAATCACTGAATAAGTTATTGATATAATTCGTGTTACAGAATTCAAGCTTCAGGCATTCACACAAGAAATGATTCCAGTATTTTGCACATCATTTGATATTTGAACAAGTGCTCTATTTCCGCTCCAACAAAGCGTTGATTGACTCCTTTTGTTCATACATTTAGTCAATCACCCCTTTTTCTCCCTTCCAGTTTTCCTCGTTGCACTGCCTGCGTAAACAAAATCACTGCCAAAAAGGGTATTTAATTAATCGGCCGGATTGACGGGGTTTGCAACTGAATAGGGTGAGTGGCAGCATGGATTTTGCAGCGGTTTTGCAGATTTTTCAGTAGGATAGTTCTCAAACAGGCACCAGAGGGGACCTTCAACAAAAGAGAACGTGACAGGGTTGTCTGACAATGCTTAAGGGACCTCCCATAAAAAATATCCTTGAAAATAAGCTTATGGAAGGGACCTCCAATGAAAATAACTATACAGGTAGGGGAAATATTGAACATGGACATAATCATTAGTCCTGTATTAAACTAACGTGATTGAGTCTATTGTAAAATTATGATCCCTTAAAGAATGAACTTTGCTTTGAAGTATGGCTTTTTATCCTTGTTTCCATCCATATTTATGAGAACTTGAATAATAAAGACTCTTATATGATTACTCAGTACCATATTCCCACAGGGACATAACAGGTTGCTTCAATGATACATGTTGTGCCATGAGCATCTTGTATTTTCCCCCACTTTTCCATTCGATAGATATAAAATCCATATGAATAATCCAAGAATAGGGTCTAGGGAAAACTTATGGACAAGGCGCACAATGGGGAAGATCAAGGTGGCTGTTGGTTGGAGAATGAAGCACAATCATAGGGATTAGGATAGTGAGGAGAGGAGGGATGGGTTGGATGGGCAGGATGAGGTGAAAGAGGGTCAATATGACAGGGGTGGATAGCTGCTGGGGACTCTGGTCATCAGAGACCATGGGGCGCCAGACTCATATCTGTCCACGCTGGCTTCTTACTGCATTCCAGGCAGGATAAATGAGTCTTGGTGCATGAAAATGCCATTATCAGAGCGGACGGTGGCGAGGAGCCCCACACAAGAGGCCTGATAAGTCCTTTAGTATTTGGTCGACCGGGCGGTGTGCTCCATTGGTGGCTGGAGGGCAGCCGCAGCGCCCGGCCATCGATCGAGGAGTGTGAGCAAGTTGGAGGCAGGTGGCTGGGACCCGAATGAAGTGGCCGCATTCCCATAGAGGGGACAGTCGCCATCTATGCCCAGCGCCCTCCAACATTCATTCGCCCACCCTATCCCACTCAGAGAAGGTGGAGATCGGTTGGTGAATGACGAGAGCTATGGGTGCCTGGGATGTCAACACACTGGACTTTCTGTTCAAGCAAGGGTCTATGTGCAGATCGTTGAAGAGACGCTGTTTCTGGTTAAGTTACGGATACATGACTCCCATCTCTTCTCCCGGCCGATATCATATCCACCCCTCAGCTCGGCTTACTTTTTCCATGGTCCCTTACTGCATTTTTCGTGGGGATGACACTGGATGTGATGGTGGTGGTGGTGGTGGTGGCTGGGCCGTGGTATAGTGGTGTCTGTTTCTGTCCTATACAGCAATGTCCTATACAGCAACTTCCAAACCAACCCTGCCTATGCCAACATAAGAGAGAGTTGGGGCGTCGTCACCAGCCACAGAGCCCTCTCAGAGGCCACTTCCAGCAGCAGGACCCATGGACAATTGCCAATACAAGCACGAGGCGTATTGGGCATTACGCCCCTCCTCTAGCTTCCAACCCCCAGGTCCGTCCTATCCCCCTCCTTCGCCTTCCCTGCACGAGTGCAGGTCGAAGTTTATAGATTCGTCACATCCCACCGCTCAATATAATTCAAATCCAATGCTATGGATCGTCCTGCTGACACACGCTTTAGCCGTCACGGCTGCATTTCTCTGACAGGACCGCTGCCCCGCTGGGCCATCCATACCAGCCCAATACTTTCTGCGGAGCAATCAAAGGCTTTGTAGCTGTCTGTCACTCATTCAGGAAAAGGATACAAGTCACTAAGGCTGGGGGCTTAAGCTTCACTGGGCCGCTTGTGCATATAATTGGATTTCCGTGTGGTGGCTAGCTATGTAATCCACAGAAGCAGAAAACAACATTAATAAAGGAAATGCCCCGTGCGGCTTTTTCAAAATGAAGGGCAGGCTTTAGGTCCACTTAGTCTTTTATCGGTCTTTGCATGAAAGCCATTTCTGGATCAGATGTTATCAGTTGACGTGGAAAGAAGCAAATTGGTAGTCAACAGGTCTGCAGATCGAGGCCATAAATCGTAGTCAATTAGGTGGAGAAAAGTGCCATTCATACACACACAAAACATGACAGGACAAAGAGAGAGCAGTGTTGTGCAATGCTGTGCAATTGACAAAGCAATGTCTCATACAATAGAATCTATCGCTGACTTTAGAATCTAAGGGGGCCTACATTGATAAGAACATTATGTGAACCAATACTGGAGGAGATATGCATATCTCTGAATTGCACAAGGCTTGAAATTGATTGAAATCCCCAAGTAAAAAAAAAGTGTACTTGTATACACGGGACAGTATGGCCACTGCTTGTGGATGAATGATAAGGGGTGAGGAGAATGGGTACATTTTGTATTTTGTATATGAAGTAGATTTTAAAGGTGGTGCCACGTGATCTCCCTGACTGAAACCCACTGATAGTCTAAAGAATAGAGACACTGGTAGCTGAATATGATGGGTGGACAAAATTCTCACACTTTATTGGTAAATTCGACCCTCTGTACTCGGCAATGATTACTCTACGAGGAATTGTTTTCACCAGACATCTTCAAGACTGTAAATAACAGAGAGCCCCAGCATTGTTGGTGTATTGTGAAATTTGTCGAGTTTACATAACACATATCATACAAATCTATTAAATATTCATTTTGACTGATCAATGTAGCCATTTGATAAACCAAATGAACTAGGTTTGTTGGTTAATCAGACCAATAGACTGGGTTTGCTAGTTAATCAGTTCAGTAAACTATGTTTTGTTAATCAATCAGACCAATAGACAAGATACTCATATGGTAAGTCATTAAGATATTTCAGAATTTGCAGACTAAAAGGCTTTCTACATACCTGTATACATGTTCCTATTTGCCCTTGGTGTACACCTATCCCCATTTCATCCCCATCTAACACATGCAATGCGTTTATCAATGATGATAATTGAGATAGAAGGTGTTGAATAGTATTCTGGCATACAAAACCAGGGCATGACTCCCAAAGGGTGCCCAGATAACCTTACATGATTGTGGCACATCGAGTAAGACCGACATACAATTATGTAACTTGGGCCTGGAAATACTGATGATAACTGATACATTGGCACCAATTGTGGCAGTCAGTAGGTTTGTATATTGGTACAATTCCTTGATTGATTGTCCCTGCCGACTGGGCACATCAACGTTGATTCAGCGTTGAAACAACGTTTGCAATGTTTGCATATCAACGGTTGATTCAGGGTTGAAATATAGTTTAATTTGAAAGTTGACACGACATTACTAAAATCAACTGTGATTCAACATCTGACCATCAGTGCTGATTCAACGTTTGTATTTCTATGTTGATTCAACAACGTTGATTATTGTTAGGGGATTCTTAGTTTTTTATGTCAATGTTGAATCACCATTGAATCAACATTGAAATCAATATTGTTGATTCAATGTTGACAAATCAATGTTGAATTAACATTGAACTGAGAACAATATTTCAACGTTGATATGTCAACTGTTGATCGGATGTTGAAATGGTGATGGTTGACAACATTGAAATAGAATCATTGAAAAAGTGTTGAAGACAGGTTGATCAACACAATGTCAACCGGTTGTCAATGTTGATACAACGTTCTGTGCCCACTGGGTGGTTGTTTCAAGACACTGACATAGCTAAAGGCTGACTTAAGCCAAGAATACTGGAGGTCCGATGCTCAGGGCATATAAATTGTTTAGTATTTACTAGAAGCTTGGTCCTTGCACTGCCTATGAAACACTCTCTCAGGACTACCTTCCTTGAATTTGTTCAAGGACCTTTCCGATAATCCTTCTTACTGACCTAAGATACTTAGATTTTCCTCGATAAGGTGATGAGATAGCAATCTTTATAACTACATTGTCGATCTAAATCGAGCTACATGTATAGATGATGACAGGCCTTTGTACCCCAATATACCCCAATATGCCACACTAAAACTAAGCATGTAAAGCAGAGATTGAGCATGTATAGCACACATAGTTGGTTAGGAACATACTGCCCTGTATATACCAGACCCTGGCACCAACCATAGCAGCCTCACCAAGGCGCGTTGGCGTTACAAGTTCCTGGAGCTACCAACTCACTGGTCCTACCCAAAAGGGTACTGGCACAGGACTGCATAGTACTCTAAGGGCACTGTACCAGCTGTGTAGTGATGTATACAAGTAAGAGGGTCAAGCAACGTGCTGCATTTTAACCCTTTAAGGGCAGAGCAAAAATTGTTGCCCTGGTCATGGGGACGGCCTCTGAAAAAAGTATAGTTCCTAGAGGACGAGCCTATTTTCAATTCCTATACTAATCCTATATAATTGGCACCGACTATAGTCAACGCTAAGCCTGCCATGGTGTCGACTATAGTCGATGCTAGGCCTACCATGGTGTCGACTATAGTCGATTCTAGCCCTCAATGGGTTAAGAGTATGTAGGTAATGGAAGCTGCCACACCAACATCAGATTTGGGAAACATTGATTGTATATTTCAAAGGTTTGACGACTTTTGATTACTGGAAGTGACTTGCATAAGCAACAGAAAGTATATAACACTATCAAGCAGATCTTAGACATGGCTAGTATACAGTCATGTAAGATTATGCAGGGACTATAAAGACAAAGTAAATTGAAACCTCAGTTAAGAGCTTCTAAAGTTGGCAATCAGATCATCAGAATTCGAAACACTTGGTAAAAGGCTCTGTCTGACCATCTTCTCGCCTGATTCTATGATTTCCTCCTTGCCCCATTTTAGAGGCTACACATTTCCCATTGACCACGACCATACCCAAAATAGTTGGGGAGCCAGCTCCTCGGTAGGGCAAAGTGCTGGTGTTGAGAGCAGCACAAGATGTGACACTTGAATCTGGGTATTTTCATAGTGTTGAATCTGGATCTGAGGTGCGTATCTTCATATCTAGGACGGAACAAGGTCAAATTAAAAGTCAAAGGTCACAATCTGGCATTTACTATAGAACAGAGACAGGGCCTTGTTCAATTCATTAACACTAGAGGTACTCAGTGCACGGTGGATTCCCCATGCAAGGGTATCCTAAGTTGATTAAGATGCATAGCAATAGTATTTCGACCTTTGGCCTTAATTTTGAACTTGTTCCTACCTAGAAATGCAGATACGCACCTCAGATCCAGATTCAGCACTATGAAAATACCCAGATCCAAGTGTCATATCTTGTGCTGCTCTTAACACCAGCACTTTTGGTTATAAATGAGATTTGAGCGTTCTGGCTCCCCAACTAAAACGTTCCTCTACCAGCTCCTACTCCTAGCACCCACTATACCATACACACACGCATATGTTCAGTGCCGATGTCCAATTAGAGGGCGTTTCTTGTGGCAGACGGGCGCGCCGCTGCCGGAGGCGGAAGTGGGCGTTGGTAGGCGGATTAAAATGGACGTGACCTAAAATCAATGATTGGCAGGGGATTTTGAGCCGTGATTGGGTGGCTCTGTGAGTCGATGAAGACCCAATCCAGCCGGCATAGAAACCCTGTCGGCCTAATTGCATTTGGCCACACCCGATCCCGGAGCGGGTCTGTATATTACAGCGTGTCAGTGAGGCGTTACCAATGGCCGCCATCTTGTTGCCTCCCTCCCCCTGTAATGGAAGTCTATTCCAGGGGTTGGTATGGGGAAGAGAGCTGGAGGGGAAGGTGTGTAATATGTGGGGTAGTAGTGGTCAGTGGGGGTTACCATGGGGATCAGGGTATGTGTTTTGGGTTACATGCTAAAGCCTGGAAGGAGGGGGTATGATACATGCTAGTAGGGAGTGGTGTATGGAGAGGGGTGGTGTGCTGGAGCCTGGAGGGGAAGGTAGAGGGTTGTAGAGTGGGCATCACCATATATGGGTATGGGGTTACATGGAGTCGGCGAGGGGCAGTATGACAAGTACACTGTATGTTAATTGGTAATTGGAATGCTTGCATGTGATTGGTTAATGATTATATATACCAGATATATACATGTGAACTGTAAATCAGAGCTATACTACACTTAGTCTTGGAGTTATCTCTTCCTGGGAATATACAGCTATTAGCGGTCCCTCCAGACTTGAGATTTGCAGAATTCCCAGATAATTTATGGGTGTGGACCACTAAAATCGACATGGGCTATTTTAGGCTTAGTGACATGGGACATGGACGATTTCTTAAAATTGACATGGTGACATGACCATTTCTTAAAATTGACATGGGGACATGGCCATTTTTTAAAATCGGCATGTGACATAGGGGACCCTCCATCCACACCCCCTAATTTCCCATGGGTTTGGGAAAACCACTATAGTAGGGTGGCTGCAAATGCGCTGCGGTTAACTAAATGGGGTCTCGCTCACCTCTCTATAAGAGAAGCTGAGAATGAGATGAATTAGAGAGCAAGAGAGAGATAAGAGGGAGAGAGAGAGGGGGGGGGGCAGGGGATATCTGTGCAATTACGTAAACTACAGAAAATCTCACCAGGTGTTGCAGTATACAGCCAATGCCGCTATGTTTACACGTCGTCCTGTCATGTGGTATCCAGACGCTATTACCTGAAACTATCAGAGGCCTTTACCTGAACCCCCAAGGTAAACAGCACTTGCTTGCACTCAGACATGCCACACTGACTGTGGGGAGTGGTTTCGCCCACGGCCTCCCACAAATCAAAAGTAGCTTGGTACCCCATGTGCCCATTCCAAACCCTGTACTAAAGTAGAGAGGGCATGTAACATTTACCTGAATCTGTGTTAGGAAGATATACAACTGTTTCTATTTCAATCATACGATTTCCCGACTTTGCACAGTGAGAAGTTCTACCCGAGTAACAGAAATAATGTGAATACTACACACTGGTGAGTACAAAATAGTATTCAGTGTACAAACTACAAAGCCATTTCAGTTGTATCTTATATACTCCCAAACACTGAATAATATCTCTGCTTTTAAAATGTACAACAATCCTGTCAGATGATGAATGCATATGTCCAATGGCACATGAAAGGTGTTCAATTTCATGAGTTAGAACTTAGACACTTCTCAGAAATATAGAAGTTTTACACACAAAAGAGAGTTCCCATTTTCCTTCTACGAAAAAGAGTGCACACAAGCTAAGTAGCCTCCTTTCTCAGAATCTCTAATATAGCACAGTACAGCATATATCATGCTGCTGCGTTACCTAACTCAGTTGATTTTCCTATGCCAAGGTAGCAAGGTCAGACACTCAGATAGCCTAGACTGAGGATTACATTCTAATTGGCCAATCTACTCTCTGTCTCAGCTGTCCGACTCCTTCCACAGGTTTGTGGATACGTTGCATGAGAGCCATTTGACCATCCAATATCTTGTGTTGTAGAGATCATTGATTTTTAATATGGGGTCAAATCGCTGTATAATGTCCAATTAGACTATCAGATGGGGAGAAACGGATTTTTGAAAACCATAAGTGGGGATAGAAAGAAGTTGGCTTCCAGATAAATATTGTCTTTAAGTTAGAAGGCCAGCTCTTACATCCCAGGCAACAATGATAAGTTAAGGAAGCATAATGTTTGCAATACCCATTTACTGCCATTCAAAATGCGTTTTGAAGTGAGAAGACAATTTTGAATTATTCCTGAACAAACCTGTCACCCCTTCACCAAAACCCCTACAACCCTACTTCTTCTACCTACCCACCAATCCTCGTCCCAGCACCCTCCCGAGTTTACTATGGCGCCCCTGGGCGCCAACATCATATACTCCTCCAAGAGTCCGGAGCTGGACAAATTGGACGCATTCACTGGACGTAGTGGCGTATTGCATGTTTTCAACACATAGTTGTTCCCGTGGGTAGGACAACCGGGTGTGGGATGGAGGTGGGGGCGGGAGGTATGGGGCTAGAGTGAGGGGTGGGGCCCATGCTGTCAGTCGTTTCACTTGGACGGCGGACACAGGGACTAAACGTCGAGCGACATGACACGCAAATAACCACTTCCGCCGCGAACTCCATTGGCGCCTCCGTCTGCCCCAGTGCGCATGCGTGCTATATATCACTCCTTCCCTCCCTATAGTGCTTACTTCCGCTTCGCCACCCAGCAGCATATCGCACCAACGTTGTGCAATCTACCCTGGTTATTCTGGTTATTAATTTTATAAATGTGCCTTACGGATATTTGAGAAATACGAAGACGTGATATAGAATAACGGCCACGTGCCACTCGGGCTCCATGGTGACGAATGCATGGACCCTGTTCTTCTTTAGGTTGCCATGGTGAGCCTCTACCTGGGGCAAAACTACCACACTGTCTGGACGAGAAACTCGGCTCTGGGCCCTGGGTTGACCTACTTAGATTGAGTAGCTCCGATATTATAACAAGGATTATGTCGTGAACAGCTTACATCGAGTTACTCGTCGTCTCAGACATAGAACTATTTGTTAATGCACACATGGTTCAAGAAAATAGAAGAGGCCAATGTCAGTTCATCATCTTATTATTGTAACTAGGGAAACCCCAGTTGAGACGCAGTGTATCACAGAAACGATGATATGCTACAGGTCATGACCAATATGATATTCCCCAGATAATTCTGTGATATTCTCACCTTTCTCATACTAGAGAATTGTGGTGTTATCCACCTCTTACCTATGCGATGACTAACACTCAGGTTTCCATGTCGAATAGACTTTTTTTTTTATCCCTGACACATTTAGCGACCATCCACATACTTTTATATGATCAAACAATGCAATGCTTAAGGCTGTACTGCATCCACATGGTTTTCTATCTATATCAGGGTGGAGCTCGGTTACGAGCGATAGCCGTGATTTGCGGAGGCATGTTTTTGGTGGCGTCTCTGACATCCTTCTCTGTTTTCTTTTAGCACATTGCCAACTCTCGAGATCAGAGAGGCACAGAAACACACCACCATCAGGCCCACCGCCACGTATAACCTGTCAAACGCCACACCACCAACCGCCCCCAACGTGAGCCTAAAAAAACTACCCTCATTGGTCCGCTGCGCATCATGTGATTGGACCTCAGCCAATCGGACTCCAGACAGGTTTTAGTTAAATTCTTATCTATCTCAGCATGGGAGAAAGAGGAGTTTGGGTGAGGTAGGTGGGTAGTAAACCAACATTAAGAGTGGTCAGTTTGTGAGCAGGAAGGGGTTCGTGTGTAAAAAACCTCTCTCGGAATGCAAACAGTTTTTACTGATTCTACCAAGGCGATGTAGTGCGTTCACGTAGTTCAACCCCACCAACCCTCATCGCCCTCTCTTAGCTTTTCTTTTATTCAAAAAGAAAAAAAGAAATCACTTCGTGAAGTCCCATGAAGTTCATGACGGCAGAATGTCTACATGCAGGGAACACCATCTGCTCCTCACACAAACACAAACAGTGGACGAGTTGGTCAGGTAAAGAGCAGCTCGGACCGCAGCTGAGTGGGTTGGATTTCCACAGTGGGAATTCTCTAACGGAATTTCCAACACCAGCGAAATGGGTGGAATCTTACAAATGTGCTACGCGCATGCGCCCCTTGGTCGGCCCTCCCAGTTGCCTTCACACGAGGGCAGGTTTTGCAGGCTGGCAAGCAGGTTCGGGGAGCTGGGCAGGCTCTCTGTGCAGGAAAACTTTTGGGGGCTGCAGCAGGTTAGCTACCTAACAAACGCAAGGATTGGGAGTGGGGTAGGGGTGGCACGCGAGCTGCTCAATGAGTTTCTGCTTACGTGAGTTGCTCACTGTCTACCTGCCCTGGGGCCACACGGAATAGTTAAAAACACAGGGGGTTGGCTGGGGTTGTTAGGCAGTAGTGGTGGTGGGGGACTGGGCTAGGGGCCGGGGCTAGGTTAGAGGTAGTAGTATAATAAGCCAGGAGGGAGACAAAAGATAAGCCGGGTGTCTTTTACATAAGACGTAGATCGGCTCATTTGTACTTATCTAGATACATCTAATATGAATAGCATCAGTGTGTGCACTACCGTGGTAGATACCCATACGTAGGCTATATGTAGTTTTGATCATTATCACGACATGATTTCAATAGGTATAGGCAGGTTTCACTATACATGGTAATAGTGTATAGAACTATCGATTTCCTAGTTTAGAGTGATATACAGAATATCACCCGTATACCACAACAGTTTCTATTTCAACATACATATATCATTTTGGGTATTTTATTATCGTGTAGACCGTGGTATAAACACAATGATGATTATGAATGCACAAGGCGAGGCCGAGTGCTTAGAAATTATCTGGGCCCTAAAGTCAACTTGTGCATCCATGATCACCATATTACATGGGTATAATAGTATGCCAATTTGGATAATTTATTGTCGTTATGTGCCAATGCATTAGGTGTGTCTATAAGCAATGTCTGTCTGTGAGATTCATGATATAGATCAGTTTGACGAGGACTGACGAAAGTACAATTTCATAATACGGGTAATCATAAATGATGAGTAAAAGTCACAAATATTATCTACATTTTGACATAATGAGCGAATTGAAGAAAACCTGGGTAATGATTGGCTTTGAATGTCAATAAGGGTAATCTGTCACTGATTATAGGTTATTAAGTCAAATGCTTTTACAATATTTAACTTCCATCCTTTTATTGTGGGTACTTCTACTTATCATTTAAGCCCAATATGGCATATATTTGATTCTGTCTGACATACAACAGCCAACATTTAACAGTCATCACGATTGATTCAGAGACAGGAAAGGTGTCTAACTTCAAACGTATATAACATGCTTTCAGATGACCTCATTTTTTCCTGAATTATTTGGGGTTCTGTGTAAAAGTGTATCCCTACCTTTCATTTCTAAACACCTGTTCAAGTCTATTTTTTTCTAGATACTAATCAATAGATAACCTCCAGGAAATTCATAAAGTATTTGTTTTTAGAATGATGACCAAAAGTCATATACACTGATTATTTTTATGTATCTACAACTATAAGTTCCTCAAAGTATCAATAGGGTGGAGGAGCACTCAGAAGCAGTCACATGCCTGCAGAAGGAGGCTGTCTACAACGATCTCCTGTGGACCTACAATGACCTCCTGTGGACCTACAATGACCTCCTGTGGACCACCGCCTGGGTCATGAGGTCATGGATCATGGTATGATCGATGATGGGGGTGTCCTAGTCCCACGTCATCTATCTGACTCCCACCCATCCCCCATCCCCACTCCTCATCACACATTCTCACCCATATTTTGTTGCCATCCCCTTCCCAACCCCTTTCCCTCTATGGCTTATCCCTCACCCTGCCTCTCCAGTTGACGTCCCACGCATGGACCACTGCCTGTAGATAAAGGTATTTTGTTCCATGACGTAGCCTTTTATAGCACATGTCCCTAGCATGGAGGATCCTTAGGCCAAAAAAAAATATTGTGTGTTTCCAATTACATGGCTAAGATGTCTAGGGTCGGTAGGTAGGATTTTCTTTTTTTTTTCATTTTTTTGTTGTTGTATATTTTGTATAGAAATGTATGGGCAGACATGTTGGATTCTATGATTTGACAGTAGAAATATGAAAAACATAAGAAATGTAAAAGATATGAATGAACTGTATACCAATAGGTGAGTACCTAGATACGCTCCACGAAAAAATAATGAAAAATGATGACAATCACGGGAAAAATGCTTAAAAATCCCCAAAAAATGTCAACAATTCCCCCCCAGGAAAAAAATTGTAGGGTCGGCCCTGTTTTCCTAGGGTCGGTCGGGTAACTGGAAACAAACATTTTTTTTAGGCCTTATATCTATATTACCCCTCCACGAGGACACAATGTCCTATCTAGTTTGGTAGATCCGAAAGCAGCCAAGCGAACCATTCATTTTGGAACAACAGAATAATAAAGCACTGAAACGGCTACATTATTCCCACAAGTGGGGACAATGGGGGACCCCTTAGGCCAACGGTGAGCAGCTTCCAGTGCCAAGGGCCGGCGCAGCCCAGAAAGGACACCCCTCTAATGCTCCCTGCATCATATCAGACATGGTACACATGAGAACCACCCCTGGCTCTCGAATGAATGTTTTAACATTATCGATTCCATTGAGCTTTCATTTCAGAGGACTGGCAATTGCCGGAACCTACCTTAGTTTTAAGAAAGACTGATTTAAGTTGAAAACGCGGATGACAACTAGTCAAAGGCCGCCACGTCCATATGTAAGGGCCCCTACAATGGTGATAGATTATAAAGCTCCTCGCATGCTAAACGCCTGAATATTTATTTTAGGTATTAGCGAAGAGCGTAATTATTCTGAACCCAAGATATGTTTTCATGAAAATATATCTACTGCACTAATTTAACATACTATCAGTGGCTATAATGGAAGCGCAGTATACAATACTTGTAAGATGAGTATTAAAAGAAAGTCATATCAAACTCTGTGCGTTAAAGCACGTGTTCCTATATCTGCTCACGTGTGAGCTGCTCAACGATAATTGAAGAACCCGCCATCCCCTTGCTATCCCCATCAAGCTGGGACCCAATATCACCAATAGGCGAATCTAAGGCCTTAACCAGGCGTTTAATACTTGATGCCAGTCCAATCGTGAGTGGGATAGCCGTTATGTGGGGTGCATTTTATTCCTGTAACGGCACTGTTATATTATTAGGCCCCAGGTTGGCCTTATCTCCCAGCCTGCACCGGTAGCGTGTCGGGCCCCGAATCTAAGCCGTGTGTCATGTTGATTCTCAACGCACATTTATTATTGCCAGCCCCATGCTAGGCGAACATGGGATCGGTCTAGGGGACGTGTTAGGCTTGTCTTAGGCCCTGCTGAGCGCGGGCAGGGCATGGCCCGGCCATGGATCTGACACAAGGGATCAATGCCCTGCCTCCACACCCCACTATTCCTCACTTGAACAGCGAAAGCATTCTTATGTTATGTCCAGAAAGCTGGCTCGGAATATTTGTGTGTTTTCGAGGAGAAAAACGACATGGTAAATACATAAAAGCTTGGCAAATGCAGTAGGTGGAACATAGGTACAATGGGCCGTTGGGGTCACGGGTATTGGCAGTGGCGGGGTAGCAGCGCTGTGCCCATTGCCCAAGGCGCGCCCACCCCCCACCTTACCCCCCCCCCCCCACCGCCCACGGTAGTAAACCAGCATGGTAGGAGCCCCCGCGTCAGATACCATCAACACATTAATATGTGGTGAGCTGCTCCCTCTGCCAGCGCCGAGCTGCTCCTCCTTCCCCCAACCCCCAAGCTGCTCCTGCTCTAGTTCATGTGAGCTGCTCACCTAGAGCTGCACTATCCCTACATACTCCCGCTGTTGGTGGCAGATACCCTAGCACAGGACAGTTTAACCACACTGTTATGGACTGGGTGCACAGCCACTATATGTCTAGACGAGTTGCTGTCCTTCACATAGAGACTGACCATCCAACCACTATCTGTGTAAAGAACTGATTATAACACTATCTGTAGTACCCATCCAACCACTATATGTAACAACTTTTCCGTTAATAAATGATAGGTACATAAGCAGTATTGATACCTTTATTAAATGATAGCGGAAAAGGAGGGGGGGGGGGGGTCTAATGTGCCTTTGATACAGATAATTAGCGCCCTTTTGAGACACTTGCCGGATCTATAGCAGCAGGTGGACGGTCAACCTCTGACTGTAGTGCTTCAAATAGCAGCCCTCGACACAGATAGTGGTTGTACACATCGGCAGCTGTATATTTTCATGTACCAAATTGGGTAAACACATCAGTCTCCAATCAATTCAATCAAGAAAACGGGTATTTAGTCTTGGATTCTTTCACACCTGACTTGTCGGTGCAGGGGCCTCTGTAAATACTACACGTGCTTGGCACTTTGCTAGACGGTGTACGTTCAACTTCTCTTTAGCAGGCCTCTTTTTTCCTTGTGTATACTGCCATGATTGATCATCCTATTGTATTCGCGGCCAATTCATCATGGCGCATATAAATAACAAGAGGATAAAAAAGGAAAGAAAAGTGCCATGTTTAATCAAACCATTCATTTACTCATTAATCAAGGACTAACGTGCTTCTTGAGGCAACATATAAATCAAACCCGAAAGACACAAGCATAAGGAACTTAAAAATGAAGTATCATAACAGAATTCCCTGATGGATTTTGTTGAATGCATTTTACACGTATCAACATTTGAGCTGTAACTTGTCAAATACAATTTCAAAGTTAAATTCAAAGTAAGATACAATTTCAAAGCTTATATCTAAGTTTTCATGCAAGAATGCCATATTTATAAATACATGCATTCATCGATTTACCCTGAAGGGGGCTTTCACCCTCGGGGGAGACCTCCCCGCCCCAGGGGTATATTGATGAACATGTATACTAGGGGATTTATCTCTATCTATTTCATGCCTTATCAGGTCCAAATAAATAAAAATGAGCTATCTTTATTACCATATTGTCACCTATGTCAGCCATGTTGGATACTTGGCCTCAAAACGAGGCTGCATGCAGTAGCGATCAGTCCAGAGTCTCGATCGGGAGCATTTATTGCATGGGCTTGTAAGGATCGGCTGTTTAGAGTTATGTCTATGGGCAGTTGTTATCAGCATAGCATAAAAGCCCATACCACACCCTTATAGTTAGACGAAAGACATTTTACTCTAAAAGACAACAAAGGAAAACCATAGCATTGACTGGGTTTTATCAATAACATATAAGTCTTAAATAAATTGGCTGAAGGGCACTTCTTTTGACAATCTCCGTTTCCCTTTACAAGGAAGTTCCCACGACCTAATATTACCATCAGCCACCAACCTACCCATTGACCTTATCCCCATCTATAGTACTGCCCTTCCTGTCCATTGAATGACTCCTGCGTCCGACTCAAGTGACACCTACTGAATGGCCTAAAGCTGGTGAATACTGGGCCCAAGTGGCCTTGGTAAATGCAATATTCCCATGGAGGAATGTCCCCTGGTGCCCTCCAAGACCTCCTCATCTCCTCTAGATTTCACCACACCAGGGTCACTCAAGCATGACAGGCACACTGAAGGCCTTTCCATGTTTCCTTTAACCTCTTAGAATGCCCATGTCAACTCTAGAATGCTGACTCTAAGCCGGCAAAGTCTTATGGCTGCAGTGTGGGAATGGCCATTTCTATCCATTAACGCTTAACCTGGGAACTTTCCTTTGGCATCAGCTTCTGAAACTATGTTGAAATGTTTCCTTTCCTGTGTGGTTGAAGACCAGCATACAGTTTTCCATGTACTACTAAAAAGATTCTAAAAATCCCAAAATATAGAAAACGTTGAAATCCTTGGGCGCAACTACACTTATAGATATAAATGCCACTCAGCCGAAATGAAGGACTTGGAGATATAAGTGAAAATGAGAAGAAAATGGACAAGGGCGACAGGATGAGACCAGCAGTGTCCAAATGCCAAGGTTGGTGACAAGTTGAGTGTACTAGTGTATACGTGAGATGGTAAGTGACAAGGTGAGACCACCAGTGTATACATAGATAACACAGTCAGTGACAAGGTGAAGCCACAAGTGTACACATTACATGGTCAGTGACAGGGTGAGACAACCAGTGTCCAAATACCATAGTTGGTGACAAGTTGAGGGTACTAGTGTATACATGAGATGGTCAATGACAAGGTGAAGCCACAAGTGTACACATGACTCATCCGGTGACAAGGTGAAGCCACCAGTGTATACATACCACAACTGTGACAAGGTGAAGCCAAGAATGTAAACAAAACTCGCATTCACTGACAAATTCAAGCCACTGCTGTATTTAAATGACACAAGCAGTGACAAGGATAAGCCACTAGTGTCACAAAAGGGACCATCAATTAATTACATATGCACTAAGGGGGTGGGGGCAAGCCAAATGCGTACATGTGCATACAAGGTGAGGGGGCCTAGGGCTTTTTTAGCATATGCATTGTACATACACAAATATTTTGAGCTTGAATTTAGGGTATTTTGAGGCAATTTTTTTATAGCTGGCAAGGTAAAGCCACCAGTGACAAGGTGAAGCTACACATGTATACACAACTCAGACAGAGATAGGGTGAAGCCACCAGTGTATACATAACACAACTAGCGACAAGGTGAGGCCACCAGTGTATGCAAAACATCGGCCGTGACAAGGTGAAGCCACTAGCGTATACATACATAACACAGGCCATGACAAGGTGAAGCCACCAGTATATGTGGACTAGGCAATGAAAACGTACCTTATCCATTCCTGGCCAGAACCTAAGAAAATCCCATTTAAGTTGGTGGAGGCTGAAACACACATTACCTTTACGTTTTCCCTCATATCTCAGCATCTAGTGATTCGATAAATGCAATTAAAACTACTCTGAAAAGCCCAGATGTCCCACTTTCAGAGTTCTCATGTGCCATTTTACAAAAAGCAGCTATCCCCCCCCCACCCTTTGGAACACTTCAGACCAGCAGTGCTGAGCGATTGAAGGTGGTCCAGCGAATACACTTCAAAGTGTGTCCAAATGAGAAGCACATATGTTATCCGATTCCCCATACAGCAGCAAATAATGGGCATACTGACGAATTAGAAATGTTTTGGAAAGCCAAGACAGTCTACCTTCAGATTAGACTGAAGTCCCAAAATCCATATTTTGACCCATAAGGTACCAATTCGCCTGCTAGGCCACATATAATAACACAACCAGTGACAAGGTAAAACCACCAGTGTATAGCTAGGAATAAGGTGACACAGCGCATGAAAGTCAGTGTTGAAATGTACATGCCAATCACCCGTTCCAGCCAAAGCGGTGCCAAAGTCTCGTCATGCTGCTAGTTCCCAAAATGTACAATAGATTATAATACATAAGGCTGGCCACTTTCTCGCATGAAAAGGCGAGATGGGTGGATCATGTCTGCATACATATGGCCTCTAGATTGGTTGCTATACATAACACAGGCATGACATTGTGAAACCACCAGTCTATACATAACACAGGCCATGACAAGGTAAAGCCACCAGTCTATACATAACACAACCAGTGACAAGGTGAAACCACCAGTGTATACATACCACAGGCAATGACAAGGTGAAGTCACCAGTGTATAATAACTCAACCAGTGACAAGGTAAAACCACCACTGGCACCAGTGTATAGCAAGGAATCAGGTGATTCAACGCACGAAAGTCAGTGCCCATCAGGCATTGAAATGTACATGCCGATCACCCTTACCAGCCAAAGCAGTGCCAAAATCTTGTTGTGCTGCTAGTTCCCGAAATGTTCAATAGATTACGATACGCAAGGCTGGCCACTTTCATGAAAAGGCGAGATGGGTGGATCATGTCTTCATATACATGGCCTCCAGATTGGTCGCTATACATAACACAACCAGTGACAAGGCGAGGCCAAAAGTGTATACATAACACAGGCCGTGACAAGGTGAAACCACCAGTGTGCGAATAATCTGGTCAGTGACAAGCTGTGGCCGCCAGTGTATACATAACATGGTCAGTGACAAGGCCAGCCACATCTCACTTTTACCCATGAATTGCTGTAGCGGAAGTAGCTCGTCGCTATTTTCATTTCCGGTCTATTGGGCGATGGGCAGGTCTGCAAGTCTGCACGGGGCAGCTTGATAGACAACCTCTTTACCGGCCCCAACATTCTATATACCAGCACTGGGCAGTGAGGGTAGTCGGGCCCTACACGACCATTGTGATGTATCTTAATCTGGAGACCGCACTACTGCGGACGGGCGCTCGGGTCAGCACAGACGTCAACCGCCACCAGATAGCCTGTCTGGCTGTCCAGTGGTGGAATCAATTTGTGTGCCTCTTTTTTCCAGTCATGATGCTGGCATTTTTTCGCTCTTTTGGTGAAATGCCAACGGGGTCTGAGGCTCCTGTGATGTGTTGTGAATGGCTGATGTGACCAACATGTGGAGGCTTGGTTTGATAGTGGCCACCAACGGCATCATAGAGGGCGCCTGTGTGTGGATGGTGCAGGGTGGGCGAGTGGCAATCTCTAGAGACCGCTTTTCTTCTAATAAGCTTTACAGTGGGCCAGCTTGGGTTAGGTTGGGTGGGTGGAAGATGGCCTGCTAGGTATTTCTCAAACCCTACGAATTGAGACTGCCCACTACGAATTGTACACCCCCTACGATCCAGTCCGATCGTAGTGAGGGGGAGTGGGTGACCCTACAATACCTACGATTGGCTATACAGCAGCATGCCTTTTCCCTCTATATCTGCACCACTCGTAGTGATTGACCCAGTGTAACCAAGAATACCCTTCCGATCCAGGCCAGGTTGGTACGATTTGGGAGGGCTGTAATCTTTGGGTTTGAGAAATGACTTCCTGAGGTCTTTTTATGGGGTTGGTGCAGCACAGCGCTCTGATGGTGAACCCTAAAGCCTGATGCTCTTTTCACTGAAGAAAAGCAAGTTACTGCCACATTCCCGCGGGGACTATCGGAGTCATCAGCTATTGAATAGTCTACTTTTCATTTCCTGAACTTGTTGTATAGAAAGGTAGACAATCAAAACTAATATGCACGTAATGACAACTGAAGGGTGTATACCAAAGTAGCGGATCGTCCAATGGGCGCCGCCATTGCTAAAGCTGATTACCAGCGGTTATTACTGATAGCAGATGGGTACCACCTGCCCCCCCAAGAGGACTGCAGTGAATACTTGGTGTTATTTCATTGGCTGATAATTAAACCAGCTAAGTCGGTATACAGGTCGTGTAGATTAGGATATGATGTCAATGTGATCAAGATTAATAATGGTGCGATAACGTGTTGAATTGTGCATAGGGACCAATGCTATTGTTGGTAAATGTTTGTACTATGTATAACTTTGGTACAATAAAACATTAACATTACTCTGTGAATAATAACTTATAACTGCAATACAACTACCTATTAAACTAGACGATGAAACCATAATACCCAACTGCTGGAACCCGATTATGTGATGCGGAAGGAGGGCACGGGTTAACTCATCCTAGATCCAATGCCCTCCGCTGTCTCTCCCCCCTTACTCGCATTCTCCATCCCTTCCCCACCTCCTCCTCCAGGAGACATGGATACAGATGATGAACACTCTCTTACCACCCTTACCCCTGACAAGCCCCACTCCCGCCCTGGCCGCCAATCTCAGGGTCCCTGCTTCTGCCCCTATCTTTCCGCCTGACCTGCTATGGCAGTCGGACACAGCCACTGTCCAATGGATCCACCCTGTATGGGGGTTGGGGGGGGGTGCGGGGCGAGGGATGGGGAGCGACTGGATGGGTGACAACGAATTCAACTTGGGGGTGTATCTGAGGTAGAGTTCTAGTCAGTGCTAGGATTCTAGATATTGGCCAGGTATGCAAGATGGTTCATATGAATGATTGTGTTGATGGTTGGAATGGAATACCTGGCTTGGTCAAACCTAAGTCTAATGCACCCACATAGATGCTTAGGTCGGGAGTTTCTGTTGCGTCGTTGCCTAACAACCCTTCTTGGCCACTAGCTGGTCTGGAGCTGGTTCTGGCAACACACACTGATAAGAACTAATAAGATGGGACCAGCATGTCCCTGTCAGTGGGTGTTAGCCAGCGACAAGGTACCCACCCCGGGTACCCACCATAGTATGTCTTATCAGTGGGTTTTACCTCAACCAGCGAAATTCAAAATGGCGGCTCCACTAGGCCTCCATGCCGACTTTGCATGTTTACCAGTGGGTGCTAGTACCATAGAGGCTGGGCATATAGGTGTGACTGCACTGCAGCCACCAGCTAAGGCCTAATTAACATGCATTCTCGCGAGATTTGGAGCTTCCAGGGGTCAGAGTCCACTCTATACATGGGTGGTTCTCCACACCTGTAGGTGTGAATACTCCACACCTAGAGGTGTGGTGAGTGATAGCCTACACTAAACATACCTTTGAAGTTGAAGTTATATATTTGCACTACTTATCCAAAATGCTACCCCGGAAGTCGTCGGCTTTGACGTTGGATGTTGGCCACTCACACTCTATCTGTAGTGCTACCAGTGAAAGTGACCCAGGGAATAAGAAAAAAGTAGAAGTTGTGTGAAAGCAGAGAGTTACAACAGTAGGAGTTGCAATGCCTTTGGCACGTGGTGGTGCCACTTCTTTTCATGCGAGCAGCGCCGCAGGCGCTGGTCTTAAGCTACAATGAGGACACCTTCTGAGTCTTAACAGTAATTCTGTGTGCAGGGTGGGAGAGAGTGGATTCCCTTCAGGTATTATGTAACTGACCCCTGAAACCAGTGTAAGGCACATGTTGATAACCAGCTACAGCTAGACAGGCTGGCGCCACCTACAACACGCTAGTTCGGAATACAGTGCCCCCCATATGCTCATACAAGGCCTTGGTGTATTCTAATTTCTTGCTTAATTAGCACACAACTGCATCCATCTACTGATTACTGAATGTGAGGTAACATAACACATTGGAAGCTTCACAGACACAGAGAAAGAGAGAGAGAGAGAGAGAGAGAGAGAGAGAGAGAGAGAGAGAGAGAGAGAGGGTGAGAGGGTCTGCATAAGCTATGAAACGAACGAAGTAATGGCTGTGGAACATTAATGAACGTATGCAACACGTGCAGAGCATTACAGTGGTATTGGCACAGATTAAGAAATCATATAGCATATGACGTCATTGATTATTTTTACTATCATTCTATAATCTTTTCCCCTACACACTTTGTATCTCTGGTAAATCTTCAGCGAGTGGTCAGCAACAATGGATCAGCACGGCTCTCCTCAGACTCAGTTGCCTGATCCTTGAAGGATGGTGTAGGGGTCATCATAGACTACATTGTCCTATATACTGTTATACTATATGAATAAATACAGAGAACACACAAATGTATAGAACCATCCCTACCCCAACCCTGCATGGCACAGGTTGGTATTATTGATTTATCTGCATTAGTTCCACACAATGCACTATGGGAATATGTCATAGTATTCATATTAGGTCACTTATAGATGACAGGTCACAGCTGTGTTCCACATACACTCATAGAGGTAAAGCATTCTGTTCCCTAGATCACCAGATCTACATAAATACAACCTTTATCCAGTTGGCCCAAAGCGTTTTAAAGTAGTTTATATGGTGTATATAGCTTCTGAGGAAAGGTGGGTACCCTGGATATTATATCTTTGAGTATTAGTGCATGCCACCCTCTATAATACGATGTATTGATTTCTTCAATGCAATGGTCTCCACATGTTGGATATTATTTTTACTTGTAAAGTGTCGATAGCTAAAGGATGATGTCTGTAAGGTGGGTACGAGTACCAAAGAACACTTATCACGAGGCTAATACATATGTACTAGCAAAAACCTTCGATAGACACCATTCATGATACTAGTAGTTCGGGTATAGTGGCGTTTCTGTAGGCAATGATCATTCACAGGTAACAAAATATAATGTATTTCAGGCTGACTCGATGAGAAAACAAAATAGTTTTAAACGCTGGTTCCACAAGGGTAAATCTTTTTTTTTCTATACGTTTGATATATCGTAAATCGTTGGATTAGGGCTTTTAAGGCTGTGGAACGAGCACTTAAGCAAGTGCGTTTTTTTCTCCTTTTAAGTACACAATTTTATATAGAAAAAAAAAAGATTTTATATAGGGGAAAAAAAAGTTACTCAGTACTCACCTCAGCATAATCATCTTCATTCTTCAAGTGTGCGGCGATGAACCGTACAGCTTCTATCGCCTTGTGCGTTTCTGGAGTCAGATGGAATCCTGACTCGGACACGGCATCAGCGTCGCTCTTGGCGCGGTCAGCAGACGTTTTACGGTTCATTTTACAGTTAGGGTGATGAATCTCCGACAACTCAAGCAGATCGGAGCGAGCGTTGACTGCAAACTGTCGAATATCCCGATCCTGTTGTTGGTTGGGGTTGTTGTTGCGGGTGTAGGTCTTCTTCATCCAACGCTCGTTGTGGTTGGGTCTTTTCATAAACAATATCCGCGGAAGATAATTGAGAAAGAGCACTCGCACCCATTTTGGCATGCGGTGAGTCCTCGGGGTGCGGAAGTTCCAGTTGATGATGATAACGGTGATGAGGATGGTAAATATGTTCATTATGAAGGTGAAAAGAAGGTATTTGGCAATGAGGGGGATGGTAATGGAGGTTGGTGGTAGGATCTTTGATACCAACAAGAGAAACACAACTAAGGCCAGAAGGATGGATATGCACATGGTCATCTTCTCGCCGGCGTCCGCTGGCAGATAGAACACACACACGCTTAGAAAAGATATCAGCACACACGGGATGATCAGGTTCACCGTATAAAAGAGCGTCTTCCGGCGTATCCGTAACGTAAACGTTATCTGTGCCGTATGGTGTTTCTCCACCGGATCAAGTATATAGTCGTAACGACCGGGACAGGCTATGATATCCCACGTGCCACTGTTGACGTAGTCGCTTAAATCCACTTTTTCTTGCCCTTCGTACCAGTCTAAGGCTACCTGATCGCCGTTGAACGTCCAGGAGCCGAATTTCATTTCACATTCCTGTTGGTCAAAAGGGAAGTACTCCACATCTATGGTGCACGAAGACTTGTATATGGCAGGTGGGATCCATAGCACGTTCCCGTCGTTGTAGATAACGACATTTGGTTTATATGATACCTCGTATTTGCCATCGGCGCTGCAATAAAGAAAAGAAAAGAACACAGTTAGTACATATTACAATATGTGTATCACATTAACCCTTACGTGCCCAGAATAGCAAAGGTGCGCTCTTAAGCATGCATGCATGTTCAACAGACCACCATGGGTTTAATAATAATCAGATTAAGATGATTTTAACACAGGAAGGCTCGTTATGTCAAGGGCTTTTCAATGATATTAAATTGGAAAATAATGAATTGAAAATACCCTAAAAAACATAAAAAGTGCGCGCTCTGGTTATGAGAATAAAGGGAAAATAGAGAAAAATTCACTAACTTAAAAAAAATGTTGATCAAATTTTTTTTTGTCAAAGGAGTGCAATTACAATGTATATTGTTTTCAATTTCCATCGGAATGACTTTTCTTGAAATGTTAAAATAACAATTATCAGTTGAAATAACATATTCCCTGCAAAAAAATAATAATGAAAATACATGATAGTCTGGGCACTTCATCCAAGATCAGCCCATTTAAACTTCTTGTGCATTACCATTCCCTACCTATTCATATGATACACTAACATATGCTTCATATTACATTTTCTGAAAGCTATTATACTACCCTTTCTATTACAATTTGAATTAGTACTTTATTCTGAATACAATATAGGTTTGGGTCCATACTATGTCAAGTTTGGTAAATAAATCAACTTTCTCAAAATAATTCTGGGAACGAAAGGGTTAATTAATATGGTGTGATGGTATTCAATGGTACTTTATAACTATATCATACGTATGTCATAAAGCTAAATACGCTAATAGTTATATGAAGTATTTTGTAATACTAGATTTTCCCCATCAGTTAATGTATACTTACTTGTGTTTATTACATACTGATTCGGGATACCACAACACCAAGTGTGTATTTACCGGTATATAATAAGGGGAATAACGTAATTAACATGACCCAATAGCATATAAAACATAACATTTGAATGGTAATTTGATCATGAGGAATCACAAGAATATAGGTTCCCTCTCGCTCTGTTAATTGGTCAAATGTATAACACCCATAGTCCACTTAGCCTCTGTCGCGCGATTGAGTCATACATTTCCTATATGAATTCCTGCGACATAGGCCTAGTGGACTATTGATGTAAGAGGTCAAAAGGGCTAGTGATCGGTCATGTCAGTCTCTTTTCCCTATCGCCCTGATCGTTCGGTAGCACAGATCACTCAGTTCTTGACAGCGACATCCATCACTCCTGTCAGGAAGCGAGTAATGGCGATCTGTCAACTAGAGCTCACAGTATACACAAAAAATAGTCACATATCCTATGAAAAATTGCAGTCAAGTGCCAACAGTGTGCCCCCATAAATGGAACCATTCATATGTAATACCTACGTACAATCGATATCAGTATGATAAGGGATGATGGAAAAAGATTTCATCGTAACGGTTCACATATGATCTAGTTTCGCTGAAAGGGAGATGTGTATTTTTGTCCTCTGTTTTATTTTATGTGTATGCTTTATGGTGGTCCTTTTTTAGGGTCGGCAGATCAATGTACCATCGTTAGTTAATGCACCAGATGCAAAGCACTATCATATTTCTACCTTATATAGGTCATACAATCTGCTGCTGCATACGAGAGCTGCAGTACAACACACAGTAGTCTCTTTTCAGCCTTGCTGCATACGAGCGCTGGAGCACAACACACAACAGTCTCCTTTCAGCCTTGCTGCATATGAGAGCTGGAGCACAACACACAACAGTCTCCTTTCAGCCTTGCTGCATACGAGAGCTCGAGCACAACACACAGTAGTGTCTTTTCAGCCTTGCTGCATACAAGCACTGGAGCACAACACACAGCAGTCTCCTTTCAGCCTTGCTGCATACGAGAGCTGGAGCACAACACACAGCAGTCTCCTTTCAGCCTTGCTGCATACGAGAGCTGGAGCACAACACACATCATTCTCTTTTCAGCCTTGCTGCATACGAGAGCTGGAGCACAACACACAGCAGTCTCCTTTCAGCCTTGCTGCATATGAGAGCTGGAGCACAACACACATCATTCTCCTTTCAGCCTTGCTGCATACGAGAGCTCAAGCACAACACACATCATTCTCCTTTCAGCCTTGCTGCATACGAGAGCTGGAGCACAACACACAGCAGTCTCCTTTCAGCCTTGCTGCATACGAGAGCTCAAGCACAACACACAGCAGTCTCCTTGCAGCCTTGCTGCTGTATACGAGAGCTAGAGCACAACACACAGCAGACTCCTTTCAGCCTTGCTGCATACGAGAGCTGGAGCACAACACACAGCAGTCTCCTTTCAGCCTTGCTGCATACGAGAGCTGGAGCACAACACACATCATTCTCCTTTCAGCCTTGCTGCATACGAGAGCTGGAGCACAACACCCAGCAGTCTCCTTTCAGCCTTGCTGCATATGAGAGCTGGAGCACAACAAACATCATTCTCCTTTCAGCCTTGCTGCATACGAGAGCTCGAGCACAACACACATCATTCTCCTTTCAGCCTTGCTGCATATGAGCACTGGAGCACAACACACAGCAGTCTCCTTTCAGCCTTGCTGCATACGAGAGCTGGAGCACAACACACATCATTCTCCTTTCAGCCTTGCTGCATACGAGAGCTGGAGCACAACACACAGCAGTCTCCTTTCAGCCTTGCTGCATACGAGAGCTGGAGCACAACACACAGCAGTCTCCTTGCAGCCTTGCTGCTGTATACGAGAGCTAGAGCACAACACACAGCAGACTCCTTTCAGCCTTGCTGCATACGAGAGCTGGAGCACAACACACAGCAGTCTCCTTTCAGCCTTGCTGCATACGAGAGCTGGAGCACAACACACATCATTCTCCTTTCAGCCTTGCTGCATACGAGAGCTGGAGCACAACACACAGCAGTCTCCTTTCAGCCTTGCTGCATATGAGAGCTGGAGCACAACACACATCATTCTCCTTTCAGCCTTGCTGCATACGAGAGCTCGAGTACAACACACATCATTCTCCTTTCAGCCTTGCTGCATACGAGAGCTGGAGCACAACACACAGCAGTCTCCTTTCAGCCTTGCTGCATACAAGAGCTCAAGCACAACACACAGCAGTCTCCGTGCAGCCTTGCTGCTGTATACGAGAGCTAGAGCACAACACACAGCAGACTCCTTTCAGCCTTGCTGCATACGAGAGCTGGAGCACAACACACAGCAGTCTCCTTTCAGCCTTGCTGTATACAAGAGCTCAAGCACAACACACAGCAGTCTCCTTGCAGCCTTGCTGCTGTATACAAGAGCTGGAGCACAACACACAGCAGACTCCTTTCAGCCTTGCCTGACACACTTCCGACCTAATCAATCCAAACCGCATAGATCTACGTGAGATTCATAGAAGATTGAGGATGGTAGACTGACAGCTAGGGATACATGTATATAGTTATGTGGAATGGAAATAGGGACGGAGTTTGTGAAGAGGTAAGTAGCATAATTTTTGAATGATAAAATAAAAAGATGCAATGAGAGAAAAAGGAAGCCGATGTGCAGATCTCTAATCTTTCTCCCATTCAGCTCTCTGCAAACACATATATTACCTATGGACCTACTGTGTGTATAATACTTGTTCACTTGACTTATAATTTTAATTGATTTTCCTCTTCGTATCTGTAAATCACTATCTTCATATCCAAATCATACCGACACATCATATTACCATAATCATTTAGATACAAGGCGTCTCTCCGTCCAAGTACATCTAAGTGAGTCTTTTGGGCAGTTGCCTAGATCTTTGTATTTCTGATTAGACAACATCTACAATAGCGTCTGGGTATCCGAGACGCTGATTAGTTCATCCCTGACCCTTACCCAGCACAGCTACCCCACATCCCCGTCTCTCCCCAGGGACAGGAATTTAGGTGATTGGCGATCGATCGCGACAGGGAGAGGGAGAGTTAATTTCTGGTTGCCGAGTTACTTATCGTCGCAAGGCGGCGCGACGACGGCGACAGACGTCGCCCCTCGCCATAACGTCGCCGGTAGCGTCTGGTAGCGGAAAGGAATCGATTAATAGGGCGGTCCAGCATCCCTACCTCCCACATGATGTTCAACCCCCATTTACTTAGTCTCTCCTTTCGTTGGCCCAACCTCACTTGAGCCACATTAGCTACTGTGCCTATACATGAGTGTTAAAAATGGTCTAAAATTTTCAGGATGTCACACCGTCACTTTTTAAGAAGGATGGAACATCACTCTGTCACTTTTTATATATATGTCAAAGCACTGAGGTCTTTTGAAATTGTAGCCGTCTGTCATTTTTTTAAAACTCTGCGCCATGGGTGTCATTTTTCAAAACCCCTGCGTCACAAGCGTCACTTTCTACTCATGTATAGGCACAGCCACCGGAGGCTGTAGAGGACAGAAAGAGACTGTCCTTTTAGGCTGCTGGTCTCATCCGCCGATTACCAGAGTGAACAGCACGAGGGTGAAAAATCAGTCACCTCGTATTGGGCCGGGACCACAGACTGTCTGCCAGCTTCCCGTAACAGGTAATTAAATGTATCCCGCCCCCATGGTCCTGCCCTAGACTAAAGTTCAGGTAGCGGTAAGTCCGAACCAGATAGTTCAGCATCTAAAAGAATTCCCTCATTTGTGGACACCGTAGTGACTATACATGTATAAGCCTAATCTGCAAGATTATAGAACCCATGTATGACAAACATAGAGGTCTTATAAATTATGTAGTTATATCGAAAATATGTCACTCAAACTATATGCGAAGACACTGACGGAATGAGCTATCACTCAAAAAGGAGTCGCCATTGATGACCAATCATGGCGACAGATGACGACAATTTGCTGGGGCATATTGAGTCTCTCGTGGCTGGCACCCATACCCCACCCTACACAGAGTTGGTGTGTTCGACAGGCGTGTCTGTCGTGGAGCTTCCATTAAAAAGAATTTATGTTTTAAGAACGACATGTTTCCTTAATATTCTTGCTAATTAGTTGAACATTAAACACCATGGCTGTGCTACTGAGTATCTCTCCAGAACTACATTCGTCCATTATGCTGACCCTTCTAGGATATATCAAAACATTCTATAATGATTGGCATGAATGTAGTTCTAGAAAGTAAGATAGTTAGAAGTCCCGTGGTATAAATCATTATGCTATAAAATCACCATAAACCATTCAAGGACAACATGTCGACCTTAAATGGTTAAACGAACTTAACGGAGGCACCCATTTTGTCCCAAGTTTAGCAGTCACACTCCCAACACTCGGCCACACGATTATTGGCAAGCCAAGTGTTCCGGCAACAAGTCGACCCGAGTGCGCATGCTCCTAGTACAGGCGCATGCTCGTTCAGTCGGTGGCAGCCGTTTGTCCTTTTCATAGCAGCCCCACCTTCCGGTTTGCCACCACCTCCTGCCTGCCAATTGATCCTGCCTTTTCTCGTCTGGCGGGTTTTCTCAACGTGATCGAGGCAACACCGGAGCCGGAATCGTCGGCGAGAATGGAGTTAGGGAGTGGCGGGAGGGAGGAATCTAGTGAACACTTCACTAGTTCACTACTATGGCAGCCGTTTGCAAGATGTATGTGGCATAGGGCTTCGGTCAGGAGCTGTCACACCAATTTACTTTTCTCCAGTGACTGCGTTATATTTAGCACCCTGGATTTCTTTAGCTTGTTTACCCATTTACAAAATCGTATGTGTTAGAGCTGTTTCACTATAGTTAATATGATTCTTAAAAACAGCAGTATTATAACATTGTTTGCAATATCAAACCACAGAAAAGGATATTCATTCTATTACCATTTTAGGTGCCTACCCCATTATTGTATTATAAGGGCAAATCCCACTACGTGAAAAATGGGTCTGAAATGTCTGTGATTCTGAACATAGGCAGTCATGGACTCTTGTCAATTTCCTAAATCACAAGGGTTCTCACCCCACTACTCCCTACTCTAAGTCCCACTGCTAGCCAATATTGGGCAGTACATCTCTGTGATTTTGATTCTATTGCTGTTTTTGACTGCCGGATCTCTGTGATTTTGGTTCAATTGCTGTTATTGTGCAGTAAAGCATTGTGAAATACATCTCTTTGCTGGTAAATCATGACCTCAGACAAATTCACAGAGATTTCTGATCTTTTCTGAAGAAAATATCAAAAATATTTGATACGTTCTACTCTATAAAAATCAAGACCTTGGCAAGGCTCCTCAACTGTTATAGGCCCTTCTTAGACAATATTACCCTCCAATATCGGCTAAGGAACACTGCATGCACAAATCACAAGGATTCTATGGTTATTTTCACGTTGTGGAATTTGGCCTATTGCAACGTATATGTATTCTAAGTATCAGTGTATATGAATTCTTTTTGGGATTATAGTTGTATAAGTGCCCTATATACCGGTAAAATAGCATTTAGTTGTATATCATGTAAAAAAATATCAGGTGAATACTTACTTGTTAAAAAGCACAATGTCTGGTTTCCAGACTTTGTGTGGAAGAATGCGGATAGTTGTAATACCGCCATAGTCAGGCGGCTCCCACGTCAGTTGATAGTCCCGCCATAACTGGAAGACAAACAGGAGAATGATAGCAACTGTACCATCACAGGCCGGACGTGGTGCCCAATACTAACAACTGACATACACCGACATAGACAAGCACTTTCAATGGGTAAAACATATTGCCAAAGTCCCTGGACACAAGCACAAGAGCTCTGAGTGAAAACCTCTCATATCTAAGCGGAAATGCTGATAGCGCCTGCCTATTCCAGTGTGGGCTTTTGTACGCCAAAGTCGGTTTTACTCGAGGGCTGAGTCGGCGGGTATAGCAAGTATAGTACGCGTCACCAGGGGCGGGAGGGCGGGAGGGTGGCAGTGGGGCTTGGATGATTCGCAGCTGGAGATAAGAGAGATATCTCCATCATAGTGGATCTGGGACTGGGCGGTGATAAACTGAGGGCCCACACGTTGATCCTCGGCAGAGGGCGGCACTGGGCGGCGGACACCGGCCGATAAGGTGTCAGGTAAATCACATGATCCCCTTCTGGTTGGTGCTCCGGAAAAAGTAGAAGAATAATCAGGAGAAAAAAAGGCAGAAAAGGGCCCACTGCGCATGTGCTGATGGATGACTTACCCTCCCCACCAGGGGCTCCACTGTGACAGCTCGTGGTCATACTACTTCCGGTTTGATTCGGCAGACTGCCGCCACGCTTCGCTGTGGTGACTGACACCCTATAGCCCCCCCTCCCCCCTACTCTGAAATGTCCGTCACACCCTTACTGGACTTAGAGGCACCATTGAGCCCTCTTCTCTGCCTGCTGACAAATATGCAAGATAGTTGGTCTCTGCCTTTGCCCCAGGCGAGGATCCACCGAAATCCCCATGCATGTGGGTGTGTACAACAACCACCTGAAAACTTCTTCCTAAGTTGTAGGGAAGCCAGTAGTCACCAAAGTAGATGCCACTGGCTTCTGTAATGGCTCTTAGTGTCGGGCCATTGGGGATTAAGATTGGATGATGATGGGTTACATCGATTTAATTAGGGTGATTAAGATCCTGCTGAACAACCAGTCGCCTCCCTCCCCTGGGCATGGAGTATGAGATTATATCAACACTATTTGGAGATGGTTTTGAATATATTATAATGGATATAATTGTGATCATATGTGTGCGCACGATTATCTGATCTCATGAATATTCAATATCATAGGGGTGGAAATAGGCCTAAAGTTCGTGTATAGGTTCACATAGATATAACAATGTATAATAGCTTTTGATGAAGATGAACTTGTAGATTATTGAATCAGTATGCATGGATGGCGAACTCGTTTTAACTGCTTAGTCTAGAACACACTACTTTTCACTTCATGGCTGACCCTAGTTAACAGTCAAACTCGAGAAATAAGGATTTTCTGAGTAAGCCCTGTAAATCATAATGCTTTTCTCTCCTGTCAGTCCCCTCAATTATATGGATCCACTTCTTTCGGTTTTTAATGTGGTTGTCTCGATTCAGCTGTTCATCACATCTTTCCCAACGCTGGTCCTGTACAGACTGCGTCCCAAACAACATGTCCCCTAGGCCTACTACTATTCCTACTTAGCGGGATACATTATTGACCAATGAGAAAATTACTTTCATTCACTGCCGACTTTTCAGGGTGCATTACGTAACACCTGGTACCCATCAGCTCGCTGTTATCAGTCCTTATCTCACAAGGTATCAGCTTCAGCAGGGGTCGGCCCACTAAGGAACACATTAAGTATTGGGCTTAGTATGGATGTCTTGTGGGTCCACCATTTTGAATTTTGCTGGTTCAGGTAAACCCCACTGATAGGACATACCATGATGGGTACCTTGTCCCTGGGTAACACCATCTTCCAGGGACATGCTGGTCCATGTTATCAGTTCTTATCAGTGCATGTCACCATAACCAGCTCCAGACCCGCTTCCAGCCAATAGGGCACATAGCCATCCCTGTCATAGCCATCATTTTTGTTCTTAGCCCCTGATGCCATCTTGGATTCTGTCAGGGAATTCTGGGTAATCTCTTATCTTCACTCTCATCCACCACAGAACAATGGTCACTGATAAGACTGATAGGGGAGATAAGCTTCACCCTGCCCTTTATCTTAATCACCCTAAGTAGCTCCCCATTGTTTCAGGTGTGAGGGAAGAGGATTAGCTTGATAATGAGACAATGGCCTGGGTGTACTCAATGTAGGTGACATGTGGTCTCTCATTGAAATTCTAATGTTGTTTTTCTCTTGTATCTAAATTATTAGATTTATACTATGCTTATATTGTAAAAGTTGAAGGCTTTTGCTATCCATAGATAACAATTTTATAGGATATCTACAGATAGTACATAAGGCTAACTGAAGGATTAGCCCCCGACTACATGAGCCACCTGGCTGATTTTCTTATCACTAGCAATGGGCTAGTCCCGTATATACGACCCTGTTCCTCTTAAGCATTCTGCAAATGGTCCAAAGTGGGCAACACCATTGCATCCTTGGGCCACACAAACGAGTCTTGGGGCCGACGTCTTATGCCGCCATATTGCAGGCTATATTACAGCATAACTCACGCTTCCTTTCATGCCCTCTGGCGGCGATGTCGACTACTGCTACTGCAAACAACGCCGAGGCTGTGCGTGATGCTGCAGACAAGCGCAAGGGGGCAACGCTTCAGCCTGAACATCCCTCAGCCTTTGGGAGTTGGTACCCTTTACTCCCCAGTCCCTTATGCACTCATCTCGCCAGTACATTCTTGCTCAAGGTAGCAGGGGTCAGGGACGGTGACCTTCGGAAATCCTCCTCATTAAACATTGAAAATGGCCATTCAGACTCAGGGCGTGTGAGCAACTGGTGTCAGAATAGCAGAGTGCATATCGATGACAGATGGAAGCATCTACCAAATATTTGCTTCTGTCAGCAGTTTCACTGAAGGTTATTGGTAGAAGATAGATCTGTCCACCAACACCAACACCCCCCCTGGTGGCTACTCAGACACCAACTAGTGTCCTTGTAGGACGATTGCAACCTATCAGTCCCAAAAAAAGGAATCTGAAGGGAAGATGTAGTGCCCTGATATTGCGCCGTTAATGTGTTATACTACTAGTTTCCAAAGTGGCAGGGCTCTGGATCACTCGCCTGGAGACTCGAATGTAATCCATGGATGTGGGAGTTAAATAGGCTGAGCCGCACAACCCCACATGGAGCATTGCTTTGCCTGCTCACCTATATAAAATATAAAACACAATAGGTAACGGCAAAGAGAAAAGATAGTTCACCATTGGCGTGGGTCCACTATGCAACATTGGGTGCAATATTGAGCTAGTTGCATAAAAATAGATACACATGGAGTTGTATGGTCTGTTGCATAGTGGACCCTAATACTAAAAGTAAAAGTATTCCTGCAATCGCCTGCAAAGCAAAATTTGATATGGTCTGCGAAAAGGGGTCTTAGTGCAGGGCACAATAAGGCCCCCTTTCTCAGTATATGTGAAATGATTATCATCCCTGAGTTAGTCTGATACAACTACAAACCTAGTACAATCTCTAGTTACAAAAAGGTTTAGTCTCATAGTGGACTTTGGCCTCATGCGAGACATTGCAAAGCCAGATCGCCCCTGGTAGATGAAGTGTACATGTACAAACAGCAAACCACACTCAATCTATCTATTGGAACTTTCAATAATATAATATTGGTACGTGAGGCACTGGACTAATCTAAATATTTATCCATTTGAACTGTCCAAGTTTTCTGGAGTTAGAGGAACCATGGAACCTCTACCAGCTGACATTAATTCATGTACAAGATCGTTGGTCTCTGCAGTTGTCACGGTAGGAGTTTACCAATTGTTTTGTTGTATTTCTATCTCTTCTTTGGGATATTTGACATTATCCACTTATAAGATAATTAATGTACTGTCGATATAATAATAAGTGATATTTGCATATATGGTTATTAAGATATATCATTTATATGGAAGATGTAGATTGTACAGACTCGAAGAACCTCACTCTGAATCAATCCACAGTGATGTAGTGAGCGCATCAAAAGTGAACATAAAGTCAACTCTCTCTAATGTGGTCACCATTCGTTCTTTCCAAAAGTGACCACATTGGCGAGGTGACCACATTAGTGAGGTGACCATAAGAAGAGAGTTGACTGTACATGGGTTATATATAGTAAAGATAGGGGGGTCACACGAAGATAGGGCAGCATAGGTGCTTACTTGGAAGCAGGTACAAATAATGTCCCTATATATATAGGTACTCAAATGGAAATAGGGATAGATAGCAATAGCGTAGAGCTATGGCATGGGCTGAAAGATAAGGTTGTATGGCGATTTATAGGGGGCGGCAGAGCACAGAGGGCACGGCTGAGACGGGTTCTGCAGCTACACAATCGGGCAGCTGGGGTCTACACCATTGAACATGAATCGATTGGTACAAGGGGTGCATGGGTGGGTATTGTGGACATTACACGATGATAGTGTGAACCAAATGTAGTATTCCTAGCCACCTTGATATAGCATCGAGACAAACTGACCTGTCGGTATTGATTTTCTCCATGGCAGATACCTCGACTATAACGCCTACCTTCGCTCGCAACCCTCCCAGCTATCACAAGCGTATACCATATATAATAACAACCCATTACCCAAGGCGTGTTGCTAAAGCGCGGGAGGTTGCCCTAAGAGGACGGACAAGAGATGGGAGGCGAGAGGCATTGAGCAAAATGTAGAAAACTACTATCATTTGGAGAGCTGACAGTACCAATGGGTAACAGAGGGCAATAAGCAATTGTGCAGCTGATGTTATGACCTACGGGTATAGACTAAGCAATTAGCAGTTAGGTAGCTACTACCGATGGTTACTGATAGATGGAAGGGAGCAATTACTCTTTAGACAATCTATTGATGGCGGCCAACGGGTGGTACATTTTCTACAAGACAATGGAAACTCAACAGGTAATAGCAATGGCCGATGGATGGTAATGGCAAAGGGTCGCAGCTAGGGGAAGACTCTGCAATGGGTGTTAGCAGCTGCTTAGAAGTGAATTGCAGGACCTTGGAAGAGGGTGTGTGCACGTGCGGCTGGGGTCGTATCGATCCTGACAAGGTGACCATTAGTAGAGACTCCCAGGCGCCTAGGTTTCTAACTACTGTCGACCAGATTGTATTGACCATGTCAGGCAAAGAAGGGACTCTGTTCCCCCACCCAGGAGGAGGTGTTGTCGGTAACCCGGCGCCCTCTGGACACAATGGCCAATGCTGAGGTCGGCAGCTGACCGATACCCTTCAGGGTCAGTAAAAGCAGGTCTCCAAATCTGCCTGCAGGTCAGTACCTAAAGGCGGTGCTTTAATTCTCCAACTGCAATTTCTTCGTGGACGATTGAAATGCTTAAAACAAGACTTTTGTGGTAGAGTGTGTAGAATGAAAGGAAAATCTCCAAAACTTGTTCACAAGACAACATTATAACCTGCAGGGTAAGTTAAAATCTCAGATTGCCTTGTCTCTGTTGGGATAGGATAGAGTGGAATAGGATTGAAAAAAATATTACGGCCAACCAATGCTAATCTACTTTCAAAGCCACTAAATGATACTCTATACTATAGTATGGATGACAAAAATCGTACCCAAGAAAATAGCACTTATAAATTGGAGTGATATCTAGACATTGTAACCAAGTGCTACTGGTGCAATGCAGTGGAGTTTAACAATCAAGTGGGGGCATATCTGGGAGCTAGTGCTAGCAGATGGAACTATAACTGAGTTATAAATATCTCAAGAAGGAACAAGTAGGGCCGAAATGGGGATTGACAAGGTCGCTGACCAGGTCATTAACGTACAGAAATGACCAGACTGGGTGGCATGTGGCTTTAGATTCCTGCCAATATAGCAGATAACGATACAGAGACCTCCTGTCACAGTCCCTTATGCCCAAAATCTCATTGGAATGTCAATTTGTAGATGCCAGTTGCCAGAAAAAAAATATCTCTTGGTGCTCCTGAGTACACCTATAACGGTAAATCACACAGAAAGTGGCTGTTCATAGCAAGAGGAAATATGAGAGAGACAAAAAGGGAAATGTTTATGGACTCATTATCAAAGTCTGCTCTGATAAAATTGTAAATGTATAGCGACTGGTATGACTGATAAAGAAAAATTGAGATCGGCTACTTTAACTTGTAAACAAATAGGACGCTAGAGTTTTGCTAGCCTCTAAATAGAATTTAAGTCTAAAGGTACTATATCGATTGATGAGCCTAGCTGGACAGTCACAAAAGTAAGACATGGAAGGGCTCCATGAGAGGTTGGCAGAGGGCATGCCGCCAAATTTTCTGGATCGAAGTTGGACAATACTTAGTATCAAGATAAGAATGAGTGACCGACTGCGACGTCAGATCATATGGATCAATCACTGTGATGGATAAACTTTCTGTCACCAAATACTAAACAGTAGTTATGAGAAGCAGCTCAAGGGAGGACTGAACGATGAGACTGAATCCATAATTGTGGGATGTCTTTTGATTTATAAGTATCACAATGTAATATATCATGTATGTGTCCCAAATACGAACTCACAAAAATGCAATAAGTTCTGTCGACGTACGACGTGAGGTTTTGGCCCTGCTGTAGGTATAAGAAGTAATCTAGAAGCCGTTGATCAAGGTCCAGCAATGGCGAGCTGCTCGTTTTCTCAGTAACGAGCAGCTCTGTGCCGAATTGGTAGAGACAGAGGCTCCTGTATACATAGCCTGACACACGCCCACCATTCCATCAAACACCACGGCCAAAGGGCACAGGTGGCTCGTGGGCCACTGCAGGACTGGGTGGGAGTAAGAGAATGGGGAAGTAGTGCTGATTTGAGGGGAGGCCGTGGTGAGAGGGGGAAAGGTCGCATAGGGAGAACAGGAGGAGTGTGTGGGAAGGAGTGACAAGTGGGAAAGAGACAGTTTAGGAAGGGTGTGTGTGGATCTATAGGGAGGGGGGTGCAGGTAGAGGAGAAGGTGTCGGCATGAGCCAGGAAATGAGAGGATATAAAGGTAGTGTTTGGAGATGTGACAGTGCCTGTTCAATCTACCGCCCACTCAAAATTGTCCCCAAGACACTGCCACCCGTTCCACATTGTCCTCTGATCTGCAGCCCAATTCACATTTCTCTCGGTGATAGTCTACAAGTAATCACTTCAGTGTGATCTGTCTGCAGTATCCTGCAATCTACTCTACCTTGTACACATAAAGCTGACATGTACTTAACACAGTTAGGGCCAAAACCCATTACCCGATTTAGCAATAATCGGTACCTTTATCGGCTAAATATTGCATAATGAACATAAATATTGATCAGTTTTAGGTGAATTTGCGGTATATTTTAGGAATAGGCCACTGATTCTGTGCCCGATTGTGCAATACACTGCTGATTTTTATTTTCATTTTACCGATTTTAACATATCCAACAAGTTAGAAAATCCTTGCAGGTAATGCATTGGATTGTATCATTATATTCAATGCAGTACCATTACCTTTTGAGGTATAACTTTGTAGTATAGCACTGATTCTCACCCGATATGTGTCATTTGGCACATTAGTTGCCCCTCTAAACACCTACAATGGCCGATTATGCAACCGATTTTGATTTGTACCCAAATGATCGGCCAGTTTTACAATCGTGCAATGGGTTTAGGCCCTAACATCCTTCATTTATTCACTACTCACTTTTGCTATGCATCCTGCCTGTTCCCTGAAGCCCTCAGGAACCTGCTGCCTATCCCGTAAATAGTTCTGCCTTATTCACCTGCAACTGTATGCCCGTCTCCTGGGTATTGTGTGTGCTGCGTGACAGCTTCGGATCCTCACTCAACACTGACTGCTGTGGCAGTGTCAAATTGCAGAAATGCAATAAATTCCACAGGTACATTTACCAGAATATAGCGTGGACGCTTCCTTTAGGACCATTATTCATTGGTCGAAAACCATCCTGTTTTTGCCTTAAAGGTCAAAGACTAGGCGTCCCAAAAGTCCTCTATGGTACTCGTCTGCTGCCCACTAGGGTAAGTCGCCCCTGACTCGACCACTAGGCATGTTAGTATACCTTGAGTCGAACACCCATGTATCATGGGCTATTTTCACAATTTATGAGTAATGCTTGGGGCATGTGCAAGGTCTAGATATTTAGTTAATGAGTTATAATTAATTAGCAATTCTGTATTACTCGAAAGAAGTTAGTCCAGGCTGGTCGTCTTAAGGTACCAACATGCCTAGTGGTCGAGTCCGGGGCGACTTACCCGTAAATCAGTTCTGCTTTTGTTCAGTAAATGGCTACACAATCTGTATTTGTCACCAACTCACACTGCCCACTGCTTGCTGCTCAATGATTGTCCCACCCTTGCCACCCTGCCACCCACCGTTTAACTTGGACCCAAGCCGGGTAAAACTCCCCTGGACCATTGATTTGCCACAATCAACTGCTCGTTATAGCAGTGGGAATCCGTCAGGGGATGAGTTTTAAAGCTAATCAGATTATCCGGTAGCGGGGGTGGCTGAGCCCTGTAACGGGCTGGGCGAAGCCCTCTTCTTACCCTAGTCCCCTCATGCTCCATGTCCTCCATGCATTATTCGTGCATTGTTGCAAACAGGAGCTACAAGCTTTGTACTGTGGATGAGGCATGTCCCGGGGGCATGTCCTGGACCATTCACAAAGGTAATATTCTGCATATCAATCTTTTAGCATTTAGTATTTCCACTACTGCATGGGGTTGTTTATCCAGATATGCATATTCAGAAAGGCTCTTGTCTGTAAGTTCACTGAAGTCAACCAAGCAGTCAACGTGAACATGCGACGCATGCATTCATAACTGTTATACTTTATCGAATATTTCAGTAATATAAGGCCGACTCCACATCCTACACACTGTGGAATACCCTGACAAAATCCATGACAACAGAAGGCATTTTTACCATAATACATGGCAAATATATAGAATTGCCTCACTTTTCAACGTATATAGTGAAGGGTGTTCTTGGGAGGTACATGTATATGATTTTCATCTGCTTATAAAGTGGAAAGCAAACACCCAGAATGGGTTGGGATCACTGTGCAGTGTACATGTGTCTCCTGCATTGGACCAATAGACGATAAGGTAACTCGCCCCTGACGCGGCTACCCGACATGTTGATACCTTAAGTCGACCATCTTTCTAATAGCATATATGGCCCCAGTTGACTTTCCACCATTAACTACAATATGAATATCCTATACACTTGACACCAACACTCCTTATTAAAGTTATTTGAGGGAAGAGAGCTCAGCTCCACATCTAGCTCAGTCGGCCACCGTGTTCTCCCCACTATCAGTCACTGGGAGCTGCTCACCGCGAGCTGCTCTTCAGCTCTGGTAGGGACCACGAAATTCTCTGTAGCTTTAGGGGTTGCTATCATGCCTGATCGGTAATCAGGACAATCAGAGAAGGTCACAAGCATGTACTCTGATCAAGGTCAAATGCTAGAGAGGGGGCGTAGTGATATGTTGTCAAATACTAATGGGGGCTGTCATCTGAAGGACTATAATTATTTTATTGATGTTAATCAATACCAATAGTCCATTTATTGTAGTCCTATATAACCATGTGACGGCAATACCATGTAACCATTCAATATTGGTAACAATGTGCAAAACCAAAAGGTGAGTCAAATGCAGAAGAGTCAAATAGTTGATCCCAATATGGCATCAATCAATGTTTCCAACGCTAGGGCACAGTTGCATGCATAGACACGACCATGCATAGCCCCCTTGATGCCAATCAACGCGTGATATGGATGCAGCTGGGCCCGGCGGTCAAATGTCCACTCGCCGACGTTAAAGAAGGCCGTCATGACCCACCGCCCAATGGCCCCTAACCCTAACATCTGCACACACCCTGTCGGCCCAAGGCCTCCAATGGGCGCCTATTCAAAAGAAGTAGTTACCCTCATTTAGGTTTTTCTTGTGCAGAGCCAGCCCAGCTTCCTCACCAAGGCCGACCTTTCATCGAACGCGCCCCCGTCCAGAGCTGCCTGTTCACGAGGAACCCTCTGTAATGTCACCAACCGGACGGTGAATTTTACCCATCAATAGAAATTCCCAGGGTCCTTGAGCCAATGCTTTGACAACTGAGGGGATGCAGCACGTAGGGGTGGGAAGCTGAACGAGAAATACCTACTACAGACTACTTTGCCCTGGCTCCCTTCCCTTTCGCGTGACCCCAGCCCCCTTTACAAGTTTACATCGTCAGCCCCACGGGGCCCCACTCTAAGTACATTTGGGGGCAACACACAACCACCGATGGCCAGGTTATTGGAGAACCGTGGTCAAACCTTGTTAGGGCCGTGCTGGTATTCACATACAGCATAATGTAGATTGCCTTTAGAGTGGACCTCGTGCAGGAAATAGCGATAAAGACTGGCACTGCATGTAAATACTACTTGTCCCTTTCTATATTCTCAGACTCCCCACTGCCCTTTAGCACCATTTTCACCTATCCTAATATTTATGGGGTCCACTAGTTAGTAGTGGCTCCCATTTATTACCAGTCTACACCTTGGGGGGATTTCTGATCAGTGCTGACGGGCGTCCCATATGGGGCTTACATCCCCTCCAACACCATCAGGAAAAGGTTAACGGAGACGAAGCCATTTTGGCGCAAGCCCACACAGTGATGGCTGGTGCATATGAGGAAGGTGGTAACCCATTGTGTTCATGCTCATGGTCGGTCCATAGAGGACCTGTTTGCGGAGTGAAATGGGCTTAGTAGAGAAGGTTTGGTAATAGGTGGAATGAGGAGGGTGCAGGATTGCCAAGGGTGACTCCTTGCACGGCATAGTCCACCCTATCGGCCTCAATCCCCGCCACACCACCGGAAGTGGGAATAAAGCCTGCGCGCGCGGCCGGAAGCCAGCGGTCGGTGGTCATCGCTGAGACGCTGCGATTAGGCAGACGGTGGCGCCGCCGTCGGCGATCAGTTGGAACTCCCAAGGAAGTCATGCAGGGGCCAGAGCTTCTAGGAAGCTGGCTGCTTATCTCTGGTGGTCAATCCAAAGAGACTATTACCGGCGTATGCAATGCCAGATTTACTTCCTCTCTCATCATAAAATGGATCAGGCTTCAGAACTACCAGTCCGATACCATCTGACTGCCACACCTCTTATGCAGCTGCACACTTCTTCACCTCACTATACAAAGTTGTAAGTGAAAAAAATCGATTATTATTTTTTTTTTTTATTATTATTCTTGAATACTGTTCTTTGAAAATCAGTTTTCATGCTAGTTTTGAAATTTTTCAAATCTGACCATTATTTAAGGGGCATATTGGACCTATATTTCACCATGTAGGGGCCTAATCTCTCTCATTCTACTGAATTTGATGTAGAAAGCCAGCATTTTTCACATTATGGGTTCGGGCCATGTTGGTGCAGATTCGCCATCCAATATAAGGTGATACAACATATGTAGAGAGAAAAAACACTTAAAAAACCTTCATTTTTCTTATTTTGCCTATATCTCAAAACATGCTTTTTGCACTTACTGCCTTTGTATGATGGTGAGGTGACGACTTGATACTAGCAAGCAGACCTTACTTTTTAATGATCTCATGATTGGGGACATTCAGGTTGTTTGAAAGCAATTCCTCGTTTAAGATTATTGTCTTCCATGCCTCTCACACTCCATTACGACATACCTCTATTTGGACTACCCTTTCCACGTCAATGAATTCAGTTCCTGCCCCTGTCTCTGTTATTAATTCCATTCTGATAAATTGATGCGAGTCAGTGATGCCATATAGAGTTTCAGTTGACTACTAAGGCACATTGTTGTGGACCATTGTAGCTAGATGTTCCTAGGTAAGTTAGCTAGTTTAAGCTTTTATCTTCTACACTTGAATTTTAACTAGAGTCATCACATCTAAATGCTGGAATACCTGTGACTGCTCTAAATGTTCAGCAATGTTGGTGGTTGACATCCACACCTATGACACAGATACACACATACCACGTGCCAGGTGTATGACTCAGTGGGATCCTCTGAGCAGCTCTCGCTGGCTCAAATGACAGAAGAGGGTATGACGAGAACTGTACGGTGTTAGGAGCAGCTTAGTGTGAAGAGCAGCTCATAATAAGAAACATCCTAGAGTAAGGAGCAGAAGACTAAACAAGTGACTCATTGTTATTGTTATGTGTGTTCTTCCTAAGATGCCATAACATTTTCCTGTCCCGTGAGTGTCACTGAAACGTGTACGGAGGTGTAGCATATAGTACAAAATAGATGTAGTCAGTAAATCCTGTTTAATACGATTAACGATTGGAGAATCTACTGGTTTCTAAGAAGGTGGATATTACTATATTTTGCACTTGGTGATCCCAAGTTGAGCAGGAGCAGGTGGCCTCATATACCACATGTCTTCTTCTAGGCAGGGAGATGTGTCATCATGCAGTGGCGTTATAATGTCATATTCTGTGACAAATGGTGTTGTTTTACATTCTATATAACAATTCATCTGTGTAAGTCCCATACTTTTATGGACAGCTGCACCTCCTTATACTGAGATTGGGGATGATGGTCTTGTTGACTGAACATCATTGATATCTGTCATTGCCGAGGTAACTTAAGAAATCAAGATTGCTGTGGACCACAAACTACGCAGCCCTTATCAGCAACGACGTGTCTAATCTTCTTGTCTAAGTAGTGTACATGAGATCAGTTAGTTTCTGTGTCTTACCATATGGTTCCATATAGCAGCCAGCATGTGGCCTAGGTTTGCTACACATGTCAGTTACATGTAATGGCGTCCACTCGGCCCTCACCCCCTACCAGTTAACACTGCTGGTCCTTATTCCAATCCACTACCCTCTCTACAGGAGCACTCTCTGCAGCCAACTCTCACCCACCCCTCCCCCTCAGCATCCCCTAATGTAAAACAAATACCCCCAAGAGCTGCTATCTCTAAGTCCATGCTGAGCAGATTGGCCACACTTCTGTTTAATTGCAGCCCTGGCAGGATCAGGACTTGATACCTGTAAATACACGCCATGTGTACCCACCACGAACGACCACAGAGGAGACTAAACACTGCTTGGTGAAATTCTAATGGAAATGTGTCAATTGATCACAGTATAGCCCAAAGCTAGTTCAATACTGCTCTTGATATGCTGGAATGTAGGGCTCTCGTTTAGCAAGTCAATGATAGACAATATAGGTATAATGATTACACACCTGCATTTCACGCGGACCTTTTTTGTTCGTTGATTGCTCGCATGGTTTTGACCAATGTGGCCAATGTGGTCGATGACATGTAATACAAAATTACTTTATTTTGAAGTGACAATTTCAAATCAAAGATATTTCGACTTTTGTCTTTTTTTTCTCACTTAGACCCATGACCTACTTGATTCCCGATATGGCGTACCCCTGTACAATCTAAAACATGTGTTTAAACTAAAACACATTTTACCTAAACACTTTTTGGTAAAACACATTTTCATCATCTAAACACTTTTACACTTTTCCTGCAAAAGTGTTCAGGTTTATAAAAGTGTTTTGATACTTGGTACCAATCCAACTCAGTTGGTGGCAGGAGCCACCTATGATGGTACTACTGTAACATTCATATGAACACAAATGTCTGAATTTAAGTATAAATGATAATGATACACAACATCCTAATAGAACATAATATTGACACTTTATCTTAGAATTGATTTGTAAAAGAAATGTCTAAAAATTACCTTCTCATTACCTTGATTCCAATGTAACTCATGATAAACACCAGTTTTGTAACATTCAGGATTAATACATACATCCCAGTCCTAAACTCACTGACTAGCCGGGAGGTGTGGTGCAGTTGGTAGCGCGTCTGCTCAGGGGCCATAAGGTCTCGGGTTTGGAACCGGCCGGGCCAGGGCACAGTGGTGGTTCCAAACGTTGCTGTAAGGTATCATTTGAGTTCCTCCCTGCTCTGTCTAGGCTGTGCTGGCAAGTCTGTCGGCAGTCATGGCAGACAAATGACTTAAAACAGGCCTGTCCATCTGTCACTATGCCCATGTAGTGATGGATGTTAAAGAACCATTGCCTCGGTAAATGTGTAGGGGCGTGCTTTCTACCTTACCATAGATTTATTCAGTCACCATCATCCCCCCCGTTCGAGTAGGGTCCGGGTTTCTCGCCATGGGACCTCTCAACCTTGATGTGTCCAAAGGGGACATAGGTGAGGTTAAAATTCAAAGCAAGCAACTTACTGACTAACTCTGTGCATCAAAGTGTCTGAACCTATCTTGACTATAGGCCCAGCCTGGTTAGCAGAGAATCAATGTTGATAAAATGATTGAATGATCAACATTCATCAGCTTGCTATTAACATTAATTCAATATTTTCTACCTGCAGAGAGACAGTAATATGCGGTAGGAAGGACTCATTAATCCTAAAACTGGGACCATGGTTTTTTTAGGGAAATGAAATGGTAGCAAGGACATTAATTTGCCTGAAAATTCATTTTAAACACTTTCTGAACCTAAACACTTTATTCTCAGAATCACTTAAACACTTTTTCAACTGAAACAGATTTCAATCAAAACACTTTTGAATTTTTAAACACTTTTTGAAAAAGTGTTTAGTGTTTTGCCCAAAAAGTGTTTAACAAAGTGTTACAAGAGAGTGTTGTAAATATGGGTAAAAGTATTTAAAAACTAAACACATTTTTTACAGTGTATATATCGTAGAGATAAGTATCTCTTCAGAATATGAATTTACCGATGCAAATAACCATTTATCAAAAGCTATCTTGAAATTACACCTCTATTACACCCCGTGTCATCTAAGTGGAATTAACATGTACAAGCTGGACTTTTCCTGTCAACAGGTCAGTAAGGAAATCAAGATCTGACCGTCTGATCCAAACAGACGAGCTTGGGGTGGTCAGCTGGGGAGTGCAGTGTTGATGGCTTGCCTAAACATGATAACAAACTTAGTCAGGGTCTTCATTAGCTGGACTATCGAAGCACCTCTAACGTAATGATGGCCCATTTGGTCGTTGATTGGCTTTAGGCTAAGAGCTTGTTTGTTTGGTCTCTCGACCACACACCGATCACCAGTCGCATCTAACAACTCTAAGAGGATACCTTGACTGAAATTGTCGCGGCCAGGGTCATGATTTTAATTGTCTTTTCGATTTTTGTAGATTCGGGTATTTATTTTTGTTTGGAAGAGGCATTTCGCTTTTCGAATTTCGGGCGTTTATCAGCATTTCCGCTGGAATGACTAGTAGGACATTCCGAGAAGACGTTATTACTAAAGAAATTATGATACTTGTTTTCTTTTTATATAGACTAAGCTAAGCTTTATTTCTCTATCTTCGCACAATTTAACTTAGTTGAAAAAGGATGGTTGTTCTATGAACAATGACTAAAGCGATACGCCATTTATACTTTAGAAATGTGAAAAGTCTAAAGAGAAATTAAGCCTAATTACTTACCATTCGGAGCCACACATTTGACTTCATAATTTGGTTCTTTTCGTCCTGCAAAATAACAAAGAAGACATAGTAAATATTGAGATTATAATCTAAATTGCCAGAACCCTGCATTTATTCATATCAATTTAACAAGGTTAGCCCGATTCACATACTGGATGGCCATATTGATATATCCACCACAAAACTTCGTATCCACTAATACATTTAAGGCAAATCCAGAAGACTAATATTCTATTCTACTACTGGTACATGATTCATGAACTAAATTCTCGTGCATGGTATAAAATGAACACAGCCAATTCTGCTGATTCTACCTTTATAAATAAAACATGGCTACTGTAAACAATTGCCACTCATAGAAACTGTGTCTGCCTCTGATCTTGATACAGATACCTAAATACCGTGTATCCCTCTAATGACACTCAGACATATATAGAACATCCATTACCAGAGCCCCCAACGCTCAAAGGTTACTTACACAACTGGTATCTGCTTCCATAATAGGGCCTAGCACAGGGATGCCTGTTTGGCGTTTGTGAGACAATGCCCAGCAATCCCTATATATATATATATATATATATATATATATATATATATATATATATATATATATATATATGTGTGTGTGTGTGTGTGTATATGTATATATATATGTATATATGTATATATGTATGTATGTATGTATATATATATATATATATATATATATATATATATATATATATATAAATCAGTGATGCCCAGATAGGACATGATAAACCTGAGTGGTGCAGTCTGCAATTTGCTTTCCTCCACAAGGACTACAGAGAAATTGTATCAATAGCGAATTGTGCAGTGTTGTATCATTTTAATATGCTATAATATATAAGATGGCTTTTATAGATTCCACCTTCAGAAAGAGACTAACAACGATGGATTTATATGAAGAAGTCGCATAGGGAAATGACCAAATAAGGCTGTGAAGGTCACTTATAAAACGAAGAGCTCTAAGCTTGTTTACAAGAGGACTTTTCCCTATGTAGTTAATCACCGTCGTTTGTAAATAAAATACGGTGTATGGTTCAAAACTAAAACGTGATGTATGGTTCAGTAAGAAAACAGATGCTTCCTTTCTCTCCTACATTTTAACCATGGCAGCATGGTAAAGAACATTCCCATAAATTACACAGGGTAGGCTGGAGGGTAGGTAATGGTAGGTATCATTCATACATACTGTTTATTCCAACGCCTGCAGGGACGGGCGTTTTCAGCATCATTGGATTATGCATACAATATAACATTTGTAGAAGATGGGTGTAATTACAAACCGTACTATAGTGTCTTCACACGACCCCGTTGGTAAGACATGGGCTTAAATGCCTCCCCCCCCCCGCTAAACGATATTAGTAGCTCTTCAATTTGCCTTGATTGCAAATATGCGGATAGAATTTACTAAAAGGAGGGGTGAGTGAATGAGTATTAGTTGTTTAACGGCATTTCGATAGATACAGTTTTATTCGTGGCGAGAAAAGTACTGACACCATGTTAATAGATGAATATGTCAATGCCATCGCACATGTGCACCAGGCAAAACGAGGATTTAGGAAAGATAAAGACCCCTTTAAGACGGATTAGGGTAGCTCGGGGAGGTGAAACCTTGCTATTGGCTTTCAAGTATGATCTGTCCAGGTAGAACTGTTGATGTTTTGCTCCCATGTGGACCATTTCAAAGTTCACCCTGAGGTCTGTAGCAGCATACTAAGTGAATATAATAACATCAGATCGTACTGAGAGGTTCTGAGTAGAGAAAGGTGTTGTTTGGTGGTTTCCTGTAAATCCTGGTTTCATCAACTGGTCTATGGAACAGAAAGATCTTTCAAAGAGGTAGAACGTTTTGAAGAGCGTTAAGAATCGTAGGATATAAGGCAACGCCTGTGTCTTGATTGCTATATTCTCTTTTCTTTCATCTTAATAGCGAACATTTAAACAGGGACCTTAATGTCACGTTTAGAAATTCATTGAAAGGATCCACAAAGTATGGCTGTGATATAAATAAAAGGGAATCAGTTGCCCAGACCTAGGATGTGAATTCCTCTTTTTTTCATTTTCAAGATACTACCTGGTCATTTCTTTCAAAAATAACATCTACTAGGTGCGACAATCCAACGTTGTTTGTTTTTTTCAAATAAAAAAGGAAGTTCACAGAGACATTATTTTACCCAGTATGGTTTCCCTAAGGATTGGTAAGATAGGTATGGGTGGATAACGCCGGCAGCAACAGGCGGCGGGAAAGTGTTGAGAGGGAAGGGGCAAGGTTCCTATTGACACTCTCAGAGAACGTCGGCAAGAGCCGCATCAAAGCTCAACCGGTAGAGATATAAAACAGACAACTCTCCCTCCCTACCCCCTCCCCCTCCCAGCACTACACACTACTACTCACATATATCCACACAGCCACTGATGCAGTCGGGCTTCCCTAGCCCACTTAAAAGGGCCTATTTCTCCTCTTTATTATCCCCTCGGATGTGTGTGGTGCACATATGCATGGGCACTGACACATTCCTCTGTGAAATTGTGTAATGTTGTTCTCGCCATGAATATGACCTTAGCTGTCGAAATGGCGTTAACCTCTATTACTCACTCACTCACTCACTCACTGATACAGTCACTAAAGGGAATGACCATTATCAAGGAAGGGGGGGGGTGTTTTTACTTGTCGATTTGTCCTCGGACACCTGTGAAAGGGTTAGCTCCTGGTTGATAGATACCATAGATGGGTGGGATAGATACCTCTATAGTTGTAGAAGATTGGATTATTTTACCTTTTCACATACACCAACCCAAGCCCTTGCTGTAAAAAAAAATGCCTACTCCCCAACCAATTTCCGATCCCTAGATTACGCGAATCACCTCAATCAACCTACAACTTGTAAGGCTATTCGCCTTTTATATTCCTTCAATGTGCGTTATTTTAGATCCCCTCACCCATCAAAGTTCCACACTCATTCCTACTACTTATTCCACCACCTCCACACACTCACCTTTTCTCTCTACTAGTATACATTCCTATACACCCGTCGTTTCAAGGGCCCTTTTTATGGACTCACTCAGAAACCAACTCACCACTCGCCCCATATTCCAGTTGTGTGCAGCAAAACCCCCGGAAATACCACCTTTTATGTGGAGCTCAGTGCGCGTGCTCACTGCAATAGCTCACCGCGCACCCTAGCCAAATGGGAGAGTAGGCTCTGCATCCAGTAGTTTGGAACGTATGAGGTTACTAGCATGACCTCTACAGCCTGGTTCCCCTCTCCCCCTCCAGACCATTTTATGTGTCTGCCCCACGCAGGGGAAAGGGGAGCAAATAAAAGAGGCTCTTGAACTGGGCGACCCAAAACTACAAAGTTCGTAAATGGTAGTCCTGTAGTTTGCTAGTTTGAGGAGGAACACACTACTCTGCTCGAGCAGAAGAATGACTAGCCAAACAGGCTTTATGTGCTTGTGTACCAATATAACTGTAGTACGAGGGGCACTTAAAGCCCATGTTAGTCACAGAGGATACTGAAAGTAGATCCTGCAATACCATCATTATTGGTTATAGTAGTAAGCGGAAACGTATACCATTTCTTAGGCACTGGTATTCATTATGCATGTACAACACACGGGTTAAGTGGATTCAAAAGGGACATCGGTCTTGGTATCAAAGTGTATGTATGCCCTATTTGTGTATGATACATAGTTTATAACAGATATGTGGACAACTCCTCTTTTAAACACAGCAAATACTGGATCAGCTAAGGACCTCCAGAAACTTCAAAGGACCATTCGAGAGTCTATTAAGGGGGTCTGCAAAACACAGGAGTTGTATCGTCACGTTATAGGTCCCAGTGGAGGTTGGAAGCTGCTTCTATGGCAGCGAGGTGGGTTGTTTTTAGGAAAGCAGCCACAATTTGATTAGGGTTGATGTAATTGTGTGAAAGTAACCATGACCATTATCAAGGCACAACACGACATCAACCTTATAGATGTCAGAGTAAAAATCATCTGTTCAATTTCCTATCAGCCTGGTATATTGAGTGCAGGCTCTTTGGTGGTATCCAAGTAGTTAAGAAAACTGGCAAGTTAAGTGACTTCCTCGGATAGGGCCCAGGATTATTAAGTGGTAAATACGAAATACAACTGCATCTAATGGAACAATGTTAATGAGGCCTCTATGAAAACCTAATCCAATTCTATCTTCACTTTAGCTTTTTATCCCTGAGCCTATTAACCTACTTAAATGACATTGTTAATTATCAGTGGCTAGAGCTTGCGGCGATCTGCAGCTAAAACTACAACTAGTGTGGAGGTGGAAGAATCTCCCAATGATCTGTGACCAGAGTGGTAACCGAGGCATAACCACCACTGTTTCTGCACTAGCTCTAAGTATATTCACATGATATTAACTGAGTGGCCCACATATTTCCATCTATATGCATGGTAATTCCTCCGCATGGAACTCAAGAATCGGCTTCAGTAGTTAGTAGTATGAAAATGTGGTCGTATAATCAGGTTGAAGATCTATCATAATCAAGATTTCTGCAATATTCCAATTCTGAGTATCTCACTGAGCAACGGCACTTTAACACTATTTCGACAGCTAAGGTCATATTCATTGCAAGAACAGTATATTCGACATCAATCGATGGATGAATGTGTGTCGGTACTCACACATAGATACGCAAGACACAGAGGGGACAGAGCAGATGAGATTAACACCCTTTTCAGATGGGCTTGGGAAACCAATTCTGGATAGCTATATAGCAACGCATTACAGTGAGATCTCTATAATCCGCCATCCAATAGCCCGTCACCCCCTATATCCGCCAGGTTCACACAGCAGACCATTCCTAAAGAATCAAGTTTATTTTCACTCAATAATCCGCCAGTCTCAGGATCCGACCACTTTAAACAAGGATTTAGGCATGGCAGACTATCGAGATCTCACTGTATATCTTGGTGCTTGATCAGGTAAATGGTCAAGCAATATTCACCATACAAACACACTTTGGTACAGCGGAGACAGATGCCCATGGTTATGGGGTATGACTAGCTCAGACATTCACCAGGAGTTGGGCACTGAGCTGTACCTGGTGCCCAATAAGTAGAGAACAGCAGACAGATTGGACCTCTGCATTTTCAAATAGACGCTATCGGGCTCAAAAGACTTATGAAGTATGAGATCATATCATATATCATATGCCCCAATGTCATATGGTCCCTACCCCATGTTTTACTATAGAGAAATTAAAATGTAAAAATAACTGTCGAATCTACCAGGGATTCTCGTAAAATATGAACAGCGGACCACCATAATTGCAAGGAACTGAACCAGTGTAGTTTTACAAGTAGCCCTTGGTGGCAGTATGGTGGTACACAAATGCACAAGGAATCTCTTGTGAAAATAACGACAAATCTTTGGCAACTTTGGGACGAGGAATGTGCCATTATTTCAACGTCATTTTCTTTTTACAGTGGATGTATAACCTGCACAGTCCAACCCTACACTGAACAGGAAGAATGAACTCTAATCTGAACCGATCACTACCAATTTATTCACCGGAATAGTATCTGAATAGCACAGATGGATTAACTCCACTATGTCACCCTTGTTTTAACTGGTAGAATGCTTTAATAGAAAAGACTGCATCTTCGCGTTTAAAATCACGCAATTGCCTCAAAAATCCTGACGGTATTTCTCATTGCAGGCCCTCGCCACATCAATATGGCTATACCGACTGTAGAATATGGTTGAGCGGTATATAATGGGCATGGGGCTGACTATATGAAGGTGGGGTGGAACAGTGTATCGGCACGTGTTGTGTAGGTACGTGCACCCCATGTTAGCCGCCTAGCAATAGGGCGAGCCATCCTTATCAAACACATACAGTCACGTTTTGTCATCCGCTATAATACAGTCACCCCAACCCAGCAGCTCATACCGTAACCCTGTCATAACGGTATGATATTCCAGTACTTCATACTTCCTTTGTCGTATTATGTACTAAGGCATAATGTGCCTGCGAGTTACTCGCCGATGCATGGATGCATGGAATGCAGCAGTGGTGAATTACCTACAGGTGTCATATAAATATTTATCCACTATATATTGCAACAAAAAGAGACGACATATATGTGTACCATTAAAACATTATGCTGCCGTCAAAAGGTAAATGTCCTATATTTGCACGAGTCCTGATGCCTGCACAGACAGCTCATTATACTACCATGTACTGCCCCCACCCCTGTCCCTCCGTCCCTCTGCTCCATGGTCGCTCTTGTCTGACCCGAACACCATGCACTGCGGGCGTAGCCCGACCGGAACCGGAAGCCGCCGTCCCCCGCTGCAGAAAAAAGCCCCTCCCCCATTTTTCGATGTTAGACGCAATTTACGATGAGCCTTCAATCAATGGTCGTCGTCGTGTCGTCGGCGGCTGCTGGAGGGCGCGATACTAAGGGATGAGGAGGAGACGATAGGGGTTGGGTGGGTGGGTGTAGGGGAGAGGTGAGAGGGAGCTGCAGACAGACACCATTACACCAGAACCGGCATCACAGCGCTGTGCTCTCACACACACATCTAGCTACCCATCTATAGCTCCTACCCCCGGCTTCCACTCGATCCCCTCCCACGACCACCCCACGGGACTGCTGCACTTTGTATGCCCACGTCTACGCATAATTCGACCACAAATGCCGCGCGGTGCGGAATAACGTTTTCGATTTCCCTTGGAAACGTGAACGGTGGTGGGTAAATGTTTTCTGGATGTCTGTGTGTGTTATAGAGGGGGGGGGTATGATGCTGTTGGGCTTGGTTAGGTCGCTCCACAACCCAATAAACAAATACGCCCCCCATATACACACCTACAACCCCCCCCCCTCTTCCCAACCACCAACAAGGAGCAGTGCATTAAAAAACACCTTCAGTCGGCGAAAATTGCCTCGCCCCCACCCACCACCACCACCACCATGCAGCGCTCTTGTTCCACCAGGCAGTAACACTGGAGGAGCACCTTCCTCCATCCTCTCCATCCCCACGGGTGCCCTCCACGGTTGCCCTTTATCTTCATGTACAAGACAGACGCAGTCCAGCCGTTCTCTTATCTACCAACACCCTTATCCTCTTTAAGTCGAATACATGTCATACTTTGTACACCGCTCCTCCTCTCTCGCCTCCTTCTGCTCCATTTATGCCTTTGACGGTTTCGTTGTCTTTTGTCTTGTCTTGAAGTCATTCCTACTCCTGTCACTTACAATCATGTCCTTCATAAGGCCCCTCCAAATACATTGCACATCGGGCGCATCCATTGCTGAAGATAGTACTGGGGAGATAAGGGCTGATATCAGTCATCACGATGGGTATGAGTTGCACCCTAAGATTTCAGCAACGAATGGAGAGTGTACAAACCTATTGGTTTAGAGTCTATCCCACCTGATCCCTACAGAAGGTTGTGTTCTGTTGCCAGACAGAACAAGTTGGGACGCCGTCTTTTCGAGACGGACTTTGAGATGAATCGAATTATTTTCCACATTGCAATTATAACAGTGCAGGCGCTTGTGGACACCCAGTCTCTAAGTCTGCACACATAACCTTTCTTTCTCTCTTCCATCCCCTCTTACTAAGAGCGTATGGGAGAGAAGAAAGAAAGGTCATGATCAACATGGCACAGTGGTATCTGCCCTCGGTAGGGCTCTAGGAATTCAACTGAAATGGTCAACCATGACATGCATCTATATCTGCTACAGCGATGAATAACACGGACAATATTGGGAATATCGGTACCAGTGATGTCTCTCTTGGCGCCTGATCACAGTACTCTCCTCCAAGACCCTCTCCGGTATTCTTATGTCATAATGAAAGTGGCTACCTGTTATGTTTTGTTGGCCATTGTATGCAGTCTAGGAAGAACAGGTACTCTAACAGCATGGTGTGAATACAATTGTATACAGTGACCAACTCTGTCTTTATCCTGTAGGCCTACATAATGTCAACATAACTGACCTGGTGTCGAAGACCCGTGGGTTCAACAGCTACATTGAAGCTAACATCGATAGTCCACTTGGCCTCTGTCGCACGATTGAGCCATACATTTCCTATACCAATTCCTGCGATAGAGGCCTTAGTGGACTATCCATGTAATGTTGATAGTCCACTTGGCCTCTGTCGTGCGATTGAGCCATACATTTCCTATATAAATTTCTGTGACAGAGACCTAGTGGACTAAGGGTGTAATATAATGGCTCAATTGAAATACTACATTGCAGTCGTTCATTTTGGCCTTATATTGCACAGCACACGTCCTCACTTGCATTTCTATGTTTGACTGATAGATAGTCACAGCAGCTGTTTTTAAGAGTCCAACCTCTCTATATCCCTGAAGCCTCTCCCCTGAATTGCTCGGGCGGTTGCTACCGAATTCTGAGTACTTCAACCCTCCTGTGGTGAATTGGATGCATGCCCCTTCTGGTCTACGTTGTGGCTGGCACAAAGTGCTGCTTGAAATGTCCAACCACATAACCTCACAGCAATATAGATAGGTTCTAACAAAAGTATATTTTCTCCCTTCATCATAGGCCACACTCCGATTTGAAGAAAACGAGAAATAGTTACTTAACAAGTCAATATTTATATGCAAACCTGGTACACTGAAAACCTATAAGAGAAAAAGATCCCCAACTTGAGGACTTTGGTCCTCAATTGATGGGTACTTGTTTGGGGGGAGTAACAGGTCCTCACTAATGTCCTCAATTTGATGACCTTTTATGATGGGTCTGGGCAGTCATGTTGATGACATTCAATTATAATTTCCATTCATTATGAAATGGTAAGTGAGTGAGTGAGTGAGTGAGTAACAGATGTTTAACGCCATTTCGACAGCTAAGGTCATATTCATGGCGAGAAATGGTAAGTAGATTTATTTTACAATCTTACTCCACCATTGCCAGACCTTCATTAGAGACATTGTGATTCTGCTGGGCCCAATGAATGGTATCATTTGTGAACAACAGTTGAAAATCAGACCTTGCACTTTTAATAATGCCTTGAGAAACATAAAAAGGTGTTCATGCATACAGATAGCATTAATCGATGGAATTAACTACACGATGACCTACAGTATGAAATATAAGTTACACTCCAGCATATATAGTAGGGCCTCCTGGTGGCAAAAGGTAATGCCTTCAAACCGATTGTAAAGTAGCAAGAGGTGACTCCAAGACCCACTCCAGTATAACTCTGATTTATTTCTCTCTTGTCACAAGCATATAGTAATCCACACAGTACATCATCCAATCAGGGGTTACCACATGTAACCCCAAGCCATGGCTATATATGGGCATGTCCACTACACACCCCTCATGCCCAATCCTCCCCTCTACCACCCCCAGTATACAACACCTCCCCATACTCTACTCCCTACCAGCATGCATCATACCCCCTCCCTCAAGCCTTTAGCATGTAATCCAAACACATTCCCTGATCCCCATGTTAACCTCCACTGACCA